>CM068744.1:35000-1504914 GCA_035084275.1 Hydrolagus colliei | reverse complement strand
TCCGGGCCGAGGAGAGGGCGCTGCTGGTGGCCTTCAGCCACATCCCGGAGGCGGGAGAACCTGTTCCGGGAGATCGGGGACGCCCCGGGGAGGGCGGGAGGGCGGCCCGGAGCCAGGACAAGCCCGGGCGCCGCAGGACGAGAAGGACGGCCTTCCCCAGCAGGCCGAGGGAGGGGCGGCGGGAAGAAGGCCAAGGTCCAGGTGCGCCAGGAAGGCCCTGCACGTCAACTTCAAGGAGCTGGGCTGGGATGACTGGATCATCGCGCCCCTGGACTACGAGGCCTATCACTGCGAGGGCATCTGTGACTTCCCGCTCAGGTCCCGAGCCTGGAGCCCACCAACCACGCCATCATACAGACCCTCATGAACTCCATGGACCCGGACCTCCACGCCCCCCAAGCTGCTGTGTCCCCTCCAAGCTCAGCCCCATCAGCATCCTGTACATCGACTCCGGGGAACAACGTGGTTTACAAACAGTACGAGGACATGGTGGTGGAGAGCTGTGGGTGCAGGTAGCCCCCCCCCCCCCCCCCCAAAACACCGACCACACCCGGCCTCTCTCCTAGTCAACCTTAAAACACCGCGCAGGCGGGTAACTATGCTCAATTTACCCGGCGGCGGCCATCAGAGGGGAGGGAGGGGGGAGACACACACACACTAACCTTTGGCAAACACAGGCACACGGGGAGACTCCCATACACTCACCACAACCCCCCCCACCCCCCAACCCCCCCCACCCCCAACCCCCCCCACACCCAAACACTGCCCCCCCCACAACCCCCACTCCACCCCCCAACCCCCCCCCCCCACAACCCCCCCACCCCAAACACTCCCCCCCCCACAACCCCCCCCAACCCCCCCCACCCCAAACACTGCCTCCCCCACAACCCCCCCCACCCCCCCCCCCCACAACCCCCCCCACCTCCCCCCACCCACCCCCCCCCCACACCCCCCACCCCATACCCCCCCACCCCCCCAACACTCCCCCCACCCCAAACACCCCCCCCCACAACCCCCCCCAATCCCCCACCCCCACCTCCCCAACACTGCCCCCCCCACAACCCCCCCCACCCCCCCCCCACAACCCCCCCCACCCCCCACACCCCCCACCCCAAACCCCCCCACCACAAACACTCCCCCACCCCCAAACCCCCCACCACCCCAAACCCCCCCCACACCCCCAACCCACCCCCACCCCAAACACTCCCCCCCCACAACCCCCCCCCCACCCAAACACTCCCCCCCCACACCCCCAACCCCCCCCACCCCAAACACCTCCTCCCCACCCACAACCCCCCCCCCAACCCCCCCCCCCCCTCCCACACAACCCCTCACAACCCCCCCCCCCTCCCCAAATACCCTAGAGATGTGGTGAATGGGATTAGGGACCTCTCTCTCTCTCTCTCTCTCACACACACACACAGGTTAGAGTTTAGGCAGCACTGACACTGGTACAATCAACCAGTTACTATTGACAGATTAAACTGACAGAACCGCCCGTGTGTGTGTGTGTGTGTGAGAGACTGGGTGTGTGTGTGTGTGAGAGAGTGTGGTGTGTGTGTGTGAGAGAGAGAGTGTGGGTGTGTGTGTGTGACAGAGAGAATGTGTGTTTGTGTTGAGAGAGGGAGATAGAGGATGTGAGTGTGTGTGTGAGAGAGAGAGGGAGATAGAGAATGTGTGTGTGTGTGAGAGAGAGAGGGAGATAGAGAATGTGTGTGTGTGAGAGAGAGAGGGAGATAGAGAATGTGTAGTGTGTGTGAGAGAGAGAGGGAGATAGAGAATGTGTGTTGTGTGTGAGAGAGAGGGAGATAGAGAATGTGGTGTGTGTGTGAGAGAGGGAGATAGAGAATGTGTGTGTGTGTGTTGAGGAGAGAGGGAGATAGAGAATGTGTGTGAGAGAGAGAGAGAGAGGGAGATAGAGTGTGGGGGTAGAAGGTTTGGGGAATTAACATAAACATGACATTAATCCCATGTGTTGTGTTATTGTTTGTAGACACAGTGATTTTGCGCCCCCTGTTCAGTGCTGTGTGTGTGTGTGTGTTGGCAGTCTGATGGCTGAGATGGGATGGCTTCTGATCAGCTTTTGATCAGCGAAAATGCCACCAAACATGGCCCACCTGGAACTCCAGCCAGTGTCTGTGCTCACACCCAGGGGGAAGCTGCTGACTTTCTGCAGAGTCAAAGGTTTGGAAGTGTCAGATTTAAATGGCTCATACCAATGGCAGGAAGTTTCCATTGCCCCCCCCCACACACACACCCTCACCCTAGGTTGGCTAAAAGCTTAATTGGGTTTGTTGAGAAAGTGGCAATGGGAAACATGTGGATCACAAACACAGCTGGTTTCACGAATGTTGTTTTGTTTGTGTGGAAAGCTGGCCATGCCAATGGAACCAGGGACTCTCCATTAGGGCCAGGGTTAGTGTGGAGAGAGGAGGCTGGTAACTGGCTGACACAGGCCCCTTGATAAGCCTTGTTGTACCCGACACTGTATTTCACTGTTTGAAACCATCCCAGATCACTCCGGTCGCTAAGTTAGTTATCTGGGAAGCTTATGGAATGGACCTGAGACTGAGCCCCGTCAAGGCTGGAGACAGAGTGACTTACTTTCCTACAAAGCTTTTCGTTTCGAATCACAATGTGTCGTGAATTAAAATAAACGCAGGAAATTAAATAGCTTTTTTTGTGGGGGGGACGGGGACGGGGACTGATATAGGTTTGATTTTTTAGTCAGAAGAAACTTAACTACCCCCCCCCCCCCACACACACACACACAAACAGGCGGAAAAAAAAGGCCGTTGAAAATGTCATTGGATCTTTTTAAGTGTTTATATATCATTGGTAGAAAGATAATTAATTTCACAGCATTTCAAAAGATGTTAGAAGTCGGTGAGAGTAAACAGAACGCCATACATTATACCAACAAGACTGAAACAACAATCCGAGCTTTCCTGCCAATACATCTCTCACCTGCAGCCATCAGAGCACGAGGCTAATCGCTGTACCTCAACCAAATGATATCATTTCCTTTCCCCCTAATTTGCAGTGTGTGGGGGCTGTACACTAACACAGTACAGAGGGTGACAGAGCAAACACAGCCCCCCCTCCCATCCATCACACAAATAATAACTGAGGACTTGTACTTGTGGTTGTATTGTGATGGGGAGGGGGGGGGGGGTTGTGGCTGGAGGCACAGCCCCCACCTGGCTGTGAGGATTGTAAGCGGTTTGAGCTACAGACTGAGCCAGTTATTGAGTCCCAGCCTCGCCGAGGCGCCTCAGATCAGACTGTGGGTTAGGGGAGCCCAGCTCAGCCGCCAGACTCTCCGCTGGGAAGTTGAGGTGCCTGTGACCTGCCCCCCCACCCCCCCCCCCCTCCCCTGTTAGGGCAGTAAATAACAACAACAACAAACAAACAAACCTTCGCCATGGCCCTGTGTCCAGGCCTCAGATGTACATTAACATTGAGTATCTCCTTACACTCTTCTAAACCACAAAGCAATAACATGACATGTAAAAAAAAACACCTTTCAGGTCGGGAAGTGGAATTATAATGGGGAGGGCGTCTCAAGGCGCTGATAATAATGACTGGGTTTTTCTCTTTGCTAGCTCCCCCCCCCCCCCTTTGAGGAGTTGAAAGTGAGTGAAGTGTTTCTGTGAGTTCCCCAAATCAGAGATTGAGTGAACGTCAATTGAGTAGATATTCCAGAAGGGAGCTGTGGGGATAAGTGAGGCTAGTGAGTGGCTGCCACCGGCTAGTGAGCAGATAGGTGAGGCTAGTGAGTGGCTGCCCCTGGCTAGTGAGGAAATACTGCAGATTTCTGACCTTCACAGACCTTGTCTGCGGCTAATAACATTGTACCATTTTATATATTAAAAATCGGATTATACATTTGGATGGGAAAGTTATTGAAGTCACAGTATCTGGGCTGACTGTTTGGATTGATATATATCTATATATATTTTTAGCAATTTCTCCTGACTAATGAATTGATGGACAGACTTTTCAACAGTTAGGAGTTAAAAGTGTATTTCAGACTAACCCCCTAAAAACCCTTTGCCTAAACTCCCAACAACAACAACAACAACTTTGATGTATATAGCGCCCTCCATGCCGAACGGCGTCTCAGAGCGCTAAACACCGTAAAAGCCGCCAAAACCCCGGTCCAGGCCTTTGTCACCTCTCGGCTGGACTATTGCAACGCCCTCCTCTCCGGTCTCCCCTCCACCACAATCCACAGAGTCCAGCTAATCCAGAACTCTGCCGCCCACATACTCACCCACTCCAAACTCCGCTCCCCCATTACCCCAGTCCTTGCCAGACTTCACTGGCTCCCTGTCCCAGAGAGGATCGACTTCAAGATCCTCACCCTTGTTTTCAAATCCCTCCACTCCTCTGCACCCCCCTATCTCTCTGATCTCCTCTCCCCCCAACCCAGCACCCGCTGCCTTCGCTCCTCTGGGTCTGGCCTCCTCCATGTCTCCCCGAGTCCTCCGCTCCACCCTCGGCGGCCGTGCCTTCAGCCACTACGCCCCGAGGCTCTGGAATTCCCTTCCTCACTCCCTTCCCCTCGCCCCCTCTCTTCCCAGTTTCAGGTCACAGCTGAAGACCTTTCTCTTTGACCGTGCCTTTGGTCACCTTTCTGACCCTGCCCCTGGCTCGGTCCCGGGATCCGTTACTGCGAAGCGCTCTGAGACGCCGCCCGTGTGGAGGGTGTTATATACATCAAAGTTGTTGTTGGTGTTGTTGTTAAACACACCCCGGCTCATAAAACAAGTTAAAACTCCATTTTTTTTAATAGCCATTTTTTTGGGGTTTAAAACAAAAAGTGCATCTGAAACACCTTTGGTGAGCAGTGATTTGATAAGCCCAGAACTAAGCAGATCCCAGAAACTACTTATCTCACAGTGTGAGGCGATTTAAACACAATATCAGGCAAAGCAGAATCTCACTGAACAACTCTAGGAACCATTGGTAACTTTACATATGATGAGATTATACACGATTGTGATGACTTGTATAAACACACAGACATGTGAAACACACGGGGAATATAGATACCTGCACCTTCAATTAATTGACCAGCTCCAAACCATGACATCTGGCCCATCACATCAATCACGTCAATCTGCATTGCATCCAGAAGCCACTAACAACGCAACCAAAGCTGATGTGAGGATTCTCAGCTGATAAAACTCACTATGTTTGTGATTCATTTAACAATATATTGTTAATTATATTGTGTGTCCCCGCCACCCCACCCATTGCCACATTTGTTTTTCAATCCCAGACAGGATTTTAAGACCCAAACACAGCAACATTGGGTCAAAAAATGGTATTGTTGGTTTGACCCCTGATTCGCCCTCCACTACCCTATCTGAACATACACAAAACCATTGATACTTTAGTCTGAATTCAAATATGAAACTAACCCTGATGCTGACCTCAACATTTTATCCAAATCGTCATCCCCAAACACCATCTGTGTTCTATTACACACACTGTAAACCTTATGCTAGACCTAAGTGGTTCTGACAGCAGCAAATTAAGAACCATTGCTGAATTCACTCTACCTAGCCTTTAAGTTATGTTTGTGAATGTGTTTGTGTTACTTTGTCGACACCAGGGATGGAGTGTTTCAACAGAAAAGGGGAATCTTTAGCTTGTCTCAAGGCTAGGAGGGTCTTGTATTCTGATATGATTTAAAGCTCACTTTATACAGTGGAGTCTGGATAGATGCAAAGCTATTCCAAGTGTAAAATCTCAATGAACTGTTCGCCTTCGCGCTCTCATTGTACAGATGTCTTGATTTGCCTGTTCGTTTGCAACAACAACTTGCATTTATATGGCACCGTTCATTCGCTGTAATGCCTCAAAGCGCATTTTCCAAACATCTCCTCTGATAATAATCACTCCAAAAAATAAATCAGCCACTTCAATCCATGACTGTTTGTGGGGGGAACGATGCTGTGCGCAATTGGCTGCCGCGTTTCGCCCACAAATATACAGTCAAATCACTTTCCAGCATATTCTGTGAAGCGCTTTGAGACGTCGATAAGATGTGAAAAGCCGCGATATCAAATGCAAGTTAACAAGCATTTACCATGATTGTATTCTATGATAGAGTCAATAAGATTTGTACTATTGGAAGAGGTTGTGTGCCTTTTGGCCTGTTTAGCCCGACATCGAATTACAATCTAGGCAGCATTCTTCCTCACTTAACTCAAGTGTTCTCTGTTCTAAATGTAATTAGTCAAATATGATTTCAGTTCTACTGCACAAGTCAACCCGTATCTTCAATGTAGTATTGTCCAAAGTATTCCAGGCAACAAGCGTCAACATTTTCGGGGAGAAAATATCCACAAATTTTGTCTTAATTGGGTTTATTCTCAGCTTGTATTGGTAAAAAAAGAAGACAGGCCGAAAGCCAGCCCACACTTGAAAATATTTTAACATTCAATTGTGAAATGCTTCGACTGAGTTCATTGGTATGAGATTCTGAGTTAGCAGGATTGGATTTGGAATTTGGCTCAGTTACACTGCCCATTCAGTAACTTGCTCCACCCTCTCCCCACCTGCTAGACCCTCGCAAGAAGCTGAGATGCGCCTGAAATGCACCAGAGCTGAGAAGGACCAGCCCGTCAGCCACAGCTCTGCTGCGGATATTAATGCACTGTTTATATGTATTCTATGCTTTATAATGACTGTATATATTGAACTGTAAATGAAATGTAAACGGCAATCTATTTTCCTGGAAATATTATATAGTAGTATATAAAGTGACAAGGAAACTAAGCACTCTTTGTATCTCTTCTAATACTCCTTTTCAAATTTTGTTTTGTACAGGCTGTAAGTTTTATTAAATATTTTATTAATAATTAAAGAGAGCACCTTCAAACACGCAACTTGCGAGTCCCTCATTCTCACTGAACCCTTATTAGTATCAAAGGGCATGTGGACTGGATCATTGGCAACTTCCATTAGATCTGGATCTCAATAATCCTCAGCCATGGTACCCTTTTACAGACACATTTTTGGGCTGAATTGCCAACTGAGGACTAGCTTCCTTGGGAATTGTGATCTCCTCAGGGCTGAGCTGCCTCCAAGGTCAAATTGATGGCATTGGTTCTGGTCAATACGCGCTATACAAAGGTAATTCTGTTGTTGGTAATGGAACATTGGAATAGAGTTGATACTCTTCAGTGATCTGAGAAATACAGTTCAGGAGACAGGTGGGTCCACAATACTCCAAGACAATGCTGATGACAGATGAGCCAAAAATTGGCAAGACAGAGATTCCTCCCTTGGCTTGTATTAATTCTGTCAGCCAAAGTCCTCACAGTTAGTTTTAGCTGGTTAAACCCCAGCAGTAGGTCCAAAGTACACTCTGAACCCCTGAAGCCTTGCCTCTTGTTAACCTGCACCTAATGCTTTTTGGAATTAGATAAACGGGATCCATCGCTCTGGGGCGAGAATGCGCACTCCACATCAGATAATGGAAATGTCTACGTGTAGGTGAATGCATTTGCAGGACTGTGGCTAGAATACTCTTCAGTATGTTGGTGTGTTTTGGCATACATTAGACATGCGGCTGACCGAACAAAGTCAGCCACCAGGGACTTGCATTCTTTTTAAATGACATGTTCAATTCTTCATGCTTGGAACCTTGGCGTCTTATTTCACTCTTAACTATCCTTTCTCCCCCACCTCCGCAGCATTGCTAGATCCACCGCTGTCTCACAGAGCAGAGTCCCTCATACAAGCATTCATGAGATCCAGACGCGATTTGCAAACTCCCTTCATGTCGGCCTCCCCATCTCCTCCCTCCATAGATTGAAGATCATCAGAACTCTGCAGCCCACGTCCTCTCCTCAGCAAGCTCCATGACTGTACCCTCTGGAACTCCATCTCGCAGTCTCTCCACTTTCGCCCCCACCAGTGCCTCCTTTAACACCCGTCTGAAGACCGTCATCTTTGATTGGGCCTTTGATCACCGTCCTTCACACCGTGCCTTCCACTCTACCCAATCACAAACCCCAGCTCAGGCCCAAAACACTGATTATCCAGAGACTTGGGTCACCACCCCACCCCCAGAGCCTTTCACCCACAAAATACACAGTCAATTCACTTTACAGTATATTCTGTGAAGCGTTTTGAGACACAGTCTAGAAGACGTGATAAGGCACTTTATCAAATGCAAGGATTATTATTCTGTGTCGTTATTTAATTATTGCTGTTATTTGTGTGTGTCTGTATGGTGCGGGGGTCGGGAGTGGACAGGAATCATTTTATTGAGTGCACAGATGAAGGCTGAAGTGATATATACCATTACTTTATTCAGGTACAGCCTTAAATTCAACTGCAGCAAGTTTCCAAGTCAAGTCAATGATGCAACAACTTAGAAATGAGCTACTTCACTATTGCAAATGAGTGTTAACCATAGCTATAAACTATGGTGAAATCATGACACGTATGAATGATGGGAGACAATTTGCATTACAAAATATTAATAGGTTGCTCTCCCACCTTTAGGAAAATAGACAGAATGTATATGTTTATGTATCCTGAAACCAATTATAACTCAAAATATGCAATTTTAAATAATGAGTCATTGGCATGTAATTCCTAATCACTGGAAGGTTAATTCCTTCAAATGCTCATGGAACTCCACTTTGAATGAAATATATCTTGAAGCAAACCTTCAAAGCTTTGGGGTTTTATTACGACTGAGTTTAATACGGACTAGAATCATAAGTGCTTGGAATTCAAATGCCAGGATTCATAATTGAAATGAGTACATTAGTAATTAGTACATTAGTAATGAACTCTGCTGAATACGTTTCCTTAGTAAATTAATTGGCATTAGATAGACTGCATCACATATAACTTAAATAATTTGACTAAACCTATAAACAGTTTGTCCATATGCGATTTGTATCATCCTTCAAAAATAGTTTTTAATATTAGTGTTTAATTTATTCAAATATCAATAGAAAAAAAGAAAGCGAATGTATTAACTGCAAATACATAAATGTGAGAAAAGTTAATTGCTTAGTACAGCAATAAACAATGATAAAATGAGTCAAAAGCTAGTTTTAAAGTTTTTACTCTGACCGGTATTTTATACAGTTGGGTGCTTACAACAACAACCACAAAATTATATTTGTAGAGCATCTTTCACGTTGGGAGGACATCTCAGTTTCCTTTTGTTTGGGGTTTATATGTGAACATCTATAAAAAATAATAATAATCCTTGCATTTAATATGGCCCCTCATCATGTCGTTGAGATGTTTCAAAGTGCTCACAGAATATACTGTAAAGTGAATTGACTGTTTATTTGCGGGCGAAACGCGGCAGTCAATGGCGCACAGCGGCGTCCCACAAACAGTCGTGGATTGATTGACCAATTGTTTTTAATCCAGTCTTTTCCTGAGTACAAAAGACATTGAACAAATAAATAACACTTCTAGTTGATGTACAACATTACAATGTCAAAAAATATTGAAGAGCTTATTGCAATGAGTTACTTGGAAGTGTATTCATTATTGTAATGTAAGCAAACACACCAATTCATCTGAGTCAGCAATGACCCTTGAAAAGAACTGTGTTGAATGACTAATTTATTTTGGTCAATTTAGACAAGGGAGGAGTACTGGTTATGATATAGGGATATATCATGTTCCTTTTTGAAATAGAAGGGACATTTAACATCCAGAATAACTGGGAGTTAGGGTTTGGTTTAATGTTTTATCCAATGGACATAACTTCTGACAATATAAGACTTTAAGACTTCTTCAACACCACAATGGTGTGTCCTTTGAATCAACCCTACACACTCTTTCTCCTTGGTGAGAAAGAAATCTTTGGCAGCATTCTATATAGAAAATAGAATCTATGAAACTGTAGTTGACCAAGCCTTCCCCAGATTATACCCTTCTTTTCCTCCTTTGTCTTGCTCATTCATCCCAATTGTTTTTTTATGAGACGTCTCACAGCACCTCAAAGAATATTCTGTAAAGTGAATTGACTGTGTATTTTGTGGGTGAAACACAGCAGCCAATTGCGCACAGCTGTGTCCCACAAACATAATGGATTGGGCGACAATCTTTTTTTAAAAGGGATCCTTACCCCGGGAAAGCCATCTGCCAATTGACAAACTACCGGGTTCTTTTGCTAATTTATCGGAAGTCTGGTTTGTGAGTCTGCGGTATTCCAGGGACCTGCTGATGACAGCCCGGCCAGCCTGGCTGATCAGTAGGATTTAGAGGGTCAGAAGACAACAACAACAACAACAAATTACACTTATAAAGCGCCTTTCACGTTGGGAGGACGTCCCAAGGCGCTGCACAGGAGGCGTGTGACCCGAGCTGGGAGGGGAGTGTTCGGGAAGGGGTGAAACACGTAGGAGAGGTTGAAAAGTTCGGGGTGGAACAAAAGGCACGGTCGAAGAGGAAAGTCTTCAAACCGGCCTTGAAAGAGGAAAGGGAAGAAACGAGACGGAGGGATTGGGGGATGGAATTCCATAGGGTCGGAGCAGAAAAACTGAAGGTCCGGCCTCCGATGGTGGGGCGGTTCGGGCGAGGGGCTTGGAGCAGGCCAAGTCCTGCTGAACGGAGGGTCCGGGTGGGCTTGTAGGGGGAGAGTAAATTGGTTAAATAGGGCGGGGCAAGGCCATGTAAGGCCTTGAAGATGAGGACGAGGATCTGGAACTCGATCCTCTGGAGGATGGGGAGCCAGTGGAGACGGGTGAGGGTGGGGGTTATGTGGTCGCGGAGGCGGGTGTGGGATAGTACACGGGCTGCAGAGTTTGGATGGCCTGCAGCCTGTGAATGGAGGAGCTGGGGAGGCCGACGAGGGGAGAGTTTCCGTAGTCCAGCCATGAGGTGATGTATGCGTGCACGAGTGTTTCGGCAGCGCGGGGGGTAAGATAGATGCGGAGCCTGGCAATGTTGCGTAGGTGGAAGTAAACGGTGCCGGTCAAGGCATGGATGTGGGGGAGGAAGGAGAGTTTTTGGTAGAACGTGATGCCGAGGTTCCTGATTGGCTTTGTGAGGTGGAGAGTACAGCCTTGGATGTTGAGGCTGGCAGCGCCCGATGTGCGGAGGCGCTGGCTTGAGCCGATCAGGAGGGCCTCGGTCTTACTCACGTTCAATTGGAGGAAGTTGTCCCTCGTCCAGGACTCAATGTCGGACAGACATGCTGTCAGAACATCGATGGTCTGGGGGTTGAGGGATGAGGCAGAAAGGTACAACTGGATGTCCTCCGCATACATGTGGAAATTTACCCCATGTTTGCGGATGACATCGCCCAGAGGGAGCGTGTAAATGGTGAAAAGAAGGGGACCGAGGACAGAGCCCTGAGGGACGCCGTGAGAAACTGTGCGGGGGTTTGAGGAGAAACCGTTGGAAGATACAAAGTGTAAACGGTGGGTCAGGTAGGACCCACCGTTAACTCTTGTTAACCTCGCAAGCCACTGGCCTAATGGTTAGGGTAGATCTAGCTGGACAAGCATTGGGAAAGCTTGCCAGACAGTGCTATCAATGACAAGCTATGCAATTGTAATGGGTTAAAATCCTTCAGTACCTCAACGACCCCAGAAATTGTGCTCTTGTCAGTATGCCTTGGGACGTCCTCCCGACGTGAAAGGCGCTATATAAATGTAAACTGTTGTTGTTGTTGTTGTTTATGGGCAGGTAAAGTGGGTGGATTCCCTCCGGGAAGAGACCGCGCGGGGATTCCATTCCAGATACAGAGAAATTTCAATGTGTAGTCGCCAAACATACATGGAACTGACATGTACATATGTGGAACCTGACTGGCCTGTAACATAAAACATTCTCTCCAACAGCCTGTGACCAGATGGAGTCCTGTAGCTCAGTGGTTGGAGCCACTTTCCTCACAAGCCAGAGACCTGCGATTCTTGCAAAGAGAAATCTTAGGCAAGTTTTCGTAATTCACACGCCTGATAATAATCCCTCAAATAATTTTTAAAAATTGTCACATTAATCCATGACTGTTTGTGGGACTGCTTCCGCTGTGTATAATAGGTTGCCGTGTTTTGCCTACAATTGTGCAGTTAAATCACTTTACATTACGTTCGCCCACAAATATTCACTTTGCAGTTTATTCCATGAAGTGCTTTGAGAAGCCGAGAAGACGTGAAAAGCACTATATCGAATGCAAAGATTATTTTTATTATTTCGAAGGGCAAAATTGAGCTAATGTCCTCACCAGAATTATACCCCAGTCCTGGCCAGACTTCACTGTCTCCCAGTCACAGAGCGGATCGACTTCAGGATCCTCACTCGTGTTTAAACCATGCTTACAAAAGAGATTCTTCTGATTGTAGTACAGTATTGTATAATTTGTCATTGTCACTGATCCTGAAAAAGCAGGGAAATCGTGAGAATTAGAATTGTTAGAAAATTGTCATTGTCTTGAGCTTTCTGAAACAATCCCAGACAGTAGCTCACTCACCGCCAGCCTTGGTAAAATGACCAGGGTTCGATTTTATACAATTTATACAATCTTTACGTGAGTCAACAAGGAAACCTGCAGATTTAAGAACATTGCAGAAAGGCCAAGAGAAATATAAGACTTTGAACTCTGCATCACAGGTGCTGTCAAATCAGTTGTTGTGAAATCAGGCTTTTTTTTCCTTCCAGTTGCAGCAAGTTTGATTTTACCTGATGAATGTTTACAGTAAGATCTGTGATTTGTGATGTATTTTAGGATGAAATCTTTTATTGGTTTTGAGACAGGGTTGTGATTGTGAGCACATTAATATTTTCTTTTGTTATTTTATATCAGTTGGGGGTGAGTGCCAGGTTAATGACTTATTAAATAGAATAGCAATGGAATAGAATAATAGCTTATTGAATCACAGGACCTTAGAGAAATAGATAAGACACTAAATGGGTTTGTTAAAATAAATCAATACAATAGATTCAGATATGATACAATATTATAAGAAGAATGTATAAGTTCAGGATTGCAAAGAACAATTTTAGGTCAGACTCCATGAAGGTTTTCTTTACATAGGGAGTAACCACAGGAGATGCTGTAATAGGAAATCTGGAAGGATGAGAATGATTCTGGAAAGGTCTTCTTCATTTAAGCATCTTTTATAATCTTGTAAACACAAGTACATGATGAACTCAACTCTAGGTTAATTTCAAATTCTGGGTTTCCACTTAAGTGCCAACCATCTGACGTCTGGAGGAATTGAAAGGTGTCACGTCACCATGCCGACTGTGATAAACAAACTAAATATGAAGCATTGTTTTACGCCTATTTCCGATGAGTAACACAATAACAATTACAGGCATGAGTAGACTTTGCCTACAGTTATTTGGCCTCCAGCTTCTCAGAATATTCCTCTGGCACACTGTCTCATCATCTAATGACCATATATCCTTCTAATTCCCAGTTATGTATCTAGTTCATGTTTAAAACTCTTGATATTTTGTATTACCAGTGATAATTATCACCTCAAGGGACATTCTGTGGCTGCCAATGTCCCAGTTGTTCACTGCCTTGGCAGAGCTGCAGCTATATCTGTCACTGTGTGAATCCCAGTATTTTGGTGCCATTCTGGGTATCACTGGCAAAGACGTGATGGTCAAATTGTCTTCTTCTGTGTTGCAAATTTCTATAATTCCAATTTCTATTGTCGAGCATTGATAAACCTGAGATCTTTTCCAATACTTTTAACAGTGTCAAACCATTATCATTTATGAGAGGCTACTCCCTCCCAGTGCACCCCTCCGCCCCCTCCCCCCAATCCCACTCACCCACTCATCCAGAGTTGAGGTCACAAATGCTTTGTTAAAAGGGTAATCCCTCCAAAAAAAACCACAATAATAAAATTGGTCATTTCAGTCCATGACTGTTTGTGGGGAGCGCTTTGAGACATCTAGAAGATGTGAAAAGCGCTATATCAAATGCAACGATTATCATTATTATTATTCTAATAATGTGTATGGAGAAAGGAAACTTGCCCAAGGTTTTGCCCTGACTTGCTGGGAATTGAACCCAAGACTTTCGCTTGTAAGGCGAGTGCTCTTAACCACTGAGCTACAGGACTATTCAAGAATGCCACACAGGGTGATGAAACAATTGGCCTGCAAAACAGAGAGTAAAACTGTGATGACTTTATACTGCGGTCTACACGAGGCAGCCTAATTCTGTATTTCAGAACGCTTGATTAAATTGCTCTTGAATCATAAATCATGGAAACGCTGGCCGGGTGCATTACAGTGCTCACAATGACACATATTTCCCCTACTTTGAAGATGACATTGTGCTGTAATGGTTTACACACACGCCGACCTCAACACGGCAACACAGGCACCAAAATGTTTATTTTTAAAATCGATCCATTGTCAGGTGAGATTTCTCTACACCTGAGATAAATGATCTAATCGTACTATTGAGAAACGTTTTACTAAGATTGGAAAATAACTATGGTTTCATTAGACAGGAGTCCTGGTTACATAACACAGGATAATAATACCTAGAAAAAATGATGTAGTCAAGTCTACAAACCCAGATGAAAGCCATAATTACTGTGAATAATTATTAGAATCATGAAGACATACTAAGTGAAGAGGCCAAAACGATCATTGGTGAGTGAAAGCCAGTCATGAGAACCAAGACAATGTTACTTTTGAAAAGTCCTTTTGGTGCTCAAAAGTCGAAGTTGTTTCAGATTGTGGACCAATGTGATTATGTGATTAAAGGCTTTGTGACTAAATTACGTTAAGTCTCTATATGCATTTTAGTCCAGATTTGAAACAGGACACTGATAATGAAGGGATCTTTCAGGATAGAGAAGAAAGGATTACGTACATACATAAAACAGTTGTTCTGATGTGCAATTCCTATATTTTGTTCAGAAACCGATCTTGGATCTCACTTTTACACAGTGCTAGATTCAGTTATCAGAAAAAGACAATAAAAATGAGAATTTCTGTGTCATTTTCAAAATGTGCGGCTCTCTGGCATAGCCTTGGCATACAGTGTTTGTGTTTAAATCTATTTTATAAGTAAGTTGCAATTTGTACAGAACCACATGTGATTTAATCTCTGATGTGGCAGAAACAATTAGAAAAATATGTTCTACTTGTTTCTTTACATCTCAGTTGTATTAACCACTCCATGTTTTAGCTGGTATTTGATCAACTAAATTTCACCAACTCAGTAAATCGAGTACTTTGGTAATACACGGTCAACAAATTGGGAGTTGCAGGATGGACCTGCAAAGGACACATAAGTATTGAATCTGGTTTAATGTGCTTCATGTTGACCTGAGTGATTCAATGTATAGAGACTGTGTCAGAGCAGAGTTGATGGGAAGTTCCATCCATTTGCACTCACAGGGTTCAATGCTTTGGTTGCCACTCCTTTGTTTTAGATCCCTCTCTCTACTCATAATACCACTGAAGGAAAGCAGAGATCTGTAATCATGGAGGACTGATTCCTGGCTTTCAAACATGGTTGAGTTTTCTAAAGAAAGAAACTGATAATAAGTCATTAGATATTGAATTGGTGGAGTACACACTCAAAAACCCAGGGGTTGGGATCCACCTGGATTGGTCTGCAGAGAGGAAATAAAATATGAGATTTGTAACATGACTTTGCAAAGGATTCGTGGATTTGCAATTGCTGCCAAAGCTCCACACTTCCAAAGGGTGGAGCCATCGATCAATGGGTAGGGTTGTGTGTCTGAGCTGTGGGCAGATGGAATATGGTCGAGCTCTCAGACTTTTCATGCTGAGCTGTGCTCTTCAAGAGTCTTGCAGATAGTTCCTTGTAGTTGGTATCCGCTCAACGAGGCTGCAAACCAGTGTTTTTTCAGATGTCAAGAGACCAACTCGTTAGTTTGTTCCTTGGGAATGGAATGGAGGGGGAGGGAGGGGAGGCAGTGGTCTCTTTAGGGCTGAGCTGGCTCCAGAGTAATATCCTAGGCAACAGGACACAGGAATTCAGTTGACTCATTGTGGCATTTCACAGCAAATCCTTGTGAAGCACCATTAAGATGATTCACCAATATAAGGTGCAAAATCAAATGTAAGGATTTTTTTACATCTATTAAATTAAAAATAATCAGGAACAGGATTAAAGGGAAGTTAGAAGAAGCAGAGAGAGTGCCTGGTACAGTATTTGGAATTCTCTCACTCAAACCATTGTGGAAACTGAGCCCATTAATTATTTTGATACGAAACAAGAAGAGAAAAAGAATTCTGACATTCGAGGCGAGAGCAGGAGAGTGGGGTTTGGCTAATTCATGGGGGAAAAAAATCGATGTAGATTTCTCAAATGGAATCTTTCTTTGCTGTAAGACTATGATGATACTGTAGTGTGTGTGCAAAGCCAGAGATGGAAGACAATTTCTTCGAAAGAGATGTAACCACTGGCATCAAACATCTGATTTCTGTTAACAGGGCTCCACTTTGTGTTTGGCAGTCCATTGCGATGATCAGTCCGCACCAGACACAAAAATGAAGCATAAATGAGTCAGTGATATTCAAGTGGATATGTTTGCGGAAAAATTTGTTGTTGTGTAAGATTTGTTGTTGTGTAAAGAATGCTTCTTCAGTCATGCAAGGGTAAGAAATACATGCGGTTTTGTAGGCTGATTTTCCATGCGTTTCTGACCTTTATGCCGTATGTATAATCCAGCCATATATTATCACACTTAAGTCACTGGCAGGATTATTGTATTGGCAAACATAAAGAGACCTGAAATCTGAGCACCACCAACATCGTCACAGGAAAATAAATAGCATTTCTTAATCACCATTGTAAATGTTTTTATGAATACGGTTGTGAAAAATAAGAATTAAGATAAACAAAAAAAATGTTTTAACAGAAACAGTCTTGAAAGGTCAATACTGATTATTCAGGGAAAAGGAAAAAAATATTTTGCTGGCAAGGATCTAAACTTCCCTTGCGACAAAAAACAAATTCCATTTTAGATAAAGTCAGTATAAAGCAAAGTTCAATTAATGACGCAGAACTGCAGAGCTGATTCAATACCATCCAAAGTGGATGGTATTCTTCACAGAAGCTTACACAAACTATACAATGATAGGAAATGATGAAGTGAGTCAAGTCTAGATCCTGTGATACCTTCTCTTCTTCATGTAAGAACCACAATCTTGCTGCATGATAATATTAATATTGATCAATAATAATAATCCTTGAATTTGATGTAGCACATTATTACATTGTTGAGAAGTCTCAAAGCACTTCACAGAATATACTGTAAAGTTAATTAACTGTACATTTTGTGGGCGAAATGCAGAAGCTAATTGCACACAGCAGTGTCCCCACAAAGAGTAGTGGATTGAATCACCAAATTATACCTTTATTTATTTGAAAAAGTATATATTTTTCTTTTGCAGGAGTATATGTGAGAAAAAGTAGGGAGTAATGATGGGGGACTTCAACCAGCCCAACATGACCAAGTTGAAAGACTGAGCTTTTAATTGTATTGTCCGCGTCCTTCCTGACTCAGTGTGTCAGGTTGTCCCAAAAGAGGCAGTTCACTTCTTGATTTTGTTCTCGTATGTGACTCGGATATTGAGGAAGTGGAATTAGTTCACTAATCCACTAGGGGACAGTGACCACAGCTCAACAACCTTTAGTTTAACTTGAGGAACAGAAACATCACGCGACCAAACGATAAGCGGTGAAACTTCAGAGATATGAGAACAGTGCTGATTGAGATGGTCTGGGGAGGCATCACTCAGAGATAAATCAGTTGAGGAAAAATGGGACACATCTAAAGGACATTACACAAAGCATGCAGGACAAATGCTGTATGTAACCGAGTGCAATGCACACCAAATCAACATAAAGAAACCAAAATGGATCAATAGAAAAGGAAGAAGGAGATAAAGAAAAAAATGAAGATTCATAAAGTTTGCAGGGAGAACATGTGGGCTAAATACCAGATTATTCAGGAAAATCATCTTCTAAAAAGGTCACTGCAATAATTCACTGAGTGCATTGGTATTTTCAGGAACATGTTAGAAAGTATTCAACCTCTACTGTGACGGTACACCATTTTGACTGTAAATCATTTATTTGGCTGAATTTAATGTCTGAGCTGTGCCTGATGAGTTGTATATCAGCTTGTGTGTTCTGAACATACCCATTTATTCTCAATGGCTGGAATGTTCAGGAAAGTGGAGTCAGTGTGGTGTTAATGCGAAGAGAGATATATGTTGTATCTTCGGGAGTTCTCATTTGCGTGTTATTTTCTTTAGTACAGTATTTGGTGAATCATGAACAGAACCCACAAAACTGTCAGTTCCCTGGTACCGCAGGATCCAATAACACACAAACCTTCGGGATCACTGAAAGGTACTTGGATTAGCAAACCCTCCGCTTAATCAAGGGCCAGTTTACTCAACACTGAGCACCCCAATATTGATGAGGTCATCAACACCTCTGTTTCAAAACCAGCCGGTAAAGACCTATAAAATGTCTGGTGGAAAACCAGTCAATCAGTCAGGATTAATTCTTTGCACCAAAAATATTTCTTGGCAATCTTAATGTGAAATCCTAAATGTAAATTGAATCATGTAAAGATGGGATTAAACAAAGTCGTGGATTGAGTGACCATATGATTAGTTTTTTGAAGTGATTATTATTCCCTCCACAAGGCGATCCACCTATTGACTAACAACTGAGTTCCTACTAACTGCTAGGTAAACAGCTGAGGGGAGTAAGGAAATTTGCCGAAGGTTTCCGAGTTCCCTGGGAACTGCGCCTCTCCGAGGAACGGAATCCTGCATCTTAGGGTTTCTCGCAAGTGAGACAGGTGCGATTCTCAGGCGGGGCAAAACCTTCGGCAAATTTCCCCAGCAGCCATCCGCAAAATTTTAACTCTGACTAATCCAAAGTTTAGACAACCGTGGTAACACTTGGGATGCCTCTTGCCAGGTTTATATGTTTACCGCTGTGTCTCAGTGACATCCTGTTACAAATATAAAGGTTTACAAAGTCTACAAGAATGGAAACAGGCGACTTGGCCCAACCAGTCTGTGCTGATATTTAAACTCTACACAAATCTTCACCCGTTCCTTACTCTCTCCCAGGTCCTTCTATTCCCCTCAGTGTCAGTGTTGCTTCTGGAACAATTTTTGTGCCAATATTTTCTGAGCATTAACTCCTTTTGCTGTTCACTGGATTGAGCTGTGAGTTGCCTTCTTGTACTTCCTCCAAATGTTTTTAAGCACGAATGACGCTTGACAGTGATTGACATTTAAGAAACGGTTTGATGCTGGAATGGGGAACCAACATGGTATTCTAGAGGGAAGAGTGAAATGGGCTAAAGGGCTTTCATCACCTGGATCTTTCTGGACCTGAGTACCATCAGACGTTTTGACTCTGTACCTGTGTGAGGAAGGAATGGCATTTCAGCTGAACCTAAGGCGATACATACCCAGCATTCATGCTGAACAGGTTACGAGGGAAAATAGGTTAACAGGAATTGAACATGTTATCAGGGAGCCAGGACTTTGGACTCACCATAAAGTGGCTAATCTGAAAGGATGAGATCAAATGGGAGTGAAGGGGCTTCATCTGAACCAATCTTGTGAAGGTGTATAGGGATCCGGATCAGAAGGTAGAACACCGGTTAATGTTGTCCT
Source organism: Hydrolagus colliei (assembly GCA_035084275.1). NCBI lineage: Eukaryota > Metazoa > Chordata > Chondrichthyes > Chimaeriformes > Chimaeridae > Hydrolagus > Hydrolagus colliei. Next base: position 1,485,252 of record CM068744.1, on the reverse strand, counting down.
CACCTTCAAGGCCTTACATGGCCTTGCCCCGCCCTATTTAACCAATTTACTCTCCCCCTACAAGCCCACCCAGACCCTCCGTTCAGCAGGACTTGGCCTGCTCCAAGCCCCCCGCCCGAACCACCCCACCATTGGAGGCCGGGCCTTCAGTTTTTCTGCTCCGACCCTATGGAATTCCATCCCCCAATCCCTCCGTCTCGTTTCCTCCTTTCCTCTTTCAAGACTGGTTTGAAGACTTTCCTCTTCGACCGCGCCTTTTGTTTCCCCCCCGAATTTTTCGACCTCCCCTACGTGTTTCACCCCTTCCCGAACACTCCCCTCCCGGCTCGGGTCACACGCCTCCTGTGCAGCGCCTTGGGACGTCCTCCCGATGTGAAAGGCGCTTTATAAGTGTAATTTGTTGTTGTTGTTGTCTCTCCCTACCCTGGGTTGCTGAGGACAACCAGAATCCTTTTTATTTAGGAATTAAAACAGCTTTCAGAGGGAATTTAAGGTATGCAGTAATTCTATTGTACAACAAACAACAACAACTTTGATTTATAGAGCGCCCTCCCTGCCGGACAGCGTCTCAGAGCAATTATTGTAATTGGCAAAGGGCAATGATTGTTAGCGTAAACATGTTACAGTAATCCAGGTGGTCCATGTAAGTAAGTGGAAGTGTAGATGACCAGTGAGGTTTGTATGAGGTGAAGAAAAGAGTGAGGAATGTAATATAAGACATGACTTCACTAGTGGGATTTAGTTTACTGTATGAAAGTCTTTTGTTTTGGGCTCCGGTGATCCATTGAGTAGAGGAAGAAGACAAGCCAAGGCCCTGATTTTAAGCTAAGTAACTTGGCACATGTGTTTACTGACAGCAGGAAGAAACTACATACAAGTGAACACTGAACCATTTGATGGGTGCGGAGATATAGATGATAAATGTTGCATGCGGTCTGGTAAAACCTGACAACTGAAATGGTACTTTAGAAGTACAAAGAGGAAATCTAACAACATCATGCATTAACAAACAATATCAAAAGGTGACTGCTTAGGAGATGCGAGTGATGTAAGGTATTGTCAGACTTTCCAAAACCTTCCAATTATTTTTTTTAGCCGGCAAATGTTCAGAATCTGAAACACTGGATGTCTGTGAGCTAATCAATCACAGCTTTACAGGCTATGATACAACTAAAAAGTCTTTATTCACCCCCTCTTATTGATTTTTTCCTAAGGGTATTTGGCTCAGATATTTTTTCCTTTATTTTAAGCAACAGCTGTTATGTTACGTAAGAACATAAGAAATGCGAGACGAAGAAAGACCAAAGTCCATATACTGTAGTTTGTTTTCTACCTTCCTGGCGGACACACACATATGTCCTGAAGCACCTATGTACTATATCCCAAAATGTTATTTCCTAAAAGCAAACTATCTAATCTGTGTCTGAAGAGTTTGGTGATAGCAGCAGCTCCACATGTTCAGTTTTATGTTGACTCGCCAACAACGAACGATGGGAATGAGCTTTTCTCTGCCGTCTTTTTTGAAAACCCTCAGAGTGAGAAGCTTTTGCTTTGTAACCGTATGTTTTTCATGTGCTGCTTTACTGTGAGATACCCATGTACATTTCTTCCGGATCCATATCTCAACCAGGAAAGTTATAGGAACATTAACCAAAATGTGTTTTTTCCTAAATAAGATCAAGCAATTAATTTTCTGGTTATTGTGAAAATTAATTCACCACCTCACATGAAGGCATTTAGAATGATTTGTTTGGTCAAATCCGAAAGGACTAAAATGTTAATAATATATCCTCTTCCCTCCATTGGCTGCCACATTTCACCCTCAAAATAGTCATTTCACTTTACGGTATATACTGTAAAGCTGTTTGAGACTTCTCGAAGACATGATAAGGCTATATATCAACTGAAAGGATTATTTTTATTGCAAGTCTCTGAAACAGAAAGTTGACCTTATTGCCTTGTCTTCTAATTTTGATTACTTTGGAAAAGAGTCCTTTCCACTGCTCCACACTGATTACCATCAGATTTTCCACACGATGTTTGCCGGGACCTCCATTGTCTGGATTCTGATGACGTACCTCTTTGACTGCACTTTCAGTCATCTTTCCCCTCCCCCTCCGTTTGGCTTCTTTCGTCCTCACTTTCAAGGCCATTCACTGCCCTACTCCCGCCTATCTCTCTGACCTGCTGTTTCCCTATCAGCCTGTGCCCACACCCTCCGTTCAGCAAGCTCTGGCCTGCTCCACGTCCACCGCCCTAACCCCCCAACCATCAGTGGCCGGGCTCTCAGCCTCTCTGCTCCCACACTGTGGAACTCCATCCCGCAGCCCCTCCCCCTCGCTTCCTCACTTTCCTCCTTCAAGGCCGGACCCCCCTCTTCCACCATGTCTTCTGCTGCCCTCCTAACTCTCCTCCCTCTCCTAGTCTCCGTCCCCTTCTCCAACTCCCCAACCCCCACTCCCCGCTCGGGTCCCAACCTGACTGTTCAGCGCTTTGGGACATCCTCTCGACGTGAAAGCTGGTCTATAAATGTAATTTTGTTGTTGTTTACTCCAATCTCCAGCCTGGGGTGCCCTTGCCCCAGGCTCAAAGTGTATTAAGCACTTTGAGATGTCCTTCTAACAAGAAAGGCTCCAAATAAATGACTTCTGTCTCTGTCGTTCACAGTTATTTCTCCCAAATTGCCGTTCTTTGTTATCCATTTATAGCCTCTCCGACTTCGAATCTACTTTTCCTTCCCTTTAAAGTTTGCTTGTGTACACCCCTCCTTTAATAGTGGTAATTTCCTTTAATAATACAATCTTTGCATTTGAGTATATTGCCTGATCACATCATCGAGTCATCTTAAACAACAAGAAGAAAATTACACTTCAATAGCACTTCACAGGATTTACTGTGAAGCAATATCAAAATAACAACAAAATTACACTTGTACAGCCTTTCACGTCAGGAGGACATCGCAAGGCGCTGAAGTAACCAATTTGCACACAGCAATATCCCACAAACAGCCACAGAGTGGACAATTTTTATTTGGGGTATTGTTAGCCAGAACACTGTGAGAAACTCTGTTCTCTTTTCGAATAGAATCATGGGATCTTTTAACTTCCAATGGAAAGGAAGACGGGATCCGATTAAACATCTCATCGAAATTCTATGATTCTATGAAAGCCTCTCCACGCACTGGGCTGGACTGGCAATCTAAACTGAGTGGATTCCCAACGCCTGACATGGGGCTTGAATCCACAACCTTCTGCGTAGCAGCGAGAGTACGATCAACTGAGTCAGGCTGACACACTCTGGCTGTATCTTCCTATTGTCTGTACAGTGTATCTAAGTGACCATTGTCTGTCCTTCAGCTCCACCATTTGTGGCCGACTTGTTGGCCATGATGCCCCCATACCCTAGAACTCTGGCACATTCTGCTGCTCCAAGGTGCAGTTGTAGATGGAGAACGGTTTTGTTAGTGGAGACTAACCGTACTGGGAGAGATGGAGAGGAACAAACCGCCGGCCTGGTACTTTCTTGGAGAAATCTACATGAAATTTAATGTGGAGAAATGTGAGGAAAATGAGGGGAGGCAATATAGGCTAGATAGTACAATTTTAAGGGGTGTGAAGGAACAGAGAAACCTGGAGGTTTGTGTAAGTGATTCTTTGAAGGTGGCAGGACAGGTAGATAAGGCTGTTAAAAAACAGCATACGGGATACTAGGCTTTATAAATAGGGACATAGAGTACAAAAGTCAGGAAGTTCTGTATAAAACTTTGGTTAGGCCTCAGCTACAGTACTGTGTACAATTCTGGTCACCACACTATAGGAAGGATGTTACTGCATTGGAAAGGGTGCAGAGGAGATTTACCAGGATGGTACTAGGAATGAGGGACTTCAGCTATGAGGAAAGGTTAGAGAGGCTAGGTTTATTCTCATTGGAACAGAGAAGGTTACGAGGAGACCTAATAAGAGGTTTTCTAGATCATGAGGGGATTCGACAGAGTAAACAGGGAAAAACTGTTTCCACTGGTGGGTGTCAGTGACTCGTGGTCACAGATTTAAAATAGTTTCAAAACGAAGCAAAGGGGAGCTGAGGAGAAATTTTCACTCAGTAAGTTGTTGGTATCTGGAATGCATTGCCTGAAAAGGTGGTGGAGGCTGATTCGATAACAACTTTTAAAAGAGAGGTAGACATTTATTTGGGGAGGACGGGTTTGCGCGGTTATGGGGAGAGAGAGAGCTGGGGAATGGAATTAAATTGCTCTTTTTAAAGAGCAATTTAATTCCATTCATCTCATCTCACAGACTCGATGGACCGAATGGCCTCCTTTTGTGCCGTAATATTTTATGATTTGATTAAGAGTGAGGAAAAGATAAAATAAATACATTCCTTGAGGAAGATTAGTCCAAAATAAGCTTGTTTGCTTGATAACCACCCAATTTGGGTAATAAACTTGTGGTTGAACAGTGAACATTTTATAGCTGCTGTTCTGTAAAACTTTAGTGGTAGTATCTAGTCAAAGACAGTGGTCATAGTTTTGTGGTATTATTTTGGTGCAGTTAGTTGATCCACAAAAATTGCTAAAATTATTACAGGAACAATTTCTTTGATTTAGTCCATTTTCAAGTGGACATCGAAGACTTCACAAATAATTATGGAGTATGTTCTACTTCTTGAAATGTTTTAAATGGATAATTTGATCTCGACAAGGCTTTGGTTAGCCTAGAGCTGATAAATATGATTTTGACAAATATAGTGAGGCGATTCTAAAGAATATCGTAAGAGTTTCCTTTTCTGGAATGTGACAGGGCTCTGGAAAAGCTGTATCTATCCTTCAGCAAATACTGCAATGTTCCCTTGATTGAGAACTAAAGCTAATCTAATAAACCACAAGTAGACAGTGAATGCCAACAATTATTAGCCAGTAGAAATGACTCTGATATAAAACAGATTTAACTGATGCAGGAGCTGCACAGAGATATAAAAATTACAGAGCAGTCATAATTATTTTGAAATTAACTGTAATCCAGTAGTCTTTGTAGCATATGATTTTCCAAACTTGTCTCAGAAACATACGTCTAAATTTAAACTTTTATTTACTTTATCGTAAGACGGCTTTAGTGCAATAACTGAATTCTGTGATACATTAGAATACCAAGAGTGTATAATGCAATCCTTATTTTGTCATTTTAAATCAATCTTAAAATTATAATAATAATCCTTGCATTTGATATAAAGCTTTTCACGTCTTCTAGACGTCTAAAAGCGTTCCACAGCATACACTGTACAGTGAATTGACTATATTTGTAGGCGAAACAGCAGCCATTGGTGCACAAGAGTGTCCCACAAACAGTCGTGGATTGATTGACCAAATTATTATTGTTTTTTTTTAGGGATTATTACCCCAAAAAGCCATCTGCCAATTGACTAACAACTGGGTTCCTACTTATTGCTGGGTAAACAGAGGCATGTGGAGTAAGGATACTTGCCCAACATTCCGCCTTGCCTGGAATCAAACATGGGTCTCTGACTTGCGAGGCGAGTGCTCTAACCACTGAGCTGGAGGTCTGCAGAATTATATACAAACGCAAGTTTACTCTAACTGTGTTCCATCTTTATATAACCAGTCTGAAATCATTTGAGCCATCTCCTCACTGGCATCCAAAACAAAAGCATGGCGAATTCCTTTTTGACAGAGATAGATGGTCCCTTCAGGAAAGCTTCTCTTCATGTCTTCATAGTACACAACTGGGCACCAGTGATCGCCTTTTCCATAATAAAATATAAGCTAAAATAAAGACACAATTGTGGATTGTTAGGATTCATACAATTACTAAATTAACCTCATTAGCAGTGACTTGTTACCATTTTAGAGATAAAAGCCTGGGTTTCGGGCACTAATAAAACACATTGAGAAACCATTTTAAAACAAGTTTATGTGATTATAAAAGTCAGAATGTACAGAAGCAGACCATATGGCATCAATCTACAAATATCAGAAGACACAGGGCAAAACTGGTATCATTTGAAAACTAAAGTTTCCAAACCCAAATTATATTTGGTACAATATCTTTACCAATTTCATATGTGATGTGTTGACTTTATCTAGAGTTATTAGTTTATTTTCAAACCTTTCACTGTACATTAAGGTACTACAGACTGAAAATATGAAACTTTGGAAGACATCAAGCTGAAAAGAGTGATTTACAACATACCGTCTATGAAATTGAGCTTGGAAAATTCTGTTCATCGAAGGCAGCATTACATAGCTCGGCTTAACAAGTTCTGATTGGAAAATTACTCTAGACTCCTATAGAAAACTCTATGTACTTGCTGGACCATGTTTTAGTAAATTCTGTGGGCATTAATAACATTTTGAACCCATATTTAAGGAGAGTTTCGGCAAAGTTTTAGGCAAATTAAATTTTTAATTTTTTTAATTTCATTTTATTTTCATTGATTTAACAAATGATGGCTGATTCTACAAAACAAAATTAGGGTTCATTAGTGATGCAACTTTTACATTTGTGACAATCCTGAAAATTCTATAATTCTAATCTTTAGCAAGAAGTTAATGTTGCGATAGAAATACACGGACAAGAGTTCATAGCTCACAGTGTGTCCAGATGACTGGGTACATGGCCAGGAAATGGCTTAGAATGCTGTCAGAATATATCACTGGGTAGGACTCAGAATCACTACATTTTAACAGTGATATTATTCTTGGATACGTTTAAGACATCCTTGGAACTTAAACATTGTGCCTACATAAACAAAGTGGAAGTTCATTTGCATCTTACTTCTTGAAATAACACCACGACTAGTTCAGTCGTACACTAGGTACAGTAAACCCTCGACAATCCGGGGCGGGTTGGGCCCACTCACCTACTGGATCTCGCAGTTTGCAGGTATTTGGAACCTACCCTAGAAATGCCTGGGGAAGCCCTGGCCCATTCACCACACGGGCTGTAAACACAGCCCTGAAGCCAAACAACGGCCGAGCTCCCCCCGCAGCGCCGGGTGCCGGAGTGGCAGCACCGGGAACTGCAGCAGCCGGACAATCGCTTCCGAGGATTCGCTGGACATCGGAAAACAAGCTAATCCTGTTGGTATTTTGAAATCTTGCCGGTTTAATGAGCTGCCGGCTTTTGGATTATCGAGGTTTTACTGAACTCTAGGAAGATAGAATAAATGACATTTATAGAGCACCTTTGGTGTCGGGAGGAAGTCCCACATAGTGGAATCCGGGGCAGCCACATGGTGTGGCTGAAGCAGGTTCCTTGGTACCTGAAACACTCGTTCTATTTGAAAGAATGATGGCTCGGAACCTTGGGATGGCCTCCCGATGTGAAAGATGCTCTACAAATGTAATTTTGTTGTTGTTGCTAAACAAAGGCAAAACAATTCTGAGATAGTCTGATTCAGATATTTGACAAGCGCAAATGCCACTCACAAGTAATGATGGGATCAACGGAAAGAAATCCCTGAGGCAATTAGGAACAATAAAATTTATAAAAGAGTAGGATTTAAAATGCAGGAATTATAACAGGATTCTACAAGAAGGAATTCAACTGAATTACGACCAAGCTACAGGGATTTTAGTTTGGAGATTGATTGCAATGGAACAAATCAGCAGGATGTAAGACTGATTCCTTATGAAGGAATCCCTTTAGAAATTCAGCAAGTTAAGAGTCTAATATCACTGAATTAGAAGACATTTGTCTTCTTTGCTGGTTGTATGTTGATGAATTTGAGTCCACTCCTTTCATTCCAGTAGATTTGAAGTAACAAGTAAATATGTAGAGATAATGGAAATGTGGGAGTCACTCTAAGACTCTTTATCTGATTTTGGTTGTTTAAATGATGTGATAAACCATACAAGGAAGACCTAATGGTCAGGAACCATCATTTGAAGCTGGGACAAGATTCTAACGCTTTCTTTTCCTTCATTAAATTAGACATATTTAATTTCTGAGGGTGCGGGGGAGGGGGGTAATTCAATTTTTACTTGTGTACATTGTGTGACAATGAATGCACTCTAATTTCTTGATGTGTAAATACTGTATACTGGTGTTCCTAATAAATTATCAGGATTACAAATGAATTTTCTTGTACAACAGCTAAATTACATTTAATTGCATGGAATCTACAGCAATGAACAAGCCGACCAACAACAGATTCCTTATCTACACGAGCCTCCATTCTAACTCTTAGTCTCCCAACTTTCCCTTCTGTTCTCTCCTCCCCAATGTTAGCGCATTTCATTTCTATTGCTTTATATTTTGTTAGTACTGTATGTGGAGTTGAAGAATATAAAACTGTGAAAAATGTAACACTGCAACAAGAATATGCAGTTTCTAAGCAAGATTTAAAGCAAAAACAGAATAAATGACAGAAATGCTGAATTTTACTGGCTTTGTGTTAATGTAAGTTGACAACTTTTCCAATATTTAATGTTGTGAAATTATGGAAAATGTTCACATACATTTTTGTAACAAAACAATGCACTTGAAGTCTAATGAAGGAGAAAAAATTGCATTATATTGTACCTTTTAAGTACTGTATAATGAATGCAATGAAGTGGTTTAAAGGTATGACAAGGACAAAGAAACAAGCACAGGGAAGGAACGAAGAATTGACGATGTTGATCAAAAGTATAGTCAAAAAGATATGTTTTTAAGTGGGGTTTGAAAGCGTGAGCAAGAATGCAACACAAAGATATTTAGGAAAAGCGTTCCAGAGTAAAGGGTTTAGTGGCTGAAGGTTTGGCCACCTGTCGATGGTGGGACACAGTGAGTGAGGATTGAATGACCACAATTTGATGAGTGGAGGGTTCGGGCAGGAGAATAGGTTTCGAATAGATTGCATCAGGAAAGGATTTGAAAGTCAGGAGTAAAATTTCAAAGATGATCTGAATTGGGAGCTCGTCAAGTTTGGCAAGGATAGGGGAATAGGTTTTGGGAAATGTCCAGTGTGGATAGTATGGATTACAGAGCAATGATTACATTGGAGGTTGTTGAGACTGTAGCCAGGGAAGCTGGCATTGAAAGCATCGGAGAGTCTATTCCTAAAATGATGAAGGTACAAATGAGGATTACAGCAGAAGAGAAACTGAGGTGGAGCATTAGCGGGTGGTATTAATAGTTGGGGAAAAAATATGCTGTTAACAACAGACTAGAGAGGAGGTTTTAAAAACAGCTGGGGGTCAAGTAGGCTTCAAATTGTTAACATTTAGCTGAAGGAAGTTAGCGCTCATCCAAGACTTGACGTCTGACGGGCAGTCATTTAGAGTAGTAACAGTCCTGAACTGAAGATGGAAGCAGATAGATGAAGCTGAGTGCTGGCACATATGTGAAAATTGACCTTGTGACTGCGGAAGTCAACTATCGGGCCACTAAAAATAATTATTTTAAGTCACAGAATAGTGTTAAGCAACATCCATTCCAACTTTAAATTCCAAAAGAAAACAAAGAAGAAAAAGGCAATTTCAGCGCAATGTGTTTTGTAAGGTTTTGGGTTCACAAATTCTGAAGTGTTCCTGGCCAAAATTCCTTTGCGTTGCTATTCAAACCATTGCTAAGTATCTAAAGCCTGAGAAGGATTTGTGACATGGCTCGAATCTGAAAGATTAAGCCGTTAGTTTAATTGAGAAAAGAAGAAAAAAAACTATTGTTATGCAACTTCTACAAGATGTAGGAAGTTAGTCACCATAATTACAAATGTTTATTTTGAAGAAATCAAGCATCGTAGGTATAGCAATATTACCAATAAACATTCCATATTCAGATGAAAGACAAGCTTGAAAGCAGCCAAGTACATTTAGTAATGGAAAAGTCTCCGGGGAAACACAATGAGTTGCATCTATCGCTAAAAGTGATTAGGGTAACTTGAGAACCACTGCACACTGCCAGCTGTTACATGTTTGGCTTAAATCCAGCTAGTAAATCATCCATGTGTTTGAATTTTTTCTAAGTGGTTCAATTTCTTAACATAAAATGTTGAGATCTCCCAATACTGACACGGATATTACCGGAGACAACAAATGGCAAAACATTTGCAGCACCATCGTAACCAGTCTGATTTAATACTTTGTGCTCTTATGGTGTTGCAACCTTAATACATTTCAACCATTACAAGTTAAGGAGATGATTTGCCAGTTACTGTGTGTACTGTACTATGGTGCTTTGCTCTAGTGTCTAAAATAAGTAATTGTGTTGTGTAGAGATTTGTAAACTTTTTTAGTATTGGATTCCAACCAAAACAAGAATCACGCGTGCAATATGCAATGTGCCTCAATTTTCCTCAATGTGCGCCTTGGCGTGAAAGGAGCTCTACAAATATAATGTTGTTGTTGTTATTGTTGGATATTTGATTGTTTTTCCATCTTCCATACAAGTTTATATCCATTACTTCTTCTACCTTTCTGCCTCCCTAATACCCTTCCCTCTTATACCTAGTAAAACTGCTGTGGTGGATGCTACGTGGACCTGAGTTAATTTCAAGCTATAAATACTGTGTTGTCTATAAATTTGAAAAAATAGCAACTGTGAATATTTGCAAAAGAAAGAATAAAACGATTCAAATCAGTTCAGGGTTTGTCCCAACATTAATTATTACATATGATGACACATATGTGTTCTTTTGTGCGGAAACTAAATTTTCTAAATCTTCCCTCTCTATTCCCCCCTCAACTTCCTCTTGAAAATGCTGGTTGTAAGCTGGGATAAGATTCCATGGCCTGCAGCTCTGCCCAAGTACCTTGCCAAGTGACTGATATTCATGTGGAATCACAGGTGTGCTGAGTGTCCTCAACTGAAGGCCATTTCCCAATGGGATCACCAGTTAGCAATACGGAGTAGGAACTCTGGGTGAATTTTCTCATTTATAAACTGCATTCCCTATTATTGCTCTGACTTAAATCAGCAAATCTAGAGAAATCTAACCCAAGACCTTCCCATTTTGGAAATCTAAGTGCCACATTAAACAATACATTCACTGAGCCACCTTTGCTTGTTACCATAACCTTCCCTGCTTGTTGGCTTTCCCAATTCCTCCCTCCAAAGGTTGTAGATGATCCAGAACTCCGTGGCCCGTGTCCTCGACAGTTCCAAACTCCGTGACCCCATCTCCCCCATCCTCGCCCGACTCCATTGGCTCCCCATCATCCAGAGGATCCAAATCAAGATCCTAGTCTTCACATTTAAAGCCCTCCACAACCTCGCCCCATACTAAATCTGTGACCTTCTAACCCCTTATCAACCTGCCTGCCCCCTCCGTTCAGCAGGCTCTGGTCTGCTCCACGTCCCCCAGCCCATCCGCCCTACCATTGGTGGACGAGCCTTCAGCTACTCTGCCCCCAACCTCTGGAACTCCATCCCACAGCCTCGCCCCCTCCCTGGCCTCTTTCAAGTCCCGCTTCAAGACTCTCCTCTTTGATGGTCCCATCGGCAACTTCTAATCCCCACTTCCCTCCCCCCGCGCCCCCGTCCTTAGCTTGGGTCTAACAGTGATGGTCCAGTTCCTTGGGACGTCCTCCTATCAAGTCTAATTTTGTTGTTGTTATTGCCTTCTTTGGTGATTAGTATGCTGTCATCAACAGGTGCCAATCTGGGCAGCTCTCAGTGCAGAGCAAACCTCAGGTATAATTCCTGTGGCGAGGCTGGAGTTTGTTGACTTGAGACGCGCTCAGCGCTTTGGGACGTCTTCCCAACATGAAAGGCGCTCTATAAATGTGATTTTGCTGTTTTGTTTTTTGATTTTTTCTTTTTTTTCCTGTTGATTACACTCTTTAAAAGAGTGCTGGAAAAATATCCGGTTCAGAAAAAAATGTAAGGATAAAGATAAGGATTGGCACAAATGATTAAGGAATCTGAGGAGGCAAGATATGATTCATGTGGTGTGGGGACCATGGATGAGTCATTGAGGAATGTAACTGGTTAGAGTTATAAATGCGGATAGTATGGTTGAATTACTTTTCTGGACTTATGCTTGAAAACCCTTGTGGGTGAAGAGAAATTTCATAGAGCTTTATCTTCTTGGAGGTTTCTCTGTGATTGATTTCCTCCCTCAGGAGATTTAGTGGGTTGAGCAGATCTCATGATATAACAAATTGTGAAGCCTTCACAGCTGCATGTGATCGGTATTGTTATACTTTATATATGTTTAGGTCTCCCATGTCACTTGGAGGATAGGCAGACAGCATGCTCCTAGGTCTCTATCAATTATATTCTACAATAGTGAGCCAGGTGTTGTACGAAGGAGTCCTGTGGTGAGACCTCCGTGTTGAAGAACATGTTGCTTTTATTTAAATGATGCTGGTTTATTCCAATGTTACTGAGTAAACCTATTAAACACATGTTCACCATTCAGTACCTGGCAGGATCTCAAGCTTGGTATTAAAACATAAAGAGTTTCCCGGTGTCCTGGCCAGCAATTTCCCAAATCAAATTGGTCACTCATTTCAAGGCTGATTGTGGGACATTAATGTGTGCAGTTGTGCTGTTGCGTTTCCCCACAAATACGCAGTCAATCCATTTCACAGTAAGTCCTGTGAAGCGCTTTCAGACGTCCTTTTAACGTGTCAAGTCAATGTACCAAATGCAAGGATTATTATTATTATTAAATACCATACTTTATCCATTGTGGCTTTTTCCATTAGGGAAACAGATTTGAGCTGAGGATATGGTCCACATCTTTAAAAAGCTGAGAAGTATAAATTATATAGATATACCATAGAAATGGATTTGTGTTACACCAATAGTGTAGAACCAAAGGATACAGGTTCAACAGAAACAAACCTCAAACAAGATTAGAAATCATCAGCATTTTTTTCCCACAGAGTACTGGATATGGGGAAACAGACTGCATGCAAAGCCATTGGATGATGTATTCATTAAACCCTACAAAAGAAAACTGGCACAAATTTGGTTGGGAGCAGTACAAGATGGTAGCGAGAATAAAGCAAACACTCTGAGGGACAAGAGGATTCTGTGCTGCTCAAGTGTTGTTGTTTGGAAGGAGAACAACAACAACAAAATTACATTTGTACAGAGACTTTCACGTCGGGAGGATGTCCCAAGGTGCCGGACAGAAAATATTCTGGAAATAGATTAGAGTTATAATATATCTAACGTATCATTATATAATTCAGTGTTGAATGGTGAAGATGTGTAAAAAAATGTCTCTTCTGATTTTTAAGATGATTACTTTCAGAGGTTGCTAGTCCTTGTATTGTACAGCCAGTCATATGGAGACTGACCAATTTACACGCAAGATTGTTGGCTAATAATACGATATGTCGGCAAAGCAATAAACACTAATGCAAACTATTCCTATAACATGTGTATAGGTAACATTCACTTTAAATGAATGTATCCTTTGGGAAAATTAACCGGTGAACACTATATTTAGTGGACTGACTTTCAAATGCTCATCCATTAATATTCTTGCTTTCTAACCTGTGTTTGTATTCAAAGCAATATTTAAATTTGTACTTTGAATAACTCTTCTTTCAGCTTGTGAACGGGGCAGTATGCTTGTTCACACATAAAGTAAATTGTTACTGAGTTCACATTTGGTCAGCACCGGTGAGTAGCTTTCAGACTTTAAGCCATAAATCCACAGAATAATAATCCAAATGTACTCAATCCCAGAAGGGTCATACCCAGTTTTAGCCTATATTGTAAATGGTCTAATTTGAGCTATGAGCAGAATCACTTTAAGGGGCCCCAATTAACTCTGAAAATAAATCTTTCAAGTCTAATAATACAGCAGTTGGAAATTTCAACAAAATCAAATTCATAGGAAAGGTTATTATACCAAATCCACAGGTTTACCTGGTTGCTTGCGTGAAACATACATAGTAAAGACGTAAGTGGGTAGTGTGTGGTTTGGAAACATACCAGGGACTTGGCGTTCTACCCTTCAACCTTGAATGTGTGGTGTGCGAAAAGTGCTATAGTAAAGGTAATATTGTCATTTACAAGCTAAAGGTAAACAGAAAATACTTGAAATGACTCCGGTATAGGTGGGGTTTCTATTCCAGTCAAAGGTGGAAGCTCGGAATACGACATGTAAGCTGGCATGGCGATTCATGCCAATTCATATCCTTAGCTACAACAACAACAACTGTGATTTATATAGTGGCCCCCAAGCTGGACGGTGTCTCAGAGCGCTTTGTAGCTGGCTACAATGTGGGCTTTTGACCTGGACTGTGGTGAGTCTCTGTCTCGGTGTCAAGCTCCGTCACTGGTTACGACAGCAACTGTTGAGATGGTACCCAAGAGAAAGCTGCTGTATACATTCATATTGTTGTTGTTGAACTTGAAAAATAACACTTCCATCTCTCAAGTCCTCGAGTGGAAACCTGTAAGTTTGGTTACAGAGCAGCACAGACATTGGAGGCTATAAAACTTAAGTACATCTCCCTGGTTTGCTATCTGCTAGAGGTACCATCAAAATAAAAAGTTGCAGCTTGAACAACAGAAAGGGAGAAACGAACTCACTCTAATTATTGAAGACTTTATCAAAATTGTTAGCTCTGTCAGACCTATAATAAGTTGCCTAACAATGATTTTTGTTCTGTTTTCATGGAAACTTGTTAAGGCGACAGCACGTACAGCATTACCAGAGGAGAATATTGAGCAATTTCTGGTGATAATTCTTCAAAAGGAAACGATGAAAACAGTTATTGGAACTCTAAATGGAAAAGACCTTGGAGATATGTAATTGTATGTAATTGGCTGCCGCATTTCACCCACGATCGGTTCACTATATATTCTGTGAAACGCGTTGAGACTTCTCAACAATGTGATAGGATACTATAACAAATGTAAGGATTATTATTATCATATCATGTATCCCTGAATCCTGAAGAGAGTGGGGGAGATTGGGGAAGCTATTTTCCAAACATGTGTTATACCGATAAGGAGATTATATTGGATGCTTTTTACATGAATTTCTAGAAGATAACAACAAATTATATTTCACGTCGGCCAGACGTCCCAAGGCGCTTTGAATACTTACCAGGGATTTGGATATGTGATAAAAGTGCTAATCAGAGATGTGTTGCAAAATGAAGACAACTTTTATTAAGGAAATATTGGAGCATAGAGAAATGGTTGAAGGGGAGGAAGAAGGAACTAGCAGAAGGGGATTTTATTTTAACTTGCAGAGTGCAATCATCGATGAGGTCTTTTTATTTTCTGTATATATATGAATGTTCTGGGTATAGTAAAGCACGCAATTGTGTCTGAATCATCAGATGACACAAAATTGAAGAGGAATGCAGAAGGCATCTTGATAAGCAGATAAGTAGCCAATGGAATTCAACACCAATGAAGGATGAAGTTGTGAAGTAGGACTCGTTTGCAGGAAGAAAATAAATCAAACCCTATAGGGTGATGTTTTTAAGGGTGAGGAGTAGAGAAACCTAAGAGTATTGCTACAAAAGTTTTTAAAGGTAAAAAGCTGTAGACAAGATCAATTAAAAAAATATATATATATATATTTCTAGATTTTATACACATCACATTAAATACCAGGGTAAAGAGATAGTGCTAAATGTGAACACGACATTAGCTTTGTCACAAATGGAGCATTCCGTCTAATTTCAAGGCGCCTTCCCAGCGCCTTGGGACATCCTCTGGAAGTGAAAGGCGCTCTATAAATGTCATTTTGTTGTTGTTTTTGAAAACGATGGAAAAGACATAGCAAAGAATGAAAGGTTATATTTACGTGGGCTGTTGGAAATCTTCTCACTGAATCCAAATCAGACTATTGATAAATTATGAATAGTTTTGATACGTTAAAATATACTTTATTTTTATTCTATGTATTCTCATCAGCAAGTTCATAACTAGAGGGCAAATACTCAGCATCATCTCTAGAAGAAAAAAACCACAGCAGTGACTTGTGTTTATATAGCTCCCTTCATGTGGCTAGCGTCTTGCCGCACTGAACAATGTAGTTTGACGCTGAGCCAAGGTAGAAAAGGGAGATAAGCGTAGCACAGTCACAGAGGAAAGTCTTCAGGTGCAATCTGAAGATGGGCAAAGGGGGCGGGGGGGGGGAGGTTGAGAGATTGACACAAGCAATTGCAGAAGGGTCTGAGTGTAGCTGAATGGTGGAGCGGACATTTTTTTTATTACAAAGAGGGTTATTAGACTTTGGAAACCTTTACCACAAATAGCCATTGAAGCATAGTCCGCAACAGCATTAGAAGGCAATAGGATAAAATATTCCAAACATTAAAGAGTTTAGAGATGGAGGAGAGGAATGGAATTCAAGTAGAAAGCTTTAATAGAGGATTAGCCATTGGCTCAGACACGATGCGCTGAATGGCCTCCTTCAGGGCTATAACGTTCTATGGTTTCTGTAAAGTAATAGTTGTACAATCAACCGCAGCTCACACTCAAAATGTGTTAAATGTGGCCCGCGTTCAGTTGGTAGCAGGGGACCGGAGGTTGTCAGAAGAGAATGTGCGTTTATGTTTTTACAGAAAGTTTGAAATAGACCTGTATTTAGTTTAGGTTTGCAACTATTATAAAACAATGTGTGATCCATTAATCATACTTTGTTTACTACATTCCTCGTGGTTAATAAACCAATAACAGATGTATTTTGACCTGTTATGTTAAATGATATTCTTTCTATCTAATGGTGTTCGTTTCTTAATACACCCAACAGGCTTTCATTTCAAAGTCTCCAGGTTTAGATTAAACAATTTCACCAGAAAATTATGATACAAGTGCAATATAAAATGTCCCTCAGGTTTTGTGCAGTGGTTACACAGCTCTATAAATAGTTTGAGCTATTAAAGCATTAATAAATTGTTTAATACAGTGGAACATTGTTATTCCCAATTGCTCATTATTGTAAATTATTCCTCCAGCCCAGTGGAAGCCCACGCCAGTTGGTAGAGACCTTGAATTAGTCAATATGAATGTTCCCTCGCCCTATGTGAGGCTGTAACAATGATTTCAGAGCACTTCTCTTTTGGGTTTCAATAACGAGCCTGGAAATAAAATACCTGATCCAAATGCCTCTGGATGGTGGAATCATCTCTGCAAACAACCTGCACCATTTCTTGGCTTCCTAAATACATGGCATTAGCTGCAAAACACAAAACAAAAACAAAGTCAAACTTAGCACAATATCACAGTCCCTCCACCACCCCCAGCCCTACTCGAGAATTATTTATCTATAACCGGCCACTAATTATTTTTCACTGGGTTGTCCCTCCTAAAGGCAGATGATTTATTTTTCCTGCTACTGAGCTTCAATTCCTTTCGTACAAGCCGCTATAAAGTGTCTGTTCAACTACGGGGGCCGTCAACAGTTTCTCATTGGATGTCAGTGCACATACGTTTGCAGTAGAGTTCTATAGTTAGTGGTTTTCTGATCCCTGACTGAGGAAAGCTGAGGCCTATTTGTCGCGTCCCGCCTGGGATCAGCTAACTGGGATTTAAACCTCAAGTATTTTAGTGGGTAGGGGTCATATGACCACACCTCCAATGCTTTGCACAGAAGGAGGCCAATCAGTACTGCCTTGTTATGCTTCCAGTCTGGTTTATAATGGCAGTAAGATTAAGGATAAAATAATATAGTGCACAACGCTATATAACTGAAGCCCACAGAGATTGAATATCAGCAAAAACATACAATGTATATTAACATTGCTCTTTTTAATTTGCATTCCCTATCTGACAATCATTTGGCCATTCATAAACGCATGTCAACAAACACAATCGGGACAATTTGTCTATTTAAGATTCTGTGTTATCATTATTGTTACACTCACCTTTCCAATAAGTCCAGCCAGTGTTGGCTAAATTGTTTTACATGGCTTAAACTTTTCAGTGAAACATCAGCTGAAATTAGGTTTCATGAGTCAGTTACCTTTGCAGCCAATAGATTCCTGAAATCTGATGATTAAACTAATTGTGCTGTTTGATTTTCTCCAGAACGTGTTGTGTTGACTTCAGTCATTTTTTTTGTGTTCCTCCCTCTTTCTGCTTCTTGCAGTTACCCATGTTGAGAGAGGGAGCTCACTTGGAGACACCTTCGAAGTATTTCCACATGTCGTTATACGCACTTCCGTAATACAGTAATGGGATCAATTAAAGTACCACCTACAATAGCAGTAAATTGTTTGTAATGCCAGGTTAAGTTAAATATAAAAAGAATTATGGCCGTTCCACCCTTTTATTAGATCATTGCAGATCTTACAATCCAATGTCAGCGTAGTTTCTTCCTATCACTTAGTGCCCCCACTTCTCTAGTACTATCTCCATCATCTCCCATGTAAACATTCCAGTTGCTTTTGCTTCTTGATGACTTTTACATAAAGCTTTAGGATGTGAGCCTTAAAATCCATGAACTCTCTCATTGAGATGATAGGGGAAGACAAGCTCTGCTTCTGAGTGTCTGGACACTTTGTTCACAACTCTTTATCCAGTGTCAGCTCCTGTTATTTTGGTCAGGAGCCAGTTGGTTAAATGTTCCTCTGTACTGTATCTCCCTTATGATGGGATGCACATGACATCTGTGCAAGTGTGTTATCATTGCACTTGGCTACAAGGGAAACAGTCCCCCACACCTGACTTTGACGTGATACAATGCTGTGAAAATATACGTTCTTTCTTTCTCCTTTCTAAGTAATGATATGTTTCCTGTGGTGTTGCCGTGAGACAGTAGCTGGTGAAGACGGTTGAGGCGCCTATTGCCAAAATAAGTCCAGCCCTCAACAAGACTGAGTGTTTCTGCTTGCAATAGATTCATAGATTCATAGATTCATAGAATTTTACGGCACAAAAGGAGGCCATTCGGCCCATCTAGTCTGTGCCGGCTCTTTGAAAAGAGCGATTTAATCCCACTGCCCTGCCCGCTCCCCATAGCCTAATAGACCCGTTCTCCCTAAATAAAGATCTAATTCACTTTTAAAAGTTGTTATCGAATCAGCCTCCACCACCTTTTCAGGCAATGCATTCCAGATTCGAACAACTCGCTGAGTGAAAAAATTTCTCCTCAGCTCCCCTCTACTTCGCCTTGAAACTATTTTAAAGTTTCACGAGTGGAAATAGTTTTTCTCTATTTGCCCTGTCGAAACCCCTCATGATTTTATAAACCTCTATTAGGTCTCCCCTCAATCTTCTCTGCTCCAGAGAGAATAACCCTAGCCTATCTAGCCTCTCCTCATAGCTGAAGTCCCTCAATCCTGGCACCATCCTAGTAAATCTTCTTTGTACCCTTTCCAATGCCTTCACATCCTTTCTGTAGTGTGGTGACCAGAATTGAACACAGTATTCCAGCTGAGGCCTCACCAAAGTCCTATAGAGGTTAGTCAGCACTTCCTGACTTTTGTACTCTATACCCCTATTTATAAAGCCTAGTATCCCATATGCCTTCTTAACAGCCTTGTCTACCTGTCCTGCCACCTTCAACGAGTCACTAACACAAATCCCCAGGTCTCTCTGTTCCTTCACACCATTTAAAATTTTACTTTCTAGCCTATATTGCCTCCCTTCATTTCTTCTCCCATCTTGCTGCCAATGGCAAGGCAGCATTATAAAACGACCAAAGTTAAACATTAGTCAATCGGGCTGAGAATATTCAATCTCACATTTTGTCAAGCTTAACAATTTTTTAAATTTTGAAAATAGATGCACAATAAGTGTGTTTATTTAGCTGTAATATATGTACACAGAGGTGCAAACCTGTTATATCTTTCAAAAACACTGCAGGCTGAATGCTAAGTAAACTTTGTCAAGGGATCACTAATTTTTAGACACTGTAGAATTTGGGTAAATGTAGTGCAAAAACAACAATTTGTTTGCAGCCCCTTTTCTACAACTTCCACGACAATAAAGGCGACATGTCCTTCATGTTTCATTTAATTGGTCTATTTGTAATTTGAGATATTTCTGTAACCAATGGTGATTAAAATATTAATTAAAAATAATGTAATAACAATAATCCTTGCATTTGATATCGTGCTTTTCATGTCTTCTGGGCGACTCAGAACATATATATACTCAGAATAGAAATACTCAGAATATACCGTAAAGTGAATTGACTGCATACTTGTGGGAGAAGCGCAGCAGCCAGCAACGTCCTACAAACAATTGTGGATTGAGTGACCAAATTATCACGTATTTATTTATTCTTAAAGGATTATTTATTATCAAGCATGTGGAGAAACTGCTCTAATCACTGAGTTACAGGACTCCATTTAACCATTCGTATCTAAATGAAAAGTTTCCTCACTTTATAAATGCATCAAACTCTTTCTGAATGTTTAGATTGAAGCTTCAGATAAACTGTATGGTGTGAAAGAGATTGTCACTTCATTAAGAGTCCCCGAGTTCAAGGTTAGGTGACAGATTTCAACATATTTTTGTTCCAACCAAACTGTTTTAAATAATTCAAGCAAAGTTGGTTGTAAATAATTCCTATTCAGAATAAGGGAGATGCCTAATTTACAGAAATAGGGGCTGTCCCTCTATCGTGAATCTGTGTTGTGTTAGTCTGACCATAAGGAGGCTCTTAAAGAATTTGCTTCCCTACAGTGTTTTATAAAATGGCATTTTGCCAATAAAATGTTCTCTCTTCTGAACATTTGTTTTACATTATTGATCAGAGTACAAAAAATCATTAAAAAAATATTGTTCCCATGTCAATTAACAAGATTAAATGCAAGCTGTATACAGATGAGTACATAAAGTTGATCTGACCTTTCAGTTTTTAACTCCGTGATATGTAGCTGTAAAATGCAAGAAACAGAATACAAATATAGGATCCCTAAACATTTGTACGGCTGGAACATATGGTATTGCCAACTGCACCCATTCCTGCACTTGATTTTGGAGAAAGCAACTTAGTGATTTCCTCCTGTTCGAGTTCAATGATTTATATTTGCGTTTTAATGGAATCCATTAGTGATGTTTGAGCAGCGGGTGTCACACTATTGAAACACCATTTAGCTTCTGTTTCACAGCAGAAACATTTCATTAGTGGCAGTAGCAGTTTGTGAGGTTTGAATGCCTGTATTGTGTCGCACGCACTGAAAACACCAAGTTGGTTTTTGGTTGTGCACGAATACAGAACAAACATGTAAAACAAAATTGTTAACAGAACGAGCAAAGCCTTTTAATCTATCTTTAAAATATGACTGCGACATTAAAAACTGCAACATCGAGATCACCTCAAGTATATTCTGCTCGATGGCCTTCGGAGGCAGAGTAAAGAGTACA
Organism: Hydrolagus colliei; assembly: GCA_035084275.1. Classification (NCBI taxonomy): domain Eukaryota; kingdom Metazoa; phylum Chordata; class Chondrichthyes; order Chimaeriformes; family Chimaeridae; genus Hydrolagus; species Hydrolagus colliei. The sequence goes on along the minus strand of CM068744.1, from coordinate 1,464,010 downwards.
CTACACAGTAACACTTCAATTGTTTAGTTATGATTTAAATAACCATGACAGTGTGGAGATTCCAACAAACACAAGAAATAATTTACTACCTTTGCGCTTTTATGTGTAGAATATAGAAATTTACAGCACAGAAGGAGACCATCATGCCTTTGCTAGTTCTGTAAAGGAGTTTAGTCCCTCACGTTTCCCTATTCTCTTTAATGTTTGCAGAAGTCAACTCAAAAGCATGCCACCGGAAGCTCCTTAATGGTTAGTATTTTGCTGTGACAATCTGTGTTATTTGCACAATGTTTCAGTGATGGTTAAAAACAAATGTACAGCATTTCCTGGAAATGTTCAGCGTGCTTCTTTCATCTATATTATCACGCCATCCACACAACATATCTGGGCACAGTGATTGATATCCAATCTACATACAGTAGTTATCATTGCAAAAGAGGCAATAATTTAGAAGAATATTCCTAGCAAAGGTCAGAGGTGTGGGTGTGGTCGTTCTCATCTTTAAAGCTTCACATGCACATACAATTTTGCATCACCTTTAAGTTGGAAGGGGGAGAGTGGAAACAATAGGAATAGGGAGAGGAAACAATTGCCCTTATACATTTCTGGCCATTAACTTCTATTTGGTCAGGTGATTTCTCCTACTCTGTGGTATAGGAAAGCTGCTTCTAAAAACACATCAACTCCTTCGGCTGGAAAAGGGAATCAAGACTTCAAGTGGCAAAGGAGACAATATAAGACACAGAAACTAAGTCCCACAGCTCTGAGCAAAAGCCAGTCAGAGAGTGAATTAAGAGCTAGATTAGGCAGGAGCTTTGCACAAGAAGGTTAGAATTATTTCGAAATTGAGAAAGGCCACACTGAAGATAGGTAACCTAACATTCTTGCTGCTCATTTATTCAACCTTGACATATAATTAGGATTATTCCAAAGTAGTGCAGCAGAACTAAAGGCTCGAGCTTGCTTGCAGCACTGCACATCAAAGCGCTCGTCGTTCAGAGCTGTTGGATCATGTTTGATGAAAGCATGAAAGTTACCCCAGTCTGTCGCCTTGTGATGTCGGAAACGCAGAATGAGTTTTCATGCTGATGGTTCTTCCTGCCAGCGTCATTTGTTTGGTCAGCCGGGTGCCTGACATGTGGAAATCCATCACCAATCTTACGAGTATTCAAACCAAACTGGGAGTTCCGTGCAGCCCACCTACATGCGTGAACTCCCATGTAATGGAAAGGAATGCACACGATGGCTCCCTGGTGATATGCATCCTATCAACACAATTCCAGAGGGTATCGACCAATTTTATTTGGTGGATTGTTGGCCAGGACACAGGGGCATTCTTCTCAGTCCCAGGGGCATTCTAACATCCCCCTCAGCAGGTAGACAGGACCTTGACTTAAAGTCATATCTGAAGGATGGCACCTCCATCAATGCGATGACCTCGATGCTGCGTTGGAGTGCCAGCCAAGACTCTGCCAGTTAAAGGCTTGGGGTAGGGGTAAGCGGAAGGAGAGGGGGAGAGGGGGAAGAGTTAGTGGCAACAGCATTACCAACTCAGCCATGCTGGAAACCAAAAGCACTTTTAAAAAGAACTTTGACTCCTGATAATAGCATTTGGATATTTACGTACCCCTGGGAGTATAGCATGATTAAGTAGTACAGAGCAGTAACGGTCCCAATCTGAAACTCAGAAAGAATGCTGAGTGCACTGTACTTTTCTCTCCATTTTTCTGGCTACAAATTCTAAATAGATCATAAACAAATTTCAATATTTCCGCAATTCTACAGGGAATCTGTGGTTTGACAGATCGGGAAAAACAATCTAATTCTCTACACTCACTGCAATAAGGTTGTCCGCATTAATCTCTCAGTTTGGGATCGCTGGAATTATATTATTTTTGCAAATAAAAATGAACAGTTTTACAATATTTATTAATGTATTCGAATCCATCATCATTTTGATTACTTTGTCTTCACTTCTTTGGACTGTAATTTTCCCTCTGTGAGCTCCATTTAATCACTCAATTCACTTTGTCATTTCCAATGTTTCACCCTGGCAATGAGTCCTTTCATTTGTTGGCTTTCCCTCAATTTCTCCAGTGCTGCATTTTGCTTTTCAGTAATTATTGGTGCAGGACATTTATCACAAACAGTAACACACAAGGTATTTGAACCAAAACGGGGTGGCACGATAATTATCATCAGTGATTATCCCATCAAATACAGCATTTTACCCACTTTACCTAGCCTCCTCACCAAACCAGTGCATAACTTTAACTTCTAGCTCAATCAAAACTACATATATATAGCGCCTTTCACGTTGAGAGGACGTCCCAAGGCTCTGAATCCTCAATCCTAGTTCAATCCTCGGCTCTCCTTTTTCCATCTAATCGCTGACCAATCCGACTTTTGTTCACTTCTGCCACATTGCCTTCCTCTGCCCAATCTCAAACCAAATGCTAGCAAAATCCAAATTCACATCTTCATTACTTCCCACTTGGACTTTTAAAATGTGCTCCTCACTTGTTCTACCATCCACAAACACTGGCTTCACCAAACCTCTCCCACCCATGTACCCAACAACAACAACTTGCACTTTAACCTGTCCTCCACGCAGGTTAGCATCTCAGAGCACAGGCCTCATGTGCCCTCCCACAATGGCTGAGCTTTCAGATTCTACACCTCTAACTTCTGGAACTCACATTATCTACCTCTCCATCCTCTCTGTCATTAAGTCTCACCTTAAACCTATTTTGTCAACCATGTTTATCACCTTTCACCCCATCTCCCCTGCTCGCTGTCCAAACCCGTCATTGTAAAGCACTTTGAGACATTATCCTACATAAAGGATTCACTTTGCAACCCCCAGTCACAAAGTGGTTTGCAACCCACCTCACTTTGTGACCCCCAGTCGCCTGATGTTCTGTCAGCTTCCTGTCACACATCAGGGGCTGAATGAGCACAAACTTCCTGCAGCTGAATGTGGACAAGACGGAGGCCATACTCCTTGGCTCTCGTCAACGTCTCCATTCACACGGCTCTCACCTCCTCCACCTTCCCGGCCTGGCCCCAAAAACTCTCCCAACCTGTGCGCAACCTTGACGTCAGGTTCGACCCCCAACTGTCCTTCCTCCCCCACATCCGGTCCCTCACCAGCACCGCCTTCTACCACCTCCGATGGATCCCCCGTCTCCGGCAATACCTCACCCCAAAAGCCACTGAAACCCTGGTCCAGGGCTTTGTCACCTCTCGGCTGGACTATTGCAACGCCCTCCTCTCCGGTCTCCCCTCCACCACAATCCACAGAGTCCAGCTAATCCAGAACTCTGCCGCCCACATACTCACCCACTCCAAACTTCGCTCCCCCATTACCCCAGTCCTTGCCAGACTTCACTGGCTCCCTGTCCCAGAGAGGATCGACTTCAAGATCCTCATCCTTGTTTTCAAATCCCTCCACTCCTCTGCACCCCCCTATCTCTCTGATCTCCTCTCCCCCCCAACCCAGCCCCCGCTGCCTTCGCTTCTCTGGGTCTGGCCTCCTCCATGTCCCCCCCGAGTCCTCCGCTCCACCCTCGGCGGCCGTGCCTTCAGCCACTACGCCCCGAGGCTCTGGAACTCCCTTCCTCACTCCCTTCACCTCTCCCCCTCTCTTCCCAGTTTCAGGTCACAGCTAAAGACCTTTCTCTTCGACCGTGCCTTTGGTCACCTTCCTGCCCCTGCCCCTGACTCGGTCCTGAGATCTGTTGTTGTGAAGCGCTCTGAGACACCGTCCGGCATGGAGGGCACTATATAAATCAAAGTTGTTGTAAAGTAACTATATAAAGGCAAAATAACATTAACAACTAAATGTACAATAACAACAAAAATGACATTTATAGAGCACCTTTCACACCGGGAGGACGTCCCAATGCGCTGAACAGTCAGGTCAGGACCTGGGCAATGGGTAGGGGAGGGAGAGAGTTAGGAGGGGAGGGCAGCAGAAGGCACAATCGAAGGAGGCAAGGGAGCAAATGAGGTGAAGGGACTGTGGGATGGAGCTCCAGAGTGGGGGGGCAGAGAGGATGAAAGCCCATCCACCGACGGTACGATGGGGGACACGGAGCAGGCCAGAGCCCGCTGAACAGAGGGGACAAGCAAGTTCATAGGGAGACAGTAAGTCAGAGAGATAGGAGGGGGCAAGGCCGTGAATGGCCTTGCAAGTGAGGATGAGGATCTTGAATTGGATCCACTGGGGGATGGGGAGCCAATGGAGTCAGGCGAGGGTGGGAGTGATATGGTCGTGGAGCTCAGTGTCAATCAAATGTCACATGCAGTTACAACATGTAACATGCTACACAATGAGGTTAAATCAATGCCTCACCTGTGACCTCAGGTGGGTGTGAAACTATTCGAAAAGTGAAGCACGGCTTTCCATACTGGTGATAGAAGATAGAATTGGTCATTCACTCCATGACCGTTTGGGGGAAATTTGCAGTGTGCAAATTGGTGGTTGCATTTGTCCACAAAACACGTGGACAAATGCAAAGCAGTTTGCAGTATACTCCTGGCGTAAAAGATGCGCTTCAAATGTAAGGATCATTATTATTATTACTACTGCACAGTTTTGACAGCCTGTTTTATTTCAACATATATCCAAACAGTTTGTAACCGATGAACTGAAATAGAAAACAAAAGGGTTCCTGCAACACGTGAGATGATTTTACACCTGAGCCAGTGTTTACCTGTTGATGCTGTGACAATGTGAGCATTACATGTCACAGTATTTACCTTATTACAACAATTCACTTTATTCACAGCTTCACAGCAAAAGCTGAACGGAAAACAATTTGAGACTTCAATGATTTTGCTATATTTGGGCTACTTTGCTTGATCTCAGCCCTAGAATGCCGAGTTTATCACGGCGAGCTCCAGAGATACCTGCGTGGGTAGATATTGCAATGACGGATCTGGGAACAAAGAAGACTATTGTGGATTCCAGGGCTCGTGGAAAGAACAGATGATATTAGAACCAGAGCCAGCCTCTATAGTATCACATTACAGAGGCTTCTAATCTCTTAAGACATGTTTGAGTTTTGAACATTTTAAATCTATCCTGTTTAGTCTTGACCACTTAATTCTTTTTTTTCCCAATGAAAGTGGCAACTACCTGCATTTATAAAGCACAGTTGAAGTCAGCACACTTGAAGTTGGGTAATATTTTGAAAACGCATTACAAGGCTGGGGTTCAATGGTGAGCAACATTTAACAGTGGTGTATACAAGGTTAGAATAATTCACTTTTGTTTTAGAATCACGTGCGCACAAGATATAAACTATCATTTGCTTCTCAGTGACTGGACATCAGGAATGATTCATCAAATGGATGTCAATGGTAGTTTCTGATCCTGTACAATTCTATGTTCTTAAACCTAAAAAAATCCTTCTCCATCTTTACTTACAAACAGACTTTCATTATGTACACATATTCACTATTTTGGGGGCATTATATTGCAATTATCTACCTTATAATCCTCCTTAACTTCTTGATCTATTTTCTTAACTGGCCTTGATACACTTGAATGATAGTTACTCAACTGACCACATAACTTGATACCACAAACAAACGCTATAAAACAACAAGAAATATTCTCCATTTATGTATCTCTGTAGTGTGAGCAGCAAAGGACCGAAAACATATGCCTCTGAAACTTCTTTGGTCACTGCCCCCACAGGCAGCTTTTCATCTATCATCACCTTCTGCTTCCCATTGCTGAACCACTTATCAATTCAACCAGCTAATTTGTCATTAATTCCATCAGCTTCAACATACTTTAAAAGTCTCATTTCATGGAAAACTTTCTGAAAAATCCATGCAAATGATATGATTGGATCATCCTGATTCACCGGTTTAACAATTGTCCAGTATATCTGTGATTGTATATGAAATGCAAGCAAAATCCGTCTAGTCTTTCAATCCCCAAATGTCTATAACTTATAAAGTTATTAAGACATTTGGGGATAGAAACAAAAGTTTCACCTCAAAGACACAATCCAATCTTGTAGATGTGTCTTTTTAGTTTAAACATCCACGTTGCAATTAATAAACTGTGCCCAGAGGTCTACAGTCACATAGATATGGCAGCATGAAGCCGAAAATGGTGCCTAGCTCTACCATTTCCTCAAAGGTTTGACAATTTTTTGAGGAACACAGTGCCATTTGAACAACTCAGTGGTTTCATCTGAATTTTTTTCCATTAGTATATGGAGCTCAAGGTGCAAACTATTTAAGAACTGCATTTAAGTCTTAAAGAAAATGGGTTATAAAGACTTACAACAAAATCAGAAGTCACTGGGAACTTCTGATTTTGTGAAGTTCCCAGTCTTTCTCCATAGATGCTGCTTGACCTGCTGAGAGGTCAAGCAGCATCTATGGAGAAAGGAAAAGGAAGTCAACGTTTCAGGTCCATGACACTTTGTCAGGACTGTCGTGGACTCGAAATGTTGACTCACTTTTCCTTTCTCCATAGATGCTGCCTGACCTGCTGAGTGTTCCCAGTGACTTCTGTTTTTCTTTCAGATTTCCAGCATCTGCAGTATTTTGCGTTTTTATAATAACTTGTACTTTGTCTGGTCAAGCATCTCACCCACACTAAACACCCATCATTTTATCCCAAGTCTCAGCCCACTCCCCAAACATGGAATGTCTCTAGGTCAGTGGCCCTCAAAATGTACACAACAATGCAAATTCCTCAATACTGTACGTGTATCTGCAAGTACCGCACCATGGAACCCAATCCATATTAAGGTCCAAAAGTGCATGTATACTTTGCTGAGCTCAAGACAAACACATTAGCCACACTAATTTGGTGTTCTAAAATTCTGCATTAGAAAGCTGCTCAAATCATTTTGCACATTTACACACCAGAGAAGCATTTGGAAATCTGGGTAAAGATTCTCACCGAGGAGTTTCAGATACAGCAATAACAATGACAAATTTAGATAAAATAGGTTTACTGTTATTTTCTTTTTTTTTAAACTCCTTACAGGCCCTCACTGCTAAATTGGTGTGTGGCTAGATAATTCACAGTATCTTATATAGCATTCCATGCAACTAACTAGCCACAGATGAGAGATAAAAATCAAAGAGCCAGCCCAAAGGAATGAGATGGATTGCAAAGTCCATAGCCCAGACAAGCATTCCTTCTCCTGTTCTGTGCTCACTGCACCTGCACTGAGGAAGCATATTAAAGCTTATGTCAGGACACTAGGTCATCTGGCCTCTGAAAAGCTTTTAACGTAAAAAGTGCTATCAAAACTCTGCAGTTTCAGTGGATGACACGCTGACAGCTTCAAGTGGTGCTTTGGGGGGTTGGGAATTCTCCCTTGTATATTGCTGTTGCAAATCCTAAATTTATGTCCTGAAACTCTCAGGGCTGTTGCTTTATTAAAGTCAGTAGGCCTAACAAAAAAATGTACAGAAACCTCAAGGAAATGTTTGAGAATTGAGAGCAGAAATTGTGAATGTTCACCACTTGTAGCGTATAGATTGTGTTGCGAAGCCTTGGGTTTACCAAACAATTATACCAAGTAACATCTGAGTGGTACCTCATGAACCACAAAGGTCCGACTTCCTCTGATTTCAGTCAACACAAAGAGTACATCATTCAAGAGTATTTTCAAGAGTAAACACAAAGCCCAGATATGTGTTCGGCTTATCCCACATTGCCCGTTTGGCAATACAGTACAGCAAGTATCTGTGTGCTTTGTTAAGAGGCTTGCTTGCAGTATGAAATCTGACACAGAATTGCTGTCCTGATTCAGACACGTGGTTGCTATTGATCACGGTGTGTAGGCGGGCGGGCTGTTGTCCATAGTGCAGTGATACTGCCCTTTATTGACTGCTGATATCTGTTACTATGGTACTTGTGGAATCAGTGCTATTCTGTGATTGTGCTACGTCTGGCTTTTTACACTGGATTCTGGCTGTTGTTATTTGGCTGATGTTATAGTTTGTGCAAAAATAAACATTTGCAGTTGATCCATGCATTATCTTCTGCACCAAAACGTAAACATTTAAACAACGTTATTAAAAATATATGGATTAGGAATATGCTATTTCTTTCCAATGCAAGGGAATTTACATGGGCAGGTGGGATGCGTGGAGCTCTCCATTTAGTTTGGATATTTTGAAGCAGGTCAATGGGTTTCTGATTGTGGCAGACACTTGGGTGAACTAAACGTTTTTATTAAAAATGAATTTGGATTATGCCATAAGCAGTGCAATGGAATATAAATGTACATTGATGTAGTGCCTCTCATGTCAAGAGGACATCTCAAAGTACTTAACTATACTGGCTGGGTACAGTATACATTTCTTTTTTGTTTACAATACTGTTGTTTGAAAATACATCACTTTTTTTCATATGATCTTACAATTAAGTGAACTTAAAATCCCCAAAGAATGACCTTCGGGTGGTTATCTTAGAAAAATCATTCTTAGAATCAAATAACACTTTCACAGTAACTGTACTACTTTGTTAGAAATAGTCATGGCACTCCACCAATTTATCAGTGTTACTTTCTTAGTTTAGAAGACACATTCAGTCACCAGATGTGCCTGGAAACATTTGCTTCCATGGTACCTGTCATTAATTCTGGGCAGGATGTAAATATATTTTGTATAGGTACAGGACTTGGAATTATATAACCGTGTTGAGAATGCCATCTCACAATTTCTTCCCGTACACCAGAAGTAATTAACTTGTGTCTTGCGGTTCTATAGCACGAAGCAAGTGTGAAAAGTGCTTCCAAGTAATGGAAAACTATATTAGAAGTTACTGGACTTTATTCGACCTCCAAAGTTTCCATACTTGGCAAGAATGTTTATAAGAACATAAGAAATAGGAGCAGGAGTAGGCCATTCGGCCCTTCGAGCCTGCTCTGCCATTCAATAAAATCATGGCTGATCTTCTCACCTAACCTATCCTCTCCAGGCTTTTACAGTGTCCAGGAATTCCCTACCTTTACAAGTATTTTTACTCCGTTCATATCCCATTCTGTGCTGTGTGACGCGGGTATCTGTGCTGGCTGTAGTGAGTACTGTTCCTCTTGCTCTCCAACAAAAAACAGAATTGGAATGAAGTGTGGAGCCTCTATGGATTAGCTGCCACCAGATTTGGCTTGATTGGTTGAATCGACATTCTGTTATGTTGTCAGTTTTATGATTTGAAGAGAAATTCAAGGGAAATCACTATCAGGATACAGGGATATGATCGCCTCCAAAGAGGCAGTGAAAATGTGGTGGTTTTGCATTAATATAGGTAATAACTTCCTGTGACATGCTGTGGAAGTAAGGATAATTACTTTATTTCCTATAAATTTCTTACTGTGTGAATAGTGAGAAAGTGAATAAGGCAATCTTAATCCTGGCACCTTGGAACAGCCTTTTGATGAAAGGGACAAGGGGAAGTTTGCCGTCTCGCAGAGTTATCGTCATTGATATTAGTCGGTGTTACCAATGCAATGGTGTATAATGATATAAATATTACACAATACAAATAAATACAACTTTTATATCACTGCACTTAGATGAGACTAGGAATCAGAATTTGCCTTTGGCATCAACAGTTCTGGTATTTTTTCCCAACAATTTCTTCTTCAATTTCTCCCTACCCTCCTCTCCTGAAGGCATTTTGACTTATTTTTCCTTCTACTGGGATATTGTTCCATAAGGGTTATTTGTTTGATTATAATTCTTGAGAATGGTCTGACACGCGGCAATTTCTAACGGGCTTCCTCTCTATAAGGAAATTGGTTGCACTGTCTGTCTATTTTCGGACTGCAATTCCTGTAAGTTGGTGTGATACAACTCTAGTTAGTGGAAGCCATCTTCACTCTTGTTAAGGATTGCCGCAGATTAGGCACCAGAGCATGAAGGCTATTCAGCTGGAGGAGATACAGCTCAATCCCACTCTCCTGCAGCATCCTTACGTACTGACTTTCCGCGAGGGATTTCTAGATAGCGATTAGAGACTAGAGAACCATTGCTGTCTGTTCCTCTTGCTAACCCAGAGGCATCCAGGCAGCCGAGGTAAACTAACTCAGTACAGACTGACATTGAACCTGAGCCATCTGTTCTGGAAGGCTTATTGCCGCACTGAGCAATGCGTTTACCCATTGGGCCATTGGGGAAGGACCTAGTACTGTAAGCGCATCTCTCCCAACAGGATCTTTTGAAAATCAGTTCCCGAACGTTCCCAATATTTTCTGACAGCCATTTTCTTTACTTGTATGGAGTACTTTTGTTGAGGAAGTGAGAATGGCAACAGTTGGAGCAGCTTGGGAGTTGCTAACTAAGCTTCACAATGCCGAGTTCTTCAATTAATAATATACATGGCAAAAGATTAAGCAGCTTGGGTTAATGACTGTCAACCAAGCTCCCTCATATTGTCAGGCTTTGTGGTTTACTCTTACTCTGCAGTATAAATATACACCAGTTTTTAGTTTAATTATATGATGATTCATTACAGATGAACCCCCGAGGAGAGATAATCAAGCCCAGACTCAGCCTTTGGTATTGATATTGGACCGTGCGTATCAGATAACAGGGAGAATATTTTAAAGTGCAAATGAATACGAGGTGTCTAAGGCGGTCAAGCCTCTATTTTCTGTTGGAAAACCCTGTGCTTTTCTGGTGGATGATTTTTGGATGAGAAGTACAGCTTAGAAAGGGGCCATCAATAGTGAATCAGCTGCAGTTTTCTTCAGGCCAGACTGGCAAGAGCAGTACATGGAGCGCCATGCAATTGCTTTATTGCACATTTTCTGGCTCAGCCTAAAAAGAGCCTCAGCAGTTCACATGGACCTTTTCTACATTGCAGCACACTCAGTCATCGCTTTGTAATATTGAAGTGTTTTCGATCTCAAACTGTGCTGTTTTATACTGAAAGCCATGGTAATTTCGATTTAAAAAAAAAAAAATTAACTGCTGAAGTTGGACGTTCCATTCAAAGAATCCCTTTGGTTTGTCAAGACAGGAAAGGCCTGTACAGGAGTACTTTATTAATGATTGCTGAAGTCCCATGAATGTCCAGTCCAAAAAAACATACACAGCTAAGAAATATTAGTTATGAAACATCATTAATACGGTGTTTGTTATTTTGCTGTCATTTATTTTGGTTAGCTGGGTATCTGACACACATCAACATGGGCTCATGAGTCTTGAGAGGTCCACTTATGTCTAAGTTATTTTTGTCTGGTATGGAGTGTGGACTCTGTCCCCAGAAGGATGTACCTAATCGACTGAACATGAATTTAAGTGCAAGTTGGCTCAGGGACACACTAGGTATTGCTCCAAACTAAGTATCTAACACCAGAAAGCTTATCATTGCAGAGTCTAGTAAACTTGTCATTCGGTTGACCAGCTAGGACCACGTTTCCTGATAGCATTTGGGATCCAAGATTATCTGGAGCTGAATAGCAAGAATCCCTGCCAATCCTCAGACACTGGCTCGCTCCTCCACATCCTTCCAATAAGATGTATTGAGTTGTCTACAATCAACAGTACACTGTGGACTTGTCTATATAGGAATACAGACTGTTGACTCGATGCTGATCTTTCTATTGCCAGGCATGTTACTTTGGAGCCTATACAACCTCAAAGGTTTGGAAAAATCTAGACAAATATATCTTTAATGTGCCATCCATCCTGACATTCTAGAGATCCAAGATCCAAGTCCAATTTTGTGGACCACGCTTAATCATTCCAACAGCTTAATACTGGTCCTCATCTGAGCGGCCTTGACAGAGACTCATGCTGGCTGTGAAACTGCCTCCACCTGAATGACAGATTGGTGCTCTTTCTCCCTGAAGCTAATTCCCTGTTTTGTCACGAATCCACCTCACTGCTTGGTCCTGGTACTTGGAAATGGACCACAGGAAATCCTTTTATTGCGTGCCCAGAAACACCAAAACCATAAAGGATTAAATACTAGTTGGATATGTCTTATGTGTATAACAAGCATAACCCATAGAGAGATTTTATTATGATTGAAGTGAGAAAAAGAAAATGAGAAGAATGCCCTTTGTACCTTGTCAGCATAGTCCCTGTGAATGGTGTCCAAACAAATGTTGGTTTCCAGCACAACTCCCAGAATCAATAGAGGTTGTCTCTCCTTGTAACATTAAAATGATGCCCTTGAGATCCACTTGAACCGTGCAGAGCCATGATACTGCATTTTGGGATATCTGCCATCATATCCTACTGAATGATCCTAGTGATCAACACGGTAAACGCAATGCATGAGATCCTAAGGGAAGTCCACCAACAACACAACATTGTCTGCAAACCAAAGGGACTTAATTCGACTGGAAATACTCAGAAACAGACACTCTAACCATGTTTGAATACAAGCAATTTTTCACTGCGTTGGATTAATAAGATGATGACAATAATCTTTCCTTTGATAGTGTCTTATCATGTCATCAAGATGTCTCAAAGCACTTCACAAGATTTACTGTAGAGTGCAATGACAGTTTTGTAGATGAACGCGACAACAAATTTGCACATATCAATTAATATTCCACAAACTGCTTTTTTTTTTCGAATAGGTGAATGGGTTATTTAAATTCCACCTGAGCAATCAGAAGAAATCCTTCTCATTCGAAGGATGTCACCTCTAACAATGCAGCACACCCTCAGCACGGCACTGTGAAAGTCGCTCTAGAAATGTAATTTTGTTGTTGCTGTTGTTGAGTGTCAGCCAAGACTATGAGTTTAAAGACCCGAATTGGGCCTTGAACCCTCAACCTCGTAACTCAAGAGGGAAGAATGCTACCAACTGAACAAAACTGACACACAAATTGAAAAGTTGTGAGTGGAAAGCTATGTGTAAATACTGTAATATAAGTCTTGTGGCTTGAGATGATACATTTGGTAACTGCATATTGTACCTAGTTTCCTGAAAATATAATACTTTTGTTAAAACTATTTGTCATATATAAGAGAAAGCTGAATTAAAGGGGTAAAGCTCACCTGCGCAATCCACACTGAATAGATTAAGAGAAGCAGAAACAGAGGCTTCATCCACAGACTGGAGGCCTTGCAGCGCCCACCTCACCAAGGAGGTCTTGACGCTTTCTGGCAGGAAAGAAAGGAAGTAGATTGGAACATACATCATGAAGCGAAGTTTGCAAAGTACTGGTGTCATAAGCTTGCCTTGTGGTGACTCAGCCATGCGTTCAATTGTTGGAAAAAGTAACACCGCTTTGAGAATCTGTGGAACCAGTGAGAAAAAAACTCATATCAGTAAAGCCTCTGGCACCGTATCAAATTTTGGAAATAGTGTTCTTATTTCTTCCTTCTTTTGAAGTAAAGTGAAGTTTGTCAGATACATTAATAATCTTGCAGATAATTACAGGCTGCCTGAAATGCCTGAACCGGCCGGACTGGTAGCCTGGTAACATTGAAAGCCTATGTCAAATTCCAAAGAAAGATTGCTCATAACTTACTAATTTAGAAAGTATTGTAATACCACAGGAGACAGTGCACAGAAACACAGGACTCTGGCAGCGTGGAATATTTCATGATCATGCTAAAAATGTTTTCTCCTCTTGTCTGTCTTGCAGCCCTGTAACCTTCTGCACCTTCACTTTGAAGCTAACCACTGGAAACTTATTTTATTTAATCTATGGAAATCACAAACGGTTATACTTTGTGGTTACATATGACTTACTGTACTGATTTGAACTTTCAAATTTGTTCCCAGCTAGTAGAAGAAGTGAGTGTTGAACCTGACATGAGATCTTCAACTTCCAAACCATTACGTGACAGCCCGGTTTCCGGTTTGGGTTTTTTGCACCCTCACCTCTGTGTCAGAAGGTTGTGGGTTTGAGCTGCACATTGGGACGTTGTGCCTCATTGTTTGAGCTGACGTCCTTCGGATGAAATGTTAAACCAGGGTCCCGTCTGCCTGTCCTGGTGGGTGTTGGATCGCGACGCGAGCTCTCACTGTTTGCCTGTTTTGCAGGACTTTATTATTATGTGCAAATCGGATATTTTGTTTACTGACAAAGTACACCTCTCAGCGTCAGCTTGGAGCAGTTTGCCACGAAAAGGGCATTTGCTATAGTGCTATTCATGTTGGGTGGGGCGTGGGGGGCAGGACTTATCTCAAAGCACATCACAATATTACTGTACAGTGTATTCATTATTTTGTAGGTGAACAAAGCAGCAAATTTGCAGACCGTACGAGGCACATTATCAAATGAAAGCATGTTTATGTTTATCTACCTGCAGTGTCACAACTTAGTGAGAGCGAAGGGAGCCATTAAAAATGGGCGAATAACTAATTATAGAAAATATTCTAAAATGATTTTGCTTATAGTTCTTATACATACTATGTCAGATAGCTCAATATCATCACTAATTGGCCAATATGCAGATAAAAAAGTCTGAACCAAAATATCTTGCACCAGGAATTATCTCTACAACTCAGTGCTATCCTTCTCGCCCGCTTTCCTAAATCTCCCCGAGATTACCAACCCCATTCTCCCTCCACACAATGAAAGTGCCACTGTGTCTCCCTCTCTCTGGCCTCACTACCTCTCAGATGTGGTGATCTACTGTATATATAATGTTCTACTGTATAAAAGCATATAGTTCTAGCTGTTTTGCAGTTATAGTAATGCATGTTTCCTTAGCTGCCCCTGTTCTTGTGGTTAATTCAATGTTTTTATTTGGTGTGTGGTCAGTAAGAGACTGTGTCTCTCTTACAAGACACAAACAGCAGTTTTATCAGCAAACATTACCAGATCAGCAAATTCATCAGAATAATCATCAACAACAACAACAACAACTTTGGTTTATACAGTGCCCTCCACGAGGGGGCGAGGGGAAGGGAGTGAGGCAGGCAAAATATGGCGATATGTGAAACCTAAAAAAAAAAGCAAAAATGAAAGTGGCCACTTTCATCAACAGGACTGAGGAACCATCCTCTGTGGAAATTGCTGGTATGTGAAATGTGAATTTCACAACAGTTTGTGGGAGCTCCAGTGGCTCAGTGGTTAGACACTTGTCTTGCAAGCTGGGGAGACCAAGCTGGGGAGACCTGTGTTCGAATCCAGGCAGGTCAGGGCGAAACCTTGGGCAAGTTTCCTTACCCCACACATCTAATAATAATCCCTCAAAAAAACAACACAATAATAAAATTGGTCATTTCAACCATTGTGTGTGGGACGCTGCTGTGCGCAATTGGCTGCCACGATTCTCCCACAAATATATGCAGTCAATTCACTTTACAGTATATTCTGTGAAGCGCTTTGGGAGGTCGATAAAGCGCTATATCAAATGCAAGGATTATTATTCTTGCTGTTCACAAATTTGATGCTGTGCTCACCCACAAAACACAGTTATGTGAATCATGTGAAGTGCTTTGAGACATGTTCTTGACATGAAAGGCTCTATTCCAAATGTAAAGATTCTTATTATTAATATTATTATTATTTTCCACACAGCTTGACCACAATTTCTAATTGGTTCAATGTCACAGCTGATTGGCTTTCCAAAATGTCTAAACCTTAATATAGAAAAGAACAGAAGAGAAGGGATGGTGGAACAGAGAAAGATTGGAGAATGTTCTGTGTGAACATACTCTATCTCAAATTAGAAATGTAAACAACCTTTCAAAGAAGATTTCAGGAAATTAGTTGAAAAGCAAAGTGTAAAATTGGCTTGGAAACACAAAAACATTATCGTAAATATCACACTTTTAATTTATTTCACATTTATGTCAAAGTGTTCCAGAATTATCTTGGGTTCAAAATTACCTTACAATATTGCAATAGTTTATAAGCTCAGAATTATATGGACCAATGGACATCTCAGTCCATTATCAAAGGTTCAGAAGAGATTGGTCTGATTATCGATCATTCTGTTACTACTGTATTACAATTCGATGCAGTTTCAGCACACATGGAAACATAAAACAGGGACCATCTCTAGGGAATCTTGCTGTAATTCACAAGAAGCTGTCAGTTCAGGGTTTCCCTGTGGGATGGAGGCTACAATAGGATTCTGTATAATTATGCAAGTAGCAATGGTAAGAGGGGTGCAGGCAGGGGCACTCTGTTATCCAGACTTTTTTTTGGTTCTTAAAACAACTAACCAGGAGGAAGAGCAACGCTAAACTGCTGTATATGTTGTATTGCTATGAAAATGACAGTAAGTGAGTGTTTTCTTTCTTCATTCAAATGTTAGTCAATCTGTTCTGAATAAATATTTGACTAAAATTTTATGTTTTTAAAATTTGTAGCAAAAACCGTGCATGGTAGATTAAAAAAAAACTCTCTGAAAAGCACTGACTGTGTACCTGCCAAATGTAACTTATATTTATGATCGTACTGATGTATTTCATTACAAGCAGCTTTTTTAAAACCTTTGTTGTGCTGGCTATTTTGTCAGGATAAAATCCTCCATATTTTCAAAAGATTGCTGTAATGATACACTTTAAGGTGAGCTGCACTCCAATTTGACAGGATGTCACATGAATCAAAAATTCTCTTTCTGGTAACATCACCGAGGTCACGGCACTCCCCGACAATTACTCAACATCGAGATTCAAGAGGATCTAAGGGAGAGAGCAACGGTAGCAAAACTTGGTGATTCATTCGTTTCTCTCTGCCTCTCCTCATCCCTTCTTTCTTTTCCTCATTTGCTCACCCTCTCGTTTCTTCTCTCCCCGCCCATTCTCTTAATCCTGCCCTCTCTCCTCTTTTCCTGCCCAATCTCTACACCTTCTCTCTGCCCTCCCTGTGCTCCCCCATCCTTGCCCCTTCTTTAATGCGGGCACACTGGCAAATTAAATTACAATCATGTATTCATTTTAAACACGCACAAATACAAAGTTGAAGTTGTTGCATTGATTTAAACAAAGAACAATGGCTCCCAAAGTGGATCCCACGATTGTGAATCAGCACATACTAATTCTTAAAAGCCATAAATGTTTTCCGTAAAGAGATGTGTTGAGATTTTTTGCTGCCGCTCTGAAGCACAGTTCAATACCCAAGCGTTCAGTCATAACTGGTGAGTTTACATAGGGTGGCTCAACTTCTCCAATCAGGGCAGATCATTCTGTTAAGACTCCAGATGTATTTAAACTATAACTCATCATTTAAGCCAATGAATGGCTCAATATAAATCTTTGACTCTCCCACATATATATATATATATATAAAAAGCAAAATACAGGAAGTGAATGAGGTGTGCAGATTTACAGCTCTGGAAGCTATTCACATCAATGAAGCAGTCAGAGACTCCTGGAACGATAATGTTCTTGGCAGGAAAGAAGCATTTGATCTCCTGGAGGCAAAAGAATGTTCAATGTGGGATGCAGTTGAGTTTTGTTGGTTAGAACAACAGTTCTGTTAGAAAATGGCTAAACTCTGGCAGGCAGAAACCCTCCCATCAGGATTCAGCACACTGCGGTGGGCAAACAGCCGTTTTCATTACTGTTTCATCTCTAAAGGGATATAGGATGTCTGATTAGAAGGTGGTTAAATCTCAGCGTGCAAAAGGAAGGCCAAGGTGGGAAAGAGGTGAGAGGTGCTGGTAGCCATAAATTTTTTAAAGAGAGTGTGGGACTTCTCCTAAATTGTCAGAAGTCTTGCCAAAAAGCTTCTGGAGGCAATGAAAAAAAAACTTCCTGGGTCTAAAGTGAACATAAATACAGTAAAGACTGATGAAACAGATCTGTGCACATTTGGATTAGAGGACTCCATTCATAAACACAGACTGCCTTTAGGTCCAAAGTACAAATCATATCTCCTCCATCTTTTTATGTTTAAAATGCAATGGAGTGATTTAAGAACTAATTATAAACCACAACAGTGTATAAATAAGGAGAGATTTTATAGCAACAATCCGGTAAATCCGCACACGTCCCCCTGTGGGGAAAAAGGTTTTATTTATTGTTTTGCTGTTGCACTGGTGTATATTACATCTACCCCAGAATCTGCTGCTCACATTATTTAACAATTTTGATATGTGCCTCTCCCCCATTGACTTTGGGCAGAGAGAGAGAGCAGAGACAGGCAAACACTCTGATGCAACAAGTCATGAAATAGTACATGTGCTTCACAATGTTTGCAGCTCTGACCAGATCCCAGTGTCTCAGGGGTCATTTGTTACCAGCTAGAAGTATGTCACACATCTATATAATGGAGTCCAGTAGCTCACTGGTTAGAAGACTCGTCTCGCAAAAGAGAGACCCGGGTTCATTTCCTGGCAGGGCGACACATTGAGCCAGTTTCCTTGCTCCACAAGCCTCTGTGTGCGTACAGCAGTCAGTAGGATGTCGGTTGGTAGTTGATTGGCGGATTGCTTTTCTGCGGTAGTAATTCCTTCAAAAAAAATCACGTCAAACCACGACTGTTTGTGGGACACTTGTGTGCAATTGGCTGCTGCGTTTCACCCACAGATACAGTCAATTCACTTTACAGTATAGTTTGGGAAGCGCTTTGAGATGTTCTGAAGATGTGATAAGGCACGATATCAAACATTCACTTGCTAATGTCCCAAACAGATTTAGTCTCTGAGTCCGATGCTGTTATTTGGAACCTTTCTACCCTTCCCCAGTGCACATGGG
Organism: Hydrolagus colliei; assembly: GCA_035084275.1. Lineage (NCBI taxonomy): Eukaryota > Metazoa > Chordata > Chondrichthyes > Chimaeriformes > Chimaeridae > Hydrolagus > Hydrolagus colliei. Next base: position 1,445,394 of record CM068744.1, on the reverse strand, counting down.
CTGACGTCAACAAGAACAATAACAGCAATAATGATGCGAGAGTACAGTAAAACTTGGCTTAGAATTTACACAGGCATCCGGTCACATTGAGATGAACATGATGCTGTTTTAAGGTAGACTTTACATTCAGTGCTCCAGAAAATACAAAAAATAATGAAAATAACAAAATTAAATTTGTATGTCCATGTATGTTCTTACAGTATTTTGAAAAAAATGACATTCTGCGTGAAAATGCAACATGAGGTTGACAACATTTGGGAAACATGTAGGAAATGTTTAAGATTGACTTCCACAGCTTTATCAGAATTAAAAAATTACAGATTATTTCTCTTGAACAGCTAGACTCTGAGATCGCATTTCTCCTGATTATTATTGTGAATATGCTTATATCTGTGGGCTTGCACCCCATTGCAACAAATGAAATGCGACATGGCTTTATTTTATATTCCCACAAAACATGGCAGGAAAACACAGGAAATTATACATTATATCTCTGATCTCTGAATAGGTGATCACATAATCATTGATCAAAATATAATAATACATGTACAATGTTCTGTATTTGATAATGCGTCTAATCAAGTCAATTTTAAATGGTCAGGACACCAGGAGAAACTCCCTTCTCTTTTCCAATAGCGCAACGAGATCTTTAACATCCATCTGAACTGGCCGATGGGACCTTGGTTTCATGTCTCACAAGAAGGACAGCACCTCCAACAATGCAACACCCTCCAAGCATTATAATAATAATACAGTAATAATGATCCTTACATTTGGTACCAGGCTTTTCACATCTTCTTGACATCTCAAAGAATATACTGTAAAGTGAATTGATTGTATTTTTTGTGGGTGAAACGCAGCAGCCAACAGCAGTGTCCCACAAACAGTCGTGGATTGAAATGACCGATTTATGGTTGTTTTTCTTTTTGAGGGCTTATTATCAGGCGTGTGCCGTAAGGAAACTTGCTCAAGGTTTCACCCTGACCTGGAATCGAACCCAGGTCTCTCGCTTGCAAGGCGAGTGCTCTAACCACTGAGCTACAAGCACTGCAATGAAAAGCCATCTTGAACATGGGGCTTGGAACCAACATCTGACTCAGAGGTGAGAGTGCTTCCAGTAAGCCAGACTGACACACAGTCAAAATTATGTCACATGATTTCCTCCTATTTGCTCTGAGAACACATAATTACGTCAGAACCTAAAATAATACAAAACAAGGAAAGTCCACTTGAAGGAGAAACTCTCCTAATATCATAGTCAACATCCTCCAAATAAAATTGGTCACTCACTTCATGGCTGTTTGTAGCATTCTGCTGCGTGCAAACAACTTGACCTTTTCACTTACACAATTACACAAATACTGGACTAGATTTTATAATAATTCTCAATGAAGAGCCTTTTGTATGTTTTGATGTTTTAGGTGCGATATGAAATGCAAGGATTATTATTATGAAATACCGTTTTAATCCCAGCTTCAATATTTACTTGTGGTAAAGGATTCCAGGTTCTAATAACCCACTGTGTATACACACACACATCTCTTGTGTGTTCAAGAATTCTACTACATTAACAATCTACGTTTAAAAGAAACTTTTTGTTGCAAAAGTCAATCCTTTTGCATCCTCAGTACCACAGAGACCACTGAAATCAAGAGAGTTGAGCGAGCTCGCATTCTACTTCCCCACTTAAATTCCCAACAACTGAATTTTCAAATTGAAAAATTTGTGGTAATGCAGTGATATTTCCAGACAGGAGCGACTATAAATCCATCACGTTAGCTCATCCTGCACTCCAAAGGATTCTTTCATTCATTTTGGTACTTAATAATCCCAAATGCTTTTAATTTCCAGAATTTCTTTAGTTTGCTTTTTGAAATTCTTTATAGTTTGTTCTGTATGACCTATGCTGTTGTTTGTTTCACATGACAATCATCCTTTTACTAAAACAAATCATAAGTTTGGATTAGACATAGATTTCCAATGTAGTGTTAATATTATTTTCCAAACAGCTGACTGAGCAACTTTCATGAAATGCGAGCAGTAAAAATGTCTGAAATGTCTCTAAATGACTGCACTGTGCTAACATTTCATTGTGGGAATTATTTAGTCCAGGTGTACTCAATGAAATCATGTCACACAGCCATCCACAGCTAATACAAAACAGCTTTGTCTGTCAGAATATTTTATTTTAAAATAATTTCAATCCGCTTGCTGTTCAAGGCACAGTTAGTGTAATTTACCTTTCACAGAAACTATGCACCACTGAAAACAAACAAGGATTTACAGTCCAAAAGTCCTTTCCTATACACCTGTCACTGCAATCCGCTTAAAATCAATAGATAATCATTCTTGGCAGCTTCAGATACCATTGTCTGACTGCTTTTCACATTTAGTGGCAACATTCATGTGACTGTTTACCGAAACAGTCCCAACGTTGAAACAAAACCCAGCAGTCTTGTTCAAAATGGATGGTCAATGAAATACTCTTCCAACTCAAAAAGATACCTTCTGAAATAAGTTTGGAATTTCAAGACTCCCAGCCATAAAAATTAAAATATCAGTAAAACATTATCTACCGTGAGAAGCGCTAAAGCAACAAAACAGACTGTGGTTATACTCAAAAGGAATCAGAATAGTCTGTCCCAACATTTTTTACATAATTCATCCCAAACACATTCTCCACATCATAATGTGTTCTCAAACTCATGCCCGTGCATTCATCAACATGCTATAACACACGATATGTGTGTGTGCCAGTTCAAGACATTTGGGCTGAGAACTGGTCTTTAAATCCCATGTGTTTAAAATACCTTTGCTGCAATGACCACATTTTTAATTCCACTGCAACAGGACAGAGTTACAGCCAATAACAGCAGAGCCAAAATACTAAATTAGACAAATAATGACCTCATCTGGATCAGAGTGTAGTATCTAATGACTCCCCCACTTTGGGCACTATTCATTTCATTACTTCCCTGTTGTACAGACACTGTACACCAGGACTGAAAATATCTGCTGATTAGGTTTTCATTGAACCCACTCTGAACAACTTAGTTTATGCGTTTTGTTTGTGAAAACCCCCCCCTGAAACTTTTGGCAGGAATATTCAATAATCTGTCTAAAATTTAACATTTGCTACACATACACATTTTATTCCTCAAAACCCACCTCAGGTATGCTTCCTATCCTTACAATAATGCCAGTATCCTTCCTTCACATTTGAAAGCAGATTCGTGAAGTAATGGGGCGAAGGAAAGTCATACTTTTTATTTAAGGGATAACAGATCATAAACACGTCACGGTGTCAGCCTGGCTGAGATGGTAGCATTCTTGCCTCTGAGTTTAAATCCCACTTGAAGATCTACCGCTTTGACTGCGCAAAGAAAGTGAGATCCATGAGAGTGTGGGACCAGGGGAAACAGAGAGAGTCCGCGGGGCTGGGTGAGAGAAAGTAAGTGTGACCTGCAAGTGGGGGGGGGGGGGGGGGGGGGACCAATGAGGAGGAAGTGTTTGTGGTGACATCTCCCACCTCCCTTGCCTTGAAACTCAAACCCAGCACTGTGCTCCCCAGTATGGAGCAGTCTATCAGTGCAAGCTGCGGCTGTTGAGTTAAACGGTGGCGGGTTCAAACCCACTTTGGAGAGTTTGCACTCAAGTCACTTCAGTGCCAGGCCGCATTGTCGGATGGTCAATCCTCCAGATAAGACGCCAATCCAAGATTCCGTTTGCTCGTTGAGGTCAGCTTTAGAGATCCCACGGCACAAACCAAAAAGAGAGGCGAGTTTCTCCAGGTGTCCTGCTCAAGAATGCCCCAGATACTGGATATTGATCAAATGTTGACGTATTGGGATACTGTCGTGTGCAAATTGACTGCTGATGTCACCTACAAATACACAGCCACTACACTAAACAGCTGTCACTGTAAAGTAGTTTGGGGGAGTCATTGAACATTACACTTCCAGATTACTCATCTGACCATCTACCCATCACAGTTGGGAATCTATTAGGAATCTATCTACTGAACAAGCTAACATTAAGACTTGTTGGGCAAAATTTCAATTGTGCACTAAGACCCCAGCTGGTCAAACCAATGGGGAGGGGGGTGGGGGGTGGGGAGGGGATGAAGATCTGGTCCAGGTTCTGATAATGACAATGTACCAGCATTTAATCCCTTGTTTCTGAACTGGCTTTTTTCAAATACCGTGAATGCCGGAACTGGCATTGTACTGGTTTTTGAATCCTGCGAGGAGAAGACAAGTGAATGAGCTTGTCTTTTGCACGTGGAATTCAAACTGAGTGAAACACGATAACCCTGACCACTGAAGGTCAGGTAACATAGTGAGGAAGGTATACCCTGGGAGGGAGTCTACATCCACGCGGGCCACAGATATATTTTTAAAAATTCTGTTTTGAGTCCGGTCCGCTGAGGTAGGAATTCTGGATCCCGTAAGCCATGGATTCGCTGCACCTGTGCGAGGTTAACATGGACACTCAAAGCGTTGTTAGCGTCCCCCACACATTCCTGCAATCGGATTCACAATGCGTGTGCCTCCCCCAAAATCAATGCGCGTATCACTAAACAAACATCAGTTCACTTAAAAACCATAAAAATATTGAAATCAGGAGAAAATGATTTTTATCCATTCATTTTCATCACAAAATCGGAATACTTGCTGGTGAAAATTGGTAAAAAAAACAGACTGCAATGGTCTTTATATATCCGGTAGCATAACAACAACACACAAGCTGCACAACTGTGAGTTCACATGGATTGAAAACTGACTTAGCAATAGTCAGGGATGATAAATGGGAACAATTCAGTTTGGGGAGCTGTGACTAGTGAACATCCGCAGGCCTCTGTTGTGTGTTCCCTGTTGTTCATACTATTCATAAATGACTCGCCTGAAAGTATTTCTCATAATACTCATATTGTGCACTACAGAATATTCAATTCCCTCATCTCCACTATCCAACCCTGCAGATTGAACAGATTGAAGGCTTTAATGAACCAATCCACTGGGAGGAAATGGACTCTGTACTGTAGTGTCTTTGCTCGCAGTAAGGCAGCAGGTGCGGACGGCACTAATGCCGAGTTCCTAAGAGTTGCTGTGATCGTGGGGCAGAGAATGGCAAAGATCGTACAGATCAATGGCAGGAACCATACTGACCTTGGAGCTGCTGGTGAATAGGATCCTGACAGAGACATGCACACACATACCCACTCACACAGTCAGTGTTTCAGAGAACAATTTGTGGTATAAATCCACTCTAGTGACCAGAGGAATCTCTCTGATTTCAGTGATGCTCCTGGTGATGCTTTGGGTTGTCGTGACTAATATTCGCTGTGGGCCATCGATTCTAAAAAGTTTTACTATTTGAAACAGTTAAACATTGTAGAATTTACAGCAAACAAGGAGGCCATTTGGCTATTGTGTTTATGCCACCTCTCTGCATGTGTTAGACATTCAGCTGACCAAAAAAAATAATTACTAGGGAAGTGAGTTCTCAGTAGTAACAATCTGTTTTCTCCAATTCTATTGGAAATATATTTAAATGATTGTTCATTTAATGCTGGATTGCTGGTTACCATTTAATGCAGATATTTGCAAATTGTCTAACATTCTTTGGACCTCTTGGTCCTCAGGTACCACGGTACATTAAGAGATTACTACCATCTCACCTCGGGGTTCAAAAGAGGAATTTTTCCACAAACCACTACCAAATCCAAGTCCTTGGAGGAAAAAAGAAAATATAATTATATTTTATTTGCCTTCTGTTAATGACTTAAAGCTGGAGAATGTTCTGCAGCATGTTTTATGCCTGGAACGCTTTACATAACTAAAGAGTATTGCGATCGGAGAACAATGGGCATAAAGGAAACATCCTGTGTTAAGCAAAAGTAAAACCAAAAGATGACACCAATTAGTCTAGACAGCAGTGTCTTCCTCTGCAGCTTTCTCCGATATGTAAACACTCACTTCCCTTCTCAATCTCTCACACAGAATAACCATATTAAGCAATTTGTTTTTTTTGGCAAATCAGCATTTCTCTGTTAATATTTTATTTCTCAGAGGTGTGAAAATTCTATTGGCCACTTCTAATGAGTTCTCAATGACTTTCACAATTACCGAAAAGGATGTGTTCTCAGCACATTACCTCACTCCTCTTCGTCTCTCCTGCCCTTGTTTCGTTCTCAAGACGTTGTCAATTCACTTTACAGTATGTTCTGCAAAGCGCTTTGAGACGTCGCAAACATGTGACAAGGCGCCATATCAAATGGAAAGAATTATTAATATCCCTCAGTGCCTCTAAAATCCTCTTGTGTTCACTGTGGATCCCCACTATCCATAATGCCCACGTCTCTCAAATCAAACCATCAGCTACTCCACCTCTCTGAGGCCTCTCTGACGTTCCTCAGACCATTATCTGCAAAAAAACATTGACAAAATAGTGTGGAATGAGAAAAGGACATGCTGTTAACTAAGCTCACTCTTCACAACCCATATACAACCTATCTGACCTATTTGATCTCCTGAAGATAATTCTGCATAAATACTTCCAGCACTGCAGTGTCAGCCCAGAAGATGAGCTCAACATGCCGATATCCAGATGAACCCATAACCTTTTGACCGAGAGACAAGAGCACTACAAACTGATACCCACTAATATCCACTAATCTGTGAAGATTTCTTCTAATCCCCAGTCTCGGTTTGTTCATTTTAAACCTGTATTTCTAGTTCTGTGAATGCAATCTGTCAAGTGGTCGACTTCCACCTGCATCAAATAAACTTCTCTGGTTTTAAAGATATGGATTTTACTCACTTTCAGTTTGTTTCAACCAACAAAAACAAATCCTCGCCTCACAACTTAACAGTATCAGACGCATCCTTAATACTCTTCTCTGTACACTCTTGAGAAACTCACTGTACCTTTGAAGACAGACAGTGCCGAGAATTGGACCCAATAGTACATAGGCAGTCTTGCCAGTGATCTATACAAAGTTTGAGTAACTTATTTTACCTATGTTAAATGCATCAACCATTCCTTAATGTGTCTGCTTATTTTGTCCATGTGTTTTATAAATAAATTTCCCCTATTTTTGTCAAATGGCCACATACAGTAGTTTGATGCAAACAAGTTTTACAATGTGTTTATGAATAGCTTGAACACTGGGGGACCCAAGGTAGACTTCTGTGGAATTCACTTAGTCACCCCCCCACTTCCATTTATCATTCCCTTCTGCTTCTTATTGCTAAGCCAGTTTTCAATCCAGCTAGCTCATTTGCAATTAATTCCATCAGCTTTCTGAAAATCCAAGTAAATCATATCCACTGGATAGCCCTCATCCATTACTTTAGTTACCCCCTCAAAGAATTCCAGTGGATTTGTGAGGCATGTACGATTGCTCTGAATAACATTGACTACTTTTTATGACTTCTGTGCTCTATACATGTGCATTAAAAGAATCCTATTTAAGTATGACCATGCAGTTATTATTTTAAATGTTATTATCCTTTTTTACACATGCTTTAAGGTTTAGAGAAAGTTTACAGCAATATTGCCGAGGACTTGAGTCAAACCCTCGCGTTTGCTATAGAAGTTGAATGCTTTCTGTCTGAGAATGCTTGTTTTGTCATGTACCTTTTAATCTGATGTGAATACCATCTACCTGTTTATGGAACATTGCTGCGTTTTGCCCACAAAACATACACAAATTCACTGTACAGTATATTCTGTGAAGCGCTTTGAGACGTCTGGAAGACCAAATAAGGCAGTATATTATCAGATGATTATTATTATTAACACAAATTCAGCTCCTGCAATACAAATGTTAGATTCCGCACTGTACTTTCCTGTCTCGGTCTTCGATTAGAACTCTATTCCCACCAATGTGAATTGGTAAAAACATTTTGTTCTAAGTAGGCAAAAGTTTTAGCTGTCTCCACCCATCTACCATCCAGTGAATATCGTAATAGCACAGATTGCCTATAACCTTCCAATGTAGAGATTAAATTGACGAACAAGACATCACTCAGTTTCAGGATTCTAAATTCTGCAGAAAGATTAAGGAAGCTGTATTATAAAAACAGGGGACACTTTAAGGTGACCTGATAGAAATCATTTGAAAAATTGTAGATAAAACTGATTCATGCAAACTATTGACAGAGACACACATTTCAAGAGTTAGTCATGGACCATTTTCCTTACTCCACACACACACACCTGATAATAATCCGTCAAAAAAACTCCACAATAATAAAAATTGGTCATTTTCAATCCGTGACTGCTTGTGGGACATTGTTGTGCGCAATTGGCTGCCATGTTTCGCCCACAAATATACAGTCACTACACTTTTCAGTATATTCTGTGAAGCGCTTTGAGACGTCTAGAAGACATGAAAAGCACTATCTCAAATCAAGGACTATTAATAAACTCGGAATTTAGCTGTTACAATTTTTTTTAACAGTCCTTCCAAAATACGACAAGGAGGAAGTATAAGTAAGGTGTGCTGGTTCACTTCATACTGAAGCTGTAAGTCAGACAGGTTTTTTAAAACTCTATAAAGATAACTTCAGAGTAAATAGGGAATTCAGCTAGTTCTACTCCAAAGGCAAAAACTGTATTTACTTAAGAATATTTGGGCAGGGATGGCAACAGAATCAAAAGTATCAATTGACTCTAAATATTAAATGCATTCCTGAAAAGACGGAAGATGGTGTATCAGGCAGACTGTATCAGCTTGGTGACAAAGATATTGCGTGAAATTAGCATCAATGACTCTGGGAAGTCAATGAGGGTATTTACACTCAAATATCCATGAACTATAGTAAAACTCGCATAATTCCAATCTGTGTAAATCGTACAATCGGCTAAATCGTACATCTGCCTGTGTCCTGTTGAATTTCTTATTATTTATAAGTTATTATTTATAACTCATACAGTACTTTGCTCAAAAGTTATTTTAAATGTACGCTCCCAACTGATGTAACTTATGTGAGGTTTACCGGTTAAAAGAAACTCCATAAACTTCAATAAAGAAGTGCAACTAAATTCATAAAATAAATTGATCTGAATTTAGATGCGTGTTTGATGGCTGATATTTATTCTGCGAAGACCAAAATAGGGTAAGTCGTGGACTCAAATAACTCTCTTTACTGGTCATCAAGGAAGGATTATTGAAATCAATTGAGAGCCACAATCATATTGGTCAAACATTCTTTGTGAAAGATAATATTTGTGCATCACAATATTTGTGCACTGGAAATGAAAACATAGGTTTCATTCTCTTCCACAAAGGAAAGGAGCAGAAACATGTTTTGTTTTGAAACCTCTTTTGACAAAAACATTGTGGAAACAGTAGAGCCCCTTGACTAAAAGAATGGGAGAGAGAAGTGTGAACAGGAATTTGTACAGAAGTGTCTAAATATTTATTGGACTCCGAGTGTAGAGTCTCAGTATTTATTTTTGTTGGCTGACTGACAAAATGCTGTGTTACAGACTGACGGGAAAAAAATCGACACAACATGACTTGCAACATATGCTGGAGTTCAGCATAAATTCATATCAAGTTAACTTCAAATAAATCTGAAAATCACCAAATAATTTGCTCAGGCCTTGCAACCAGAATGACAGCTGATGTTAGCAGTTATGGTTTAACTATAAAGGAGTAGGATATTTACTGTGAAACAGAATAATGTGAGGTTTGAGTTTCAATGCTCGACACAGCACTGAATTTAGCGACTATGGGGGTCAACAAAAGGGATATTGTCTGTTTAAAATGGAAGTATGTTTCCAATTTGAAATGCTGACTGAACGCCACTGTTCCAGGATTGACTGGGATAGCATTGTTTTGACACTTTGCCAAAGAACTTTCTATATGTTTTTCATTGTGTACAAATCATAATGATGAACAAATCATCCAATCTGTGATTGGGTTGCTTTTCTTGCTCCTATAAATTCCCCGGGTTTTGGTGAAGTAGTTCTGTTGTCTGACTATTATTTGTGAGAAATAAAGAAACAGTCTGTGTTTACTTGTGTAACGTTTGGAACTTCTTGCCCCTCAGTCTTACACGTCTCGGGGTGAATGTGCATCGTACAGAAACACACTGTGTTTGTAACAAACGGAAGCCATGGGATGTTCACTCCCTTCATGATCGGGGCCAATAGAAAAGTGTGGAAAAATATTTGCCCCAAAATTTGCGGGGAGTGGATTTTGCTGTTGAGGTACATGTTACTAAAGATGTTTCAGCTGGTTACTAAACCATGAGGAAGTAACATATATTAGATCGTGGCAAGAAAAAAATATTTATTCTTTAACGACATCTGGGTGGCCTGGTCTGGGAGAGGTGTGGGGTGACACACAGTGAAGGTTCTGGAGGTACGTCAAAAAAACAGACACTCTGAGAGCTCACCATCTCCTGCCTCACACAGACACAGAGACCCAGAGAGAGACACGCATACTCAGAGATGCAAAATGAGAGACACAGACACTCACACTCATAAGCACTGAGAGAGACACAGAGAGAAACACACACTCACAGACAGAGAGAGACACTCACAGACACAGAGAGCAACACATATTCCCAGAGATACCCGTACACACACATAGATAGAAACTGACACACACACACGGCGACAAGAGAGACACACATACATATTCAATTGAAAACACTCACAAACACACATACACATACATGTAGAAGAAACATCTCACAAACACATACATAAAGAGAGAGATGCACAGACACACTCACAAACAGACACATGTACATAGGAGAGCGACACACTGACAGACATTCACAAACACACACAAAGAAACAGACACACAGCAACAACATCACACTTATTACACTTATATAGCGCCTTTTACATCAGGAGACATCCCAAACCCCTGGACAGTCATTGTTTCAGACCCGAGCTGGGATCGGGGATGGGGAGGGTGGAAAGGAGGGGATTTGGGGTGACCGATGGGACTGGCAAAGAGGAGGGTCTTGAGGCGGGACTTGAAGGAGGTCAGGGAGGGGGGGGCGAGGCGAGGGACTGAAGTTCCAGAGGTTGGGGGCAGAGTGGCTGAAGGCTTGCCAGCCAATGGTGAGGCAGCTGGGGTCATGGAGCAGGCCAGAGCCCGCTGAGCGGAGGGAGGGGGCGGGGAGGTTGGTAGAGGGTTAGGGGGTCGCAGAGGTAGGGTGGGGGGGCGAGGCTGTGGAGGGCTTTTAATGTGAGGACCAGGATCTTGAATTGGATCCTCTGGGTGATGGGGAGCCAATGGAGTCAGGAGACAAAACTACATTTATATAGCAACACATACAGGGGCCAGAGACAAACTCTCGTAGAGATGCTTACACAGACATAGGGGTGAGAAAGAAACACAGAGAATCTGAACAGCGGGGCCTGGCTTGTGCAGTATGTGTGTCTGGAGCCTCTCTGCCCACAGTTGTGTTGGATAAACAGGGCAAGAGGCCCGGGAGCCAGAAACTTTAGTGTTTTTATTGCGGTGGGGGCTGTTTATAGCGGATTCCACAGAAAAATTGCGACTGCCTTTTCTATTGGCCCAGGTTCTGATCAATTAAAATAGACCTAGAATGGGAGCAATATTCAGAATATCCTGCCGTGAAACACGATATACAGACATCATACTGTAGAATCCTTGCCATCAAGTCACTACAGTATACCCATGTTACAGTGAATCAAAAATCTGTTAAGCAATTACCTCCACAAAATCTTTTAAAAAATATAAACAGTGTGGCTGTTACCATCAGGATCACTTTTTATATATAAAAACATAATTAACTTTTGGGGGGCTATTTCAACTATATTTATGTGGACTTCTCTTTAATCAGCTAATGGTGATGGCATTATCTGTGTGTGTGTGTCTGGGGGAGAGGTTTGAAACAGTCTGAGGCAACAGAAGTAACCAGTTAGAAGCGTTTTCACAAAACGATAATTACTGCTGAATGCTGAAGGGTAATATTTATATCAAATCGATGCATCAAATAAAAGTTCACAAACTGAGGTCATTTTGGTCATTGGAGGTTATTATTATCATTCTTTTGGTTGTTATTGTCGATGATAAGTTTCTTGTAACTGTCTGACTTTTACAATAGGTCCACGTTTTAACGTTCAGAATGTAGGTTAAAATTTACAACAGTTTTGGTTATATTTCTGTTATAAATTCAACCTCCAAATTTAGCTTGTATGGGCTTATAGGCTGACAAGCTACTTGTCCTTTCACTCAACATATTGTTGCTTAAATTTTTGCTGCTTAGATATTTGTTGTAAAATGCTTTAGGAATTTTATAGATTTTTAAGCAAAGTCATCCATGCTGAGGTTTGTAAATCTATAGGATGGTTCCTGAAGATCAGAGTCATAGGAACCAAATCCATGGATCATTTCCATGTGTCCATTGCCCAAGACTTTGAAGAAAATAAGTCCCATGTTAGATTAAACTGAAAGGCTTTCAAGTTATTAAGGTAATAACATTGGCCAAATAAGTGCCTGCTCATCTTATTGTTGTTTATGGGACATTCCTGGCACAGATTAGTTGCCGTGTTTGCCTATATAACATTTACTTTCATCTCTCATCAATTATATTTTGTAAAGCATTTCAAGATGTATATTTTACGTGGTAGGTGCTGCATAAACGCAGGTTATTATTTATTATAATGCTATTTACAGTCAGTCACATGTGTACCTGTACAGATGAGACCCTGAAAGTTTCATAATGCATGCATTCTAGATTTAAAAAACTGTTTAACAATTTAATCTCTTAAAGAATTTCAACCACCAAAGGTATCTATAGGGAGGGGTGCTAAGGAAACAATAGGAAACTGCTCTTTTTATAATCGTGGGCATTACAACAAGTTTGATGTATATAGCGCCCTCCACGCCGGACAGCGTCTAAGAGCGCTTCAAAGTCATGAAGCGTTGCACAGTCATGTTCGCTGGGACACCCTCCCGGTGTGAAAGGCGCTGTACAAAAGCCATTTTGTAGTTGCTGTTGCACTCTTTTAATTGCATTCTCAATTGCTGATCAGATTGAGAGCGCAGAAATCTCAAGTAGAAATTCAAAGGACATAACATACACAAACACACACTGACCAAGGGGGAAGACAAAACCCAGGAGCAGTCTCATATGGTACAACTTAACATATCAAAAACAACTACATCAGTCTATCACTGTGATGAATACGCTTTTTGAAGGTGGCTGTTATAGGCAAAACAGATAATATTGACCAGATAATGTTGAAAGTTGAGTTTGCTCTAATGCAGACTTGATGGGCCAAATGTACAATTCAATGATTCTTCCCAGAGAAACTCCTGTTCTCTTTTGTGTGAGCCAACAATCCAATGCAAGGCTGACTTCATGCCATGACTGTTGAGAAGTGTCTGTGTGTCTGTGTGTGTAAAAGAGGATGGACCTTGACAACACACCAAGAGACCAGTAAATTACTAATTATCTTAAAATCAATCCAACGATGTGTTAGCATATCACAATATCACAATTGGTCTACTGAATTATTACTGACCGTCAAAATAAATTTACAAATGGTTCTGCAGTTTTACATCCAACTAATATAAACACTACACCGGGCACTCAAAATTAGGTACACGTGATCCAATGATAGTTTGCTCCGAATCCTCTACAGGTTATGAATTGGAAATATGACTTTTCCCATGGCAAAAACATACCTGTAATTGTGGTTCACGTTTCATCATTTCTAGAATAATGTAACAACCAATCGAGTGGCCTATTAGTACAAGTTTCACATCCTCCGGCACATATTTCTTGAGAAATGCTAGTTTGTGTTCTATTTGTCCATTCAATCCAAAGACATCCTCGAGTTCAATGTCTGAAATGAGAAAAAAGGACAAACAATGAACAATTTCATCAATGTCAATTCTTGTGGACAAGCAGCATTTTACACAGACTGATATTTTTCTGTTGTAATGTATTAGAGAATACAAAAGCGACTTAACTAAGTGGTTAAGTTATCCTTTTAAAAGAGTTTCAATGTTATTTTTTTAAAAAGAGCCCATATCTGATTGGAACATAATGTGCTTTTCTTACTGGATTTCTCTCTCCTGCATAAAATAGGAACTCGCAAATAGAGCGCAAGATAAATCAACTCTAAGTTTAGAAGAAAGTATCCCAACAAAATAATTTAGTCCTAATGGGGAAAACTAAAAACTTTTTGAATCTTAAGTTAAAACGCACTGGACCAAAATTTGAAGCATTTGTGTTGATTGAGTGGATAGAACATTTAAAAGATTTTTAAAAGATCACGACAACTAATAGCGCTAAAGTAAAATGATTATTTAATGTAATCTAGAAAGGATCTAAAGATTAAGCCTTGGCTTGTAGCTGTTTTCTCTCGAGGAAATGCAGTTATTTTCAATTTTTAAGAACATTTTTAAATTTCCAAGTTTTAAATTAAAACGTACCAGTCCTGAGCAAAGCAGAGGAAGTTTCTCTTCACAAGATCGCAAGAAAGATTCGGATGAAAAAAGCCATTAAGCCTTTATTTATTAAAATAATCGAAAATAAATGCAAAAATCATCCAGCTTTCCGCAAAGCACTGGCTAGTGTTTTGAAACAAAATGCACACACGTAGTGAATGAGCAAGTGAGATCATGCAACTCTCTGTTCTGTTATAACCCATGTTAGGATCACATGGACACCAACTATCATCTTACAATTGGTTTCTACTGTATTTCCCAAATATAGAATCAAGTTGTTTCTCAAATGAACATTTTGACCAGACTTCAATCAAGCTTGCTGGTAACCTGTTCCAGCTATTGATTGTAATTATAATATTAAACATTGTTCAATATACTGCCTTTCATTTCAGCAAGACAACTGAAAGTCCTCCATGGGGTTTTATTGTAAAGTACAATGACTGCATGTTTTGTAGGTGAATGTACTTTGTATACTTTGATGTTTTGGGTAAACCTTGATTGTTTCTCGATGAAGAAAAGATTTCCTGGTGAGTCCTAAACCTGCCCCTTGATAATCCTTAACATGGGTGGTCTTGCCATGGTTGCTTTCCCTATCTATCAAGCCTGTCTTATATGTTCCTTGCTATGGCAACTGAAAATAATAACTGGACTCCGTTTATATTTTATAAAACATATTTTATATTTTATAATATTTTCATGAATGTTTCAACAGTTCACAGACGACCAGTTCCAAAAAAGACCTTTACTAATAACAGTGACAAATATTGTTTCTTTTGAGATAAGGAACCGGTTATTTTTATAAGTGCAACATAATACAAGGAGCGGAATATTAAATTATTTCAATTGCAGATGAATTTTGAGGTATAATTGATTAGTTATGCACATAATATATAGATGCAAAGATGCAGTCTTTCTTTACCCTCAGTTTAGAACATAATTTTCACACCCACTGGGAATAGCCTGTGATCAACATTTAATCTGTAGATCAAGTATCTGACTGGAGCAGCGTACTTTCCTGTGGTTTACCCTTTCTTACTGAAAAGCAATATATATTTGCTTGTGTAACTTGCTACGCGTCATGCAATGTTTGACACACAAAACCCACTATTTGGGTTTTAATAAAAATAATGTGCGGTCTGATGTAACTATCGTAGTCGAATCTCTTTGAAAAAAATGGTCGCAATACAATATATTGCTTTCATTATTCAAATACCACAAAATTCCATACTTTTGCCACGTTAAACTCTGTCTGACGTATATTCTGACCATTCCAGCATGCCTATCTTATACTATTTCTATGCTTTCCATTCATAAAGGGATTAATGGGTATGGGGATGAGGCAGGTAGCTGGAGGTAGAGTAGAATATCAGCCATGACTGATGGGTCGAGCCTACTCCTGCTCTTACTTCTTATGTTCTTATGCAAAAAGACTTTTTCTATGGCGAGTGGGTCAGTTACCAGAGGACACAGATTTAAGATAATTAGCAAAAGAACCACAGAGGAGAAGAGGAAAAATTGTTTCTACGCAGCGAGTTGTTACTAGTGTCTGTCGATAATGAATTTTTCCGATATTGATATATCGGTGGGCACTGGGCTCATATCGATATATACCGATATATCGATATCACCAGTTTTTTTTATCCTGTGTATGCGCACGCATTTGTATGTGCACGCGCATTCGGATGTGTGCGTGCATTCCGATATGCGAGCTCTACACCCAGGAGGATTGCAATGCTGGCGACAAAGTATGTTGAAAAAGTTTGTATTATACCGATATCTCGCCAGACACTACACACTGATATTTTGTGGATATATCGATTTTTTTTCATACCAAATTTTTCGATATACCAATATATTGAAATTTCCAATATTGGCATATCGATATGAAAAATTATACCGATATACCGATACATCACCAGACATTAGTTGTTACGATCTGGAATGCACTGTTTGAAAGGGTGGTGGAAACAGATTCAACCATAACTTTAAAAAGGGAATTGTACATAGACGTGAAAAGGGAATATTTACAAAGCCATGGAGAAAGAGTGGGGAATGAGATGATGGATAACTCTATCACAGGGATGGCACAAGCACGATGGGCAGAATATCCTCCTTCTGTGTTTCTATAATTTTCTGTCTATTCCCTCCCAGCAATGTCATCCGCAAACATGGGGTCAACTTCCACATGTGTGCGGATGACACCCAAATCTTCTTCTCCTGTTCCGCAGTGACTCCAGGTCTTCTGATGTTCTGTCAGCTTGCTTGTCAAACATCAAGGCCTGGATGGATGTGTGCAAACTTCCTGCAGTTGAATATTGTCAAGACGGAAGACATACTCCATGGCTTCCGTCAATGTCTTCTTCTGTGGCTCTGAACTCGTTAACCTCTCTGGCCTTTCTCTAAGACTTACCAAACCTGTGTGTAACCTGGAATCAGCTTGATGCCCAGGTGTCCTTCCCTTCCTCACATCCTGTCCATGACCAGGACAGCTTTCCTCCACCTCTGTCACATAGCCCGCCTCCGATCCTACCATACATCCAATACAGCTGAAACCCTCATCCATTCTTTCTTCACCTCCCGCTTCATTATTCCGATGCTCTACTCGCTGGTCTCCCCAGCTCCACAATCCTTACACTCCATTTAATTCCAAACTCCGCTGTCCATATACTCACCCACACTAAACTCTGTACCGCATCAGCCAGTCCTTGCCAGGCTCCATTGGGAACCTGTCATAGCATGGTTCGACTTCAAGATTCTCACACTCATCTATACATCCCTTCATCCCATGACACCCCCTTAGCTCTCTGACCTGCTTCCTCCCCACTTTGCTATCCACCACTTCTGCTCAACTGGTTCATCATAGAATCATGGAATTATAAGCACGAAGGAGTGCGCTCGGGCCATCGTGTCTGTACTGGCTCTTTGAAAAGAGCCGTCCAAATCAATCCCACTCCCCTGCTCTCTCCCCACAGCTCTGCAAATCTGTCCTCACCAAACAACTATCTACTGTAATAACTTCTTAAGAACTTCTTCTCCAAATAACTTCTCTCTTAAAAGTTGTTATTCAATTGGCTCCTCCTCCTTGCTTGTCCCTCTTCCCCTCCGTTCCACCATCGACAGCCATGGTTTCAGGCATTATTACACCCCGAAACTCTGGAAATCTGTACAATTCCTCAATTCCTCCGCCTTGCCTCCTCCTCTCCTGTCTTCAGATCATGCCTGAAGACGTTCCTCTTCAACTGTGCCTACTGTAACCCTCCTCACAGCATGGAGTTCTGAGATGCTATATGTGTGAAGGGCGCTATATAAATGCAAGTTATTGTTGTAAAACTACCAATACATGCAGTAATATTTTTCCCTCTCTTTAGAAATTGTTCTTATGACTACAAATGGTAATCCTCTTATAACTCTCACCCAATTAAACTAACATGTGAACTTTTTAGAAGTCAAATTATCCATTGCTTGAAAATACTAATGCAATCTATACCAATGACTGAACAAAGAATGTTGCTGCAGAAATAGTAAATTAATATAGCATAATATGTCATTAACGAAAAATTGCAGTTACAAAGTAAAATGCTGATCACATAATATAGATTAATAAAGTTTACAAAATTGACTGGGAGATAACTAATGGAACATTTTAATTAACTTCTGTTACACAAACAGAAATATTTGTTCTTCCTTACACAGAGCAACGGGAAGATCAACTGAAGGGAAGAATTCACATTGAGGGCTTTTACAAGATGAGACCACGTGTTAGTAATAATGAGTACCTGATTGTTAGAGGACACAACCATTACACAGACTTATGAGTTTATTTGATCTGCCCACAGAGAAAAGTGTTTGAAGTTTAATGGAAAATGTTAAATACAAGAGCTATGCTTGAGATTTTTGATTTGCTGGTAATTGTACATTGCAGGATTTTGCAGATATTAGAATTTTTTTGTAAAATCTTGTAAGAGCTTGGTATGTTACAAAATATATTCCTGACTTATGACACTTGTATAGTTAGAATCATAGAATCTTACGGCACAAAAGGAGGCCATTCGGCCCATCGAATCTGTGCCGGCTCTTTAAAAAGAGCAATTTAATCCCACTCCCCAGCTCTCTCTCTCTCTCTCCCCATAACCTCACAAACCCGTCCTCCCCCAAATAAATGTCTACCTCTCTTTTAAAAGCTGTTATTGAAAACTGTGAAAATAAACTTATATCTCTATATTAATAATATCACAAGCAGTTTAGATTCATGGAAATGATTTCCAATTAAATTTTCAAATGGTCAAGGTTTCAGTGGGTAGTGCTAGAAATTATACCAGTTTATTTATTATACAGTACTGGTTTGATTTTCCAGTGTTTGTATCATTAATAACACATCTAGTAAGAAAAAAAATCAAGTGTCTTAATATCTTCTAGACCTTTATGGAATTATCGCAAATATCTCTTAAGTTTTGACAATTTCCCAAGTTGTAAAATAAGGTTTCAGAATAAACAAGAGAGAAATAAAACAAAAAATTGATGCCCATATTGCAGATTTACAACTAGCTGCTCAATAATGATTTCCCTATCCTGTCACTAAACACAATCAGTTAGTAACACTTCCCAAACATCCACAATAGGCTTAATGTGGCTACTTCATGCAAGCAAGACACTGGTTAATTAAGCAGCAAACACACTGTACTGAGAAAGATAAGCATTCTAATGTACAGTAATGTGATCATATATACTGTACAAAACACAAAGTAAAGTTGGTGTGCAGTCTATTGTTGGATGGGAGAATTTTGCAGTAAGACACAACAACAACAACTTGGATTTATATTGCGGCCTCCACTCTGAACGACATCTCAGAGGCCTTACAGCTATGGTTTACCACTTTTCAAATTCCCTAAATTGTTCTTCTGGCAAAGTTAATATTTTCAAGTCTCTGAATTTTTAATGAGTATTTTAATATCAATTGAAATGTTAAAAAACATAGTTTCTAATTGATTGCAAATACCACAAACAAACCAATGTTGTGACCAAGGTGGGATAAAGAATTTAGTTTTCTACAAACTATCCAGTTTGAATTTTTTTAACAATTTGTCTAAAAAAGCTGGCTAAAATAAACTAACGGAATAAGGATAAAAAACACTTTCAAACTAATTCACTAAATCTGTCGTCACATTAGTTATAGATACCAAAATACGAGTTGCTGTTTTGTCCTCTCCAGGGAATGCAGCTACTTTAAGCAATGACCATCCATCACAGCAATGATGGTATAAAAAGAGTTCAGAAATCTCCTGACAAAATGCAGGCCCTGGAATGACCGGTAACTGACAGCAGGTATTTAAGAGCTAAGAGTTGGCTTAAATTCAGAAGCACAGATCTCACTGCCAGTCACTGACAGCAACCATACGTGCCACTCTTGACATTCTTCAGTGAACAGGTTCGCTAAAGTGACTGAAAGGGTGTGAACACAAATGCTTTTCCTCAGACAGATATACTATTATTTAACTTACACTAATCAATCTTATCAATATTATCAATGCTAATTGATATTTTATCAATCAGTAAACTTGTACAAATCAATATATTTTGTTCAAAATGTGTTGATGAGATGAATAATTAATGATAAATAACCCTTCCATTCTACATAGCACCTATAGGCTTTCACGTATCTCATACAATTAATTGATGTGTCTATTAAAGAAGCAAACATTGAGCTTAATATGTGCCATTAACATCCCACTACAGGAGGGAGATGGATGACTACACTTAATCTTTTGGGGAAGAATTTGTAAGAGGGAGGAATTGTGGCAAGAACACCGGAAGAACTGAAAACACATCTTCAAAATAGTGTCACTGGATATTTAACATCCACCTTGAACCACCAGAACAGGGCCTGAGGTATGTTCATCTGTAGGACTGCTCACCCACAATCTGCACTGGAGCTTGAACCTCCGCTGTGAGAGCAAGTCTTGGTATGAGGCTGAAATCCACAATCTTTGACCCACAGTTGAAAACAGTATCACACTGAGCAACACCAATAGTCTGCAGCTTGTTCTGTATAATAACGTCCTCGCGATGTGAAAGGCGCTCTATAAATGTAACTTTGTTGTTATGGACACTGAAATGCTCAAGTTCTTGCAGATGATTTCAACATTTATACTTTGTTAAAAAATAAAATCAGTACAGTGTGACTTTGTGCCAAAAAATATTGAGAAAATACATTCCCTGGGAGGCAAGAGGGTACACAGCTGCATCGTCTCATTTTCTTTACCCCCAAAATTATTCAGTTGGAAGTAGAACAACTATCTACAACCAGAAATAAAAATACCTCTGAGTTTGTAGGGGAATGATCCCACTCCTTCCACAATGGATTCCACGTTGGAACTGTCGATAAAGTGGCTGTTTCATGAGGTTCAGTTATTTGAATCTTCATGTTCAGCAAACCCTGGCCTTACAACATCATCCAGGTGTTTAGTATCACTTCCCTATTTACAGTTTTGCTTAAAACATACAGACTGAGTACCTGATTCCCATTGCTGGCTGGATCCCGTGGGGATAGCCAGGAAATGGGGAGTAGGGGAGAGGGGAACAGGGGAGAGGGGAACAGGGGAGAGGGGAGCGGAGGAGAGGGGAGCAGGGGAGAGGGAACCAGGGGAGAGGGAACCAGGGGAGAGAGGAGGAGGTAGGAGGAAATCCAATTTATGTTATTTTAAATTTATTTCAACGTATCAGAGCAGGCTTTTGTGTTGAAATTCAATAACTTGGATAACTGAGACGCCGTCCGGCGTGGAGGGCGCTATATAAATCGAAGTTGTTGTTGAAATTCAATAACTTATTCCCCAAATCTACACATGAAATGTGTAGATTTTGTCAAACTGCTTTTATATCTGCTGTACCCAGGTGAGTGTATTTGCTTTGCCATTTCAGATTGAACAAACTAGATCAACAATAACAAGACAAAATTACATTTGAATACAACAACAACAAAATTACATTTGAATAGTACCTTTCACATCGGGAGGACATCCTCGATCAAACCGAAGCTTGTTTTTGAAGTTTCAATCAATTGTGTTAAGATACTTTGTGGATTTGCTTATTTGACTGTTTTCAATTTGAATTTGGCCAGAACAATACATCAGTGTAGAAGAATAACTATAATACCAGCTGCATATTTCAAATTAATGTAAATGAAGTGGATTTTTTCCCATTTTGCTCATAGACATTGATAATTGAACAATCATGAGGTTTGAATCAGTATTTTATCAGCTTTCATGGCTATTCACTGATAATAGGGCCTTAAATATTTGCATTCTTTCATGAACATGATAATTTTGGCAATGCAAATCTGATAACTTGAATCAAAAGCTGATGGCTGTATATTTTGTAGCCAGTCAAGAATTTCAATTTATTTCAAAGCTGTCATTGAAATATTACATAGAAATGAACTGCATAGCACTTGTCAAGCTAGGACAGGGTTTTGGCTTACAGATCTGCCCAGGTTTTTCCTTGGATCATTGCAGGCCTACTCAGAACTAGTTAAATTCTAAAAAGCCACGTTTACTCTCCTTCCCCCAGGGAGATATTTTTTAGACAGGACGCTTATTCTGTCAAACTCCAAAGGAGAAAGACTGAGTTGACCCATCGGGACTGGAACCCTGAAACTTTTTGGTCCCAAGTTTACAACCTCGACATTCTGAGCTGCTCAACAATATGAGTAAAATATTGATGGACACAGCTGTTCAACGAACAAATATACCACCAAATGTTCATTGGTATTTTAATACTTTTAATTGCTTCTCAGATTCTGATGGATATTAAAAGATAACAGATTTTAAAAATCATCATTGGGTATCTTCAATCTGAATATGCTATCTTAATAATAATCCTTGCATTTGATGTAGCACTTTAACACCTTTGTTGAGACATCTCAAAGCTCTTCACAGGATATATTGTTAAGTGGATTGACTGTGTATTTTGTGGAGCAAAACACGGTAACCAATTGTGCACAGAGGTGTGCCACAAACAGTCGTGTATCTGAGTGACCAATTCCTGATTTTTTTGACGGAATTTATTCCTGGAAAATTGATCCATCCGCCAATCGACGAATAATCCGGTTCCTACTTGTTGTTGGGTGAACAGGCGTGGAGGACATAAGAGTGAATGCTATCAATGCACATCTAAAGTGCACTGATCTTGAAAGAAATGGACAACCTCTGTTGAACCAATAGATTATGCATGCCTCACAAACCTACTGAAACTCTTTGAAGACTAATGGGTAACCCAGTGGATATAAAATATTTTGCTGAAATCATTCATTCTAGTTCCATTTGTTTGACCTTTAAATTAAGTTAAAACCTATTGGTTTAATGGCAAATTAGCTGGTTGGATTGACAACTGACGGTCAGGGGAAGCAAAAGGGTGCTGAAAAATAGAAAAGGGTTGATCGTGCATTTACTGGCAGCTTCAAGTTGCTGTGGAGCTGTTATCAACAAACGTATCAAATATATCTCAAATGCATTTGACTATAAATCTTCTTTTTCCTCTCAAAATTATGTTTTTCAATATTATTGAACTATCCAGGTGACATTTAATACAATGGTAGTGTCCCCTGCTCCCCCACTCCCCGATCCTGACCCCCAACACGGACTGCCTCGCGCCTAGGGACTTCCTCCCAACCTGAAAGGCGCTATTACAAATGTATTTATTTTGTTTGTGTTTTTGTTTGAGAGAAGGAAAAACTTGTTTCTCAGCATGTTTTAGATGAGGTATAAGTGGGAACAGTCTAAGGGTTATTCGGTTTGTTGTGCAATATACTGTTAAAAGAACATGTGCAAGAACATTTTCAACACTCTTCTATTCAACCCTGGCATGAATGCCATACTCTACCTCACCGTGGCGATTATACATCTGGCTACTTGACTCATTTTTTTTCACAAACGAGCTAAAGAATTACAATGCAATGAAGCCAAATTGGCTAAATTAATAAATTAGTCATTATTTACATATGCTGTTGTGTGCTGTTGTTTCTTCCAGAAAAAACAACAATCGAAATGTGGCTATAATTATTTATCCCAAGTTGCTAAAATGTGAAACTGATTTCAAGGAACTGTGGTTACAACTTGATGAACTCTACATATAGTAATGAAGGCAGTCACATTCACATCACAATATACACCCCATTACTTTCCTGTAACCTGGTAAATAATATGGATGAAGATGGCTTCGAAAAACATTAAACAATACATAGTGGAATCACAAGAAAAACACACATATGGAAATAGTCATTGTAAACACATGTTTACCATAGAAAACTGAAAAGGTTGATTTGAAATTAAATATTAGAACATATGTTTCAAGAATTAAAACAAAAAAGGTATTGTTATACTTCTCTGCAGTAATAGTATAAACTGCAAAATGACTTACACCTGTGCTGCAAACAAAGCAATAACAGTCCCCACGTGGCTTTAAATACAAATTACAACAACAATATAGCGCCTTTCACATGGGAGACCATCTTGGGAGCGATACTAAGTTTGAGAGGAATAATCCACATGCCATGATTGTAGACCACAAGATAATCATTGAAAACCAGAAGTCTTGCCCTGAGTTTAATGAGTTTGAGATGGAATAACTACTGTGTCTTTCTCATGATTGGACCCAGGAATTAATCACGTGTGTTCATAGTTCATGATACATGTGATCACCCAGTTCACAGCCACTGTTTGAGTCTGCCTATAGTTATGGTAAACATTTCACTCAAGAATGCAATTTATTTCATATCATGTGCACCTATCACTGTAATCTGTTAACAAGGGTATTTAAACTGTCCAAAGATGTACAAAATGGGCTATTATTATGTCTTTGAGCTGATCCTAGCCACGCAACGACACCACAAAAATCAGTCATGTCTCTGAGGAACATCTACTCACTTACTCGGGTGGGGTCATTTATCTTATTCTTATCGATCCACCATTTTATAGGATTCATTATCATAATAATAACACCCCTTTAATTTGACATAGTGCCTTTTCATGATCGGAAGACATCTCAAAGCGCTTTGCATGATTGTGATGTGGCGTGACTGTACACAACGGGAGAACTCATGAAGTTATCGCTGCACAAAATAATAATCATGAATGTGTCCAGTATTTGAGACTCAGCATAGAGTGAGTTTAGTCATCTCCTAAATGCATTCGTTCAGTATCCGCGGAATCCAAATGTACAGTAAAAGCCCGTTTATCTGGCACCCGATCAACCATAACTTCCGTAAAACCGGCATCGCGAAAAAAAGGTCCGCATTCGATTAACTGGAATTTATCTGGAAAAATGCATTGAAATTTTTTTTTTTGTTCATTTTTTTTGCATTTTCGGCCGAATATCTGGCACGAGCTTTAACCGGCATTGGCCAGGTCCCGAGGGTGCCGGATAAACGGGTTTTTACTGTATTTAATTATCTATGGAAAAGATAAAAGCGATACAGCAATGGTCCTGGCTGGACACACAGCAGGAGTGTTTGCTAGACAGTGCTGCTCAATGCAACCTACGCGAGTTTAGCTGGTTCAACTCCAGAAACACTGCAACGTGCACTCTGGGCTCCACTCCAGGCTTTGGCACTTGCCAAACTGCACCTAATATTTTCTAGAATGAGGTAAGCAGTATGCGTTCCTTTAGGGAGAGTGTGCACTCCATTCCAATACACACACTTGTGTGCAGATGGGATGCACGGAACTCTTAGGATAGTTTGGAGAATCCTAAGTATGGTGACAGTTTCCTCTGTGTTCTTGTTGTTGTTATGTGGCTCACCAGGAAATAAAACACAAAATGACGTCTGTTTGCACTGGGACAAAAAAGGTTGAGAGGAAATGTCATAACGTTATTCTAAATTCTAAAACATTTTGAGAGGAGACATAGTGAAAGATTTGCTCTGCGATTTGGTGAATCTGCGAGTTCAGGATTGTCACTGGAATTGTTATTTGGAAGATAACAGAGCTGTTAGAATACTTTGCCCAAATTGAAGTTAGGATAATAAGAACTTTTCAAAGGAAATTTGATTAAGTTTTTAAAAATAATAATATAACATGGTATGTAAAGGATAAGGGGAAATAGAATAACAACAATGGTTAGCTCCATTGGAGACACTGGCACAGGCACAGGCTCAATGGGCTGAATGACTTCCCTCTATGCTGTCACATCTATGATTTTATTCTAGTTGGCTCGGAAAGGAATGGAGTGATTTAACTCTTTTGCTATGTGACACACAATGGCAACTCTCTCTACCTTTGAAGCAGGCAAAGTCAAAAATCCTGTCAGAAACGAGTTGCCTGTGCTACAAATAAAAGATGACTTTTACACATTGTTTTATGGGTGCGTTTCGAACATTTTGCAGGTCAAATTACATTGACTGTTATTGTACATTTGATATAAAGTCAGAATGATGTTTCATCTCAGGATTCCCTTTTTGCACCCAGCGCAGACAGAACAACATTGTATCCCACTGAAACAACAACAACAACTCTGATGTATATAGCGCCCTCCACGCTGGACAGCATCTCAGAGCGCTTCACAATCGCGGATCCCGGGACCGAGCCGGGGAGGGGTAGAAAGGTGACCAAAGGCGCGGTCGAAAGGTCTTTAGCTGTGAAACATCTCAAAGAGCTACACAGATAATAACTGTCATTTGGAGTGACTGTTGGGATTGTTGGCCAGGACATCAGGAGAAACTCCCATTCTCTTTTCGAATGTTGTTGAGGGAAACTTTAACAAGCACCCGAAACTGTCACACAGGACCACAGTTCAATGTCTCACCTCAAAGATGGCATTCAGACAATATAGCGCTTTCCCATTCACTGCAATGGTGTGCCTGCTGACAAACTCAAGTCCTGATGTGGGGCTTGAACCAACAACCTTTTGACCCAGAGGAAGAATGCCAGCAATTGAGACAAGTTAACATTGCTGCAGTTTATTTGGTGTTTAACTCTCTCAGTACATATTCTCTGGACTCTTGTGAGTTAAACACCAAAAGTTAATAGACACATACAGTGTTATAGGCTTGGTACAATGTTCAACCTATTGGATCCAGACAACTGTGCAAACAACTTGTGCTTTGCTCGGTTTGAGACAACATCTGAATCCTTTGAATGTATCACATTGAACACATTTCCATTCACTGTTTACTCACTGCAATGTTCTTCTCCAAACATGCTTTGTGCCATCAAAAGTATTTGTCCCTCCGGCAAACAGCATTTACTGGATTTACTCTGAGAGTAAAGTCTCCGGTTTTAAACGTGGAAACAAAGTCAAAGAGTGCATTAAACCAGACAAACATTCGCGAATGTATTTGTTTGGAAACAATGTTGTGGCCCACAAACCTATAGCCGTATCACCATCAATTACAGAGTAATAATAGTGAAGGAAGTACGAGTCCCATCTTTATGTGTGAATACAAAGTCCTAGCCCTGGTGGCTCAGTGAGTCAATGCAGCGAGAGTCCTTGCTCTCTGCTTCACAAGTAGAATAACAATCCCCACTGGGGTCTGTGTGTTACTGGGCTTGGGAAGGTGTTCCTGATCACTAATTCTATTGGAAATGTGGTGGACGTGTATAGGATCAGGCACAGCTGTGAGCAGCACCTTGACCCCCATGATTGACTAAATCATACACAAAGAACAGCCATCACTTGAAGTTCATCCCTAAATCACACAGTAAGAGAAACCACTTTGACCCATTTAAGATCATTTTTCCAGAAAACCCCCCCAGCTTATCATCCTTCTGTCACAGTCAAGGCTGACACTGAACTGCAGTGGTGAGAGAGCACCACAATGTTGGAGAGACCGTCCTTCAGATGAGATGTTAAATTGCCTATTTAGGTGGATATGAAAAATCATCTGGCATTACTCGTAAGAGAAAACAGTTTCTCCCAGTGTCCTAATCAACAATCATCCAGATAAAATCGGTCAGTCATTTCACTACAATAATACTTCTTGCATTTGATATGGTGCCTTATCCCATCTTCAAGATGTCTCAGAGCTCTTCGCAAAATACACTGTGAAGTGAATTGACTGTATATTTTGTAGTCAAAATGTGGCAGCCAATTTCACACAGCAGTGTCCCCCAAACAGTCGTGGATTGAGTGACCAAATGTTTTTATTTGAAGGGATTATTACCTCCGGAAAAGAGATAACAATAATAATCCTTGGATTTGATAAAGCATTTTTCACGTATTCTAGATGTCTCAAAGTGCTTCACAGAATATACTGTAAAGTGAATTGACTGTATATTTTGTGGGTGAAACTCAGCAGCCAATTGCGCACAGCAGCGTCCCACAGTCGTTTATTGAAATGTCCAATTTATTATTTTTTTGGAGGGATTATTATTAGGTGTGTGGAGTAAGGAAACTTGCCCAAGGTTTCGCCCTGACCTGCCTGGATTCGAACCCAGGACTCTCTCTTGTAAGACAAATGCTCTAACCACTGAGGTACAGGACACCCTACAAGTGACCAATAACTGGGTTCCTACTTACTGCTAGGTAAACAGAGGCAAATGGATTAAGAAAACTTGGCCAATGTTTCTCCATGCCCGGGAATCAAACCCAGGTCCTCTCGCTTGTGAGGCGAGTGCTGTAAACACTGAGCTACAGGTCTCTGCTATGCAGAAATTGTCTCCCTGGTTCACCTAGAAATATTTTTTAAAAAGTCAGTACTTTACTATGAAGTGTTTTGGGACATGTTGGCTGTGTGATGGGGTACTACATCAAATGCAAGAATTATTATTATTTTCCGTGAGGAAATGCAAGGAACAGGTGTCGTGTGCCAATGGCGGTTTCTCATTCGTTCTTTCCAATATTCTTCTGTCTCAAGACATTAACATACAAACAGCTCAGATAACATTGATTAATTGCTCAAAGTACACACTTGCAGGTTTTCCATTTTTCACCATCAAATGAGACTGCCTTACAATACATTCATGCCGATCTATCATTCTGTTTGTATCTTTATATCACCCACTGTTATAACTCTTTACCATAATGTTTCAACTTCATATAATTATCTGGAAAACTCATAAAAGAGCCAATTTCCTCTTTTCAAACAAGGCTAATATTCACCGTTGATAAATAACTTTGCTACAATGCTGTCTTGGCAATTTTGCTGTTCGTTTTGAATTGTTTCTTTGATCTTCTAATATCAGTACTCTGGCATCAGCAGATCAAAGAAACTATAATCCAAACCCCAAGCACGATGTAACCCAGATAACCCTTTAAAGTAAAGTTTTATGTTCGTTTTCATCTTTTTCAGGTGGACCCATTCTGACCTGAAACTCTGGTGTTTCAGAGAGCAAGAGAAAGAAAACTGTGCTAAGAGAGTGCTGAGTGGTGTGGGAACAGGCATTGACTAGCTCAGAATACAACATTAAAAACCAGGGAGCAGACCTGGACTTGTAACTGATGAGATATAGAGAGGAAAGATCAGCTGATGACCACAGCAAGTTAAGCTGCAGCTGCTACTGAATGTGTGGAACAAAGAAGACTTGGTGACGAGATGTACCAAAAGATTCATAAAGTCAGTTAGGTTAGAAGACAATTGGTAATTGGATTCAGGTAAGACCCACGAACATTGTGTTTTAACTCACAAAATAAAAACCCAGGCATTTACTTTTCAGGGTCTATTTTTTCTTTTAATAAATAGAAAGTAAAATAAGAACATTTTATTTGACTATTATTTTTATCTATTATTTTTCTATAATATATTCAGAGTATACTTGCAACATGCTGTGAATAAAACTTAATATCAACGCAGTTCAAGGCACAATACTATAGTACTGAGCTCCAGTGATCTGATTACACTATATATATCAGTTGCTATAACATCTTCTTCCAGTTAAACATGAAACAAAATACAAACAGTAACTCTTGATAAAACAGAATTTTTTCCACCACAAATTTTATTTTATAGACCAGCACAAGCCAGATTTGAGATTTTAATTGTGATTTATATTTTTTTGACTTCATTGACTTAATGTTTTAATGTGATAAGGCACAATATCAATATCAAAGTCAAGTATTACTACGTATCAGTCCCTTCAAGTGGCTGCCACATAGTTAATAACAATAATAATAATCCTTGCATTTGATATAGCGCTTTGCACGTCTTCAAGACGTCACAAAGCACTTCACAAAATAGACTGTAAAGTGAATTGACTATATACTTGAGGGTGAATATCTATATTATTCTAGCACTAAAGATACTTTTCTGGATCTCTAACTTCCATGAATCAGGCTTACATTTGTGCTAACTACAGCTTATGCTGACTTCTACATCAGTACAGGGTCAAGAGAGTTCACTGGGGGCATTTAACAAACTTTCTTTCCAAAAGGTGCATCAACTTGTGAAGCAGCTACTGAACCTGGTATATATAGCACATCTGAGGGAGCTTGTGTGCATGCATAATGTCTTTGACAAGGGCTACTAAAATGGGAATTGGAACGTCTGAACTGATAAGAAAATCTTCTGCACCATGTTAACCTTTGACTGAAAAGAAGCAGGTACACGTCTCACTTTACACCCCTGCGGTTAAAGTTTGAGTGATAGCATCCAGTGAGATTTGTCAGTTCTCAGCTGATTGCTGGACATGTGTTGAGGAGAAATTGAAGTTGAATGAAGATAAGTAAACAGAAGTCATTAGCCAAGGGACAAAACTAGGTCCAGGGACAGAAAGTCAAATTTGTGAAGCAACGTTCAATTTTACTATCATTGAAACTCGAGAAAAAACATTTTTTAAAAAAACTAGAGGGATTAAGGGATATGGGGATAAGGCTGGCAGATGAAGTTAGATTAGAAGATCAGCCATGATCTTATTGAATGGCGAGGCAGGCTCAAGGGGCCGAATGGCCTACTCCTATGTAATCGTTGCAGTATTTTGATTTTTGCTGGTTGGCCATTCATCTTAATTTTTTAAAGAGAAACTTCATTTTTTGAAGAGAGAGGAAAAAGGCAGCTTTCAATATTGTCACTAATAAACATTCTACACCTGAATCCTCACTGCTGTGTCTGCCCTATCCCAGCCCACTGCAACAAGCAGCGATGAGGATTAATTTAACAGTAAACAAATACATGAATACATTTAGAACAGAAACAAACATACAGCATTCCCAGTATGTTTATCTGCATTAAAATTCCCCTCTAAATTTGGTACCAACTTTCTAACTTGTAACTTTTAGTTACAAGTTAGAAACATTGCTGGAAAATGAATATGAATCGTAGCATATGTACCATATAATTTCTCTGGATCATTGCCATTCCTACTGTGCAGACAGCTGTGTCCAAATGCATTACAGGTTGCCTTAAGTAAAACCTACAGAAATCCACTGAAGTGTCCTCCGATAACAATAACTTAGCCAGCAAGCCAAGTCACAGCTCATCCACCACCAACTTTATGGCAGGTTGAAATCCATGTATTTATGGTAAAATGCTTCATGGTAAGTTGCTTTTCATAAATACAGTACATACTATAAGCACTTGTCATACTACTGAAAAGCTAGTGTCTTGGACCTAGTTATGTGCCTGAACAGAGATATGCATAGGTCCAGCTTTTTGTGTGAGAATTAACATTTTGTGATTGGTATAAGAAACTACAAATCACCTTTTAAACAAACCAGAGTACATGTGAAGTCATACAGCACTCCAAGATACATGCAACAATGTGTAGAAAGTTGTATAGCATGAAACATAGGGGAAGTGGAAGAATTCTGTTAACTTTTCAAGGCAGCCACAGGCTTAATAAGAGGTGGGTGGTCTGAGGGTATTTAGTGGCTTTTTTATCTTGCTGTCCTGGGTATCTGGAAGAATTGTTCTGCGTTTACTTGCTCTACCACAGCTAGAATCTTATACATTTCTATCAGTTACAAGTATCTTTTTCTTACTAAAACACCCTTCAGAATGTCACAATCCAATCCTGGAGTCCTGTAGCTCAGTGGTTGCAGCAACTCGCTTTACAAGCAAGAGACCTAATAATAATCCCTCAAAAAAAACAGTAATACAGTAATTGGCTCATTTCACTCCATGGCTGTTTGTGGGGGACGCTGCTGTGCGCAATCGGCTGCCGCGTTTCGCCCACAATTATCCAGTCAATTCACTTTACAGTATATTCTGTGAAGCGCTTTGAGACGTCGATAAGATGTGAAAAGCGCTATATCAAACGCAAGGATTATTATTATTATTATTATTATTCTTGTCCAGTATTATTATTATTATTATTATTCTTGTGACAGTAACTGTCTTTAAAAATCAACTCATAATTTGGAACTGCAGAACTTGATTAAGGGCCAGGAACAATAAAACACAAAGGCGAGGGGGGTGACTGACTGAGTGAAGCTGACACCCAGGGGCAGTGCTAGTCCTGTAGGGGCTCCAGGCAAAGTATGAAACTGGGACCCTAAACAGTAAGCCCTGGGCAACCAAAACATATGTCTCTCCCTGGGGGCCTGGCTATTGGCTGAAGGGTGGCCAATGTGAACCTGCAATGGCCACGGATTGGCTGCGGAGAGCTGTCCGTCACACAAAGCTTACCCCCCCCCACCTACCTCCCTATGGTAGGTTGGTGGGGAGATGATGGCTTGGTTCCAACTCCCATGTAATTGCATGATTTGCGTGTGTCTAATTGGCCTAGTGATGACGCCCACTGAAACAGGCTGACAAGTTGGTTGACAGAAGGATGGTGGAACAGAAACTTTTTTCAGAGGAAAAAAATCGAACCTGTTTGGATTAAAAATTCTGAGTATGTCTTCATTTACCAAATGCTGTCACTTAAAGAACAAGCTTACAACTTTGGTCCTGTTTTTGTGGCAGTTTAGTCACAAACATTCAACTCTTATATTAAAAGTTTAGTTGTTGGTTGTAGTTCAAATCAATAGTTGAACAACATTCAAATGGAAGAAGGAAGATACTGTAAATTGTCATGCAGATACTGTATGGGAAACAAAGTCCACATCCATAGAAATCTTTTTTAAATTCCTAAAAGCCAACATCTTTCCGATTCGAAAAGATTACCTTTCACTGACATCTGAGCAGTTCCTGAGGTGGGTCCCTGTTGGAAAAAAGTTGTAAGTGCCTTGGACCTATGGAAAGCAAAAGGCATTCCTTTTAATAAGAATTCATAGCTGACACAAGTAGCCAACACACACTCCAGGGACAATTAAGGATTGAAAATTCAAGTACACGTACTGGAAATCCTGACTCTTAAGGTATAATGGCACAGTCTATCAGTATTATAGGAATAAACTCTGCTTGCCAGAAATTTCCTTTCCCTTTTTTCATTGGAGCATGAAAAAATTGAAGCAGATAAGGCATCCTGCCATCTACTGAATTGTGTTCAAGCGTTAGAGACATACGTCATAGTTGTGGATTGCATGTCGGGTCAACCAGCATTACCTCTGAGAATTCAGTCAGATATTGCTGCTCTCTGCTCCAGTGATGTCAGTTGAGGTTGCAGCAACAGGAAGCTGACATGTCACAGATCTCAGGATTGCTTTTTGATCATTACATCCTAATCCTCTAGCCCGTTCAAAAACATCCTCTTTAATTATGGCACTCGATAAGCTTTGCGAAAAAAATTACACTCACGCTCCATCAGGATTGTGAAAGTTGGGAGTTCAGTCCACCTCTCACACGAGAATTTCAGGAGCGACGTTAAACTCAGATTCAAAGTAGGGAAATGGTTCGTGAAATGCAAATCGTAAACGTCTGCGGCAAATTTGTTAAATACTGTAATATTCCAGTCAGTGTGAAAACTTGGGCAAGTTTCCTTACTCCACACGCCTAATAATAACTCCTAAATATTTTTAAAATGTTTATTTCAATCCACGACTGTTCGTGGGACACTGCTGTGCGTAATTGGCTGTCGAGTTTCACCCACATGTATACAGTCAGTTCACTCCATAGTACATTCTGTGAAGCGCTTTGAGACACAGTCTCAAAGACGTGAAAAGTGCTATATCAAGTGCAAGGATTATTATTATTATTATATGCAAATGCAATGAGTTAGTGGCACAATGGTACAATAGGTAATGTGTCTGACTGTAGACCAGGAGACTCTAGGTGTGAGGACCAGCTGGACTAGGAATTTTAAGATTAAATGGAAGCAAGCAAACAGGGTTCCTATATTCAAGAAAACTGACAGAACCACACCTGGAAACTAGAGATGACCTCCCTAATCAGAAGGCAAATCAGAGTCAATTTCAGAAAGAAAATGGAAGATTATTTGTAGAACAAATAAGCTGATAAATAACAGCCAGCACAGGTACATAATGGGTAGGTCTTATATGACAAACCTCATGGACATCTAGGCATCATAGGCATGTGGTGTAATGTACCTAGACTTCCAAAGGACTTTGACAAATTGGTACCTGAGAGACTCTGTCACAAACTGATGTTATCCAGTATCAAGGTTTAAGATGTGGACATGGATTTTAAACCAGCTGAAGGGAAGGAAACAGAGATTAGTTGTTAGGGGAGTTAGGTCAAAATGGTAGTGGAAACATTAATTGGGGTATCTTGGGGACCCCTCTTGTTCCTTGAATACATTCATGACCTAGATTCACAGATCCAGTATAAGATAATTACATTTGCAGATGACACCAAATAGGGGGGAGGGGATTCCACTTCTGGAATCAGAATAGAGACTGCAGATCTTAACAAGAGCTTGATAAGGTGTTTGCATTGAAGCGCTCTGAGACGCAATGGCTTGGAGGGCGCTATATAAATCAAAGTTGTTGTTGTTGTTGCATTGGTTGATGTTAAGCAAATGAAATTCAATATAGATAAATACAAGGTACTGCATCCGGGAAATAAAATTAAAGATGCACTTACTGCATGGATGGGATGGAACTTGCCAAGAAGGAGCTGAAAGAGACCTTGAGGTCAGTGACTCATTGCTCACCATGTCAAAACAGTTTGAGGGAGTAATAAACAAGGCAAACAGGATGCTGCGCTATGTCAAGTCAGTGAGTTCAGATTCTCCGACGTCAACAAGATCTACAATAAGTTATACTATTCAGTCTTTCATGTTGGGAAAATGTCTCAAAGCCTTTTCAAAGGCTGAGTGGGGTGGGGGTTACTGGAGGAGGTGCCAAAGTGGTAGAGAATCAGGTAGGAAGGGGTGAAACAGAAGGATTTGGGGAGAGACTTCCAGAGGATGGAGCCAAATGTTTGCACGGTGATAGTGGGGTGGAGCAGGCAAGTGAACAGTGGAGTTGTGGAGAGGAAAGCATGTATGAGAAATTGGGATCTTAGGGGTTTGCAAAGACAGTGTGGTAGAAGACCCTAGAGGCAACTGAAAGTGAGGATGAAGATTTTAAAAATAATCAGTTGGGAGAGAGGAAGTTGCTGGGGCCAATAGAGGATAGGGCTAATGGGCATAATGGGCTTGCAATGTTTACAATACAGTACAAATGTTTAAATTGATATTAGCACCTTTCATGTCAGGAGAACATCCCGAGGCAACAGTCCAGAATTTGCATCTGAGCTGGGTGTAGGTACTGGAGCTGAGGAGAATGGCAGCTTTGGACATTGGAAAACTCAAGTCTTAAGGCTCACCCAGCAATGGTAAGGCAGAGAGGATGGGGAATGTGAAACAGGCTGGTATGTGGTGAGTGGATAGCACCCTGGGGAAACCCCGCATGTGAATGTGCAGAATAAATCATTGTATGATACAGAGCGGAGACACTGGAACAAGTAGGAATGAAACCAGGATAAGTGCACAGCCACAAAATCCTGTTCAAGTTGTACAGTTCTCTGGTTAAGGTAGATCTTAAGTACAGTATTTGACCTGGTTTGGTCACTGTGACATAAGGGATGTTCTTGGGATGTCCTCCTGATGTGAAAGGGGAGAAGTAAAGGTAATTTTGCTGTTGTTGTTGTTGTCCAGATACTGTAGGCTGTGCAGACGAGAACAGTGAGGTTGATCCCCAATGTTAAGAGTAACTGAGCTGTGACTTTAAGTAAGGATTAAACAATAGGCTTTGGTGCCTTGAACAGAGATGTCTCAGTGGGGATGTATATGATTGTAAATGCACTTGCTTATGCAGATATGATAAGCCAGGGCAGCAGCAGAAAAGCCTACAGTTCAAGTTGGGAAAGAATAGTTTCACGAGACACCAGGAAATAGTTATTTATCAAGAGGGCAATTAACAATTTAAATAGCTGCAGCAAACAGCTTATCTGGCCTCAATCTGTTTGAGGCCAGATTGCTGGACTCATTTAAGAAACATTGTGCTGTTGTGATAGTGGAAGGATGAGATTAAATAAACCAAAGGCCCCCTTCATCTGAATCGATCTGGTGAATACAGTACTCTGGTAACAAAATGTGCTGATGACATCTAGTGGCAGTTACTGAACATTGCACTAACTTTTATTGTTTTTTATTGACACGCGATTCAATCTGAAAATCCTAAATAGTTTCTACAAAGCTTGGCTGTTTATTGGACATTTTTAAACATGGTTAAAGACAAAAAAAATGGGAAAAGTCTGCTGAGAGACGATGCACGAACCTCCTCCACCACCATCTTATCTACAAACACATGGTCACTTTACTTCACAGTAAATTATGTCAAGTGCTAATGACATGTTTTGACAATGTGATAATATCAAATGCAAGATTATTATTATTTATCATCTGGTTGGTACACTATAAGGTATGTTGTCACTTATGTCCTCTACCTTTCGCTTACTGCAATCATGTGTCCTGTTCACAACATGTTCAGTTCCTTTTTTTTCTATCTAGTGAGTTATTTATTCATTTTTTTCCCTCCCTCAGAGCGTATGAACTTACCACAAACTGTCCGAAATCTGGTTCAACTGAGCTAATGTGCTGCAACCTCTTGAACTTTAGCAGCTAAACAATGAGACAAATGCCTGTCTGCTCTCTACACATAATGGAAATAATATTACATCACTTTTTTCTTTAAAAAACACCAATAAAGGTAGCATACTTTCTGAAAATTATTACATATTTGACAATTTTTCTTTCAAATATTCCTACTAGTCCTCAAGCCTGCTGCTCTGCCCTCTATAAAAGTACCAACTGACTTGTTCATAATTAAACATAATTGTTCAAGATTAATGAAGGTTTGAATGAGTTGGATGGAGGATTTCTGATCTACTCTGTAAAGTGGTGGATATTACATTAAAGGGAACTTTAATTCATATAAATGCAGTGGGTTCAAATCAATTCAGATCTTGCTTCCCAATGAATCTTTAAAAGATCTTGAAGAAGTCCATTAGACAATGTTACCAGGACAGCCAGTCAAATGATCGTCTAATGTGATTTGAAGAGGAAAGCATTAATCTTTTTTTTATTTTTGAGTTTCAGGCTTCATGTTCTTTTAAGAAGGATCTGTTGATCTTGTTATGGTTTGCCATGGTGCTTGTAAATCGGATTTGTCTCCAAAATGCTGTCAGTCTGACTCAGATCTTCGCCTCCGAGTCAGGAAGGCAGCATCAATCAATCAGGACATTGAGCTACGCTGAAGGTCCAAGGCAATGCTGGGGAAAGCGCCGTATTGTTGGAGGTGAGAGGGACTTCGGATGAGAAATTAAACAAAGGTTCATGCAGAGATTAAAGACTCTATAACACTCTTCAAAAAGAGGAGGGAGTTTCTCCTGGTGTCTCAGCCAATAACTGTCCACATAAGATTGGTTATTCACTTCACAGCTGTTTGTGCAAAATTACAAATAGACCATAAAACTCTGAGAAGTGCTTTGAGACGTGTTCATGACCTGAGAAGGCACCACACAAAATGTAAGGATTATTATTCACCATCAAGTGTGCCATATACTCCTCCTGCAGATATCACATGGCACTGATACTTTCTAGAGTAATGAAAGTTATTAACAGATTGAATTGCTTGTTGAAAATGACTTGCAGAAAAACACATTTGGTATCTAGAATAGTGTCTTGGTTTTGCAATTACCTTTCCAATCGTTGGCACTGAATAGTCTTTAAGATGAATGCAGATTCTTACTTGTTAAATTCCACTCCGCTCATCACACTTGATCACTGGTGTGAGCATCTCTGTTGCAGTGTTATTAACTGCTTTCTTGTATGTAATAGACATTTTACATAAGAGCTGCACAGTTGATTTCACATTTTGGTCCTCTGCACACGTTCCAATGCCTAACATTCTTCCTAAAGTGTGGAGCAGAACTGAACACAGTACTCCAGCTGAGGCCTGACCAGTTTTATAGCTGTTAGTCAGAACTATCTGACTTTTGTACTTTATGCCAGTATTTATAAACCTTAGTGCTGTATCTTGTATGCTTTTTTAACAGCCTTGTCTACCTGCCCTGCCACCTTCAAATAATTACTTACATGAACCCCCAGGTCTGTTCCTTCACCCCACTTAAGATTGTACTACCTAGCCTATATTGCCTCCCCTCATTCTTCCTCCCAAAATCCATCACCTCACATTTCTCCACATTAAACTTCATCTGCCATGTGTCTGTCCATTTTACCATTCTGCCTATGTTCGTGATATACTGTAAAATACGGTTCTCTTTAACGTTACCCACTAATCTTTTATCGTATAATGTCTTTGCCCCTCTTATTCCTTTTTCAGTTCTCCTCTGTGCTTTGAACTTGGAATTCTATCTTTTTCACTACTATTCATTAGATCTGCCTATCGGATCAATCGCAATCACTGTAATACTGAGACACAATACTGAGACGCGGTCCGGCGTGGAGGGCGCTATATAAATCTAAGTTGTTGTTGTAATATGTTTGCTTAGCTTTGCTCTTTTAGAAATCACCATTTGGATTTTCCATAGTACTTATTCGAGTTTTTTTAGAGATAAAACCTGTTGAGAGGAGACCTGATAGAGGTTTATAAAATCATGAGAGGTTTCGACAGGGTGAATAAGCAAAAACTTTCCACTGGTGGGCGAATCAGTGACTCGTGGTCACAGATTTAAAATAGTTTCAAAACGAAGCAGAGGGGAGCTGAGGAGAAATGTTTTCACTCAGCGGGTTGTTGGAATCTGGAATGCATTGCCTGAAAAGGTGGTGGAGGCAGATTCCATAACAGCTTTTAAAAGGGAATTAGATCTTTATTTAGGAAGAGCAGGTCTGTTAGGTTATGGGGAGAGAGCTGGGCAGTGGGATTGAGTTGCTCTGTTCAAATAGAGCCAGCACAGACTAGATGGGCTGAATGGCCTCCTTTTGTGCCGTATGATTCTATGATTCTATGTCATGTAGCTCCACAATTGAGCAGAATTACTCGCAACAAATCTTACCGGCAACATTTGTGGAACAGGATTTTCCATTGTCCACAATGTACAATTGTACTCATCCCCCTGGCCCTGTGCCTCGATGTGATCTGGCAGTTTACCTTTGTACCTGGTAGAGACAACCTGGTGGAATGCTGACCAATCGATTCCTCTCTCGTCCCAGGCTCCTCTCCCCCTGGCCTGGCCCCATGGCTTTGTATTATAGTGTTAGTGCAGGTGTTTTGGTCAGCTGGGTATCTGACACGTTTGGATACCCATCCCCGTACTTAAGAGTATTGAAGCCAAACTGGCTTACAGTCAATTGAGTCACATCCAATGTAATCAGTTTGAGCATGTGCTCTTTGGTGTGTATTTCCACCAGGCAGTGGAGAGTTTCATCTTACTGAATTGCTTAATCTGAAACTCTATCAATGAGCTGCTCTTAAAATATCTACAATGTTTTAAGGTCCAGGTCTGGTTTTCTTAGCAAACTCTCCTTCACACGGTTGTCTCTGTCTCTAAAACCCAGTCCTATCATAATAATAATTTCTTTATTTAACCAACATTACACTGTCTACAATGTTTCAAACCACAACGTACAATAAATCTATTTTCCACTATTACGATCTCTCATATGCAATACTCACCTACAGCTGCCAAATATTCTAAATAATGTATTTAAATTTCCTAATGTTTTTTTTATTGCCACAATCCACACACTGTGAACACACATCAACGTGATTACCGCTATATAAAATGATGAGAACGACTGATCCAGCGAAGGAGCACCAATGGTGCTTAATAGGTCAGATTGTTGTGTTCACGACTTTATACAAGGCAATAAATCTAGATAAATTATTAATTACAATTGTTATGATTGGCGATCTGGCCCACTTTGTCTCTTCCACGTGTGAATGTTGGCTAAACATTAATCAAAAAACATAGATTTCCACCAACTGTATTCATAACATACAACTTCAACTCGGACAGACTGAAACTATATACAGTGTGCTGCAACCTCTTCAAATATAGAAAAATAACAACAAATGGTTATCCACTCTTATCTGTGCATTATTCAAACGTAGGTCAAATTACCAAATTAACAAGGCTATAATTTAAAAGTCGTCCTTATAAGAATTATCCGAAAAAGCCCTGTGATGACAGGCAGCAAACCTGAAGTTCCAAGTTTGATAATGCCAAGGCAAGGTTTTTGACTGGAAATGCTCGAAACTTGGAAGTAAGAGATTTCTGCAGAGAAATCCTCCAATTCAAATGACAATTCCCTCACAGAGCCAAACAAAATCTATTAACCTGCTTTTAAGAGGAGTCAGCAGTTTTTACAACCAAACATGGCTTACTAATTTGTTACTCAGAAACCTCATCAGAGATTCTGGGCTGACCTCTGGGTTGCCTGGTCATAAACCTTTCAGCAGATAGGCAGACTCCAACCTCCACACCAGTTTCTATTAATCTTGTGGCTGGTTCTAAACTGCTCACACCCTGTTAACTCTGCATTACCCGATGCTTCTATATCTGAATTCCGCAAGCGGATTTACCAAATACTTTCCAGAAGCTGAAAACAAGTGACTGGACTATAAACATAAAACAGCTATTTATCAGAAGCACATGTCGTCATTCCTGTATTTGCCATTGAGCTTGGAGAATTGTTGGAAGATTGGTTGATCCTCAGGCCAAGTTTCCAGATGACGTACTGCATACTTCAGTGTATTGCACCGAAGGTAGCTTACAATGTGTTTGATGGAGCTGTTTGGATAGCAACTCACAATGTTCCAGGGAAATTATTAACGTAAATTACTCAGTCTTTAAACAAACCAACCTCATTGGCACCGAGGCAGCGAATATATACATTTGTAATTGTACATTTACACTGACTTCCTGTGTCAATGTGACTAACTGTTGTTTACCAACATACTGTATGAATTTAATTTTATGAGGGAAGGGTCTTGTTAAATCCGCCTTGGGACATCCTCCCAAAGTGAAAGGCGCTCTACAAATATGATTTTGTTGTTGTTGTTGCTTAATCAAAATCAAAACACTAAATGCAAATCAGCAATGTCCAAATCAGATATGGATTCATGCAAACTGTACACACAGGCTCGCTTTAAAATAAAAACTTGGCAAATAAACAATCTTTCCAATTTGGAACACAAAGAATGGAAAGTGTAGGTGATCCTTTTGCATCACAGACATGATTTCTTAAAATCTAAAGGGAATTATACGGCTATACAAATGTCATTTTGTTGTCGTTTATTCTGGGGTTGATAAAGCGTTCCCCAGGAAAGTATCAGTATTTCCAGCATCTCGTGGCAGAAACTGCATTTTTCTGCACGGAACCTCAGGTTAACGATGCCTACTTTGGGTCGGACTTGCTATCTTCTGAGTCGGTGTGACTTCAAACGATTTCTCCGAGGAAAACAGTTTATTTTGTGAGGTGTCTTTTCCAATGGAGAACATGACAGCAATGCTATTGCTTCCTGAGCAAAGCCTGACTTAGCTGAGGGATGTACAAAGACAGGGATAGACAATGAGCAAGGCAGAGTGCAGGGGGAACGGAGGAGGGAACAGGCGGTTCAATAGGTAGGTCTAGGGTGGGTGGGACTTTAAATGTTTTTCAATTTTGTAAACAAGCAAAGCAACTCTACTGAGAAAGTTTTCCTTACTCACTTCCCTATACTGTGTGGAGAGTGCATCAAGGAAAATCAACTGCTTCCTATTGTCTTCACATTGATGTCTCTCTGCATTAGATGAATGTATAGCCTGCTATTTTTGTATAGTTTCCTTCGACTGAAGAAACAAATTAGCTAAAATATTCCAGAAAAGCTAATCAGTATTCAAGGCAACAAAAATTGTTATTCTTGCTTAAAATCACGGATCTGGGAATTTATCTTAAGACGCTGAAGCTGTGAATGAAATTGAATTAATGACAACTTTTTACTAGGGTCCGCCGATATGGAAATTTTCCGATTTAGATATATTGATGGGTTCATATCGAGATATACCGAAATATCAATATTTTCGGGGTTTTCGTACTGCGCCTGCGCACGCATTCGGGGCCTATGTCCTCAGGAGGTAAATATCTTTCTCTTTCTGTGTCTCTCACACTCACTCTCTCCATCTCTGTGTTTTTCTGTCTGTGTCTCTGTGTCTTTCTCCTCTCTCACACCCCCCCCATCTCTATCTATCTGTATATTATCACATCCACCCCATCTCTCCCCCCACCCCCCCGCCGTCCCTCTCTCCTCACCCTCCCCGCCGCCGTCCCTCTCTCTCCCCCACCCCCCCTGCCGCCATCCGTCTCTCCCCCCACCCCTCTCTCCCCCCCCCCCAGCCGCTGTCCCTCTCTCCCCAACCCCCCCCAGCTGTCTCTCTCACCCCCCACCCCTTGCATACCTGTATATTGTATTCGAGGACTGTGAATACAATATGGCGGCTTTGCACCTCGGTCTGTGCATTGTGTATAGAGATGAGCATTCCGGGTCTTGTAGTTCAGTGTGCGCGCATTCCGATTTTTTCCCTCGATATATCGATTTTTCGATATCGATATTTTTTAAATGTCTATATCGGCGTATCGATATGAAAATTATATCAGGTTTTAGCGATATATCGCCGGACCCTACTCTTTACACTTTGTATATTGCTTTTGACCCAAGGCGAATACCTCAAAGCATTTAATGACTATGAACGGGAGCACCAAGGAGAAGTAAAGATATCAAAACATAAGTAGCGTTGGGATGTCCTCCCGACATGAAAGGCGCTATATAAGGGCAGTTTTGTTGTTGTTGTTGTAGCTGCTGCTGAAACTCCAACCAATTGTGACTATTTTCCTGGAGACAGGGACTGTATGTGGGGGGTCTGCTCAGATACACACTGGCTCTAAAGTGACGTTCTCAATAATGGAATATCAAAATGAAATTGTTCTCTGTGTGGCCTTGTTTGTCCGGTTTGTGAGTCAGGAGAGTCTGCACCTGATGACCTACAGCCAACCTGGGTCATGTGCAGGACTCGGGACAAGCAGAATAATAAGGAGGGTAAGGATTCTTCCCAACTGACCGTTAACCTTCAAATTTAAAGTTCTCATGGGTGGTGTGGTTTAGCTAGCAAGCATGTGTGTGGAAAGCTTATCAGACAGTTTATGCAATGGCAAGCTTGGCTTTTTGTTGGTTGAACTCCATGGGTACCTGAATGCACATTCCTGGGTTCCTAAGCCTTGATTTTTGTTAACTTGTGTCTGTTTTTGTAAGTAGATATCTAATAATAACATTGCGCCTCATCACGTCCTCGAGATGTCTGAAAGCGCTTCACAGGATATACTGTAAAGTGAATTGACTGTATATTTATGGGCGAAACGCGGCAGCC
This sequence comes from Hydrolagus colliei, assembly GCA_035084275.1. Taxonomy (NCBI): domain Eukaryota; kingdom Metazoa; phylum Chordata; class Chondrichthyes; order Chimaeriformes; family Chimaeridae; genus Hydrolagus; species Hydrolagus colliei. The sequence continues at coordinate 1,402,321 of CM068744.1, read as the reverse complement.
AATTGCACACAGCAGCGTCCCACAAACAGTCGTAGATTGAGTGAAAAGTGAGCCCATCCCTTCCCGTTAATAGCCTGACACCTTCTTGTAATACACTCTTAGGTATACTGCAAAAGTGAACTCATTCAAATCCTAAATCACTACAGAAATAATAATAGTCCTTGCATTTCATATCAAGCCTGTCACCTTGGGTGGCCGCCTCAAAGCGCTTAACAGGAATTATTTGTAATGTGTAGTAACTGTGCATTTTGTAGGAAACCTGTGTTTCAAAACTAAAAGAATATGATTTGGGTTAAGTCCACCATAGTGTATTTCGATGAATAATGATAGATGATCATAACTGTACAACTCAGTAAAATAAACCAGCTTCCCAGCCTTTAGGTATGTCGAATTGGTATACAGCATATTATCTCTATTCTACATCCAATTTACATTATATTGAAATACAAGATAAGAGGGCACAAACGACTTAATGCTGTTGCTATTCTTTTCCATGGACCAAAATTGGATATAATCCACATTACATACATTGGTCATCAAGTTACAGGGAGGTGTAGAAAATTATTAATGCTTAGCTTCTCATGTGCAATTTGTCCTAACACACTGATAAATTTTCTCCAGGTGTAGGTCAAAAAAGTAACACTTTCAAATTTGCTTTCACTTTGTGCTTTCTTCAAATTCAATTTCTAAGGGATTTTGTGAAGGCAGCCATCTGTGTCTGATTAGAAGCCATGGTATCAGCTGCTGAACATACTGATGTGACAGGGCAAGAGACTGAAACTGATCCACAAGATCAAAAATCTGATACAATGCACAACGGAATTTCAAGTGGGTCTATGCTTAAACTACACAGGTTAGATGTCAAGCCCGTTTCCTAAAGTTTCACATAAACTTTTGACAAACTATCTTGAATAACCAGACAACATTGTTAAGATACGCACATTGATTCAGTGCTTTTTTACAACATATTCAAATGTTTACTATTCAGTAACATTGGCAATACGCAATTGAGTACACTGGGAAATGCCATTTATCCCAGGACAATAGGAAAAAGTCAGCCAGAAGTTGTGCTTTCCTTTTTAGCCAGTGGAATTCACTATTTTTCATTGGTGTTTGTTGCACAATTCTTCGTTCAGCTATTATACATCAAAAAATATCATCATAATATTCTGATTAAATCTTCACAATCAAAGCAGCTGTAAATAAATGTCAATTCCTCCGCGTACAATAGCGTGCGACTCACCACCACAGAAATAATCACACAAGTCAAGTTGCAAATTACTCATGTTAGGATACAACAGTTCTCATACTTCAACATAGTTTATCCTACATGTAGTTTACGTCATGTCATCCCTGTCTGGGAGAGATTTTCTGCCCAGGAAACCCATAGGAATTTCCTCTCCTTCCAGAAAACAACAAAACCCACTCTCGTTTTCCTTTATCAATAAGAACAAACCATTGGCTGTCTTAGTTTCTTTCAATTAGAGATGAAATATCCTTCGTATCAAGGATATGCTGCCTCAGGTCCCCTTCATAGATTCATAGATTCATAGAATTTTACGGCACATAAGGAGGCCATTCGGCCCATCTAGTCTGTGAAAAGAGCGATTCAATCCCACTGCCCTGCCCGCTCCCCATAGCCTAATAGACCTGTTCTCCCTAAATAAAGATCTAATTCCCTTTTAAAAGTTGTTATCGAATCAGCCTCCACCACCTTTTCAGGCAATGCATTCCAGATTCCAACAACTCGCTGAGTGAAAAAAATTCTCCTCAGCTCCCCTCTACTTCGCCTTGAAACTATTTTAAATCTGTGACCACGAGTCACAGATTCACCCACGAGTGGAAATAGTTTTTCTCTATTTGCCCTGTCGAAACCCCTCATGATCTTATAAACCTCTATTAGGTCTCCCCTCAATCTTCTCTGCTCCAGAGAGAATAACCCTAGCCTATCTAGCCTCTCCTCATAGCTGAAGTCCCTCAATCCTGGCACCATCCTAGTAAATCTTCGCTGCACCCTTTCCAATGCCTTCACATCCTTTCTGTAGTGTGGTGACCAGAATTGAACACAGTATTCCAGCTGAGGCCTCACCAAAGTCCTATAGAGGTTAGTCAGCACTTCCTGACTTTTGTACTCTATACCCCTATTTATAAAGCCTAGTATCCCATATGCCTTCTTAACAGCCTTGTCTACTTGTCCTGCCACCTTCAACGAGTCACTAACACAAATCCCCAGATCTCTCTGTTCCTTCACACCATTTAAAATTGTACTATCTAGCCTATATTGCCTCCCTTCATTTCTTCTCCCAAAATGCATCACCTCACACTTCTCTGCATTAAACTTCATCTGCCATGTGTCTGCCCACTTTACCAATTTGTCTATATCCTCTTGCAGATGGCTACTATCCTCCTCACTATTTACTATTCTCCCTAACTTAGTGTCATCTGCAAACTCGGAAACTGTACTCCGTACACCCAAGTCCAGATCATTGATGTAGATTACAAACAGCAATGGTCCCAAAACTGATCCCTGTGGCACACCACTGCTCACTTCCCTCCAATCTGAAAAACAGCCGCTCACTACAACTCTCTGCTTTCTGTCTCGCAGCCAGTTGTGGATCCACGCTGCCACTGTCCCTTTTACGCCATGGGCCTTTAATTTCATAATAAGTCTCTCATGTGGCACTTTGTCAAATGCCTTTTGAAAGTCCATGTAAACTACATCAACTGCGCTACCATTATCCACCCATTCCGTTACCTCATCAAAAAATTCTATCAGATTTGTAAGGCTGTTCCTTTGTTCCTTTGTGCTTACGTGACTCTATATGGTGTCACGTAAAGGATAATAACTGTTGAAGTGTTGAGTAGCAATACATCTGTGGAGCTCCTGTAGCTCAATGGTTAGAGCACTCACCTTACAAGCGTGAGAACTGCGTTCGAAACCAGGCAGGTCAGGGCAAAACCTTAGGCAAGTTTCCTTACTCCACACGCCTAATAAGAATCCATCAAAAAAAATCACAATAATAAAATTGGTCATTTCAACCCAATACTGTTTGTGGGACGCTGCTGTGTGCAATTAGTTGCCGCGTTACGCCCACAAATACACAGTCAATTCACTTTACAGTATATTCTAGAAGACGTGAAAAGCTGACATTAGCAACAAAATAGAATTGAGCTGGATGTTGGCCTTCTTTCCACGTTTTTGGTTTAACGCAGGGTCTGAGAGATTGGACTTAGACAAACACGTTACATGAGATCTTATTGTAATTTGACAGTTATCCTGTTGTTTCTGGGATGTTGCTGATCACAAATCAGCTGCCATGTTAGTCAACATTACAACACTCATTTCTAACTAATCTTATTCAGTAAGATGTCTCTTTTGTGTGAAAGGCAGTTTAAAATACAACAGAATACAGAATTACATTTATTTAATGCCTTTCACCTTGGCAACAAGATTACATTCATAGAGCGCCTTGTGTCGGGAGGATGTCCAAAAACGCTGAACGGTCAGGGGTCAGGACCCGAGCACGGGGGAGAGGCAAGGTGGGGGACAGGGTAGGGAGACAGATGGGAGGACGGCAACAGGCACGATCGAAAAGAAGGGTCTTGAAATCGGCCTTGAAGGAGGCAAGGGAGGAAATGAGGCAAAGGGACTGTGGAGTGGAGTTCCAGAATGTGGGGACACAGAGTCTGAAAGCCCGGCCACCGATGGTAGGGAAGGTCAGGCCGGAGCCTGCTGAATGGAGGGGGCGGGTAGGTTGGTAGGGAGTCAGCAGTTGGAGGGATAGGAGGTGGAAAGGCCACGGATGGCCTTGAAAGTGAGGATGAGGATCTTTAATTTGATCCTCTGGGGGATGGGGAGCCAATGGAGCCAGACGAGCAAATGTACAAATTGTGGGGGCAGATCTGATGGTACAATGGAGGGAGCTCCATACTGAGCCTGGAGTCTCAGGCTCTACGCTTCCCAGGCTTAGGCCATTTGGATGAGATACCAGAGAGCAACCAATGAACTGCATCTCAGCAAAATGCTGTGGGCCCATGAGCAGAGGCTCATGTCACTGGGCGGACAAAATAGGAAAACATAATTGACTACAATAAGACTACAATTTACAAAAATGAAGTTGTCCAAATTGTACCAATCTATATTTCAAACGCACAAATTTTAAAACCATTTTCAAAAGATGACTATTCTAAGTATAAAGAATGTTTCGCTGTCATTATCAGTACTTAAAACATTACGCTGGTTTTCTGTAAAGTAGTATTACTGAAAGATCAAAGAGTCAATTCTGTGCTGTTAAACTGTATAAACTAAACTGTGGGGATGTTGGAAATGTCATGCCAAGAAGGCAATTGTCCAAGAATAAGTCATGTAGAATGTGAAGTTAGATAGGTATTTTGGAGTTTTGCCTGAATTACGTTTGGGGAACAGGAAGATACTTTGCACAACCTTTTCATGAGGAGAAGTGGGTTGGGTGGAGTCCATATCACAGTTGATTGTTCATGGCCTGTGGAAGGAACAGTCTCTTCTCTTCCCATGCTTTCTTATGTTCTTAATTAGAAAGATTCGAGTCAGAAATGATGTACCATTGATTGCAGAGAACCAGATACAAAATGTTCTGAGACCAAATCTATGAGGATCAAGTTCAGTCCATAAAAGTAGTGTCTGTTTTAGCTTGCTATAGTGCACAGAAAACACAGCTAACATTTTGCCTGATGGTTCTCTGTCTGTTGTACGGGGAATGGATGGTAGAGATCATCAGAACTAAAGAAGCCAAAAGGAAAAATAGCAACAGCAGTACCATTTGAACTGAGTGTGCTCAACGCAGCATTTGCTATATGAGTGATTAAAAGTATACCAGATACAGATTAAAACCATAGGAAATGAGACAGCCGTGCGTTCTAAATACTGTATGGATATACAATGCACAAGGTTAGGTGATCTCAGCCATGATGCTACAATTGAGAGCCTTTGGATTGGGGAAAAGTAAATTCAATGAGAGTTTCTGCTCGTGATTGCCAATACAGAGTCCCCTGATGGAAGGTGTTCGCGTGTGGGCAACAAATCGTATTGTCAAAGTTTACGAATAAATAATAGACAGTTGAGAGAAATACTGGAGTGTGTGAATTTCATATTCGTGGAACCGTATTCCAGTAGAAATAAAAATGTTCTAAATGCCTTCAGGGCAAGGTGGAGAGAACTAGAGAAGAAAAACTGTAGAAAATAAGAAAACGCATCAGGATTCTGGTGCTATATAAATACATTTTAATATTACTACACATAGCCACTGAGGTTAGAAGTGATGTGAAGCTGCTTCAGCTATACAAACAGTGGATTTTCCTGAAGTTTCAATAGGATTTGGACTTTTTTTTTAGGAAGTTGAAATAGCCTACCGGGGTTTTTTCAAGATTTTGAAAGCTGATCCAAGCAAATTGTTCTCTACCAGTGAAGGGTTCAAATATCAAGGAACACAAGTTAAAAATTAGGAAGTCAAAAGTAAGAAGGGAAGTCAGGCAGAGGTTTCTGACACAAAGAGTAATCGACTTATGGAATAAGTTATGAGAAAAGGCCACAGAAGCAAATAGTATAAATGGCTTCAAGAGGTAGGTGTATTTCTGCAAAGAGAAAAAAACTGAATAATATGGTGAGAATGTAGCTTGAGATCAAATAACAAGGGACAGGGCTCTTCCTGCAACTAAAAATTCTTATGTTCTTGTTTTTATGAGCAAGCGGGAAGTTGAGGCAAGAGAAGCTTGGTAATGGCATTGTATAACATTATTTTTTTTTAAAATAAAGCACTAATAGTCACAGAGCTTGAAATTCAAAATGTGCTAATGACTAATTCTATAAATATTTTTGAACTAAGCATTACAGTGAAAGAACATAAATAAATTATTTGCTGTTTCAACATAAAAAGCAAACTGTAAACACAATGATGAATCAATGAAAAGCAATTTTGTTAAACTGTGAGTTTCAATAATCTAAAGATATTGAGTCTGATGAAGAATGCTTAGCTGAATGAACGCAGAAAATAAGTACAGTACAAGGTTTAAAATACATGTACATTTTTGTTAGTAGAGGTTGGATAGTGTAGATCAGGCAGGGAAAAGTAAAATTAGATTTACAACATGTGATTATATTAAAGGAAAAAAGGGTTGACAAGAATAAGTAATTGGTTATTTTAAATGATATAAATGCACCATGTTTTACAATAAAGATATAAATAAATCTAAAATATTTCAGTAATTAAAATTTCCAGATTTTCAGTAACTAATTGTATGTATGCTTACTATTCTACCCACCATCCATCTTAAAAGCAACAATCTCCGACATTTACATTGTAATTTTCAAGTAAAATAATTTCTCAAGGAGTTTGAGAAATGTAGTGATGTGCAACAAGCAAGAAAATGAAGAAATTTAAAATGTTGACCAAAGGCATGATCGAGGAGTTCTAAATGTAGGAAGGATTGTTGTTTAAAACAGCAAGCAGCGGGGTAATAATGCAAAGTACAGTAGTTTGAATAGAGTTTCAGAGCAGAGGTGTTGTGGCTACTGCGAGCAAGAGAAAACAACAACAACAAAATTACACTTGTATAGCGCCTTTCACATCAGGAGGACGTCCCAAGGCGCTGGAATAAATGTTTCAGACCCAAGCAGGGGTCGGGAATGGGGAGGGAAGAGGGAAAGGGGGGGATTTGGCATGTCCAATGGGACCGTCGAACAGGAGGGTCTTGAGGTGGGACTTGAAAGAGGCGAGGGACTGGGCGAGGCGGAGGGTCTGCGGGATGGAATTCCAGTGATTAGGGGCAGAGTGCCTGAAGGCTCGCCCGCCAAGGGTGGGTTGGGGAACATGGTGCAATCCGGAACCTGCCGAGCTGAGGGGGAGGGCGGGTTGGTGGGGGGTTAGGAGGTCGCAGAGGTAGGGTGAGGCCATGGAGAGCTTTGATTGTGCGGACCAAGATCTTGAATTTAATCCTCTGGGTGATGGGGAGCCAATTGTGTCAGGCGAGAATGGGAGAAATGGGGTCACGAAGCTTGGAGTGGTAGAGGACACGAGCCGCAGAGTTCTGGATTATCTGCAGCCTATGGAAGGAGGAATGAGGAAGAACGACAAGCGTAGTCGAGCCTGGATGTGATGAAGGCATGAAAGAGGGTTTTAGCGACCTGAGGAAGTGGCAAAGTTGGGCAATATTGTGAAGGTGAGGGAAGGCAGAGCGGGTCATTACTTAGATGTGGGGGAGGAAAGACAGTTGAGGATTGCAGTCCTGGAGCCGAGCGTAGAGGCAGAGAGATAGAGTTGGGTGTCATCTGCATACATATGGAAGTTAACCCCATGTCTGCGGATGATGTCGCCAAGAGGGAGCATGTAGATATTGAAAAATAGGGGGTCAGCGACAGAGTCCTGGGGGATGCCACAGTTGACAGTGCGGGGGCTGGAAGAGAAACCATTGGTGGCGACAAAGTGGAGACCATGAGAAAGATAAAAGTAGAACCAGGCGAGGGCAGGTCTGTGAAGATTGAGCTGGGAGGAGGGGCCATGTAGGAGGATAGAGTGGTCTACAGTGTCGAAGGAAAGGTCAAGGGGGTCAAGGAGACAGAGAGAGCCCTAATCATAGATGTTGAAAATGTCGTTAGAGACTTTGACCAGGACTCCCTTCCTCACTCCCTTCCCCTCGCACCCTCTCTTCCCAGTTTCAGATCACAGCTGAAGATCTTTCTCTTCGACCGAGCTTTTGGTCACCTTCCTGCCCCTGGCTCGGTCCCGGGATCCGCTATTGTAAAGCGCTCTGAGACACCGTCCAGCGTGGAGGGCGCTATATGAACCAAAGTTGTTGTTGTCTTTGTACTATTGTAGGGAATGGCGAGAGAGAAAGGAGCGAAGCTAGGAAGGAACGACTCATTCCAGGACCTTAGAGAGGAATGGGAGGTTGGAGATGGGGCAGTAGCTGGAGAGTAGGGATGGCTCCAGGGAAGTTTCTTTTAGGACGGGGGTGATGACAGCTGTTTTTAGAGGGGGTGGGAACAGTGCCAGTGGATAGGGAGAGGTTGATGATGTCAGTTAGGAGGGGGTCTAGGAGGTAGAGCTGGGAGATGAGGAGGGAGGTGGGGGTAGGGTCGAGGGAGCAGGTGGTGGGCTTCATTTCTCAGATGAAAGCAGAGAGGGCGGAGGGAGTGATAGGATCAAAGGTGTGTAATGGGAGGTGGGAGGGGGTTGGATTCTGAGGGAGGAGTAATGGGGGCACGGGGGGTTAATGGTGGATGGGGAAATGTGAAAAGTGGGAAGAGCAGAAGGTACTGGATTAGAAAGTGGAATTACATTGTGAAGGGATGTGAAGATCAGAACAAGGTTCTTAAGTTTGATACTTTGAGATAATGAGAGCTTGGTGAGATTCTGGATCGTGAAACTGGAGAAGACAGGGAGAACAACATTAGATATGTCCTTGAGGTGATGAAGGCATGATAAGGGTTTGCAGTGGGTGTAAAGTAAGGTCATAAAGAGTCAAAGTTATGAAGATGGAAAAAATGAGCTTCGTAATGGTCCAGACTTGGGTATTGAAACTCATTTGGGGGTCAAGCAAAATGCCATAGTGATGCAGCCTAAGCAGGCAGTGTGAGAGGCTGTTGGAATCAGATCCAGAGGCATGAAGGTGCTGGCAGGAACCACAGAAAGAATGGTCTGTTGACATTCAGTTGCAGAAAGTTCCAACTCACCCGGGTCTTAACATCAGACACGCAGTCAGTTAGAACCAGAACCACATCTGAATTCAAGAGCGAGAGTATTGGCTGAGATGTAGAGTTGTGAAACATGTGAAACTAATCCAATGTTTGCAGATCCCAACACAGCTGTTTGGTTCTGGGAGTTAGGGGTAGGGATAAGGAATAGAAATTTAACTCATCATATCTATGAAAGATTGCAAACTTATGTTTCTTAAAATGTTGCCAACTTGAGCTATAGAAAACTTTTACTTCCACGACTGAAGGACAATTCAATTATTTATGAATGCTTGATTAATGTCAATTCTACATTTTACTTTGAATTGTTGGCTGTAAATGTCGTCTTAAAAGCCTGCATTTGGACATAGTAAATATCAACGGGGATTTCTGTAGTGCTTCTTATAAAAGAACAAACATTTATTTGTACAGCACTCACATTTATATTTAGACTTACGTTTTAAGAGTAAGACACAAAGGTAATTGTTTTTTTAAGACAACTTAACACATTCTTTAAGCAAACATCAGTCGGGAGTTAATTGCTTTCTGTGACAGACTTTAAAATAATATATATGTTTGGAAGCTCTTAACAGTCCAAATCGTTCACCTACCTTTCTTTCGCAAGACAGGGGCCAGTCACCTCTGGAGGGGTGAATGTGATGTTTCAGAACTATGAGAATTGAATATATTCCACATATGTATTTTATCAAGTGAAAGAAAGCCTTCGTTTATACGTTATTTGAAGCAACAGCAGAAATAGAATAAGCTGTAGGAAACAATGAAATGCCAATTTTATCCCATATCATTATGAATTGCTTAATCTTATGGGAATAATATGATCCGGGTTATCTATTGAGAATCCCTGTGTTATTATTATCAACAAATAATAGAATAATAGAACAAATAATAGAATTATTTGTGCACAGAAAATGTATTTAAAAGAACGTAATAGTTTTGCAGATGAGCATTAGGCTTTGAAAACCTGCCAGTTATTTACGCTGGGAGCTGGGAGCCTTCCACTTAAAGGTTCAGGGTCACAAATATTCACGCGTGAGCTCCTTCAGACTGTAAAACCACTGTACTGTTTTACAGGCCTTGTTAACCTAGTCACTTTGTTTGAATGAGGTAGGTTGAATTCATGCTACATTAATAGCAAAGGGTTCTTGAGTGAAGGCCACTAACCACATTTTGAGGGATTAGTACAAGTCCTAAACTTTATGCCGTAGTTGTAATGGAAGAATTAACTATTGATCACTGTAATATGATTAAAAACTAAGAACGACCAATATGTAAATCAGGAGTTGTACAAGTACAAGTTATTGTTTTGACTTTGAACAGAATAATTCTGAACTGAAATCAGTGACTTTTGCAAAACCATTGTCAGAGAGCATTGACTGCCTCAGTGTGGTGTATGTGTAATGTTGCATGCTACTTTATATTAGAAGTCAACACTTTGGCCAAAAACAATGGCTGGTTTAGTACTTTCATCTTTATCCCATTAAAATATCTGATACCAGAATTTGCAAACAAATGACTTACATTTGATTTCAAACCGATTTTTTATGCATCCTTACATTCTGCAGTTCACCACTTCAGAAATAACTTTATGTGGAAACCCCTGAGTGTCTCATATATTGGAGTAATTTATTTATTTCCGCAACTATCTTACCCCCCGCGCTGCCGAAACACACGTGCACACGTACATCACCTCACGGCTGGACTACGGAAACTCTCTCCTAGTCGGCCTCCCCAGCTCCTCCATTCACAGGCTGCAGGCCATCCAAACTCTGCAGCCCGTGTACTATCCCGCACCCGCCTCCGCAACCACATAACCCCCACCCTCGCCCGTCTCCACTGGCTCCCCATCCTCCAGAGGATCGAGTTTAAGATCCTCGTCCTCACCTACAAGGCCTTGCACGGCCTTGCCCCATCCTACCTAGCCGATCTACTCTCCCCCTACACGCCCACCCGGGCCCTCCGTTCAGCAGGACTTGGCCTGCTCCAAGCCCCCCGCCCGAACCGCCCCACCATCGGAGGCCGGGCCTTCAGTTTCTCCGCTCCCACCCTATGGAATGCCATCCCTCAATCCCTCCGTTTCACCTCTTCCCTTTCCTCTTTCAAGGCCGATTTGAAGACTTTCCTCTTCGATCGTGCCTTTTGTTCCACCCCGAACTCTTTTACCTCCCCTTCGTGTTTCACCCCTTCCCAAACACTCCCCTCCCAGCTCGGGTCACGCGCTTCTTGTTTAGCGCCTTGGGACGTCCTCCCGACATGAAAGGCGCTATATAAATGTAAATTGTTGTTGTTGTTGTTGTTATTTGTAGCAACACAATATACCTCAAAGTTTCACCTGAAGAACGCAACTTCATTAAGTGGCAAAGAATGGCCGCCCACTCTTACACCCCTTCCCCCCAAAAGTCACTGAATTGCGCAGGTTCCTGTTCCTGATTGCTATTCAGTGGTCACTGATGTTCACCACATGAAAGACTCAGTATAAGTGCAAGTTGCTTTGCTGTAGTTGTTAATGGCTGGAATCCCATCTGCTGCAGACGGAGCTGAAGGACTTGCCTCAAAATTTCTGTGGTTGGGGAAATTCTCTAACTTTTTTTTATATCCAATGGGAGTGATGCCAGATTTTCAACAAAATGAAATAATCTGTTATTAGTATCACTGATCCACTCCATTAAATAGCAGCGTTTCCATTCTCAGGATCCAGGAATAGCTTCCTATGGTTGGTACTAAATAAAAAATACTTTACCTTTATGGCAACTTCAAGGTAGACGAATTATGGAATCATTAATACCAAATATATATTGGGAAAATCGATCCCAACATTTGGTAACAAAATAGATCAAATTACTACTGTATATAAAATTGTTTCAATTCCCTGCAGAATTTCAGAATTAGTTACTTAAACTACTGGCACAGAAGAATGCAATCATTTTGTGGAAATAAAATAACAAAATTACTAAAGCTGGAAACCTGAAAAATTGTATAAAAAGAAATGCTGTAAATCCAGAGGTCAATCAGCACTAGATGTAAAAATACAAGCTATTGTATGGATTTCCAGCACTTCTCTTGGAACTAATCATGTTTTTTTTCATAATTATGAATGTTTTTGATTTAATAAATAGAAATACACTGTTTATATTGATGGGTCAGTATGAAGTGGCCATAAATTGAAGATTTTCTCTGGGAAAAAAAACATGGATTTGAAATTTTGTTTACACAGCGGATTGTTAGAAGGCTGACTGTTTTACCACAAACGTCTTCTGAAAGCAAGTTCACAACCAAATTTGAAAGTGGAATCAATAAAATAATTGAGGAAAATAATATTAAAAGGACTGGGAAGAAAAGCAGGGAACAGAATAGATGCTCCAATGTGAAAGCCAGGGCCAGCGTATAGACACGAGCAGCAAATCATGTAAAACTTTTTATGATTCTATAATTATTATGTTTTTTGTGTTATAATGTAAACATTATTTACATGTCTAATCTAGTCTGTAGAGTTCATGTAGAAATACACTTTTAATGTTGTTTTTCACGTGCTACAGTAGAACCACAGCAATATACACCTGATCAAATGGTAAACACATGGCTGGGAATAGTTGAGAAAACCTCTCATCATTCCATAGCAATTACCCGCAGCAACAGTAAGTGACTGAGTCTGGGGAAGCCAGCAATGATCAAACCTTACTGCAACTAAATTACAGTAATAATAAGAATATTCCTTACATTTGGTATAGCGCCTTTCATTTTGGGAGGACATCCCAAAGCGCTTCATAGGATTTACTGTGGAGTGGCTGTGTATTTGGAGGCAAACTGTAGGTTTCAGCTTCTAAACTATCTCTAAAATCGAACCATTCAGAAAGCTCAGCAGGGAGCGGTGATGGCGTTAGCAGGTTACTGCCTGGGAGGACTACTGACCTCGTATTTTGAGAAAATTCAATTATCAAACACTGTTGAAATGACAAGAACATAGGTTAATGATTATTCAGTTGCTGTTAATTCAGCTCCCATTATTGAAACCGGAGTACTGAAAACATCTATATAAATAGGAGCTGAGTTAAGTATTGTTAACTACAGCATTTGAACTTTGAAAATAGTCAAGACTTTCTTCCTTTAGATGGAAAGGGGGGCAGATTTTGAACTAAAGACAATCGCTTTAGTCAGAAGCATCCTGTACAAAATAATTCATTGATAATAAACAAGATACAAAATAATTCATAAAAATCATTTTGATACAGTCTAACCCGAGTAAAGGCTGAGAAATCCAAGGATAAATATTTGTATTTTAGCACCAAGTCCTTCCGTGCATTGTAGTGATTTACAGAAAAGTGCCCAGATTATATATACACGTTCTATTGATTTTGTACAGCAACATAAAGTTAAACTGTGCCCCCAGTGTGGCTGACTCCGACACGTCACGATATGTTCCAATTTATTCCTGGAATACCCTAGAATGTGGTTAACGCTAGTAATGAAAATCTCCAAATTCAGAAAATATAGCATTTTTAACGGGAAGGTTAAATGATTTAAATATGTGTCCAGTTCAGTTCTTGAGTTTTGTTTAAAAACAGATATATTAAAGTACCTTATAAATCTGACATGACAATGTTGAAGCCATTTAGTCACACAAGGCACTGTTCCTCTAGCCTTGAAAACCCACTGGCAGGAAAATGCAGCTCAATCATCAGATGTCTTTCGCCTCTATCATTAACACCTCTTAACATTCCAAGTGTCACTAAGAACTTTAATTTATTACAGGAGTAGATGTACCAGTAACAAGCACATTTCGATTCATTAAAACACGCTGTGGCATTTTTGTTTGTTCCAGCTGCACTATCCTTCTCCCTTTGACCCTATTTAGACCTCCACCCACCACTACAGTTTCCAAAGAATAACAGGAACATTTATACATACTGTGTTAATCTGCTGGTATCCAGGCTATTAACATTCTGGACCTTCCAACATGAAAGTGCCACTTTGTTTCATTCAACACTTTTCATCACATGTGTTGAATCACTGAAACTTCTGGATTTAAATAGACAACTTTTTCAAAAGTCCATATTTACATGGGCAAGTGCACACCATTCTTCCCCTTTTTCCCCAAATATATCTTACTGTAATCAAGAATTTCAGGGTGAACCGGTAAACAACATTCCAAGTGAAGATAACCTAAACATCTAGTATGTAAATTTAACATTAATAATAATAATCCTCGTATTTGATATAGCGCTTTGCACGTCTTCTAGATGTCTCAAAGCGCTTCGCACAATACACTGTAAAGTGATTTGACTGTATATTTATGCATATTTCTCAAGTTGCTCAAGTTACCACTGTACCTTTTGTTCGTAATTAACAATAGGAAATGAACTACATCTGTGGATATGTATTATAAATAAAATGCAAAAATATTATATATCATTCACAAACATTTACAATCATTTAGAATTCAGTGACACATTTACAAGATGTGTTGCTGGCCAGCCTGCTGTCTGACACACACAAAACCCATCACCATGATCTGCCCCCACACTGGGGAACTCCATCCCTCAGCCCCTCCGCCTCGTTCCCTCCCTCTCCTCCTTCAAGGTCCGTCTCAAGTCTCTCCTCTTTGACCGTGCCTTCTGCTGCCCTGCCAACTCTCTCCCTCCCCTCCCAACTCTCTCCCTCCCCTCCCAACTCTCTCCCTCCCCTCCCAACTCTCTCCCTCCCCTTCTCACTCTCTCCCTCCCCTCCCAACTCTCTCCCTCCCCTCCCAACTCTCTCCCTCCCCTCCCAACTCTCTCCTTCCCCTCCCAACTCTCTCCCTCCCCTCCCAACTCTCTCCCTCCCCTCCCAACTCTCTCCCCTCCCAACTCTCTCCCTCCCCTCCCAACTCTCTCCTTCCCCTCCTCACTCTCTCCCTCCCCTCCCAACTCTCTCCCTCCCCTCCCAACTCTCTTCCTCCCCTCCCAACTCTCTCCCTCCCCTCCTCACTCTCTCCCTCCCCTATCCTGCCCCTCTCCCTTGCTCGGGTCCCGACCTGACTGTTCAGCGCCTTGGGACGTCCTCCCGATGTGAAAGGCGCTCTATAAATGTAATGTTGTTGTTGTAAAGAGTATCCAATCCAAGCTGAGTATTCCATGTATCCCACTTACACATAAAAATCCCAGAGATAGATTGTTCCAATGGAATGCGCACTCTCTCCCTGTAAGGACACATCCCGTTTACCGAATTCTGAAAAGTATTAGGCACAAGTTGGCAAGAGGCAAGGCATAGGGAACCGCGAGTGTGTGTGGCATACTGCTGGAATCTGCACAGCTAAAACACATAGCTTGCCATTGATATTGCTGTCTGGCAATTTACAAGAAAATATATAAGCCACTTTAGAGAATGTATCTTCATTTAAGTCATAACATCGAAAGAGGAAATTTAATAGATAGGGTGTCCATTTAGCTGGGACGCCTGGAGTGAAGCTCTGGGAAGTTAGTCCTATTCAGGGACTGGATGTGGACTAAAGAAAGAGAATTGGGGATCAACCCTGACATTAAGATTGCATATACAGGTTTGGTGTGTCTGACGCAGGGAAAGTTAAGGAGTTCAGAACTGCAGGTGAGAAGACAAGATGGGAGCAAAGGAAGATACAGTCACTATACTTCACAGCAAAATCTGTGAAGCTTATTGAGATGTCTCGATGACATGATAAGGCAACGTTAAATATATTATTACTATAATAATTATAATAAGTTATAATACGTCAACCTGTGATAACACGGCTCCAATGAGTCAGCTTCCCCTCCGCCGGGCGGCTTAAAGACCAGCTCACTCTCACGGACACAGCGACCCCACAGGTTGATGGGGCCTCGAGGCCTCTGCCCCCAACCCCTTCTGCCCAGGCTCAGCTCACCTCCCAAAATTTATGGAAGATAATCCAGGATTTTGAGAGCACCATCAGTTTACGGGATCCTGGGATCAGGATTCCTAGGACCGCAACTCCTAGCCATACGTGAGATTCCCTGGAATGCGATGAGGCACTTTTTGTGAGCCTGTATTTAAACTGCTATTTTGCCCCAACAGTGTTGTTTTTGAACCCCAATGAACCCATTTTATTCAAAGAATTAATCATTCAAAGAATCAAAGCATTAAATTATTTCAATAAAAAAGGCTTAAACGTTTCCCAACACAAAAGGTTAATCTTTGCCTGGTTCCAATGCTAGTTACAGCTTAGCCCTTGGCTAAGGCAAACAGGTCATAATAACAAGACCGGAATCTGTGAACTTATTATGGTTTCCAGATATCAGATTAATAATAATCCTACCATTTAATACAGAGCTTATCACGTCTTCTAGATGTCTCAAGGCGCTTCACAGAATATACTGTAAAGTGAATTGACTGTATACTTGTGGGAGAAACGTAGCAGCCAATCAAGCACAGCAGCGTCCCACAAACAGTCGTGGATTTAAGTGACCAACAGTCTGCGCTGAAAAGTCGCGGGGGGTGGGGGTCAGGACCTGAGCATAGTTGGGGGGGGCTAAAAGTATGGGGGCAGGTTAAGGTTTAGAATGAGTGAGGGCAGAGGTAGGCGGTGGCTGAAAGCACAGTTGAAAGGAAGGATCTCGAGTTGGGCCTTGAAGGAGGCAAGGAAGGGAACACGTGAAGGGGATTGTGAGATGGTTTTCCAAAGAGTAGGGGCAGAGAGGCCGAAAGCAGATCTGCCGATGGTAGGGTAGTCGGGCGGGAGACACGGAGCAGATCTGACATGGAGGCTACTGAAAGGTGGGAGCGTTGTTAGGAGGTCAGCAGGTTACAGAGGTAGGAGGGGGCAAGGCTGTGCAGGTTCTTGAAAAAGAGGACAAGGATTTTGAATTGTATCCTCGGAGAGATGGGGAGTCATTGGGGCCAGTCGAGGGTGATGGCATCACAGTGCCTGGTGCGGGAAAGGACACAAGCTGCAGAATTTTAGATAATCTGCAGCTCGTGGAGGAAAGAGTTTCGGTGGCCTGAGGGGTGAGGCAGGTGGGCAAGGTTGTGGAGGTGGTGGAAGGCAGTGCTGGTTATGCATGGATATGAGGAAGAAGAGACAGTTAAAGGTTCCTGACGGGCTTGGTGAGGTGGAGTGTGCAGCCATGGATGCGGATGCTGCGAATGCCTGAGGTGCGAAGGCACTGGCACAAGCCAATCAGGAGGGCCTCCATCTTGCTGAAGTTCAGCTGTAGAAAGTTGTCTCTCATCCAGTACTTGATGTCTGCCAGGCAAGGCAGTCTGTCAGGACGCCACGACTGGAATCAAGGGTGGACAGAGATGGAAATTGACTCCATGTCACCAGGGGAAGCATGTAGAGGTTGAAGAGGAGGGGAATGAGGACAGAGCCCTGAGGAACACTGCACGAGATGGTGCAGGGCTGGAAGAGAAACCGTTAGTGAAGACAAATTGGAGACGACGTGAGAGTTAAGACCTGAACCAATCAAGGACAGAACCACGAAGGTTGAAGTGAGAGGAGAGGAGGTGGAGTTTACCTTATTTACTTCACTGTGTCAGCGAGAGATAACTTTGTATCCAACGATCACATAATTAATTGCATTGTTTGTTCAGTCAATTCACTTTACAGTATATTCTGTATATTCTGTGAGGGGCTTTGAGATGTGGAGAAGATGTGAAAAGCGCTATATCAAATGCAAGGATTATTATTATTAATAACACACGCACGATGGGCCGAATGGCCTCCCTCAGTGCTGTAATATTCTATAAATATGTTTTCTTCGCCTGTTTTTTTCCACCAAAATGCATTAGGCAATAATTACCTATGAAACACAACTGAGATGTTTCAATATGATAAGTTCTACAATGACACAAGTTCTTCTTCATGGTCCAAATGAATTCTGTCATAGTTCATTGGATGAATGCATGAATTCAGAATGTGTACCTCTCCACTTGTGACCAAGTGCATCATTAAATAGTTAGCTGAGGCTATGGTTGCTAAAAACAAGACTTCCCTTTAACAATATTATTTTGATGGGGTGATTACTACAGATATAGTTGAGGCTTGATCTATCACTAATGAATAAACATTTAAAGAGGAAGAATATAAGAAGGCATGGGAAATGAAATTGCAATAACTCCTATGCTGTAATTTCTGTGATTACACCAACTCAGAGAACAATTGCTTGTGAGAACACTGTTTGGAGGCATGTTCTGTTTGTCACTCAAGATCACACTAACACTGACGGGGAATACAACTCGAGTTGCGTTCAGTAAAACGCTGCTGGTATCGTGATCGAGTGTGTTGGACAGTACTGATTACATGGCCTTAAATCTTTGCTATTTTTAAGTGGAGTTTTTAGTGCTCATTTTACTACTAATAATAATCCTTGCGATTGTTGTAGCACCTATCATATCTTTGAGATGTCTCAAACCACTTCACAGAATATACTGTAGAGTGATTTGGCTTGTGGGCAAAAAGCAATAAGCAATTGTGCAGCAGTGACCAGATCGTTTTTAACGGATAATGACTCCAGGAAAAGCAATCCGCCAATCGACTAACAACCAGTTTCCCACGAGGTAAATAGAGACGTGTGGAGTAAGGAAACTTGCCTAATGTTTGGCTCTGCTTGGGAAATCAAACCCAGATACTCTTGAGACAAGTGCTCTAACCAATACGCTACAGGACTTGAATGTTCCCATTGAATTCTCACCATAGCTTCAAACTTGGACATGAAAACTCCTGATAAGTTATAGCAGAATGTTAGCACGGTACTGGTGACAGCTGTAAAATGGTGAGTGACTGCGATGGCAGTCATATGTTATTCTCTGTCCTTGATTACACATGATCTATCTCCTTCCCCCTTCTAATGGGGTGAAGGCTCTTCTTGTGGATCATCTTCTCAACCTTCCAATGTTGACCCCACTTAAATCATTCTGGGTCGTCTGTTTCTCGGCTACCACTTTCTCTTTCACTTGAGTAATGTGTCGTATGGAAAAGGTAATAAACGATTCACTGTTCGCATTTGCCATCTTTAACACTGAACATGTGTTTCATATATGAACAAACTGAGTATGTTGCTTCTCTTCTTACTTAAACAGCAGAACTCCGTCCAGTGACTTTACCAGAAGCAGCACCATATATGCCTCGTACATCTGTGCATAATTATCCCAATCTAGGTAAGGGTTAGGCAAGGTCTCCCCCCCCAACCACCCCCCCACCCCACCCCACACACAAACAAACACACACACACACATAAAAACATTATAAATGCAAGCACATTGTACAGTTGGGAGAGGGCTATACTGTAGTGTGGAGAGAATCAGAAATGATAATGCATTGCTTCTGGATGAAAGCCATGTGAACACATTGATCATAGCTGCAGTATTATTGGCAGCCCAGAGTGTACAATGAAAACAGAACACAGCAACGAGCTGATTAAATGTCCTCAGTGAGCACCTTGGCAACTAAAAATTTAGCTCAGAGTAGCAGCAAACATTGCACCCTGCTTCACTGTAAACCAACTCAGCCACATCAATGGTTTGGGAATGATCAAAACAATAAATAGAGGAAACCAATTTCCACTGATTGGTGAATCAGCAGCAAGAAGTCATACATTATCACAAGAAGAAAAGGGGGATATTATATTAGAAGGATTTTTTTTACACACACACAAGGGTTGGAATGTGGAAGGCTTTTTACCACAAACTGCTATGGAAGCTGCGTTCATAACAGAATTTAAAGGGGACTTGAAGAATTTAAATGCTGCGGGAAAAATGTTAATTCACTTAGGAAAAGCAGCGAAACGCAATTAGAAAAGATAAAAGCGGTGAGTTTCACACACCGAAACAAAAGGTAAACAGCCACTTTCTGTGCTCTAACGTTTTATGATTCTGGTGTCAGAAATATGGTATTCACAACAGAAGTTGTAAATAATAAATCTTGCTGGGTCAGAGATCTCACTGACCTGCGGGATCTCTGCTCTACAGCGCCCAGAAGGATATTGTGTTGGAGCTGAGTTTCCGTGGATTGGCAGCACGCACACACACAGTTACCAACGGATTCAATATTTAAGAATTCTATTCAATTCCTGCTGTGAATCCTGCATTTTCGACCCCTCCGTGAACTCCTTGTGTCAACCTTTCATAATTCAGTTAATAAAATACCCCAATACACAAAGCCAACAACGGCAACTGTGATTCATTTAACGACTTATGTGTGAATGAAACAAACTTTGGCTACTTATTAAATAAGGCCTATGTAGAATTATATACTGTTATTTTTAGGATCCTGGAATTGCATACAATACCTTCCATCATTTCCATGGTTTCCGGGGGAATACAGTGGCCTGCATGGCTGACGACCCAGACGGGATAGTTCTGGTCCATGGTCTGGTGTAGAATCTGCACAAAGGTTCTGTAGTAACCCGCTATCCCTGGGTTCCCTGTCAAAATACACAAAAGACAATGGGGTCTGAGACAGAGTGTAAAAGTGGAAGACAACAGGGCAGATATTCTGTATTACAATCACAAAAACATGCGGTAAAGGAAGAAATTGATGATTGTTTAACCTATAAGGGGTTACATTTCCTGGAAGAAACCAGCAAAATATAAGGTTTCTAGTTTCAAGATAACTGCCAGTTTATTGACTTTGAATGCTATCCAACACAATCCGCAAAAAAGTCAAATTAACACAAACATTTAACGGATATCATTTGAAGCTTCCCCCTCCCCTCCCCTCCCCCCATTCCTCAAGAAATGCCTGATGCAGCACACGAATAGATCAAGATCACCATGTACATTTGGTGCTGAGAACTACACTACACTATACTCCTGGAAGAATATTTTAAAGGCATGTTACACTTATGCTTTCCGTTCCATACATATTGTATTAATACCGCACACATATATTTGAGATGTCTCAAAGGCGTGATAAGGCGCTATCACAAACACATGGATTATTATTATTTATTTTTATTATTAGTGTACACACTGCATACTTTTGAAACAAAATGTCCACAGATGCCCCTAATTAATTCTGGGGGTGAAACAGTGTTATAGTAACTCCTGGGTTCAATTCCCAGGTTTCAAATGATTTATTTGGGCCAAGAGATGGAATGACTGACTGACATCCATTCTTGGCAACAATGCCTTTCCTCACCATATGTTCACACATAAATGAGATTTTGAGAGGTTTCTTATAACTCTTAGCACCACACCCCACTCCGTACCTTGGGGAAAAGAAAGGAAAAAAGCTGTGAAAACCTTAGCGTTAACATGTGCTGACATTGCAGTTACCTTCCTTGCCAGCTAACTATAAACAGTAATACAGAAGAGATGATAAGCAATAAGGAGCAGGTGTAGAAAGATTTTAAATAAGTATATAAATCATGTGTTTGTGCTAAAATAACCACCGTTCTCTCCAGCCGTACAGATTCCACCTGAGGTCTGAGGGGGGGTAAGTAGATAAAAATAACTACAGTATTTTCCAAACATTCAAGTGGGGAATACTGAGTGGTAGCTAGAATAATCCTTGCCATGTTGATATAGTGCAGCTCAATGGTTAGAGCACTTGCCTTACAAGCTTGAGACCTGTGTTTGATTCCAGGCAGGATGAAACCTTGGCCAAATTTCCTTACTCCACACACCTAATAATAATCCCTCAAAAAATCAATAATAAATTGGTCATTTCAATCCACAACTGTTCATGGGAAACTGCTGTGTGCAATTGGCTGCCGCGTTTAGCCCACAAACATACAAGCAATTCACTTTACAGTACTGTATATTCTGTGAAGCACTCTGAGATGTCTAGAAGACGTGAAAAGCACTGTATCAAATGCAAGACTTATTATTATTTATTATAGTGCCTTATCACGTCTTTGAAACATCTCAAAGCATTTCACAAAATATACTATAAAGTGAAATGATTGTTTAGTTTGTGGATAAAATGTGGCAATGAAGTGTGCACAACAGTGTCCCACACACAGATATGAATTGTGTGAATGTTTTTTTGAAGGGAAACCACTGGAAAACAACTAACAAGTGGGTTTCTACTTACTGCAAGACAAACAGAGCTGTATGCGGTATGGAAACCTGCCTGACTTTTCACTTTGCCCGGGAATATAGTTTAGGTCACCAAATTAAAGATTATGTTGAAGGTTTTATAAATGATCCTGGTAAAGAAACCACTTAGATTATATCACCATATTATACTGAAACCACGTGAAGCACTTCAGAAGTAATTGCTGTTGAGTATATTGTATATTTTTTTAGGCAAACGTGGCAGCCATTTGCACAAGAAACATCCCCAAAACAGACATGAGGTCAATTGCCAAATAATGTGGTGCATTGTTGTGCAGGCGAATTTCCCTAATCTTTGCCATAGGAACCATAGGAACTTTAACTTCCACCAAAACAGGCAGAGTGATGCTTGGTTCAAAGTTTCATCTGAAAGATGGCATCTGTGAAAATGGTAGGGCTAAAGTATCTGCCTTGATATTGTGTAAAAACCCCAATGTGGGCCTTGAACTGGCACACAGTGAGTGTGGCGAATGGTATCAACTGAACCAAGTCGACAATTATTCCAAATAAAGCCTTTCCAAAGCTCCATTCTTAGACACAGTTGGTCAGGACTCCGCATTCCACCTCCCAACCCCCACCCCCATCCCCACCCCGCCCTCGTTTCCCCGAGATAAATCAGGAGGCCTTCGAATCAGTTACCATATTTACATCAAACTGACCACAGAATGTAGTTTATTATACACTAAACTGAAGATAGCATTCACATTTATTTCAAGAGACAAACTCAAACTCACCCACTACATAATATTTTTAACAGGGCTAGAAATCAGTTGTAAGAGACTGATATTAATCCTCCATGGCCACTTCACTACTGCAGTAAATGGTCTAAAATGACAGCAAAAGAGCTGTCACAGCAACAAGCTGTCACAGCAACAAGCTCTGGAAAATGTGAGTCAGCAGATGCTTTATGGTAAATATGAACAGTACTGATAGCAAAGTACGTGTAAAAAATCAGGAAATAAAAATTCACAACTATTAAAAAATCAAAGGAAAAATAATTCTGCAGATAGATTCTTGGCACCTCAACTCAAACAATTTGGGATTTTAATTTTGGAGAATTTTGTGCCAGGTGAAGAAAACTTAAAGTGAGGCAGCCTCGCTATTTTGGCACGTTTAAGGAGGCGACAAAGAGGTTCCTTTTAAAAATCCAACTCACTTTTGAAATAGTGCATTTGAAATAGATTTTGGTCTCAAACTTTATCTTTATCTTACAAAATTAAGTTGTATTATCAACTTGAACAATGCGCACTGAAAAATGGCCCAACACAAGAGTTGGACCATGATTTACTTGCATCCTCATCTTGTACTCTGTGGTCAAAAGAGCTGAAAGAACAGGAGCGAAGTTTTACAAAAGTAAGAACTTGGGAGAATATTTCAGCTATACTTGTGACAAGCATGAGGACAAAGCAATAATAATAATAATCCTTATATTTAATACATGTAACCTTATCGGGTCTTCAAGATGTCTCCAAGTGCTTCACAGAGTATACTGTAGAAATAATTGACTTTTTATTTGTGGAACGAAGCATGGCAGCCAATTCAGCTCTTTTGACTATAGAGTTCTAAAATTTTCCAAGGAATCTACTAAACCGATTACTGTCTAATGGAAGCAACCAACTTTTGGAGGATTGACCTCCAAAATCAAGATCCGTGAAAACATTCCCTTTCCCAATGTTACCAAATCAACACACAAAAATATCAATTCAAATTTATAACGTACTGTCGCGCAACACTGAGTGAGCAGCTTCATTCCAGACCCCAGCAATGCATAAGTCATTATGGTTCTCATGGTTCTCAAACTTTATCTTTATCTTACAAAATTAAGTTGTATTATCAACTTGAATTGCAACACCCTTAAAAAAGGAGCTGGTTAATTCACTGCTTTTGCTGGAATGTTAAGGAAGGAAATGGCAAAACCTTCACATTTCAATACGAGGAGGGGGTTTCCAGAATGGAAACAGTTCTGTGATTACATTCTGCTACTCATGACTCACTGAGTGCTTGGGATAAACAGAACAGATGTCATTATTTTAGTATTTAATCTTCATGAGGTACTTACACTTATGATACACCGGAAAATAGTGAAGGCTGCTACTTGGGATGCCAAAAAGCTAGAAAAGAAAGGTCTGTGTGTAATGGAAACAAAATCACTCCCAGCACAAATAATACTTAGAAACATATCTTACACTACTTTCATATTTTATTAGCCTAAGTAACACAAGCCTTTTAAACCTCTAGCCAATGCTAATCCTCTGAGCACAATGCTGGTGCTGAGGCACTTCTAAAGACTATTATGCTATTGGACCTGTTAGTCTGGTCTGGATTTAAAAGCCTTTACATACTTTACAATTGCTGTCTGCAATGGGCATTTTGTTTTACTTCAGAAACAGACTTGGATATTTTTGTTAACTTGAACATAAAAATCTAGCTGCTTTGACATGGCACAGACAACTGTAAAATGACTTAAAGTTAGGCACAGACAATTTAAATAAAACTTAAACTCCAACTCTTGCAGTGTTTCAATCATAATCTTGTGGAGCACAGTACCTGATTGTACCTCTCTGATGTGGAGGTTGGATTCTCCCATAAAACTGGTTATTCTCACAAAGTATGTACTGGTCTGATTAACTTCTATCTGCATGGAATCCAGAAGCGAGAGATTGGTTGTCCATTTGTTCTGGTCAACAAGGCTTTGCAAGTGACATGTAGTGTCAGAATCAGGCCAACCCTGTGTGACTTGGTGATCACACAGACAGCCTGGCACATCCCAGACCAGGTACTCCTTCCACCTTTGCTTCTGTTCACCCTGCAAACCAAAACCCTTATGGGTAATGTAGTCTTAACTGGACAACCAGTGGGAAAGTTTATCCAGCTCTCAATGGCAGCTATGTGGTTTTAGCTGGTTAGTCTCCAGCAATACCCTAACAAACATTCCTGGGGTCCCAAGACTAGTTTTTTGCCAACCTGTGCCTAACTCCCTTCTCTTTGCAAAGAGTGTCATTTGATCTTTAATGTCCAACTGAACAGGTACATGGGTCCCTGATTTAGAGCCTAATCAAAAAGGCGGCACCTCCAATAATGCAATGGCTCCCCAGTGGGCATTGGAGTGTTAGAATAGACAATATGAATTCAAGGTCTTGACCATAGGATTTGAACCCACAACCTTCTGACTCAGAGGTGAGAGGGGTAGCAACTAAACCAGGCTCACACCTGAATGACACCACAACCAGAGAGAACAATATTCTCAGAAAAGGAAACTCACCAGACAGAAATATCAAACAATGTGTGAGAAGATGGAAGTAAACTAAGCATTAACATTTAAAATACAGCATTTATTATTTAGGTTATAATTTTATATAAAATATTTTTGCACACGATAATGGATGAGTCATCTCTGATTGGGAACCAAAATTCACTTAAAGAATGAGATTCAATGTATTGCAGGGTGTCATGCTTCAGACTGGATTTCTCTGTCAAGCGTAGCAAGAGGTTCAAGATCAGTTGACGGATGAATACGCTTGCAAATAAACTGTTGAAAATTTATTGTTGTTTAAAAAGGACTGAGCTCCCCTTTCAAAGAGTAAATGCAGTGTTAACTTACTGAAAGTCAATATTTGTATGTTGCTGGAAATGTGCCTTCCAAAATAATTCAAATGGGTTATTCCTCGCTCTTTGATTTATAGTGCCTTTTACAATTCATCATTCCAGTCAAATCCTGAAACCTTGCAGCAAACGAGACTGTAAAACAGCACCTACAAAACAAACATCAGCATCCCACTACTGCTGCTGAAATTCAACGGGTCCCTCATGGATGGGAAAATTAATGCAATAGGATCTATTATTTTCCCTATCTACATGGGAACTAACAACAAATGCAAATGATTAATGAATTCATATAAAACCCATCAAACCGTTCATCATTCAACCCTTCAACAAACAGAGCATTTTATCGGTTGCTAATTGCATAATTAAGGTCACCTATCATTCTGTACACATGCATTTACATATGATCCATAATACAACTGTCCTTACATATGAGGTATGACAGACACCACTGAAACAAAGACTTTTTTAAAAATTAGTTATAATTATGTTAAGAAAGATTGGGACTGTTTTCCAATGGAGCAAAGAAGGTTGAGGGACAATCATTAGAGGTTTTAAAAATGATGAATAGTTTGATGGATTAAATAGAGAGGGGATATCGACGAGACAGGAACAAAAGGAACATATTTTATAACAATAATAATAATCCTTGTATTTGTTGCAACAGCTTATGGTGTTGTCAAATGCCTCAAAGTGCTTCACAGGATTTACTGCACACTGTGACTGTATTTCTGGGCAAACACAGCAGCCAATTTGTGTGTAGCAACGCTCCACAAACAGCCATTAAGTGAATGACCGGTTTTATCTGGACAAATTTTGACCAGGACACCAGGAGAAACTCCCTTTCGTATAACAAAGTAAAACAACAAAATGACATTGGTATAGCGTCGTTCACATCCGGAGGACATCCAAAGGCCCTGGATTGTCAGTGTTTTGGATGGTCTGAAGAAAGGGAGGCCTGAATTTTTTTTACATACGCAGATTTTTAGAAATGTCTTAACACAAATGGCTGGTCCCTAAATCATAACAGCATTTCAAAGGGAATTTGATCAATAATGGTGGAAAAATAATATGAGAGTGTCTGAGTAAAGTCAAGAAAGGAATTAGTATAGATAAATCCAATGGGGGAAGATAGCAACAGGACAGACAAAGCTTCCTTTGGTGCTAGAAATACTGTGATTCTATCTCAAACTGTTGTGAAATATAGCTGTGGACTATACAGATCTTGTAGATGCACTCTATATGGTCTTCTACACACCTGACAACCATTTCCCAACAGCAATAAGCCAAAAAATTATGAAGTCAATATATATTTTAAAAAAACTAACAGTTAAGCTGGAGTGTGTTACACACTATAAGACTATCTTAAGGTTTTCATAGAATCATAGAATTTTACGGCAAAAAAAGGAGGCCATTCGGCCCATCTAGTCTGTGCCGGCTCTTTGAACAGAGCAACTCAATCCCACTGCCCAGCTCTCTCCCCATAACCTAACAGACCTGCTCTCCCTAAATAAAGATCTAATTCCCTCTTAAAAGCTGTTATGGAATCTGCCTCCACCACCTTTTCAGGCAATGCATTCCAGATTCCAACAACCCGCTGAGTGAAAACATTTCTCCTCAGCTCCCCTCTGCTTCGTTTTGAAACTATTTTAAATCTGTGACCACGAGTCACCTCTCATAATCTTATAAACCTCTATTAGGTCTCCTCTTAATCTTCTTTGTTCTAGAGAGAATAAACCTAGCCTATGTAGCCTTTCCATGTAGCTGAAGTCCCTCATTCCTAGTACCATCCTGGTAAATCTCCTCTGCACCCTTTCCAATGCCTTAACATCCTTCCTATAGTGTGGTGACCAGAATTGTACACAGTACTCCAGCTGAGGCCTAACCAAAGTCTTATAGAGGTGAATCAGCACTTCCTGACTTTTGTATTCTACACCCCTAGTTATAAAGCCGAGTATCCCATATGCCTTCGTAACGGCTTTGTCTACCTGTCCTGCCACTTTCAAAGAGTCACTAACACAAATCCCCAGGTTTCTCTGTTCCTTCACACCCTTTAAAATTGTACTATCTAGCCTATATTAACTCCCCTCATTTCTTCTCCCAAAGTGTATCACCTCATACTTCTCTGTATTAAACTTCATCTGCCATGTGTCTGCCCACTTTACCATTTTATCTATATCCTCTTGCAGATGGCTACTATCCTCCTCACTATTTACTATTCTCCCTAACTTAGTATCATCTGCAAATTTGGAAACCGTACTCCCTAAACCCAAATCCAAATCATTAATGTATATTTGATAAGTTACCGTAAATGTACCATTCAAGCTTCACTCATGTATAATATCATCAGCACCCCAAGATTAATGACAACTTTGCAATGTGCTACAATTCAATCATTAATCTATGTAATCTATGTATATGTAACTCCTCAGAAGAATTTGGGATTGTGACTATTTTTAATACGAGTAGGAGGATAGATTTGGCAAAAAGAACTTCTGTTTGGCTCCAATTTTTATGTTTTAAAGCCATCACAAGCCACCAACTGAGCAAACATTTTAGCTTAGAACTGTTTAAAAAATCTTGAAGTAGCCTTTGTAGAAAATTATTCAATTTCATTCCAAACATCTGTATTTCATTGTGCAGCAGCTGTGCAAGATCTGTTCTGCAATTAATATTTGGCCCAATGGTCAGTGCTTTTCAATTCATGAATAAAGAAGTGTGATCCAATTCAGATAGTCTATACGTTACTGACTGTGATTTTGGCTTCTTTCCATATCACTACCGCGTTACAGAATACTGTAATTGAACTAATCTAAAACAACAACCTTCACTGTAAGAATGGACTTCATTGCTTGGGACGTCCTCCCGATGCGAAAGGCACAACTGTAATTTTGTTGTTGTTGCTGTTTTAACACTCTGGGTAAATTCAATGGATTGTGCATCTAGTGTGGTCATCATTGCTCACATGCTTCATTTAATGTTTTATTAACCAGAACTACAGGAAAATAACATCACAAAATGGAAGTACCTTTATTGCAAAGTAGGAAACAAGGAAATGGGGGACACTGGTCTAAGGATAAATTGATTGAATTCTATATAATATTCCTGATTATAATGATCCAGGCATTTGATGAGAGCGCCTTATCATGTCTTTTGAGACATCTCGAAGCGCTTCACAGGAAATGTTGTGAAGTGAATTAACTATATATTCTGTGGATGAAAAAAGGCAGCCAATGTGCACAGTCATGGATTGAGCGACCAAAATCATATTCTTTTTGTATTAAGCTGTGATTTGGCAAACACATGACCAGGATCAACAGAGTAGTGGATCCACATAGTCACACCATGGGACATTGTGATACAGAATAGACTCGGGAACTCTGGAATTTTGACATTAGTGACAAACAGTAGTTCTAGAAAGGTTTATGGGACTAAAAACCAATAATTCCCACACAACAGATGAACTGTACTCCTGGGTATATTGAAAGGCAAGAGAGATTTGTTATGCACTGACAGACATATTGAGGGAGTCAATCATTCCATCAACATTGAGACGATCTGATAGACTAGAAATAAGCAAGTGTGGTTCCCACACTCAAGACGGTGACAGAGCTATAGGTGGCACCCACAGATGCATGAGGTTGATTTTTGAGTAACTGAAAAAAAAACAATGGAATGAATGATCTATATGAAAATAAATTTATAAATTACATTCAACATTCTTTCAAACGGGATAGATCTTATTCGACTAATCTCGTGGATGTTTTTGAAAATGAGATATCCCAATTACAAAGAATATTTCATAGGGTATCTACCTGGGCTATTCACTGACTGAAATTAAATTCTATATCGTCAAATACAAAATAATACAAATGACCAGCAAAAATAGGAGCAATAGTTTGTACTCCATGGATAGGATCAAATTTACAAAGGGGGAGATTGAGAGAGGTGTAGAGGTTATTAGTTCACTTGTTTCTCACTACGTCAAAACAGTGTGGGATAGAACTCATAATCCATGCATTTTATTAAGCACCATATCATGTTGTCGAGACATCTCCAACCACTCACAGAACATACTGTAAACTGTGATATAACTTCACGTAATTGTTTTGTGGGTGAATATGACAGCCAATATGAGCACTTCAATACTTCACAAATAGCCATGCAGAGAATAATCAATTTTACTTGAGGGATTGTTGGCCAGAACATTAGGAGAAATTTCCTTCTCTTTTTAAATAGTATGATGGCATATTTGACAACCACCTTGGCTCTCAGGCAGGACCTTGGTGTAACACCTCACCTGAAAGATGGCACCTCAGACAATGCAGAACATCCAGGAACTGCAATGAATGTCAGCATAGAGATGGGAGTTCCAAGTCCTAGTACTGTAGGGTTTGAACTAACAACGTTATGACTCAGAGATGACAGTGTTATCAATTGAGCTAGACTGACATAGAATAAACAAGACAATCAGGACGTTAGGCTAAATCAGTTGACTTTAGATCCAAATAAGTCACTTTCAATTCTTGGTCAGGACACTGCGAAAAACTGCCTTGTCTTTGGATCTTTAATACTCACTTGAACAGAACAGGCAGGCGGGATCTCAGTTCAACATCTCATTCAAATGATGAAAAGATTAGATTAACGGAAAGGATTACACTAACTGGGAATGTTTAGATTAACTGTTTAGATTCATTTGGAAGCATTAGATTAACTGCTGGTTTTAGAGAGCACAGTAGGTAAAGGTAGTACCTGAATAATCGTGAATGCATTTATCACATTTAGTCTCGACTACACCAACTCCCTGCTTGCCAGACTTCTCAACTCTTCTCTCCACAAGATACAGATCATCCAGACCTCTGCAGCTTGTGTCATCTTCCGCAACAGTCTATGTGACCCTATCACCCCCACCCTCACCCAGCTCTATTGGCTCCTCATCCCCCAGAGGAAATAGTTTAAAATCCTTGTCCTAGCCTTCTAGTCCCTCCCTGCTTTGCACCTTCCTACCCTCTGTGACCAGCTAACACCATATCATCCTGTCCGTTCTCTCTGCTCAGTAGGTTCTAGTCTACTCCACATCCCTCATCTGGCCTGCCATCCCTTCAGTCATTTTGTCTTGCTTCCTCCCTCGCCCCCTTCAAGGCAAGTCTTAAGACCTTCCTCTTCGACCATGTGTTTGGCCACCCTGCTATGTGTGCCCCTCCTGCCCTCCACCCTCACTGATCTCAAACCCTTGCTGGGGCCCAATCCCTGACTGTCCAGTGCCTTGGGATGTTCCTCTGACCTGAAAGTGCTCCTCAAATGTAACATGTTGTTGTTAATTAACAGTGATAAGTATAAAATGTGGAGCTCCTGTGGCTCAGTGGTTAGAGCACTTGTCTTGCAAGCTGGGGAGACCTGTGTTTGAATCCAGGCAGGTCAGGGCCAAACCTTGGGCAAGTTTCCTTACTCCACATGCCTAATAATAATCCCTCCAAAATAACCACAATAATAAAATTGGTCATTTCAATCCACGACTGTTTGTGGGGGACGCTGCTGTGCGCAATTGGCTGCCGCGATTCGTCCACAATATACAGTCAATTCACTTTACAGTATATTCTGTGAAGTGCTTTGGGACGTTGATAAAATGTGGAAAGCGCTATATCAAATGCAAGGATTATTATTATTATTATTATTATTATAAAAATGAACCAAAATAAATAAGATAATGTGTTAGAGGCAACTACAGCACACCTGAGAGAGTTTTATAAAACTTCTGATGACACTTTCTGTATTTGGAACTCAAGTTAATCTATTCAAAAATGTTCTCTATTAAACTCTCTGCAACAGTTCCAATACCAATACCAGTTCTAATACCCAAAATTCCAGTTTTAGGTGGGTAAGAGTATTTGCAAATACCTGAATAATCAAGCATTTCTATCATTGCACATCAAAGTCAAATTAAATTCATTCATTCCATTCAGAACATAATATGTGTTTTGACAGTAAAATATTCTCTCTATTTAAACATTATTTTTCAGGTTCTATGTAGATATCACTGTACTGGTTCTGTTAAACTATACTTTGGCCAATAGCCTGCTGGTCGTACACTGACAAACTACAGTATACTAGTTTACTACTACTAAATTAGTTGTACTACTTTGGGAGTTAACATACCAGGTTTGATATGGCGCAATATTAAACGTATCAGGTAACAAAATAATAATAATAGTAATCCATCCATTGGATATAGCACTTTTCATGTCTTCTATACGTCTCAAAGCGCTTCACAGAATATACCATTAAGTGAATTGACTGTATATTTGCGGACATAACGCGACAGCCAGGCATGTCCCACATACAGCCGTGGATTTAAATGACCAATTTATTATTGCTTTATTTTTTGAGGGATTATTATTAGGCATATGGAGTAAGGAAATTTTCCCCAAATAAATTAATTATCTGTATGTAACCAAACAGGACAATTTTTAATTACTGTATTATCACTTGGAGGGGTTTAAAACTGATAACAGCTTGAACTTAATCCACTGTAGGATGGACAGCCAATGGGGCCGAGCGAGGATGGGGTGACAACTTGATGCAGGAGAAGACGAGGCTGCAGAATTCTGGATAGTTACTACTTTTGGAAAGCCTGCAACTTGTGTAGAGAAGCCCTGGGGAGACCAGCGAGCAGAGTGTTGGTGCAGTTAGAAGTTAATAATCCTCTAATAACTGACAAGAAAATGAATTGTGTATCTTATAGAAAGCTATGCCATTTCCTTTTGTTTAAAACATAGATTTCCTTACCCAACAACTGATTACAGACTGTGAACAAAGCCAACAGCGACAAGCCAAGATCTAACTAGACTTTTCCTCATTTTTCTGTTATCTATAGTGTTATCTTCAGAGTCTTTAGAAAAAGAAGACAAATTGCATATTATCGCAGACTTCCTACATGCAGTATGAAAGATTAAGCACACAAATAAATCAGATAAAATTGTTGGCATTGCTACGCTTCACAATTTGGA
Source organism: Hydrolagus colliei (assembly GCA_035084275.1). NCBI lineage: Eukaryota > Metazoa > Chordata > Chondrichthyes > Chimaeriformes > Chimaeridae > Hydrolagus > Hydrolagus colliei. Next base: position 1,369,960 of record CM068744.1, on the reverse strand, counting down.
TCACGACCTAATTCATTCTGCAACTCACTGTACAAGAGCACATGCTCTGTAAAGATGTGAGTGCGTACTGGAGACAGGAAAATTGTGCTGTTTTTTTATTCTTGTTTAAATTATCAACAGCATTTTGCAATTTACTCTGAAATATTACCTTACTCTCTCCTCAAAAGGTTTTGTTTCAATTTACCAGACTATAAGAAAGGTATTCGATGAATTGTACATGTCAGCCTGGCTCAGTTGGAAGCACTCTTCTCTGTGTGAAGAGTGAGGGTTGAAGCCCTAGATCAGGACATTGAGCTCATAATCTGGGCAAACCCTCCCATGTATTGGTGGGGGAGTGCTGCAGTGTCAGAGTTGCTGTACATCAGGTGAGATATTAAACTAAGATCACGTATGTCTATCTCCATGGATGTTAAAGATCCCATGGTATTATTCAAAAGAGACAATAGCCTAAATTGTTTAAATGGTCATTTACCTCATGGCTGTTCAATCATTCGACCGACCGACCGACCGACCGACCAATCGAAACTTACATTTATTTCGCGCCTTTCACGTTGAGAGGACGTCCCAAGGCGCTGTACAGTCTGGTAGGGACAAGAGCAGGGAGGGAGGGGTCGGGGCAGGATGAAGAAGAGTAGGAAAATTGACTGTATATTGACTGTTGGTGGGACATTGCTGTGCACAGATTAGTTGCTCGGTTCACCTACAACTACTGTACATAAACAGAGCATCACTACATTTTGTAGTAAATTCTGTGAAGTGGTTTGAGATTTTTCAATAACATAACGCGCCACATTATTAATTATTGTGCTTAAAAATTGGTGAAGAAAGCTTTCAGGCTGCAAATAATAACACTTCCAGAATAGCCACATCCCACTTTCTTTCCATTATATAATCAAGGCATTTCTTAAATGTGTCCAGTGTCTTGGCCTTTATTGCCCTTCTTGATAACTCTTTCCAGCTGTTGACTATCCTCAACGCAATAAATTTCTGATGCATCATTTCATAGTACTGTACTGTATATACTAAATGCAAACAATATTTTATTTATATTTCTGGTCATTTTCTTAATACCGTATATCAACTAAATGTTTTGGCTTTACAATGTTATTCTATTCAAAATGTAACTATTGAAACAGAATTAAATTACAGAATTAAATTATTAATTTACAGTTTCCTTATGTAGTAAAACTTGTTTGCTGATTATTCCTAATCTTTCCAACGATAAAACTTGTTTTTGCGTTTGGGTGACAAATATCTAAATGGGAAAAGGTGAATTTTTACTCAATAACTCACTGAAATGATGTCCCAGCTGCAGCTGATCACGCTTCCACAGGTCCGTTAATGCTTCACAATAAACACTGTGCACACAATATTTATGATTCCCTCACTAACCCATTGAATGCCAGTGAGATAACTCAGAGTAGTGTTCAGCTTCCTGTGCATTTGGATGCTTAAGCCACTTTGGATCACTTGAAACAAAAACAGAAGTTGCTGGGGAAGCTCAGCAGGTCAGGCAGCATCCATGGAGAAAGGAAAATGAGTCAATGTTTCGGGTCTACAACCTTCATCAGAAGTGTTCTAAAATTGCCTTCATTATCTTTGTACTACAGAACCAGGGACTGGGGATGGGATTCCTCAAATGGATGCTGAAGATTCTATGGTACGATTCAAAACAAAAAGAAAGTGTCTTCAATATTTATCTTCTAGAATAATTGTTGATGCTCCTGATGGCTGTTTTGGGTTGTGCTGCGATTGCCTCACTACACTGGGTAACAATTGCCACCAAGTGCTTTAAGATGTTGGGGTTTTAGGTTTTATAAAAATGCATTTTTTCTTCTTCATGGCCACTATATAGTGACTCCTTAAAGCAAGTGTTGAAATCAAGTGTGAGTAGGATAGTGTTTGGTTGTGATGTTGCCTGGTCAACACCTTATTTCTAAATATAATAATAATAATCCTTGCATTACACATAAAAGGAATAATCTCTTGAGATGGGACTATTGGAACCATATCCCAGTCTGGGTTCTCCTGGCTTCAGGAAAGAGGAGAGAACATTGCAAAACAGTTATTCCTGAAATCCAAGAGACTTTGTTTCTGTCATTATTATTGAGAACTGTTTGCAGCCACACAGTGTGAGCAAGGTGAGCAAGATTAAAGTAAGGGGGAATGGAAAAATTGGCAAGAAGTTCTTCTCCCACCAGTCTAGGAACCCCAGATATTCCTAAAGCTATTGGTAATTGGGAGCACTGATTGATGTTGCTCAGGCGTTAAAAAACCTAATGCAATTCCATCTGCAATTCCAAAGTCATTCATTGTTAAAACATTTTTTGAAAAAGCAGAAACAAAAATTAACTGTAAGCCAATCAACATGGAAACAAAAAGATAATGGATGTTAGCTTTCCAATATCAATCGTTTCCATTACATTTGATTTATGTTTATGAATGTTCCATTTGTAATGGCTCCTGGATTGTCCAATGAAACTGGTAGCACTCTGAGATGCCGTCCGGCGTGGAGGGCACCATATAAATCGAAGTTGTTGTTGTTTTGTTGGTAATAATTTATACTACAGTACTGTATTTATATTGCTGTGGTGTGAATCAAATTGCGGTTCAAACCACTTCCTCGAGGTGATCTCCTTATGAGGAGGCAGGACTGTTCACTCCTAAATAGTACTGCAAAGCCTATACTCCATACTGCACCTTTCATGACAAATCACTACAGAAATTGCAATGATTCACCACGAAAAACGCAGCGTAAACACAGCATATAAGGATGATTATGGAAACCACACAATCTCTATTTAAGACTCTAACTGGTGATTCCCAGAGTTACAGAGGATCCACTATCGGTGGTTGATTCAAAATCCTAAAGATCGCTACAACCACAAACATGAAAGAAGGATCAGAGTCATTCTCCAAGGAAGTGTCACTGGACAGATAATTATGGCTTCCACATTACTTCTGGAAAAGTGGTAAACAATACATCAAAACTAAGTAAATATCAGGAACTGTAACATTGCTGAATTTATTGGGTTTCATTGGGTAATATTTCTTCTCAATAGGCACAATTAAATATCAATTTAAATACTACCAACCACACCAACTTGCACTTACATGCAGAGCATCTCAGAGTGCTCAACACTGGAGGAGCCTGAGTCCGAGCCTGATGAGAGGGAAGCTGACTGTTGTAAGCACGGTTGAAAACAAGCGTTTTCAGGTGGGACTTGAAAAGGGTGAAAGTGGTGTGCAAAGTGGAGGGATTGAGGGAGAGTGTTCCAGAGTGGAGTGACTAAAACCGCAATCTCTATTGGAGGGGCGGAGGATGGGAGTGACGAGTAGGAGGCCAGTGCCAGGTGAGTGGAGGCACCTGGTAGTGTATTTGGGAGTGAGGAGGTCGGAGGGGTGAGGAGGTGCCAGAGAGTAAAGGGATTTGAACACAGGTGTGAGGATCCTGAAGTCAATCCGATCGGTGACAGGGAGCCGGTGGAGTCTGGCCAGAACTGGTGAGATGGGGGTATGGAGTATGGTGTGGGTCAGTATGTGGGCAGCAGAGTTCTGACTGAGCTGGATTCAAGTAACCTTCAGGATTACTTACTTAGTAAAGTGAATGACCAATTTCATCTGGGGGATATTTGGCCAGAATATCAGAGATATTCACCTCTCTTTTCGAATAGTGGCTCAGGATCTTTGCCATCCGCCCTGAACAAGCAGACAGGACTTCAATTTCATATCTCATTTGACTGGACAGCACCACTGTCAAGACAGCAAACCCCCAGCTTTATAGGCAAGTCGGTCAAGACCTATGAGTTTGATGCCTCAAGCTGAGAGTGCTACCACCTGCGTGAGGCTGACACGTTTTGACGAATAAACACTGTATGTCTCTGAGAAACTTTCTTTTGGCATTCAGGCAGGCAATCCTGTGAAACTTACATTCCACAAAAATCAATTAAAAGTGTACATTGCGCGTTTCATTTGTTTCCAGGACTGACATGAGAACTTCTGTAGTTAATATAAAGTAACTTGCTTAATACAGGCACTCAATTTCCACAACATACTTGCACAGCCATCTGTACATATGCTGTGCCTTTCTTTCACAACTTGGGACCTCAGACCCAATATTCAAAAATGTAAACATACAATATAATAATAATAATAATCCTTGCATTTGATGTAGTCACATCTTCTGGATGTCTCAAAACTCTTCACAAAATATACTATAAAGCGAATTATGGGCGGTAGCCAATTGTGCACAGCAGTATCCCACTAACAGTTGTGGATTGAAATGACCAATTTTTTTTTGAGGGATTGTTATCAAGTGTGTGGAGTAAAGAAATTTGCCCAAGGTTTCATCCTGCGTGGAACCGAACCCAGGTTTCTCGCTTGTAAGGAGAGTTCTCTAACCACTGATCTATAGGACTCCACACGAGGGAGAGGGGTGATAAGGTGGGATTTTTTTTACAATGCAAGTGATTACTGTACTGTATATGTATACATATAAATGCATACATGCCCCTGGCTATCTCTCCTCCCACTCCCACAAAACTGCTACTGCTATCATCTGTAGTCCCACCCATGATGAAGCAATCCCCATTGCCCTGTTCTTAACCCAGTGGAAATACAATTGTTGTGACATGACCTGAAAACCCAACGCTAGTATTTCATATGTTTCAGGATTTTCTTTAGTATTTCGTACTCAAATAAATTAATTGCTTAGAAAATAAACTTACTCTTAATCAATGCAAGGCAATTTACACTAACACTTTCCCTTCAAACTAAAACTGTTGCAATATGAATATTCAATAGGAGTTTTTTTTGTTGCCACCATTCAAAGTCTGCCTAATTCTTGCCCAATTGTTTATATAGAAATCCCCAGAGTGAATGCAACAAACTGACACTTCTCATTTAAACATATTAATCTTTTTCTGAAGCAGGAAAAGGAACATTCATATACATTTCATAAAAATTATGCAAAACATAATCACTTAACACATGCAAAATTTCACAACGAATAGGCTAAACAAACAATGATTTGTAGTCTGAAGACATTTCCTAAGTGCAATACACTTTGGTCACTGAAATATTCTGTATGTCAACTTTCACAATAGTAAAGAAAGAACTAAAATCTCATACATTATACTCTGTAAATACAAGGTCTGTAATTATAAAGAGAACAAAGATATTGGTTTAAAGGTACTTCCAATTCAAGGATTTACTACTCCAATCTATGACAAAGAGCTAAAAATCAGCTGTAAAAAGACCTACGGTATTCTAAAGTATTCTTAGTTTACTAAAACAATGTTGGCAATGGGATATTTGTATTTTCACTTACATACACAAACTAAGCTGAAATTTCCCCCATTGAAGCCAATATTAGAGTGTACTGTATGCTCACGTCATACTTGCAAAGCAATATATTAATTACAATGCCACCAGTACAAACCAATGAAGTTTTGGTTCATTGAAACTCTACAGTAAAGTTTTTAAATGTTGTTTGTTGATGGAAAAATAGGTTATGGACAGTGTCATAAGACAAGATTTGTACTTGTTATGCTAAAAGTCAATTCTGTGAAATGACATGAAGGCTAAATAGAAAATGTTTATGTTAGAAAAACAATGGACGAAAGCTATGCACCCTGCACAGTGACCCAGACAAATTATTAAGCCCTAATGGTATTTTATTCAATCAAGGAGAGAGGTGTTTACTTTCTGAGTCTTAAAGAGAGCAACAGGTCAAAGTATCAAATACCACTGAAAATCCATGTCAGTTCAAGTGGTAGACAGAAAGCAAAGGCCAAATTGTAACAGCTATTAGAAGTAAGACTGTGTTATGCCTTAATACTGCAACAATCCTCAACACTAGTAAAGTTATTTTCTCCTTATAATAAGATGATTACAGAATGATGACTATTAGCAGACATTCCCATCAATTTTTTTTATCATTGATGAGAATTTCGCCTACTTTTTGTATATTTGCAAACTTGTTCGGGAACATTTTTGCAGAAAACATACATTACACTATTTATCCTAGTAGGTTTCCTATGTTGTAGACATTTGAATAGAATTTTCTCACTGAGATTGTGATTATAAAAGTTGCTTATACAAAATACACATTCATCACACTTTACAGTAAATTCTGTGAAGAGCTTTGAGATGTCTTCCCAACAGTGGTCCACAAACAGTCGTCGATTAAGTGACCAAATTATTATTGATTTTTTTATGGGATATATGACCTCTGGAAAAAAGAATCAAACCCAGATCCTCTTGCTTGCCAGGCGAGTGCTCTAACCCCTCTAATCCTGCTACAGGATTCCACAGTTAATTCAACTTACAATTTCTCTGCTTCTACATCATCTGTACTCCAGTGAAGAAATAGAAGATGAGGGATGAAGCATACACTAATTGAGTGACTCTGCTGTCTTTGCCATTCACATTGAGATTTGGATCATTTGGAGCAAAAGGTTTCAATCATTTCAACTTCTGCAGACTATTCATTTTGTGCAAATATGTCATTTGTCAGCCTCACAATCAAACTGAGTGGAGCAAACTCACGTTTCACAACAATAACAACAACAAATTGCATTTATAGATATATATAAACGTCTAGAGGATATCCCATTGCTCGGTTGAGTTTGCAATTGAATTGGCGGTTGGATTTGGTGGAGTGGAGGCCAAAGGGGGGGTTGACCAAAGGTACGGTCAAAGGGCTTGTGACAGACCTTCACACCAGTTTTAAATACTTCCCATTTACATTTTCTCTTCAATTGATCCTAAAATGAGCTGAACCAAATATGAATTTAGCATATTAATGGGTAGATCTCATTAAAACTAGAGCCAAGTGCAATAGTGGTGCAAAGCCAGGCTGGTGCTGCAGCAATACTGTATTATCATATGTTTAGTCAAAGCAAACAAGAACTTAAATGGTGTGTTTTGTTTCATCGTTACGCTTCTCAAAAACAGCTTGGAGCTGATTACCTTTGCACAGAGGTTGGTTGCGGCGACAAAAACGTCTTAATCTTACAGGTTGATCAGCCGCGCACGGATACCTTTAAAGTAAATCCACAGCAAGGAGTTTAACAGAAATCTTCCCTAATCCACCAAAATATTTAGTATCATATTCGTAAAGTGCTGAACCGTATCAACTTATTTTTGAAATCAGAATCTCTGCATCTGTGAATAGCTTATTTTGGGATTTCAAAATGCCTCACAGGACTTTTGTGGTAAAGAGCGACTGTGCTGTTCTCATCGCAGTCTGTGGTCTCCAGCAATGTCTGATTTATGTCCCATACAGACTTAAACTTGAAAGTTATTTTCTTTGTTGTTTTCCATCGTCTTGAAGGCATTTTGAAGGTGTGCTGGACTCTTTTTTGCTACAATTGTGACGTGATTTCACAGATATCTTTGCTCAAACAGCAATTATTCTTGTTGAGCGTCTCAACACTCAAGTCTTATTCGCCGAGTGAGGCCATTCGTGGCATTGTCTGATGTTATCCTCATCAGATATCCACAACTGCAGACTTTACTCCAGAGTTCTCTGGAACCCTGGTTGATTTCTCTTCATTAATTGTACCTTGGGAAGTCCTGAAAGGTACAGCTGTATAATGATTAACCAGTTCCTCTGCACTTTTGTATAATCAGGGAAAGGTTTAATTCACTGCACTACGTGACGTAACAGAAAGCTGTATCACGTGAAAGGTGATAGCCGCCAACCATTTCCAAATGCTCAGTTACAATTGCAATCGATTCTGGCAAGTTAATGCTCCTGATAATATAATCTACATACTTTCTAAAAGACCCATACAATGCTGCAGAGGCTAATAATTGAAATGTTGCACAGCAGTGAAGAACAATTACATTTTTGGGCACAGTTCTAAGCCATTTATAATAATAATAATTCTTGCATTATATACTGTCATGCATATAGATATCGCCCCCAATATTTGAAATTCAATTGATATGAGATTGTACAATCCGATGATTGCCCGATAGTGCTGATGTAAACTTTATAGAGACCTACACTATTGATCCCAAAACAAATAGTTCCTGTCCATTCAATGTTTACTTTATTTCTGTCATTAAACCTGCAAGTGTAAATCTTTACAAGCAGCAAACTCAGATAAGGCATCAACGATACATTGATAAAGTTCAGGACTTTGATGGTAAATATTTGGTCGTTGTGGGGAACTTTGTGTTTGATTGAGAGTCTCCCCCCTGCTGTAGATTTCTGTGAAGTTTGTCAAAGTTGCTGAAATGTTACACCTGTGTCTCAAAGAAAGTAGAAATATTTTCAACAAAAGTCAAAGCTTTTTTTTTGTAAAGCAAACATTAAATGAAGCAAAACAATTAATATGACCATTTCATCTCAAAAACAAGATGAATTAAGCAATTCAAGTTCTATTATTTTTCAGGCACGCACCCTCTTGAATCACCGTGCCTTGTATGTTTTATTATTCTTTCTGCTTTGACACATTAAAGTAAATAACCAAGTAAACCAGACAATAAATGCGTAATAGGTATTGGGAAAAAGGATACTAGTGAAAAGGCTCTTTATTTGTCTGACATATTTTTAACCATTTAATCAAAAAAACCTGTCTGCTTATTCTTAATTCTTTCTCTTGCAAGTCAAATCAAACCCTTAAAGCATTACGTTTTCTCAAAAGATATGCCTAAGCTATACAATCACACAGAATGCGTTTGCTTGTGTTTTTCCCAAGCACTGATCTCGGTGGGAAAGAACTTGTAATTCAGCTTGTGTCCCCGTTGCTTTCCTTTTGAAGTGGAGCTTCTGCACACAAAACAGCTCCTCCATAAATTTTCTACCTTTTTTTTTGCAAGTCCATTACATGAACATTAACCAGATTCCCCCTCCTGCAGCTCTGACCCTGATATGGCCTGAACTACCTTAGAACTGACGTAGTCTGCAGGTGCAGCATAGTACGTTATTATCAGTGTCCCTGACAGCAAATTGTTGCTGGATTTCCTTGTGAAAGATTGATACTATTGACCAGAATGTTAATTTACATGTACTTAGGAATGGCACTGATAATTCTTCTTAATCTCCCCCAAAGTACTGCATAAGTAACTGCTCCAAAGTGAATTAACCTAGTGCGTTAAACTAAAATATAGCTGTCTATTGTCTACTGCTTCCAGGATCCAGATACTCCCAACATTTCATTAATTTATCCAAATAATTCCCTCTCAATTAGGGTGACAGATTTGCCAAATATGAATGTTATTTATTGCTTTTGAGTACCGCGCTTTATTGCATTTTGCCGCAGGAATTTTGTATGATGAATTGGGGGAATATTGGGAAATGGGGAAATTAATAAAAACATCTGTTGAATGTTAAAGAGTTTACAAGGTAAATTTGTTGTGCTAGATATAAAATATTTTTCTGGCACCCGAGTATAATCCACAAACAGCAACGTGATGTTAACACCGCCCCAAAATAGCTCATTTTCCCAACACGGGGTTGAGAATGCACTCCCCGGGAAAGCAGCAGGAATAATAGCGTCGCAAGGCCGGAAAAAACATCTTGCGACATAAACTGCGTGTTATGCAGGGAAACCGATGTACGTCACGCTGACTCGTGAGGCCTCGGCTTTGAGGTGATCTTGGGGCTGGAGCAGAGGTCCTGCCGGTTGGCCTGACGTACATAAGTTTCACCGCAGGATTCACAGCGCGTGTCCCGCAGGGCAGGGCGGCTGCTCTTTCCCGAGGAGCACATTTTCAGCATTTACGTCTTTCCTTTTTTCTAGAAATGTTTGTGCGCAAAAGCGTACACGGCAAAACTTCTCTTAGAGGAGACGGGGCCATTTTGTTCATCATCTGATATTTAGTGAAATGAACAAACTGTAAAGTTAAGCAGGTATACACCGCTAGGGATCAACACTTTTTTAATTTAAAAAAAGTAGATATTTACAGGTTTTGAAGTTATCCAAAGTTTTTATTTAGTTCAGCTGAGAAAATACTTATGTCAAATTGAATAGGCATGTAGTGGAAACATTCCACAGATTGAGTCTGTCACTGAAATGGCTCTACAGTCACTGGTCATTTGTCATTTACACAGTAAGCAATCCTATTGCATTAAATGAGGTTTAGCATCAAGACATGCAAGTTCTCATATTCTCTTTACTTCAATGCACAGCTGTATGGTTAGAAATGTTTCCACTTCCACCCCATACACTTAAACAGTTGTAAACAATTCTTAAGAGACGCCGATAATTCACCCTGATAATTCTAAGACCTGTACAGATGATAAAATTCATGTAAAGCTGTGTAATCATAAGATGTATATTTTTCCTTTATGTAAAACCAAATGCATACTTAGAAACACAAGCTTTGCCTCTCCCATAAAACTATAATAGATTTCCTATTTTTTCCAAAAAAAAGGCACATGTTGGAGGAGGAAGTCCATTTATTCAAAACAACTGTGATAAGAATCATTCACACACTGCCTTGTAGACAACTTTGGCCTGTGACTTTCCAGTTCATGTGGTTTTGATTACCTACTTTTATGTAGCGTCACCAGCCTGAAGGCTCACAAAATGGCAGCGCAAACAACTGCATTTTTATACATAAGCAAATGTGACACATACTGTATACACATACACAGCGTACAGTCACAAAAAACAAACCACAGACAGATTCAACCGAAATTAATCATTTAAGATGAATGAAAAATTGTTTAAAGAATTGACTTTTATGCACCTCCGCCTCAGGGAACCACGACCGATGAAGCTGAACCTCATTCACACCTTTGTCATTTCCCGGATGGACCATTCGAATCAATCCCTCCCTCCCTGTGAAACTCCACACCACCATCACAACAGTTCTTGCCAGGCTCCATCCGCTCCCAATCACCAAACTGATTGATTTCGAGAACCTCTCATTTGTTTTCAAATCACTTCATGCCCTCGTACCTCTCTACCTACCCGAGCTGCTTATCCCCCACGTCACCACCCTGTGACTCCGCTTGGCTGGCTCCTGCCTCCTATTTGTCCCTCGTGCCACCATCGGTGACCATGCCTTCAGTCACTACCACCCAGAACATTGGAACACTCTCCCTCAATCCCAGCGCTTTGCTCCCTCATTCCCCACCTTCGAATGCCACCTAAAGAGCTTCCTTTTCGATCATGCGGTCACCTTCCCCCTCCCTCTCCCCCGGCTCGTTGTCATACTCCGCCACAGTGAAGTCCTGTGGGAGACATATAAACACAAGTTGATGTTGCTGTTTTTGTGGTACACTCTCTGGCACAGAACTATCCTGTACTTTCAATCATTATTTGCTTACACAACCATTTATCATCGAACACCCAGACAGATGTATCACTGACTCAATGATCTGTTGTATCTTATGACTGACAGGATTGCACAGATATTTTCTCACTGTAAGTAAGATCAGCAGCACAATAGCAAGATTCTTATTGACAGGCAACACAAAGTATTTGGCATTGCATTATCCAACAATTCTATTTATTTTCACTATTAAATTTCAAAAGCAACATTTCTTGAAAAGTAATGTTAGTGATAATGTGATCATTTTACTTTTCCTTATTGCAATTTGCTCAAACCTCATTTAACACAATGGATATTTAAACCAGCGTGCCTGTGTTCCAATATGATATATCAGCAGTCAGAACCCTGGATTTTTCACGTGATTCCCAACTTCATTGGATCTTAATGAATAAACATGACAAGCAGAGGGGCTGGATGCAGAGAAGAGAAATTTTTAAAAAAATGATATTTAAAGTTTTTCTTTCAATGTTCTCTTCCTCTCCTGAAAATGCTTAGTCATGATAGGGTTGGGTTCAGCTTCTCACCCAAACTGACCTCGACAATCTAGATAGCAATTGCCAACGACCGATTTAAATGTGAGGCATCAAAGCTGAAACTGATCCGAGACTCACTCAACTTTAGCACATAGACACTATTATTATTACACACTATCCAGAAGACATAGGGGACAGAGATCAGGAGCCAGATCTGATTTTAACCCTCTCCAGTCCGAGAAGCACACCCAAAGTTTAGTACCGGAATCTGAGACTGAACAATCTGGAATAGTCCGTGGGATTAAATGCAGAATTTACAGTCAGTAAAACACCAAGCAATGAATTTATCCACTGAATCACCTAAGCTAATTAAATAATTTCTAAAATATCCTTTACAATCTCTACTTTTCATATTAAAAAAACAAGTTGACTTTTGAATACAACTACAGTAGCTACATTGTTAAACCATCAGATGCAATTTCATGGAGATATTTTCCTTCCACATGTTCACGCAACAGGATACACTGAATATTCAAACTTTTACTTGTGACAGAATAAGAGGGGATAACAATCAAAAACACAACATAACCAGTCAACCTGTTTTCATAAACCTCAGGCCTTTTTATAATTTTGCCCAGAAAAAACTTGTACAGTAAAAGCCCATTTATCCATGACCCGATCAACCGTAACTTCCGTATAACCGGCAAACACAAAAAAAGGTCCGCATTCGATTAACCAGAATTGATCCGGAAAAATGCATTTTTTTTGTGCGTTTTCGGCCAAATATCTGGCAGGCGCTTTAACCGGCATTGGCCAGGTACCAAGGGTGCCGGATAAACGGGCTTTTACTGTATAATCTAATAGATGATTGGGTTAGAATTTTACTCAATTAAAAGCAATTATTTAGATAGCCCATTCACCTTTATTTCTCCTCTTTTCATTATTTTCCTGCCCTCCAGGTAGTGAGAATAAGGCAGGTTTTTAAGCTTCCATCAAGCCACTCTTCAACTAGAATTTCAGAGCTTTGTATTAAAAACATCCTTGAAAACATTGGTAAAACACAGTCAGTGATGTAAGGTATCTGCTTTCCAACATTTAGCTATGCCATATTTTGGTGATATATAAGTCAATCTCATCTGCTGCTTAAATAAGTATCACAAGATTAGTTCACCCTGGGACCAATTTGACCTCATTCCTCCAGAAATCAAGTGCCTGTACTGTATTGAAATTGCCCTTTGCAACTCTAAACCATTTCAAGATCCCCACTCATGTATTTAAATCCCTTCACACTCTGGCAGCTCCCTATCTCTGCTCTCGCCCGACACTACCTGTGACTGGCTCCCACCTCCTCCTTGTCGCCTGGACTCCCCGCCCCATTATCAGCGACACAACCCCCAAAGCTGTAGAAATCTCCCTCAATCCCTTCGCCTTGCCCCGTCTCTTCCCATTTTCAGGTCTCGTTTGAAAACCTTCCTCTAAGACCGTATTTACTGTCAGCTTCTCCCTCCCTCTGGTCAGTGTCGGGTTCTGCCACTGTTAAGCGTTCTGAGACGCCACCTGACATGAAGTGGGCTGTATAAATTTAAGTTGTTGTTGTTAAACCCATGTCCTCTTGCTTTACTGTCTGAGTGCTTCATAAAGTATTGATCTAGGATTACTTTTCAAACCCATTTAGAATTGTGTGTATATAATGTTGTTTGAATATTATTTTTGCATTGGTTTTTTTTAAAAGAGGGGGCGGGGGGGATGAAAATCAAATATCAGAAGCCCTAACAACATGTTGCTGTGTATCTACGGAGCAAACGAGTCATCATCACTCCGAGGGAAAAGGCCTCAGCGACAAGTTATCTGGAGATGACAAATTATTCATATGTATAAATATATAAACACATGCGGCCAGGATATTGACAGGTTGATGACTTAAGTAATAGTAGCAAATTAAGCCAGGGTTCAGTTATCAGGAGTTTACTGCATGTCAAATGTAAGAATTATTATTGTTAGATCCTCTGTGTTCCCAATAGTGGTTTTCAATCTGAGTGTTTAAGTTAAACACACTGTGATATGACAGAACTTTAACTTGCTTCCAGAATCTAAGAGTTCACCTGCTGCAACAAAGAACAAATCTCTTCTGGCCACAGTATGTCAGCATTTTAGCAGAGACGCAGGCAGTTTCTCAGAAGTCAGCACAGAAGCACAAGGGATCTTTAAATCACAATGTGCTGTCCCAACACTTGGAAAAGAAAAATGCTAGAGTTGGCCAGGTTCCTAGTAGTGCTCACAAAAACTGGACCGATTTAAAACAAACATCAATGCAGAAAGTAAGTTAAAAGCCAGACTTCAGCTGTTTGGTGATTCATAATTACATCGCTAATTTTTTAGGAATTTTTATTATAAGGTTAGTATTAAATGGGCTCAATTCCTAAATCATTTTGATTTTCAGACTGGTTTATTCTACACCTGCTTTCGTTTTTAGAAAATCATCTGGAACTCAGCCCAATGAAATGAATAGAAACATGAAACTGATGACAGTGAAAAATGGCAAGCGAGTGGACAGCCTGTGCCATTTTATTTTAAAGTAAACTTTCAAACCTCAATTGCAACCAAGACATATCTAGGTACGTTACCCTATTCATCTCAGTGTTTATCCAATAGCTGTAGATATGAAAAATAACTTCACTTTGCTTTTTATTAAATAACAATTGTCCCTGAAATTTGTGTCAGAACTCTTCACATTGGGCTGAATGGTACAATCTTTTCTGAATTTGGGGGCTTCTAGAATGTTAAAAATATTAAAATCACATGGCTATGATGGTGTTTCTTTACGGTGAAATATCCCTTCTAAAGATATGGTATGAAATAGATTTTTAAAATAGATTTTTAACATGAGTTTTTAAACACCCAAATCCAGTCCTTACTACTTAAAAGGGGCACAGATGCCATCAAAAGTGATTGGGTAACATCTTTGCCTCCAGTTAACACAGAACATGATGAAGCAATCTAGACTGAAAAACATCAGCACATTACAAAAACACTAGTGTGATGTTCTTCTGGCTCCTCTCCCTCATCCCATAGTAAATATTTCTGTTTATGCCATGATTTGTTATGTCCATGTCCTTCAATAAGTATGCTGGGTAAAGCTTGGTACATTTTCTTTAAAATTTTATTCATGTCTTTAGGCTCCATCTCTTAACCTCCCCCTACATCCCCACACAAAAAAATGTCAAGGATTTGTACAGGCTGCATACATTAAGAATAAAAATGGGTTCATCTCACAGATTAAAAACTCCATATGTGAGAATTTGTAGGTCATCTGACACTGCATTGATTACTGTAGGTCTGGCAGTGAATTATGGGAACCACAGTCCTGATGTGTATATCTCAAACACAGTATGATTGTGATAGATGGCACATCGCACCAAACTCACTTACTGCAGCTTTATTCAAAGCTCCCAGTTTGTTCAGGGGATGGTTCTGGGACTTTGAAGGAAGACTATTTTTATGTTATTAAAGAGTCAATAATGTGACTGACTGGCAGAGTTAAATAACAGGCTCCTTCTGTGGGTGTTCTGTGAATGCAAAATACTAATATTGAATTCTTGATTTTTTGAACAGCCTGATCAAAAGTGTTGGGAGGATGCAAAATCAACAGGAAGTACATCAGGAAGCTGCTCATAAGGTTGGGGAGGACGGGTTGTCATAAAATCCCAAACTGCGTTACTTTGGGAGCCATCGAGAGCAGCTGTCAGCCAACTCGTGGGCACTGGAGGTGACATTGGCGATAACCTGATGATCCAAGCGGTTTCTTACCTTCGGAAACCAGCTGGTCGAGAATCAAGATAAGTCCAGAGACAAGTATACCCTATAATAGAGCACCTTGTAGGTTTGGGGTGGATTCTACTGTATAAGCCAAACTTCCTTCTCCATATTGATATTGTCAAGGGTTTTGTGGTCACATAAACGTAGCATAATAGCTTAATTATGTATCATAATGGCAAAAGAAGTTTAGCTTCATTAAGGTGATATATCCTGCATTACTGTAGCTCGGTGGTTAGAGCAGTTGCCTCACAAGCGAGAGACTTGGGTTCGATTCCCGGCAGTGCGAAACCTTGGACAAGTTTACTTACTCCACACACCTGATAATAATCCCTCAAGAAGAAAAACAACAATAATTTGGTCACTCAATCCAACTGTTTGTGGGACAATTACTGCTGCTGTGCGTCAGCAGTGAACAGTGCTATATCAAATACAAGATAATTATTATATTGTCATTACATGTTACAGAAAACTTCTATTAAACACTTTGAGATGGCTTTGAAACAAGGAACTATATTAAATTCAATTAAAATTATTTAAAAATAGTCTCACAGTTAAATATTTACACAATGTTCCTGTCAGCATTTCATATGGATCCTTGCAGGTACCCTGCCTCTGAGTCAAAGGTTGTCAGTTCAAGTCCCCACACCAGCCCTTGTGTTTCTGATCTACACGGCCTTTTGGAAAGCTACTTCGTATGTAGAAACTGAGATCTCAAATTAAACTATCAAACAGTAGCATTCTCTTGAGCCACTGTGGTAATATATACGATATAAAGGATAGGACCAAAGGAAGTTTTAAAAGGCAACAAGAATCTGTGAAACTCTTAAAGGTAAAAAGCTTTCTCTGCAGCTTTGGAATGGTGCCATCTACTGGCTGACATGCCAAAATACCCTCCAACTTACAACACAATCACCATCGGTGGCAACACAAACCATTGGGTCTACCTGACTCTGATCACTGAAAATAGCAACTTTCTTTTGCTTGCTAACATCAGTTAAACATGAACAGAATTACAGCAGAAATCCTTGATGTCCTGCGTCAGTACGAGTACATTTGTGTTGCGATGAACTGCAGCCACTTGTGAAGCAAAGTGTGAAATGAAACGAGTCTGCTGCAAGTAATCACAAAACATAAAATGTGAACGAGCAGGAGAAAATCTGTTCCGGGTTTATCGTCTGCATGGTGGTCTTACCTGTAGGTCTCTGTTCTACAGGTGACATCTAGAAAATATTGGCACCATATTATTTGAGTCAATTAGAAACAGTATTAGGGAAACTACCGCCACTGACACACAACACATTTGGACACATTTATTGAAGGTTCAATTATATTTGACAGGTCAGAGCAGATTTTATTTTCACAGGTTTTTACAATTGGCTGGAATGGCTCACGTCCACCTGGTATTTAAGGCGTATATATTTAAGTGGAATTTATTAAAATGCTGTAGTGTTATTAACACCATAAATCTTAACATGGCTTAAGGGTTTTAAAAAACAAAATAACATCCTCTCTGGTTACAGAGAAACAATGTGGATATATTTAAAAGTCTTGCGGGTAGTCATATTTATACTTATAATTTACTGCTCTACTTAAGACTATTTAATACATGCAGATGAAAGGGAACAGTTGGAAATCAAGTGCATGCCTCAAACAGCAGGTTGTTTGAAAAACAGAAAGCAGCTGGCCATGACATGTGTCTGAAAAAATGTTTTACAGAATTTACATGGTTACAATTTTAAACTAACCAGACAGTGTAAATTGCAAGCATAAGTCTAAGGGGGGTTCAAGAAGGGAGGAGAGACATTAAGTGGACTGCGAAATGGATGCTCCCCCTACATAAACCCACTGATCATCATTCATCCACCCCCATATGATCAGAAATGTATGGACAGGATAAAGCTTCAACAAAAGCACGGAAAACGAACGTTTAGACTCGGGCACAGAATTGACTAAGATAGCAACACTGCTATATACAATAGTGGGACTGGAAATACTTAAGACTCTGATGATAACAATTCCCATTGCTTGTCCAGCCAGGACCACCCATCTAATTTGGGCTTTGGCTTGCACGGCTAACAGGAGCTGAATGGGATGATCTGAAGAAGCAGACTACCAAGACCACTAGAGAGGGCTGGCTCGATTCCGACATTCAGTTGGCAAACATGTCACCCTGGCCCCAGTTCAGCTCCAACGAGACCCCGCTTACCTCCCCCCGAGAGACAAGGAGGATAATCATCTCATGGTCGTTCAAGATCTGACAAGCACAGGTTTGAACCCTCACTAGGTAGAAGGTTGATACCAGGAATTATCTGATGGGCAACAACAACAAAATTCCATTTATAGAGCGGCTTTCACGTCCATCGTAGGTGGGGGTCATGACGTAAGTAGGACGTCCCATGGCGCTGAACAGATAGGTCAGGACCTGAGCAGGGGGAGGAAAGGTTGGGGTAGGGGGTGGGGATGGAGAGCAGGAGAGGGGGAAGAGTTAGGAGGGCAGTTGAAGGCATGGTCGAAGAGGAAGGTGTTGAGACCAGCCTTGAAGGAGGAAGTGAGGCGAAGGGATTGAGGGATGCAATCCCAACAGTGTGGGAGCAGAGAGGCTGAAAGCCCGGTCACCGATGGTTGGGGGGTTAGGGCGGTGGATGTGGAGCAGGCCTGAGGCTGCTGAACGGAAGGTGTGGGCACAGGCTGATAGGGAGACAGTAGGTCAGAGAGATAGGCGGGGGCCAGGCCGTGAATGGCTCCTCGTGGAGCTCCTTGGCTCAGTGGTTAGAGCACTTGTCTTGCAAGCTGGGGAGACCAAGCTGGGGAGACCTGAGTTCAAATCCAGGCAGGTCAGGGCGAAACCTTGGGCAAGTTTCCTTACTCCACACGCCTAATAATAATCCCTCCAAAAAAAAACCACAATAATAAAATTGGTCATTTCAATCCACGACTGTGTGTGTGGGACACTGCTGTGAGCAATCGGCTGCCGCAATTTGCCCACAAATATATACAGTCAATTCACTTGACAGTATATTCTGTGAAGCGCTTTGGGACGTTGATAAGATGTGGAAAGCGCTGTATCAAATGCAAGGATTATTATTATTATTATTATTGATAGTGAGGACGAGGATTCTCACAGCACAGCTCAGCATGAAATTTGTGAGAGCCTTGAAATGATAATCACAAGCAGAGTGTATCAAACTCAGAAACGTAACATGACCCACACCTACGATGTATTTATTTCAAGCCTCAGATAAATAATTTAGTCCATGTTTGGCAAGTAAGACTTAATCAAATTTTACTTAAAGTGTCCAAAATGGTTGTTGGCCAATTCTGCGGAAAATTACAGGGGTTTGACGAATTTAGCAGAAAATGGCGGGGAGCTGATTGGTGCTATTCAGTTACAATTTAACTGCCAAATTACATTTTTTCACTTTATCAATAAACCTAAACATACGGAATTACCACATATTCGATTGTTTCAAATAATTTCTTTAACAAAAATTGCATGGCCTTTGAGGTGGGGACAGTGGGGTGGGGGACACCTACGAGGCTACAGGAGCTCTCAATGCCCAGCACTGCTCACAGACACAGAGACACACAAACACATATTCACAGACTCAGAGAAAGACACATACATACTCACAGACTCAGAGAGAGACACATACATACTCACAGACTCAGAGAGACAGACACATATTCTCAGAGAGAGACACATATTAACATAAGACTCTCAGAAACACAATGAGACACCCACAGGCACACTCACAAACACAGTGGAGAGGGAGACACAGACATACTCACACAGACACGCACAAACAGAGAGATACACAGACAGAAAGACACACACATACAATCAGACACACTCTCTCACACACACAGACAATCACAACAGTGTGCGCAGCTCCGTGCATGGGGCGTCCTCCTGATGTGAAAGGCCCTAAACAAGTGTAATGTTGTTGTTGTAAGTGCATCTGGAGTGGCCTCACTCACAGTGTAAACATCAGGGGAGACAATAGAAGAGAATTCAGGTGGAATGCTTCACGGAGAGGGTGGTGAGATTAACATGATAGTGAAGATGCAATCGAGGGGAAGCACGACTTTCTGTTGAGAGAAATGGGAATAGACGGGTATGGGGGAGGAGTGATGCAGGGGACCACAAGGACTGGTTGTGACAGACTACACAGTCTATGTAAGGCTTCCTAAAGTGTAACACAAAGCCTAATGCAACACTCCAAACAAGGTCTAATTAATGCTCTGTGTAACTACAGTGGATCTCGCTTACTGCTAAATTCCATATGATTTGTGATTAAGTCCACCATCCATTAGCTATTTTCAATGTTTCTTGCACCTGTGACTTGGCCTTTAATGATTTATAGACTTGCCTCACTCAATTCATTTGTCTGTCTACCACCCAGTGCTTCCTCATTTAGAATGTATTACCATCTGCTAATACTAAATCCAAAGTGTACCGGTTTATACTTTTCTACATTCAGTTACATCTTTGATAGGTCTACCCGCTTACCTAACCTGCCCCTTGGATATTTCACACTTCCAGCAACCACAAATATTACAGCCCAGCTCACTCTGATGACATTTAATATCACTTTGGCATGACAAAGTACTCAACAGCAGGCAGATTATGATGGGGGAAAGGGGCAAATTTATATCAGCTTTTCAGGAATTATACAATTCTTAAAAGTTGTATAAACTAAACATTTATTGAATGGGGAAGGTACGACAAAAACATTCACTAATGTAGAACCTTTCATACAGGGAATTGTCTCAAAAGACTTCATAGAGATCGAGTGGAAACCCAAAGAAGGTGGGAGATTAAGTCAATGGGAGGGAAGTTACTGAATAAATATACAGTTAATACTTATTTTTTAGGAATGCAGTTAAAGACATAGGTCTTTGGATAACTTTTCAACACAGAGAGGGTAAAAGGCTAAAGCATTTACAAAGTTAATTCCAGAAAGCAGGGACAGAGTGTCTGACAGCTCATTTGTTGATGATAAGGTGGATGGAGGCCAGAGATATGAAGCCTAAATTAGCAGAGTAGAGTGAAATACTTGGGAGTTATAAGAAAGTCAAGAGGTCTTTTTATTCAAACTTCTCTATCCTAGTTTTACAAGAAGATATATTTTCACTTTCAATTGAGGAATCTGACGTTGGGATGTCCTCCCGATGTGAAAGGCGTTTTCCCAGGTATGTATTACACTTGTCCAGGTATTAGGTCAGTCTCATGTTTTTGCATTTGCTAGATAATTTAGTCAGTTTGTGGCAGACACAACAACTAAAGTGAGATGCAATAAAGTGAGCATTCCACATTATTGATATCAGCATATTTTACCCATATATTTTCCTCTACAAGTGGGGGGAGAGCTTTGAACAGAAATAACTCTCCTTGATTTTCTTTCTCCTTTAACTTGAATGTGATTACAGATTAGAAGTAAATAAATAATAAATAATCCTTGTACTGTATTTTGTCATATCGTACCTTTGGGGCATCTCAAAGTGCTTCATAGAATTTATCTTAAAGTGTAATGACTGTATTTGGCAAGCAAACTCAGCAACCAATTTGTAAACAGCCATGAAGTTGAGTGAATGACCAATTGTACCTGAGAAATCATGGTCAAGACACTGGGAGAAACTACCATCTTTTTCAAGTAGTGCCGTGAGATCTTTAACATCCATCTACCGTATATCTCCGCGTATAAGGCGCACTTTTTTTCAGGTCGGAAGATCTCGAAAGTTGGGGGTGCGCCCTATACGCAGGTACAAGAGATTTTGAGCCTCGGAAATACAGTAAACAGGAGGGGCGGCCGGTGCGCTGTCAGCCGGGGTTTGGTCAGTGTGTCTGGTGGGGGTTGGGGGGGGGAGCGGGTGACAGGGCTTCGGCCTCGGCCGCCCGGGCAGCGGCAGCAGCAGCGGCTTCAGTGCTGTGCTTACCTTCTGCCGAACCCAGTCTGCCTGCCTCACTCCCTGCCGCTCTCCCTCCCTGCCGGCCTGCCTCTCTCCCTGCCTCTCTCCCTGCCTGCGTGCCGGCCTGCCTCTCTCCCTCTCTCTCTCCCGGGCTGCCTGCCTGCCTCTCTCCCTCTCTCTCTCCCGGGCTGCCGGCCTGCCTCTCTCTCTCCCTCCCTCCCTGGCTGCCGGCCTGCCTCTCTCCCTCTCTCTCTCCCTGCCTGCCTGCGTGCCTGCCTGCCTCTCCCTCTATCTCTCCCTGGCTGCCGGCCTGCCTCTCTCCCTCTCTCTCTCCCTGCCTGCCTGCGTGCCTGCCTGCCTCTCCCTCTATCTCTCCCGGGCTGCCGGCCTGCCTCTCTCTCTCCCTCCCTCCCTGGCTGCCGGCCTGCCTCTCTCCCTCTCTCTCTCCCTGCCTGCCTGCGTGCCTGCCTGCCTCTCCCTCTATCTCTCCCGGGCTGCCGGCCTGCCTCTCTCTCTCCCGGCCTCCCTCTCTCTCCCTCCCTCCCCGGCTGCCGGCCTGCCTCTCTCCCTCTCTCTCTGCCTGGCTGCCTGCCTCTCTCTCTCCCTACCTACCTGTCTCTCCTGTCTCTCCTCCCTTCTGCCGGCAATATCATTGAAAATGCTTCCGGTTTTTTTCACCAAGAAAAGGTCAAAAGTGGGGGGTGCGCCTTATACGCGGGTGCGCCTTATACGCGGAGATATACGGTAATCAAGAAGGGACCTCATTTTAATGTCTCAACCCAACCACAGAGGAAGAACTGTAGTTGTTGAAGGCACAATATTTTGAATGAAATGTTATTCTGAGGTCCCATCTGCCCATTCAGGGGCTACACTATTCAAATATTAATAAGAGTTTTTCCCAGTGTTCTGGCCCACAATCAACAACAACAATAAAATTGCACTTATATAGCACCTTTCACATCGGGAGGACGTCCCAAACGCTGAACAGTCAGGTCCGGTCCCTAGATTTTAAAAAAATCACTCCCATTGATATTTTTGAGCCATTGCTGGATGCGTATTGTTGACCATATTCACCCACAAATGCCGGTACTATTCTTTACAGAAAGTTCTTTGAGACATTCTGACATAAAAAGGCGCTGAATCAAATACTGTACAAGGATGATTGCTTCCCCATCTCAGATTTGAATGGTATACAGTACTGTACTTAAACCAGAAAAACATATTTCTCCATGTATGCAAAATTGATAATGTGACAAGGATCTCAAAATACCACATGGGCACATTGAGATGTTCTTCTGACGTGAAAGGAGCTATATAAATGCATTTTGCTGTTGTTGTTGTCAACTGATATTATCCTAATTCCTTCCAACCCATACGTTATATGTAGTCAGTTAGACCGTGCTGGAAACGACATTGGGGAGTACGGCTTGTGGCTATCTTTTTATTGGACCTATCACATCTCATTTTATGGGTGTAAGACACCATGTTATAATAAGGTTATAACGAGGTTATAACATGGTTGCCTGGTTGCATGGGGAACTCTGACTAGCACAACATAACTGGTGATGCTCAAGTAAGGATTTGGAGCTTGCCAAGCCAATGGATGATTGCTTCCTGGCTCAATACATTAGGAAGCTTTACCAGAGCCAGTTCTCGCTTTAACGTTTCTAGTCAATGAATCCGATATTTTTCGGGGAGCTATAGTTCAACTGGTGACTATGACCATAGCTCGATAAAATTCAATCTAACTTGGGAAATGATGCATATGCACAACTGAACTGCAGCATATAACTTTAGATGAGAACATTTCAGGAGTCTGAGGGCTCAGTTTAGTGACATACATGGCAGGGATCAAAGTATAAATCGGGTAAAGATAAAGGGACATCCATCAAAAAGCATTATGAGGAGCATGCAGTACAATTACATAATCAAGTACAGCAGTAGCAAATTAAACAAAACAGTCCAAAAGAAAATTAAAGGAAAAAAGCTGAAGATCTAAAAGCTTGTAGAGAAGGGGAATAATGACCACAGGATAAGTACAAGAAGAAGTTAAAAAAAAGACATTTGGGAATCCATTAAAAAAAATTGGAAAAGGACAAAACTAGCAGGTGCAAAATATAATACTGAAATGTTTTCCAATATTATAACAGTTAGAGGGAAGAAGTTCAAATCTTAAGGAACACAAGGGGTTTTGAACAGCGCACAAACAGCAAATGGTATGGTTAGCTTATTAAATGACTTATTTCCTGAAAGGCTTTACAGGGAGAATATTATAAACATGCCAGCTAATATTCTGCACATGTTGTGCGGCTTTTGACATCAGTGAGACAGAGGGTCCAGATAATATTAAGGAATGGAAAACTAACCAGTGCCAAGGAATGGACTGTACCCAGACTATTTAAAGAGAGAAGGTAGGAGA
Source organism: Hydrolagus colliei (assembly GCA_035084275.1). Lineage (NCBI taxonomy): Eukaryota > Metazoa > Chordata > Chondrichthyes > Chimaeriformes > Chimaeridae > Hydrolagus > Hydrolagus colliei. Next base: position 1,346,047 of record CM068744.1, on the reverse strand, counting down.
TTTGTGAAACACTAAGAGAGATTTTAATAATAATAATCCTTGCATTTGATACAGCGCTGTTCACATCTTATCGACGTCTCAAAACGTTTCATAGAATTGACTGTACATTTGTGGGTGATTTTAAGGGTGTCAATGACTACAGGTAGACCTCGCTTAATGTTGCTTTGGTCAGTGTGGTTTCGTTGTTATGTTGCTGATACATCGGGGAACATATATTAATTTAACATAGCGACGTTCGCTATGACGTCGTTTGCGCGGGTGGAAACAAACCACCTTGGGTAGTGGAGGTGTACATAGACGCTGAACTCCGGTATTCTTGCGCGGTTCGCTTAACGGCGTTTTGTTTAAAGTTGCACTTTTCGCGAACACAACTGCGACGTCAAGCGAGGACTTAGTGTACTATAAAGGGTCTCAATCTGCAGTGGACACCAAGTTGGAAGGAACTGTGGAATGATAGCAGATAGTTAAGATCTTACAAAGTGAGCTCAATAGGGCGTGCATCCAGGCTAATGACTGGCAAATTAAGTTCAACACAGTTAAACGCAAGGCATTGCGTATAGGAAATAAAAAAATAGAAGCCACATGTACTGGACTGACGGCATAGAATTTGTCAAGTGTAAATTTTAAGACCTCAGGGTGTTATGTGACTCGTTGCTAGCCATATTAAAATAGTGTGAAGCAGCAATAAACAGGCAATTGGGATTGTAAGCCTACACTGTCAAATCCATTGAGTTCAAGCCTCCAGAAGTCATGCTAAAGCTGTACTGAGCTACAGTTAGACACATTCAGAGTAGCTCATACAATTATGGTCACTCCAATAGAGGACTGCCCAAGTCTGAGAGGCAGTGTAAAGGAGTACAATGAGGATAATATCCAGTGTTAGAGACATGAGCTGGAAGACTAAAAAGGCTAGTGCTGTTCCCCCTTGAAAAGAGATGTCTCAGATGTGACCTTGCAAAATTATACCAGATGTTAAATGCCATTGAGAAATTAAACGCGGAATAACTATTTTTTGGACATGTCAACGTAGCATAAGAGAGCACAGGCTGAAGGTTCTGAAGATTCACTAAAATGGCTTCAGATATGTGAAGATGGATACATTTTCATAATAACTGGAGCATTGCCAAGTGAAATGCCATTCCATATCAATGTCCAGCATAGCATTACACTTTTCTATTACTTGTCAACTTGTTTTACCCACTAAAGTACCAAGTCCTTGAAGACAAATACAAACAAATGTTGCAGAATACAACAAAACCTAACCGTTGTTATCCAAACAGATGTTAAATAGCATTGAAGAGGGAACCAATGAGAGTTGCTATCAGCCTATACTCCTTCAATAACGCTGCAGTTTCCATTTTATACACTGAAACTTACAATTGCGAAATAATTAAAAACTTGCCTCAGCACTCAGTGGAAAATCATGCCATTCTTCCACACCTCATTAATCGATCTCCTGGTTTTGCACAAGGTGTTGTTGACCTTACGTGATTGTGTGAAGGCTTTTGTTTTCACCTACATCCTGGATGTGTCAGCCATTCTGTACCCTCCCCCTCGATCAAACCAGAACTCATTCATCATAATGTGATTCACCAAAACTCATTATGTTGGTCACATGAATCAGCCTTTGCAGCTCAGTCACTCAATCGTTGTGGAACTCAATACTCAACAATCCATGGCTGGATGGATTCCCCATCCAGCCTTGTATACATTAATGATCTGGATTCACAGAACAAATGTGAGGAAAACCTGTGCAGATTATACCAAGTTGGGTGGGGGAGGAGAGCAGCTGGAATCAGAAGAAGCAGGAAGTCTTACGAGCACATGGGCTTATAACTGGTAAATTAGGTGTAATATGTATGTGCGAGGTGCTACATAACGGAACAATAGGAAACGTATATACTTTGTAGATAGGATACTGTATTCTTTGTATGTTATTTACTGAATATTTAAAAAGCATAACCTGGCACATGTTGTGTATGAGACTCTCTAAACAAGGAAACAGTACCGGTAATTCATCTGAGGTGGATTTTTGAGCAATTTGTGTTCTACTTTTTCTACCTCAATCAACTGCAACTTGCTTAAAACAACAACTACAACAATTGCCTCTGACAGCACATATGACATAGGGTAGAAATTGCCATGGGGGAATCTAAAATAAATCTAGGGGTTATGACACATCGCTTACCAATGTCAACACAGCAAGATGCAATAAAGTGATACAAAGTGATATTTGGCGATATTGCTGAATTAGTTGAGTGATATACGCCGTGCATTTGTTTGGTCAGGCATAGTGTGCAGTGTACAATTCTGGTCACTGCACACGCAGGTCATGAGAAACAACAACAGTATAGCCCCTTTCACGTCAGGAGGATGTCCCAAGGCACTGGACAGTCACTGCTTCAGACCCGAGCTGAGGACAGGAGGGGGGGACCGAGGGGGGAAGCGAGGGATTAGGAGTTGCCGATGAGTCCATCGAAGAAGAGAGTCTTGAGGCGAGACTTGAAGGAGGCCAGGAAGGGGGCGAGGCAGAGGGACTGCGGGATGGAGTTCCAGAGGTTGGGAGCACAGTGACTGAAGGTGGCGGATCCAAGAATCAGTATAGAGAAGAGCAATGAGAATCATACCCAGTGCTGGTGGGTATGGGAGCTGGTAGGTATAGCGCCTTGGGACGTCCTCCCGACGTGAAAGGCGCTATATAAATGTAAATTGTTGTTGTTGTTGTTGTTGCTAAGAACAATGAATGTACAAACTTGAGCTTGTCAGTCTTGAGAGGAGACTAAGACATTTAATATCACCTTGGACATCTGAGATATCTCAGAGAACATCTTTCAGAGCTATCTAAAATTGTAAACATTGCATTTCGCCCGCAAATATACAGTCCATTCACTTTACAGTACATTCAGTGAAGTGCTTTGACAAGTCTAGAAGACGTGAAAAGGCGCTACATCAAATACCAGGATTTTTTAAAATTATAAATAGGATTGAAAAAATAATCTATGAACAATACTTTAGAATGCACCATGAGAGTAGAGCAAGAGAACAAGAGCTGTAAAGGGCAATTTGATGGACAGACAGAAGGAAGCACTTATATATAGCACATCCTAATTAAACAATTCTAAGGTTCTTAGTGTTAATTAAACTAATCAGCTACTTAAAGGAATGTTCCAGAAACAGTGCCTTTCAGGCTTTTCTCATGGTCCTGACATTCTATTGTTCTCTCGAGGAACATTAAACAGTATAGTACAACTTAACCATATTTTTTCTATTTTAGGAGATCCTCAATATTCTCATTATAGGAGTAGAACAGATTTTCTACCTCATTTATTTAAATTTATCTCTGGAATCAGCTGCATAAAGCAAGAGCTTGAGTCCTCTGGAGAAGCCATTTGAACTGCAAAATATACCTCCCATTTACAGGCTCCATAATCTTACAATGAATTACAATGATGGACATCCAGTTGTTGAATATGCAAGTACAGGTAGATCCTGCTTAACGACGGGGTTAGGGACTTTAAAACCCTTCGTTTAGCGAACATTTAGTTAAGCGAGAGTTTAACTGTATTTGGCCGCAGCCAAGACACCGCCCCGACCCGAGCCTCTCCGCTAACATCAGTTTAGTTTCCAGCGGTTCCTAGCGCTAACATTAAAAACAACAAATACAACAATAAACAATAAAATACAGACAGTCCTCGACTTAATATTATCGAAGCCACGAAGCATCCTGCCGCTTAAGCTCCTCCCATAGGGGAGGGACTGCACTACACTGCTTAACTGAGGCACGCTAAAGACTGAGCGTGTGTTGCTGGGGCAACCGGGAGAGATGCTACCCATGAGAAGCTGCGCCCGAGAAACCCGCGAGGTTTAAAGTGTGTGTAAACATTCGTTATAGCGAACACAGCCTTTGTTAAGTGGATAAGTGGTACAAATAGAAACCCTCGTTATAGTGAAGTTTCGTTAACCGAGCCTTCGTTAAGCGGGGTCTACCTGTAAGTGCCTTTACCTTGGTATTATTTAGATACAAAGCAATTTAATGGCCAACTGAAGGAGACACTAAGTGAGTTTACTTGGGTCAGTGCAGTTTTAGAGATACCACCAACTGCTGGCTTCTGATGACAAAGGCATTGTAATGTTACAGACAAGGTGATCCCCAATGTTTACCTTTAGAAAGTCTGCCATTATATTTTTTATATAAAAGGACAAATAAATGGACATTCAAACGTTGATTGTAGCAGCACATTGCAATGGGAGGTGGGGGGGGGGGGGGGGGGTAGGGGATGTTAAGAGAGGAGAAACAGAAAAACTAGGAAAATTAATACTGTCATCCGATAAAAGTTCTAAACTTGAAAAGTATGTTAGGTTTCTAGACACAAAAACAGTTTAGCACGCTCATATTTTAAAGGAATGTTGCCCCATAATGTAACATTTGGTTGACAGTAAAGGTATAACAACGCCAGTGTTTTGAGTTTTGAATGTTCATCCAAGAAGAACATCAAAGCTTCAGCGTTTTGACTATTATTCTGCTTCAAAATAACCACCAACGAAAGAACTTCACCACAGCTGGGCCAAACATGAGCAAAACCTGGGAAATGAGTGATTGGAAAACACAAGATCATAGCCAGAACAGATTTTGTTACAGCTCTGGTTAAAAATCTATTCACAATTCTGAATTACTCTTTGTGAACAGGGTCAGGCAGATAGTGGACATCCCCGTTTACAAACAATAATTCAGAAGGTTGAAACTATTAAACAAATGTGAAATGGCAACATTTTCACCCACATATATACAGTCAATTCACTTCACAGCATATTCTGTGAAGCGCTTTGAGACGCCTAGAAGAGGTGAAAAGCGCTATATCAAATGCAAAGATTATTATCATTATTATTGATTACATTAAATAATGTTTCCTATAAGTGATAGGCACTAACTTACTGAGTTTTGGTAACGTTTTAAAATAACATTTACCCTTAAATAATTAATCTGCAAATACACTGCAGTTGACACACAGCTGGAGAAGATTTCCAATTTCTAATTTTATTAAATACTATAATCGTTATTCATTTAACACTCAAATGCCGATTACACCTTAAAAAACAGATATTTAAAAACATAACAGTGCTTTTCATTTATACAGTTTGTCATGTTTAAAAAATCATGCGTTCTGGAAGTTATTACTGAACTAAATCACTCGATAATTACAACAATTATGATTGTTTCCATTCTTTTACAAAATTACTAAGCTTGCAATAATTGAACAATTGTGCATTTAAATATGAAAAATAGGTTTATTAATGCAGGTCTACAGAGTCCATTGTAATGTTCCATACTTAAGAATTAGTCATTTGAAACATTACAGTATCACAGTGTAATGCTGGGAGGGAAATACTGGGCTGCGATTAGCAGTTAAATCTGCAGACCAGGCATACATACATACATACAGCTTTTTCATTATTTTTTCTGGCAGTATGATTCTCGTGGGGGTACAAAGCACACAAAGTAAACACAAAACTACAAAGCACTCAACAAGACTCTGGAGTTCCAGGCCTCACTGATCCCTTCTCAAGGAGAGGCGCAATGCTGCTGTTTGATGACAAGCACAGTTAAAATTGACATGCAAGGCAAGCAGTTTGCTCCTTATGAGAGGAATTATGATTCTGAGCCCTTATACCATCTGGACTAGTATTTTTTTTTCCAGGATTAAACTACTGAAACTTATTTATATATTCAATAGTAAACCTTTTTTAATTAATATTATTAATAGTGCCTTTCACATCAGCCAGCAGAACATTCCGAAGTGCTTCATAGAATGTATTGTAAACTGGAGTGACTATATTTGTGGGCAAACGTAGCAGCCAATTTGCACAAAGCAATAATAATAATAATCCTTGCATTTGATATAGCGCTTTTCACATCTTATTGACGTCCCAAAGCGCTTCACAGAATATACTGTAAAGTGAATTGACTGGATGTATATTTGTGGGCGAATCGCGGCAGCCAATTGCACACAGCAGTGTTCAACAAACAGTCGTGGATTGAAATTACCAATTTTATTATTGTGGTTTTTTTTTGGAGGGATTATTATTAGGCGTGTGGAGTAAGGAAACTTGCCCAAGGTTTCGCTCTGACCTGCCTGGATTCGAACACAGTCTCTCTAGCTTGGTCTCCCCAGGTTGCAAGACAAGTGCTCTAACCACTAAGCCACAGGAGCTCCACAATGTCCAATGTCCCACGAACAGTCACAGAGTGAATAACCAATCTTATTCAGGAGATTGTTGACCAGGATACTGGAAGGAACTTCTAATCTTCGAATAGAGCCATGATATCTTCATACACCCACCTGAATAAGAAGATCGGGGCCCCAATATAAAATCTCATCCAATGGATGGCATCTCCAACAGTGCAGCCCACCATCAGCCCTGCATTGGTGTGTTAGCATAGAATAATGGGTACCACAGCCCAACACTGGGCTTGAACCCACAACCGTCTGACTTAAGAGGCGAGAGAGCTACTAACTAAGCCAGGCTAACAGCTTGATTTGTTTGAGGTGCATGGATTTTTCCAAACTAGATCTGAAATGGTCTGTGATATTTTTTTCAACTGGCATTTGACATAGGACTCAGCTGAACAATGCTCAACGTCGGATACAGAATAAATCACCTTCAATCATTCTCTGGGGATTGTCTGAAAATCAAACAGCCCTTCTTCATATAGATGCACCAGAGTTTGTTTCATCCTTCATCATACTGCTGGAGGTATGACATTCCCCGCTATGTTTGTTAACAAAGAGACATCACAATTCAAATACAACCCAATGTGTGAAATAAACTAAGACATTTCTTTGTAATGAATCACGACATCAAATGCAAGGGTATTGTCTAAGAAAACAAAGGCGTTTGGAAATGGTAGATGACTGTCGTAGTTGGTGACTGTTATAGATGCGTGTCACAGCCTATTTGTGCACAACAATATCCCACAAACAGCCATAAAATAAATGACCAATTTTATTTGGAAGGGATTGTTGGCTATTCTGTACTGCGCTTATTCCCTGGTGGTTTGTTTGAAAGTTCTCTGGAAGTCCTGTCTTCAAGTGAAATTGAACAGAAGCAAAATCTTATAATTGACCATTAAATTGACTTAGACCAACCACTCAATCAAAGCTACACTCAGCATATAAAAAAAACAAAGAATTTCTGGTTAGTTCTGCATGGAGTTACTCCACCCATCTCTGATGGCTATCTTGTCTGGATTAGCAACAGTATCCCAGACATGAGAGAATTTGCATGAAACATTCATCTTCTTAAGAGAAAAATACTATTGGAGATTACCTAATATTGCTTTTTCTCTTGTTGCCTTAAGTCTCCACCAACGATATCACTCAAAAGCCTCAGTTCCAAAAGTGACTTATGGAGTATTGATTCTGTTCATATAATCCATTGTTACATCCACTGTTGAGGAGTGTGTTAGCTGCAGACCAAAGCTTGCTACAACAACAACAATAAAATTACATTTACAGAGCCATACCTTGCTATAAATTTCCAAAGGAATGCTGCGTACCAGTCTAATTTGCCATTTGAACAATCCAGATCCCTGCACAGCTGTTCGCTGACCAAAAGTGAATGCAACCAGCCTGAGAAATGGAAGGAAAAACTAAGACCTGAATCCATACATACCAATCGTCTACCTTCACTCTATCCCTCCCAGGCAGCTCCATGCCTTGGCAATACTCTTAGTAAGACTCACACAGAAGCAAAAGTAATCAAGCATCTTCAGGAAAAGGGGGCAGCAGAGGAAATTGGTAAGGAAAAGAAAAAAAATCATAAAAAGACTGGACTACTTCATATTCATAAAGCATCAAGACCAGGTGGAACCTCTCCAAGACCACTTACCTAAATGATGATGGAGCTATTTTACCGTCTTTCCTTTGCTGAATGATTTCCACAACAGTGAACTACTTTGAGGTGTTTCAACAACATGATAAAGCAGTACATTTAATACAAAGATTATGTTTTCCAAGGAACATTGTTTACCTTAATAAACAAGGCAAAACTCACAATCTGACTGAATCAATACACAATAGAATACAATTTACATTGCACCTTTCACATCAGGAAGACAACCCAAAGCGCTAAAGAATGCTGGTTGGGGACCGAAGCTGGGGGTGAAAGCTGATGCGGAACGGAAGGGAAAGATTACCGAAAGCACAGTCAAAGGTAATGTTTTTAAATGTGCTTTGAAAGAGAGAAGGAAACAAATGAATATGTAGGACAAAGATATATGTAACCATAGCAAGAAAGGGTCAGAAATTTTAACCACAATATTGAGCCTTTCATGTAAAGTGAACATCTCTAAGTGCTTTATTAATAATACATTAATTAGATACAGTTTATCCGACACCCTCGGGACCTGGCCAATGCCGGTTAAAGCGCGTGCTGCTGGATATTTGGCCGAAAACACACAAAAAATCAAAAATGTAATGCATTTTTCCGATAAATTCCAGTTAATTGAATGTGGACTTTTTTTTTGATGTGCCGGTTATACGGAAGTTACGGTTGATCAGGTGCCGGATAAACGGGCTCTTACTGTATATAGCACATTAGCTTGTCATTGAAATGTCTTGATGCGCTTCACAGGATTCACTATAAAGTATAGTGACTGTACAATAAACAGTAAACATGGCTCCCAATTTGCGCATAGCAACATCACACAAACAACTTTAATCCCTTCGCCTTGCCCTTTCTTCACCCTTCTTCACGTTACACCTGAATATTTTCCTCTTCGACTGTGCCTAACGTCACCTCCCCTTCCTCCCCAGTGCAGTCAAACTACACCAAGTCACTTAACACAGCATGTGTTGAAACTGTCAGAATAAAGATTTCTACAGTTTAATATATCACCACAATGAATGTAGTAGAAGTTTGACAACTGACCTTAAATGCACCACAACAGGATCTCATTTGAGCTTAAGCTTCTTTTTCTATCTCAGTTGCCATTAATTATTATACTATTATTATAATATGAGTGTAAGGTTATTCAATGGTGATTACAAGCTAAAGATCTTATGTTATTCATAAGATCCAAATATTTTCAAGAATGGTGGAAAAGCATACAATATCAGCTGGTATTTGAATCCAGCTGTTTTAATGCTATACTGTATTTAGTTTTCAAATCACTTACTTCACAACACTCAAAACGAACAGTTTGAAATCCTTACCTGGAATAATCAAGAAAAGTATCCTTGGAGAAATCTCTGATTTAGATTTCAGATCCACGAGTGACCCAAACTTTAACACCTGGGTTGCAGCTCCACAACAGTAGAAGAATTCTTCCTTGCTCAACGCTTCTCCCTCTGTAATACGCAATATCATAGTTAAACAACACAGGAATTGTAATCCGCCCAAACTCTTACAGTCAGTATTTATTTTGAACGAAGGGACAAGGTTAATATTTAACACCAACAACAACTTGCATTTATAACCTCAAGCAGCGTAGAGTCCCAGAGTGTGTGACAGTGGCAGAGCATAAGATGAAGAATCATATCCAAATGATTTGAGATATTTCTTTTAAAAACAAACATTAAAAATGGAAGTCATTAACAGCATCTTTCATCTTTCCATTCAATACCGGTAGAGTGAGGAAAGAAACACCCAAATCTCTTTCTCATTCAATCACTGCAAATGTGCCTTGCCTTGTGCGTGATTGATAACAATCGATATACCAATACCAATTCTTACATTTAATCCAGCACCAACAATATCAACAAGTTTAAAAGTATTATCATTCAAGGCACTGGTGTCAGGTGCAGTGTATTGATCCACAAACACAGCTCCCAATTTGTACACTTGCCACAAACAGCCATGAATTAAATGTTCAGGGGATTGTTTGCCAGGGCACAGGAAGAAGGTCCCACGTCTTTTCAAATTGAATCGTGGGAACCTCAGCAGCCATTTGAACATTCTGAGACATTATCCCCACGTGAACGACGCTGTATAAATACACGTTAGTAAACAAACAAACTGGATCTTGGTTTAACATCTCATCCAAATCACAACATCTCACAACAATGGAATGCTCCCCCAATACTTCACCAGAGTATTAGGCTAGACCTGTGAGCTCAAGGTCTGGAACCCCAAATGTTCTGAATACAAGGGTGAGAATACTGGTAATTGTGTAAAGCTGAAAATCTTAAAATGTATTTTCAAGGATTAAACCTATTTTTAGGTTAACTTTTAAATTTGATTGTCATCTTTAGTGAAAAAAATAACAAGCATATGCTTTGAGGACTATTTATAAATTACCTTCTCTCCACCCAAAAAGTTACTACAGCTACATCATGAATATGTTATTAATACATACAGGCTGAGTCTATGATCGCCTGCCCCAAATCCAGTTATAAGTAGTGCAAGTCCAGCTTCAGGCACTGCCCGAAGGTGATTTGTTTACACGTAGCATGCAGAAAGCTTCCTGGTGTCTTGCAGTGTCTTATTAAGTAACGTGCTCAGAATCTGAGATTATAGACCCAAATCACAGCAGTCTGTATGCACAAAAGCCCGTAATTTCCTGGTTGTACAGGGGTGGAAGGTGCTACAATACCATGATTTGGAGATGCAGCATTAATAAACACAAAGCTTCCTGGTGACTTGCAGTGACTTAACAAGTAATGTCAGTACTGTATGTATGCACAGTGCTAGGGAGGTGAATGATGTACAAAAGCAGATCAGTCCAAATTTGTGCTTCAAATGCCTTAAATATTTTTCTCCCAAGTTTTACAAAGATCTCCAAAAGTGGAATTTTTTCTGCCATGATTACATCAGATTAAGCGGGGGGGGGGGGGGGGGAACAGGTATCAAGCACCAAAGTTGGCTGCAGCATCCAAAGCGAGAGAGAGAGAGAGAGACAAGCAGTCGAGACCTTCACTTCAGATACTTGCAGTGACTCCTCTGCAGGGCATGGGTGAGGAGTGAATGAAGCTCTGCTGTGAACATACACACATCAGGTGTGAATCAATTCGGATGCCTTTCCCTCATGGTAGCTCGAAGAATGACCCAGGAAATTTCAAAGGAATTGATCTTTAATTTCATTAAACATGTTATTCCATGTTTGGTGTCCGGTAGCATTACAAAATAAACAGCTGGTTTTGTACACACAGCTTTCAACCAACACAAGAGCGAACAGAAAGTATAAATCAGGCCAAACAAAAACGCAAAGTACTGAAGACGCTGGAAATCTGAAACAAAAACAGAAGTCGCTGGGAACTATGGAGAAAGGAAAAGTGAGTCAACGTTTCGGATCCATCTGACGAAGGATCGTGGACCCAAAACGTTGACTCACTTTTCCTTTCTCCATAGATGCTGTCTGACCTGCTGAGTGTTCCCGGCCATTGCTGTTTTTATTTCAGTATAAATCAATGCTCCTGTTTCACATCGCTTTAGTCCAGAAACCAATGTAATGTTGCTCTCTACAGTATGAACTGGGCATAATTGATGAGGTTCATTTGTGAACTGAGTATTGCCTGTACTCTGTACTGTCCCCACAGATACACACAAATCTCAAAAGGAGATATGCTTTTATGTTGATATGCAGATATGCTGATCTATCCAGCATCAAATTGCACTTGTATAACAGCATTCACATTGGGAGGACATCCCAAGACACTGGACAGAGGGATTTGGACCCGACCTGGGTTTGGAATCAAGAGGGTTGGGATCAGAAAGGATGGAGGGCAGGGAAGTTAGTAGGAGAGTGACCAAAGGTGTGGTAGGAAATGAGGGACTTGAGATGGACATTGAAGGTGACAAAGGAGGGGAATGAGGCGAAGGGAATGTGGGATGGAGTTCCAGAGGATGGGGGCAGAGGGGCTGAAGGTCCAGCCACTGATGGTGGGCACGAACCGGGCAAGGAAATGGAGCAGACCAGAGCCCCCTGAGCAGAGGAAGCAGACCTGCCACTATGGAGTTAGCCAGTCACAGAGGAGCGAGGTCATGGAGGGTTTTGAAGGTGAGGATGAGGATTTTAATCTCTATCCTTTGGATAATGGAGAGCCCATGAAGCAGGGTGCAGATGGGAGAGATAGGTTTGCAGAGCCTAGGGTGGTATCCAGTAAGGTCTACAGTAATTTTGTTGGTCATGATACAGTGAGACAAATGAAAAAGCAAACTACCATTCATATACCATAGAAAGTTCATCTATGAAACTACCGGGAACATCGTTAGAAAGATCAGAAAGTTTTAAAGAAGAATAAGTTATCTGGTTTCAACAACAACAACAACAAATTACACTTATAAAGCACCTTTCACGTCGGGAGGACGTCCCAAGGCGCTGCACAGGAGGCGTGTGACCCGAGCTGGGAGGGGAGTGTTCGGGAAGGGGTGAAACAAGTAGGGGAGGTCGAAAAATTCGGGGGGGAACAAAAGGCACGGTCGAAGAGGAAAGTCTTCAAACCGGCCTTGAAAGAGGAAAGGGAAGAAACGAAACGGAGGGATTGGGGGATGGAATTCCATAGGGTCGGAGCAGAAAAACTGAAGGTCCGGCCTCCGATGGTGGGGCGGTTCGGGCGGGGGGCTTGGAGCAGGCCAAGTCCTGCTGAACGGAGGGTCCGGGTGGGCGTGTAGGGGGAGAGTAAATTGGTTAAATAGGGCGGGGCAAGGCCGTGTAAGGCCTTGAAGATGAGGACGAGGATCTGGAACTCGATCCTCTGGAGGATGGGGAGCCAGTGGAGACGGACGAGGGTGGGGGTTATGTGGTCGGGAAGGCGGGTGCGGGATAACACACGGGCTGCAGAGTTTTGGATGACCTGCAGCCTGTGAATGGAGGAACTGGGGAGGCCGACGAGGAGAGAGTTTCCGTAGTCCAGCCGTGAGGTGATGTACACGTGCACGAGTGTTTCGGCAGCGTGGGGGGTGAGATAATTGCGGAGCCTGGCAATGTTGCGCAGGTGGAAGTAAGCGGTGCCGGTCAAGGCTCGGATGTGGGGGAGGAAGGAGAGTTTTTGGTCGAACATGATGCCGAGGTTCCTGATTGGCTTTGTGAGGTGGAGAGAGCAGCCTTGGATGTTGAGGCTGGCAGCGCCCGATGTGCGGAGGCGCTGGCTTGAGCCGATCAGGAGGGCCTCGGTCTTACTCACGTTCAACTGGAGGAAGTTGTCCCTCGTCCAGGACTCAATGTCGGACAGACATGCTGTCAGAACATCGATGGTCTGGGGGTTGAGGGATGAGGCGGAGAGGTACAACTGGGTGTCGTCCGCGTACATGTGGAAATTTACCCCATGTTTGCGGATGACATCGCCCAGAGGGAGTGTGTAAAGGGTGAAAAGGAGGGGGCCGAGGACAGAGCCCTGAGGGACGCCGTGAGAAACTGTGCGGGGGTTTGAGGAGAAACCGTTGGAAGATACAAAGTGTAGGCGGTGGGTCAGGTAGGAATTGAACCAGTCAAGGACTGTGCCTTGAAGGTTGAGGTGGGAGGAAAGACGTTGGAGGAGGATGGTGTGATCGACTGTGTCGAACGCAGCAGACAGGTCAAGGAGGACGAGGAGGCAGAGGGAGCCCTGGTCACAGGTTTCAAGAAAATACACAAAAAAATCCAAGAATACAGTGAATCTTACATAAGCTCTATCAGTTGGGACTATACATTTAATAGGATTTATGCAAAGTATGACTCATGTCAAAATTGCATAACTCGTATTATACATGACTTACGTAAGGTTATGTAAAGTCGGATTTTAGCTGATTAATTCATAACAAATACAACAACAACAACTTCCAATTTATATAGCGCCCTCCACATCAGACAACGTCTCAGAGCGTTTCACAATAAAAAATTCCGGGACCGAGCCAGGGGCAGGGGCAGAAAGGTGACCAAAGGCACGGTCGAAGAGAAAGGTCTTCAGCTGTGACCTGAAACTGGGAAGAGAGGGGGCGAGGGGAAGGGAGTGAGGAAGGGAGTTCCAGATCTTCGGGGCGTAGTGGCTGAAGGCACGGCCGCCGAGGGTGGAGCGGAGGATTCGGGGGGACATGGAGGAGGCCAGACCCAGAGGAGCGAAGGCAGCGGGTGCTGGGTTGAGGAGGGGAGAAATACAATCCACGACTAGAGCCCACATAACTTTCCCTCGGTCAGTTGCGACGTTCGCGATTACGATGTTTGCCAGCAAATGGAAATGAACTCCTGTAGTTTGGGCAGCGTAGGCCACCGTCCAGCATTGTGATGTGTCCATCCACAGTCATAACGTCACCATTTTAAATTTGTGCGCATGTGTGAAACCGGTAATTTTTTAAAATCGAGATTTGTTTGTACAATCCTCTATCAACATGAGTCAAAAACGCCCTGGAAGTTGTGAGTCTGGTACCACAAAAAACAGCAAAACTATTACTTTCAAAATGAAATGTTTTAACTTGTTTTGATGCCGTGAGTGTTATGTTATTTAAATTTATATATTTTTACATTTGATATTTTACATTTATGAATGTATTGTACATGTATTTCAACTTATAATTTTTTTTCAGAAAATGTTGACGAAAAATGTCCAAAAGAACCTAACTTCAGTTTATACATTAATTATTATGGGAAAAATGTGTTAGCTTAACGTCATTTCGCTTAAAGTCGCACTTTTCAAGGACACAACTACAACATTAAGCGAGAAATAATTGTACTGTCCTGGCTGCTGACATTAAGGCAAGGTTTCTGTGCCATGTTTAACCCACACATGTCAAAGCTATGGTAGGCTATTCTTTCCCTATTCAGTACTACCCAGTCCTGTGCCTCATGTGCAGAAAACATGTGCTGCTCAATGAATAGCACAATCAATAGGTTGCAAACAGGTTTTATTAGAATGTAAACTCTTGTTTCACATGAAGCAGGGTGGTCCAACCTTTTGGCTGCTGAGGGCTGGATGCCCAGTTTGGGAACTCACTTCTCCTCTCTCTCTCTCCCTCTCTCTCCCAGCGCAGCTGAGTTTTTTTTGACAACCGGGTGTCCAACACTAAAAATCTGGCAGCTCACAAGAAAGCGGGTCCACCCAACCACCGGATCCTGCAGCTGCCCTGAGAGGGCAGTTCAGGGAGAGGGGGAGCAGATCAAAGCTTTTCTCTTTCCTCTTTCATTCCTTCCTCTCCCACCCTCGCCCCCCATCCCACCCCATCACTCTCCGCTTCCCCCCAGCCCTCTCGCCCCCCCTCCCCCCACCCACATTGATGTTACCCCCTGGATTGGGGAAGAGCTTTGGAATGGGTCTGTGCTGCATTCTGTTGAAGGTAAAGACATTACCAATGCTGCAGTTGCTAATATAATTAGTGAATTGAAATTTTTGTGGATTTACTTAGAACGGGACAGGACTTTGGGCAGATGTATGACTTAGGCGATTACACAATTTATACAGAACAGGCTTACAGTATGTGAGTTTTACTGTACAGCCTTTTTTTCCCCCCTGTTCTATAGCAGTCAGATAAATAACGGAACAGTGAAGGACAGTCTGGACTGACATTCCAATGTTGCGCCTGGCAAGTGTGGCATTGTCGGAAGTGCCTGTTTCTGGATGAGGCATCAAGGTACTGCCAAGGTCAAACAACAACAACTTTGATTTATACAGCGCCCTCCACGCCGGACAGCGCCTCAGAGCGCTTCAGGTCCTGTCGGTCAGGTTAAAGATTCCAAATTAAAAATATAATTGGTTAATCTCTTCATGGCTATTTATGGGATAATTTTGTGTAGAACTTGGCTGCCATGTTCAACTACATAGTCACTACACTTTGAAGAGTATATCCTGTGAAGCATTGTGCAAACATCCTCACAGGTACTATATCAACCGCAAGGACAAATTTAACAAATTCAAACCTGAGCAAGTTGAAAAATAGAGACAAGTTGACCAAAGTTTTTAAAGATGGGATCCCAGGGAGTTATATACTGTATATATAAAATAATAATCCATGCATTCTATTTAGAACCTTATCATGTATCAAGACGTCTCAAAGCACTTTTATATAAAGTGCAGTGACTGTGTATTTGACTGTGTATTTGTTGGCGAATGTGGCAGCTATCTGACAAGCAGCCACATCCCGTAAACAGCCATGAAGGGAATCTCCAATTTTACCAGGGGTTCCTTCTATTCTCAAACAGTGCCACAGGATCTCCACCATCCATTTGAATAGCCTAAACTATGCCAGTTCAATGTTCTCATGTGTGCTTTAACCTGACTCAGAGGCAAAAATGCTTTCCTCTACATCAGGATAACATACAAACCAACACCATGAAACCATCAGGAGGGCTTGAGGCAGGGGGAGTTAGAGGCAGGGCAAGGGCACACTGGCTAAAAGCCAATACTTCCTGTTGAATATCTGATTCATTAATATAAATTGATTAACTACTGCAGATGCTGTTAATTACTTGATTATAAATCATCTTAAATTATATTCACTATCAATCCATATAATAATCTTTGCATTTCAATGAGAGCCTTATCACGTATTTGAGATGTCTCAAAGCGCTTCACAGAATATACTGCAAAGGGAATTGACTGTATATTTTGTGGGCGCAACACAGCAGCGAATCGCGCACAGCAGTGTCCCACAAACAATCATGGATGAGTAACTCATTTATTGTTATTATATTTTTTGAAATAATTGTTTCCTTGGAAAAGCGATTCACTAATCGACTAACAATCGGGTTCCTACTTACTGCTGGGTAAACAGAGGCATGTGGAGTGAGGAAACGTGCCCAACATTTCACCTTGCTGAGAATCAATACCATATATTCAAACATTAAACTAATACATGATTTGGTGCAAATAAAACCTACAGCTTTACCACTTATTACAAGACCTTCAAGAAAACAGTACACTTTAGTAGCTACAATATTCAATGTCCTTAAAATGTTTCTTCTTAAGAAATCTGATAAAAATGTTCCAATGGACCATTCTTCACCTTGGCAACAAGAAGTCAATAAGTTCCTTAGCATGATTCTATTTAGAGATTTTATATTCTTCTGCTAATTGAGATCTAACCAAATCTACCCATAAACCAAACTGCGTAAAATTAGTCATATAAATATATAGAATTTGCTACAAACATGATGTCTTCTCATTAAGCCAACAACATCATAGTGTACAGTTCAAATAAAAGAGGTCTTTGATACTAAAATACAGAGTTTGATGCCAAAAAATTATCAACAAAAATAATGTGATCAAAGTGATGCGTTCCATTGTGAACAATGTGCAGAAACATCTTTCTGTAGGGAAGCGATAGATTAACTGTTAATCGTTAACTGTAAAACAGAGGATCGAGTTTAAGATCCTCGTCCTCACCTACAAGGCCTTACACGGCCTTGCCCCATCTTACCTAACGGATCTATTCTCCCCCTACACGCCCACCCGGACCCTCCGTTCAACAGGACTTGGCCTGCTCCAAGCCCCCCGCCCGAACCCCCCCCCCACCATCGGAGGCCGGGCCTTCAGTTTCTCCGCTCCCACCCTATGGAATGCCATCCCTCAATCCCTCCGTTTCGCCTCTTCCCTTTCCTCTTTCAAGGCCGATTTGAAGACTTTCCTCTTCGATCGTGCCTTTTGTTCCACCCCGAACTCTTTTACCTCCCCTTCGTGTTTCACCCCTTCCCAAACACTCCCCTCCCAGCTCGGGTCACACGCCTCCTGTTCAGCGCCTTGAGACGTCCTCCCGACGTGAAAGGCGCTCTATAAATGTAAATTGTTGTTGTTGTTGTTGTTGTAATTGCCTGTTGCTGGAAATGCAGAGAGAAGAGTCAGCACTCTTGGATATAGTGAATCCTCAGTGAATAGAGTATTGGAAAGCAACTAATGAGGGAAACCACTGTAGATAATTCAGTGCAAGAAGTTTAAGATAATGACAGGCTTGGAGAGTTGAAATAGTCAGGAACTATTTCTACTGGCGGTTGATCAAGAACGCTGATTTAAGATTATAACTAGAACTCTGAAAGGGAAGATTAGGAAGATCTTTTTCTCCAACTGGATTATCAGACTACAGTTTGATTTGCCAGAAGTGGATATTGAAGCAGAGTTGATTAGGCCAATTTAAAAGAGAATTACATAAGCATATGGGGGAGGAAGGATATCAGAAGTTGTAGGGAGCTTGGATAAGGACAGATGGCTTCATTGAATGATGAGAAAACATTAACACTATTGCAATGGGTCAAATGGCCTGCTGCTGTTTTATTGTTTTATATGGTTCTAAAATGATAAAGATGATATTTTGGGAAGAAGTGACTTGAATAGATGCAAAGAATAGATGCAAAGGGGAGTGTGGGGGAGAAAAAGATACAGAAAAGACCAAATGTGAGCAGACAACATGCAGAGTGCAGGGATTAGGCAGATGTGTGTTTTTTCGAGTTATTATTTAAAGATTTTCATAACAACCAAAGTACATAAAATTGAAACCATACAAACCAGAACAGCAAATGGGAAAACATGAAAAAAAAAAATCCCAAACGATCATCCAGCTGCAAGCAGAAAAAACACAAAACATCCACTGTTGGCAGTACCAAGGTAAGACATGGAATGTGAACCTAATTCGCAAAGAATACAAAAGTCGCTGGGAACACTCAGCAAGTCAGGAGCATCTATGGAGAAAGGAAAGTGTGTCAACGTTTCGGGTCTACGACCCTAAGGAGACACCTTTTTTTAAGGAGACAAATTTATACAGAGAGGCGGGAGACAAGGGAAGGAACCCAAGGAGAAAACGGGGGTAGTCGCAAAGAAGTAAACCCATTACAGTTCTCTACAGTGAAAAATACATCAAGAGAGGAGCAAAATGCAGCTTGCCACTCACTAGATCAAACCACAAGATCCACTATACTGTAAATAAATCAAACTACTTCAGAGGTTGTCATCAAGCTTGATGAGGTGAAGGGGTTTCTTCTTCTAAACAAAAGTAGTACACTGTCAATGTACAACGTTTGGAGGTTTTCTTTTTCACAAGTTACCAAAAATACAGGAGATTCAAATGAAGAAGACCCTTGAGCCCATTTGATCCAATTTTTCCAAAGTATTCTACACCCTATCATCTTATCAGTACTGGATCAAGCAATTTCTCAATACACTTTCCTGTTATCCTGTCTCATATGTTAATTGCTCTCTATACTAAATAAACCGTTTAGGACCCTTAACTCAGGTGTTCTGCTATGGTGTTCTGGTAGCAGAACACCATATCAGGAAGCATCGTTGTGAGTTTATTTTCTGTATCCAGTTATCCCATTTTGAATATGCAAAATGCATAACCATTAACTGCTCGTACATTTTTGGCAGAATGACAATCTGGCAGTGCATCACAAATAAAAAACTACCACAGTGGTCATTATTATTAGTTAACCAAGTCCGCTCTTATGACATCAAGTAATTTATAACCTTTTTAATACAATTAAGTCAGAAGTCAATCTTTAAGGCACAGTAACGATGTACGATGTATTTAGAATGCCAAAATGCTGAACATTTTTTTTAAAAAAGAGTCTGAGAAGAGAACGTCCTTCATAAAGTTTGGTATTTTTAAATTATTGAGGTGAGAAGTGCTCAAATACAAATTCTTACAAACATGTGGTCAGCTATATCACCAAATGCTTATGAAAGGAAGCCAGAAAAGGGTTATGGAGTTCTGATTCCTCAGATTGGTGACAGTCCAAAAGCAGGCTCAAGTTATTGAGAAGATATATTGCTTCTCAGATACAAAGTGGAAATATGAGCAGTTTAGAACCAATTTTAAGGAGGAAATCGGTGCCTGAGGAGAAAAGAACATGAAATTTGGTTCTGAGCCAGTAATGCATTTTGAAATTTCTACGGTAATGCGTCAATGGACAGACAGCACCACAATCTAAATCCCTTTCTCTGTCATCCTACAGGAAAGGACATTTTAAAATAATAAATCCCAATCTACATAATATCCATGTTATACTTACTATTTCCTTCTATCATTCTAATTCATCTTGAGGTACAGATAGGAATAGGTACTTAGGAATCACCTATTTGATAATGTCTCATTGTCTTTCATACTACAGTAGAACCCCGTTTATCTGTGACTCGATGAACCGACACTTCCGTATAACCGGCACGCGCCCAAAAAAGTCCCCATTCGATAAACCAGAACTTATCCGGAACAATAGCGTTGGAGCATTTGTAAATGCATAAATAATAACAGATAATAACAGAATATTGTATTGGTACTTACTGTTAAAACTACTCTCTTGCGCTTCTCACCTTTGCTGGTAGATACTGCGCTTGAAGCCATGATGCTGCGGTTGAGGTTTATAGTCCAGCAATTCTTTTTAAAATGGAGGACGCCAAGCGGGTGAAAAAAACTGCAGCGCGACTTCAAAGCCTTACTAGCGGCAAGCCGATAACGCTAGCCGATAATCCACATTGTCACGCAGGTGCAGTATTTCAGTTTGCTGCTAGTAGAGTCGAGGGTTATCGGCTTGCTGCTCGTAAAGTCGCGAGACTTTAAAGTCGCTCTGCCATTTTTTTCACCCACTTGGCGTCCTCCATTTTAAAAAGAATTGCTGGACTGTAAACCTCAACCAGTAAAGGTGAGAAGCGCAAGAGAGTAGTTTTAACAATAAGTACCAATACAATATTCTGTTATTATCTGTTATTATTCAGTCTGGTGTGTATGGTGTGTGTTAAAAGAACTTTAATTTTTTTGTGGTGAGTTTTTGGCCGCGGGCCACCCGAACATCCGGCAGGAGCTTTAACCAGCATTGGCCAGGTCCCACGGGGGCCGGATACACGGGCTTTTACTGTACATAACTAGAAATCGTGAGCCTTGCGGATCTATACAATAATAATAATGATAATAATCCTGAAATTTGATATAATGCTTGAGAACCAGTGGTTCGCAACCTTTTTCAGTAATGTACCCCTTGTTAATTTTCAACATTATTGTGTACCCCCACCCAACTTCATACACACACTACCCATCTCATTCCACTTGCATTTTATGACCAAGCTTTTCTTATATAACAAAATAACTAGCACATACATAACCAGGGGAATAACAATTAAATATATAATTTGGAAGGCTATAAAACACTAAATAAGAGAGCTGAATAAATCAATGTACCGCCACCTGTACCCCCTGGAAGTCATTTTGTATATGTTCCCCTGGTTGAGAACTGCTGTTCTAGATGTCTCAAAGCACTTCATTGAATATACTGTAAGGTGAATTGACTGTAAATACGTGGTTGAAACGCGGCAGCCAATTGCACACAGCAGAGTCCCACAAACAGTCGTGGATTGAAATGACCTTTTTTTTGTTTTTTTTTAGGGATTATTATCAGGGCGTGTGGAGTAAGGAACCTTGCCCAAAGTTTCGCCCTGCCTGGAATTGAACCCAGGTCTCTTGCTTGTAAGGCGAGTGCTCTAACCACTGAGCTACAAGGCTCCTCCTTCTGTACGATGGGTAGGATAAGGCTCAAGAAAACATGAACAAAAAAGGAGCAACACTGAATACACATAATAATAATAATCCTTACATTTGATACACGTAATATTTGACAACATTACTGTTCTTGCTGAGTGAATCTATTGAACAACTAGAGACCCCAAATTTCTCATGGTCAGATGAGAACCATAAAATTGCTATTTTTAAATTTAAGTTTTAAATGCAGAATTGTGTCAGCGTGGCTCTGTTGGTAGCACTTTCACACCTGAGGCGGTGGGTTGTGGCCTCCAGCTACATATTGGGACATTGAACCCAGATAGCCTATATTGTTCTTTCGGTTGACCAGAAAAGTAATTATAGAAATAACGAAATAGATTTATGCCTTAAACCAAGAAATATTCAATCCCAAAAAATTACAAAGAGATTGATCACTCGTGGCCTATACGGGTGGTCCATTGCAGTACTGGGGAGTGTTTTAGTCTGAGGAGCCATCCTTTGGATGATACATTAAACCCAAATCCTGTCCGGATGGACATTAAAGATCCCAAGAGTTTTTCCAGATGTCCTGGCCATCCATAAAATTAGGGACTCACCCCATGGCTATTTATAGGACATTTCTGTGCACAAATTGGCTGCTGTGTTCACCCACAAAATACAGTCACAACACTTTACAGTATAATTTGTGATGCACTTTGAGATATTCCGATGATATGATAAGGTGCCGTATCAAATGCAAGACTTATTATTACTAAATTTCATAAATTCAGTCTGATCTTGGGGACTGGTTAAATTTCCAAAATGTCTGCTCACAATTAAGGAACCATGCAATGAATGCTGCACTTTTATTAAACAATAAAATGATTGACCACTTAAATGTTTAATAAAATGTTGGGACCAAATGGGACCAGGCATCGCTGTCTGACATGTAAAGTACAACCAATCTAAAGTCTTTAACTCTTTTTTTTCTTCTATTTTTCCATTTTATTTCTTTCTCACGTCTTTGCATATTCACTGACTTTAATGCTCTCCGATGCACAGCCCGCTGCATAAGGAGCTTTGGGATGTCCTCCTGACAGGCGCAGTATAAATACAGATTGTATTGTACTATATCTAAAGAAGTCAAGCTGGCTCTCTGGTAGCACTGTCACCTCAAAAGACTATTCAAGCCTCAAGTCGCAACTTGGAATCACATTGGCTAAGATGACAGTCCAATGCAGCTCTGGGGATATGACGCATTATCAGAGGTTTCAAAGCACTTCAGAGGATTTACTCCAAAGTGGATTTACTGTGCATTTTGTGGCTGAAAAGAGGCAGCCAGTATGTCCACAGCAATGTCATACAAACAACCAGGGAGTGAGTGACCACATTTTATTTGGGTTATCCATTGTCTGTCAGATGAGACATTAAAACAAAGTCTTGTTTGCCTGTTCAAGTGTATATTAAAGATCTTATACCACTATTCAAAAACGAAAGTGAGCTTCTCCCAGTATCCCAGCCAACAATCCCCCAAATAAAACTGGGCAGACACTCCATGGCCGTTGGTGCCACATTGCTGTACACAAAGTACTTAATCAAGCACGTTACCAAATGCAAGGATTATAATTTTTACCACTAAAGAACTTATTGAAAGCTAATCTCTCCCACCTTTGAAACAAGGATGTGTTTTAAGGAACGGGAAGAAATGTTTCAAGGTAATATGAAGCAAAAAGTGGTTATATTTGATAATAAGCTGTATAGTATGTTTCATTGCAACAATAACAAGAACAAGATTACATTTGCATAGCACCTTTCACGTCGGGAGGACATCCCAAGGTGCTGGAATTAAAATGGTTGAGGGATGGACCATGAGGAGCGATTAGATAAACTAGGTATGTTCACACTAGAGAGAGGTTGAGTGGCGATATGATTACGTTCTTTAAGATTCTGAAGGTAATAGATAATGTAGTCCATGGTAAACTGTTTTATCTTTAATATCACAAGATATTATTTGAACTGCAGAACCAGAGGACATGTTGTGCAAGTCAGACCAAATCTGCGGAAACACCACTTCAGCAGGCAAGTAGTAAACTTATGAACTGGCTCCCTAGCCTGGCAGTAGAAGCATGAAATGTCATTCGTTTCAAGAACAAATTAGATGTTTAATTCTAGGATTTATACTAGAAAATGACATCTTGGGATATTAAAGTTTGGGAACTTTAAAGTTCGGGACACCACATATAAAGTGATTACCAGGACGGTGGAAGGTAAACTAGATGGACCTTGGCCTTCTTTCACCTAGCAGATTCTTATGTTCTTATCAATTAGCCACAATATCCTTACTTTCACAGGAATTTCACTGTATAACCCCTGGGTACTAATAGGCATAGATGTTTCCAACATCTTGTGAAATTAAGATTAGAGCTTTTCCACTGATAGAAGCACAAGATCATACAGGAATCACATGCCAGGGACATGTGAAGGATACTCTGGAGATAGTCTGGTACTCCTTTACGACTTCCCTTGCTTTCCTGTGGCACCACAGGATGTCAACAAAATTCAGAAAGTGATCTCCGTAGTGTCTTACCAGATAAAGAAATTGAAGCTTTCATATCTTCTCCCTTTGAAGGAGCTGCTTCTGCAGTTTAGAGACTGGAGCTTTGGAATCCAGCTACAACAGGATTAGGTCTAATGGCTTGGTTATTGAGAACAGCCTAAAGGCTCAAGCTCTTCACTATCACGTTCTTCAAACAATCAGAGTGTCTGGAAATCCTTCCTTGTGAAAGATCTGTAACGGTAAGTGGAAAAGATTTGTCATAAGATGCAAAGATAAAGATACAACTTCAAGTGTTTCTGAAATCTCCCATATACCGCTGTATAGTTAGGGATTAAAGGCCATTTATTTCAGAGTGCTCTTGCTATTTCAATGTTAACTCCTCTGGGGAAAGCTCACACGGAAATTCTTTGTTGTGATAGTTCAAGAAAGTAAAAGAAAACACATCTTGTAACTTAAATTTGGTACAATCCAATATATTCACTTCCCCTGTACCACTCTTTTCTAATACAGGTATCCCCCGATTTACGACAGGGTTGTGTTCCTGAAAAATGTCACGCAAATCAAAATGTCATAAATCAGAACAGTTTTCCATGCGATCCCATTATACAACCTGAGATGCGTTCTTATGACTAACTTTTTGGAACTTAAATGCACTAAAATAATACAAACACACAAACTAACACACAAAACAACACACATAAGCAAGATTTAGTATCTAAAGTGATGACTTTGCGAGGTCTGTTACCGCTGCTCATTTCACGTACCGGTCTCTTTTCTGACATTGTAGAATGTAATATACTCATAAACACACAGTGTATCTACTAATATATATCAATATAAACACAACAATAAAATCATATTTATAGAGCACCTTTAACGTCGGGAGGACATCCCAAAGCTAGTCTGGTCTGTTATCTCTCTCTCTCTCTCTCTCTCTATATATATATATATATGTACACAGTATATACATACGGTGTGCATGCTGATATGATACAAACACGTAGTGTATTTGCTGGTATCTATATAAACACCAGGTGTATTTGCTGGTATCTATATAAACACCAGGTGTATTTGCTGGTATCTATATAAACACCAGGTGTATTTGCTGGTATCTATATAAACACCAGGTGCGTTTGCTGGTATCTATATAAACAACAGGTGTATTTCCTGGTATCTATATAAACAACAGGTGTATTTGCTGGTATCTATATAAACAACAGGTGTATTTGCTGGTATCTATATAAACAACAGGTGTATTTCCTGGTATCTATATAAACAACAGGTGTATTTGCTGGTATCTATATAAACAACAGGTGTATTTGCTGGTATCTATATAAACAACAGGTGTATTTGCTGGTATCTATATAAACAACAGGTGTATTTGCTGGTATCTATATAAACAACAAGTGTATTTGCTGGTATCTATATAAACAACAAGTGTATTTGCTGGTATCTATATAAACAACAGGTGTATTTGCTGGTAATTATATAAACAACAGGTGTATTTGCTGGTATCTATATAAACACCAGGTACGTTTGCTGGTATCTATATAAACAACAGACAGCAGGAAGGAGATAGAGGAGCAGATCTGTAACCAGATCATGGATAGATTGCAACCAGAAGGCGAACAGAGTTGTGATAATGGGTGATTTCAAGTATCCCAATTGGCAAAATAGCAGCGCTAAGGGCAAAGCAGGAGAAAGATTCATAAACCGTGTACAGGAAAATTTTCTTGAGCAGTATGTCTCCAGTCCTAAGAGGAAGGAAGCATTGCTGGATCTAGTCCTGGGGAATGAAATAGGTCAGGTTGAACAGGTTTCGATAGGGGAGCATCTAGGTAACAGTGACTATAATATTATTAGATTTGATTACTCATGAACAAGGACAAAGTACAGTCAAGGGTGAAAATGCTTGACTGGAAAAGGGCTAATTTTGATGGGTTAAAAAGGGACCTAGAGTTGGTGGACTGGCAAGTAAGACTGGCAGGTAAAACAACTCATGAGCAATGGGAGATCTTCAAAGATATGATAGCTCAAGGTCTAAATAGATATATTCCCACAAAAGGGAAATGTGTGGCAACCAAGCCAGCCTGGATGTCCAGGGATATTCTGTCTAGGATGAAAAAGAAGAAGATGGCGTACGACAATTGGAAGACCCAACATACTGAGGATAGCAAAGCGTATTATAGAGAATGCAGGAGTGATCTTAAAAGAGTGATAAGACAGGCTAAAAGATCGCATGAGAAGAGGTTAGCGGATAACATAAAGGGGAATCCTAAAATATTTTCTCAGCACATAAAAGAAAAAAGGTTAGTTAAAGGTAGGGTGGGGGCCAATCAAAGATAATGACGACAATCTTGTTGTGGAGGCAGAGGGCATGGCTGATGTACTGAACGAGTACTTTGCATCTGTCTTCACAACGGAAATGGATGCCCCAAATGCCGCAGCATTGGATGAGAGGGTAGAGGAAACAGATCAGATTACTATAGACAGAGAGGAAGTTCTGAAATGATTGACTGGGCTCAAAATTGATAAGTCACCAGGACCAGATGGGTTTCACCCAAGGTTGCTGTGGGAGATACGGGTTCAAATAGCGGAGGCTCTGGTCATTGTATTTCAATCTTCGTTGGACACAGGAGTGGTGCCAAGAGACTGGAGAGAGGCTAATGTTACCCCCCCCTCTACACAAAGGGGCAGAAAGACAAACCCGGAAATTACAGGCCAGTCAGCCTTACTTCAGTAATAGGAAAACTACTGGAGACCATAATCTGGGACAGAATAAATCTCTACTTAGAGGAACACGAGATAATTAGAGACACCTAACATGGATTTTTTAAAGGCAAATCTTGCTGAACAAACCTAATAGAATTTTCTGAAGAGGCGACTGCGAGGGTTGATGAGGGAAATGTGGTGGACGTTATTTACATGGATTTCAAAAAGGCTTTTGACACAGTACCACAAAAGAGATTAATAAACAAATGAGAGGCCCACGGTATTAAGGGGACAGTGGCAGTTTGGATTAAGAACTGGCTGAGTGACAGAAAGCAGAGGGTGGTAGTTAATGGGTGTTTCTCGAAATGGAAGGAGGTGTGCAGCGGTGTCCCCCAGGGATCGGTATTGGGACCACTGCTCTTTCTAATATATATTAATGATCTGGACTTGGGCATAGAGAGCATTATTGCCAAGTTTGCAGATGATACAAAGTTAGGTAGGGTAGTAAATAGTGAGGAGGACTGTAACCAACTACAAGCAGACATACACAGATTGGTGGAATGGGCTGACATGTGGCAGATGGATTTCAATGTGGATAAGTGTGAGGTGATACACTTAGATAGGAAAAATGATAGGAGGCAATGGAGATTCACGAGAATGATACCAGGAATGGGGAACCTTAGCTATGAGGACAGGCTGGAGAAGTTAGGACTTTTCCCATTAGAGCAGAGAAGGTTACGCGGGGACCTGATAGAGGTCTTCAAGATCATGAAAGGTTTCGACTCAGGCTAGACAGGGAAAAGCTGTTTCCGCTGGTAGGTGTGTCTGTGACCCGTGGTCACAGTCTTAAGATATCTACCAAAAGAAGCAGAGGGGAGGTTAGAAGAAATTGTTTTACTCAGCGAGTTGTTTGAATTTGGAATGATCTGCCTGAAAGGGTAGTGAGGTCCGATTCGATAGCAGCTTTTAAGAGAGAACTAGATAGGTATCTGGGGAAGACGGATTTGCAGGGTGATAGGGAGAAAGCTGGTGATTGGAGTTAATGATAGTGACTTGCTCGGTCAAACAGCCGGCACAGACTCAATGGGAATGGCCTCCTTATGTGCCGTAATATTCTGTGAACAGGTGTATGTGCTGGTATCTACATAAACAACAGGTGTATTTGCTGGTATCTATATAAACACCAGGTGGATTTGCTGGTATCTATATAAACAACAGGTGTATTTGCTGGTATCTATATAAACAACAGGTGTATTTGCTGGTATCTATATAAACAACAGGTGTATTTGCTGGTATCTACATGAACACCAGGTGTATTTGCTGGTATCTACATGAACACCAGGTGTATTTGCTGGTAGCTACACGAACACCAGGTGTATTTGCTGGTATCTATATAAACAACAGGTGTATTTGCTGGTATCTATATAAACAACAGGTGTATTTGCTGGTATCTACATAAAGAACAGGTGTATTTGCTGGTATCTACATAAACACCAGGTGCATTTGCTGGTATCTACATGAACAACAGGTGTATTTGCTAGTATCTATATAAACAACAGGTGTATTTTTTGGTATCTATAGAAACACAATAACTTGCATTTATACAGCACCCTCCACGCCGGGCGGCATCTCAGAGCTTCTCAATAGCAGAGTCAGGGGCAGGAAGAAAGTGACCGTAAGGGCGGTCGAAGGGAAAGGTTTGATATAAGGAGGTCGTGGCTGAGACTGGAGAGGGTGGGGGTGATTTGTGGGACTGGCTAATGGTGCTTGTCAGCAATGGCAGACAAAGGGGGAGCTGTGTGATCAGCAATTGGGTCAGGAGGGGGTCGAGGCAACAGATGATGAATGAGAGGGAGGAAGTGGGGATGGGGGCCATGGTAGGAGCTGAGGGCGGGGTGCCTGAGGGAAACGGAATGGGGGTGGTGGGGCAGAAGGTTTGAGGCTGCCAGGTGGATGTTATCAACTTTGGAGGTAAGGAAGTCCATGACCACTTTGCCCTTGCTGTTGGATGAGATGATTGAGGAGACACACAGAGGAGATGGTGGGCTGTGGAGAATAAGATTTTGGAGTCATTTTTGGCCTCCAGAATGATGTCAGTGTAGTGTCTCATTTTTTCTTGCAACCGAGAACGGCGGTAGCTGTGAAGGTGATCAAGCCTGTAGGATCCTGTAATTAATGTGATAAATTGATATCTTAAATGATGATGGCGTATGTGGAAGGTTGCACCTGATGGGACTTGGTTGAGATTGACTTGGTGGAGGAGATGAGGGATTGTATATAAATAACAAAGTCTTTTCAGTTTATGTCAGCGATTTTCTCGTGAAGATATGGTTTGCAGCTGGAGAGGGAGCTGTGCTGCGTTTTGTTTTTGCACAAACCAGCTTGCAAAGGACGCAATGGGTGAAAAGTCACCTAATGAAACTAAAAGAGAGATTGAGAAGGAAGGAGACGTCGAGATCGGGAGGGGAGAAGACTTTCTTTTTGATGGACTTATTCTTTTGGACTAATCTGTGAATTTAAAATTGAACCTTACCTCTCCATCTTTTTTTGCAAAATTGGTTTGGTCACCGTAACCATTGAGAGAATCAAACAGGGATACGTAAGAATTATTGTATTGTATTCCTTTAATCACTAATAGTATTACAGTACTGTACTAACCTGAATTAATCTGAATTAATAAATATGTATATTGATTGTACAACATTTGTCAGTCCTTACTTCACTGCAGGGTCACGAATATAAATCGACCCTTACAATTGGCGTCTGAACAGGGACCCTGTTGAGTTGAAGTGGGATAAATACAAATGTTAATATTGGTTATGCTCAGTCCTTGAACATATTCAAGACTGAGATAGATAGATTTCTCATTCGTAAAAGGATTTAGGGGTAAGGGGATAAGGCAGCTGGCTGGAGTTAAGAGTAGAATATAAGCCATGATTGAATGGCGGGGCAGGCTTGATGAGCCAAATGGCCAACTTCTGCTCCTACTTCTTATGTTCTTACGTGAGAAATTAAGTACTGGTGTGAATTTGAAAAGATACTTTTAGCGTTTTGAAGATTAATACATTGGTGTTTAATGGGATGAAGTTAATTATACTGAAGTATAGCACCCATACCAGCCAGCAAATATTATACCCTGTATAACTGGATATACTATGAGATATGGTCTGATCCCATTTGGTGCCTAATTATCCTGGGGGTTTCTTGAGCTCTGTTGCTTTAGTTCTTCTTAACACTATGTTCAGAATAGGAAGGATAAAGCGGTTTGAGGCAGAAGAGAGAGAGAGAAAGAGAGAACTGAAACTTCAACTTCAGAATGCCTTGGTCAGAGAGGCAGAAGTGAAAGAGAGAAAATTAAAATTAGAACTTCAGAATGCTTTGGCCAGAGAAGCAGAAGTCAGAGAGGAAGAACTTAAACTTAAACTTCAGAATGTCTTGGATAGAGATGCAGAAGTAAAAGTTAAGGAATTTAAACTTTGGGATGTCCTGGCTGAGAAGGACACAGAGATTCAATTATGCCAAGATACCATTTGTGATCTTAGCTATACCATTAAAAAAAAGAGGAGCGTTTAGAGGATAGAATAAAAAGAGACGCTGAAATGTGTGAAAGGCTTTGTGATCCTTTAAAAAACAAAGGGATAGTAAAGGTTAGTGAACTGAAAGCTAACCCAGAATTGGAAGAAACTCCAGGGCGATCTAAACAGGGAGAGATAAAGGAAGAAAACAAAAAGAAAAATGCTTCGCCATTACACCCAGTCATTCAAAAAAAAAGTGAAGGGTGAAAGTGATGAAGAGAAAGAATAAGTTAGAGTGAAAATAGCCACTCCCTACCTTCCTGTAAGGATCGTTTTGAGGAAACCTGGGAGAGGGAAAATGATGACCGTAATGAGAAATGGATGACAAGGAAAATGATATTGAAGTGGGAGGCAAGACAAAGGGTGAGAAAGAAAATTCAAAAACTCATCAAGTAACCACATTGGTAGAAAATAAACCTAGAAAGAAGTGGAGAAATTAGGGACTTTTTCAGGGGAAAAAAAAAGGGGACATTACAGGAATGTAAGAATATGGAATATAAAAATGGAATATAAAAATGATGGTAAAAAGGGACATATGACAAAATATTGTAGCCAAGAAAAGTTCTGGTGATTATCAAAAAGACGAGATGGCGCAAAAATGAATTCCGAGATCGGAAATCTGAAAGAACAGATAGAAATTCTTAAAAGGCAGGCAGCTGAAGCACCTGCTGTCCTTCCAATGGACAACATAAAAGGAGCAGAAAGGTATTAATTTGCATTAATTACAGTGATAAAGTGGCTTTACATTTGTAACTTTAACCCACTTGAGGGCCATCTGTAGGATCCTGTAATTAATTTGTTAAATTGATATCTTAAATGATAATGGCGTATGTGGACGCCATTGACTTGGTTGTGATTGACTTGGTGGAGGAGACGGGGGATTGTATATAAATAACAAAGTCTTTTCAGTTTATGTCAGCGATCTTCTCCTGAAGATATGGTTTGCATGCATGCACTTATACATGCTCCCCCTTAGTGACACCATCCGCAGACATGGGGGTAACTTCCACATGTGTGTGTATGACACCCAACCCTATCTCTCTGCCTCTACCCTCGACTCCAGCCCTACCACTGTCCTGACAGACTGTCTTGTCAGACATCAAGTCCTGGATGAGAGACAACTTTCTACAGCTGAATGTCAACAAGACCGAGGCCCTGCTGATTGGCTCCCGCCAGCCCCTCCACACCTCAGGCACTGACAGCATCAACCTCCATGGCTGCTCACTTCACCCTCACCAAGCCAGTCAGGAACGCAGGTGCCGTGTTCGAACCTCAACTGTCTTTCCTCCCCCACATCTAAGCACTGACTTGCTGTGCCTTTCCCACCTCTGCAACATTTACTGACTCCGTCATAACCTCACCCCTAAAGCCGCTGAAACCCTCATCCATGCCTTCATTACATCCTGGCTCAATTAAGCAAACGCTTTGCTGGTCAGCCTTCCCAATTCCTCCCTCCACAGGCCACAGATAATCTAGAACTCTGCAGGCCGTGTCCTCTACCGTTCCAACTTCGTGACCCCATCTCCCCCATCCTCGCCTGACTCTATTGGCTTCCCATCATCCAGAGGATCCAATTTAGGATCCTGGTCCTCACATGTAAAGCCCTCCACAACCTCGCCCCATCCTGCATCCGTGACCTCCTATCCCCTTACTAACCTGTCCGCCCCCTCCGCTCGGCAGGCTCTGGCCTGCTCCACATCCCACGACCCACCCGCGAGCCTTCAGCCACTCTGCTCCCGAACTCCATCCCGAAGTCCCTCCGCTTCCCACCCTGCCTGGCCTCCTTCAAGTCTCACCTCAAGACTCTCTCTTCCTTGGTCCCATCGGCGACTCTATTTCCCCTCCCCCCCACCCCCCCGTCCTCAGCTCGGGTCTGAAGCAGTAACTGTCCAGCGCCTTGGGATGTCCTCCTGACTTGAGAAGCAATATACAAATGTAATGTTGTTGTTGTTGTTGTTGCAGCTGGAGAGGGAGCTGGGCTGCGTTTTGTTTTTGCACAAACCAGCTTGCAAACAACAATGAGTGAAAGGTCACCTAATGAAACTAAAAGAGAGATCGAGGAGAAAGGTAGGAGACGGACAGATCGAGGAGAAAGTAGAGATCAGAAGGGGAGAAGATAGAGTATGAGTGAAGCAACTCTAGTACTTGGATACTTTTGGATGTTGAACTGAAAACTGTACCATACTTGGATCCCCTCTTTTTTTTTTGATGGACTTATTTTTTTGGACTAATCTGTGAATTTAAAATTGAACCTTACTTCTCCATTTTTTTTGCAACATTGGTTTGGTCACCGTAACCGTTGAGAGAATCAAAAAGTAAGAATTATTGTATTCCTTTAATCACTAATCGTATTACTGTACTAACCTGAATTAACCTGAATTAATAAATATATATATTGATTGTACAGCATTTGTGTCAGTGCAGGGTCACGAATATAAATCGACCCTGACAGCTGGGGGGGGGAGGGGGGAAGTGGTCCGACATGTCCTTGTCCATGCACAGGTCAGAAATGTCCACCGTGTGTGATGACGAGGGGGTGGACAGGGTAGTGTGCGCTGATATCTAGATAAATATACACTGTATATGCTGTTATATATACAGACTGTATTTGCTGCCTCCCCTCTACTATTAAGTCTCCTCGTAACCTTCTCTGCTCCAATGAGAATAAACCAAGCCTATGTAGCCTTTCCATGTAGCTGAAGTCCCTCATTCCTAGTACCATCCTGGTAAATCTCCTCTGCACCCTTTCCAATGCCTTAACATCCTTCCTATAGTGTGGTGACCAGAATTGTACACAGTACTCCAGCTGAGGCCTAACCAAAGTTTTATAGAGTTTAGTCAACAACAACAACAACTTTGATTTATATAGCGCCCTCCATGCCGGACAGTGTCTCATAGCGCTTCACAACAACAGATCCCGAGACCAAGCCAGGGGCAGGGGGAGAAAGGTGACCAAAGGCACGGTCGAAGAGAAAGATCGTTAGCTGTGACCTGAAAGTGGGAAGAGAGGGGGAGAGGTGAAGGGAGTGAGGAAGGGAGTTCCCCCCTATCACTGCCCCCCCAAACCCCACCCCCGCCCCCACAACTCCCAGCGCCACCCACAGCCCAGATCCTACAACCCCCCACCCCACCCACCCCCCCCCCCCCACTGTTCCCCTTCCTGACTAGGTGTTTGCTGCCTGTATATAAACACAGTGTATTTGCTGCCCTGTATACACACAGTGTATCTGTGGCTGCACTGTACACACACACAGTGTATATAGTGTACACTCACAGTGTATATAGTGTACACTCACAGTGTATATAGTGTACACTCACAGTGTATATAGTGTATAGTGTACACTCACAGTGTATATAGTGTATAGTGTACACTCATAGTGTATAGTGTACACTCACAGTGTATATAGTGTATAGTGTACACTCACAGTGTATATAGTGTATAGTGTACGCACACAGTGTATCTGAAGCTGTACACACACACAGTGTATCTGTGGCTGCACTGTACACACACAGTGTATATAGTATATAGTGTACACACACAGTGTATAGTGTACACACACAGTGTATATAGTGTATAGTACATAGTGTATAGTATATATAGTGTATATAGTGTACACACACACAGTATATATAGTGTATATAGTGTATACACACACACAGTGTATATAGTGTATATAGTGTATACACACACACAGTGCATATAGTGTATAGTGTACACACACACACACACACAGTGTATTTACCTGCTGCCAGTTTCCGTGTCTGATTCTCCCGGCAGCCGCTCGTCATCTACCACTACTTCCGGCACCGCGCGCACCCAGCAGCGCCCCGCCCCCAGCCCCGCCCTCCAGCCCCCAGCCCCGCCCCCTACAGCCCACTGTCCCCGCCCCCCAGCCCCCAGCCCCGCCCCCCACAGCCCACTGTCCCCGCCCCCAAGCCCAGCCCCCACATCCCCAGCCCCGCCTCCATAGCCCACTGACCCCGCCCCCCAGCCCACAGCACTGCCCCCACATCCCCAGCCCCGCCCCCACAACCCCACACACACCGCACACAGCCCCACCCCCACAGCCCCGCACACACGGCACACAGCCCCACCCTCACAGCCCCGCCCCCACAGCCCCGCCCCCACAGCCCCGCACACACCGCACACAGCCCCGCCCCCACAGCCCCGCACACACGGCACACAGCCCCGCCCCCACAGCCCCGCCCCCACAGCCCCGCCCCCACAGCCCCGCACACATGGCATACAGCCCCGCCCCCACAGCCCCGCACACATGGCATACAGCCCCGCCCCCACAGCCCCGCACACACGGCACACAGCCCCACTCCCACAGCCCCGCACACACGGCACACAGCCCCGCCCCCACAGCCCCACCCCCACAGCCCCGCACACACGGCACACAGCCCCACTCCCACAGCCCCGCACACACCGCACACAGCCCCACCCCCACAGCCCCACCCTCACAGCCCCGCCCCCACAGCCCCGCACACACCGCACACAGCCCCACCCCCACAGCCCCGCACACACCGCACACAGCCCCACCCCCACAGCCCCGCCCCCACAGCCCCGCACACATGGCATACAGCCCCGCCCCCACAGCTCCGCCCCCACAGCCCCGCCCCCACAGCCCCGCCCCCACAGCCCCGCCCCCACAGCCCCGCCCCCACAGCCCCACCCCCACAGCCCCGCCCCCACAGCACACAGCCCCACCCCCACAGCCCCGCCCCCACAGCCCCGCACACATGGCATACAGCCCCGCCCCCACAGCCCCGCACACATGGCATACAGCCCCGCCCCCACAGCCCCGCACACACGGCACACAGCCCCACCCCCACAGCCCCGCACACACGGCACACAGCCCCACCCCCACAGCCCCGCCCCCACAGCCCCACCCCCACAGCCCCGCCCCCACAGCCCCGCACACACGGCACACAGCCCCACCCCCACAGCCCCGCACACACAGCCCCGCACACACGGCACACAGCCCCACTCCCACAGCCCCGCACACACAGCACACAGCCCCACCCCCACAGCCCCGCACACACGGCACACAGCCCCACCCCCACAGCCCCGCCCCCACAGCCCCGCACACACAGCCCCGCACACACGGCACACAGCCCCGCCCCCACAGCCCCGCACACACGGCACACAGCCCCACCCCCACAGCCCCGCCCCCACAGCCCCGCCCCCACAGCCCCGCACACATGGCATACAGCCCCGCCCCCACAGCCCCGCACACATGGCATACAGCCCCGCCCCCACAGCCCCGCACACACGGCACACAGCCCCACTCCCACAGCCCCGCACACACAGCACACAGCCCCACCCCCACAGCCC
The DNA here is from genome assembly GCA_035084275.1 of Hydrolagus colliei. Classification (NCBI taxonomy): domain Eukaryota; kingdom Metazoa; phylum Chordata; class Chondrichthyes; order Chimaeriformes; family Chimaeridae; genus Hydrolagus; species Hydrolagus colliei. The sequence continues at coordinate 1,310,505 of CM068744.1, read as the reverse complement.
CGCACACACGGCACACAGCCCCACTCCCACAGCCCCGCACACACAGCACACAGCCCCACCCCCACAGCCCCGCCCCCACAGCCCCGCACACACGGCACACAGCCCCGCACACACAGCACACAGCCCCACCCCCACAGCCCCGCCCCCACAGCCCCGCACACACGGCACACAGCCCCACCCCCACAGCCCCGCACACACGGCACACAGCCCCGCCCCCACAGCCCCGCCCCCACAGCCCCGCACACATGGCATACAGCCCCGCCCCCACAGCCCCGCACACATGGCATACAGCCCCACCCCCACAGCCCCGCACACACAGCCCCGCACACACGGCACACAGCCACAGCCCCGCACACACAGCACACAGCCACAGCCCCGCACACACAGCACACAGCCCCACCCCCACAGCCCCGCCCCCACAGCCCCGCACACACGGCACACAGCCCCGCACACACAGCCCCACCCCCACAGCCCTGCCCCCACAGGCCCGCCCCCACAGCCCCGCCCCCACAGCCCCGCCCCCACAGCCCCGCCCCCACAGCCCCGCACACACGGCACACAGCCCCACCCCCACAGCCCCGCACACACGGCACACAGCCCCGCCCCCACAGCCCCACCCCCACAGCCCCGCACACACGGCACACAGCCCCACTCCCACAGCCCCGCACACACAGCACACAGCCCCACTCCCACAGCCCCGCACACACAGCACACAGCCCCACCCCCACAGCCCCGCCCCCACAGCCCCGCACACACGGCACACAGCCACAGCCCCGCACACACAGCACACAGCCCCACCCCCACAGCCCCGCCCCCACAGCCCCGCACACACGGCACACAGCCCCGCACACACAGCCCCACCCCCACAGCCCTGCCCCCACAGGCCCGCCCCCACAGCCCCGCCCCCACAGCCCCGCCCCCACAGCCCCGCCCCCACAGCCCCGCACACACGGCACACAGCCCCGCCCCCACAGCCCCGCCCCCCTAGCCCACAGCCCCGCCCCCACAGCCCCGCCCCCCTAGCCCACAGCCCCGCCCCCACAGCCCCGCCCCCCTAGCCCACAGCCCCGCCCCCACAGCCCCGCCCCCTAGCCCACAGACCTGTCCCCACATCCCCAGCCCTGCCCCCCCAGCCCACTGTCCCCACCCCCACAGCCCCCTGTCCCCGCCCCCCTGGCCCACAGCCACGCCCCCTATCCCACAGCCCCGCCCCCACAGCCCCGCCCCCTACCCCACTGCCCCGCCCCCTAGCCCACAGCCCCGCCCCCACAGCCCCGCCCCCACAGCCCCGCCCCCCCAACCTTGTTGAAACAATGATACCAAAGGTGGATGTGTGTCCTGCCATACTGGGCACATACCCCCAGCTGCTGAGCAGTCAGTGTTTCAGACCTGAGCGGGGGGAGGGGTGGGGGGGGCAGGGAGGGTCAGGTAGGGGCGCAGGGATGGGGGGGGCAGGGATGGGGGGGGCAGGGATGGAGGGGGCAGAGAGGGGCGCAGGGATGGGGGGGGCAGGGAGGGGGGGCGCAGAGATGGGCGCAGGGATGTGGGGGGCAGGGATGGGGGGGCAGAGAGGGGCGCAGGGATGGGGGGGGCAGGGATGGGGGGGCAGAGAGGGGCGCAGGGATGGGGGGGGCAGGGAGGGATGCAGGGATGGGGGGTCAGAGAGGGGCGCAGGGATGGGGGGGGCAGGGAGGGACGCAGGGATGGGGGGGGCAGGGAGGGACGCAGGGATGGGGGGGGCAGGGAGGGACGCAGGGATGGAGGGGGCAGGGAGGCACGCAGGGATGGAGGGGGCAGGGAGGCGCGCAGGGAGGGAGGGGGCAGGGAGGGACGCAGGGATTGGGGGGGAAGGGAGGGACGCAGGGATGGAGGGGGCAGGGAGGGACGCAGGGATGGGGGGGGCAGGGAGGGACGCAGGGATGGGGGGGGCAGAGAGGGGCGCAGGGAGGGGGGGGCAGAGAGGGGCGCAGGGATGGAGAGGGCAGGGAGGGATGCAGGGATGGGGGGTGCAGAGAGGGACGCAGTGATGGGGGGAGCAGGGAGGGGCGCAGGGATGGGGGGGCAGAGAGGGACGCAGGGATGGGGGGGGCAGAGAGGGGCGCAGGGACGGGGGGGCAGAGAGTGGCGCAGGGACGGGGGGGCAGAGAGTGGCGCGGGGATGGGGGGGCAGAGAGGGGCGCAGGGATGGGGGGGCAGAGAGGGGCGCAGGGATGGGGGGCAGAGAGTGGCGCAGGGATGGGGGGGCAGAGAGGGACGCAGTGATGGGGGGAGCAGGGAGGGGCGCAGGGATGGGGGGGCAGGAATGGGGGTCAGGGAGGGATGGGGGGGAGGGCATGGAGGGACGCAGGGATGTGGGGGCAGAGGGAGGGACGCAGGGATGGTGGGGGCAGGGAGGGGCGCAGGGATTGGGGGGGAGAGGGAGGGGCGCAGGGATGGGGGCGGTAGTGGAGAGCAGGGAGGGACGCAGGGTCATTAAGAGTTTTTCACTCAGCGGGTTGTTGGAATCTGGAATGCGATATATATGAAAAGGTGGAGGCAGATTCCATAACAGCTTTTAAAAGGGAATTAGATCTTTATTTAGGGAGAGCAGGTCTGTTAGGTTATGGGGAGAGAGCTGGGCAGTGGGATTGAGTTGCACTGTTCAAAGAGCCGGCACAGACTAGATGGGCCGAATGGCCTCCTTTTGTGCCTTCTTTGAAGAGTGCCAATGAAGAGGATTGTCTTCAGTTGGGTCTTGGAGGAGGCAAAGGAGAGAGCAAGGCAGGGACTGAAGGTCTGCGCCTTGCTCTCTCCTTTGCTTGAAGGACTGAAGGCCAGCGCACTAATGGTGGGGAGGAGTAGGCAGGATGGTAGAGGGTTAGGAGATCACAGAGGTAGGTGAGGATCAAGGCCATGGAGGGATTTAAAGGTAAGTACGAGGATTTTGAAGTCTCTACTCTGTGTGATGGGAAGCCAATGGATTCGGGTGAGGATTGGGGTAATAGTGTCATTGAATCTGAGAGGACATGGTCTGCAGAATTATGGATTATCTGCAGTTTATGGAGGAAGTAGTTGGGGAGACTGACAAGTAAGGATCAGTTAGTGGGTATGGGGGTTGGGGGATTGATCAATTGATCGATTAATTGATTGACTGATTGATTGATTGATTGATTGATCAATTGATCGACTGACTGACTGATTTGCTCACTGTGACTAGAGTACAGGGAATACAGAAAGGTTTATTATGGTATTTACATCCACGCGTCACACAGAACCTACCCGATCACGGGTTTCACCACATTCAATACACTTTTGAATGCTGTCTGTTCAACATTTCATGACCAGATTTGTTCAGGTGCTCATGATGTTCAAACCTGATATCAAATGTGATGTCCATTTGCAGATGTTTGAATAATGAAAAGAGCAGATGGAGGTACATCCCCCTACAGAGGACACCAGACTGACTTTGTGGATCTCCTATGTACATCTTGAGGCAGCCGCACTCTGAGGAGTATGCAGTGGCTTCAATGAAATCTGGACCAAAAAAAACACAAAAATAAAATTGGTCATTTCAACCCACGCCTGTTTGTGGGGGACGCTGCTGTGCGCTATTGGCTGCCGCGATTCGCCCACAATTATATACAGTCACTTCACTTTACAGTATATCCTGTGAAGTGCTTTGGGACGTTGATAAGATGTGAAAAGCGCTATATCAAAAGCAAGGATTATTAGTATTATAATATGACTGTACACTACTGGCAGAAACCTTGTGTTGTGCATGGTTCAAAGTAACTTCAGCCTCCACTTTGGCGCTGAGAGTTTATTCAGATTCCAAACAGTGACATACCTCCAACACAACACTTTTATTTCAAAAATATGTGAGCCTGATTACAACAACATCAGTCAGGAGGAAAGCACCTCCACAAGAGGAATTGTGTTACCTTATATCAGCCAAGTGTTAGGCTTACACTTATACCAATACACTATATGAGCCAAATTGCATTACCTGGAAACTGCCAGCTGTTTGAACATGTAGGCTGTGTCTAGCATCATTGGCACTATCAGAAATACTGTTAGAAAATTCCACAATCCCCAAAGCTTGCCATGACTTTTAAATCCTAGCCAACTCTTACCAGAACATTCAATGAAACATTCAATAGAAATTAAATCTGGCTGGCTTAAGCATTAGTACATTAGCACAATCTGCTTATCCTCTGAAGATTACTCATGGCGTATTCCTATCCTTTTATTTCTATTACTTCACTGCAGTCCAATGGCTTTTCATCAAACCCCCGCACAGTTTCCCACGGCGTCCCTCGGGGCTCTGTCCTTGGTCCCCTTCTTTTCACCCTTTACACACTCCCCCTGGGCGACGTCATCCGCAGACATGGGGTAAATTTCCACATGTATGCGGATGACACCCAGTTGTACCTTTCTGCCTCATCCCTCAACCCCCAGACCATCGATGTTCTGACAGCATGTCTGTCCGACATCGAATCGTGGACGAGAGACAACTTTTTGCAATTGAACGTGAATAAGACCGAGGCCCTCCTGATTGGCTCAAGCCAGCGCCTCCGCACATCAGGCGCTGCCAGCCTCAACATCCAAGGCTGCACTCTCCACCTCACAAAGCCAATCAGGAACCTCGGCATCATGTTCGATCAAAAACTCTCCTTCCTCCCCCACAACCGTGCCTTGACCGGCACCGCTTATTTCCATCTGCGCAACATTGCCAGGCTCTGCAACTATCTTACCCCCCGCGCTGCCGAAACACTCGTGCACGCGTACATCACCTCACGGCTGGACTACGGAAACTCTCTCCTCGTCAGCCTCCCCAGCTCCTCCATTCACAGGCTGCAGGCCATCCAAAACTCTGCAGCCCGTGTACTATCCCGCACCCGCCTCCGCGACCACATAACCCCCACCCTCGCCCGTCTCCACTGGCTCCCCATCCTCCAGAGGATCGAGTTCAAGATCCTCGCCCTCACCTACAAGGCCTTACACAGCCTTGCCCCGCCCTATTTAACCGATTTACTCTCCCCCTACACGCCCACCCGGACCCTCCGTTCAGCAGGACTTGGCCTGCTCCAAGCCCCCCGCCCGAACCACCCCACCATCGGAGGCCGGGCCTTCAGTTTCTCCGCTCCCACCCTATGGAATGCCATCCCTCAATCCCTCCGTTTCGCCTCTTCCCTTTCCTCTTTCAAGGCCGATTTGAAGACTTTCCTCTTCGACCGTGCCTTTTGTTCCACCCCGAACTCTTTTACCTCCCCTTCGTGTTTCACCCCTTCCCAAACACTCCCCTCCCAGCTCGGGTCACACGCCTCTTGTTCAGCGCCTTGGGACGTCCTCCCGACGTGAAAGGCGCTCTATAAATGTCAATTGTTGTTGTTGTTGTTTATACTTGACAAATTTGTGTTTGTGACATTTCTGACAAAAGCCTCGTACAGCTGTTTAAACTTCTGAGCTCCAGCCATGAGCACAAGCAAGAAGTGAGTGAGAAGGTTTACAATGTTGAAAGGACATTCCTGTTATCTTGACATATCCAGCGGTAGATTGCTGTGTACTCTGGAGAATGTGTGTGGCATATGTTTGGCATGATGTTTCCTGCAAAACACTGGCACCAGGCACAGCAAAGAGCCACATTATGAGCTGTGGCAACATTAAACCAGGGTGGGTAATGCCAAGGGTGTAATAGATGATCCTTCTGAGGTTTCAGAAATGTTTGATTTCTTTACTAGATGCAAACTTTCAAAACAAATCATGTGAGGATAAAATGACTAGAAGCATCGCAAACTAACTGCTCTGTAAACAGGCCTGATCTCATGGAATATTTGATCCCACACCTTTTGGATTGAGTTCTGATGTTGGTATTACTGTATACAGTATATGGCAACCAAAAATAATGCCATCAAGATAATGGATAATGTGCAATAGATTATTTTACTTTAATAATCTTTACTTTTCGTGTTCTGGCTTTCGTATTGTGAGGATGCGCCAAAGTGCTTCACTGCACATATTTTAAAGTGTAATGACTTTGTGATTTGTGGGTTAACGTGGCAGACAATTTCCTTCGACTGTCATCTCAGATTAAATGAGTTCCAAGTCCCCACGTTTATCTGCAAAACACACCATCACTACACAGTATATCCAGTAAAGCGTATTGAGACGTCCTCCCAACATGAAATGCCTACAACAAGTACAATATATTGTACACACACATATATATATATTTCTATATAGCGCCTTTCATGTCTGGAGAGCATGCCAACATACTGAACAATCCTGGCGTGGCACCTGAGCTGTGCGTAGGGGAGGGGAAAGATTCCAAAAACATTGGTCTTCAGACGGATTATTATTATTATTAACAATACTTTTGCGCAGTGGTCTCAGTGCCATTGACATGTAAATAACACCTTTTCTTTCACTGAAATCAAATCCGTCACTGCAATTGATTAATGCGTATATCTCTGTACTAACAACACAAGTGGTCATGTGGGAACCAGAGCGGATGGTGTGGTAGGCACATACCCTAGTTCATTTACATGATGTACGGGCTTCCACTGAACTTGGGAGAGTGTAGGATTCTGTAATTAATGTGTTCATTAATTTCTCAAATTATATTGGTGATTTGAGACATATGTAACCAATTGTACCTGACAGGACTTGGTTGTGACTAGCTTGGCAGAGGAGACGAGGGATTGTGTATAAACAACAGAGTGTTTTCAGTACATATCAGCGATCTTCTCATGGAGATATGGTCTGCAGCTGGAGAGGGAGCTGTGTTACGTTTGTTTTTGTACAGGAACCATCTAGCAAAAGGCAACGGGTGAAAGGTCACCCAATGAACTGAGAAAAGAGAGATCGATTCGAGAAGAAAAGAGAGAAATTGAAGAAGAAGAAGAAAGGAGAGATTGGAACTTGGAGTCGCGAATCCATGTTTCAGCTTTGGAAGAAGAGAAGATCAAGACTATGAGTGGAGCTACTCTAGATGTACGATGGTACTTGGAAACCGAACTGGGATTGGCACAATAATACCTGGATACTTGGAAATCAAACTTGAAAATCGTACAACAATATTTGGATACCGTTTGATGGACTAATATTTGGATTAACCTGGACATTAAATAGTATCTTGCCACTTTATCTCCCACAGCATTTGGTTTGGTCAACTTATATCATTGTGAACTATGCGTCGATACGTAAGCATTGTTGTGATGAATACTTTTAATTTCTTATAATGATTACTAACCTGAATTAATAAACATGCATATTAATTGTACAAAATTTGTATCAGTCCTTACTTCACCACAGAGTCACAAATTTAAATCGACCCTTACAAGAGCTCATATGGGGAAATGCTTGTTTGGTTCTGGCTGAGTTGGTGGTTGTGGATTTCCACACTGGATCGCCCACCCCCTCCCGCTTTCTACTCAAGAATAAATATCCTGCTTCACCCTTCAAATAATAGGACCTTCTGGATCTCTCTGCTGTGATGGCTTTGCACTTAATGAACTGCAGAGGTGTTTCCCCTTATACAATAATAATAATAATCATCCTTACATTTGATATTGTGTCTTTCGTATCCGGCGGATATCTCAAAGTGCGTGCTAGAGTAATGACACTTTTTTTATTGGGGAATTATTGGCCAGGATACTGGGAGAAATTTCCTTCTCTTTTTGAATAGTACCATGGGACTTTAACCTCCAGCTGAACAGGTAGACGATGGCTCCTCCAATAATGCACTCCCAGCATTGTACTGTATTGGTGTGTTAGCCTAGATTATATGAGTTGTAAGTCCCAATTTGTGGCTTGCACCTACAACCTTCTGACTCAAAGGCGAGCTTCCTATCAACTAACCAGACTGTATGATGTACCTGAACACCACCCTACACCTAGACACTAAACAATTATGTCATAGGATTGAGGTGATATGTACCTTTTGTACAGAGAGAACATTACCCAATCAACAGAATAATGATATTTTTGTTATATCTGTTACTTTTCAGTGCAATCAAAGTTTTTAGGAAAACTACTTGATATCTAGTAAGAGGGTTGTCCACCTAGACAATCACAAGTGCTAATGTCGTGGTCAAAACAATAGCCAACAACAGTTCAGACTTCTTTGAACCTTTCATGTAGAGAGAATGTATCAAAGTTCTTTACAAAGATGGAGTGGGAGCCTAAGCTGAGAAGGAGACGGGGTAGGGGATAGATGGCTGAGGGTGAAACCATAAGACCATAAGAATTAGGAACAGGAGTAGGCCATTCAGCCCCTCGAGCCTGCCCCGCCATTCAATAAGATCATGGCTGATCTTCTCACCTAACTCTAATTACCTGCCCTATCCCCATAACCCCCAATCCCTCTATATTTAAAAAAATCTATCAGTCTCAGCCTTGAAAATGTTCAAGGACTGAGCATCTACAGCGTTCTGGGGCAGTGAATTCCATAAATTCACTGCCCTCTGAGTGAAGAAATGTTTCCTCAACTCTGTTCTAAAAGGCTGACCCTTAATTTTAAGAATGTGACCTCTGGTTATAGATTCTCCTACCAGGGGAAACAGTCCCTCAGTGTCTACTTTATCTATCCCTTTAAGAATCTTATATGTTTCAATAAGATCCCCCCTAATTCTTCTGTACTCTAGAGAATACAGCCCTAGTTTATTCAACCTATCCTCATAGGTCAGTCCCCTCATCCCAGGAACTAACCTAGCGAATCTACGCTGCCCCCCCTCTAAGGCAAGTATGTCCTTTATTAAATAAGGAGACCAAACCTGCACACAATACTCTAGGTGCGGTCTCACCAAAGCCCTATACAGTTGTAGCAAGACTTCCCTACTCTTATACTCTAAACCTTTTGAAATAAACGCTAACATGCTGTTCGCCTTCTTAGTTGCTTGCTGCACCGGCAAACTAACTTTTTGGGACTGGTGCACAAGGACACCCAAATCCCTTTGTACACTAACACTATCTAACTTCTCCCCCTCTAGAAAATAATCAATTCTTTTATTTTTTTAACCAAAGGGATACATTTTGAAAGAGGAAGGAGGATGTTGGAAGTGTACTCTATAGAGCTAAGGAAAAGTGGCTGAAAGTTTGCTCATCGATGGTGGGGTGAAGCAGGAAGGAGTAGCCAGAGGCACTGGACAATTAAACTCACAGGAGATCACAGAGGCCAAGTCATGGAGGTATTTGATGCTAAGAATGAGGATCTGGGATATAGGAAGCCTATGGAGCCAGGCAAGAATGGGCGTGATGAACTTATAGACCTAGTGTCAGAGAGGATGTGGGTTGCAGAGTTCTGGATCATCTGGAATTTATGGAGGATGCAGCTGGAGAGGCTGGCAAGCAGGATGTTGGAGAAGTTGAGTCTGGAGATCAATGTTTTGACTATATTGCTGGTGATGTAATGGCAGAAGTAGGCAAACTTGCAAGGATTGAGCAAAGCAGACTTGGTCAGAGCCCAGATGAAAGGTTTAAAGGAGAATTGAGGGTTGAATAAAATGCTAAGGTCAATGCCAATAACACAGGCTCTGTGAGTTGGTGTGAGCAAATAGAGTTTATATACAGTATAGTCAACCCTTTAGATGAGGAGGCACTGGAGGGAGTTGAGCACAATAGTTTAAATTTTGTCAAGATTGAGTTGAAAAAAATAAAGTCTTGGCCAGAACTTGCTGTCTGATAGGCTCTCTGTCCAAACAGCAATGGTCCGAGTGTTTAGGAAAGCAACTACTAGGCAAGTACTCAGAGGGACATGGAGTAGGCCAGAGCCTGCTGAGCAGAGGGAGCTGGCCTGTTGATATGGGGTTCGCAGGTCACAGAGGTAGGAAGGAGCAAGACCATGGAAGGCCCTGAAAATGAACAAGTTAAGAAATTCAATCAGACACGAGTTACCACCGATCAAATCCGCTGCCTCATCAAGGCACTTTGGAAGCTATTTCTCTGCCTGCCAGTAAATGTAAAGACCTTGGGTGGGTTTTCTAATGGGAGCATCTCATTATAAATGTGTGCGCATGGGTTGGTAAATTTGCTGCAACCAGAGAATACCTGCACCTTTGCCAGAGTGACTTGATGAAAAGAGGAGATTAACATATGATAATGTGACAATGAGGCCACTAGCAGTAAGTAAACTATTGGAATCTAGATAAAAGAGGATTATACTTTTTGGACCTTATCACATCTTTGAGACATCTCAAAGCGCCTCATGTAAAGTGAACTGACTGCATATTTTGTAGGCAAAAGTCAGTGCTCGTGTTAACTCATGTGAAGTTAGCATACTGCTTTTGATCTCTGATCCACATAATCCAAACATTGGTTAGGGGATCCCAAGGATTACATTCCTTACTTGGAATTAGACCAGCATTCCCCTGACCCATATCAGTGTCCTGTGGGCTTCATTAGTGTAGTGCAGGCAGCTGACATATAGAAACAGTTATGAGGATCATTGGGAGCAATGCATTCAATATTCGGGTAAGTGAATAGGCAATAATAGCTCTCACTAGGTAAAGGATATCCCTGAGAGTATATGTACATACTCTATTGCACATTTGGATATCTTAGGAAAATCCCACTGAGTTGAGCTGATTCCAAAGTGAGCTCCTTGTGATGTCAGAACCTGAGTCATCTCTCTATGGTGAAGGGAATTGAACATAAGAACATAAGAAGATAAGAATTAGGAGCAGGAGTAGGTCATTCAGCCCCTCGAGCCTGCTAGCTCCACCTACCCGCCTTATCACCATATCCCTCAATCCATCTCAGTCTTGTATATGTTCAAGGACTTTGGGGTAGAGAATTCCATAAATTCACTACCCTCTGAGTGAAGAAATTTTTTCTCAACTCAGTGCGAAAGGGCTGACCCCTGATCTTCAAACTGTGACCCCTGGTTACAGTTTCTCCAACCAGGGGAAACAGTCTCCTACTATCTATTCTATCTTGCCCCTTAATAATCTTATAGGTTTCTATAGATCACCACAAATTCTTCTATATTCTAGAGAATATAGCCCTAGATTGCTCAGTCTATCCTCATAGCTCATTCCCCTCATCCCAGGTATCAACCAAGTAAATCTACGCTGTACTCCCTCCAAGGTGAGTACGTCCTGTCTTAAATAAGGAGACCAAAACTGGACACAGTATTCTAGGTGTGGTCTCACCAGGGCCATATACAGCTGCATCAAGACTTCCCTACTCTTATACTCCAACCTTTTTATAATGAATGCCAACATACCGTTAGCCTTCGTAACTGCTTGCTGTACCTACAAACTAACTTTTTGTGACTGGTGTACAAGGACACCCAAGTCCCTCTGAACGCTAACACTATTTAGTCTCTCCCCTTCAGAATAATATGCTCTACTGTTTTTACCACCTAGGTGGATGACTTCACACATCTCTACATTATACAGTATTTCATCTGCCACCTACCTGCCCACTCACCTAGCCTATCTATATTGTGCTGCATTTTTTAAAATGTAATCCTTTGTGTTTACTCTCCCTCCTAATTTAGTGTCATCTGCGAATTTGGATATTTTAAGTTTGATGTTCTCATCTAAATCGTTGATGTAGATTGTAAATAGTTGAGGCCCAAGCACTGATCCCTGTGGCCCTCCACTAGTCACATCCCGCCAACCTGAGAAGGACCTGTTTATCCCTACTCTTTCTTTTCTTCCCGTTAGCCATTCTTCAATCCATGTTAATATATTTCCCCCAATTCCATGGGCCCCTATCTTTTGGATCAACCTTTTGTGCAGCACCCTATCAAATGCCTTTTGGCAATCCAAATACACTACATCCACTGATTCCCTCCTATCTAATCTACTCAATGCATCCTCAAAAAAATCTAAAAGATTTGTCAAGCATGACTTCCCTTTTGTAAAGCCATGTTGACTCTGCCTAATCATACTGTGGTCCTCTAAGTACCTCACTACGACATCCTTAATCCAGGATTCTAGAAATGTTCCCTACCACCGATGTCAAACTAACTGGTCTATGGTTCCCCATCTTCTCTCCCACCCTTCTTAAATAGTGGTGTGATGTTTGCGAACTTCCAATCTATGGGAACCATTCCAGAATCCAAGGAATTTTGGAAGATCAGATACAAGGCTCCACTATCTCATGAGCCATCTCTTTTAAAATCCTTGGATGCAAACCATCGGGTCCAGGGGACTTGTCACTTTTCAGTGTCAACAATTTCCCTGGCACCAATTCCCTGCTAATGTAAAGTACCTGAAGTTGCTCCCTATCATTAGCCACTTGGTTCATCTCTATTTTAGGTGACTTTTTGTGTCTTCTAATGTGAAGACACACGCAAAGTATTTATTTAGGGACTCTGCCATATCCTATGTTATAATTCATCTCTGCCTGTAATGGACCAAAATTTACGTTCACTAGCCTATTCCTTTTAATTAATTTATCAAAACTCTTACAATTTGATTTAACATTCCTAACTAACTTGCCCTCATACTCCATTTTCTCACTCTTAATGAGCTTTTTAGTTTTTCTTTGTTGGTCCCTAAAACTGTTACAAACTGTTGATATAATTGGTAGATTGGTCTTGAGGCTCAATTCTACAGGGAGCAATTCTGTAGCTAATTAGACTTATCCAATAACAAGCAACACACTGGTTAATTACTAAACTAGATGTTGATTGTTCATTGCTGCTGACCAATCGGAAACTGGGTGCATCAGGAAGGTATAAAAAAGGGGAGATCTGTGAGAGCCTTACTTGAGCAGAGAGCTATGAGAAGCTACATTTGGAGTGAGAAGGAATTGGGTGAGAGTGGGAGCTACTGTGGGAATTGCTATCATGAATATTTGTGTTGTGCTGTTAAAAACTGTTAAGACTGTTGATACCATTTGTAGATTGGTAAATTGTAGATTCCATTGGTAGCTTGGTCTTGTGGCTCTATTTAATTCTTATTTAGTTTATTTAGTTTTTGAGGATCTAATACCCAAGCCCATTCTGATACATAGTAATACAGTACACAGTTCATGATTGGCCCAGTTTGCCTGGCTCATTGATGGAGCTTTGAGAGGTACCTAGATATCTGAGAACTTGGGTACCTGCTACTTATTTTGTGAATTAAATGTACACAAATACACCAATGGGTATTGTAGTCTTAAATGGACAGCAGCTTACCATTGCCTCAAAATATTGTGTTTGTAAGAAAGTTACTGTGGGCAGCTCTGCATCGCAGATGATTAAATTTAATACCAGAATCCCCAAAGGGTGCTTTTTGAAAACAAATTACATTTGGTGAGGAAGTCAGTTTCCATTAGATCCCATTAACTCAGAAACACTATTATTCTGTTCTATGTAAGTACACCTATCAACAGATTGTAAAACATGAGGTTCTGGTTATACATTCAAGATCAGTAACAACAAATAGAGCAGAAAAAAGCAAATGCAAAGTGCCAACACTGTAGAGCAAATGCACAAGGCAACTTGCTTAGACAATAGCTGTACTCAGTTGTCTCAAAATGCTTCACAGAATTTACATGTTGAAGATGTGATATGGTTCTATATCAAGTGGAAATATTATTTATTGCTAACATGAATAATAATCATGGCATTTGATATTGTGCTTTACCAAAGGAGCTCCAGAGGGTGGGGAAGATAGCTTGGGTGGGGACTAGATGAAAGGGGTTAGCAGGTCGGAGAGGTAGAAAGGGGGCAAGACCATGTAGTACCCTGAAGGTGACAGGAAGGATTTTGAACTCTGTCTTCTGGTGGATGAATAATGCAAGGATTATTATATTATGTGGAGTCAGTCAGTGTAGCCGGTTGAGAGAGATGGTGTCCCAGAGCCTGGTGCAGAGTTCTGGATGATTTGCAGCTTGTGGAGGGAAGAGTTGTTAAGGTTAACATGCAGGTTATTGGCCTATATGGGCTTGGATGTACTGCAGGCATGTATGAGGGTTTTGGCAGCCAGAGTATTGAGGCTGCGGTGGAGTCGAGCAAACCTGTGGTGGTGGGGGAAGCAGAGCTGGTCATACCGTGGATGTAGGGAGAAAGGACAGTTGAAGGTTGAACATGACACTGGGTTCCTGACTGGCTTGGTGAGGTAAATACCGGTGCTATCAGTGCCTGAAGTATGGAAGGCACTGGTGCGAGCCAATCAGGAGAGTCTCGGTCTCGCTGACGTTTGGACTGTAGAAAGTTGGCTCTCATCCAAGACTTGATATCTGACAAGCAGTCTGTCAGGAATCTCCTGGAGTCAAGAATGGAGCCAGAGAGATAGAATTTGGTGTCATCTGTGTACGTGTGGAAGTTGACCCCATGTCTGCAGATGATGTCACCAAGAGGGAGCATGTACAGGTTGAAGACTGAGGACAGAGCCCTGAGGAACGCTGTACAAGATTACGTGGAGGCTGGAGGAGAAGTTGTTTGTGGAGACAAAGTGGAGCTGGTGAGAGAGTTAGAATCTGAACCCTTCAAGGATAGAACCATAAAGGTTGAGGTGAGAGGAGAGGCAATGGAGGAGGATCAAGTGGTCTTCCTCACTCGACCTTCATTTGCCATATGTTTTCTGAGATTGTTCGAAGATCAGATTAATCCTTAAAGTTCTCAAGCCAGCTTTAGAGCCCACAGCATGTATATATGTGCTTCATTTTAGTTAGCTTTGACTGGTTCTTGAAAGGATTTGGATATAAATGTGATTCCTGAATTTGTGGCCACATATCCCAAGAACTTCATCTGTTCTTGCGAAAATGCACACTTGTCTTTCTCTAACATATATAACCTTGTTTCTGCCACATGATTTAAGACAGCTTTTGGCCTCATAGGACATAATGATTCAATCCCTCTTCCTTGAACTGTCATTAGTGGGAGGCTCAAGCTGCCATCAATTTGGATGCAGTCTCATTCCTTGAAGGAAAATCTGTTACTCGTCGCAGGTCTATAAATGACATCAATCGCATCTATAATCTTGACATCAGGACTGTCCACTGCCAATGCAAATCACATCTGCTTGTATCATTGCTTTTCCAACTTTGTTGGAGAAGGTGATTGAAGAATAACATAACATCACTGCCTTCATTTGCTTCAAAGTCAATGTAAAGTATTGTTAAATGTCCTGCCAAATTCTGTTGTAATTTACAGTAATATGATTTATCTAATAGGTGAGAAATAAATTGTCATTAGTGCAGTATTAGGATCATTACCTGGAACACAAAAAATTACTTGTCTTTTCTGATAAATTTGTTTATACCATTTCTTTTCACTTTCTTTGTGGTCAGAAACTTATAATATCGAATTTGTCATGGAAATTCCTCTGTGTGGAAAAGGAATTCCATTATTAAACTGCCAGAGTATGGCCAATGTTCCAACATTTAAGTTGATCTGATTCGTGTAATAGGTGTTGACGATAGAAAGGTGATTACACTCTCCAAATTCTGGGCGTTTCTGAGGCTGTGAATGCCACATATGTATTTAGACTAGGATTTTAACGTGTTCAGATGTGCAGGTGCACAAAATTCACTCAGTGTAAATCTTATGCTGTAGAGAAAGCTGTTTAAGATTTTTAGAAAAATAAATTGAGAATGGCAGGACAACTTAGCAGCTCACAAATAAGCTTTGTGTACCTTAGAATTCTCTGGTTGATGTCAACGCTGGTAAACATCATGATTCCACCCAAGAAAACTCAATAGACAAGAACACAAAGGGACCGTTCAGATCTGGATCATCAAAGCTATTTTATCGCAGGAGTCGAGGGCAAATCTAACAAGTCCCACTTCATTTCAAGAAGTATATATCAGCACTAAAAAAGCAATGAGAGAAACTACCAAATATGAAAAACATCTAGACTAGACTTTTAGAGGAATGGATATTGTCAAAGGTGCCAGTAAAGTATTTTTTTTCACATTCCAACATTGTTACACAGAAGGGAGCCATCATCAACAATGCCAGATCAACATTATATCATTGTGCAGTTGCTAATAAAAATCTCGGGCTTGAAGGTGGAGGTTGAAACAATTCTATAACAGAATTTGGTAGAACCATTTCGCTTCGGGCCATGTAACTATCCTGATCTGTATCTACAAAAACACAGTCACAACAATTTGCAGCAAATCCTGTGATCTATGAGATGTCCTCCTAATGCAAAAGGCATAATATTAATACAAGTATTAGTATTTTTAATCTATCATCTTACTTTCTGTATACTTTGTGTAATAAAAATAAAATATATATATCTGTACGGCCCTGTTACCTGTACTTTACTGAGGGCCTGGAACTGAAGGTGGACATTTAACATTTATTGGGGGAGGACGGGTTTGCGCGGTTAAGGGGAGAGAGCTGAACAGTGGGATTGAGTTGCTCTTTTCAAAGAGCCGGCACAGACTCGATGGGCTGAATGGCCTCCTTTTGTGCCATATGATTCGATGAAGCAGGAAAGGTGGCAGGCACAAACATGTCATTCAAAACTCTGCCACCCGCATACTCACCCGCATCAAGCTTCGCTCCCCCATTACCCCAGTCCTTGCCAGACTTCACTGGCTCCCTATCCCTGAGAGGATTGACTTCAAGAGCCTCACCCTTGTCTTCAAATTCCTCCATGCCTCTACCTCTCTGACCTCTCTCCCCAACCCAGCACCTGTTACCTTCGCTCCTATGGGTCTGGTCTCCTCCATGTCCCCCCGAATCCTCCGCTCCACCCTCAGCGGCCGTGCCTTCAGCCACTACCCCCCCGAGGCTCTGGAACGCCCTTCCTCACTCCCTTCCCCTCGCCCCCTCTCTTCCCAGTTTCAGGTCACAGCTGAAGACCTTACTCTTCGACCATGCCTTTGGTCACCTTCTTACCCCTGCCCCTGGCTTGGTCCCGGGATCCGCTATTGTGAAGCGCTCTGAGACGCTGTCCGGCGTGGAGGGCATTATATAAATCGTTGTTGTTGTATTCAATCAGACAGCAAGTCCAGCCATGTGGGCGAACATGATGAAGCAGCAATCTCACCCAAGACAACACCTAATGCAGACGAGTAAATACTCCCAAAATTAGATCAGCAGGATGCATCTCCAGGGAGAAATTTTGCGTTCCAATCTGGACACATGGAAATTTCCATGGTAGGTGCCATACATATGTGTAACTCTCAATCTGATTTGGATACAGTTAGGCATGGCAGTGGGTTTCTGATCAGCTGACCAGACAAACAAAACACCTCATATTTATCTTTCCATTCCCTTATTTGGATTTGTGTCACTCATAAATGTTAAACTGGAGTTGAGGTTGATCAAAATAGCATTGTTTGGCTTTGATGATATTTAATGTGCTTAAGCTTCACTGTTTTTCTAAATGCACTAAGTTGATGCCAATACTTCAATATTTATGACAATAGTCACAAATGGTGATTGCTGCCAGTAACCAGAAATACACCAAACAGCAACAACAAAATTACATTATAGAGCACCCTTCACGTCGGGTGGACGTCCCAAGCAGGATATGGATCCTTGAGAACTCCAGTCCAGAAATAGAGTATTGGAAGGTGTGTGTGAAGACCCTCCAGTTGCTGTCACAATAATGATTTTGCTTCCAGTTTCCTTTAACTTCCAATTATATAATCTGTTTACTTAACAGTAAGTAGGAATCTGTTCTTTAGTCGATTGGCAGATTGATTTTCCTGAGGTAATAATTGCTTCAATGTGTGTGTATGTATATATATCTATATATATATATATTTGCTTCAATGTATATATAACCACTGAGCCACAGAGAACTCCTGTGGCTCAGTGGTTAGAGCACTTGTCTTGCAAGCTGGGGAGACCTGTGTTTGAATCAAGGCAGGTCAGGACGAAACCTTGGGCAAGTTTCCTTACTCCATATGCCTAATAATAATCCCTCCAAAACAACCACAATAATTAAATTGGTCATTTCAATCCACGACTGTGTGTGGGACACTGCTGTGCACAAGTGGCTGCTGCGTTTCGCCCACAAATATATACAGTCAATTCACTTTACAGTATACTCCGTGAAGCGCTTTGTGACATTGATAAGATGTGGAAAGCGCTACATCAAATGCAAGGATTGTTATATTTGATTACCCATACATGACTGTGGGATACAGCTGTGCGTAATTGGCCACCCCATTTCACCTATAAGATATACAGTCAATTCACTTTACAATACATTCTGCTTTGAGACATCTTGAAGATGTGGTGGTGGGGGAAGGCAGGGAAGTGGGTGAAACACTCTCGTAGAATCAAAATATACATCTCATTTACTGAATTATTAGTGAGGCCAACTATTAGTGTGGTTCCAATCCATTGGTTAGTGGATAAGAAAATGTTACCTGTTCAGTTATTTGCACATCGTGCATCAAGTTACCTGTAGTTTAACTCCTGCCAGAAGGGATTGAGGACCTGCTGAGCTCTGAATCCAAGTCAGGACTCCAAGCAATAGCTTAAACCTCCAAGTTTAAGTGTATGTGGTGCAGAATGGAAGTATATGGAACTATATTCAAGGAAAAGGCAAATGGATTAACTTTGAAGTGTCTAATCGGTCCAATTTATGCTTTATGATCCCATTTTGCTAAAATCCAGATAATTTTCCCTTTGGAATATAGTTGGCAGCATCTTATCATACATTAATATGCAACAAAACATTGGTGAGTCTTACTAACAGATCTAAGCTAGGCCTCATACTAAACCCTTTGATAGTTAACATGTGAGAAATCTCCTGCATTATTCAATTCACAAGAACTCTGTTCCAGGAATGCCACATTAAGTTTCTCTGTGAATAATTCAATAGATAATTTTGAGAATTGGTTGATAAATTTAGATTTATTGACCAAACAATAAGGTAGCTATAGCTAAAGTTAACCCTGGAAATTAATTAGTTAGCGTGGAACCAGTCACATTTGCTCACTGACTGAAATATTCTTTGCGCTGGAGTAACCTCTTGAGAATTTTATTTGATGTTGCAATGACATACAAAGTTATTCATTTGTGCTACGAATTCCCAAACTTGCTGAATTGCTTCAGCTTTTAACTGCAGAGGTTCGCTTATTTTGTATGAACATAAGACCAATTTACCTACTCTGGAGCCAACACAAATTTTTCTTCAAAATTGGTTCCATAGCTCCCATTTTTCACCCTTGGTTTGATTTGTGAGGTTATTTAAAGCTTATGTCTACTTAAAAAATAACATCCAGTTTGAGGGACTGTCCAAGTCAATAAAAGGCAAACATACATACAATATTTTTTTCCATGGTGACTGCAGTTGTTTAAAGTAGATATTATCACTTTTATACTAGACCAGTGAAAGAACACAGTGTGACCATTTCAAAGCGAGCATTACGACCAGAAATCATCACATTGCAGGTGATTTTTGTTCGACAAGAATGTTTTTGGACAACCAACTTTTTCTTAACAGGGATCCACATTCCTGCTCTTGGTATTGATCCAAAGCTTTGCACACAAGTAAATTGCTCCTAAGCTGTGGATAATAACATATTGAATCAAATTTTGTTAGACAGATGAGCTATGAACTTGAAATCTAGAGCGCAAAGCGATCTTGGATTGTGACATATGCTAGAGTTTGAGGGAATAAAATGTACGCAAGAGCATCCGTTTCAGATTAAGAAAGATTTAATGTCATAAAATATGTACAGGGGGTAAAGTTGATACTGAAACATTGTGGGTTCAAGCCACTTAGTCGATAGCAACCATCAGTGCATGATGAGGGAGCACTGAATTGTCGGAGATGTCATTCTTCCCAAAGTCCCATCTGCCTGTTCAGGTGGACATTAAAGATTACATTTTGACCAGTTATATGTCATATAAATAACCCATCACCATCTTTAAGGATCTTTTTGACTTAAACAAGCTGATATTATTAAATTTAGATTTGGATAAATTGAAGGAATCAAGTAGTAAATTGGTCACAAGGGTCTGTGACCCCATCAACCTCCCTCCGCCCATCGCCTGGATCCACCGGTTCCTCATCCTCAGTTTCAAGGCCCTCCATGGCCTTGCCCCTTCCTACCTCTCTGACCTGCTGAACACCTAACAACCTGTCCGGTTCCTCCATTCAGCAGGCTCTGGTCTGCTCCATGTTCTCTCGCCCAACCCACCCTACCATCAGTGGCCAGGCTTTCAGCCTTGCTGCCCCCATGCTTTGGAACTCCATCCCACAATCCCTTTGCCTTGCTCCTTCCCTTGTCTCCTTCAAGACCGGTCTCAAAACCTTCCTCTTTGACTGTGTTTTCAGCTGCCCTCCTTCCTCTCTGCCCTTCATCATCCAAACCCTCCCCCCACCCCCCCACCCCCCCACCCCATGACTATGAAACTTGTCTTTCTCAGCTTTAATATCCTGTTGTTCTGAATAATGTGCTCCATAATGTTATGACTGACATGTATTCTCAAAGGTTGCAAGTCATCCATTGCAGTATGGATCACTCAATCGCTTCAAACATACTTCAAAGGAGAAAAGTAGGGGTCCTGTTTTGGCTCCTCACCCCAGCAATTTTAACAAGATCGAAGTTGAGTGAACTTCTGCTATTGCTTTTTATTGCTAACATATATTGCTGAGCTAACATGCAGGTGTAAAGGATGGAAAGAAGCCAACAACAATACTTGAAGTTCAAGTATAGAAAAAATTGAAAGAATGTTCAGCAGACCATAGGTCAGACTTTTTACCACTAAAACACTATTTGTTTAAGCAACCTGAAAGAGATTTGATCTCAGTAGAATAAATTCAAATGGATTGTATAAACTTTAAAAGAAACATTCTTCGGTTTGGATAGATGTCATGCAATTAAAGTATTTGCTAGTATGCTTCCAGCATGTTTGCATTGAAATGCTGTCATAAGGTTTGGGTATGTGGTTTCACAGAAATTATTATTGAGAAATGAATCCAGTTATACTTACTGTGGCACTTTAGATTCCAAATGCGCAGATGTTGTTGCTGTAGCAAAGGATCATGTTAGATTATCACCCACTTTCCGAATGTTCATCTGAATCCTAAAAGTACCACAATCTATTCTCTGAGCCCCAGGACTGCAGAAGCAAAACCTCATTGGTAAAAAGAGATTTACTCGTGTCCTTTCGGAAGTTCTAAATTGAACTTTAAAGCTGGCGTTCTCAGATTCGTATCTTTTTCAGTCACATTAGCTTTGTCAGTGCCCTGTCCCTTTTAACAAAAATCAGCTTAAGCTGCGAAACATTTCCTTCTATCAGAGGAGCACGTGTCTGTCTTTGGTGGCTAGATTATTGTTGATTCGGACACTATTAGGATTCATTTTGCTGTTATTCCTGATGCTATATCAAGGAATAATATTGGTGTTATTAATAATATTATTATCATTACAGAAATGTATAACTGATTCAATGGAATAATTACGCTATTGAATTTGGTATGGAACAGCAGAATTTCAGTTACTAATTAGTGACTGATTTGGGGTCTGAACATTCCCATGCAATGTTTTGTACCATTAAACCCAGTGTGAAAGACACTATATCAACTTGTATTGTGTTAAGAGTTTTTGTTCAGTTTTCCACTATAGTTGTTTGTGGATGTGCTATGGGACATTAAATTTTTATTAGTTCAGAGGCACCACATGAATAGGTTCTACTTTAGGTAAATGCTATTTTACAGAATACCGAATAAGGTAATAATAATAATATTATATTACGCCTGAAAGTGACGACATTTTGTGAGAGAAACATGGCAGCCGATTGCACACAGCAGGATCCCACAAACAGCTAAGGATTGAGTGACCAAATTATTGGTCAGAGACTCTCTAGTCTCTCCACATAATTGTAGTCCCCTCACCTCTGTTATCATTTTTGTTCTGACTTTCATAGAATTAATAGAAATTCACAGCACAGAAGGAGGCCATATGGCCTATGCTAACTCAATCAGTCCCTCTCATCCACTCTTATACCATAGCTCTGAACATTTTCCCCTCCCACATACCTATCCAATTCCTCTCCCAAACCCAATTTTTGTTTTTTGTTTTATTGATGTACATCAAATGCAAGGCATATTATTTAAATCCTTAAGATTTCAATATAGTAAAAAAGCAACATATTTGCTGGCCCGTTGACTGAGGTGAATTTGTTCTCCAAGTAAATAATAAATAGGGTGAAATGATAGTATGAGAATAATTCAATATATCAAGAGATATTTTGCAACTCAACATTAGTAATGAACTAATAATTTTCAACCTTTTTATCCAAAGTGGTAAAGGCGTTGGTGAGTCTGTTTATCATATCGTTACTGTACTGTTGTGACAGATCAATTTAAAGGGGCCATAAACATATGGGAAAAGTTACCAGAGAAAAACATTTCAAAATTGGTCAAAATGACTTTCTCTTGATCATGTGTTACATACAATTGTGTTTGGAAGGATCTTGTGTTTTGTTAAACAGTTTTGATCCTGTGATGGGAGGATGCTAGGGTGGGTATTCTGGAAGGATGACAACAACAACAATTTACATTTATAGAGCGCCTTTCACGTCGGGAGGACGTCCCAAGGCGCTGAACAGGAGGCGTGTGACCCGAGCTGGGAGGGGAGTGTTTGGGAAGGGGTGAAACACGAAGGGGAGGTAAAAGAGTTCGGGGTGGAACAAAAGGCACGGTCGAAGAGGAAAGTCTTCAAACCGGCCTTGAAAGAGGAAAGGGAAGAGGCGAAACGGAGGGATTGAGGGATGGCATTCCATAAGGTGGGAGCGGAGAAACTGAAGGCCCGGCCTCCGATGGTGGGGCGGTTCGGGCGGGGGGCTTGGAGCAGGCCAAGTCCTGTTGAACGGAGGGTCCGGGTGGGCGTGTAGGGGGAGAGTAGATTGGTTAGGTAGGATGGAGCAAGGCCGTGTAAGGCCTTGTAGGTGAGGACGAGGATCTTGAACTTGATCCTCTGGAGGATGGGGAGCCAGTGGAGACGGGCGAGGGTGGGGGTTATGTGGTCACGGAGGCGGGTGCGGGATAGTACACGGGCTGCAGAGTTTTGGATGGCCTGCAGCCTATGAATGGAGGAACTGGGGAGGCCGACCAGGAGAGAGTTTCCGTAGTCCAGCCTTGAGGTGATGTATGCGTGCACAAGTGTTTCGGCAGCGCGGGGGGTAAGATAGTTGCGGAGCTTGGCAATGTTGCGCAGATGGAAATAGGCGGTGCCGGTCAAGGCGCGGATGTGGGGGAGGAAGGAAAGTTTACGGTCGAACATGATGCCGAGGTTCCTGATTGGCTTTGTGAGGTGGAGAGTACAGCCTTGGATGTTGAGGCTGGCAGCGCCCGATGTGCGGAGGCGCTGGCTTGAGCCAATCAGGAGGGCCTCGGTCTTATTCACGTATTATGACATCTGATGAGTAGAAGCGTCTTCTTCATCTGAACTAATTTTGGTTTCTTGTATATTTTACTGATGAAATGTAACTATGATGGTGTATATATTAGGAGCTTGGTGCTCACTGGACTGAAAAAACGTTGACATTTTCACAAGTGGTTGGCAAACAGGCTGGGCAAACAGCAACAGAGCCTTGAATTACCATGACCTTCCTGACTGTGGCTGCAATGTTTTCTCAGAGCCAGATCAACCCAAATGAGGCCCATCTGATCACTTGCCCCTCAAAGAGCAAACTGTACGTATCTATTTTTTGCGTCTGATCTAGTTTTGAGATGTCTCAATGACAGGATAAGGTGCTATATCAAATGTGAGGATTATGATTAGAATCTATTTTTAGACATGTAAATCAGATTATCAATATAAATATATAAGACTGAGCTGCCTCAGCAGGATTTAAATCCCAAATACATGATCCCATGTTTACAGCTCAACCAACCGAGCTACCCAGGATTTGCACAACTGTGTGTACATTATATTTTATATATATATATGTACAGTATATAGATGTATGATGCAGTCAATAACCAAACTGAATACGCCTGGACTTGTGCCAACTGTAAACTGTCTTAATGCCAGCATCAATAAACTCAAATTGAAACCTGTCAGTTTAAGTTTCACTGAAGGTGATTTTTGCTCAATACGTTTTTCAAGAATTTTTAAATGAAGTCGTAAATTGTGTGACCCTACCTTTAGGATCACAGAGACCTCTGCAGGCCAATTAAATGAGAAAGTGGAGTGACAAAAATTGTAACTGAATTGTATTTCATACACGGTTTTAGTGGCATGTTGTCAAGAATGTTTCAATTGCAGTATGGTGAGAGTTCAATGACTCCCACGAAAAAAATCTACATTTTTTTTAGAAAACACAAAATATCATGGCAAGACAACTCACTGAATTGTTTTTTTTAAGTCTGATCTCTTGACATACAAGAGGATATTAAATGAGAATAAATCACCAGCTACTTGACTGTGGAATTTGAAGCAACCTCATCGTTTCCACAAAATAATTATTTGCAATATAATTCTATTTTCCTTCACCTACGAAAACACTAAAGCTTTACAGTGTATCCGTGAAACATTGTGTGATGTCCGCTTGACATGAAAGATGCTATATCAAATAAAGAATTATTATTTTGTCATATTTATTTGTAAAATATCCAAGACCCTTAATTATATCTAGTCACAGCCTTACCTTAAAACTCAAGTTTGGACAGAGATGTGAAATTTAATCTTAATTTGAAAAACATTTCATTTGCAAGAACTATGGGAAAATTGGCATCCAAATTTGGACTGTCCAAGAACTTCCACAAGTACAGTGTATGCAATATTAAAATTTAAAACAAAATGTTCTTCTAGAATAAACCCAGTTAGAATTTCTAGGCTTTTATATCTAATGCAATACTGTAACTGAACAGGATTTGCACTAGAGCTGTGTTTCACGACATCAAATTTAGAGTATAAAGAAAAAAGCCTTTATACATTTATAGGAGGATTGGAAAACTATCACTTTTTGTTAAAACCAGTCATACTATCTAATATAAATACTGGAGGACAGGCTTCTTGTAGCACAAAAACACAAAATACTGCAGATACTGGAAATCTGAAACAAAAACAGCAATCGCTCAGAACTTTCAGCAGGTCAGGCAGCATCTACGGAGAAAGGAAAAGTGAGTCAACATATCGAGCCCACAACCCTTCGTCAGAACCCAGTTCTCTTCGACCCGGGTCGCGGATCCGAAATGTTGACTCACTTTTTCTTTCTCTCCTTGTAGACAACCTGCCTTTCATACCAATGGGGGGCCCTGACTTATTATAGTGTGTGTAAAAAAAAAAGTCATAAAAATGCATTCTGAAATTCTGCAGAATTTTTGTCACCCAAGTTTGAGTCCAGTGAGTCGAGGTTTCCTCTGCTTTTGGTGAACTTTTGCTGGCTGTTAAATTTATTGACTTTGGTGCTATGAGGCTATACAGTAATGGGGAAAATCTGCCAATGGTCATAGGTGATAAAGACAAGCCATCTTCCTGCCAGGGTTTCCTTATCACCTTACTCTTTGACTGTTGGACAAACATCCCTATGATCTTCTGTGAATATGTTTATGTCATCACAGGTTAGATGTCCCACAGGATAGGATAAAAGAATATTTCCACATAAGAAATGTATATGGCCTGATCACACCTGCCTCAGCTCTCTGTTTTAATACTAATAATCATTGCATTTGATATAGCGCTCTTCATGTCTTCTAGACGTCTCAAAGCGCTTAACAGAATATACTGTAAAGTGAATTGACTGTATATTTGGGGGAGAAACGCCAATTGCACACAGCAGTGTCCCCCACAAGCAGTCATGGATTGAAACGACCAATTTAGTATTGTTTGTGTTTTTGAGGGATTACTATTACTATTAGTCATGTGGAACAAGGAAACTTGTCTGAGGTTTCACCCTGCCCGGAATTGAACCCAGGTCTCTGAGCTCCAGGCCTCCACATATCCATTATGTGTTATCTATTTAACCCCACTTCTCTACATGTAGGGTGCTAATTAAATGTAAGTTGTTGCTTTATCCCAATACTCTTCCAGTTTTTTACCAAATATTTGCATAATTCCTTGTTTTCAAAGAGCATACATTTTAAAATATTGACCATAAAATTCCCTGACATCTGGTTGGATTTGTGAAGCCAGAAATCCAAACTCATGCCCAGCACAGACAAAATTGTCAATTGACCAGAGGCTCCCTGAAATTACTAGGGGTTTTCAGGTGAAATGGGGGATTTAGATGGGAAGGGAGGTGGCGATTCAGTGTAAAACGTCAAAAATCAAAAATTTGATTGTGAACTGAGTAACTGCAAAGGTTCTTTAGGGATCAGTTCTATTCACACAGTACATAAGTGATTAACGTGTTTAAGTCGCCTACATTTGTTGATGATAGCTAAAATGTTGTTCTAATGCTTGAGTTTCTCTGAGTTCATTAGTTCAGAGACCAGGTGACTTTCCTTTACAAAGTGTCAATGGTGGTACATCCTGTCCATGTTGGGAGTGCACAGGAAGCAATATTATTGGTATTCACATACAATACTGCGCTTGTGAGGGCATGGGTCAAACTCAGCTCCAAATGTTGGGAAGCGCTCTGAGACGCCGTCCGACGTGGAGGGCGCTAGACAAATCAAAGTTGTTCATCACGCTCACAGTGCCAAAGTAGTGGTGTCAATGATAACTTGATGACTCAGAAGTCAGACATTTTATGCTATAAACTGGGTGCTCAACACCAGAGACCGAGTCTGCCATTTAATGTGGATCCACAGGAGACCCACACAATAATTAAGGGATGTTGTAGGGTGGCTTCTATTTATATAGATTTGGGAATTAGGCTGACAGGCGGCAAATGCCATTTAAAATAGACAGATGCAGACTGATGAGATTGGAAAAGAAGAATAAACAGTCAGAATATAAATTAAATAGTAATGGGACACAGCGCAGGAGAGGGATTTGGGAGGACTTGGAGATAAATGTATCAGCTGGTGTGCTGCACAATAAAGAAAGAGAACAGGATCTTGGGATGTATAGCTAAAGGGATAGAGCATAAGTCACAGGAAGTTAGAGGAGTGCGCTTGTAAAGGTCATGGGTCTGATCCAGCCTTCAGTATTGTGGACAATTCTTGTTGGCGTGAATCACTTCAGATTTAATTACTTTACAAAGAGGTGAAAATGTGGACGAGTCAAACCATGGAGGTGGTGTAGGCGGATTGCGCCAATAAAATAAAGACAGTTCAAACCAGGTAACATTCAACTGAGGGTTCTGAGAGATAGAAATAGTACAGGATTATTTATATACTATTTATTTTGTACCCTATTTATTAAAGACTGTAATGATCTTTTCTGTTGCCATTTATTCCTATGTGTTTATGTCCTCTCATTCCATTTTTGTATCGTATAGTATTCATTCACTTTAGTGTTCAACTAGTTAATTTTTGTTTTAAAAGTTTCAGGAAACTGGCAATCTCAAGCTGAAACTGCTTGTGTTTGCATGATTTGGCAGTGGTAAAGCTGGCAGATATCAAAGGTTTTCCCCTTTTCTCTAAGAAGCAAAGCGTGACTTCTTCATTCCTTATCACACAGACTGTCCAATCCCACCAACGGGAAGAAGTGTGAGTTCAAGTGACAGATAAACCTCCCATTCAGGATTAGAACGTTTCACTTGATTCCGTCAGACAGTTACCTTATGTTTCATCACCAGCCACACATCAAAAAAAATCAAACTGCACCATTTATGAAAAGAATGCCATTCCTATGAACGCAGTCGAGCATTTCTGTTTGAATGGGTTTTTGAGTTTGCCAGTGTACCAGTGTTTGCTTTCACTACTGTTGCTAATAACATTTAGTTAAAAGAGTGTATAATACCGCTGTGTTTACTAAGAAAACGGTGTTTAGGAGAGGCTTTCAATGGATGGACTGAAGTCTCAACAGCTGCACAACATGAGTGGAATGTGGAACAAGAGAAAAAATGTTTACTATGGTGAGCACTACAGGAGAAGTCATTCCATGGCATGTGTTGGCCATCTGTTGTGTTTTTGATTGGTTATTTTTACCTCATTTCTTAATAATCTAAGCAAAACACATTGCATGAAGGAAATGTGCTGAAAGAATTATGACATGGAAACCAGTTCCATCTAGTTTCTCTGGTAGAATCTCAGACCATGGGGCTAAAGACAGGTGTGGCCATAATTTCTGGCTAATTGATAATTTGGTTTCCTGGATCTGTAAGTGAAATAACTAATCCATGTGAGGCCTGGCAGCCAGGCACCTCATTGGTGACATTGCTGTGCCTATTGTACAGAAACCAAAGGTTTGGGATGCAGTTTTCTCAACAGTTTGAGAACTCACAGAAATGATTCCTCCCATAATATTGCTGTCAATATATTACCTTTTTAAATGAAATTAAGTAAGTTCCATAATACCCCATTCTGCTAGGGAGAGAAGCTCTGCAGTCTTTTTTAACTTTACAGAATTGTTTTTTGCTCTGTTGCCTTTGTTTTGCTAATTTATTTCAGTACATTTGCTCTGGTAACATTTCAACAAATCCATGACTTTATCATCAATAATAATACTAACATAATAACCCTTGTATTTGATATAGTGCTTTCCACATCTTCTAGATGTCTCAAAGTGCTTCTCAGATAGTGCTATAAACTGAATTGGCCGTATATTTGTGGGAGAAACACAGTAGCCAATTGCACACAGTACTGACCTACAATAGTTGTGGATTGAAGTGACCAATTTATTATTGTTTTTCTCTTGAGGGAGTATTATTAGTGTGTGGAGTACGGAAACTTGCCAAGGTTTTGTCCTGCCGGCGATCAAACCCATGTTTCTCAACTTGAATGCTCTAGAGTCCTGTACCACTGAGCTACACAACCCCACAATTAATAATAATAATAATCCTTGCATTTATAAAGTGCCTTATCACATCTTTGAGACGGCTCAGTGCTCCACAGAATATACTGTAAAGTGAATTAACTGTGTACAGTATTTTGTGGGCGAAACGCAGCAGCCAATTACACACAGCAGTGTCCCGCAAACTGGGATTGAGTTACCAAATGATTATTTTGAGGGGATTATTACCCCCAGAAAGTGATCCACCAGCAATGTTTCTATAATGTTTCTATACTGAAAGTTGTAAATTGTTATTATTTTTTGTTAAATGATTTTTGGAGCAATTGTTAGCCCTGGAAAGTGATCTGTCGTTCAACTAACAACCGTGTTCCTAGGTAAATAAACAGAGCTGCGGTGTAAGGAAACTTGCCTAATGTTTCATCCCACTCGGGATTTGAAGCTAGATTTTCTTGCTTGTGAGGCAAATTTAAGATGATTTCAACAATAAAGCCCATAATGCACAATCTTTGCATTTAATAAAATGCCTCGCCATGTCTGTGTGACTGTTGATGTGCAGGCAAGTCGATTTTTATTATTATTAAAGAGCAATTCCTATTCATCTTTCATTATAGTTTCCTGCCAAATAGAGGTTTAATGAGCCTCTCTGAGAGATCTCATTTAAACATTTTCTTTATGGGATTCGTAATTTCTATCTGAGAAGAGAGTTTATCCAAACATCTTGGCCAATATTCCCTGAATGAAATGGGTCACTCAATCCACGACTGTTTGTGGGGCACTGCTGCGCACAATTGGCTGCTGCGTTTTGCCCACAAAATATACAATTGATTCACTTGATAGTATTTTCTGTGAAGCTCTTTGAGACTTCTAGTAGACGTGGTAAGGCGTTATATCAACATCAAGGTTTATTATTATTATTGCCTACAAAATACACACTGGACACGTCACTACATAATAAATCCTGTGTTGCGCTTTCAGATATCTTGATGACATAATAAGGGTATTATATCAAAGGATTATTAATTGTTTGTATGTACAAATTGGGAAAAGCTTCCGGAGTGAAGGTCCTGAGAGTCGAGAGGAATTCTGATTAGATTCCTTACCCGAAATTGAACAAACTATCTTCAAGAAAAATATGTAACCTTTCTTTCCTGGTGTACGACTTGTTGATTGAATAATCCCTGTTTTTAGGTGTTAAATTTTTTTTTTAAATTGTTCTCTTTCTCTAGAACTAAACAAAATGTGCCAAGTTCCAATCACTGAGCAAGTATTGCACGATACTGCTTGTCTCAGCGCACTGCTCATCTCATCACTCTTCAAAGTAAAATTGGTTTTAAAATTGAAAGCATAGCCTGTCCCACCCCATCACCCCTGCCCCTACTCACCCCCACTCCCCAATCGTTATTCCTATATTGAAAGCATTTAACTGACGTGTTGAACAGTGAGAGCTCAAAATGCTCTGCTCGTAACATAATGCACTTGAAATGGCACTTTTCACACAGGGAGGAGATCTCCAAACACACAGGATTTATTGCAAAGTGAACTGGAAGTGTATTTTGCGGGGGAATGCAGCAGGCAATTTACATAAACATGATTGTGATATTTTACTTAAAACCACGCAGTTTATGTGCAGAATAACTGAACGATCGTGGAATGTCTAACAGCTCCTTACATTGAAAATAATTATACAATATTTTATTTCCCTCTGACTTATTCCCTCCCTCATCTCATTTAAGGCCTGTCACAAAAAGTAACTGTTTGGTTGTGCTTTCAGTCATCGAAAGTGACCAGCCGGTCCCTCTCAAACATTTTCTGACAACCTCAAGTGCGATATTATATTATATCTCAATGGTTAAATGACAATTGCTTTAATCAAATCCAGAAAACTGCATTTGATTGCTTTCAACAGATTCAAATACAATGGCATTTAAATACAAATACAATGGCATTTAAATCAGGAGGACGTCTCAAAGCACTTTGCATAGCTGGGTGGGCACTAGCGAAGGGTGGGGGTAGCTGAAGAGGCTGTGTGATGTGAAAGGTGCAATAGAAGTGTAATTTTGTTGTTGCTGATGGGGGGAGTGGTGGTGGGGAGGTGGGGCAAGAATAAACATATGACAGAAAATATGGTCATCAAAGAGATAAATCTTAAAACTTGTCAATTTACAAGGATCGACATAGAAATCTAGAGATTGTACGGAATGGAAACAACAACAACAACTTGGATTTATATAGCGCCCTCACTCCACGTCAGGCGACGTCTCAGAGCGCTTCCCAATAAAGGATCCCAGGGCCGAGCCAGGGGGAGGGGTACAAAAGTGACCAAAAGCGCGGTCGAAAAGGAAAGTCTTTAGGCGTGACCTGAAAATAGGAAAGGAAGGGGTGAGACCAAGTGAATGAGGAAGGGAGTTACAGAGCCTCGGGCGTAGTGGCTGAAACATGGCCGCCGAGGGTGGAGCGGAGGATTCGGGCGGACATGGAGGAGGCCAACCCCGGTAGAAACAGTGCCATTCAGCCCAGCAAGTCTATGACAGCGAGTCTCACCTTCTCTAATTCTATCTGCTCTTCCCAGTAGTCCCTACTTCCTCATATAGAAATCACGTTTCCTCTTGAAACCTTTTGATACTTTCTGCTTGAACCACAGCTTTTACAACTGCGATTAATCTAATTCAAAGTTATCCGGTCCATTTTTTTTAAAAACAAACACAAACATGCCTTTATGTTTTCTCACAACATTTATTTCATAAGTGATCTCTTCACAACTCATGAAACAGTTTTCAGGCAGGCCCGCAGCAAATTATAGATTTCAAATGCACTCATTCATCTGTTGTTGAATATCGATGGGTTTTTAAGTACCCTCATTGTCGTTAGAGCTTGTTAGTGCAATAGTTTTCTCATTCTATGATACAGGCCAATTTAAAAAATAAATAAAATAATTTAAGCTCTTTATGAAGAAAGCTTTCTTTGAAAGTACGCTGGCTCTAGCTTCACTGTTTAGTTAATTTGTGGAATCGTCTGCAGGTGCCACTACAAAAGTTTCCATCGCTTTTCTTTAAGAAAAATAACATTATTTCCCTCTTAATAATGCCACTTAATGGCATATACTTCCAGCCTCAAAATTCTCATAGCATAAGATAGTTGAAGGGGGTGATTTTCCTGTTAACAACACATAGATTTACAAAGATTATGTAGAACGGAAACAGGGCATTCAGTCCCAAATGAATCCATGCCAGTGTTGATGCTTTACATGGAACCAGTCCTGGGATCCGCTATTGTGAAGCTGTCTGGCGAGGAGGGCGCTATATTAATCAAAGTTGTTGTTCGCAATGTTATCTGATTTTCTTCATGTCCCTCATAATACTAATAATCATCCTTATATATGATACAGTGGCCTATCACATTGTTGAGATATTTCAAAGTGCTTCATAGTCAAGTAAGTTGACCGTATATTTTGTGGACAATATGTGGAAACCAATTCCGCTCAGCAGTGTCCCAGAAATTGAGATTGAATGACCAAATTATTATTATTATTTTGAAGGGATTATTACCCCTGGAAAGTGATCTGCCAAATTGACCCACAACCAGGTTCCTACCCACTGCTAGGTAAGCAAAGAGGCCATTGGAGTAAGGAAACTTCCCTAAGGTTTTGCCCCACAAACAACAACAATAAAATTGCACTTATATAGCACCTTTCACGTCGGGATGATGTGCCAAAGAGCTAAACAGTCTGGTCGGAACCCGATTGGGGGGGAGGGTCGAAGTAGGGAGAAGGAGAGTGGGGAGAGTTAGTGGGGCAGCCGAAGGCGTGGTCAAAGAGGAAGGTCTTGAGACCGGCCTTGAAGGAGGAAAGGGAGGAAATGAGGTGGAGTGGCTGCGGGATGGAGTTCCAACTATTACTAACTACCACTTGCTACTCCCTCTCCAAAGTGTTCTGCGCCCATTCTGTTGTGTTGCTTACTCTAGCATCTGGGAGGCAAAAGAACATCCAGGACAGAAATGCTCATGTATTCCCCTGATTACAGCATCTGGGAAAAGCGTTGTATCAATTGCAAGGATTATTATTATCTCTTACCACGACTGGTAATAATAATGTGTTACTGGTTTGAGCTTCAGTTAAGGTGACATTGCATTGTTACAGAGTTTACCTCTGGAACTCCATCCTGCAGTCCCTACACCTCACCCCCTCCCTGGCCTCCTTCAAGTCCCGCCTCGAGACCGTCCTCTTCGACGGACCCATCCTTCAACCCAAATCTGCTTCTTTCCCTCCATCCTCCCCATCCCTGACCACAACTCGGGTCTGAAACAATGACTGTCCAGCACCTTGGGACATCCTCCTGATGTGAAAGGCGCTGTACAAGTGTAATTTTATTGTTGCTGTTTGTGGTTGCCTTTTA
Organism: Hydrolagus colliei; assembly: GCA_035084275.1. NCBI lineage: Eukaryota > Metazoa > Chordata > Chondrichthyes > Chimaeriformes > Chimaeridae > Hydrolagus > Hydrolagus colliei. The sequence goes on along the minus strand of CM068744.1, from coordinate 1,277,422 downwards.
CTGAAGTGTTGTGCTTGTTACAAATACTGTAGGACTGATACCAGTTTACCAGCGTAACATAATAATAATCCTTGCATTTGATATAGCGCTTTACAACAAAAAAATTACATTTGTTTAGAGACTATCGGGAGGATGTCTTTATCACATCATCAAGATATCTCAAAACCCTGCACAGAATATACTGTAAAGTGAATACACTATATATTTGTGTAGGCAAAACACAACAGCCAATTGCGCATAGCATTGTCCCACAACGGTGGTGGATCGAAGTGACAAATTTATTCTTAATTTTTTTGCCATTTACATCTCCGTGACATCTACGTGTTTGTTGGATTCCTGCACATCTGTCTGCTCTCCTGAGCCCTGGGCCTCCTTCCCTTCCTCACTCTATTTATCTGCCTGTCAGGTTACAGCTCGGAACGACTCGACCTCCTGTATGTAACAGAGTTACTTCAGCTACATCTTAAGCTACTCAATGTTACACTCAAACACAGACAGTTAGGCATCAGCTTTCCCTCCATCAGTCTTAACCAGAGCTAACTCTCCACAGACCCAACTCTCACCACTCTGTTTCCTAAGAAACAACTTTTGAAAATCAAAATTGTAATTGTTCGCACCTTTTCTTACCATGAAGTACACTACAATTTACATTCACATAGTGCCTTTCATGATATGAGGATGTCTCAAAGCGCTTTGCAGGAGAGTATGGGAGTGAGTTGCTGGTCGGATGAAGAGGGTGGGGGATTGGAGACGAGGGAGGCTGGAGAGTGGAAAGATAATTTAAAGCGAGGTCAATGAGACGTGCTTTGAGATACAGTAAAAATGCCATCTCCTGTCTTAATGTGTAAAGCTGACCAAGCCAGCCTGGGTATCATTTTAGTAAGCATACGCTGTACCCCCCACCATTGCTGCAGCGTTGTTGTAATGGCATCCAGCAATAGACATAGTACTGACAAATATTGGCATCCATTAATATAGACAGTACTGACCAAGGCTCTATACAAATTCAACATTACCTCATCAGTTGTATATGCTATCTTTCTGAATGTAAAGTCTAAGATCCCATTGAAATTATTATAGGCTTATCGACCTGTGTTGCTACTTCTAGAAATTTGTGGATCTAAATCTTCAGATCTCTTTCATGTTCTACTCCTCGTTTAGTCTATCTGGTTTGGATACTCTGAAGCACAGTGACATTTTTCCATGGGTGTCAGATACCCAGTATGCCCCAAAACTAGAATTTTCTCTTAAACTTTAAGAACAAAGTACAATGTAAAGTGTACAGTTGTGAAGGGCCTTCTGATGTCACCAGTGAGCACTTTCAGGCAGACAATCTGTTCGTTCATCCAACATTATAATTAGGATGAAACTGCCTGTTCAAGGTCCTGCAAAATGATGAGATTTGCTTTCAGAGGGTTGCTGCCTTGTCCTTTGATGATTTTTAATGAAATTGCATTATAATACCTAGTTTATGCTGCAGGACTGCTCAGGAATGCAGCTTTGAAAGATCCCAATTTCCTTCCAATTGGAGCAGCCGCCTTGCAGGTTGCTTTCACCAACAGGAGAGAGAAAGAGGCAATAGATGTGATGATGAAGTAATCTAGCCATTGCCAGACCACCTGTTTCTAACCTGATTGCTATTCAGGCAGGTTCAACAGTTACTCAATGTTACAAATTGCTTCTCTTGCACAAGCATGAGAAAAATTAAGAAAACATATCCATCAGCAAGTTGAACTTGGCTGTATGGGCAAGGATTTTTTTTTCAATTTCCTTTCAAACCTTTAATTTTTTAAAAAACTTGACCAGAAGGATGAATATATAATTAAGTCCCTGTAAAAATATTTGAAGATTAGCTTTGACAGAAACAAGAGAGCTGTAGGAAGGAGGAACTTGGTTGTATCTCTATTGGCAAAGCGTTTTCCAGGGGTTATAAATAATTCCTTCCCACACCCCTACCCAAAACAAACTGGTCACTCGCTCCATCACTGTCTGTGGGACACTAACATTTTATAAGCAATTGGCTGTTGTGTTTCCCCTACAAAACACAGTCAACCTGCTTCACAGTGTGACATCTCAACAACTTGATAAGGTGCTATATGTTATGCAAGGATTAATATTATATACAGAAGATATTGTGGGGTCAATTTTGCAGCATATGTTAACATCAACGACAACAAAATTAGATTTGTAAAGCATCTTCCACCTTCACAGAACATCCCAAGGCACTGAATAGCCAGGGATCAGGCCCGGAGCATTGGGAGAGCAGGGTTAGGGTGAGGTAGTTGAGAGTCAAACAAGATGCCCAGGTTCTTGACTGGCTGGGAGAGGTGGAGTGTACATTGGATGCTGCCAGTAATTTAGGCGAGAAGGTACTGACACAATCAGGAGGACCTCCATCTTGCTGACATTCAGCTGCAGAAAAGTTAGCTGTCACGCAGGACTTGATGTCTGACAGGCAATCTGTCAAGTCATCAGTTGTTCTGGAATCAATGGCAGAAGCAGGGATAGAGTTGTGTGTCATCGTATACAGTTGCAAGTTGATTCCATGTTGGTGCATTATGTCATGAAGAAGAAGCATGTAGAGGTTGAAGAGGAGGGGACCAAGTACAGAGTCCTGAGGAACGCCACACAAGACTTTGCGGGAGCTGGAAGAGAAAAACCATTGGCAGAGAGATAAAGCCTGAACCATTCAAGGACAGAATCTTGAAGGTTGAGGTGAGAGGAGAGATGGTGCGGTCTCCACGGTATCAAAGGCAGTCGGTTGATGTGGACAAGGAGGGAGAGGGAGGCCTGGTCACAGCTGGACGAGATGCTGTTTGTCACCTTGACCACAGTTGTTTCCATGCGGGGAACATGATTTCTTCAGTGAGAAATTCAGAAGTTTATAAATGAGACTAACAGGAACGCAAATCAGTTCTCAGCGTGGGGTTCCTTGGAATCAGAATGATGTATGTGATCTACTTTTGGTTACATGAGAAGTCTATAAGACTTGGTCAGTTTTGTGGTATTTCTTATTAACTTTAAAGATATATATAAATGCATATATATATATATAGAATAGAGCAGTTAGCTTCAATGGAAGAACTAACTCAAGTCTCTTCCTAATTTATAATTTCAATGATTGTCTGAGTTGTATACAGAGAGAGAATTGCAGTTGTCCTTATTTATACAATTAACAATCAATAAGTTCTGACGCTTTCTGATTGTTACTAATTACCAAACTCAGGACACCTGTAAACCCTTCTGTACACACACATTTGCACATGGTTTACACAACTTGCATACACTCACTGACACTAACTTAGGAGGCCATTTGGACATTTAGTTTTGTCTGAGCTCATCAACTGGAACTAACTTCTCTTTTATATTTAGTGTTATCTGGCTCAGTTGTATATAATAGTTGTTTATAAACTTCTGAATTACAGTTTTCTCAGCTGTAATTCAGAAGATTTGGATTTGCGCCCCAAATTGGGATCATCGTCTAGAATAACACTCCACTGCATTGCTGGGGGGTACTTATTGGAGGAATTGTCCTTTGGTTGAGACTTTAAACCAAGATTCCATCTGCCTGTTTCCTCGACACTATTCAGAAAGAGAAGTGAGTATCCCCCCTGTCTTGACCAACAATTCCCCAGATAAACGTTCCTTCACTTTATAGGACATTTGTGTACACACATTGGCTGCCAAGTTCACCTACAAATGCAAAGTCATTGGACTTTACAGCAAATCTTGCGATTATTGTATAATAATAATAATCCTTGCATTTTATGTAACTCCTTAGCATATTATTGAGGTTCTCAAAGTGCTTCAAAGAATACAAAATCTAGAGTACAGTATATAATATACTCAGTATATTTTGTGTGGCAATCATGATGGCTGATCCAAAACCTGCAGGATTATGGCAGAATTGAAAGTTCCAAGTTCAAAAACATCAGTTTTCATAAGGTAACACATATAGTATGATGCATACTGATTCACCCTGGTTTGACCCACATACAACACAAAACCAAAGAGAAATATTAATATAAGATCATAATTCGGTCAAAGAAGAAAGGTAACCCTAAGCGAATATTGGTAAGGAATGAATATTGGATATCTTGCGCACCTGGAAAAACAATTTTGACCGCAATGGTATATAAGACACTCCTGCCCAGCTTAAGAAAAAGGATTTTTGAATAAGCACAAGAATTTCTATTAATTAGTATTTCCTGAAGTGAGTTACTCTCTTTTGCAAAAATTGTGAGTTGTTAAAACGTGTGGAGATCAGGTGCCTGGTTTCAGTGCTTTCCCTCTTGCGGCTGTTCATGCAGACGCAGTCCTTGCATTGTATTTTACTTGAACTTAATATCTTATTCGGAAAATTGGCTAGCAGAGGTTATTGAACTCACATGTGAAATTCCAAGCAACTTCTGTCTCCAATTACAGCCTTGTGGACACTGTTTAAACAAATCAGTCTTAGATTTCATTTGTTACTCTTTAATTAGTGAAATGATGTAACTTAATTAAACAAGTGAAAAGCTTTTAATTGTGAAATGCTGGTAAGCTTTGGTACCTTGTTAGGTTTTCCGAGTGTGGAAACATGACATTGCTCTTTCGATTTCTTTACTTGGTATTTATTTCTATAGTTTGGTAGCAATTTCTGTGTCATTCAGATTTCTTTTAGATTGGAATCTAACCTGCAATGGTCTCTAGCAGAGCTGTTAATATAACAACAACTTACATTTATATTGCGCTGTTTACACAGGGCAAAGTCGGACGACTTTAGATACAGAGTCCAAGCCATAATTAGGGAATCCTGACAATAACAGGAATTGTGTCACGCTGATTATACAAACTTCCTCTGGACATCTCAAAGTGAGGTTTGACATTAATACCACTGATTATTGTTGGTACTCGGAGTCTAGGTGACCAACTCTTATTGTGAATCACTGAAAATTATTATTTTTATTTGGACACTGAGGGACTTTCCCCTGGGAGGAGAATCTATAACCAGGGGTCGTAATCTTCAAATTAAGGGTCAGCCTTTTAGAACAGAGTTGAGGAAATATTTCTTCACTCAGAAAGCTGTAGATGCTCAGTCCCTGAACATTTTCAAGGCTGAGACTGATAGATTTTTTTTAAAAAAGAGGGATCAGGGGATATGGGGATAGGGCAGGTAATTAGAGTTAGGTCAGAAGATCAGCCATGATCTTATTGAATGGTGGGGCAGGCTGGAGGGGCTGAATGGCCTACTCCTGCTCCTAATTCTTATGTTCTTATTTGAGTCCCCTTGTAGTTTCAGATATCAGCTAAAGGAAGAAAGATCTGGTGTGTATCATTATTATATACTGTACATAATTGTGCCACAAGATTTAGTATTCTAAGCAAATTTCTCTACTCGGGCATCCTGTCCGAAATAGCGAGTCTTGCATTTGGAATAGTGTCTTTTACATTAGAAAGATGTTCCAAAGCACTTCAGAGTACACAGGTGGTAAAGTGTGTATTTTGTATGGTAAATGCAGACTGGGTATTTTGTAGGCAAATGTCTTGAATGACTTGATAAATGTACAACCAATCTCAGAAAGCTACTTAAGATAAATTAAACGTTGCTGAATGTTTTGTTGTGCGATTCTTATGAATTCTAACCTTTGCACTCTTGTGATCACATTGCAGGTGATTCATATCCCAATTATAGTGATAATTACTGAGTCGTTGAGTGAATTTTGCTCCACGTTCACCAGAGAGGGAAGAACGATCATCGGCAGTACAGGTGTCTGGATAGCTGCCTGACTTTGCCTTTTTACTGCAGCTTCAATGGTAGGAACATAGAGATTGAGGGAAGGATGCAGAACATCTGAGGAAAATGAAAGTTTGAACACCGATTGTAATAACTACAGAGGGCCCAGAAAGGGCTTGTGACACAGTGGGGGCCGCTTGAAAGGGCACATTCTTCTCTGACTGCCCGTGGAGGGCTTGCTGTTCTCCAAAATGATAGCATCCGTCTATGTGGTGCACGTAGCAAAACACCTGCTGCGTCAACATTTTACAAAGTTCTGCTCTGTCTAGCGTGCGTTGCTTAACAGATTCTATAAAACACTGCGGCTTTGTTGAGCAATGCGCACTCTTCACAATACAGTTTTCATAAAGGCAGTAGATCAAAATACCCTTCATAAAATACAACATAAAAGAAACAGAAGCCAAGGGTGTTAATAGAGCGTAAATAGTCCTGTGGTGTGGTATAACAGGTGTTTTGTGAGGCTATGATGGAGCCAGATCATAGTCATGGAAACTCATACTATGCTGATTGATAGAACCATTAAACTTCAGATAGATTACATTGTTTCATCCTCTAGTTTTAACAAGTAACACAATCTGCTATTTGTTAAATAAGCTGTACTTCTTCAAGTCTTTAAATGTGTCAAGAACTAATTAGATAAATGGAGAATACTTGTCAGAAGAGATTAATTACTGAATACTGTATGAAACCATCAAGAGGTGTTTAGGCTATGGATATGCAATAAATACTGAAGTAATAGGTGAGTGATGTCCAATTGATTATAATGCTCTATTTTCCTAATTGCCCACTAGACTGATGTGCAGTCTGTATACAAGCCTCATGAATATGGCTTTGAACAATTGGCAATCCATTGGAGGTCAGTGGTACATTGCAGTTCTAAGATTCCTGTTCAGTCAGTACACTGTCCACTTCAGGGAATCTTTGCAAAGGCACAAAGTTGGGAAGCGAGGGGAGAGAAAAAAAAACGGGGAGGGATGGACAGAGAGAATAGGAGCCTGAAGAAAGACGAGAGGAAGGAGAGAAAGTGTGCCAGGCAGGAGTACAGGTAACTCAGCAGGTAGGACAATATTGAGATACCAGAGGCAGCACTTCTGCCCCAAACCTTTCAGCGCATGTCATTGACTCGTGGTCACAGATTTAAAATAGTTTCAAGGCGAAGTAGAGGGGAGCTGAGGAGAAATTGTTTCACTCAGCGAGTTGTTGGAATCTGGAATGCATTGCCTGAAAAGGTGGTGGAGGCTGATTCGATAACAACTTTTAAAAGGGAATTAGATCTTTATTTAGGGAGAACAGGTCTATTAGGCTATGGGGAGCGGGCAGGGCAGTGGGATTGAATCGCTCTTTTCAAAGAGCCGGCACAGACTAGATGGGCCGAATGGCCTCCTTTTGTGCCGTAAAATTCTATGATTCTATGAATCTATGATTGCTGTTTGTGGTACGGTATATCACTTGTGCAAGTTTGCTGCCACCTTTGCCTATGTAACGCCATTCTACAGTGACTGTATTTCCACATCATCATCATTCCCCAGCAGCAGCCTGACTCACTCATTAGCACTTATGTCTACGAGCCAGAAGTTTCTTCAGTTAAGACATTAAATGACATTATCCGATCTGCTTGTTAAGACGGATGATAAACATTCTACGGCACCATCTGAAAAGATAATAATAATCCTTGCATTTTGATATAGCGCTTTTCACGTCTTCTAGTCGCCTCAAGGCGCTTCACAGAATATACTGGAAAGTGAATTGACTATGTGAAACGCAGCAGCCAATTGCGCACAGCAGCGTCCCACAAACAGTCGTGAATTGAAATTACTAATTTATTATAGGTTTTTTTCCGTACAGATTATTATTAGGCGTGTGTGTGGAGTAAGGAAACTTGCCCAAGGTTTCACCCTGACTTGCCTGGATTCGAACACAACAACAACAACAATTTACATTTATATAGCGCCTTTCACGTCGGGAGGACGTCCCAAGGCGCTAAACAAGAGGCGTGTGACCCGAGCTGGGAGGGGAGTGTTTGGGAAGGGGTGAAACACGAAGGGGAGGTAAAAGAGTTCGGGGTGGAACAAAAGGCACGATCGAAGAGGAAAGTCTTCAAACCGGCCTTGAAAGAGGAAAGGGAAGAGGCGAAACGGAGGGATTGAGGGATGGCATTCCATAAGGTGGGAGCGGAGAAACTGAAGGCCCGGCCTCCGATGGTGGGGCGGTTCGGGCGGGGGGCATGGAGCAGGCCAAGTCCTGCTGAACGGAGGGTCCGGGTGGGCGTGTAGGGGGAGAGTAGATCGGTTAGGTAGGATGGGGCAAGGCCGTGTAAGGCCTTGTAGGTGAGGACGAGGATCTTAAATTCGATCCTCTGGAGGATGGGGAGCCAGTGGAGACGGGCGAGGGTGGGGGTTAACACAAGTCTCACACTTGCCAGGCGAGTGCTCTAACCACTGAGCTACAGGACTCCACACATAATGTGAGTATCCTCACATTATATCTGGATCAGCAGTATAAGTGAGCGAGATTGTATTTTCAAAATACCATCAAAGGGGATTAATCCTGACAGCTTCATTTTTGCCTTAACCGCAGTGGTTTACAACTAGAGATTTCTCTCAGGTTTCTGTTCATTACCAGTGGAAACATTCACTTGAATGGAATTTTACCTGAAAATAATTGCTTTTTGTTCCTGATCCAAAAGTTGCATTTTTGTATTTTGCAAAAGTAAAAAACTGTTATTGTAAAATATTTTGATGTGGTCCGCACTGATAAACACTGATAAGCACAATGTTTGATGTGAAGAACCACAACAAATATATTTCTTGGAGTTGATGCCAATCACTCCTGTAAAATTAGATTCCCCAGATAAGTCAAGGCAAGAAATATATCTGGGCGTTCGAGTGCATACTGATTCGAACTGTTGCCTTTTACTCAGAAAGAATCGTGTGTGGAATGTGGGTATTAAACATCACAGTAGCTATGCCCTAATGAACAAGGGAGACGATAGCTTTTTACAGATGGGAGTTGAAAGGCTATGAATTTAACATGTCCATTTCATTAGTTTAACGCACTGGTTTATTCTTCCTGCACAAGCTTCTTGCTTGACCCCAGACTCACTGGGATAAAAGAGCTGTGGTTGGTTACCAGAGAAATTAGCTTTCTCATCCACTGATTAACACAATGGCTGACTCTCCAGCATGTGTGGACATATACGTTCTTTGTAGCCGCTCGGATGCTTATGTAGTTACAGTCAAATGACCATAAGACGCCGCGGAAGTCAACCACTGCATAACAGGCCTTTTTAGTTCTCTGAACTGACGTTGAGAAGCTGATATAGTGAGGTATTTTCCTGAGCAAAGCAGCAGGGACTTGGGAACTGACTTTGAATGTTGTTGACTGAGTAATGCCAAACGAGGCTCTGGTGGGGGTCTGAAAGCTGCCAGTAGCTACAGTAATAGAGAAGGTGAGCACTGGTGTTATTTTCACTGGCAGGATCTAAACCCTTTTGTAACTTCTCACACAGGTCACAAAACATTTGCTAAGAAACGAAAATGTGTTACAATACTGCGGTAATTCTTATATGGGTTTCTGAGGAAATGGGAACCTGACCCACCTGGTGGGAAATCTGCAGGTTGATAGCAATTCCTGTTGGAGTTGCTTATTAAGAAGTCCTATTAATGCAGTGTGGACAGAGAGCTACATTGTTAGAGGCACCGTCCTTTGGTCTGAGGTGTTAAGATGAAGTCCCGTGTACCTGATCAGATCAATGTTAAAGAGGCTACGCAGTGTCTGAAACCAGAGGCACCTTCTCCAAGTGTCCTGTCCAACAATCCCTCAGATAAAATTCATCAATCACTTCATGACTATTTGTAGGACGTTGACGTGTGGAAATTGACGGCCACGTTCGTCTATTGATACATAGTCACTACACTTCACACTCATGTTCTGTGGTGCTTTGAAACAACTTCACGACATGATAAGACATGATTATGTTTGTGAGGCTTAATGTGGTTTTAATGCTTTTAATTAATCTTTACATACGTTTAGAATGCAACCTTTAATAAAGTTTGTTTGATTGAATGACTAGATTAGCAGGGGTTAAGAGGTTAAAAGTAGCTTTGCTGGACTGGTAGAGATCAGCTTCTGATTACATTTCATATTTTCCTGGGAAGATGTTTATTCCCTGTGAGATAATGAACGATTGGGTCCTCAAGCATAGATGTGAGAACAACGGACTTCAGAAAGAAAAGGCTATAGCCTCATATACCTGCCTCTCTCTCTCTCTCTCTGCAAAGCTGGTTGCGATGGGTGGGGGCTATCTCTGTGACTAGGACAGGTGGAGTTAGAAACACATAAATAAAGGATGTAACTTTGAAATAGTTGGGAGTTGTGTATGGAGCCAGCGCAGTTGCCAGTGGAATCGATATCAATTCTACTGTATCTATGTTATCACGGATAATGTCCATTTCAATTGTTATGCTGGATAAAACTGTATGCTGATGTGATAATATAATATCAACATTAACGCAGAGACTGTAGCTGCTTGTGGGTGAATAAAATAATTTTTTCTTTGAATCTTCATGTCCACTTGTATTGAGTAAACTGGGGACCCAGCAAACCTAACAGTGCTATATGAAATGCAAGTACAGTATTATGATTGATATGAAAAATTCTATGTAGGTTTAGATTGACAGTATTTTATTAGCATTTCAGTGTGGCCAAAATTGACCAAATGTTCAAACCCAGTCTGAACCTTGAAGCCAATATTCTATGATACTTAAAAGCATTTAAACTAAACTGGCTTGAAAATCAAGACTGAAATTTAAACATTTGCTAAATGCTGCACATTCTGAATCATAGAATTATATGGCACAAAAGGAGGCCATTCGGCCCATCTGGTCTGTGCCGGCTGTTTGAACAGAGCAACTCAATCCCACTGCCCAGCTCTCTCCCCATAACCTAACAGACCTGCTCTTCCTAAATAAAGATCTAGTTCCCTTTTAAAAGCTGTTATGGAATCTGTCTCCACCACCTTTTCAGGCAATGCATTCCAGATTCCAACAACCCGCTGAGTGAAAACATTTCTCCTCAGCTCCCCTCTGCTTCGTTTTGAAACAATTTTAAATCTGTGACCACGAGTCACAGATTCGCCCACCAGTGGAAACAGTCTTTCCCTATTCACCCTGTCGAAACCCCTCATGGTTTTATAAACCTCTATTAGGTCTCCTCTCAACCTTCTCTATTCCAAAGAGAATAAACCTAGCCTATCTAGCCTATCCCCATAACTGAAGTCCCTCAATCCTGGTACCATTCTAGTAAACCTTCTTTGCACCCTTTCCAATGCCTTAACATCCTTTCTATAGTGTGGTGACCAGAATTGGACATAGTAGCGCTAGCTGAGGCCCAGCTGAGGCCTGAAATGCTACATAAAAAGAATAAATATAGGCCCTGGTGGAATTTCTCCCTAACAGTACTGCAAATGAAACACTAAAAACATAGAAAGTTACAGCACAGGAAAAAATAATTTCTCCATAATCCTGCAAATTATTCAATTTTAGATATTATTTGCATTTGGTATAGAGGTTTCTTCCTCACTCCCTTCATCTCTCCCCCTCTCTTCCCAGTTTCAGGTCATAGCTAAAGACCTTTCTCTTCGACCGTGCCTTTGGTCACCTTTCTGCCCCTGCCCCTGGCTTGGTCCCGGGATCTGTTGTTGTGAAGCGCTATGAGACACTGTCCGGCGTGGAGGGCGCTATATAAATCGATGTTGTTGTTGTTTTCACGTCGGGAGTAAATCTCAAAGTACTTCTCAGGATTTACTTGAAACAACAATAATGACAAAATTACATTTCTAGAGCACCTTTCACGTCGTGAGAACGTCCCAAGGCGCTGAACAGTCAGGTTGGGATTGCTGAAAGTGTAGTGACTGTGTAATATGCAGACAAATGAACCATAGAGTGGTACATAAGTATTTAGAACCCATGCTACACCGACTATTTTATCTGAGTAACATATTTGTTGGTGAGCTATCTCATTGTCAAATTTAAACGAAAAATAAACCGAATCCTACATTTAATGATCAATGCCTGTAATTGACATATACAGGATTTGTGCAGTAAACATGTTCTCCTTGATGTGTTATATATGCTGCACCACCAAATCCAAAAGCTTTTGCAAAATGAAATGGAGAAACAATCAAATAAGAGACTGAATAGGAGGATGACTTTAATCTGCAGGATCTAGTCAGTTTGGTATTTTACCCGAGCTTAAGAGTATTCCAACTTAAAATTCCATGCATGCCACTTACACTTGGAAATCCCAGAGATAGATTGTTGGAGTGGAATGCGCGCGCTCTCCCTGGAGGGACACATCCTGATTAACCTAACTTTCAAAAGCATTAGGTGCAGGTTGCCAGGAGCTGAGGCTTGGGGATCCCAGAGTGTCCATCAATCAAAACTTACCTTTATATCGCGCCTTTCACATTCGAAAGGACGTCCCAAGGCGCTGTACAGTCAGGTACAAGAGCAGGGGGGAGGGGGAGGGGTATTGCGAGAGTCAAAGCAGCGAAAACCAAACAGTTGCCATTGGTAGCACGGTTTGGCTGTCTGCGTCAGCAGCAAAGGCCTGGAGTCCTGTAGGCCTGGCTTGCTCAAAAACCAAACGACAGACAGCCACAGAAGGCTGACTAGATTCTGATATTCCGTTGCCAGCATCGTCACCTTAGAGCCAGTTTAGCTCCAACGAGACCCTGCTTACCTTACTTCCTCCCCCCACCTCAGGGAGAATAGTCACCAGCTCATTATAAAAGATGAGTACCTCTGCTCTGTTTATACATTCCTCACACTGGGAGTGAATCTCAGCAAAGGCCTCAATTTCTGTGCACTTTTCTTGAACATTCAAGACTGAGTTAGATAGATTTCTCATTTATAAAGTAGTTGAGGGGTATGGAGATAAGGCAGGTAGCTGGAGGTAGAGTAGAATATCAGCCATGATTGAATGGCGGGGCAGCCTCGATGGGTCGAATGGCCTACTCCTGCTCCTATTTCTTGTGTTCTTATGTTCTCAGATACTTTCAGTAATTCTCATGGGAAATACAAGATTGAAACGGTTCACTATTTTCTGCTCATCGAACAGATCATAACTTCCCTTTCAGAAGAGAATATCTACAGATCATGATCAGATACACAGAAACCAGGAATTCTGCAGTGTAATTGGCTTTCTAAAGATGCAACCAAATGTAGGCCTACACCAACCATCTACTGGCCCATTTCATTCAGAAATAGTTGTATTTTATGAGGTAAAATTTGCTGTGTTGCTTAACCCACATTCCTCACATTAATTAACACAGGAAAGGGTGTTAAAAAGCAGCTACTAATTTGCTCCTGTGCTTAAATAATGCCAGAGTTCCTTATTTAACATTCATCTATAAGTAATGCCCTGATCCCAGCCTCTATTCCCATGCAACCACCTCTCCAAATCAGCTGGCTGCTTGCAGGAGAAAAATGTGTAGGAAACCGACTTTATATGGTTGTTTTTGTGATGTAGGTGGGCCATTGGAATGTGGTTTTAACTCCAAGTAACATCTTTTAACTTAGGATAAGTTGAAACTCCTTAGAGTAGAAGCAAGAAAGGGAGTCAGAAGAACTGAGGTAAACTCAATTCTGCCACTGGTAGAATACCTGTTTGCAGACAATTAAGTATAATTTGCCAAAGTCCGTAAAGGGATCATTTGTTCACCTTCTTACTGAACAGTTGGATCGAGGTGTCAACCAACATTACACATTTAGGTGACTAATTGAATAGGTAAAAAAAAACTTCAGTGGGACATTGCAAAATGTACTGTGTATTTATGTGTGCTATTGCATGTTGCTTCTCGCAAAGCAGAATGTAGAAATAAATCAAAGTTGTTGTAGAAATAATCGCGCTTAAAAACAAGTGAGGACAATATGATCTGCAGGCACCAGCGAGTGAAAAGGGCGATTGCTTGCTGGAGGCGAGGTGGAGAGCGCACAGACCGGGCCTGTGTGATCTACTGCCCAGCAGACCACCTGCAAGTCGTTAGAGCCAGCGGTGGTGGACCTCCTGCAGACCATCAGTTTGCAGGAAGCTGGCCACTGGCCAGTGACACTATGAGGGCTTTGCTTTCACTTCTTTTCCTTGTGGCGTGTTAACCATTGAATAACAGATCATAAAGAACATATAGGGGGGTGCAGGAGGGAAACTAAATTTATCACTGAGGTTGGCAAATAAACATTGGATCAGGAAAGAAAACATAAGATGTTAAACCACGTTAGTTTGTTCTGGTAGTTCAGGCAAATGTTAATTCCTTTGTAACTATTTGATTGACCTGAACAGTTTACTTTCTTTATCCATAATTCACTATCTAGTTGCTGTTTGTTGGGTATTACTGGTGCAGATTAATTGCAGTGGCTGTCTGAAAAACAACAACAAATTATAGTGCCTTTCACATCGGGAGAATGTTGCAAGCCACTATAGGATGGTAGAAATCTGGAATTCTCTACCCCAAAAGACTGTGGATGCTGGATCCATGAGTCTAACAGATTTTTGGTGGGTCAGGGTATTAAGAGATATGGGAAATTGGAATTGGAAGGATTAGTTCAGGAACAGATCAGCCATGATCTAATTTATTACTGGAACAGACTCAAAAGGCTGAATGGCCTCCTAATCCTATGTTACTAAGGCAATGGCCAGTCAATGATTGGAATCAGGAGGGTTGGAGGTTAGGAGTGTTACTGAAGGCACTGTAGCAGAGGAGGATCTTGAGCTGAGCCTTGAAGGAGGCAAGGGAGGGGAATATGATGAAGGGATTGTGGGATGGAGTTCCAAAGGGTGGGTGCAGAAATGCTAAAGGCCCAACCGCCAATATTGTGGTGGACATGATGGAGTGTGAGCAGGTTGGAGGCCACTGAGCAGGTTGGAGGCCACTGAGCAGGCAGGGCAGGTAGAAGGAGGGTGAGCAAAGGCACAGTCGAAGATGAGGGTCTTGAAATGTGTCTTGAAGGAGGCAAGGGAGGGGGCAAGGTGTGGGATGATAAAACAGGCCAGAGCCTGCTGAGTGGAGCGAGCAAGCAGGTTGGTAGAGGGTTAGAAGGTTGTAGGGGGTGGGGGGAGCAAGGCTATTGTTTTTGCATTGAGTTGAGGAAAAACATCTTCACTCAGAGGGTTGTGAATTTATGGAATTCTCTATCCCCAAAGGCTGTAGATGCTCAGTCCTTAAACATATTCAAGATTGAAATTGATAGATTTCTTAATGGATAAAGGTTTTAAGGGATATGGGGATAAGGCGGGTAGGTGGAGTTAGATTAGAAGATCAGCCATGATCTTGTTGAAAAGTGGGGCAGGCTCGAGGGGCCGAATGGCCTACTCCTGCTCCTAATTCTTATGTTCTTATGGTGGGCTTTCAAAGTAAGGACCAGGATCTTGAACTGTATCCTCTGTTTGATGGAAAACCAGTTGAGTTGGGTGAGGATGGGGGTGATAGGGTCCTGGATCCTGATGCGGAAGGGGATATGGGCTGCAGAGTTCTGGATGATCTGCAGCCTATGGAGGGAAGAGTTAGGGAGGCTGACAAGCAAGGAGTTTGCGTATTCAAGCCTGGATGTTATTAATGGTTGAATGAGGGTCTTGGCGGCCTGCCGCGTGAGACAGTGGCAAAGTTGGGCGATGCTGCAGTGGTGGGGACGATGGTGTGGGTCTTGGGATGGATGTGGGGTATGAAGGTGAGTTGAGGGTCAAACAGGACACTGAGGTTCCGTAAGATGTAGAGTGCATCCATCGAGGGTGATGCTGTCAGCACCTGAGCTGTGGAGGTACTGACTGGAGCCAATCAGGAGGTGCACTGTCTTGTTGTTATTCAACTGCAGGAAGTTATCTCTCATCTAGGACTTGATGAATCTGTCTGTCAGAACAGCAGTGTTCCTGGAATCCAGGATGGAGACATAAAGAGAACGTTGGGTGTCAACCACATCCATAAGGAAGTTGATCCCACGTCTGTGGATGATGTCACCAAGAGAAGCTGGGTGTAGATGGTGAAAAGGAGAGGGCCTGAGTGACGCCATACATAACAGTGCGAGGCTGGAGGAGAAGCCATTAGTAAAAAAATAACCCTTGTGTTTGACATAGCACTTGTCATGTCTTCTAGACATCTTAGAGCGCTTCAAAGAATATACTGTAAAGTGAATTGACTGTATATTTGGAAACCAAACAGACAATTGTGCACATCAGTGTCCCATAAACAGTCGTGGATTGAGTGACCAAATTATTATTGTTTTGAGGGATTATTATTAGGTGTGTGGAGTAAGGAAACTTGCCCAAGGTTTTCCCTGGAATTGAACCCAGGACTCTCACTTGTAAATGCCAGTGCTCTAACCGTTGAGTTACAGGACGCCACAGTTCTGTAGTGGTGACAAAGTGAATACTGTGGGAGAAGTAAGAGTCAAACCAGGCAAGGGCAGATCCACAAAGTTTGAGCTGAGAGAAGAGGCCACATTAGCCGGATAGAATTGTTGACGGTGTTAAAGGCAGTAGAGAGGTCAAGAAGGACAAAGAGGCAGAGGGAGCCCTGGTTCCAGATGTTTAGAATGTTATTAATGACTTTGAGCAGGATATTTTCTGTGCTGTGGAAGCATGGAAACTCAGTTTGAGTGGTCTAAAAAGGCAATGGTTGGAGAAGTAGGAGTAAAGCTGTGACGTAACAACTCATTCTATGGCCTTGGAGAGGAATGGGAAGTTTGAGATGGGGCGATAGGGATGGGTCCAAGGAAGGTTTTTTGAGGATGGAAATGATGACAAGCTGTTTTTAAGGGAGGTGAGAACAGTGGTAGATAAGGATAGGTTGAGGATGTTGGTTAAAAGAAGGATCAGGAGGTGGTGGAGTTGGGAGCTGAGGAGAGGAATAAGGATATAGTCAAGGGAGCAGGAGGTTGGCTTCATTTTTGAGATGAAGCTGCACAGCAACAAAAGTAACTCCTTAATTTTCTCAATCAAAGTTTTATTTTAACAATTGTTTTAAATGTTGAAATTCTGGCATGTTTTATCTGACATTCAAATACAGGGTTGTTGATTTTTGGAGGTGCCATCTTTTCGATGAGACTTTCACCCAGATCTGTCTGCTTTTCCAAGGGGATGCGAAGGATCTCATGGGATTATTTTAGAAGGGAATCTCTAGCCAACAATCCTACAAATAAAATTGGTCATCCACTTCATGGCTATATTTGGGAAATTGCTGTGTGCAAATTGGCTGCTGCGTTTGGCCACAACTACACAGCACTTTGGGAAGTCTTCCCAACATGAAGTTTCTGTATGCAGGGTTATTATTATTATTATTATTAATATACTGAAAGGTTCACAACATTCTATGACTGGGTTGCACTCATTTGTATTGCAATGGCTTGGCATTGTCAAGGTCTATCCCAATCTCAACCATTACAGTACTGGACGTTCTACACACAGATTTAGATTTAGAAGCTATGATTCTGGAGACATGGGCAAGATTTTGAACATATGGATGAGGCTGAGAAACGGACATACAGAATGTGTCATTTCACAGGATTTCCTGTAAGGTGTTCTGACAATTTTTTGTAGGCACATTATCTCCTCGGCCCTCGTAGTTAAAGCTAAAGTATTCAATAAATTGTTGTAACTGGTCAAAAAAGATCATTCAAATTGGATGATAATTGATTATCCAAAACATTCTGAGGTGAGCCTTTCGACCTTCATAGTGACAAGAAAATATTCGCCAGTTTTCACTTGCTCAGTTTAATAATACTTTCTGATGCAGGAATTTGTTGTGTAACATTTGTCTTATGTGAATCGAATAACTTAAGTTCTGCAAAGTCTGGTAAACTTTTTAAATGTCAAATGATGTAATGAAGACTTACTACTGTGGCTCATCCAAGTGAAAATGTTTTTGACATCTTATGAAGGTCATGTCAAATCATGGTTAAAAAAAATTGACATTAAACAAAAAGCCAGGTCTGTGCGACTATTGCTCTTTAAATACATGTCTGTCTTCATTAAAAATAGAATTGATGGATCATGTTTTTATTATCTCATTATGGTTGTGAAACTGACTAATGACATCTTTTCATTATATGTAGGCGATTACCTAATCCAAAGTGCTGTTAAGACAGCAAGAAAATAAAACACTACTTCACATTACATAATTTATTTAATTTGCTGACACCTTCTACATGTTGATCTGCATAGTTTTATACTGCACCAAAGTGGCTCATGTGGAGGAAGACAAACATACACATTGAATAGACTTAAAGGTTTGTTTCTGCACTGTTAACATTTCAGGATTTTATTTCTATTGTATATTGTGCTCAAAGCGTAGTGTAACCGTGTTCTCAGTGGATGGCCTGAGAACGATGAAAACATTAAAATAAGATTTTGTACTCTTTGCTGATATACCACCCCCATTTACATTCTGACTAAAATCTTGCGCTTGACAAATAAAACAGCGCCAGCTTAAGTTCATTAAGACCTTTTTCAAAGTTATTCAGCAACAGTACACACAAATCAATAAGATTCATTGGGTACTGAGGTTGGTGTGTGTGTATCAGTACTTTACTGGCACATTTTTACAAGGAGATCATATTGATAGCCAGAGGAGGATTGAGGGATTTGGGAATGTATTCTCCAGTGTTGCTCGTTTATTTAGTCATAGCTGAACCTATTGTAGCTATGCTTGCAAACAAAGGATCCAATATAGATTTAGACTTCAGTGATACCACTCACGAACCATTTAACATGTCATAGACACTGTGTGTACACCTTCAGCAAAACTGCTACATGTGTGATAAACAAAACACAAAATACTACACATGCTGGGAATCTGAAACAAAAACAAGAGTTGCTGGGGAAACTCCATGGATGCTGCCTGACCTGCTGAGTTTCCCCGGCAACTCTTGTTTTTGTTTCACACGTGTGATAAGCTTGTTTAGGTCATAGCTCATCAATGATAAGAGATCCCTGAAAACAAATATGCTCATGTCACTTCCAGTTGCAAGATCTTTCCGATGTGGTATAAATTATATCTATACGTCAATCGATTATCTTGGCTGATACACATACACACACATATTGCCGTTTTATTAGTATAGATAACCATCCTGATGTGAAGAAATAATACTATATAAACCATGTCTTATGAATCGAATGCCTAAATACTAAGCTGTATATGGGCAGTCCTGTACCTTAGTGGTTAGAGCACTTGCTTCACTTGGTATGTTTCCTTACTCCACACACCGGAGGTAAGCAGGAAGCCACATCTAGTTGTTTGGCGGATCACTTTGCCGGGGGTAATAATTCTTCTCAAAAAATCAATATTTATAAATTGGTCACTTCAATCCATGACTGCTTGTGGGACACTGTTGTGCGCGTTTGGCCCATTACAAAATACAGTCAATTCATTTTACAGGACATTCTGGAAAGTACTTTTTTTGAGACATCTCAACAACATAATTACATTTGTAGAGCGTCTTTCACGTCGGGAAAACATGCTGAACAGTCAGGGGTTGCGACCCGAGCAGGGTTGTGGGGGGTGGGGGATGTGGCAGGGTTGGGAAGAGGGAGGGTAAAGAGGTAGGAGGGCGACTGAAGGCACAGTCGAAGAGAAGGGTCTTGAGACCAATCTTGAAGGAGGCAAGAGAGGGAGAAAGTGAAGGGATTGTGAGATGGAGTTCCAAAGTGTTGGGACAGAGAGGCTGAAGGCACAGCTGCTGATGGTAGGGTGGGTTGGGTAGGAGACATGTACCAGACCATAGCCTGCTGAATAGAGGGACAGGACAGGTTGATGAGGGGTCAGCAGATCAGAGGTAGGTGAGGACAATGCCGTGGAGGGCCTTGAAAGTGAGGACAAGGATCTTGAATTTAATCCTCTGAGGAACAGGTGCCAGTGTAGCCGAGCGAGGGTGATTGGGTCATGGAGTCTGGTGTGGGAGTGGAAATGAACAGAGTTTTGGATGACCTGCAGCTTGTGGAAGGAAGAGTTGAGGAGACCGACAAGGTGGTGAGTTTCCGTCATCTCAAAGACATGAAGAGGCGCAATATCAAATGCAAGGATTACTATAACAAAATCAGATGTAAGTCTCACATGTAAAGTAATATTTTATGCAGGTCACATCAAATAAAAGTAATCACCGGGTAATCAGTGGATTCTTCCATTTTAACAACACTTTCTATTTATAGTATTTAGGGCCCTTCACATAGGATATTGTCTCAGAGCACTTTGCAAAGACAGGTTAGATGTCAAGAAAGGGAAAGGGGAGGTGACAATAGACATTTTCAAAGCGGTAGCTTTTCAAGTGTGATTCAAAGACAGATAAAGAGGGTCTGAAATGGAAGGCTCGAATTAGGGAGTTCCAGAGGTCGGGTCTAAATGTCTGAACATTCACAGACAGCTAAACATTGCATGTGATCCATATGACGGTTGAATAAAGAGTTTGGGATTTTTGTTCCATAATGTTTTTTTAGGGGAAAACAGTAATACTGTACATGGAAATTACACAAGTTGAGTGATGGTCTATGGCAGAGTTAAAAGTTGACAGGTTTACAGAGCTAATCAGAAGCATTTTTCAGATCTAGACTGTGAGCTCATTTCAGTAAGCACAACGAGGTGATAATTAGTGGTTGGATGTGATGACTATATTTAAATACCATTTTCAACAGGAAACGGAAGCACAATGTCATGGCGAGTGGAAAAGTACGGGGAGAATGGAGGACTAGGTGAGTCATGCAGCTAATTGGTCCTAACCAATGAGTTCAATGAGTCCCAGCGGGATTCTTTTTAGAGCCATTTCATACCTTACCCAGCAGAGATGAAGGAGGGATTAATGGTTGGCATGTTCCAGGTGGATAAGGCCAGTGAGTCAAACTTGATGTTTCTAAGCTTGTAGATAACGTGGTCTTATGGCTAAAAATCCCCCAAATAAAATGATTTACTTGAATGCATTGCTGTGTGAAATTGGCTGTTGCATACACCTACAAAACACAGTCAATGCAATGTCAAATATCCTGTGAAGTGCTTTGGGAGATCTTCCTGATGTGAAAGGAGCTATACAGAATGTAAGGAATATAATTAGTGTTCAGATGTGCAATACAGAGTAGGAAGTGGGGTACCTCTAATGATACAAGAGCTAACAGTGCCGGAGGAGATCAGGACCTCTCTGGCAGCCCTTGAGGGCCACCCGCTTTCCTGGTATATTGGCAGATGAGGCAATGGCATTGAAATTATCGTTTGCTTGGGTGTCCGTGATAATATTTATTGACAGGATGTACCGTAAAGTACAATAGATATTATATATTTATAATATATATTCATAGGATAGTCTGAAAACTGTTGTGACTGTGTGTTTTGTATTATCATCATTCATGTAATAATCCACCAAATGTTGTTGATAAAATTACCTTCAATGGGCCACATATTGATTGGTGTTCAAACATGCTGATGTGCTTCTTGTGGCTGTCTGTCCGACTCCCTCCCATTGGCTGCTATCAATGACATCTGCCACCTGCACCTTAGTAAACAACTTGTTTGACATCTTCAAGGAGAATGGCAGTGGCCTCGTGCTGCAAGCAGAGAATAATTATGAAGTGATGAAGATAGTAACAATATTTGCCTACAAAACGCACAATCACCACACTTTACAGTGTATCCTATGAAGTGCTTTGAGACATCTTCCTGATGTGAAAGCCTCTATACCAAATGCCAATATTATTATTATCATTATTAGTATTATTATTTCAGTGATTGCAAACCTATCTGAAAGCGTTACAGTTTGGGTGAAAAATGAGATGTTTCAACAACAACTTGAACTTATACAGCTCCCTCCACGTAGGGTAGTCATGGAGCGCTTAATAGTGGCGGAACCTACAACAACAACTTTGATTTATATAGCGCCTTCACTCCACGCCGGACGGTGTCTCAGAGCGCTTCACAATAGCGGATCCCGGGACCGAGCCAGGGGCAGGAAGGTGACCAAAGGCGCGGTCGAAGAGAAAGGTCTTTAGCTGTGATCTGAAGCTGAGAATAGAGGGGGTGAGATGAAGGGAGTGAGGAAGGGAGTTCCAGAGCCTCGGGGAGTAGTGGCTGAAGGCACGGCCGCCGAGGGTGGAGCGGAGGATTCGGGGAGACATGGAGGAGGCCAGACCCAGAGGAGCGAAGGCAGCGGGTGCTGGGTTGGGGGGAGAGGAGATCAGAGAGATAGGGGGGGGGCAGAGGAGTGGAGGGATTTGAAAACAAGGGTGAGGATCTTGAAGTCGATCCTCTCTGGGATAGGGAGCCAGTGAAGTCTGGCAAGGACTGGGGTAATGGGGGAGCGAAGCTTAGAGCGGGTGAGTATGTGGGCGGCAGAGTTCTGGATAAGCTGGACTCTGTGGATTGTGGTGGAGGGGAGACCGGAGAGGAGGGCGTTGCAATAGTCCAGCCGAGAGGTGACAAAGGCCTGGACCAGGGTTTCAGTGGCTTTTGGGGTGAGGTATTGCTGGAGATGGGGGATCTGTCGGAGGTGGTAGAAGGCGGTGCTGGTGAGGGACCGGATGTGGGGGAGGAAGGACAGTTGGGAGTTGAACCTGACGCCAAGGTTGTGCACAGGTTGGGAGAGTTTTTGGGGCCAGGCCGGGAAGGTGGAGGAGGTGAGAGCCGTGTGAATGGAGACGTTGATGAGAGCCAAGGAGTATGGCTTCCGTCTTGTCCACATTCAGCTGCAAGAAATTTGCGCTCATCCAGCCCCTGATGTGTGACAGGCAGCTGACAGAAGATCAGGGGACTGGGGGTCACAAAGTGAAGTGGAGAAATAGAGTTGGGTGTCATCAGGGTACATGTGGAAGTGTGCCCCATGTCTGCAGATGACATCCCCAAGAGGGAGCGTGTAGATGAGGAAATCGAGCTGGGAGATGGGGAGGTGACCGTAAGCATGGTCGAAAAGGAAGGTTTTGAAGCAGGACTTCAAAAAGGGGACAAGGTAGAGGGATTGAAACTGTTTCAGGGCATAGTGGCTAAAAATACGGCCTTTGATGGTGGAGCAGAGGTGCTATGGAAAAGTAGGAGGCCAGTGCCATTGAGTGGAAGAACCAGGTGGTGAATTGGGGAGTGAGGAGGTTGGAGAAGTAAGGAGGTGCCAGGGAGTGAATGGATTTCAACACGAGTGTGAGGATTTTGAACTGATCCATTCGGTTATGTGGAGCCTGTCGAGAACTGGTAAAATGGGGCTGCAGAGTTGGGTCTGGGTCAGTACAATATGGCGGAGTTTGGTCCACGTAATTTTCATAACAGATATGGGAATTATGCCATTTGATGGCACCACGTTGATTTAATTGAAACGTTTTATTTGAAAGCCATTGTGGACACACATCTTGCATCAATTGCTGTGAAGAGATCGTTTTGTCTTTATAAACAGATCAATGGATCAAACGGCTAACTGCAAAAGACTTGTATTGACAGCACCAGTCAATCTCAATTGTTGCTTTATTCCTATAACAGACCCTCAAGAGATCTTATATTTTCCTTTGCAACACACCAAAACAAAAGTCAAATAATCTTTTGCACTGTATTAGAAAAAGTCTTTTGAAAAAAAAAAGAGAATGTCTGACCCTTTTAGCAATGTGCTCGTGGACTTTGTTTGATGGATTGTACTTACGTGTTTTGTCAACTTGACAATGGAATGTCAAAACTCTTGCCATATGGTATCAGGATCAGTTAGTCTTTTATCTCAGCCACGTTCACTGTCAGTCACTTCTTTTGTCTAATGAAAGCTGGATGATTTAAAGACTTTAAGTGGTAGAAAGGAAAATTGTATTCCAGCAATTTAATGGCAGCAGTTTAAAAATTCTGTTTGCTATCCAATGGATAATTCTATTATGTTTGGAATGCTTTTATAAGTGCAAAGTACTTATATTGACAGAGGAATGTATTTAGTTCAAGACAGATGGGAAATTTCTAACAAATATTTACTGAAATGTACTTTGCAATTCAGGGAACAATAAAGGGTATTCATTAAACTTGCCTTCCCTAACTCAAATTATTTCAAATCTAGAGAATGACCAAAAACTGAAAAAAAAAACTCTCAACTTACTTTGTTTAGGTGAAGATATTTGTAAGTGCAAGGACAAGTCAATTTAAGCATGAAGCTAGCTATGCAGAGGACACTCTCTATCTGAGGCTTAGTGTCTATTTCCAGTTCACACACTGAAAAGTGCATAATAGTTTTCTTATTAGTGTTAACTAAAACACAATAAGTAATGTAAAAGCTTCATTTTTAATAAAAACTATTTTTTTGTAGATTATTGCTATTTGTTTTTTGATGTATCAAATTTCACATGTGCTTGCCAACTTCCCTTCTTTCTCTTCTTCCCTAATGCTGTTTAATTCTGTTATTATCTGATTTTTAAATGTTAACTATTATCTATTCCAATAGCTTCCTACATGCCTCTAACTCCAAAACCTGTAATTTTTCATTCCGTCCCTTTATTCCTGTCTCGAATGGGTTGCGTGAACAAATATTTGGAAACATATTCTTCATTGGTTGACAAAAATGGCTTCACAGGCCTGTGTTACAGCTACTGAAATGTTCAAACATAGAAGATTGGCAGAGGTGCCTCGCTAATGTGACTGGGTCAATTAGAGCTGCAACTTTCAAGTTAGAAGCAGGAAGTAGGAGGCAAGCTTGTTGGTGGTTCCTAAGACTTGGATGAATGAACTTGTCCTTGACCTCCAAACATGTCGATACTAATGAATCAGTAACACTGAGTCTAATGATTCCTAACTGGATCTTGCAATAAGAAAACTCAAGTGCATCAAGTTGACGGACTCTACCTTTGGATCATGTCAGCGTGATGTGCAAATGTTCAAGCCAGGTTATCAGAGTTAATGACCACTCAAATATTTTCATATACAGTAATAAGACTAATCTTTATATTTGATATAGCGGCTTTCACTTTGGGAGGATGTCTCGATTACAGGATACACTATAATGTGCAGCAACTCTGTATTTATAGGCAAACATGGCAGCCAATTTGTGCATGCCTGACAAAAGGTTATAACGTGGAATTGTAACTTGGGGAACCATTGGTAAGGACACCGGAGAACGTCCCTTATCTTTTCGAATTAGTCATTAATATGAGAGCTCCAAGAGTTCTACAGTCAATCAGAACCAGACAGACATTAAACAAGCAAACAAAACAAAAACAAAATTACACTTGTATAGAGCCTTTCACGTCAGGAGGGTGTCTCAATGCGCTAAAGTTTTCCATGTTCGTGGCATGTTCAGTGCTACAATCAACAAGTTCTGCATTCCTTTATTTGTCATTCTCTTCAGATCTGGAAGTCAACCCGCCAGTTTGAAAAGAAAGTGAAACTAAAATGAAAAATATGGAACAAAGAATAAGCCCTCCCCAAACTTGTGCCTTTGTTCACAGGAGATCATCACATCTGCTAAGATTATAGATTCCTTTACACTTTAACAACCATGACATTGTTACCTCTGCTAACTATATACATTCTGATGTAAAGTCATCAAAATATGATACTGAAGAACAATGAAAAATAAATCTTAACATCGCGTTGACAGAAAATGGATGATATACACTATTTTCAATTTGGTTGCCATTGTGACAGTTTTTGCAAGAAAACCTTACAGGCTCTAAGTAACAGTTGCTTAATTGTTTCACTGAGTTTGTCAATGATGCAGATGTTTTGAGCGTAGTACTGAGCATGGCTGTAATGTTACTTATTACCTGTAAACTACTCCAATGTAAGAATGTTAGCATTGTTGCTTTAAGAATGAACAATACTGTAATTTTCCAATGAAATAAAGGATATTTGTTGCAGTGTCTGTACACAGTGCCTTGGAGTATGAAAAGAAAGTGAAACTAAAATGAAAAGTATGGAACAAAGAATAACACCCCCCCCAAACTTGTGCCTTTGTTCTGGTCGCCATCTAGCTATTCCTGTAATTTTGACCATCAATACAAGGGTCATTTATTCGCAAGCAGAACTGGACCAGGAAATTGCTCATTTTCTCCTCGCCTTCAGTCATCCAGTGGAATTGGCATAATGCTTTGGTACAGAGAGAGCTGGGGATAGGCAGTAAGCCTGAGTCAACTGAGAGTGGCAGGTTGGCGAGGAGGAGATCAGAAACATAAAAATGTGCCAGAGTGTGGATAGATTTGAAGGTGATGATTAGATTCATAGATTCATAGATTCATAGATTCATAGAATTTTATGGCACAAAAGGAGGCCATTCGGCCCATCTAGTCTGTGCTGGCTCTTTGAAAAGAGCGATTCAATCCCACTGCCCTGCCCGCTCCCCATAGCCTAATAGACCTGTTCTCCCTAAATAAAGATCTAATTCCCTTTTAAAAGTTGTTATCGAAACAGCCTCCACCATCTTTTCAGGCAATGCATTCCAGATTCCAACAACTCGCTGAGTGAAAAAAATTCTCCTCAGCTCCCCTCTACTGCGCCTTGAAACTATTTTAAATCTGTGACCACGAGTCACAGATTCGCCCACAAGTGGAAATAGTTTTTCTCTATTTGCCCTGTTGAAACCCCTCATGATCTTATAAACCTCTATTAGGTCTCCCCTCAATCTTCTCTGCTCCAGAGAGAATAACCCTAGCCTATCTAGCCTCTCCTCATAGCTGAAGTCCCTCAATCCTGGCACCATCCTAGTAAATCTTCGTTGTACCCTTTCCAATGCCTTCACATCCTTTCTGTAGTATGGTGACCAGAATTGAACACAGTATTCCAGCTGAGGCCTCACCAAAGTCTTATAGAGGTTAGTCAGCACTTCCTGACTTTTGTACTCTACACCCCTATTTATAAAGCCTAGTATCCCATATGCCTTCTTAACAGCCTTGTCTACCTGTCCTGCCACCTTCAACGAGTCACTATCACAAATCCCCAGGTCTCTCTGTTCCTTCACACCATTTACAATTGTACTATCTAGCCTATATTGCCTCCCTTCATTTCTTCTCCCAAAATGCATCACCTCACACTTCTCTGCATTAAACTTCATCTGCCATGTGTCTGCCCACTTTACCAATTTGTCTATATCCTCTTGCAGATGGCTACTATCCTCCTCACTATTTACTATTCTCCCTAACTTAGTGTCATCTGCAAATTTGGAAACTGTACTCCGTACACCCAAGTCCAGATCATTGATGTAGATTACAAAGAGCAATGGACTCAAAACCGATCCATGTGGCACACCACTGCTCACTTCCCTCCAGTCTGAAAAACAGCCGCTCACTACAACTCTCTGCTTTCTGTCTCGCAGCCAGTTGTGGATCCACGCTGCCACTGTCCCTTTTACGCCGTGGGCCTTTAATTTCCTAATAAGTCTCTCATGTGGCACTTTGTCAAATGCCTTTTGAAAGTCCATGTAAACTACATCAACTACATTATCCACCCATTCTGTTACCTCATCAAAAAATTCTATCAGATTTGTAAGGCAAGATTTGCCTTTAACAAATCCATGTTGACTGTCCTTTATTAGCCTATATCTTTCTAAGTGAAGATCTACCTTGTCCCTGATTATGGACTCTAGAAGTTTGCCCACTACCGACGTTAGACTGACTGGTCATGAAGATGAAGATCTTCAATCAATCGCTGGGAAACAGAGAGCCTCTGTACTATATGTAACGCAGAGTAGGGTGGGAAGAAAGACATTTGTGATGATATTGACAGGGAAGGAGATGAGTTTTGAAGGCAGAGCGAGAGGAGGTATAAGGCAAAGCAGTTGTCGGATAGAGTGCTACGGGCATACTGGCTGAAAGCTTGACCATAATGGGACGGGTGATGGGGATGAGGAGTGAGTAGTAGGCCTGAGTAAGAGGAACACAGAGTGAAGGCAAGATAAATAACTCAATGGGATTGCAGAGGTAATGTGTGGCAAGATAATGAAAGGTACAGGAATTTGAGTGAAGTGCCTGTTGCACAGGGAGTCAGTGAAGCCTTTTACAAGAGCGGATATGGACTGTGGAATTCTGATGAGCTGGAGTTTATGAAAATTAGAACTTGGGAAGCCAAAGAGAGGAGCATTGAACAAATCGAGACTCAAACTGGCGAAAGCATGGATGAGGAATTTGATTCCATTGAGTTGAGATAGGAGTGCAGTGCGGATGATATTCTGGAGACAAGGCATCTTCCTCTATTCCTTCTGGGAAGACTTGAAATAGCTAATAAGGAAGGATGAAATGTGTTGCACATATGCTTAAATATGAACAACACTGCATTGTTCAGCAACCTTTACTTAAAAACACAATTAGGTCATGCTGTTGTTCCATCGAAATGCACAACTACGATTTGAAATCTGAAATTACATAAAGACGTGTTTTGTTTTTTAAAAAAAGGCTTTTTAAACATTTTTCTTTAGTTCTATACTCAACAGCAGTTTCAATTCTATGAAGGGAAATATTGACATTGTAAATTAGTTACTGACTCTGCCGATGTGTAGGGTGCCATTCTTGGCTTCATGTAGGTAGTTTAACTCATGCCAAACCTCACAAACTAAATGTTTTAGCTGGCACAATTTAAAGTAGCAATGAGGGTGCAATAAAGGTTTAGAACACAAAATGAAATTAATTCTAGATCATGACTGAGCACTCTAGTCATAAATACAATGCCAACCATAATATGATTCTTAGCTCCATTAATGTTAATGGGGAATGAAAGTGAGCTGAAGGAGTATACAGACTATCGAACCATATCAATATACAGCACAGAAGAAGACCATTTGGCCCACCAAGTCTATGCTGGTTCTTTTAAAGAGCAATCTTTTCAATCCCATTTACCTGCTTTTTCCCATATTCAAAACTAGACCAAAATGATAAATCAAACAGGAAGAGACTAACATATTTTTATACATCTACACATTTTTGATTGTGTGTTACTTACTGCTGCTAATTAACACATTGTCGATAAATGTGATGAGCACAGGCAGGCAATGTCATAAGACTTTGAATGCTCTCTGAGTTTGACCCCTGCCCCCCAACAATTGAGTCTAAACCTGCTTTGGATGATTGCCCTCCTTGTGGAGGTGAGTGGAATCTTAGAGCTGCACTTGCTCTAAAGACATGCTTGACATTGGAATGCTGGAATCAAGTCCACCCTCTGTGGCAGAGTCTCCGTAGATCTGATTCTTCAGCTAGACAGGTCTGCAGTACTTCAGGTCGCTGCTCATGACAGACCAGGCAACCTGGCTTGCTGGCAGGTCTTGCAGGGGTAGACGGGTCACTAGGGGCAGGACATTTTCTCACTCTGCTTTTGTTAGCCCTAATGGGTAGGATGATCCTGGCTGTACGAGCAGTGCGATGTTTTCCTGCGTTCTCAATGGCAATTGCAGTTTTAGTGAGTTAAACACCAGCAGTATCCCAACACTCAGTCTGGGAACTCGTGGCCTTGTATTTCACTAACTTACATGTAATACTCTGGAATTGGATAAGGATATGTATCCTTCCAAAGAGAGAGTGTGCATTTCATTCCAAACACAGGGATATTTTCATTTGTACGTGGAGTGCATTTGTGGAATTTTAAGTGTGGTTTCGATATTTTCAAGCATGGTGATGGGTTGTTGGACCTTCCAATAAACCCAAATGATTTAAGGAAGAACAGGAAGAACTCATATTTTTATAACATCTTATAGAATTAAATGCCTTGATCTTTTTCAACAACAATAACAGCAACAAAATTACATTTACTGTATAAAGTGGTTTTCACGTTGTTTCAAGGTGCTGGACAGTCAGTGTTTCAGACCAGAGCTGGGGTCGGGATGGGAGGCAGGAATGAAATGGAGGGGAAGGAGGGGTGACCAATGGCACAGTTGAACAGAAGGGTCTTGAGGTGGGATGAAGGAAGCTCGGGAGGGGGCGAGGCACAGGGATTGTGGGTTGGAATTCTAGAGGTTGGGGCAGAGTGGCTGAAGGATTGCCCACTGATGGTGTGGTGGGTGGGTCGGGAGACATGGAGCGGGTCAGTTCCCGCTGAGCAGAGGGAATGGACAGGTTGGTAGGGGGTTAGGAGGTCGAAGAGGTAGGGTGGGGCAAAACCATGGAGGGCTTTAAAGGTGAGGACCAGGATCTTGAATTGAATCCTCTGAATGATGGGGAGCCAATGGAGTTGGGCGAGAATGGGGGAGATGGAGCAGCAGAGCTTGGAGCAGGAGAGAACATGGGCTGCAGAGTTCTGGATTATCTGCAGTCTATGGAGAGAGGAATTGGGAAGGCTGACAAACAGGGCTTTGGCGTGGTCAAGTCTGGATGTGATGAAGGCATGAATGAGAGTTTCCGAGGCCCGAGGGTTTGAAGTGATGGTGGAATCGGGCAATGTTGCGGAGGTGAGGGAAGGCAAAGCGAGTGACTGCTTGGATGTTGGGGAGGAAAGGCAGTTGAGGATCGGACAAGACACCTAGGTTCCTGACTGGCTTGGTGAGTTTGAGTGTGCAACCATGGAGGTTGATGATGCCAGTGCCTGATGCAAGACAGCGCTGGTGCGAGACAAACAGGAGGGTCTCTGTCTTGTTGACATTCAACTGTAGAAAGTTAGCTCTCATCCAGGGTTTGATGTCTGACAGGGAATCTGTCAGAACAGTAGTAGTCCTGGATTTGAGAGTAGAGGCAGAAGGATAGAGTTGGGTGTCATCTGGATACATGTGGAAGTGGGACCAAGGACAGAGCCCTGGGGGACTCTGACTGTTCAGCGCCTTGGGACATCCTCCTGATGTGAAAGGCAATCTACAAATGTTGATCCATGTCATGAGAATTTTTATTAGTTACCTGAACAGGTAAACAGGATCACAGATTAACGCCTCATCCAAAAGACAAGTCTAAAGTAGAATACAAGTCCTCATAGTATATGAGGCAGCTATTAACACCTAATCAAGACCCCAGCAGAGAGCCCAGAGTGAGCTACGGTCGGAGTGAGGCGAGGACAGAGTGAGAGGAATTGGGTCAGAGTGGGAATCGCGGTGGGAATTGCTAATGGTGAGTACTCGAGTGTTGTCTTGTGCTACTCAAACAGTTACTGAAACTGTTGATATCACTCATAGATTGGTAAACTCTTCACTATTGGTGGATTGGTCTTGTTGCATAACTCTACAGGGAGCAGCTGTAGCTAATTAGATAGCTGCGAGAGCCTTACTCGAGCAGAGAGCGCAGAGGCGAGGACAGAGTGAGAGGAATTGGGTGAGAGTGGGAATTAGGTTCTAAGTTGTATATCTTCTAACAATATTACTAAAGGGAAAAGGATAGTGAGAGGAGAGAATGGTCTGGCAGGTGCTGTATGAGGAATGTGGCATGTGGGAGTTAATGGAGGGCAGCCTAAGTCCAGGCGATTTCATCTGCAGCAAATGTCTGCATCTGAGGAAGCTCCAGCTTAGAATAGCTGAGATGGAGTCTCAGGTGGATTCACTGCGCAGCATTGGGGATGGGGAGAGCTTCCAGGAAAGTTTAATCGTGGATCCAGACACTCCCCTGAGCCCCAAGGAACAAACATATACCAGCCATGGACAGGACTGAGTAACAGTCAGATGGACAGGTAAGGGGACCCAAAAGAGAGGGGCAGAGGAACCCCAGGCTTTAGCCTTGTCTAACAGGTATGAAATACTTGTAACCTGTATGGACAAGGAAATCTGCGAGGAAGATGAGCAAACTGACCCCAACTCCTCTATACAGGAGGCCACACATAGAGGAATGGTCAAAAGAAATGTAGTTGTAATTGGGGATGGGACGGTCAGGAAGACTGATGCACTTTTCTGTAGCCGCAGCAGGGAGACAAGAAGACTGTTGTCTTCCTGGGACCAGAGAGAAGGATGTCATGACCGGCCAGGAGAAAAATGTGAAGCAGGAGGGAGAGGATAAATTGTAACTATTCATACAGGGACCAATGATATAGGTAGGACCAATAGTGATGAGTTAAGGAGCAAGTTCCAGGAATTGGGAGTTATTCTGAAAAATATAGAACTTGAAAAGGTGTTAATATCAGGACTGGTACCTGAACCAGGAGCTAATTGGTACAGGCAAAAGAAGATCATGGATCTGAACGCCTGGCTAAAAGAGTAGTGCGGAGGGCAGAGGTTCCGATTAATGGGCTACTGGCACCAGTTTTGGGGGAGATAGGAGCTGTGAGGACGATGCAAAAAGATTGTAATGGGATATAGATAGGCTAGGGGAGTGGGCGAATAGGTGGCAGATGGAATTTAATGTGGGAAGTGTGAAATTATTCACCTAGGTAGCAAGAATGAAAGAATAGATTATTTTCTAGAGGGGGAGAAGTTAGATAGTGTTAGTGTACAAAGGGATTTGGGTGTCCTTGTACACCAGTCCCAAAAAGTTAGTTTGCAGGTGCAGCAAGCAACTAAGAAGGCGAACGGCATGCTAGCGTTCATTGCAAAAGGTTTAGAGTATAAGAGTAGGGAAGTCTTGCTGCAACTGTATAGGGCTTTGGTGAGACCGCACCTTGAGTATTGTGTGCAGTTTTGATCTCCTTATTTAAAAAAGGACATACTTGCCTTAGAGGGGGGGCAGCGTAGATTCACTAGGTTAGTTCCTGGGATGAGGGGACTGACCTATGAGGATAGGTTGAATAAACTAGGGCTGTACTCTCTAGAGTACAGAAGAATTAGGGGGGATCTTATTGAAACATATAAGATTCTTAAAGGGCTAGATAAAGTAGACACTGAGGGACTGTTTCCCCTGGTAGGAGAATCTTTAACCATAAAATTAAGCGTCAGCCTTTTAGAACAGAGTTGGGGAAACCTTTCTTCACTCAGAGGGTAGTGAATTTATGGAAGGCTGTAGATGCTTCGTCCTTGAACATTTTCAAGGCTGAAACTGACAGATGTTTTTAAAAATAGAGGGATTAGGGGATATGGGGATGGGGCAGGTAATTAGAGTTAGGTCAGAAGATCGGCCATGATCTTATTGAATGGCGGGGCAGGCTCGAGGGGCCGAATGGCCTACTCCTGCTCCTAATTCTTATGGTATTATGAACATAGGAAAATAGGAATAGGAGTATGCCATTCAGCACTTTGAGCCTGTTCTGCCATTTAATGAGATCATGGCTGATCTGCACCATAACTAATCCTTTCAATTCCAATTTCCCGCTTTCTCCCCATATCCTTTAATACCCTGACCTACCAAATATATATCAAATCTGTTAGTTGTATGTGTGTTGGAGCACTCTCTCTCATCCTTGTGCTATATATATCAAATGCAAGGATTATCAGTATTATTATTATATGTGGAAGTTGTTGTTCAGTGTTCGTTTACAGACCGTTAATTTACCAGCAATGTTTAAGCTTGAGGTATTAAGAAATATTAACATTGAACAACAACAACAAAATTACATTAGTATAATGCCTTTCACATCATCAAGAGGATGACCCAAGGCTTTGGAATATAGTTGACTTTGTGTTTTGTGGGCGAAACGCGGCACCCAATCATGCGCAGCAGTGTCCCACAAACAGAATTGGGAACAACAACAAGTTACATTTGTATAGCGGCCTTCACCTCCGGAGGACATCCGAAAGCAGAAAATGTGTGTTTTATTTTCTGACAAACACAACTATAATAACTACAGTAACACAAATATAAAAATGTAACATCAAAAATGAAATTTGAAAGCTCTTGACGGTGTAATCTTATTTTTGTATTCGTCCAGCTACAAAACCAAATCTTATTAGAAACAGGTGACTGCTTAAAATAAATGTTCTCCTCACGGTTTTGACTTATCAAGGTTTAAGCTCCTCCGCTATCTGCAGTAGTGCTTAAGAAAATAGCAGGACCACACTGAGTCCTGATCAGGGGCTTGGAAAATTGTGCAGAGTGAGCTGGTTTAGCTCAAAGCAAGAATTTGTGTCAACTGGCAAATATATTGGGATTTTTTCCAAGAATCCAGTGTTGCTGCTGGTACGAACCCATTGCAAATAGATCTGTAACAACACTGTTTAATCATTTTCTTCATCATTGCCGTGGAAAAACTGGTACAATTTGTAGGCTGATTGCTGCACCATCTTCAGGCGGTGGAAACTGGAGCTGGCACGTTGGCGCTTAAACTTACTGCACATCAATTTACTATTGCAATTCTGATGACATATGTGTTTTCTAAAAGTACGTTTCAGCTAACGTGGAAGGCAGCCTTCCTCGGGGACTTTGTTTTACAGATGACTGTCCATCATTTCCCTGGTTTTCTTGTCTTCGGTATTGTTGGAGCATGATTACTTCAGGATGCTTTTGATTGCTATATGGACATTTATAAATTATAGCAACACTCAAACTGCCAGATTGAGCAGGCCATTTTTTTTTAATAGGTTTCCTATTGCATTCTTCCTGCTGTGAAGTGTGACTAATTTCCTGATGGATAGGTAGAGGAGTTAATCTCTCTGTTGATGGCTTTTTGTCAATCTAAATTACCTTTAAAACCTTTGCTACAACTTTTTCACTGTCACAGCTTTTCTTTGTAGAAAGTTATTTTGCTGTGTAAGTACAACACAGTTCCCTGTGCAGTTTTCCCCTATGTTTGATGCTGGTGTATTTGCAAAGATGTTGAACGTGTTCTGTAACTAGTTTATGACAATTCAATTTACCTTTTTTGTAATTGTTGAATTCTTTTATATTTGGAATCAATGGCTCAGCAATTTTCACTATTAAGACATACAAAACAATTACCGTTTCTAGTCTTTGTGATTGTTCCCTTTGGCTTTCAAAGCATCTAAATTGGAAGATTTGGAAAAAAGATTTGTTATGGAAAATCTAAAAATATCACTTGTTGCAGCTTCTGGGGATTGGATTTCAAGCTAAGTTCTGTGAGGCTTTGGATCTATCTAACAGATTGTATGACTCTTTCCTAATTCTCTATCTAAATCCTTTTGCAAATCTCACAATGTTAACATTTTGATTTATGTTTTAGAATATTTGCCTCCACTGTGCAGGGGCAATAGTTTACTCAGGTGTTTTATTAAAAAGCCTCTTGTTTTCTGATATATACTTTATTTTTAGTTAGATAGTTAAACTTCTATTTGGTAACCAGCATTTCAATTTGAAATCAGGTGTAGTTACACTGCACATGCAACACAAACAAGAACACGGAGCATCTTCAGGATAAGATATCTCTATTGCTTTTCTTTTTTATAATACTTTGTGAGGAGTAACTTATATGTGTAAATACTGTAATCGGGTCTAAAATACAGTATTTCAGTTGTTCAAATTGTTCGGCAAGTTTCCTTATTTCACAAGCCTGTTTGCCGAGCAGAAATTAGGAACCCGGTTGTTACTCAATCGTGTCAGTTGTTTTAATTGATGATACGACTGCTCTGGTACAGGTTGTGCCATAACATTAACAATCTGGAATGGAACTTTCCCCCAAATCAGTTTCTATTCCATGTAGCAACTCTGAACAGAAACAGAATTCCTCGAAATTCACTGCAGACAATAAATCAGAGAGATAAAGACAGGCTAATGTTTCAGGTATGTTCCTGAACATGTGTTTAGTGAAACAGACCATTCTGAACATTACTTGCAGATTTTCAGTACAATCTCAATATTTAAGTCGTGGTGCTGCTTCACAACTGGTAACTATTACAAGTAATGCCATCGCAGCTTTATTCTGCAAATTCTTCTGCCTAGTGAAATAATTTAGTAAGCCACGTTTTAAGCACATAAAAATGCTTTTTCTTCCTATTCCCAGGCGTCACTTATAGCCCTAGGAAACTGAAAACATATATTAAAAACCTAATGAAGTGTTAGCTGCTGCCACATATTCACATGTAATAGACACTTCCTTTGAATCACTAACTATTCAAGGCCGAGATTACACCTGACCTCCTGCCAGTATTCGGTTTTCTTCATATTTTACAATTACAGTGTCTTTATTGGCTTTTTTATTTGATGTTTTAGCACTCTCTTTTGTCATTGTGAAATTTACATCTTCAATTCAATAGATGCACTTGCTCCTTGGGGACATTTCTAGAGATTTAGAAATGCCCATTCAGACTACTTTCTCCCTCGAGGTCACAGTCCTTCAGTTTTCACATTCCAGTGGTGATAGGGAGAACTGTTGTACAAACACCTGCTACAGCACTCAAGGTACTAAAGGGCCAAAACTAGAGCTGCTTGTGAAATTCTAACCCCCATCAGCTACTGTGTTAACAGCAGGCCTCCTTAAATAATGGTCAAAAAAGGTATAGAATGTCTGTTTTAAGAGGCATGTTTTTTTGCAGTTATAAACAGTTGCCTAATAAATCACAAAAAACTTGTCCGGGTTTAGAAAGGTCTGTCAAAAGCTGCGTAGAATCATGTGGCTCTGAAGTGCGTTCCTGAAACATTCTAGTTCTTGTTGTGAGCCCTAATGTCCTGAAATATTAAAGGTTGGGGAATTAGCGCTCCCACAAAAGCACCGCTTCCTATCTTCACAAAACAAATTAGACAATAAAAAGTTAAAACAGATGATTTGGTTAATCCAGATGTGGAATGGATTCGCTCCCCCACCCCATCCTTTCTGAAGATTGGACAACATTTTTTAGTGATATTAATCACCTCTTAAATTAATCAATGAGGAGGAGAGTGTTCATTTTAATCTGAGTCAAAGATTATTTTAGCATTTGATTTTGTGCCTCATCGTGGTGCCAAAGACTCAGGACACACTGTAAAGTGATGTAACTGCACAGGCAATAGGGGAAAATTGCAGCCAACCCAATAGACTTAACTTTTCACACTACAGACATGTGGTAAGGAAATGCTAAGAATAGAGCTACCTAAAGGATAAATTGGGCTGGAATGAAATAATATGCATTTTGCTTAACACAAAGATAATCTTTAGATCATAAACGTGCAGAGTAATTTAGGAATAACACTCTGAACCGCCAAATGGTTGGGTGGGGTGTTTCTGCCTTCGATTAAAATGCAATGTACAGTCACCACACTTTGCAGTGAATCTTGCGAAGTGTTTTGAGACGACATTGCAATACATGAAAAGTGGTTTATGAACTGCCAGGATGATAGGGTTGTAATGGTTATAAGAACATCGCACCAATCTGCAGTCCTGTTCCAATGGAATCTATCTTTGGAGCAATGCAATTGCCGGTCGATGTGACATAATGATATATCTGTAAGCCCTTTTATGTGGATAACATGTCATGTTGAGATGCTTAGGAACCATTATATTCCTGTTAAAGTACAGGCATTTCATCTGAACTAATAATAATGTAGAATCCTATTACCCACCGAGCACCACAATGGAATTTCAGATGCAAATGTGATTCTTTTTTACATTCTGACGTGATCCAACCAACATTATGTTTTTCACTGCATAGTTTATCTCCTAATGAGGGAGAAGTTGGCATTGTCTAAATTATCTTCTTTACCTCATTCGCTGGAACTAAGCAATGTTGGAATGAGTTTGGAGCCTCCTTTCAATTGTTCATCACATTTTCCTCTAAAAACATGATGAAAAGAGCAATATTTCAAACAGTTGGCATTTGCTGTTGACTCATTTGACTGCTTGGATGTATCCTCTTATAGTGAGTTCAGTTAGTGGGGGGCACTTTCTCTGGGGGAACATATTATTAGTTATTCTTGCTTGTTTTATTTTGCTATCCTGTTCATGACCTATGAGTGTGTGGGAACTCTGAGTTCACTAATACCTCAGGGTTCACTAAAGTACTCACCATTTGCAGATGTTGGGATCCCATTTATGATGGACGAATTAGGTGAAAAGCTGGTAATTTATGTTTTGTTAGATTTGTTTAATATCAGTCTCAAAATTTGAATTAAGATAAGTGTAGATCATCAAATAACTATATTGTGCATCAAGAATTAAAACTAGAATAGTTTGATATAATAATAATGATCCTTGCACTTGATATGGTGCATTACTATGTCTTTGAGAATCTCAAAGAGCTCACAGAATATAATGTAAAGTGAATTGACTGTATAATAATTGATATAGAGCTGTTCATGTCCTCGAGATGTCTCAAAGAGCTTCACAAAATATACCATCAAGTGAATTGAGTGTATATATTTTTTGTGGGAGAAACGAGGCAGCTAATTGCGCACAGCATTGTCCCACAAACACTCATGGATTGTAAGACCGATTTTTTTTTTGAGAAGGAGCTATTACCCCCTGGGAAAGCAATCTATCAATCAACTAACAACCAGGCTCCTACTCATTGCCAGGTAAACAGAAGCTTGTGAAGTAAGGTAACTCCTTCCAATATTTTGCCCTGCCCGGGACTCGAATCCAAATCCTCTCGCTTTCAAAGTGAGTGCTCTAACCACTAGCTACAGGACTTTTATGATTTGGTTATGATAGGAAAATAACATGATATGTTATAATATTTATATGATCATATTGCCAGACACATGCTCCTATCAAATGTGGTTCAAGCTGGTTCTAATCTGAATGTTTTATTGTTCCATTTTCTTAAGTGCAGAACTACATGTACAGAAATTGAAGACTTTCGCTTAGAAAAGCCCACAATACAAACTTAGATAGACAATCACGACGATATATAATTTCTATAGTGCCCTTCACAGCACAACATCTCGGATGTCCGAGGTATTGTACAGGTAGGCTGAGTCAAAGGAAGAATGAAGAGGTAGCCTGGGTATTCTACACATTAACATGAAGAGGAAACTCTTTCAAAATCAATATATGAATCCCTATGGGAAGAATTTAATGTTTTTAAAATCAGGTTAGTTTGGAGTGAGTCAAGTTTAACCAATTGAGTGTTTGATCACACATGCAGTAATATGATTAGGTTGATTAATTTGATATTCTGATTTGGATGTAATTCATGTAACATTTGAATACAGATGTGGGTTTTATGTTGAAACTCATTATATGACCATGTCAGGCCAATATCACTCTCCAAGAAAGAGAGATTGAAGGTCTGAAAAATGATTTGTGCTTTTGGCAAGATGAGTAGACTATGTCATGTTGAAGGTGTTTTAATGCTTCTATGGAGTACAGTAAAGAGGGTCCAAACATTACATCTTCATTTTTTCCATCTGGGATAGCCAAAATAGCTAAAGCAACACATAAACCAACATTAAGGTATCTACATTTTTTAAGATCATATTTTTTGTTAGGTTAAGACTTTGTTCTGCCACGTTATATCACTTACATGTCTACACATGTTACTGAAATATGAACTGCTGCTGGAAGTAATTTATTTCACATCCTGTCACTAATTGCAGTGGGACATTTTTAATACATGTCTTAAAACTTCAGGTGGCAAGTATTGCCCAGCTGTCCAGGCAACCAGCATTAAACAGCATGGAATAAGGCAATTACTTTTTCCAGCCATTCAAATGTACATGGACAGGTGAAGACTATACTACAAAATATGTCATATTTAAAAAAAATGTAATATATTAAAAAACATCTTCAATCTTTTAGGACAACTTGAGTTCAGGTGTCCAGACTTATTTTGTATGTCTTCGTGTAACCAGCTGACCTTTCTTATACATTGTGTAAATAAATTGCTGTGACTGGCTCTGGCTCCAAAGGTTGTTGATGTACCCATTGCTTCGATAGTGCTTAGTTCTGCTTGAGGGCATGGGTGCGTTAATGTTCTAACATTCCTTCCATGACTGATTATTGCATGTCACTTTGCACGATCAGTCGCAAGATATTGTCCAGGTATCTCGGTCGATCGAGCATTTTTGGAGAACTCTACCTCAAGATGTTCTTGAAACATTTTCTGTGCCTGCCCTTTCCACGTTTTGTCCATTATTCACTCACGTGTACGACAAGTCTGGTTGAAGTGAGCTTCAACCAACATATTAATTGAGAATCAGAACAAGCAAAGTTTTCGGGTTT
This sequence comes from Hydrolagus colliei, assembly GCA_035084275.1. Lineage (NCBI taxonomy): Eukaryota > Metazoa > Chordata > Chondrichthyes > Chimaeriformes > Chimaeridae > Hydrolagus > Hydrolagus colliei. Next base: position 1,237,820 of record CM068744.1, on the reverse strand, counting down.
GATTATCTTGCCTTGCCATTCAGATGTTCAGGATGGATGACAGATATCTGAGATGTAACCTATCGCGTTCATACACATGACATGAACAACAGTTCCATTTGTCTATTCTGTAGAATAGATCACTATTTGTCTGCATCTGTATTCCACACTCAGTCAAATCCATATGCCAAGGTTGCTTTCTTTATTATTGTTAATATTATTGACCCTCGTGATTGATTTTGCATTGTTTGACTACGCCAATGCCAAGATAAGTCATTTGCTTGAAAGTCTCGGTGAGTTCCTTCAATGTACAGTAGATAGTTGGTTTAGTGTAAGCCATAGAATCCATTACATAACTGCAAGTTATTAGTCAAATTAGCCTCGAGTGTACAGTTAACAAGGTAAGATAATAAAAATAAGATTTACCTTTGGTATAGCACCTTTTCTGGCCGTTAACATTTCACGGGGTAATAATAATCATCATAATACTTGCATTTGATACACCGCCTTATCACGTCTTCTAGGCATCTCAACTTGCTTCAGAGAATATACCGTAAAGTGAATTGATTGTATATTTTGTGAGTGAAAAGCGGCAGCCAATTGCGCACAGCAGCGTCCCACAAACAGTCATGGATTGAAGTGACCGATTTAATATTATTTTATCTTGAAGGAATTATTACCCCAGGAAAAGCGATCCTCCAATCGACTAACATATGGTTTCCTACTTACTGCTAGGTAAACAGAAGTGTGTGTGTGGAATAAGGAAACTTGCCCAATGTTTCGCGCTGCCTGAGTATTGAATGTTGATCTCTCGCTTGCGAGGCAAGTGCTCAAACTGAGCTACAGACCTCAAAAATCCCTGGCACACAATACAATACAAGATTAAAAACATCAGGATTTGCTAGGTAAAAGAAGATCAAGGTCCATCCATTTTGCCTTCCATCATCCTGGCAGTCGCGTGCACATGTTATGTCCCAAACTATATATTGAAGACCTACCTCTTTGACCAGTCACCTCCATCCTCACCCTGTCCCTGGCTTGGTGTCATCTCCGCCACTGTCAAGCGCTCTGGGACACTACACTGCATTAGGGACACTATATAAATGCAAGCTGTTGTTGTATTATCCCAAGATATTATTTCCTAATGAAAATTATCTAATTTGTTCTTCAAACAATCAACACTTTCTGCATCTGCTGTCTGTCTCTCCCATCTCCCCCATCCTCGCCCGACCCCATTGGCTCTCTATCATCCAGAAGATCCAATTCAAGATCCTTGTCCTCACATTCAAAACCCTGGATGGACGTGCCCCACCCTACATCTACAACCTCCAAACCACCTTCAGCAGGCTCCAGCCTGTTCATCATCCCCCGACACACCTGCCCCACCATTGGCTGGCGAGCCTTCAGTCACTCTGCCCCCAACCTCTGGAACTCTATCTCGCAGTCCCGTCGCCTTGCCCCCTCTCTGGCCTCCTGCAAGTCCTGCCTCAAGACCCTCCTCTTCGACATTCCCATCAGTCACCCCAAATCCTCCCCTTACCCTCCCGAGCTCGGGTCTGAAACAATGACTGTCCAGCGCCTTGGGATGTCCTCCTGACGCGAAAGGCGCTATATAAGTGTAATTTTGTTGTTGTTGTTGTTGTCTCCCCTAAGGGTAGACTGATTTGGGACTAATTTTATATCGGGATTCTTGCTAGGACAATGGGAGAAATTGTCATCTTTTACTATCCTGCCATGGAATCGTTCGTGGTCCACCCGAACAGGTAGATGGGACCTTGGTTTAACGTCTCATCTGAAAGATGGTACCTCCAACAATGTAGCTCTCCCACAACCTTGTATTGGAGTGTCATTTTACATGAGTTGCAAGTCCTGACATGTGGTTTGAACCCACAACCTTCTCACACAGAGGTGAGAGCGCAACCACTGCACCAGCCTAACTTACCCTGAGAATTCCAGCAGACATTTCGCTTCCCCGGCTGAGATGTTGAATTAAAGATTGTTGGATAGAATAATGTCTACAGATCACCTACATGATCATTTACATTAATAATATGCAAAATTTGCACAATCCTGCATTTCAACAGATTTCCATGATCTTTGCCTCGATTCACAGGTGAAGAATGGTTAATTTGCAGGTGAGCGATGGGCAGATACCACTTGTGAGACTGCACATAAATGTATAGTAACATGATATTGTCTGGTGGAAGGACATTGGTAATGACCAGCCATCACTTAATTGAATAGTTAAGCCCTTTTTTTTTGCAAATAACTGAACCTTGTCGCTAAAATACAGTGTGGCCGGCGACTCGTTCTGAGGAGTTAAACCCATTTTATGAAGTGGCTTATCTCTGAATCCCCCTCCCACCGAACCAGCTTGTAAGATCTGCATGCTTGTGTCACTGCTGGAAGAGTTGGGGGCGGAGTCCCCAAGTCAAGAGTTGCAAAAGTGCATGTCATTCAGGGAGGAATCTTCCAAGGGCTCCTTGCTATCAATGGGATACTCTGCTTGAGAGCCCTCTGGTAGGGTCTGCATATCCAGGCTTTCGGAGGCTTGTGTAATCCTTTGGTGGCAAGAGCAGTATATACGTTGGGTGAATCTCCCTTGGTATTACACGTTTTCACCCCTCACCTTATTCCCCTGCCCCTATGGGATATGACCTCATATACAATGCATTATATAATTGTGCTGAGGCAAAAAATGAAAGAAACAGTGATGCTGAGAAACGTTGAGAGTGATTCTGGTGAAGATAGTCCATTGAGGTCAAACTTTGCTGTCAAACTTTATGAGGTATTCACATCCCACAATGAATTAGGTATTTTGCCATCACTTTGACTCAGTCTCAATTCTCCAGCCGTGCACTTCTCAGAAGTTGCAAATTTTTGTTCTGGTAATTTTGCACTTCCAATATCAGACATCCATTGAGACATATCATTTCTGACATCACATTCCTACTGTGCAGTCAACCCACCCCAACACATCACAAGCTGTTTTTCATCAATAGGAGCAAGGGAAAAAATAAGCTTGCACATATAGTATGATTCAAAATAATGGCTACTCAGGGATGATTTGGCTTGCGTGGAACTCCTTTGCTCTCATGTTTGCATTGGGCCAAAACCAGCAAGAGGCCACATCCATGATTGTAATTTACTTCTGGCCATCCATTGCTCTAGAGTTGACTGCTTCCCAGCTTTCAGCTATTTTAAATTTAATACAGAGAAAGAATTAATTTATTGCCACTTGAGTGTTGTTTTTCGTTTAGCAATGGTGAGATCACTTTTAATGTTTAAACTTCTTACGCACATTAAATTCAGAGCACTGACTACCTTATAGAATCATGGAATTATACAGCATAGAAGGAGGCCATTCTAAACATTGTGCCCACGCCGAAGTCTTGAAAGAGCTATCTGAATGAATCCCACACCACCCACTCTTCCCATAGCCGTGCAAATTTATCCTTGCATTTGATATAGTGCCCTATCACATCTTTGAAATGTCTCAAAGCGTTTCACAGTATACACTGTGAAAGTGTAGTGACTGTATTTTGTGGGCGAAAGGCACAAGCATTGAAATGAAACAATTGGAAATGCCTGTATCCTCTACTGTATTCATATCACAATCATAAAACCAGAGAGGTGAAATTTAGACAATGAGCAGTGAAAATCCACCTGGGTCTAGATTCACTACACCGAGGTGACGTCTCAGAGCATCCAGAATCCGGAAAATTCTTAAATAGAGCTTTAATTTTGTAACCAATTTTTTGTACATTTCTCTTAAAGAACTGCAGAAAAAACGCTGCACAGTTAAGGCTGATTTCAACAATTTAACAAATTCGGGACACTTTGAAACCGTTTTTCAAGAGAGTAAATCTCGACCTAGGTGGAATCAATGATATGATAGGTATTACAGGCAATAATTATTTCATCTACAAATATTCAGATCTGAACAGTTTTAATTTCAGTTAATTGGTTTGGCCTAATATTGGGCAAAGTCTCTGATTGTCACCATTGTTGATGCTCTGTTTCAGTGCATCTCATATTTCTAAATTTATTATAAACATAGGAGAAGGCTATTCAGTCCATTAATATAAACAGATTCTAACTCATCCACTTGAACTAACTACTCTAAACTGAATTTGTTGCTATTTCCCAAACCCTTTGATATTCATTCTCTTCAAATGCTCATACAAAAAAAATGATACCACATGATTCATAGTGAATAGCTGATACTTTATCACTGAGAGTTGTGAAAGTCCAGTATAAATTGGAGTTGAGCGAGTGACAATCATGCTGAAGTTTTGCTCCCACGTTGACCTGGAGAAGGTGGTGTCAGGAGTTGTTCATTTCACACCAAGGTAGTATAAACACAGCGGGAGCCTCGGGAAAGCTGTCGGGTGATCGAATGACAGCCTAGGAAGTTTCAGGGGCCTTTTTAAAATGTTATTAAAGAGTTGGACATGAACTACCTTTCAAAGCTAGCATCTGACTTCAGAATTCTGAGGCTGTGAATTCACAGAACTCTGCAATCAATTTTTAAACCAGTTCCAAGCCAATGCAATATGGATATGAAAGTGCAAATCAGACCTGCTGTTCAATACCACTCTAATACTGGAAGTGAATCCACTTTATATAAATGCAACAATATGTGAAACAAAACTGCACTACTTGTTAAATAATCACTGTGAAGTATATTGAATAATGGAAGGTTCGAATGAAAATGCAATTTTGTATTGCAGTTATGTTGGAGAACAGCTTTGCGCTATTATTCCCCAGAACGAGCTTATAGCCCTGTTACCAAGAAACCATTCTATTTATACTTCAGGGAAGTTTCTATAGTAACTAGATGGACTTCAAAACAGCAGGACATGTTTGAACATGCACAGTTGTTGTAAAATCACTGCTCACAATCATTTTGGTAAGGAACGATTCTGAGCTCATCGTCTCGACTGACACTTGTATTGGGGTGTGTTGCAGTGTTCAGAGGTGCTGGCCTTCAGATCAGACATTAGACTGATGTCCCATCTTCCTGTTCAGATGGGCGATATAAAAAAAAAGTGACACCATTTGAAAGGAAAAAGGAGTTTCTCCCTCGTATCCTAGCCAATAATCCTCCAGTTAAATTCAATTCCTGGCTATTGCTTTGTGGAACGTGGCTGTGTGCAAATTGGCTGCCATGTTCACCTACAAATACATAGCTCAACACATTGCAATACATACTGTATGGTGTGTCAGAAGGAAAACTACCATTACTGATTGAAATCCAGCCAGAAAACATTTTCTTTGGAGGTTCCATTGTTTTGATGTGAGCTACGCTGTGATATTCACGGTTTTCTATCCTCAGTAACAAAGACAGTGAAACGAAGAGCTTGAAACACAGCAATAGAAGTGCAGCAACACGTTCTGTATCAGGGCAGCAGCTGAACTGTACAAAGTGTGTTTTTCCACAACTTGTCCATAAATTATGCTGCTGATTCTTTGCAGATGTGGATTACTTAGGAAATACATAGCTGTGGAAGTCGCATCAGACTGAAAACAGAGTTTTGACATTGAAATGACAGTGTGTTGTGTCAATATAAATATAACAAAACTTTGCTAAACTCTGCTTTAACGGGAGAAACAAGAAAAGCAGAAACCTCCAGCTCAAAATACACTGCGCTTTACAATAAATCCTGGGAAGTATCTGAGGTGAAAGGACAGTGTGATAACTCCATTTAAAAAAAACATCAACTTCATGGATGTTTGAAATCTGTTTCTATCATTTTGACTCAAAAGTCTATGAAGTGTAAGATTGGTTGAATGTTACCATTCTTTCTTTCCAGAGAACATTGTCAGCCTGGCTCAGTTGGTCGCACTTGTCTCGGGAGGTTGTGACTTCAAGCCCCATATTGGGTGTTTGAGCTCATACTGTCAAAAATGACATTCGAAAGTGCTGCGTTTTCAGAGGTGCTGTCCTTCAAAAGAAATGTTGAACTGCCTCTCCCTCTACCTATCTGCCTCTCCCATGGCATTATTCGAAAAGAAGATAATTTATGTCAATGTCCTGGATGTCAATCTCTCAAACAAAATATTAATTCTCCTCATGGCTATTATGTGGAACATTGCTGCGTGTAAATTAGCTACCACATTGTACGCAGAATAACTCTGAGAAGCATTGTGAGACGTGTGATTACATGAAATGCAAGGATTATTATTCCGTAACACTGTAAATCAAAGACCCAGTGTTCTGCTGGTGTTTGACCCGGGCCTGATCCAGTTGGTGTCTACGCCCATGAGGCATTTTGCAGATGTGTAAACCAATTGTGAATCATTTATAGGGTAAATTCAGATCATCGCCATCCTTGTGAAAAGCAATTTCGTGTTAACGAATATCTTTGGGAAATTGCTAAAAATAACTAATAATAATTACTGTTATTGATTTATTGGTGGTATATTGTCTCCTCAGATATAAAGACACTGACAGTACACTTTACAGTAAATCCTTTGAAGCCCTTTAATATGTCCACCTGATGTGAAAGGCACCATTTCAAATGCAAGGATTGTTACTATATATTCCTGTTCATCACAATTTTAGACTTCTCAGTTTATTGTTCTTGACAATCCATTTTTGGTGCAGATTAGCTGCCCTGCTCGCCTAAAACCAAACTACACTTAATTTCTCATCAATTATGTATTTTGGGAAGTGCATCAAGACCTTATACTTCATGTGAAAGGCAATATATAAATGCAAGTTCTTTTAATTATTATTGTTGAAAAGCTGGGCTTCACTATTAACATTGTTCAGAAGTCACAAACGTGTTTAAAATCACATTTTACCATCTTAAATAACAACAAGGAAACCCATCAACATGCTTCATAGTATCTAAGCCAAACTGAGAGTTCCATACATCCCATCTATACATGGAAATTCCAGATATGTTTATTGGAATGGAAAGTGCATTTCTGGCTCTTTCTGGAGGGACACTTCCTGCTTATCTATTACTCGATAGTATTAGCTGTAGGATGGCAAGAGCCAAGGCTTGGGGAGCCCAGAGTGAACATTGGGTTATTGCTGGAGTCTAACCAGCTAACACCACATAGCTTACCATTGAAAGTACTGGAAAAAACTTTCTTGATGCTTGTCCAGCTAGGACCGCCCTACCCTTTAAGGCTTTGGCTTGCAAAGTTACTGGAGGCGCGAATAGTGACTGGTCTGCCTATGCAAGTCCTGCCGATGAGCCAGGTGTTCACCCACAAAATATACAGTGCATTCACTATCCAGTATATTCCGTGAAGCTTTTTGAGACATCTAGAAGATGTGATGAGGTGCTATACCAAATGCAAGGATTATTATTATAATAATATTTTTATTATAATGTGACATGGGAGGTCACAAATTCAGCTGCTATAATATCTACGCCCTCATCTCTGTTTGTGCAATACATGATGAGGGACTCTATTTTATTCTTATATTATGAGTTTAATTCATAATTGATAACTTGATATATTTGGTTTTCATTGTCACAATAATTATATAAATTTGTTAGTTCTGGCAAAAATAGTATGCACTGCAGCACACTATTGCAGTGACATTTTAAGAAATGTCAGTGTATATAGTGCCAAAGGTACTTTTAAGTTGATTGCCAATGCTACTTAAAAAGTGTATTATACTAAGATTTGGAGGGTGGCAATATATAACAGATTTTTGCAAAAGCAACTTGCTGGGAAGTTTTAAGAATGATTACTATATTCAGGACATTTCTTAAACGCATTATATAAAGTGCAAATAATTATCATCTTGTTTAGTGATTTGGAGGGTAAGAAATGTTTGCAATAAACTCCAGGTTGTGCATTGAATTGTATGACAAATTAACATGTGAAACTCCCTCCTGAAGTGAGGAATAATCAGAGCTGATCTGGTGAAATATGAACTACAAAGTGACAAGGGCAAGTTAACGCATTTCAAAGTGAAAATCCATCACAATAATACTGCGTGTCACTCCGTGAATTATGCAGTGTGAAGAAAGGAATGCGCAGTGCGATGAATGAGTTGTTAAAGGCTAGTGAATGAGGTAATAGAGCAAAGTAGCATTGTACATTAGCAGGATCATTGAAGATGTTTAACATTTGGATATTTTACAGTGAAGTCCGGTAGCTCACTGTTTAGAGCTGAGCTCTAACTTGTAAGCCTTACAAGTGTGAGACCTGTGTTCGAATCCAGGCAGGTCAGGGCGAAAACTTGGGCAAGTTTCCTTACTCCACACACACGCCTAATAATAATCCGTCCCCAAAAAACTATAATAAATTGGTCATTCCAATCCGTGCCTATTTGTGGGACACTACTGTGCGCAATTCAATACCACATTGCACCCACAAATGTACAGTCAATTCACTTTACAGTATATTCTGTGAAGAGCTTTGAGACATCTAGAAGATGTGAAAAGTGTTATATCAAATGCAAGGATTATTACTATTATTATTATATATCATTTACCTGGGTTCGATTCCAGGCAGAGCAAACTTTTAGGCAAGTTTCTTTACTCCACACGCCTGATAATAATCCCTCAATAAAAAACAATAATAAAATAGTCATTCCAATCCATGACTGTTTGTGGGACACTGTTGTGCAATTGGCTGCCGCGATTCGTGGGCGTATTTGTATATTGCATACTTGTGGGCGAAACGTGGCAGCCAATTGCGCACAGCAGCGTCCCCCACAAACAGTCGTGGATTGAAATGACCAATTTGTGTTTTTTTTGGACGGATTATTATTAGGCGTGTGGAGTGAGGAAACTTGCCCAAGGTTTCACCCTGACCTGCCTGGAATTGAACCCAGGTCTCCCCAGCTTGGTCTCCTCAGCTTGCAAGACAAGTGTCTAACCACTAGGCCACAAGTGCTTCACTACCTCGAAGTTCCTACCTCGACTCCCTTCCTACACTCCCTGCTCCCCAGTCTCCCCTTCCTCCCTCTCACGCACTCTCACCTCCATGAAGCCAACCACCTGCTGCCTCGACCCCATCCCCACCAACCTACTGCTCACCCAGCACCCCCTCCTCTGCCCACTGCTGGCTGATATCATCAACCAGTCCCTCTCCACCGGATCAGTCCCTGCCCCCCTCAAAACTGCTGTCATCACCCCCCCTCCTTAAAAAACCCTCCCTAGATCCCTTAAACCCTCACCACTACCGCCCAATCTCAAACCTGCCCCTCCTCTCAAAAGCACTGAAACTCATTGTTGCAAACCAACTCCGCGCCCACCTCTCCTCCCACTCCCTCTTCGAACCCCTCCAGTCCAGTTTCTGCCCAGCCCACAGTACAGAGACTGCGCTTGTGAAAGTCACAAACAACGTCCTCTCTATCTGCGACCATGGCTCCCTCTGCCTCCTTATCCTCCTGGACCTGTCGGCTGTGTTCGACACAGTCGACCAGACCATCCTCCCCCACCCCCTGTCCTCCGTCATCCACCTCAGTGGGACCGCACTCGCCTGGTTCGAGTCCCTACCTCACAAACCACCAGCAGCACATCTCCACAATGGCTTGTCCTCCCGCTCTCACCCAGTTACCTGCGGGGTACCCCAGGGATCCATCCTTGGCCCCCTCCACTTCCTCATCTACACGCTTCCTCTTGGAGATGTGATCTGCAGGCATGGGGCACGGATGACACCCAACTCTATTTCTCCACTTCACTCTGTGACCCCCACTCCCCTGATGTTCTGTCAGCTGCCTGTCACACATCAGGGGCTGGATGAGCACAAACTTCCTGCAGCTGAATGTGGACAAGACGGAGGCCATACTCCTTGGCTCTCGTCAACGTCTCCATTCACACGGCTCTCACCTCCTCCACCTTCCCGGCCTGGCCCCAAAAACTCTCCCAACCTGTGCGCAACCTTGGCATCAGGTTCGACCCCCAACTGTCCTTCCTCCCCCACATCCGGTCCCTCACCAGCACCGCCTTCTACCACCTCCGATGGATCTCCTGTCTCCGGCAATACCTCACCCCAAAAGCCACTGAAACCCTGGTCCAGGCCTTTGTCACCTCTCGGCTGGACTATTGCAATGCCCTCCTCTCCGGTCTCCCCTCCACCACAATCCACAGAGTCCAGCTTATCCAAAACTCTGCCGCCCGCATACTCACCCGCTCTAAGCTTCACTCCCCCATTACCCCAGTCCTTGCCAGACTTCACTGGCTCCCTGTCCCTGAGAGGATCGACTTCAAGATCCTCACCCTTGTTTTCAAATCCCTCCACTCCTCTGCACCCCCCCTATCTCTCTGATCTCCTCTCCCCCCAACCCAGCACCCGCTGCCTTCGCTCCTCTGGGTCTGGCCTCCTCCATGTCTCCCCGAAACCTCCGCTCCACCCTCGGCGGCCGTGCCTTCAGCCACTACTCCAAGAAGCTCTGTAACTCCCTTCCTCACTCCCTTCCCCTCGCCCCCTCTCTTCCCAGTTTCAGGTCACAGCTGTAGATCTTTCTCTTTGATCACGCCTTTGGTCACTTTTCTCCCCCTGCCCCTGGCTCGGTCCTGGGATCCGTTACTGTGAAGCGCTCTGAGACACTGTCCGGTGTGGAGGGTGCTATATAAATTGAAGTTGTTGTTGCTGTATTAGAAGACCAATATTATCAGTTTTAGTTGGATGCTCTTGAAGGAAACTTTTGTTGTTGAAAATGACAATAACAAAATTGTATTTGTATAACGAGGCACAAAATAATCTAAGAAGGAGATTTGAGGAGTCAAACCAGATTGATATAAAGAGAGGCTTTGCAAACTTGAATTATGCACGTTAGAGAAACGAGAATGAAGGGGTGCCTCGATTCAAGTCTTTAACATAAAACAACAACCACAAACTTGCATGTGTAAAGCGCCCAAGTGCTGAACAGTCACGGAATAGGACCCAAGTGTGGGTCATAATGAAGGGAGTCGATGTTGTGGAGACAAGCAGATTGTTTGAGTTTAACTCTTGAAAACAGACAGAGAGAAGGATGAGTCCAAATTGGAAAAAATCACAGGAGAAATTTCGCGGCAGTATTTCAGGTATTCATTAATCCATTCTGTGTGTTAATTAACTCAAGGAACAGGTTAAATAATTCAAAATGTTACCCTGACTTTAAGTAAGTTAGGTAGAGCAATACAGCATGGAAGTAGGCCATTTGGCCCATCAGTCCACATGAGCTCCTATTTCCTTCAGCTATATTTTCTCTTCCCTTTTCTCTCATGTAAGTTTTTTCCCAAATACATTGACACTATCTGCCTCAACCATCGCTTCTGGCAGTGAGTACCACATTCTTTATGGCCTTGTCCAGCTTTGCTGCTACTGTTAAGAGTTTTGTGAAGAAATTGCCGTTCAGTACAGTTAACATCTGGAAGTTACTTCATCAATAAGTTTGAACATGTACAATATTTGGGAAAGTATGGGAAAATATAAAGTCGCCTAAACTTACCTATGATATGAATGATTGCTAGAATTATTTTTGGAGGGCTTGAGAATGCACAAAATTATAATAATCATCTTTGCATTTCATATAGCGCCTGCAACGTTGAAATGTATCAAAATACTCAACCGGAAATTCCTGTCAAGTGTGCTGACTTGTAAATGAAAGTGTAGCCAATTTATGTACTGCTATGTCAGGCATTAAATAAATGATCCATTTATCTAGAGGATTGTTGGCCAGGACACAAGGAGAAATACGTTCTCTTGTCAAATTATGTCATGGAGCTTTATCAACAACTCAGCAGGTATATAACAAAAATATTCATCTTTGGATTTGTTATAGTGCCTTATCACATCTTTGAGATGTCTCAAAGAGCTTCACACCATGTACAATAAAATGAATTGACTATATTTTGTGGCTGAAATGTGACAACTTCCACAAACAGTTGTGGATTGAGTGACTACATTTTTATTGACCAATTGTCTAACAACCAGTTTCCTGATTCCTGCTAGGTAAGCAGAAGTGTGTGGATTAAGGAAACTTGCTCAACGTTTCATCCTGCATGAGAATCGAACCCAGGTCTTTCATTTGTGAGGTGAGTGCTGTAAGCGATAACCCTATTGTGGTTAATAATAATAATAGTATACAGTAATAATGCTTGCTTCTAGACTTCTCAAAGCACCTCACACTCAGGTTACTGTGAGCTCAAGATCCTGACATGGGGTTAAACCCACAACCTTTGACTTGGAGGCGAGAGTGTTACAGACTGAGTCAATCTGGCTCATGCCTCCAAAGAATTTCTTAATGGCCAAACGTGATGTGCTGAATGCATTTTGCTTTGTCCACCACAGGATCTTATTATTTTGGGCACTCGGTAAAGCTGTCAAAACCGAAACATTATGGGTAAAAACAATTTTCATGTAGCAGAGAACTAATGTATGCGTTCTGAAGGCACACTGTTGAATGGAAAATAGGTGTTAGTAAAGTAACTCCTGATTCTCTGTCCATTTAAATGTTGGTGTTAAAATACTTGAGGCTCTCATGTGTATCAATGGCAATTAAACCTATTAAGGGCATGTTAATGGGGAGGTGTGTGTTTTCTTGTTCTTCATATGGTGCACATGGGAGCTGTTGTAGCATGCCAGCTCTCTGCTGGAGTATGAGAGGCGCAGTATAGGGTAGTCAGGATATCCAGAATGCAAGGAGTCACTGACTGTACAATTAATCCCATACAGGTGCTCGGTATCAGTCCCCTGCCTACATCAATCACACAGGATATTATTCAACAATTGCACAGATGATGTGCAACCATCCCAGAAAGTTAATGTAAATTCCAAATTCCCTGGAAGAGCCTGAGATACATTAATGTGATATCCCTGTTCTATACTGGATGTGTTTGCAATGCCTTTCAGGATAAATATGTGGTTTCATTGGGGATATGGAGCTACTCTATGGTGCTGTGGCTAACTCATTTTCAACACCCACCTGCAAAGGTATGAAATGGACTATAATAAGACATTAGTAGACACATTTTGCCCACAGAACAAACTGCCTTTACTATTTTTGAAATAACGACTCAGGGGTTGACTTTGCTGTGTGCAAACCTACTGCTGTATTTGCCAACAAATAATACACTTGTCAGCAAGAATGGCGCAAGGGTATTTGGCGCCTTGGGCGAGACATCAGCTGTGCGCCCCCTAGTAACGTTAAGTAACTCTAACACAGGTACAGCATAGACAGAGGACATGAGACATGACATAGTCTAACATAATCTTCGTATGTAGCGTTAGGATTGCATGCATTGATGTCGGTACTATCCTTCAAGTGAGAAAAAAGAAGAAACTTCTTTCTTCAGAATTTGAATTTGGAACTTATGTAGTCTAATCTTACCCTCCAATGGATGCAATGTTGGAGGTACCATCTTTCAGATGAGACATGAACCTGATGCCTGCCTGTTCAGGTGGATGTTAAAGGTCCCATTACACGGTTTGAAAAGAGAACAGAATTTCTTCAGGTATCCTGGCCAACAATCTCTCAAAATAAAATTGATGACTTTTTGGCTGTTTGTGGAACATTGCTGGGTGTTCTCCCACAAAACATAGCCATTCTACTTTCCAGTGTCATAGCACAGAGGAGACCGTTTAGCCCATTTTGTCTCTGCTGGGTCTGAACAGTTGCCTTTATCAATCCCACTCCCCCATTCCCTTCTCAAAGCAGTGCAAATGAGTCCTCCCCAAGTAACTATCTACTCAAAAAAAACTGTTATTGAATCAGTTTCCATGGATGCTTATTTGGAGGGGTTATCGGGAGAGAAATTGCTCTTTTCAAAGACCCAGCGCAGACTCGATGGGCCGAATGGCCTCCTTTTGTACTATCTCAAACTACTTGCAGTGTGAAAAAAATTCTCGTCACCTCCCCTCTGTTTCTTTTAACAACTATCTTAAATTGGTGTCCTCAGGTTATCCACTCACTCGCCAATGGAAATAATTTCTCATAGTTCACCATATCGAATCCCCTCAAAATTTTGGAAACTTCTATTAAATCTCCTCTTAAATTTGTCTACTCCAAGGAGAATAATCCTAGCTTCTCTAGCCTCTCCTGATAACTAAAGTCCTTCTTTCCTGCTACCATCTTGGTAAATCTCCTATTCACCCTCTCCAATGCCTTGACATCCTTCCTAATGTGTGGTGCCCAGAATTGAACACAGTACTCCAGCTGAGGCCTAAACTTTATTTTATATCATGTAAAGTTCTTTAGAACGTCCTCCTGACATGGAAGGAAAGGAGTGGATACAAAATATAAGGATTCTGATTCTATTATTTTTTATTGTTAAAGGACTTGAAGAGAAACTCATCGAAGGTTGTGATGACAATAATACAAATATAAGCAAAACAGTAGCAGCCAAGTGTTTCAGTGAAGTGCACAGCTGACAATGCAACCTCTAAGTGATGCTTTCTAAGTAAAATAAAATTGGTAGAATGACCTGCTAGTTCAACAGGCCTAAGGACAACGTGTGCAGGCTGGCGGTTGATCGGGTGCTGATTTTCCCCTATAGTTTAACAACAACAACAACAAATTACATTTATAGAGCGCCTTTCACGTCGGGAGGACGTCCCAAGGCGCTGCACAGGAGGCGTGTGACCCGAGCTGGGAGGGGAGTGTTTGGGGAGGGGTGAAACATGAAGGGGAGGTAAAAGAGTTCGGGGTGGAACAAAAGGCACGATCGAAGAGGAAAGTCTTCAAACCGGCCTTGAAAGAGGAAAGGGAAGAAACGAGATGGAGGGATTGGGGGATGGAATTCCATAGGGTGGGAGCAGAAAAACTGAAGGCCCGGCCTCCGATGGTGGGGGGGTTCGGGCGGGGGGCTTGGAGCAGGCCAAGTCCTGTTGAACGGAGGGTCCGGGTGGGCTTGTAGGGGGAGAGTAAATTGGTTAAATAGGGCGGGGCAAGGCCATGTAAGGCCTTGAAGGTGAGGACGAGGATCTTAAATTCGATCCTCTGGAGGATGGGGAGCCAGTGGAGACGGGCGAGGGTGGGGGTTATGTGGTCGCGGAGGCGGGTGCGGAATAGTACACGGGCTGTACTATCAGTCAAATCAGTAAAATCAAAGTCAGGCCTTTGATTTTGATTGAATACATTTTGCACACAAATGGCTTATTTAGGTGGCCCAACCAGTAAACTAAATTATAAGAAAAAATTGGCCTTTCTCTGGAAAAAAAACATATGTTTATACTTGAAACTAAGATGATTCAGCTGTTTGAAGAACAT
Organism: Hydrolagus colliei; assembly: GCA_035084275.1. Taxonomy (NCBI): domain Eukaryota; kingdom Metazoa; phylum Chordata; class Chondrichthyes; order Chimaeriformes; family Chimaeridae; genus Hydrolagus; species Hydrolagus colliei. Next base: position 1,222,669 of record CM068744.1, on the reverse strand, counting down.
TCTTCCAACTCTGGTTTAATCTTCCTTTCTTAAACTACATTCTTACTGTTTGCGGACTGCTAATACAAACATGTCAAATGCCACCTTAAATCAAAAACAGTGCTGGGGGAAAGTTGGGTTGGAGCAAACTACAGTAATAGTGAGAAATAATTCTCAATTTTGTAATTGAAGTTAGTAAATTTAATTTTACAAGTTGCTAAAATCTCAACATGAACGAGCAGTGTAAGTTCCATTGACAACATTTGTTGTTTAAAATCTGCAAGGTTCTCATAAATTAATATTTTACTTTAAAAATTGAATTGTCTGCCGTTATCACCACTTACACAGTTTTACTTAAATAAACAAATATGTACTGTACCTCATATCTTGAGCTCATTGGCTGGCTTTATACATGCCTATGCATTTGGTATTTAATATGTACATAAGGTCTAATAAGGGCTGATTTGAAAATTATATACTCTATAGAATCCTGCAAATGCCTGGATAGGTTACCCCTCCATCTGAACCAATGAAACTGCATTCAGATGCAGATCTTATTTCTTACTGAGATACAGATTTTGAACTCAGTTAAAGCTGACACTGACATTGTTGAAGGGGCCGTTCTTTGGATGAGACGTTAAATTTAGGTGAATATTTAAGATCCTGTGACATTATTTGAAAAGAGAAGGGAGTTTCTCCTTGTGTCCTGGTCAACAGTCTTCCAGAAATTAACTTAATGCTTAGATAAATTTCCTTTCTCCACATGCCTGTTTGCCAATAGTAGTCAATTGGTGGCTCTCTTTCTGGGGATAATAATCCCTCCCCCCCAAAAACCATTGTGGTCATTCAATCCATGATTGTGTGTGGGACATTGCTATGTGGTTCATTGGTTGCCACGTTTCGCCCACAGTGAATCAAATTCATAGTATATCCTGTGAAGCACTTTGAGACGCTTAAAACATGTGATGAGGCACTACATCAAATACAAGGATTGTTAATACTGTATTACAGTACTATGCTATTTGTGGGACATTGCCACATGCAAATTGAATGCCACATTTACAACCAATACAGCCACTGCACGTAACAATAAGTAATTATGATGCTTTTGAAACATGTTGTTGATGTGGTAAGGTGTTGCTTTAAACTAATGGATTATCACATAGTTATCTCATCGTTCCACAGATGGGAACATAGTGACTGAAAGCTTGGCTTTGTAGGTGGATGGTGTGTGGGACACGAGGCAGAATGCGCTTCCTTTGTTGATGTTTTGCAAATATCTTGACTGACAGATTAAGGCAAGAATAGTCCTAGATTTGAGGCTGAGATGTAGAGTTGGGTGTTATCCACATGTAAGTGTACTTCACGTCTGCAGACAGGGCAGATATTTACCATTTGAAGCATGGAAAAGCAACCTTCTTGGACATTTTCATGGGAAATATCCTTAAGCACTTTGAGACATCTAGAAGATGTGAAAAGCGTTACATCAAATGCAAGGATTATTTCTATTATTATTAACAGATTAAATTGGTCAGTATTTCTTGAATAGCCTGTCTTCGGATCTCATAAATAATCCTTGCTGAATTGGAATCCAAAGTAGCTTTTCCCTCTAGTGTTCAGCCTCACTTGGATGGCTCTAGTATTTGAGTGTCGGTGGATGGAAGGATGAATTTCAAAACACATTTTCACCTCGTTCCTTAAATAAGGAAAGGAATGTGTTTCACAATACTAAAATTTTGACCTCTAAATTCCAGCAATAACTAATCCAATATGTACACTGAAAGCAATGTACCACACCATGGCATAGCATGGCAACCCAAAAAGTATTACAGTCCAGCTGCTCATATCAACAGCTCAATGCCACACAAAGCACGCCACACATACAACACATCAAAATACAATTGCCACAGCACCACAATGCGCGAAACTTACAAATACAAGCAACAACTGAGGTGTAAACGGTTTTCATTTTACTTGAAAATCGGACACAAAATGAACGCCAACAAAAGAAAACAAGCGAGCCAGCCTTACAACATCAACTCCTCAGTGAGCAACCAGGAGATTCAAAAAGGTCTGGAAGACATTTCACCACAGGAGCTCCATAACACGTCTTGTAAGGCTTCATATGCTCAGTGACGAAGTAATGTGCGACTGAGGAGATAAAAAGAAAACAACATAAATGCAATTGTCACGAAAGTAGAAAAATGCTGTAAATGCTCTGCGGGTCAATCAGCTTGTCAAAAAGAAAGATAGGTTAACAACCAAAAGTGAGTACTGGTCGGGCAGTAAAGTGAGGCCAGCGTTAATTTACTATAGATTAACACTCACTACAAATGCTTCCTTCAGATTAAAGCTGTTGCCATGGGAATCTTCATGGGTCCCTGCTGTCCCTGTCTTTTGTAAGATTATGTGGAACACTCTCCTTGTTCTCCTCTACACTTGGGTCCTTAATCAAGTTTTCATCACCTCTCTCCCATCCCACACTGCATCTGCAATTTGCTCCAGCTCCACATTCCAACCCACACATTCACCTCAACCTCATTTTAACTTTGTACTATAGCTCACCACCCTCTCCCTTCACTCCACCACCATGCCCCTGTCCTCGGAAACTCTTCAACAGATTATACATAGGTCTCTCTTTCACTGCCTCCAAATTCCTTCTTAAAACCATACCTCTTTGATGGTGCCTTTGATGAGTGTTTTTAAATTGATTATTTCCACCATTATATCTTTATTTATATGTAAAAAGTGCCAGATAAAGGCAAGTGTAACTACTCCTACTTTTACTCTCAGACTTTCCATTATTTCCTGTCCCTCCTTTCACTAACACTAACTCAATCCTTTTTGACCTTGCTTTTATGTAATATATATTAGATATGATATAAAACTTTGGTTAGGCCTCAGCTGGAGTACTGTTTACAATTCTGGTCACCACACTGGAGAGAGGATGTTAAGGCATTGGAAAGGGTGCAAAGAAGGTTTACTAGAATGGTACCAGGATTGAGGGACTTCAGTTATGGGGAAAGGCTAGATAGGCTAGGTTTATTCTCTTTGGAACAGAGAAGGTTGAGAGGAGACCTAATAGAGGTTTATAAAACCATGAGGGGATTCGACAGGGTGAATAGGGAAAGACTGTTTCCACTGGTGGGCGAATCAGTGACTCGTGGTCACAGATTTAAAATAGTTTCAAAACGAAGCAGAGGGGAGATGAGGAGAAATGTTTTCACTCAGCGGGTTGTTGGAATCTGGAATGCATTGCCTGAAAAGGTGGTGGAGGCAGATTCCACAACAGCTTTTAAAAGGGAACTAGATCTTTATTTAGGGAGAGCAGGTCTGTTAGGTTATGGGGAGAGAGCTGGGCAGTGGGATTGAGTTGCTCTGTTCAAAGAGCCGGCACAGACTAGATGGGCTGAATGGCCTCCTTTTGTGCTGTATAATTCTATGATTCTATGATAAATAAAAATTACCAGCATATATCTGAGATTTCAAATAGGTATCTATTAAAATTCTATCCAATCAGGTAACTGCTTTGATCATCATCCATCCATCTGACTTTTCTTCTGGTAAAGACTCCATTTTTTCTCAAATCTTTTTCGATCTCTACCATAACGGCGACCACGTTTTCTAAACTAGAGATTCTGGTCAATCTCATTAAAGGATAGGTGTCAGCCTGACTAAATTAGCAGCGATATTGTTTCTGAGTGGGACTTTGAATTCACGTAATGCAGGCTGACACTTGCGTACAGTGTTGGGGTGTGTTCCATTGTTGGAGGAGACATCCTTCAGATGAGATGTAAAAGTGAGCTCCCGTCTGCCTGTTTAGGTGGACGCTAACAATCCCTTGTGCTATTCAATGGCATTTTTCCCAGTAATCCCACAATTTCCCCAAGATAAAAATGGCCATTTACTTCATGGCTGTGACATTGCTATGTACAAATAGCTGCTATTTTGCTTACAGTGATGCCACTGTACGATGTCCTCCTGACAGGAAAGGCAATACTGTATATCGAATGCAATCATCTGAGATTGAAAGTACCCTTGAACACATCTGCCCTGTTTCCCCTACTACATATCCTCTTACAATAGTGATACATTTCCTTGTTCCTCACCTTCCATCCCATCACAATCTGTTGTATAATCTTTCTATCACTTGACCTTTCCAGCTCCTCTGCTCTCCGTTTTGGGGAGGGATCAATCTTTGGGCAGACCACACATTCCTTGTTGACTTCATCACATACTTCTCTTCACTGGGCATTGTCTTCTTTGACAGCAAAAGACTCAACACAGTTATTTTATTACATTCCCCATTCCCCAAAACACAACGTTTATGTGTGGCAGCAATTGGCATCTATCTTCTTAAATTGTTTGTTGCTTATCCCTCCCCCAAAATTATAATAAATTGGTCATTTCAATCTACGACTGTTTGTGGGGGACACTGCTGTGTGCAATTGACTGCTGCGTTTCGCCCACAAATATACAGTCAATTCACTTTACAGTATATTCTGTGAAGCGCTTTGAGATGTCTCGATGTGAAAAAGCGCTATATCGAATGTAAGGATTATTATTATTATTACTTGTCTGCAGTGTGGTCTGTATATAGGTAAGGAATATTGAGAGGCTGCCTTGCCAGACATAACCAGTCCACAAACATGAACCTGATTTCTCGAAGTTTACCACTTCCACTCTCTTTTCCCTCTGACCTCTTCATTATTAGCCTGTCCCTCCCAGTCATCCAACAAAGTCTGACAGACTTTGCACAAGCACATCTACAAAAGAGTTATACAAAGAGTTATGCTTATCACGTCTTCTAGACACCTCAAAATGCTTCACAGAGTACACTATACAACAACAACTTGCACTTATATAGAGCCCTCCATGCCGGGTTGTGTCTCAGAGTGCTTAACAGTGGTGGAGCCTGACTCCGAGCCGATGAACGGAGTGGGGGGAGGTCAAAGAGAAAGGTTTTCAAGTGAGACTGAAAAGGATGAGACAGGGGCAAGATGGAGGGATTAAGGGAGAATGTTCCACTGTTTGGGGGCATAGTGGCTAAAAGCCATGATGGGATGGAGGGCGCGGGAGATGAGCAGGAGACTGGTGGCAGTCGAGTGGAGGCACCAGCTTCAACAACAACAACAAAATGACATTTATAGAGTGCCTTTCACCTTAGGAGGACGTTCCAGTTTGTGGATTGGGAGGAGGAGGTCGGAGAGGTGGAGTGAAGAGATTTGAGTGAAGAGATTTGAACACGAGAGTGAGGATGGTGAAGTCAATTAGTTTGATGATGGGGAGCCAGTTGAGCCTGGCCAGCGCTGGTGAGATGTGGGTACGGAGTTTGGTCTGGGTCAGTATGCGGGCTGCAGTGTTCTGAATCAAAAGTGAAAGTGAATTCTGTATATTTTCTGTGCGACACAGGGCAGCCCATTGCATAGTTAATAAAAATGCAATAACAACCCCATTAATACCTGTGGAATTAATACATTGGGAGGTAGATATGATATTTAGGTTGAGATTGAGATTCAGTTGAGGACTTTCTCAAGCACTGAGTACTTTAGAAATGTAATATAACTATAATCTCTAAATGTATTTGTGTTGTTGTTACTCAGTACAGATTACCTGGATGTGCCAAAGGTTAACCTCCCTGTAGGACACCATTCTGATTGCCGACTTTAACATTTTCAAGTCTTAGCTATTTCCTTCTTTTCCTGTGGCTTCAGTTTATTTGACTTTTTCCTTTTTCTTTGAATGAGATGTTATGCTCTTTTATTGCTGTCTCAGCCACCTTTGTCTTCACTATTCCATTGCATTCCATGATGTGTGAAAGCAACAGTAGGAGTCTCTTTATGTGTACGTTAACATTTTTAACTTCCACCTCATGTGCTGCTCGCGTCTTTTAGTTACCTTTCCCTATGCCTGCTCAGGCTCCCAGTCAGCCTCCCAAGTGCTTTGAGACATACTCCCGATGTAGAAGGTGTAAGTTGTCTTGTGACACAATTCCTGTGACCTCCAAAGGATAATGTGTGATTGTTTAGTTGAAAGAGAGAACATCTTGGTGATTGAACGATTGACTCCACTTGAGATCAGGAAGATGTGAGGTAAAAGGAACTTCAATACAAATAGCTGTTCTTGTTTTCCTAATCCAATTTCACTCTAGAGATGTAGAGGTAAAATTTGTAATGTTTCTTAACACATTTCCTAATTACCACAAGCAATCATCAAATTCAATTGAGTAATTTCAGAAATTTCTGTCTATGGGTGGTATTTGTTCTAGTGACTGAAGGTTTGGTTGGTGATGGTGATTTGGAGCGGGCGGACGATGCGAAGCAGGCCTATATTAGTTTAGTGGAGGAGTGAGCAGAGGAGTAGAAAACCAGTGGGGTATAGATTATTGAATGGGGCAAATCACATTCCTGAAGGTTACGCCACTGTCAACGATCAGTCAGCTCATTGAACTGCTTCCAAAGCCATCATCTGCCATGACGTGAGAAGCATAGATCAAATGCAAGGATTATTATTATTGTTGTTGTTATTATTATAGGACACTATCTTGAAAATTCCCATTGGCAAAACAACAACAACTTGCATTTATATAGCGCCATCATCTCGGGTAGCATCTCAGAGCAGGCCACTCAGTAATCTAATTTGTTTGCATTTTGACAATATGTGTTGTGTTTCATTGCCAGGCCTGGCTTCTGTCCTCTCTCATGCTCACACCAACATGCCAGGGAACAGAGTTATAATTTAAAAAAGTGCATTTAATAAGACACTTTATCACATCATTGAAATGTATCAAAGCACTTCATGGTATATATAAGTGTAGGGACTGTATTTGTAGACGAATGTGGCAGCCAATGTTTCACGAACAGCCATAAAGTGAATAACAATTTTTTGCTTGGGGGATTGTTTGGTTAGGATAGTGGGAGAACTCTTTTTAATCAGTGCCATGGAATCTATAACATCTGCCCTGAACAGGCAGATGGATCCTTGGTTTAATGTTTCATCCAAAGAATGGGATCTCTGGGTAGCATTGGTGATTTTGTTTCCTGAAACCTCCCCAAATATAAACTTCCCCCGCTCCCGCCCCAAATCAATTGAGTCATGCCTTGTGATATAAGCTTCTTCTCCAAAATGTGCGTGAGCAAGAAATAGCCAGTAATTGTCACACCACCTTATTGCATATCTCCCAGTCTGGAACAATTGTATTCTCTTTATGCTCAGGCAACCCCCAATCTACCCAACCTCCTTACCTCCAAACTCACTACCTGATTCCACCTCTCATATGGCTCCCACCTCCTGTTTGTCCCTCATGTGGAACTCCTGTGGCTCAGTGGTCAAAGCACTTGTCTTGCAAGCTGGGGAGACCAAGCTGGGGAGACCTGTGTTCAAATCCAGGCAGGTCAGGGCAAAACCTTGGGCAAGTTTCCTTACTCCACATGCCTAATAATAATCCATCCAAAAAAACCACAATAATAAAATTGGTCATTTCAATCCACGACTGTTTGTGGGGACGCTGCTGTGCTTAATTGGCTGCCACGATTCGCCCACAAATATACAGTCAATTCACTTTACAGTATAGTTTATATTCTGTGAAGCGCTTTGGGACATTGATAAGATGTGGAAAGCGCTATATCAAATGCAAGGATTATTGTGCCCTCTGTTCCATCATCGGTGGCCGCACACTCTTCCTCTATCCTTCCAGCTTGCCCATTCCTTCCCCATCTTCAGGTTATGCCTGAAAACCTTTCCCTTCGACCTCACCTACAATCAGCTCCCCTCCTAGCCCAGCTCAGCACTCCACCATTGTGACGTGCTCTGGGTGGGATATAAATGCAAGCTGTTGTTACTGTTCCCTCGCAGTGTTTCTTTAACCATTACAAAGGAACACTTCTCTGAACTCATTCCATCTGACTGGAGTGAGGATAAAGGGCAATTTTCCAGTTCCATCTCACATAGTATTATCTCACATAGCCATATTAATTAAGGACTCGGTTACAGCCTTAGAAAGAGTCGAAGTGGAAGAAGGCCTGAAAACCGAATCTATTTGGTTGGAGTTGAGGAACAAAAAAGGAGCAGTTACAATGTTAGCGGTATACTATAGACCACCAAATAGCGGGAAGGAGATAGACGAGCGGATCTGCAAGCAGATTTCAGAAAGATGCAGAGCTACTAGAGTAGTGATATTGGGTGACTTTAATTATCCCAACATCAACTGGCAGAACGGTAGTGTAAAGGGCAAGGAGGGAGAAGAATTCCTGAAATGTGTACAGGACAACTTTCTCGATCAATATGTTTCCAGTCCAACAAGGAAGGAAGCAGTTCTGGATCTAGTTTTGGTGAATGAGGTGGGGCAAGTAGAGCAGGTTTCTGTAGGTGAGCACCTAGGGAATAGTGATCACAATATCATTAGATTCAGTGTAATTATGGAAAGGGATAAGGAACACTCAAAGGTGAAGACACTCAACTGGACGAAGGCTAATTTCAGTGAGATAAAGCGGGACCTAGCCAAGGTGGACTGGAAAGAACGAATGGCAGGTAAAACAGCTAACAAGCAGTGGGCAGTCTTCCAGGAAGAGATAGTTTGGACACAGGTCAGAAACATTCCAACAAAGGTAAAATGTAGGGCATCCAAATCTCCCTGGATGACTAGGGCAATTGGGGTGAAAATAAAGCAAAAAAAGGAGGCTTACTTATGACAAGTGTCAGGCCCAGAATACAGAATTCAACCAATCGGAATATAGGAAGAGCAGGAGAGAACTAAAAAAGGAAGTTAGAGGGGCAAAAAGACTGCACGAGAAACAATTAGCAGGTAACATTAAAGAGAATCCTAAGGTATTTTACATATATATTAAGAGTAAAAGATTGGTCAAGGGTAGGGTGGGGCCAATTAGGGACCAAGGAGGCAGAGGGCATGGCTGATGTACTGAATGAGTACTTTGCCTCTGTCTTCACAAGAGAAGAGGATGCAGCCAATGTTACAGTATTAAGGAGAGTGTAGTAGAAATGGATAAGATAAGCATAAACAGAGAGGAAATACTAAAAAGGTTGACGTCGCTCAAGGTAGATAAGTCACCCTGTCTGGATGGGATGCATCCTAGGTTACTGAGGGAAGTACGGGAGTAAATAGCAGAGACTCTGGCCACAATCTTTCAATCTTCCTTGGACACAGGGTTGGTGCCAGAGGACTGGAGGGTTGCTAATGTTACTCCCCTGTATTAAAAGGGGCAGAAGGACAAACCTGGAAACTACAGGCCAATCAGTCTAACGTCAGTAGTGGGCAAACTTCTAGAGTCTATAATCAGGGACAAGATAGATCTTCACTTAGAAAAGTATAAGCTGATAAAGGACAGGCAGCATGGATTTGTTAAAGGCAAATCTTGCCTTACAAATCTGATAGAATTTTTCAACGATGTAACAGAATGGGTGATGAGGGCAGCGCAGTTGATGTAGTTTACATGGACTTTCAAAAGGCATTTGACAAAGTGCCGCATGAGAGGCTTATTAGGAAAGTAGAGGCCTACAGCGTTAAAGAGACAGTGGTAGCGTGGATCCACAACTGGCTGCGAGACAGAAAGCAGAGAGTTATGGTGAGTGGCTGCTTTTCAGACTGGAGGGAAGTGTGCAGTGGCGCCCCCCAGGGATCAGTTTTGGGACCACTGCTCTTTTTAATATATATTAATGGTTTGGGTTTAGGGAGTACGGTTTCCAAATTTGCAGATGATACTAAGTTAGGGAGAATAGTAAAGTGAGCAGGATAGTAGCCATCTGCAAGAGGATATAGATAAAATGGTAAAGTGGGCAGACACATGGCAAATTAAGTTTAATATAGAGAAGTGTGAGGTGATACACTTTGGGAGAAGAAATGAGGGGAGGCATTATAGGCTAGATAGTACAATTTTAAAGGGTATGAAGAAACAGAGAGACCTGGGGATTTGTGTTGAAGGTGGCAGAACAGGTAGACAAAGCCGTTAAGAAGGCATATGGGATACTAGGCTTTATAACTAGGGGTATAGAATACAAAAGTCAGGAAGTGCTGATTCACCTCTACAAAACCTTGGTTAGGCCTCAGCTGGAGTACTGTGTACAATTCTGGTCACCACACTATAGGAAGGATGTTAAGGCATTGGAAAGGGTGCAGAGGAGATTTACCAGGATGGTACTAGGAATGAGGGACATCAGCTACATTGAAAGGCTAGATAAGATAGGCTTATTCTCTCTAGAACAAAGAAGATTGAGAGGAGACCTAATAGAGGTTTATAAGATTATGAGAGGTGACTCGTGGTCACAGATTTAAAATAGTTTCAAAACGAAGCAGAGGGGAGCTGAGGAGAAATGTTTTCACTCAGCGGGTTGTTGGAATCTGGAATGCATTGCCTGAAAAGGTGGTGGAGGCCGATTCCATAACAGCTTTTAAAAGGGAACTAGATCTTTATTTAGGAAGAGCAGGTCTGTTAGGTTATGGGGAGAGTGCTGGGCAGTGGGATTGAGTTGCTCTGTTCAAGGAGCCGGCACAGACTAGATGGGCCGAATGGCCTCCTTTTGTGCCGTATAATTCTACGATTCTATTCAGCCCAATGAATGAATGTGGAATTCAACAACACTGTTGACCTTTACACCATTAAACTGTCGAAGGTCTAAATTCCTGAGAAACAAAGATAACGCTGATGGAAGCAACCTTGGACTGTGAGCTCAGAACTACAGAACCAAGTGCAAAATTAACAAACTCCAAGGTGCAGATTAAGATAAATTAAGTGACGTTGTGTCAAATAAATATATGAAAAATAGCTGGACAAAAGTCTTGTCAGGAAAGGGGATTCAGCTGAAATAACCTGAAAACCTTGTAAACCTGTATGAGTGGGGCAAATGTGTATGATCACCCAGTATAAAATTGAAGATAATAAGTTGTGTTTTGAGAATGGAACATGGACTTGCACAGTCACCTGTACATAGCATTATAAAGAAAAGAGTAGATGGTAACCAGAATTCAGAGCATTGAGCAAGACTTCATCCCAACCTCCTCCTCACAATGTTTCTCGCCAGAGACGTTATATCGAATGTAAGGGTTATTATTATTATTATTATAAGTCTTTGTGGCACATCTCCCTCAAAACACAGTTGCTACATATTACAGAAAATTCCAGTGAAGCACTTTGAAACAATTTATCATTTTAGGTGCTTTGTCAAATTTAGGAATTATTGCTTATATTAATCTCAGCAGTTTCTCTACTTCTAAAGATTCTCTGATCATCATCGGTTTGATGCCTGGCCAGCTCAATAGCTCCTCAGTGAGTTGAAATAAAGTACAACCAGATCATATTGGTGTGCAAAGAGCTCTACTTCCCTTAAAGAATTCTACATTACAAAAAATGTTTCACTATAAAAGTTATGGCCACTGTAGTTGGCTCATGCCGCAAGTAAATGGTTTAAGGAGATTCATCTTTAGGTTCATTGTCATGAATTATTACCCCATTATTACAATCACACGGAGCACATGTGCACCTGGTTTACACGTGGTTTACACATGACACATAATAATGTGACACATAATAAACACTCTTGTAAAGCAAAATCACTTCTTGTATTCATCTGAACACCTCTAAAGATAACGAAAAAAAATTCTCGAAGGATTATTATCTATTATCGTGTCTATGAGGCATGTGGAGTAAGGAAATTTGCTCAAGGTTTCGCCCTGCTGGGAATCAAACCAAGTCAAATGCTCTAACCACTGAGCTACAGGTCGTGTATGTGTTCAGTTTGCAAGCTGAAGTAAAAGTCAATTTGTGAATGTACTGTAAAGTGAATTGACTATATATATTTATGGGCGAAATGCGGCAGCCAATTGTGCACAGCAGTGTCCCACAAATAGTTGTGGATTGAAATGACCAATTCTTTTTATTGAGTTTTTTTTGAGGGATTATTATTAGGCGTGTGTGTGTGGAGTAAGGAAACTTGTCCAAGATTTTGCCCTGACCTGCCTGGATTCGAACACAGGTCTCACGCTTGTTAGGCGAGTGCTCTAACCACTGAGCTACAGGAGCTCCAATTTATGCAGAATCAAGAGAATGACCTACTTTGTTTGGGGGGATAGTTGGTCAGGGTGGATTCCTGTCAATTTTTCAAATAAAAGGCAAAGAGGCAAACAAACTGTATTTCACTTTACCTTTCTGCTTTATAATATAATCATTCAGTTTCAGTCTTGTCTTTTTTGTTTGGCAACAATATCAACAAAAACTACTTGCATTTGTATAGTGCCCATCACTCCGGATAGCATTCCAAAGTGCTCGATAGTGGGGGGGAAATTACTGATGGACTACTCTACCAATTTATATGAAAACAATGGGCAATTTTTAAAAGCAGCCAGCGATGGGATGCAGAAAGCACATTGTAATGGGGCATGAGGAAAAGGCAGGTTAATGGGACTAAGTGAATTGCTTTTTAAAAGAGATAGCATAGACATGGATCATGGATCGAATGACTTTCTTCTCTGCTGTAATGTTTTCAATGGTTCTACAATATAAAACTCTTGTTCTGTGGTCTGTAAGAAATGATCAAGGTCTCTTTTTTGGAGGACACAGGTGCATGCATCCAATCCTGGTTATCAAAAGGCTAGATTGGGCACATTTGTGTACCTATATATTGCACTCATCAATGAAGCAACTGCAAGACGTTCAGGAAAAATAAGGGCAAATTTGTGCTCCTTTTGATACCTTGAAAATAAAATCTACATAAGAAACCATCAAGGAAAAAAATATTAAAAAATATAAGAAGCCAGACTCGTGTCTATGAGTGAAAAGTTGTGTTGCAAAGTGAGCTTTCCAATCACTATTATATACTTTGCCGTGTTGTGAAACCTTTTGTTTCAAAGAATAAGTTGTCTTTGATCAGTCATCTGGTAAAGTTTAGTGGATATACCTTTAGCTATCACTATTCATTAAGGTTATTAGCTACATGCTTTGACGTGACACAATTCTTACTTTTTCTGTTGAGCCATTGTGTGTGACTTAAACCCAGGTAATTTCATTTGTGGTGCAGGTGTCGGTATTTTTTTTAATCCATAAACCTAATTCAAACAACATTCATCTCATTGTTCCTAGAGCATCATCGACCACAGCAGTTTAACGATACTGCCAACATCTAAAGGCTGAAAAAAAACACAGGTGGTTTCACACAAAAAGCTTTTGTGTTGAGGCGAAAGGTGGAGTGGAGTGTGTGGGGGGGTGGGGGGTGAGGGAAAGCAAAGATGGGAGTATCTCAAAATCATGCAGTACATACTCATTTGTAAGCATGACCAGATGGTTGTAGAGGTGAACTGGCAATGCTCTACAAGTACTGATTACGTAAGTGCCAAACTTAACCATATGAGTTGACACTCATCATGCAATGCCACAACCCAGAATGAAATAAATGCTGTTGAAAACGAGAATGCAGTGATTGAAAGAACTTAACATGAGCAACAATGAGACAGTTGCTCATTCTTCAGTGTTTTTCACCCATTTGGATGAATAAGCTAATGCACTGTGAACAGTAGAGCAAAGCGCATGTCCTGATGATACAAACGGAGAAGCTGTCACATCATTCCCAATGGGCTTAAAAGCTTGCAACAAGTTTCTGCATAACTATTCAGTCAGGCTTGGAAAGGTTCACCACTCGTTTACATCTCGGACATAGATGTATGTCTGAGATGGGGATTTCAATACTTGACGTACTGTACTCCCGATGTAAAAGGCGCTATACAAGAGTAATTTTGTTGTTATTATAATGAATTTTCCAAACAAATTTTCAATTTTCACCTAAGTATCCATGAATGATCTCTATACTTAGCTATCTGTGGGATATCAACCTAAAGAACATTTGATTAAAAGTCAAAATGCTATAGGATGCTGGAGCCAGAGCCAGCCAGAAATTAGATTTTATGTTCATCAACAAATAACATAAATAACAAAATGTCAAGTCAGTACTGGTTTCCTTTTGCAACACTCATCCCTCACTCAATGTTCCATCAAATATATGTTGGTATCGTGTGTCACATTGGGACAGCTATGATTTACAATGGTAATGCAAGCTTGGAGTCCTGTAGCTCAGTGGTTAGAGTACTTGTCTTGCAAGTGAGAGACCTGGGATTGCTTCCCGGCAGGACAAAACCATAAGCAAGTTTCCTTACTCCACATACCTGGTAATAATCCCTCAAGAAAAAATTGGGATTGATGCTGCCAGTGCCTGATGTGTGAAGGCGCAAACCAATCAGTAGAGCCTTGGTCTTGTTGACGTTCAACTGCAGAAAGTTAGCTCTCATCCCAGACTTGATGTCTGACAGACAGTCTGTCAGGACAGCAGTGAAGTCGTGGGTAGAGGCAGAAAGGTAGAGTTGGGTGTCATCCAGTTATATGTGTGCAGATGATGTCACTAAAGGGGAGCATGTAGATGTTAAAAAGTAGGACAGAGCCCTGGGGGACGCTGCAGGTGACAGTGCGGGGGCTGGAAGCCTTGGTGTCTACAAAGTGGAAATGGTGACAAAGGGAGGAGTTGAACCAGGTGAGGTCAGGTCCATGAAGATTGAGCTGCGAGGAGAGGTAGTCTAGGAGGATGCAGTGGTCGACAGTGTTGAAGGCAACAGAGAGATGAAGGAGGACAATGATCACAGATGCCTAGAATGTCATTCGAGACTTTGACCAGCGGTGTCTCTGTACTATGGGCAGCACAGAAGCCAAATTTTAGATGTTCGAAGAGGGAATGGCGAGAGAGAAACGAGTGAAGCTGGAAAGCAACGACTCGATCCAGGGCCTTAGAGAGCAATGGGAGGTTGGAGGTGGGGCAGTAGCTGGAGAGTAGGGATGGCTCCAGCAAAGGTTTTTTCAGGATGGGGGTGATGACAGCTGTTTTTAGAGGGGTGGGAACAGTGCCAATGAATAGGGAGAGGTTGATGATGTCAGTTAGGAGGTGGGGGCTGGGAGGTGGAGCTGGGAGATGAGGAGAGAGGTGGGGATGGGGTCGAGGGAGCAGGTGATGGTTTCATTTTTTGGATGAGAGCAGAGAGGGCGGTGGGAGAGATAGGGTCAAAGGTGTGTGTAGTGGGGGGTGAGAGGGGAGTAGATCCTGAGGGAGGAGTAATGGGGAGGTAGTGGTGGATGGTTTAGAGGTACCTGAATGGATGCCCTCAATTTTAGATTTGAGGATGTTCAGCATCTCCTTGCAGTTGGAAATCATTTCCTGTTCTTATAATAGGAACTGAATACAGACTAGACAAACCTATTTCAAAAATGTTCATCTCTTCCCCACAGACTGCAGAAAGGGTTAAATATGAACCTGGGTACCAGGTGAAAGGGCAGTACAATAACTCCATTTCTTTTTAAAACAATATTCTTCTCCAACTTCTGAATGAGTTTCTGCCATTTTTACTCAATGGATAAGATTGCTGGAATTGGTACCAACTTGACCAACAACACCCCCCCCACTTCCCCCCCCCCCCCACCAGATATAATTGGTCATTCCGTTTAAGGCTGCGTGGGGACATTGCATATCAGCTGTTGCATTTGCCTACAAAATTCATATTCATTACAGATTACAATAAATTATGTGAAGTGGTTTGAGACATCCTCCCAATGTAAAACCTATATGTCACTCAAGAATTTTTATTTTATCATAACTATTTGTGGGATCAAATTCCCATTCGAAGATTTATGGTCATAATCTAGGATTACAGGCCATTCAATGCTGTATCCATTCTGCATTGGTGGAGGTCTCAAACCTTGGATTGGATATTAAACCAAAGTGGACTTCAAACGTCATCTTATGTTGAAGAAGAGCAGGGAGTTTCTTAATATTCTCGCCACTATTTTCTTTGTCATGCCAATTCACCTAATACCCAAAGTTTAATGGATGTCATTGTTACTTGTCTGGTGTTGCTGATTTCCATTGAATAAATTATTTATGAATAGAATATCAGTCACGTTAAACAAATTCCTTGTTTGAAAAACATTGCGACATTTCAAAATGATACATTCCTATGTAAAATGCATTATTGTTATTGCATACATTCAACTCAATCAAGTGGGTGGCAAGAAGAAACACACGGGGAAAAGCCATTTTGAAGTTTGGGATTAAGGAATTCCCAGTGACAGGTTTGTCCTCCAGTAAATCAACTAACGGGTCACCAAATAAACCTGACCACACAGGGATATACTTTAATTCCCCTGAAAGAATCTAGCAAAATTTAGTCAGTCATCAATTGATTGCTAATGTTATAATAATAATAATCCTGGCATTTGATATAGCTTTTTTTTTACATTTTATCGACATCTCAAAGAGCTTCACAGAATATACTGTAAAGTTAATTGACTGTATATTGTGCGCGAAATGCGGCAGCCAATTGCGCACAGCAGTGTCCCACAAACAGTCGTGGATTGAAATGACCAATTTTATTGTGTTTTTTTGGAGGGATTATTATTAGGTGTGTGGAGTAAGGAAACGCAATGTTAAAACATGCAGGTGCATTTATTCAACTCTGAACAACATCTTACCTGGGCGTTCTTTCAATTGACTAAAGTTCTTATGTGCCCAATAGATTTCCTGCACTGTTATGGAAGTGAACCCGGAATAAGTACAATCTCACTTCCTGAATGTATGTGGGTATGAGTTTTGATCGTGTGGATCAGTTTTGATCAGTGCTTTTATAATCTCTGTGTGTCTAGTTCCCTGTAAGATCAATGATGCTTGTGCAGAATTATGGAACATTCTTTAATTCAATCACATTGGAAACAGGTTGTTTTTAAGAACTGCACAAATTTAAATTGTTCAGTCTTTCAACTGTGAACAATGTTAATAAGTACTGTGACTTTAACAGCCAGAGGCAGAGTCTCTGTGGCTTGAAATAGTCAATTGTCATGGCATTCAGGTCAACGTCTTAACATTTGAGATTTGGGAAAATTCTTCAATTTATTCTTAATTTGGAATTTTTTTTAAAAGTCTGCAAAGCTATTGTACAAATTAAATTTGAATGTTCAAATTATGCTTAAACATACATCAGGGTCTACTGCTAAGATGTTATCTCATTGTTTGTGTGGTATTCAAAGGTACTCTGCATGCATTTCCCTCCCACTATATAGGTTCCTCAGTGGCCCATTGGAAAATTTGCGCGAAATTGAGTGTGAAAGGCAACTGACAAATAGGTCTGACCACACTTGGCTGTAACTCCACATTCCTGATGCATTCCTAACCACTTAAAGTGAAAAAAAGAATCTGCCACTGTGGAATGTGGAGATAAAATAGGACCTTTTGGGAGGGGGCGGTGGGGTGGGGGGGGGAGAGAGTCATTTTTTGAATGCAGACATTTCAATTCTGACAACACATTTTACAGGTGCTGCTTCTTACATAATCTAATCTGACACTCTATATGTACACAGGAACGGGGAAGGAATGGCGAAATATAATCGATCAGGGAAATGGTGAGTGTGCATCCCACACACTCATACACTGAGATTGCTTTGATTGGAAAATAATTGACTTTGCTGTGCGGAATGCACTGTGAACATGCCAACACAGCGCCAGAACAGATGTTCCTTTCAATGTCTTCAACCTGCTCCTCATGGCAAAGTCAACACTCTCTTCGTGTTTTGAGTGCCATTCAAAGTAAGCCCTGCAATGGAACTGTGCCCTCACAGACCAAAGGCATGAAATTTACGTCCCTGGCCTTAAGATAATTGTTTTAAACAGTTTCCACTATTCACCACAAAGTGAGTTCCTGTTTTTATCTTGATTGCTTGAGAAGGCACCAAGCAGCTGAGAAATTCTCAGGGTGTTCAGCTACTGTCAAAGTGTAAAATGACTTCAAGACTACTTTTTCCTACTAGCTTCATAATTGATGTTATATTTAATGTCATTCAAAATCCAGTATGAGCAAAGCATAGTAAACTATGAGTCATCTAAATCCGCAATGCAATGTGGTACAAAGAGATATAATAATAATAATTGTGTTTGATACACACTCTATAAGACAGCAGCTTTACAAAGTTTTTGTCGAGGGTAATGACCATATTTTGCAGGCAAATCTGACAGTCAATTTGCAGATAGCAATGTCTCACAAACAGTCATGAAGTGAATTTAATATATTTTATCTAAGATATTATTGGCCAGGACACAAGAAGAAACTTCCTTCTCTTTTTCGAAGAGGCACATGAGATCTTTGATATCCATCTGAACTGGCAGATGGTGACACAATATAACATATCATCCACCTCTGATCGTGCAGTTGAGGTTTTCCGAATATTGAATTTTTAAAACATTGAAGCCTTTCCTGTTGCATGTGTAGCACTATAGAACATTTCAAATTAAACATAGCATTGTCACGTCATATCATTACAGTCATAAAATAATTGTGGGTGATAACTGATTATATCTGGAGAATTATTCTGTTAATACTAACACCATTGTGCAATGCTCTGAAGCACTTTTAAGTACCCTACATAAATGCAAATTGTTTATTTATTCTATAGGAACTGTAAAGATTTGATTGAGACCAACAACAATATTATATTTATAAAGCACTTTTCACTATATTGGGAATAGGAGTAGGAGAGAAAGGAAGTTGTACTTGGTGGCACTAACTGTAGGTTAGATAAAAGATCAAAAGATCAGATTATTTGAAAATGAGAACATTAGGATTGTGTTTGGTGATGTATCCTTTGCTAATAAACTCTGCCCATATGTGAAGCTCTTTACCAGTGGAAAGTATATTTATTCACTTTACCCAATGAAAGTAATGAACACATTATAAACAGGCTGGGATTAATGCAAAATACACAGTAGACATGTGGAAGGCAGCATATAAATGTTAATCGAATTTGACTGCATTACTACCCTGCAAACGTTAGTTACAATTAGACAGGCATTACCATTAAAATACTATCACATTATTTATTAGTATAATACAAAGCTGTAATTTCTGTTAGCTACTAGTGTTAGTTACACTATCCGGCTGTATGGAGCTATTCAATGCGCTGGTGTCCCGGAAGCTAATGGAAGTTTTCACTCAACACCAGTGATACTAAACGTCATCCTATCTTTCACTTGGGTGACATTCATGACCTGTATTGCTCTCAGATTCACAAAATAACTCTGACATGCTACTGCAATGTGATATTTGTTGATTCCGTTTTTGTTCATTTATTAAAGATGACATTCTGAGCTTATTTCAGCTGTGAATTTACCATTAACACTCAATCAAGTACTGTATATGGCCTTACATGGTAACAGAGACTGATTCAATTAATTCCAGTTACAAAATCTAGATAATTTTAGTGTTAGTACCATGCTCAATTTCAGGTGTCTGAAGTCTGCAACTATTTGTGGGATAATATATTTGGTTACAAAATACATGGTAGGCATGTGTGGTCCTCCCGATATGAAAGGCACTATATATAAATGTGAATTGAATTGGACTGTGTTACTATCCTGTTAATATTTGTTAAAATTAGAAAGATCATTATTTCTTTCGCCCCTTGCCTGACTGCAATATCTGCCTAAATTCCACTCTCTGTCGTCTTGTAAAATTCAGAAAGATTCTGGGTTAAATCATTGACGTTATGAAATAAATAAAAGGGTTTAGGTATAAAAGTAGGAATCAGTGAAATGTTGATTTTGCATGACGTTTTGGGGTCAATTATTTAGAGCTGTAGGAATGGGCAATGCTGCATTGCCGGAATATAAATGACAATATGGTATTCAAAGACAAAGTGAGAACTAATAGCTTTTATATTAACTGTCACCGGTAATTTCCTTTAAAAGCACGGCCGATGTGAAACTGCAAACATAAAAAAAAGTCTCGTTTTCACTTGCTGTTTATTAATGTTCGTCCTTACCCACTCTTTGTGTAGCTTTACTTAATGTGAATTCACACTGGGCCACAGCAGGGAAGAGATCAATGTTTCTGCGATGATCTCCAAGTGAAACTCCATTGCTTTCTTCCCCAACCATTCCTCCAGCAGATGTGGACCGTACTTTATTAACTGAAAGTACCCAGCAGTTAAAAATTTCATTAGTTAGAGAAAAATAAAAGGAGACATTTTATCAATAGCTTGATATTGGTGGGCTTTTTGTCAATTTGACCCATATCTAATTAGATTATTGTTGCAAGTGAGACAACTGTTTCTACAGCGACCTAATGTTCTGCCTATTATGTACACATGATCTATATAACCTTTTAAAATACCACTGTGGGAAAGCAGCACACTTCACTGCAGATACAGGCCATAGATGCCTAACAGGTGGCTGGCTTTCACTTAGCAACGTTTGTTACAGAAACTCTATGTTGAGTATATTGGAAATATCAGGGGGTACATTTTCCTTCCAGGTATCCAGGAGAAATAAGTCAAGAGAATGTAAGAAGGCATAATGAACATAAGTGCAAGCAGCTGCTGTAGGTTTATGAACTTGGAGAGATCTGTGACTCGTTTGGAGTTGAGGCATGTTTTGTTATTCTGCAGCACCACCATCTGACTTGTATCGGGTAATGCAGTTGGACAAAGGTTCCAGAAAAACTCATTAAAGCCTTTGCGGGCTCATGGCAAATGTTCCATCGCAGTGCAATGATGCGTCCTCCACGTCTCAGCGGTGGTCCGAATAGAAATGAGAAACCAACCATTCGAAAGCGTTGCCACTTTCAAAAATATTCATTTTTGTCACCTGGGCGTCCCACGCATCACCAGGCTCAAGGATATTCAAATCACACTGAGAATCACACACGTCCCACCTGCACACGGGAACTCCAGAGACAGATTGTTGGAATGGAAGGTGCACTCTCCCTGGAGGAGGACATATCACGCTTTGCCTAATTCGGGAAAGTGTTAGGCGCAGGTTGGCAAGTGTGAAGGGTTGGGGGCTCTAGAGCGTGTGTTGGGGTAGCACTGGAGCGAACCAGCTAAATCCCTATAGTTTGGCATTGATATCATTGTCTGGCCAGCTTTCCCACTGGCTGTCCACTTAGGGCTTTGGATTCAGAGTTACCCAGAGTGGGTAGTTCTGCGTCCCCAGTGACTTGTCTGTCCTTCCAAGTCTTGCCGATGAGCCAGACTAGCTGTGCTGTCCTCAGCAGTGCTCCGGAACACAGCAAACCTACTTAGCTCAGGAACTGGACTAGCGAGACCTCCCAGAGGCCGGAGTCAATTCTGACATTCCACTGGCAGAAGTCTCCCCATCATCCTCACCAGGGGATTGTCATTAGTTTGTCATTCAACATCCAAAAAGTGCGGGTTTGAGCTCTGGCTGCTTTATAAAATAACAGGTGCTGTTGGGCGTACAGATTTACCCGGAAAATT
Organism: Hydrolagus colliei; assembly: GCA_035084275.1. Classification (NCBI taxonomy): domain Eukaryota; kingdom Metazoa; phylum Chordata; class Chondrichthyes; order Chimaeriformes; family Chimaeridae; genus Hydrolagus; species Hydrolagus colliei. Next base: position 1,201,388 of record CM068744.1, on the reverse strand, counting down.
TCTGTTTAGTTCTAAACTCAGTGTTTTTTCAACTTATCCCTAAAATGAGTATTTACACTTGAATCAAACAATTTCCGTAAACTATAGAAATGCGTGCAGGTGCTTTATCTATCTATCTATCTATCTATCTATCTATCTATCTATCTATCTATCTATCTATCTATCTATCTATCTATCTATCTATCTATCTATCTATCTATCTATCTATCTATCTATCTATCTATCTATCTATCTATCTATCTATCTATCTATCTATCTATCTATCTATCTATCTATCTATCTATCTATCTATCTATCTATCTATCTATCTATCTATCTATCTATCTATCTATCTATCTATCTATCTATCTATCTATCTATCTATCTATCTATCTATCTATCTATCTATCTATCTATCTATCTATCTATCTATCTATCTATCTATCTATCTATCTATCTATCTATCTATCTATCTATCTATCTATCTATCTATCTATCTATCTATCTATCTATCTATCTATCTATCTATCTATCTATCTATCTATCTATCTATCTATCTATCTATCTATCTATCTATCTATCTATCTATCTATCTATCTATCTATCTATCTATCTATCTATCTATCTATCTATCTATCTATCTATCTATCTATCTATCTATCTATCTATCTATCTATCTATCTATCTATCTATCTATCTATCTATCTATCTATCTATCTATCTATCTATCTATCTATCTATCTATCTATCTATCTATCTATCTATCTATCTATCTATCTATCTATCTATCTATCTATCTATCTATCTATCTATCTATCTATCTATCTATCTATCTATCTATCTATCTATCTATCTATCTATCTATCTATCTATCTATCTATCTATCTATCTATCTATCTATCTATCTATCTATCTATCTATCTATCTATCTATCTATCTATCTATCTATCTATCTATCTATCTATCTATCTATCTATCTATCTATCTATCTATCTATCTATCTATCTATCTATCTATCTATCTATCTATCTATCTATCTATCTATCTATCTATCTATCTATCTATCTATCTATCTATCTATCTATCTATCTATCTATCTATCTATCTATCTATCTATCTATCTATCTATCTATCTATCTATCTATCTATCTATCTATCTATCTATCTATCTATCTATCTATCTATCTATCTATCTATCTATCTATCTATCTATCTATCTATCTATCTATCTATCTATCTATCTATCTATCTATCTATCTATCTATCTATCTATCTATCTATCTGCTTTGACATTAAAAGCCCTATATCAAATGCAAGCATTCTGATTATATTCTGTTTTTTTCATCTTCTGCAGATTTATGAAAAACATTAATATCATTAAACATTAAAGATAAACATGGATGGAAGAAATGCTTATTAAATGCAGGAAATAGTTAAAGGCAACTACCGTTATTTAAATATTTCTGAAACAAAATTTTAAAAAGTCAGATCACCATCTTTTAGTAAAACTTAAATTAGCCATATTGTATTAGTCATATTTCAATTAAACAAAAATAAGTCACTTAAAATAATAAACTAATACAAAGTTGTTTGACCAGTTTGTATTGAAATCCACAAATTGTTCCTTTGCAACAAACATTAGACAGCAGAATCGTAGATTAAAGCAAACCCCATGAGCTGCTTGAGAAAATGTTGAAGGGTTTTAGAATAAAGTAATGATTGTGTTTTTAATTAAATGATTACTTATTTATAACTTCAAACTGAGGCTTCAAGTGATAATCCTCCAGAGCAACTGTTCACATGGAAAAGCTGATAACTGGATTATTGCAGCCAGAACTAGGATGCCCTGAGACACTGTTCTGCTAATAAATACAATAATAATCAAAAAGAAAATAAATTAAACTTCTGGAAACAATCAGATGCAAATTGTTAGACATGAATTATTTTATTGGACTTGCCAGTGAACATAAAGTGTATCAAATATTTACGCATTATAAGTTACTATTAGAAAATGTACATCCCTGCCTGGAAAGAACTTTTCAGAATGTGCCACTGAAAGCCCTAATTTTGGCAGATATTTCTGTTTCCTGAAGATTGCACTGTTGTTTGTTGGGCTGATGTAAAAGAGGTCATTGCATGTATACAGTATTGTATATTGTATATCAGAAATGGAATCAGACCGTGGGTTCTTTGTGTAATTCCTACACTATTTAGCAAAGATATTATTTTTAGATATTATGTTAGATTCCACTGTAATTGGTTATGCAGCATGATTTATGAATATCATGTAAGATATAATAATATAAGTACAAAATATACTGTAATGTGAATTTAACAGTAGATTTATGGGCGAAACACGGCAGCCAATAATGCACAGCGGTGTCCAACAAACAATCGAAGGTTGAATGACAAAATTATTATTGGGCTTTTTTTGGAGGGATTATTATTAGGTGTGCGGAGAAGAAACTTGCCCAAGATTTTATCCTTCCTGGAATTGAACCCAGGTGTCTCGCTTGTGAGGCAAGTGCTCTAACCACTGAGCTACAGGACTCCACACTCTAATTAATTTAGATGTCTGGTGTGGGAGGGGACAAAGGAGAAAGGGATCGGACACTTTAAGAGGAGGAAGAGGAATACTTTTAAACTATGCTACTTCATTGCTTTTCCTTTGTTTTTACTGATCCAATAATATCTGAATCGATTTTATTTCTTTCCTATTTCTGAAAAGAACTGCCAATTAGATTTTTCAGCTGCAATGTTTGTTCCCCTTGTGGTCTAAAACTAAAATTGAAAAATATTATTTACTTGTCATCTTCCTAATCAAGTTGAAAACTTTATTTTATGATACATAGCTCAGTGGTTAGAGCACTCACCTTGTAAGCGAGAGACCTGGGTTCGATTCCAGGCAGAGCAAAACCTTGGGCAAGTTTCTTCTCAACACACCTAATAATAATCCCTCCAAAAAAAGACCAATAATAATTTGGTTATTCAATCTACGATTGTTTGTTGGACGCTGCTGTGCGCAATTGGCTGTCGCATTTCATCTACAAATATGCAGTCAATTCACTTTACAGTATATTCTGTGAAGCACTTTGAGACGCCTACAAGACATGAAAAGCGCTATATCAAATGCAAGGGTTATTATTTTTCTGACAGCGATTACAGAATGACAAATGAGGGACTTCACCCTTACGTTAATGCTGAGGGAAGTTTCAGTTCACACCAGCTCATCAGACCTGAATGCTCATAAAACTTGTGATTGCTGTTTCTCTGTGTGGTCGTGTGCACAATGCTCAAACATATTCACACGATGCTCAGACTCTATCTTATCTCTATCCCGCTCTGCCTTCCCTCACCTCTGCAACATTACCCAACTCCGCCACTGCCTCACCCGCTGAATCCTCATTCATACCTCATCACATCCAGACTCCACTACGCCAACGCCCTGCTTATCGGACTTCCCAATTCCTCCCTCTATAGGCTGCAAATCATCCAGATGGTCATAGAGGTATTAAGGGATATGATGAAAGGGCAGCAAATTGGGATAAAAAGATTTGCCAAAATATAATAATCCATGCAGTTGATATAGTGCCTTATCACATCGTTGTCTTCACAGAATATTTTGTAAAGTGGATTAACTATGCGTTTGTGAACAAAACGTGGCAGCCAATTGTGCACATTTGAGAATGAGTCTTCCCACTTGGATTCCCACTTCCCACTCAATGACCAGTGTCTTTGCAGCTGGGAGAGAGACAGGAAGCTATCCAACATCTTGCATTGAGTTTTGGCTCCATCTAACAATAGTCCCAGTGCATATTTTGGGACCACAATCATTCTTGTTGCTGAACTGTACATCTGATCTCTGGCAAGTTGTGTGAGATGCGTCATTCTGGGTGGAGAATGTAAATAGGTGCTGGATTTGGAGATTATGAAGCAGCCCTTCTGTTGCCCAAATGAATTACGATTAATTAATTCATTAATTAATGAATTAAAAATTCTTTTTTAATTCATTAATTAATGATTAATTAAAATTGACAGCAGTCAAAAGATAAGGTCAGAGTCGCAATCTATTACAACTTTGCTTAATATTTTTAGTGAAAACAACGGTACAGTTCCAATAATAATTCTTGCATTGATACAGCATTTTATCTGGTCATCGAGGCATCTCAAGGTGTTTTACAGGATTTTACTGTAGTTTTGTAGATAAATGCAACAGTCAATTTGTGCACAGTAGTATACTATAAACAACAAAAACAAAATTACATTTATAAAGCGCCTTTCATGTCGGGAGGATGTCCCAAGGCCCTGACAATGTATCAACAGTCATGATATAACCAATCTGTTCGGAAATAAGGAATCACAGGATAATACTCTTTTAAAAAAAAACTTGCATTTGATATAGCGCTTTTCACATCTTATCAACGTCTGAAAGTGTTTCACAGAATATACTGTAAAGTGAATTGACTGTATATTTGTGGGTGAAATTCAACAGCCATTTGCACACAGCAGCGTCCCACAAACAGTCGTGGATTGAAATGTCCCATTTTTTTATTGCTGTATTGTGTTTTTTGGGACAGATTATTATTAGGTGTGTGGAGTAAGAAAACCTGCCCAAGGTTTCGCCCTGACCTGCCTGGATTCAAACACAGGTCTCATGCTTATAAGGCGACTGCTCTAACCACTGAGCTACAGGACTCCACATAATAATATAATAATAATCCTTGCATTTGATATAGCGCTTTTTCACATCTTCTGGACATCTGAAAGCACTTCACAGAATGTACTATCAAGTGAATTGACTGTATATTTGTGGGCGAAACACAGCAGCCAATTGCGTACAGCAGCGTCCCCACAAACAATTGAGGATTGAAATGACCAATTTATTATTGTTAAATACCAATGTATAATTGTTTTAGACACAACTTGTGTTCCTAGATCCTCCAGTAAAGCCTATCTATCCCTCCAGCCACGCCTTTAGTCAGGCATTTACATCCGTTGTTTGTGTTCCAGCATCTGCAGTATTTTGTGTTTTATTTACATCTTTAGTTTCCTTGCTCAATGTGCATCACAACCACACCTGCTTTGAAATTTTCATTGATGTGAAAAGTGCCTAATAAATGCAAGTTGATGTTTATTTAAGAATATAGGAAAGCACTGTTAAAAAATTGCAGTCATTGAGGAAATTAGATTGGAAGGAAAATAGATTGTTAAATGTTTCAAACCACATGCAGAGAATTTATGCCTTTGTGTGCAATGCTCTCCCATTGAGGACTGAGATTGTACATGTGGTCATTTTTATACTCAGTAATAACGGGGGAATTTTTATATATGCAGATGTTCAGCTACTTTGGCAGTTAAAGAGTGCTAACTACTCACATTTACTGGATAGTTTTCAACTATACAGATGGTAATTTACTACTGAAAGTATAGTAAAGTCAAGCAAAGAGAGAGAAGCCTCAATCAGATATCCTCCCAATTCGTATCTAAATGGCAATTGTATTTGAAACTGTATCTCCTCCATCCAAATTATTTATCTGATTGTTAATTTTAATAAAACAAGAGAACAGAGTTTTAGAGTTACAAAGGACAATTTCAAGATAATTATTTAGGAGTTTTTTTTAGATATTCAGAGGGTAACTAATGACTGAAACAGAATGCCAGGGAGAGTGGTTGAGGTCAAGTTCACTGGATTTAGAAAGCAGTTTGATGTGGTGATGCGGGAACAGTAGTGATCTAGAAGGATCAGATCAGATGGGCGGAAGGGCTTTCGTCATCCAACCTGTCTCGTATTGTAACAGAAAAATATTTGATGACACAAAGAAGCTATGGCATGTAGGTATCCCCATCCAGGGTTTATCTGTCCTTCGGTAGAATTGAGGGTAGAAGTGAAGAGAAATGTTTTCACTCAGTGAGTTGTTGGAATCTGGAATGCATTGCTTGAAAAGGTAATGGAGGCCGATTCGATAACAGCTTATAAAAGAGAAGTAGACATTTATTTGGGGAGGACGGGTTTGCGAGGTTATGGGGAGAGAGAGAGCTGGGGAGTGGGATTAAATTGCTCTTTTTAAGGAGCCTCACAGAGTTAATGGGCCGAATTTTTTCTTAATTACACAGAGTGATACTGCATGAAATTACTTCACCTTCAATGTATGTCATCTAATTCCCTCTTGAATACATGGATAATATTAGCTTAACCACTTATTCCACTTGTTGTTCTTCCAACAGAAATTCCTGCTAAACATAGTTTTAGATCTACTAGCTGTTCTCATATTTTATGCCCCCACCACTCTTCTCCCACATATTGATATGTCAACATGTAGATCTATAAAGATCCACTTTATTGAATCCTTTCAAAATTATGACCTTCTCAATTGTTTCATCTCCATCTTGCTTACCATTCAAGTGGATTTGTAGATAAATACATCAATATGTTCATGAATTAATAATAATAATAATCCTTGCATGTGATATACTACTTCTCACGTCTTCTAGACGTCCCAAAGCGCTTCACAGAATATAAAGTGAATTGACTGTATATTCGTAGGTGAAACACAGCAGCCAATTGCGCACAACAGTGTCCCACAAAAAGTCGTGGATTTAAATGACCAATTTATTATTGTTTTACTTTGAGGGAGTATTATTAGGCATGTGGAGTAAGGAAACTTGCCCAAGGTTTCTCCCTGCCTGGAATCGAACTCAGGTCTCTTTCTAAGCGAGTGCTCTAACCACTGAGCTTCAGGACTCCACTGAAGTAAATTTGATAAAACTCCAACACCTGGAGGATCGAGGAACACAAGCTGTGTCTAAAACAATGATACTGTACATTGGTATTTAACAATAATAAATTGGTCATTTCAATCCACAATTGTTTGTGGGACACTGCTGTGGGCAAGGTAAGCAAGATGTGTACCTTGAGGAAAAGAGTGTGCGTTTCATTCCAACAATCTGACTCTAGGAATTACATGCAGCAAATATGGAAATCTCAGCTTGGTTTGGATATTCATGTGTCATACACTCAGCTGACAAAAATAAATCTGTACAATCAGAACAATGGCCATCTTGTCCTTGATCCCTACAAGATTTATAAATCTTCCTTTCCATCTTTACCCCCTCTTTCTATTTTCCTATTGATCCATTTTGGTGTGAAATTCTTCATTCCACCAACAAGTTCACCCCTATTGATGGAGTAAATATTTGCTTCTTATATGCAGTAAATTGAATTCATCTGCATTCAGCTTTGTTTGCCAATCCTACCCCAATGTGAAAGGTACAACATCATTGTGAATTGTATTGTATCAAGCTCGTCTTAGATATTGATTCCGTAGTTTGCCTCCAACCAACCTGAGCCTGCACATTCAGGTCATTAATATGTGCAAGAAAAAGGCAGGGACCCACCCAGCCCAGATCACTGAGCCACCCATGCAATACCTCTCCCCACTTCTACCTAACATTCACACTTACTTTTCCATCATCTCCATTATACATCCACTACATTTTCTCATCCAGCCCGCGCACAGTCATGTGTAGCAAACCTTAGGGCTCTGTCCTTGGTGCTCTCCTCTTTATTATTCACCAGCTCATGCTTGGGGATATTGTCAGACAGTTCACTTCCACATGTATGCTGGTGACATGCAACTTTATCTCTCTGCCTCCACCCTTGACTCCAGGACCACTACTATCCTGAGGAATTCTGTCCTCAAGTCCTTGATGAGTGCCATTTTTCTCCAATTGAATGTCAACGACACTGATGCCCTCCTGATTGGCTCCCGTCAGTGCCTCCATACCTCAGGTGCTGACAGTACCAATGTTCATGGATGCACTGTCCACCTCACCAAACCAGTACGTGACCTTGTGGTCTTGTTCAAAGCTCATTTGCCCTTTAAACTTTAAATCCATGACCCACGTTGCCTTTCTCCATCTCTGTAACATTGCCCGATTCCACCACCATCTCTTCCCCCAGGACATCAAGATCCTCAGCCATGTTTTGATTACATCCAGGCTTGACTGTGCGAACTACCTGCTGACCGGACTTCCCAACTCTTCTCTCCACAAGCTGAAGACTATTGAGAACAACAATAACTTGCATTGATATAGTGCCTTCTGCACCGGACGGCATCTCAGAGCACTTAACAATGGCAGAGCCCAAGGCCAAGCCAGGGTAGGAGGAAAGTGACTGTAGGCGCGGTCGAAAATGAAGGTCTTCAGCGCAACCTGTAAATGGGGAAACAAGGGATGAGGTGAAGGGGTTGAGAGAGGGCATTCCAAATTTTGGGGGCATAGTTCCTGAAGGCACGGGTGGCGCTGGTGGAGTGGAGGATTTGGGCGGCAAAGAGGCTGAACCCAGTAGAATGGAGTCAGCAAGTACTGCTGTGAGGACAGAGGAGGTTAGAGGTAGGAGGGCTGCCGAGAAATGGAGGGATTTAAACACTACAGTGAGGATCTTGAAGTCAATCTCTTTTGCAAGGACTGGGGTAAGATGGGTACGAAGTTTGGTGCGGGTGAGAATGTAGGCGGAGGAGTTTTCAATGAGCTGATGTTTGTGAATCGTGGAGGAAGGGAGAACGGCTTTACGAATAGTCCAGCCGAGAGGTTACAAAGGCATGGACAAGGGTTTCGGCAGCATGTTGGGGTGAGGTATTGTCAGAGGCAGGCAATATGGCAGAATTGGAAGATTACGATGCTGGTCCTCCTGACGCTATACAAATGTAATTTGTTTGTTGATGGTCAAGGACCGGATGTGGGGGAGGAAGGATAACTGGAGATCGAGCCTGATGCCTAAGTTGCACACGGGTTTGGAAAGTTTTATGGACTGGTTGGGTGGGTTGAGGAGGTCGGCACCATGGGACCAAAGACGTTGACTGGAGCCAAAGCGAGTGGCTTCCATCTTTTTGACGTTTATCTGCAGGAAATTCGCGTTTATCTAGCTCTTGATGTCTGACAAATAAGCTGACAGAACATCAGGGGCCAATGTGTCCTCTCCTGCATCAGGATCAGGATCTGTGAAGCTATCACCCCTATCCTCGTCCGGCATCACTGGGTCCCCATCCTGGAAAGGATCAAATTGAAGATCCTCATCATCACTTTTAAATCCATCCATGGTCTTGGCTGTCCCTAACTCTGTGACCTTCTAAAACCTTACCAACCTGCCAATTCCCTTACCCTCTTTTCCCCATACCCCACTTCCACAACTGTTTGTGGGACACTGCTGTGTGCAATTTGGCTGCCACATTTCGCCCACAAACATACAGGCAATTATCCTACTCTCCTTCATCCTGCCCTGACCCCTCCCTCCCTGTTCTTGTCCCTACCTGACTGTACAGCCTCTTGGGACATCCTCTCGACATGAAAGACGCTATATAAATCTAAGTTTTGATTGATTGATTGATTCATTCATTGATTTATTGATTCATTGATTGATTGATTTAACTCCCTTTGTTTTGCAGGCACTAGCTGGCCCATTACCGGCACTCAGGCCTTCAACCTTTCTGCCCAACTCTCTGGAATTCCATTCCAGAATCCCTTCATTTCGCCTCTTCAACACCTTCCAATTTGGCCACATTTTTGGTCATCTTCCAAACACATCTTCACTGCACTTTTGCTCCCACTCTTTTAGTCCAATCTCCAAAAATGCAAAGCATCAACTATCCAATGTTTTGGGATAACCTCCCAAAATGAAAGGCACTACATAAATACAATTTGTTGTTGTTGTAAACGTATAACTTTTTGTTATATAAAAAGTGTGTTTTGCCTGAATATAATAAAAAAATGACAAGTATTTTACTTTCTGCTTCCCATTGTTCTTGTATGCATCACTTAAACTTTCAAAGTGTTTTGACCCTGTGCACCAAGCTCTGTGACCACATCACTCCCACCCTTGCATGGCTCCATTGGCTCCCCATCCCCCAGAGGATCCAATTCAAAATCCTAATTCTTGCTTCCTCATCCATTCAAGCTTTGCCCCCTTCTATCTCTCCAACCTGCTGTCCCCCTATGAACCTGCCCACCCACTCTGTTCAGCAGGCTCTGGCCTGCTCCATCTCTGCCCCCCGATCTGCCCTATCATCGGTGGATGGGCTTTCCAACTCTCTGCTCCCACACTCTGAAACTCCATCTCACAGTCCCTTTGCCTTGCCTCCTCCCTCTCCTCCTTCAAGGCCAGTCTCAAGACCCTCCTCTTTGACCGTGCCTTCTGTTGCCCTCCCAACTCTCTTCCGCCCTCCCCCCTGCCCTGCCCCGCTCCCTTGCTTGGGTCCTGACCTGACTGTTCAGAGCCTTGGGATGTTCCCTCGACGTGAAAGGCGCTTTGTAAAAGTAATTTTATTGTTGTTGTTGTTTGCAATATTTTTTATTGGAGCACAATTTCAAACATTTGCTGTAGGGCGACATATCTTTCACATGAAGAAAATCAAGCAATACATGAATAACCTGCCAATTTATTCATAAATCTGTAAATATTTGCATTGTGAAGGCACTGAAATAACACGTAATTATCTTTTTCGTACATGAAAACAACACAAATTCTACCTGTCACTTTGATTACAACAACTTTAAATAGTCGTCTGAAGTTTCATTTTCTGTTGTTTTTTGTCCTTTGGGCTGGTTTTCCTAGAGAAGATATTTTTGATTCCATGTTTGATGGTTCTTCTTGAGAGCTCCTTTCATAAGATCATAATTTCTTTGTTTTACCTGATGTCCATGGGCAATGGTTGTGTTTAACTGACTCATTGCATTTGTTTCAATTATGGCCATTAAATCATATATTTAACATTAGAAATTGCGAGGCAGATTTAGTGTAATTTGTCCAGGGCGGACTGCCATATAAGGCTGAATTGTTTCAGAGAGAAGAGTGGAAATGAACTCCAAGAAATTATATATTGTTTGCATGAATTGATCGTATCTTTGAATGATAAGATGAATTGCCATCTGTGCTTGAAGATTCAGCATGTCATATGATGCAGTGAAGTAATCATAAGCCTCTTGTACTTTGATTTTGGCCGTCCTTTTATATTCAACCATTTTACTTTTAGCTTCAAGGCGTAACTCATTCAGCACTGCTTTCAGCATTCTAAGATATTCAGTAATGTTAATGTTCGCTTTGCCTTCAAACTCTCTTAATTTGTCTTTCAGATAGTTGAAAACCATGTCACCAGACATTTCAACAAATCTTCTTGTTTCCTGCTTCACCTGATCGGTATATCCCACAATCTCGTCAACTATTTTTGGACCTTCTACTTTGATATAGTCCAGCAATACTTTTAATGATTGAAAGACATCTTCTTTCATTTCAATGAACATGGCAGTCCATCCAAACAGGAAATCATCAGGATGCTCTTCGCGTATTGCCTTCACATACAGGCCGGCTGCCTGAATCTTTTCCAGTAGAACTGTCAAAATAGTTTGGCTCATTTGAAGAAGTTCGGAAACATAAAACCTCACACTACCTGAATCGAATACGTTTCCAATTGGTGAATCAAGTATATCAAGGTAAACCATGTGCACTTGATATTTAAAAGTTTCAAGGTCTCCATACTGTAACTCTCTGAGCATTGATTGCATTTTGTCATGGCAGTTCTTCATATATTCTTTTATTGATTGTATATCATTGTCAAAATTAGATTTTTTCATGTTCCTTACAGCTTTAAGGATGTATCTCTGAACTTTTCTGAGAAAGTCTTTTAATTCTGATAGGATTTCCGAGCCCTTGATGACTTTGTCGATGGAAGGCAGTTTAAGTTCTAACTGATTGATATATTTTATGAAGGCTTCAAGATACCCTTCCACGATGTTATCAACTTTTTGAATGAGTACCTCTAATTTTGTTGACTGATTCAAGGCCATGTCGTATAGCTCTTGACCTGTATACGGGCGATCAAGGCCTGGTGGTTGAAATCTGGTCATTTTTGCAAAATTAACAATTGAATTAATCTGGTGTCTGGTTGTCTGATAATAATTAATGATTATAATTCTAATGAGACCAAAAATGTCTCTCCGAATACCTGATTGGTCCACATTTTTTTCTGCTCTTTTGTACATTTTCCTTATTGATTCCATCATCTGGTCATAATCCAAGGAGACTCCATCAATGGCAATCTGGAATTGTCTTTCTACTTCATTCACTTGATTGACTGCTACTCTGTATGCTTCATTGATGTTTCCATTGATTGAATCTTTGAATTTTAAGGAGGCACTACTCAAATCCATTCCAAAATGATCATTGTGATACTTGTTCACGCAGTCATATAGAACTCTAGTTATTTTAGGGACTCTCTTCTTTAAATCTTCTAACATAGATACAACAACATCATTCCTCCAGTCGACTTGGAGTTGGATGTTCTTTGGATTCTCTGCTGAAAGTTTGCCATCTAGAATAACTAAATCTGTTGTAGGAGATGACTGTGGAAAGCAAAATATGCAACAGTAAGAATCATCCTTACATTTTGTAAACTCCTTTCATGTCAGGAGGATGTCTCGAAGTGTTTCAAAGGATATTCTGTAAAGTGTATTTACTGTGTGCTTTGTGAGTGAATATGACACTCAATCTTGTGTACAGCAATGTCCCACAAACAGCAATCGAGTGAATGACCTATATTATTGCAGAGAAGTGTGAGGTGATGCATTTTGGGAGAAGAAATGAAGGGAGGCAATATAGGCTAGATAGTACAATTTTAAATGGTGTGAAGGAACAGAGAGACCTGGGGATTTGTGTTAGTGACTCGTTGAAGGTGGCAGGACAGGTAGACAAGGCTGTTAAGAAGGCATATGGGATACTAGGCTTTATAAATAGGGGTATAGAGTACAAAAGTCAGGAAGTGCTGACTAACCTCTATAGGACTTTGGTGAGGCCTCAGCTGGAATACTGTGTTCAATTCTGGTCACCACACTACAGAAAGGATGTGAAGGCATTGGAAAGGGTACAACGAAGATTTACTAGGATGGTGCCAGGATTGAGGGACTTCAGCTATGAGGAGAGGCTAGATAGGCTAGGGTTATTCTCTCTGGAGCAGAGAAGATTGAGGGGAGACCTAATAGAGGTTTATAAGATCATGAGGGGTTTCGACAGGGCAAATAGAGAAAAACTATTTCCACTCGTGGGTGAATCTGTGACTCGTGGTCACAGATTTAAAATAGTTTCAAGGCGCAGTAGAGGGGAGCTGAGGAGAAATTTTTTCACTCAGCGAGTTGTTCGAATCTGGAATGCATTGCCTGAAAAGGTGGTGGAGGCTGATTCGATAACAACTTTTAAAAGGGAATTAGATCTTTATTTAGGAAGAACGGGTCTATTAGGCTATGGGGAGCGGGCAGGGCAATGGGATTGAATCGCTCTTTTCAAAGAGCCGGCACAGACTAGATGGGCCGAATGGCCTCCTTTTGTGCCGTAAAATTCTATGATTCTATGATTCTATGATTCTATTTGGGGGATTGTTGGACACTGGGAGAAATCTCTTCTCTTTTCAAATAGTGTATGGGATAATAATAATCCTTACATTTGGTCTTCAAAGCACTTCAGAGAACATACTGTTAAGTGAATTGATTGTCATTTTTATGGGCAAAATGGGATATTTAATGTCCTTATGGGATATTTAATATATAGACAGTAAAGGCTTCAGTTCAATGCCTCATCCAACTCCTAAGTAGATTCATTTTCCATGTAAAGTTTGTCACCATATTTACATGTTTGGAAATAATTCCAAAGTGGAAGATCCAAGCAATTCACAAAAGTATTTCCTCCGGCCATTTCCTATATAACGTGACACATCTAACCTTTGTGAATGGAAACATTATTTTTTAGTTAATAAGTTAAAATGAATAGTATATGTATATATATATATATAGATAGTAGTTGATATATTGATAACACTGTAAAGTTACTTACTGCTTTGCGGGCATAAAGCTTTGTGTGCAGAACTTCCGATTCTTTTAGTTCAATGATCAAGCCCAGGAGTCCAGTAGTCGGAGAGGAAATTGTTCCAGAAATGTTATCATCAGTTTCCACCCAGCGAAAATGAAGATCTGTGAAAGTTGGACTTTTGACATCTATGTTTGCCTGATACAATGATCTAAAACAAACACACAAGAACATAAAAAGACATAGATTGTAAAGCTGAAGTAATAATGTATTAATATGGCAACACGCTCATTTTAAAAGGTTTATACAGTGAGTGGTTGAGACAGTTACATTGGGATGAGTCAAAGATTGAGCCCTGATCAGTCATCTGATCTTTGTGAAGCCTTCCAGTTCAGTAGCTAGGTCATACTCGGTGTTAAAATGTATAGGCAATACAGGTAATGAATAATGCTCACTTGATGAGATACCAAAAAGGTACAATAGCCCATCTCCAATGTCTATATACACATAGAAAATCTCAATCTGCTCTATAGCTGGTCTCACTGCATATGTAATTAGCCAGCTGACTTGCTCCATGGTTCCAGAGAAGCGCTCTGAGATGCCGTTTGGAGTGGAGGGACGCTATATAAATCAAAGTTATTGTTGTTGGGCGATGTCCACAGCAATATCACAGCCGAATAACCAAAACTGCACTACGAGAGTATCACTTAAGACTATTTGGCCATATTAGAGTTCTCATAAATCAGGTTGAAATATTTCAAGTTCTCAGAATTTTTTTCTGAAACACAATGTCATTGTTGATGACCGCTGATACAAGTCTCTGTAATTTCATCCCATCCCAATGCTTAAAACAAGTTTTCAGAACATCTAAAAAGACAAGGAATGAAGTAGGAATGTGCCTTTGCTGGGATTCATTTTATCTCTAGGGATTAGCACACATTTTTAAATCATGATAGAGAGATCATTGAAGTATTGAATCATAGAATATTACAGAAGGAGGCTATTTGGTCCATCATGCCTATGCTGGCTCTTTGGAAGAGCTACCCAAACAGCCCCACTCACTCACTCTTTGCCCATATTCTTGCAAAACATTTAGCATGTTTCAGTGTTTCGTTCTCAGAAATATTGTAAAAAGAAATCAAAGGTGATTGAGGAAACATTATATTTAAGGCAATGAGTTTCAATCAGCTTACTTCAATCTGTCCAAAAACCATTTAACCCCTGAAAAGCAATCAGCCTATCGACTAACAACAGGGCTGCTACATCAATAAATTATTCCAGCTAATAGCAAGCTACCTTAAATCTTTCTCTTCTCGATATCTCTCCAGCCAATCAACATTGAAGTCACGATGTTTCAGGGTAAACTTTTCAATAATGTTGATGTTATCAGCAGTTATATTTGCATATACAGTTCCTGTTGAAAAGGGGTGGTGGGGGAAATAATATTATTGTTAGTTATATATAGTGTAAAATTCAATTGAAAATATTATATTTAATTGGTCAATATAAATTGAATCTTATAATGTAAAATTCACAAAGCACAATACTTGCTTCAATTAGGAACATGAGCACAGGAAAGTGAAAAGGGCTGATGAGTAAAACAACAATAACAAAATTACACGTGTACAGCGCCTTTCACGTCAGGAGGACGTCCCAAGGTGCTGGACAGTCATTGCTTCAGACCCGAGCTGGGGACAGGGAGGCTGGGGGGGGAATGGTGGGATTAGGAGTTGACGATGGGACCATCGAGGAAGAGAGTCTTGAGGCGGGACTTGAAGGAGGCCAGGGTTTGGAACAAAAAAAGTAGTCCATTATCCATCATCTTATCTACCCATTATCTGACCTTTTTCCTTGGCATGTGTGATTCACCAGCTAAAAAATATGCAATTCAGTATTCCCTCACTGGAATTTGCAATTAACACAAGAAACAGAGTGTGGAACATCGTATTTTAGACCTCAAAATAGTATTACATTAAATTGGAAAATCAAATAACAAATATCTTCAACTTCACAAATTCACTGTTTACTCATATTTTTCTTAAATAAACAACATTAATTACAGTTTTAATTGAGCAGTGGTTGAATTATGTAAATTAGCATTATTCATTGAATATAACTGATTGAATAATATGTAGCTTTGGATGTGAGAAATATATGAGGTAACATAAAACAATTGTCATTTTGCCTCAAGTTACATCATTTTATCTGTGAGTGAGAAGGCTATTGATTCAAATCCCTTACACTCAAAGTACGGATCAGGGGGATTACTTCATTGTTGGAAGTGTCCGCTTTTTGACAAATCAGTGTTCTGTCTGCCTGTTCTCGGGTGGCTGTTAAAGATCCAATGACTATCTGAAAATTGTATGGTATTTTTCACAGTTCACTTCAAGAAAACTCCATCAGATTAATCAACCATTGAACTTGTGCCTGTTTCTGAAATCTTTCTGGGACAAATAAATGTATGATAGGTTTGCCTCAAAACTCATGAAAGTTGTTGGAGATGTTTCAATGTGATATAAGTTTGATACAGATGCAAGTTCTGTTTTTTACACTTACAGTAATTCTTACTGTTTGCATACAGCCTTATCTATTAGAAATGTTTGAAATTGCTTCAAAGAGTCGATTCATTATTTTGAAAAGTACATTGATAGTATTAACTAGAAGCATTACTAATTCCCCTGATAAACCAAAGGAAACAAGAACGTTAAAAACAATTATTTGGAATAAGGCTCAATAATCAAAGAGCAGATTGAGAGAACAAAAATATTAAACATTTCCAAAAAAACAACAAAATTATGCCGTGAACTTACCAGTCAAATCATACTCCAGAAACTGCATTGTAGAAGTGCATGTTGCATCCACTACAGCTGTAAAAGCAAGAGTTTCTGCATCTTGATCTAACGCAGTCACTACACTTGCAATCCATGTTGTGTTGTATATCGGGGATGAAACTTTCACATTTGTGGTCAAAGACTTAAATGCTGGCAAAGCAATAGCTGCCGGCAGACTGAATTTAAGTGGTGGGATCTCCACCGTCATTTCTGGGATTGTTATGGTTGGCAGGTCAAAGTTTGCTACGTAATTTGTAATTTTGTCCAACTCCACATAATAATCACCAATGGTGAAGGATTTGGGTAGAGAGAAAGGCAAAATGGTGATTCGGAATTCTGGTACGGTCACTTCAAAATACGGGATCTTGTACTCGGCAACTTCAAGATACTTGGAAGCAATGCTTACTTTTGGAAATCTTATTGCAGGTAAAGTTGGCAAAGTCACATCAAATGGAAGAGTGTTGATCTTGGATGGAATAGGAATTACTGTTAAGTCAATGGTATATGATGGTATCTGAAGTGTGGTAAATGGAACTTTGAATGTGGGGGTGATAATTATTGTTGGCAGCCTAACCTCTGATAACTTGAATGTATATGATGGTACAACAATGTTCATCCCTGGGATTATGAATGTTGGAACATTGATTTCATCAGGAATCTCAGGAATTCTAGGGACATCTGAAAGGTATTGGATCAACATGCCATTAATTACATTAGGTATCGATTTTACCCATTCTGAGTCAATAGAGAAAAGTTTAGGGATTAAGATCATGACAGCATCTGATGTTATTAATACTGGTAGAGTGAAAAGAACATTTTCATCCTTTACCATTACGATTGATGTAGATACATTTAGGTACTGGAAGTGGACACCAGTATTGGTCTGGTCCATTTTTAATATGCTGTACAATGATTTCTGATAGACTGGAAGGGTAAAAGACTTGAGAATATATGCACTTCCTTGCCAGAAACAAGCGATGTCAAGACGAACTTCTTCTTTGCTGTTTAAAAACTGCACATCATGGCTGACTATATTGTATTTTTCAAAGATTCCTTTACTATTTGAAGTTAATTTTTGAATCTCTGAATTGATGACTGCTGTTGATTGATGTTGCATTGATATTCTACCCCAAAAATAATCACGTTTTTGCATCTCAGCTTGGAGGTTTCCTGTCAAGCTCCAGGGTGCCAACTCAAACGTTGCTCTTGATCTTTGCCTGCCATACCCATTAAGTAAAAGTACTTTACCAGCATGGTCGATAGCATGCTCCCACAGAGCATAAATCCTTTTTGTCGAGGCATCCACTGCAAGATTTTCATTCATTGTAATGTTCCAAATGTTGGAAGAAGCACGAACTGCTATTGAACTTAGCTGAAGTTTTACATTGGCACGAGCACCATTTGAATTGAGGTAGGCATTTGCTTCATTGTAGACAGCGCCAGTATATTTATGTTGGGAGGAAAGACTTCCCTCTATCTTAGCATCTGTTGTAGTTTCCAAATTGAAGTAAGATGTAAGACCTTCCATGGTGAGTGAATGTGTAACTGCTCCTTGAGTAGTGATGTCCGGTGAAAGGAATGAAAGGCCATAATCCAGCAAAACTCTTGACACTACATTAGGCTTAGATTTAGTGTTCCCACTCAGATCATGCTTCAAATTAAGAGTTACATAAGGAAGTTTGACATGTCCTTCAGTGGAAATTGAAGCTTCCAAGTTCCTCTTGGTCAAACTCACAGTGCTGTCATGCTTTCCTTGAATGGCATCATGATTAATGGATATTGTGGTAGCTAATTTCAACCCTCGCTTTCTTGTTAGACTTGTTGTTCCTTCTGCTTTAAAGTCTGAAGTAAAGACAGATGAAGAAGAAGCACCATAACGGGCTACTATGTCTGATTGGTTGAAGAGTCCAGCAGAGGCACTGAGCGTTATTACACTTGATTTGAATGAGAAGTCATATGTCAAGTTGCCCATAGCAGGGATTTTGATGGAATCCTGAATATGTGGCATTTTGATTTTAGGAAGCGACAGCCTGTACAGACTGGATGGTATCTGTAACACTGGAAAATCAGGAGATGGTACCACAAGTCTGTATGATGGCACACTGAAGAGAATGACGGGCAATGTAAAGGTAGGTGTTGTTATTTCTCTAGGTGTAACAAATCCAAAAGCAGGTAACTCAACTGTACAGGAGGAGACATCGATATTCAATAGTGGTATCGTATATCCTGGTATATGAAGACTTTTTGGCAGTTTACTTCCACTGGTATCTACTCGCAATGCATCATAATTAGCCTTGGCATCATTGTACGATGCTTCCATTACATTCAAAACTTTGTCCCTGCTCTCTTCAAAGCTTTGCACAGATGTTTTAATCCAGTTATTAATCATCCTGTAAAGTGGTCCCAGTTCTACTTTGAAGGTGTGCATATCCTTGTTCTTCTTGTACTGAGCTTTCATACTAAGATCAAATGACTGGTGAGGTGTTTTCAGTAGGGATTTGAGGCCTGCTTGTTCCCACAAAGAATAGCCAGTAATTTGAGGAGTTTTGACTGAAGAGTAAGGAAGAGTAACGGTAGGGATTGAAATTGGTGAGGTCAGGAAATCAAGATTTGCATCGCCATTCAGTCCAAGTTGTGCTATTATGCTTTCCTCATCATTGCCTACAGAAAGTTCGTGATGATATTTGTACTGGTTGAACTTAGTACTTACTTGCCAAGTGCACAGTTGTTTGTTTGAAGTAAGAGTTAGTTCATAGTTATTCGTTAAATCTATTTTGGCGATGAGGGTCAAAGGGAAGGAAACCTTTAAAAGTGCCTTGTTCTTTGTTGAAGTGTGAATTGCAAATGGTTGTGCTGTGAAGGTAACTAAATTGCTAACTGTACCTACTGCTCGGCCAGAAAGATTAGCATCGTGCGATGCTGTTACTTCCATTTTCAGATCTCCAAGTTCTCCTTTTCCACTTACATTCACAAGGCTACGTCCAAACTCTGTAATATCTGTGTCTGCATTCAAGGCAAATTTGGCATCAAATAATGAATTAACCTCAGATGTGAAAGTTTGCTTCATCTTTATATACTTGGTGCTGGTGTCACCTGAGAATGTAGCTCCTGCGACAGGTCCTCTTAGGTTTAGCTTCAGTTCACTTTGGTGTGTGCCTTCATCAGAGAAGTCCTTAACAGACCATCTTCCACTGCCTGTGTTTGTCACAGATAATGTTGCACTTGTTTGATGAGCCGAACCTTTTACAATGTTAACCATTGTAACCTGACTTGATATCTGTGCCTGAGGAACATTGAAATTGTGGTTGTATGTTGTCTCCATGTTTGTGGACAGTCCTTGTTGTGCAATCATCGACGAAAAAACATTTTTGGCTTCTGCATTATATGCCTCACTGACAATCTTGATTGTTGTCGCAGTTCTTCCATTAATAGACGGTGTGGTGAAGGTCAAAGTTCCTTCATGGTCAATTCTGACAGTGGTGTGGTCAAGCTTTACATTTTCTCTTAATTCTAGAAACTGAAGCTGAGGGGCTATCAGACGGGCAGTAGCATCGAAGTTGAAGGACAAGATCTCTGCTGTAGAT
Source organism: Hydrolagus colliei (assembly GCA_035084275.1). NCBI lineage: Eukaryota > Metazoa > Chordata > Chondrichthyes > Chimaeriformes > Chimaeridae > Hydrolagus > Hydrolagus colliei. The sequence goes on along the minus strand of CM068744.1, from coordinate 1,181,148 downwards.
TTGGCTTTTGCGGTAAGAAAAGCGAGAGCTACTGGACGGTTGTGACTGGTTGTACTGTTGTGAATGCCAGCTTTGGCCATCAGGCTGTAGACAGGAGACGAGATATTGAAGGTTCCCGTGAGTTTTCCGAAAGCGGGCAGCACCAGAGTGTGAGGAATACGAGGAAGTTGGAAGTCTGGAATTTGCATGTCATTCAGATGGAAGCTGTGCAAATTCAATTTGGGGATTCTGATATCAGGTATATGCAGGGCACTGAAATCCAAATCGCTGACTTTTATTTCTGGTAAAGAAATGACTGGAAAAGGAATATCTCGAAATATGTTGAGATTTTCTACTGAAACATCAAAATGACGCAAGTTGTTAATTGTTGAGACAATATACTCTTTGACTTTTTCTAAATCGATAGTGATGTCAGGGACAGTCACTAGTTTCAAGATTGTGAACTGTGGAATGGTGAATCGAGTAGGAATGTTGATGCTGTTGAGGTTTTTCAAATCCACGTGGAAAGATGGTATTTGCAGGTCTGTTAAAGGAACTATGAATGCTGGAGTGTTAAATTCTCCTCTTCTGATAGCTCGAAGGCTTACTTCAAATTGAGGCATGGTGAATAGGCTGGTCTTGAATTCTGGAACAACAAAGCCTTCTTCCAGGTATTTACATACTTCATCCAACAAATCTTTCAGTTGATACATTTCAGCCCAAATGTTAATTTGTTGTCTAGAGTTATTGTACAGGTCACTGAGGCACCCACTGACTCTCTGGTAGGATTGTACAACTTGCTGCCAGAACCATTGCAGTTCCTGTTGAATATTCATTCTGCTGAACGTGCCTTCAAGATCCTCGAGAACTTCCTGAAACCCGGTATTCATGTCTTGAAGCAGTGATATGCCAATGCTTATGAGAAGGTCCGACAACTGTTTGATCAGTTCACTAACCTTTTTTTGATTGAGGATTTCCAGGTATTCACTTACTGTTAATTGCAATGCTCGTATGTACTCTTTCACAGCCTCGACCTTTTGTGGTAGTTCTAAATCCTGAATCTTATCATTGACTGTCCTGGTCATTTCACGGATCCTATTGTTTGCCGCATCAACAAATACATTGTAGTCAAATTCTTTTAACTTTGCGATAATTGTGCTCAGCAAATCATTGAATTTTTCAATTGCTTCCTCATAGTTGTATGATTTTATTTGATGAATGATTCCATCAATGGTCTGAATGAGTCTGTCAGTGTATGATTTTATGTCTATGCCTTTCAGAATATTTGCTACATTTTGTAATGTGTCTTTAACCTTGTATTTCCGAATCAATTGTAAAGTATTATCCCAAAGAACCTGAGCGGATTTGCCAACTTCATACTTAACAATTAGCTCCTGGAGCTTGGTATTGATGCTGTTAATTTTGTCCATAATTTCGTAATCCTCCATCAGCATTAAAAGCACCCTTTTTAGTTTCGCAATTAGTTCATTTATCTTGTCTGTATTCAAAAGTTGCTTCAGTTTGTCAACAACTTCATCAACATTGATGGATGCAATTTGTTGTTTTAATCTATTTGCTGCTTGCTCCAAATCAATGCTATGGATCTGTAACTTTAGCTGTTGTAATGTGTTTAGAAGCTGAACTTGAATCTGGTGTTTATCATTCATGTGTTGAACCCAAGCCACAGCAGCACCTTGTAATTCACTGAGTTTAAACCTCTGGAGAGCATCCTGTATGGTCGTGAGGGTCCGAATAGAAGTTTGGGATATTTCATATCGCTGATCAATAGCTCTGAGTGTTTCCATGAGTTGGTGAATGAGATTTTCAATAGCTTTCTGTACTTCGTAGTTGTTGTAGTATTCTCGCAGAATGTCCTTCAGTTCTGTCAGGTATGTTTGCAGCTGGGTAATTGCATCTTTGCAAAACACCTGAGCTTGCTTCAATGCAACTTCAAGGTCCTCTTCTGTTATTCTATATTTCTCTGCAAAACTTAACATCTTCTCTCTTGCATCATTGATCTTCTGTTCTAAATTCAATTTCCTAATGACATTATTCACATGGCCTGGAAATTTCTCTAGGTTTTTTTTGTAGTTCTCAACAAACCAATCAATGTCCAAATTCTGCAGGTAATTTTGAATGGACTCCAATGTATTTAGAATGATGCCCTTAAACTGCTCAAAATAAATGGGCAGATTTTCCAATAAGGGTATGTTAATAACATGGGCATCTTTGCTTTTATCGTATTGAAGACTCGCTGAAACTTGCAATTCTTTAGGTTCAGCTATGTCGGCAGTTGTTAGACCCAAGGCAGAAAGTAAATACAGTTTATTTGAGGAGAATGGGACAGCAACTGGATATTGGAACATTCCTAAATCAACCATAGCTTGACCTGTAACATCCATACCGATTGTTTCTGGATTATTATAGGCATTGATGTTTTGTACATAAGAGTTTCTGTTTAACTGACTTTTTACCCCCCATGTGCTTATCTGCTGAGATGGATTTAGCATGATGTTTATCTTGTTTTCCAGAAGTGCTGTGGTAGGCTTTTCACTTTCCAGATGAAGTTGAGACGTTCCTCTAAAGTCATGAACCAATATGAGGGATAGTGGTGCTGCCTTCATTTGGAACTTATTGATGAGGTCTCCACTATGGGAACCCAGAACACCAAAATTGCCATTGGTGTTAGCTTCGAAGGTGAAGAGAAATGGAACAACTGAAGAGCGTATGCCATTTGTAAATTGCAGAGATGTTGATTCACAGCTTGAGTCGCTGGAGAATGTTGCAGAAAGTCCAGTAGTTTCAAAATCCACCTTGTGTCTTATGGTTGCACTTCCAATATTACCAACTGTGTTTGTGCTCAATGCAGCTACCCAATCAGCATACCCAATGGAATACGTATGTGTCACACGATTCCTTCTGTGTAATCCTTTCATGTCGCCCTTGAGATTAATCTTGAATGGTTCCAGCACGAGTTGTCCATTATGTGTAACATCAAATTCTCGGTACTTGAGCTTGTTTTTTACATCAAATGAAGCTGTGAAAGGTTTCATGTCCACCTCAAATCTATGCATGGTTTGGCTTCCAGAACTCAGAGAGCTTTCAATTTTGGTTTTCCCTTTGAGTGACCAACCAGCAATGGACAATTCATTCTTATGTTCCAATTTATTCTCTCCGTATGATGCCTGGGTTTTTGTATTAAACACCAGCCCTTCTTCCTTATTCAGTTTAAAGTTGACAATATTGTTTGAATTTGTGTCCAAAATATCTCCTCGATATAAAGTACTGGCAACTATTCCTCTACTATCTGCTGTTCCTTCTGCTTTCAAACTTACTGAATGTTTATTGATTGCACCTACAGTATCCATTTTCAGGCTTGCTTGTGTTCCGTCCACAGCAGCATTGAATGCATGATTTACTTTCAAAGGACTTATCTGTACATTGGAGATCACACCAGTTGTCAGACCGTTGCTGTCAATTTTCAGAGTGGCTTTGTTGGCAGCTTGGTTTGCTCCACCACTCAACTTAGTGTCAGCATTTAGCTCCATACTGCGAAGATTAAATGTGCCAGTCAGGATGTTTCGGAATTGTTTGTCAGAATAGCTTGCAAGACACTCGTGTCGAACGTTCATGTGTTGTGTTGATGCAGTGAGATCCAGTTTATTGGTTGTCTCCATGGCCTTGTACCTTCCAGTTGTGTCCAATGAGAGACTCAGAAGACTATTACTATATTCTAGCAGAGCTACGTTTTGTAAATTAGCATCGAAAAGTTCACCTTTCAGTTTGTTTTCTGTCTTGAAACCATTCTTGTTGACCATCCATTTTATGTTACTGATCAGATTACCATTGTCAGCCTGGCCTGAAGTATCACATTTCAGCTCAACTTCTTCAGAGGTCACCTTTGCAGTTATGAGGTTTTTGAAATGGGAACAAGCAGTATTTGAATTGATTGTGAAAACCCCTTTGGTATATTCACCATCGATTTTGTTGCTAGCCTGAAGTAGGGGTGAGTTAAAATCTAAAACGGAATGTCCTACAGCTTCATAGTTTTGGGTATCAATTGTGGAAGTGACGGTATAATTCCAGGCAGATTGATATGAAGAGACATCTAACATCCCTCGGATATATCCTTGTGTTTCACATTTTGAATTTTTGGTCTCCAGTTGAAATGATGATAACAAGGCAGCTTTGACTCCTGCATTGCTCGATGCTTCCCATGTAAAGCTCGACTGAGCTTTCTGTCCGGCTGCTGTATCCACCGTTTCACTGAGATGTACTGAAGATTCAAGCAGTATATGGCGGAATGAACCATCAACGGTCACAGTCGTAATCTGGTTTGTATTTTGGCTGAAAAGTGCATTACCTAGGGTACATTAAATTCATATGTTTTAGAAATTGTAACCAACTTTGACTAAATAAATTAATTTGCAGTGCAAAAATATTTGTGAAAGTGATAACAACAACAACTTGGAGTTATATAGCGCCCTCCTCGCCGGACAGCATCTCAGAGCGCTTCCCAATAATGGATCCCGAGGTTGAGACAGAGTGAGGGCGAACTAGGTGGCCAAAAGCGCGGTCAAAAAGGTCTTTAGCCAAGACCTGAAAATAGGAAGAGAGAGGGTGAGGCGAAGGGAGTGAGGAAGGGAGTTCCAGAGCTGTGGAGAGTAGTGGCTGAAGGCACGTCCTCTGATGCTGGAGCAGAGATTTTGGGAGGCAAGGAGGAAGCCAGACCTGGTAGAGCGAAGGCGATGGTTGCTGTTATAAGGAGAGAGGGGTTGGAGAGGTAGGGGGGTGCAGAGAAGTGGAGGGATTTGTAAACAAGAATGAGGATCTTGAAATCGATCCTCTCTGGGATAGGCAGCCAGTGCAATCTGGCAAGGACTGGGGTAATCAGAAACAGCTTATCCAGTAATTTATTTATTGAGTTAGTTAAACTCCAGCAATACCTCAAAACACACTCTGGGGATCGCAAACTTTGGCTCCACCAAACTACATCTAATATGTTCCAATATTAGGTGAGCAGAAAGCATCCTTTTGGGGAGAGACAGTCCATTCTAATTGAAACACAGTCAAATTTCTATGTGTGGGGGCTTACTTGTATGAAGTTCTCACTCAGATGGAGACTTTTAGGCATGGTGATGGGTTTCATTAATGCTGGATAACCTAAGAAAACCTATACAGGTAGCCCCCGCTTACCGAACGCCCGGTTAACAAAACTTCACTACAACAAAGGTTTCTATTTGTACCACTTCTCCGCTTAACAAAGGCTGTGTTCGCTATAACGAATGTTTACACACACTTTAAACCTCGCGGGTTTCTCGGGTGCAGCTTCTCATGCACAGCTTCTCTCTGGTTGCCCCAGCAACGCACACTCATTCTTTAGCGTGCCTCAGTTAAGCAGTGCAGTGTAGCCCCTCCCATATGGGAGGAGCTTAAGCAGGCAGAATGCTTCCTGGCTTCAATAATAGTAAGTCAAGATATGGGTGGGGGGGTGGATAGAGAGATAGAGAAGTGGGGGGGATAGAGAGATAGGGGGGATAGAGAGATGGTGGGGAGATAAAGAGATAGAAAGATGGGGGGATAGAGAGATAGAGAGGAGGCGGGTAGAGAGAGAGGAGGGGGGATAGATAGATAGATAGATAGATAGATAGACAGACAGACAGACAGATATAGAGAGAGGAGGGGGCATAGAGAGATGGGGGGGGGGTGAATAGAGAGATAGGAGGGGGGTGGATAGAGAGATAGAGAGGAGGGGGGTGGATCGAGAGATAGAGAGATGGGGGAGGATAGAGATGGAGGGGAGGGAAGAGGGGCATAGAGAGAAGAGATGGAGGGGAGGATGGAGAGAAAGAGAGGGTGGGGGAGAGAGAAAGAGAGGAGGGGGGGATAGAGAGAAAGAGGGAAGGGGGGATAGAGAGAAAGAGAGGATAGAGAGAAAGAGAGGAGTGCGAGGAAGAAAGAAGCGTGTCCCGAGTACGGAAATGCCTGTGTCCAGGTTGTGATATTTCAGTGTAGTGACTGTGCAGACCTGGGCTGGAGCAGGTAGGATCGGTGTTCTAATTCCTGCAATGTTTGTCCCATTCCGGATTCCGGAACTCCAGACTTTTGGCTGCTCAACCTGTAGACCGGAAACGTTAGCGCCAGGAACCGCTGGGAACTAAACTGATGTTAGTGGGGAGGCTCGGGTCGGGGCGGCCAAATGCAGTAACACAGTTAAACTCTCGCTTAACAAAATTTTCGCTTAACGAAGGGTTTTAAAGCGGGGTCTACATGCGCAATATAGTTTCAATAGCATAATAATTTGTAAGTGCAGGAAAGCATACATGGCTATGGGATACTGTAAAAGAATATGAACAATTCAAACTTTTTTAAAGTAATTTTTAAAAACAGTTTTGTTGTATTGGCAATTTGACAGTCATCTGTTATTTCATTTTATATTTGCCATTTATAAGAAATGATTGTCGGTGTCAGAACATCGAATTGAACTCTTACAGGTTAATTCAGCTAATTTTACAATATATTTTATGGGTGTACAGGAAGGAACTCTGCTAAATGGAGCAATTTCGTTGATATGTGTTTGGCTCTCTGAAAACCTTTGGATGTCCATCCGAAAGTCCCTGTGCCTTGCTCCTCACATTTGAAACCCATCTTAAAACCTTTCTGTTCACTATTAAGCTTCCTCCATCCCTAGTTTGGGCTCCCAGTCAGTTGTGTGAAGCGCTTTGAGAAACCATCCTGCTGTGAAAGGCGTTACGCAAATATAACTCTTTGTAGCTGGATGTTGCAAATCCAGCAATTGTGATGGTCTGATCTGCTGCTGACTCGCGATTACATTTCAATAACAACAACAACTTTGATTTATATAGCGCCCTCCATGCCGGACGGCGTCTCAGAGCGCTTAATTCTTTCTTCATAACCATATAATTATAACCATATCATTTCTTTATAACCACACAATGCATTATTATATATTTAATGAATGAAATAGAATTGTCTGCCTTTCAATGAATTATCTACATATTGCAAACAGAGCCGAATAACCCACAAAGATTCAACAAGAAAACTAATGGGTTTTTTGCGGTTCGGAACAAATAGCTTTCCTTTGATAGTTTTGCTTTGTTAAATATTATGACCATATAATACTGTTTCAAGGAACAACAGGAAAGATTATAGTAATCTTTGCATTTAATATCGCGCTTTATCACATCATAAGGACATCTCAAAGCACTTCATAGAATACACTATAAAGTGACTTGACTGTATATATTGTGGGTGATACATGGCAGCCAATTGCACACTGCCATCAAGCAATATATGTATGATGTTTAAGCACCAAACATGTAAATTGAATATTTGGTACATAACAACTATTATAGGGAAATACTAAAAATAACCCTTATGTTTGATACTGAATACAGTGGGTACAACAGAGATTCACCAAATTGATACCAGGACTTATAGGGTTAAATTATGAGGGCAGATTGCATTAACTTGGCTTATCTCTGTCTATAACCAGGGTTCCCTCTGCTTCCTTTTCCTCCTGGATCTCTCCGCCATGTTCGACACAGTTGGATTCCCATCTTCCTCTGCCACCTCTCCTCATATGCCATACTCCTTGGCTCCGAGGTTCTAAACTCTTCAACCTCCCTGGGCTCTCCCTCAGACTCAACGAACCACTGCGCAATCTACATATCTGGTTCAACCTCCAGCTGTCCTTCCTCCCCCACATCCGGTACCCGACTAGGACTGCCTTCTTCCACCTCCGCCACAACACCAGCTTCTGATTGTACCTTACCCCAAATATGGCCAAAACCCCTGTACATGCGTTTGTTACTTCTTGGAGGGCGATCTGATTGAAGTGTTTCAATTGATAAAGGGATTCGATATGGTAGATACAGATAAACTATTTCTTCTCGTGCGGGAATCCAGAACAAGAGTGCATAATCTTAAAATCACTGCCAAGCCATTTAGGAGTGAAATTAGGATTAGTTTTCACATCAAGGGTAGTGTAAATCTGGAACTGTCTCTTCCAAAAGGCTGTGGATGCCAGATCAATTAAAATTTTCAAGACAGAGGTGACTAGAATTTTGTTATATCAGGTATCGATAAAGGAGGATAGTTGGGAAAATGGAATTGAGGTATAGATAAGCCATGATCTAATAGAATGGCAGAACAGGCTTGAGTGGCTGAATAGCATATTCCTGTCCAATTTTCCTATGATATGACATATTTTTCGTTCGAAAAATTTCCATCAAACACTTTACAGGATTTACTGTAAAGTGTTGTGAATGCATTTACAGGCAAACGTGTTTCAACGTTTGGAAAACTAATGGCTTAAACAGAAAATGGGTTATGAACCGTGTAGAAACATAAATGAATGACAAGTTTCTTACCTTCCAGTTGGTAGTCCAGAAAATCAAGTGCAGAGTCTGCGTTGACGTCCATTTTAGCAGTAATCTGGGTTACACCCTTCTTTGACATGTTTTCACCTAAGAAGGTTCCTTTCCAATTGTAGTAATTGCTATTCATTTGTGTGAAAAATTCTAATTTGCTAATTGAAGGAATGGAGAATGTGTGCTGTTCAGGGATATTAATGGCTGGGATGAAATTGATTGGTAAATTCTGCACGTTGGCTGGGATGTAGAATCCCAAAACAGACACCGCCGGAGTTCGGATAGAATTTGGAAACAGTCGAATTTCTTCAGTTGCCATTCCACCAAAAGGTATTGGAACAGTGAAAGATATTTTGTCCCTGCTGAGTGTACATTTAGCAGAGCCTTGACTGCAAAGGAAAACAATACAGAAGTTGAAATAAATTCAGGGAAAAAGATCTATGAAATTATCCTGAAATGCATTTAAGGCATTTTTTTTAAAAAAAAGCACAAATACAAGGGTAAAAATTATGATTTTCATCACAAAATTCCCTCAACTAATATCTATAAAATATTTGAAATAACCCTGCAATAATGCTAATGTAATCCTGTACTCAGTGAGCCGTTCCAGAGTATGAGCTAAGAGTGAAAAAACTGGAAATCCTCACAGATAGTTGTTTGAGGAAATGCATGTTGAAGGATTATGTCCTGGAGAAGTTTATTTTCAGAACAACTTTGAAAAATCGTGTCTCAAAGAAGAAGTAGCCTGTGATTATTTTCAGTTAATCATTTTCACACGGCCCCTCGCTCCACAGCTCATATGAAGCCTCCGCAGCTGAAGGCAGCGCAGAAGTGAGCCACGAGAATGTCCCCACTGTTAGATAAATTAGCTTTGAGCAACTCTTCAGTCTTGAAAGCAAATGTATCAGAGGGGACAACAGACAAAGGGGCAGATATTTAGGATTGTGAATAGCAATTTCAAGACAGATACCAGGAAGTTTATTAACTACTGTGATTATTCACAAGATTGTTCCCAAGATTATTGCAAAATTGATTGTATTTTGTGGGTATATGCAGCAGGCCAACTGCACACAGTAATATCTCGCAAACAGCCATGAGGTGAATGACCCATTTATTTCGGAGCGATTGTTGGTTAGGACATAGGAACAAAAAACACTCCCATCATCCAGCATGCATTGGGGGAGTTCAAGTCCGGTTGTGGGTTTATTTAGAGCTTTGAGGTACCACCACAACATAGTAAGTCACTGTATCAATTATAAGGATTATTATTATATTATATTGAAATAGTATCACACACAAAATGCAGTGACAATCAACTTCACTGTATATACTGTATATATACTGTACTTTATCAATATTTTATATAGATTTATATTCTATTATTATAATCACATTATTATATTATTATCCTGTTAAAAAGTGAGCAACTTAGGGAGATTAATATTAGTAAAGAAATGGTTTTAGGTCAATTGTCAGGTCTTAAAACCAATAAATCCCCTGGAACTGATGGCCTGCATCCTCGAGTTTTAAAGGAGGTGGCTACTGAGATAGTGGATGGCTTGTCTATGATCTTCCAAAATTCTCTGGCTACTGGAAAAGTCCCCATTGATTAGAAGATTGCAAACGTAACTCCACTAATTAAGGAGGGTGGGAGAGAAAATCTGGGGAACTATAGACCAGTTAGTCTGACATCAGTGGTAGGGAAAATTCTTGAATCCTTAATTAAAAACGTTGTTATGAGATACCTGGAAAACCACAAAAAGATTAGGCAGAGCCAACATGGCTTTACAAAAGGGAAGTCATGCTTGACTTATCTTTTAGAATTTTTTGAGGATGTATCCAGCAGGTTGGATAGAGGGGAACCAGTTGATGTGGTATATTTAGATTTTAAGAAGGCATTTGGTAAAGTGCCACACAAAAGGCTATTGAACAAAGTCAAGGCCCACGGGATTAATGGGAACATATTAACATGGATAGAAGAGTGGCTGATGGGTAGAAAACAGAGAGTAGGGATAAATGGGTCATTCTCAAATTGGCAGGATGTAACTAGTGGAGTGCCACAAGGATCAGTGCTTGGGCCTCAGCTATTTACTATTTACATCAATGATCTAGATGAGGACATTGAATGTAACGTGTCTAAATTCGCGGATGACACTAAACTAGGTAGCAGAGTGAGCACTGAGGATGATGCAAAAAGTTTGCAACAAGATATAGATAGGCTAGGGGAGTGGGCAAGTAGGTGGCAGATGGAATTCAATGTTAGCAAGTGTGAAATTATTCATCTAAGTAGCAAGAATAAAATAATTGATTATTTTCTAGAGGGGGAGAGGTTAGATAGTGTTAGTATTCAAAGGGATTTGGGTGTCCTTGTACACCAGTCCCAAAAAGTTAGTTTGCAGGTGCAGCAAGCAACTAAGAAGGCAAACGGCATGTTAGCGTTCATTTCAAAAGGTTTAGAGTATAAGAGTAGGGAAGTCTCGCTGCAACTGTATAGGGCTTTGGTGAGACCGCACTTAGAGTATTGTGTGCAGGTTTGGTCTCCTTGTTTAATAAAGGACATACTTGCCTTAGAGGGGGTGCAGCATAGATTCATTAGGTTAGTTCCTGGGATGAGGGGACTGACCTATGAGGATAGGTTGAATAGACTAGTACAGAAGAATTGGGGGGGATCTTATTGAAACATATAAGATTCTTAAAGGGCTAGATAAAGTAGACACTGAGGGACTGTTTCCCCGGGTAGGAGAATCTATAACCAGGGGTCACAGTCTTAAAATTAAGGGTCAGCCTTTTAGAACAGAGTTGAGGAAACATTTCTTCACTCAGGGGGTAGTGAATTTATGGAATTCACTACCCCAGAAGGCTGTAGATGCTCAGTCCTTGAACATTTTCAAGGCTGAGACTGATAGATTTTTGAAAACTAGAGGGATTAGGGGATACGGGGATAGGGCAGGTAATTAGAGTTAGGTGAGAAGATCAGCCATGATCTTATTGAATGGCGGAGCAGGCTCGAGGGGCTGAATGGCCTACTCCTGCTCCTAATTCTTATGTTCTTAAGCATTTTCAGGCATCTTGATAATGTGAAAGACACTATTAAGTTCAAAACAGAAAATAATATATTGTAATGTTGTAGAGGTTGCCATTTATTATTTTTATAGATTGAAGCAGACGTACCTTTTCAGGAATAGTTTTTCGGGAAGGTCAATAGAAAGCAATCCAATTTGCTCAAAGTTCAAGTCTTGCAGACTCCTCAGTTTCTTCTCAAGGGTGGCGGCATAAGGAACATTGTCAGAGGCCCTTTTCAGCCAACTATTCATTGCCTGCCAGAAGCAGAATACTATTGTGTCATGCCTGACATTCGTTGAATTACATGAAATATTAATACAATTGCAACAACAAAATTACATTTATAGAGCCCCTGTCACCTCGGGAGGTCCTCTAAGCTGATGAACAGTCAGGGGTTGGTACCCGAGCATGGGGGAGGGGCAGGGTGGGTGGGGAGGGGCATGGGGGGAGGGGAGGGAGTGAGTGAGATGGGAAGATGGCGGAAGGCATGATCGAAAAGGAGGGTTTTGAGACCAGCCTTGAAGGAGACAAGGGAGGAAGCGAGGCGAAGGGACTGTGAGATGAAGGCCCAAAGTGTGGAGGCAGAGAGGCTGAAAGCCCGGCCACTGATGGTAAGGCAGGTCTGGTGGGAGACCTGGAGAAGACAGGAGCCCACTAAACGGAGAGGGCAGGCAACTTACATTAACAAAGCACCTTTTACAGAACTGATTGTGAGGCTGAGCTAGAGAGAGAAGAGCAGACAGAGTTAGAGAGAGAGAAGAGAGAGAGAGAAGGATTAGTACTGTGGTGGAAACTGCAGTTGAAAACATAAAATGCGCTATACAAATGTAGTTTTGTTGTTGTTGTTGTTGTTCTCGTTGTAGGTCTTAATGCTAGGTTTTATGGTGGGAAGGGAAGTGACAAACAGAATGATTCCAGGATGGAATCTGGGAAGCAAGCAGGACAACTGATGGTGTCTGTATTGGGAAGGGAACATGAAGCAAGGCATTGTCTGCTTAGAGGAGAGAACCGACTGGGAAGTATGGGTGCAAAGATATGATGGGGGGAAGCAACGGGTGCATTAGAAAGTGAGGAAGAGGATCTTGAATTTGATGGATAATGGGGAGCCAATAGAACGGATTGTGGGTGGAGGTGATGGGCCTCCAACATGGAGCCTGGTGTAGGAGAGAATACATGTTGCAGAATTCTCCATGTTGTGCAGCTTGTGTCGGCAGGTGTTAGGGAATTTGTTGAGTAAGATATTGGTATAATCAACATTGTGGATGAGGATCCCAGCAGCCTGGGGAGTGGGGACTGGTACTGGTGTAGGTGTAGGTGAGCAAAGCCGAGGTTAGAGAAGGCTGAGCAATAGAGAGACAAGCTCAGAAAGGTGAAGTGAACATCTGGGAAGATCGATGCGGTAAGCATCAAAACTCAGACTGTGTTGATGGGAGGCAGGTAGGAAGCCCGTGTCCTGTTGAGATTGAGTTGTAGAAAGTTAGACCTCAAGTAGAACTTGATGTCTTACAGACGGACAATCAGTCAGAGCAGCAGTGGTTCTGGAGTTGAGCATAATGGCAGAGAGATAAGAGTTGAGTCTTATTTGCATACAAGTGGAAGTTAATCCCAGGCCTCCAGATGATGTCTGTAAGGCTGTGTGTGCGCTCGCGCAAGCCCAACTGCCATTAGAAGAGATGAAGTGATGGTGCTGGAATAGGTAAGTCATCCAAGATAATCACTATATGTGTTATAGGATTCTATGATTCCATTTACAGTCTAATTTCAATACACAAAATTATGTAAATTTACATTACAGAATAAGGCCATCCCTCAGACAAATGTCAATTCTACTGTCTTGTCTTATCCCCATATCCCTTCAAACATCTATCTTTCATATTCATTTCCTTACTAAAGTCAAAAAGATTGACTTACCACCATGAATTGGGAAATGATGTGTTTCACTGTCATGTCTGTTTGAGGCACTTTGCGATCCAAGAGTTGATTTGCGTGCTGCTGTATGTTCCTCTGGTAGGTGGACAGCTCAGGGATTTGATCACGGATTATTTGGATATCAGATGTCACCTCTGAATTCCATGACATTTGAGCCTTTTTAGAAACTATGAGAGGAAAAATCTGAAATAAGTTCAAGAAAATGCTAACATGCCACTCTATGGCCAAAGCCCTGACCTTGATTATAAAATAACTATTCTGTACAGGGCAGAGCATGACTTTTGTCCCCGTTCCATAGATCAGGCCCTGATTTAGAATGAAGTTACAATTGTAAATCTCACACTAATTGCCGCTAATTGTGGTGTTTGCTAATGCCATCTTAATTTCTTTTTTCTGTTTTTTTGTCCTCAGGCAGGTGGCTAACAATTATATAAACTCATCTCCGTGCTTAACAGTATTCGAATCAAACAGAGAGTTTCTCTTAATAGACTGCTCTCCCAGCTCTGGTGCCCAACTAGCAGTATTCAGTGCTTTGGGACGTCCTTCCAACATTTATAATTTATATTGTATTGTCTTAGAATGCTTCACAGTGGCAGAGTCAAGTTATATTACAGATTTTTCTCCAACTCTTAAAATATCTTTAAAAAATCACCTATTGGGATTTTGTTTTACCATGTTGCCTCTAATTCACAGTTTAACAATAAAATTACATTTCTAGAGCGACTTTCACGTCAGGAGGACGTCCCAAGGCGCTGAACAGTCAGGTTGGGACCTGATGAAGTGGAGGGGCAGGGTAGGGGGGAGGGGAGGGACAGAGCTAGGAGGGTAGGGAGAGAGTTGGGAGGGCAGCAGAAGGCAGGATCGAAGAGCATGGTCTTGAGATCGGCCTTGAATTAGGCAAGGAACTGTGGGTTGGAGTTCCAGAGTGTGGGAGCAGAGAGGCTGAAAGCCCATCCACTGATGGTAGGGAGGGTCGGGTGGGTGACATGGAGCAGACCGGAGCCCGATGAACGGAGGGAGACAGCATGGAGAGGTAGGAGGGGGCAATTCAAGGATACCCTTGTATTCGATCCTCTGGTAGCCAATCGAGCCAGGCGAGGGTGGGAGTGATGTAATCATGGAGCTTGGGGCTTAAGAGGACATGAGCTGCAGAGTTCTGGATGATCTGTAGCTTGTGAAGGGAAGAGCTGGGAAGGCTGGGATGTGATGAATTTATGTATAAATTACAAGAAAAAGAGAAGCCTAGTGATATTAGTAAATGTACAATATTACATCACAATTCAGCAGAAAGCACTTTAAATTCAAAATATTGTTCATTATCGATTCTTACTTTATATGTAGTAAAATAAAACATAAGCCAGCAGAAATATACCAATATGTTTACAAAATAAAAGCAACAATTATAAATGACATACATAATTGGATATTAACTTGATGTGATGCCTTGGAATAAGGGATAGCTGCAGCTGCATCCAACTGAACAGTATACATTTTGTCCATGTCCTGAAAGTAAGCGTTGGTGTTCGCCTCTACAGCCAGCAGAGGTATGGAGAGGAGGCCACGGAGCATGAAATCTTTTACTCCAGAACTTTAAAACAGAATAAGTACAGGTCAGAATTATAACCTTTATTGTCATTAGAACAGGTCAGAAACTCTTGTTGTCCCATCTTTTGCCGTTTGACAAGTAATTACAAAAGCAGCATTATTTTAATAATAATCCTTGTATTTTTATGCAATGCCTCATCGTGCCATTGAGACGTCTCAAAGCGCTTCACAGGAAACAGCATAGAGTGGTTGGACTGTGTATTTTGTGGGTGAAATGCAGCAGCCAGTTGAACACAGCAATGTCTCACAAATAGCCATAATCTGTAAAGTTTTTGAATAAAGCCATGGAAGCCATGGAATCTTTAACATTCACCTAAACAGGCAGGTGGGACCTCGCCTTAACAAATCATCCAAATGTTTACATTTAATGCAGATGAAAGTAGTAATTATAAGAATAATCCTTGCATTTGATATAGCGTTTTTCACATCTAGGCATCTCGAAGTGCTTCGCAAAATACATGTTAAAATGATTTGACTGTATATATGAGGGCGAAACGCGGCAGCCAATTGCGCACACGAGTATCCCACACAACGGTCGTGGATTGATGTGACTAATTTATTAGTTTTTTTTTAGGGATTATTATGATTATCAAATGGGCCAAACCATCACCTTGACCCATCTTCATTCTCAGTGCATTCAGTAAATTTATCGAGATCAAGAGTGTCAAACTACTGAATTTATTTTCTGGTCACTGCCTTAAAAGTTACTTGCTTGACAGTTATGGGCAGAATTTTGGAAAAATTCCATCTTAATATAGAAGCCAGTTTGCTGCATGACTTAAAGCATGGTTTAAAGCAAGGAACACAGCTTGAAATTAAGGCTGAAGATAAGACCTTTTAAAATAAAAATTTCCCGAGAACCGGTTTGGACCGTGACGAAAAAACGAGATTAGACAGTGAAAAAAAACATCACAGCCTGAGCTACATGAAACATCTCCATCATCTGGTCTGATAAACTTAACAGTTTCTTTGAATTTTTACTTGCAGGAATAATAGTCATTTGTTTCCCATAAATTGTTACGAGTGGAATATTATACACGTACCTTACATGTCCTACAAGGGTCAGGTCGGGCACATTTTTGTTTGTAACGTTAAAGCTGAGAACATATGAGGACTTTTCAGGTGCAGATGTATCTTGAATTCCTGTTTTCACACCAAATTCCATATCAAATTTGGGAATCTGAATGTCTCCTGTGACAACATGCGTATTTGCATTGTACGTAACAGTCATCGTAGCTTCTGTGCCTTCAATGCCTGTTCAGTGAAAACAATTTACAATTTCAACAAATCTCTGTGAATTAAAAATCTTGTAAATATAGTTAATTTGCAGTAGATGTTCGGGCAAGAGCTGTGAAATGTAAAGCATTTTTTATGAATCGAGAGTCATGGAATTGCAGCTTTTTTCTATATTCATTTGGGTTTTCACAGATGTCCAATGAAATATTCGGGCTTGATGTATAAAATGTATTCGGGTTTGCATTATCTGTAACAGGATTGTAGTGACTGGATTTTAGGCAAATTAGTAGCCAGCTTGGCAAGTTAGCATAATAGTGAGGAGGATAGTAGCCATCTGCAAGAGGATATGGATAAAATGGTAAAGTGGGCAGACACATGGCAGATGAAGTTTAATGCAGAGAAGTGTGAGGTGATACATTTTGGGAGAAGAAATGAGGGGAGCCAATATAGGCTAGCTAGATAGTACAAATTTAAATGATGCGAAGGAACAGAGAAACCTGGGGATTTGTGTTAGTGACTCTTTGAAAGTGGCAGGACAGGTAGACAAAGCTGTTACGAAGGCATATGGGATACTAGGCTTTATAACTAGGGGTATAGAATACAAAAGTCAGGAAGTGCTGATTCACCTCTATAAAACTTTGGTTAGGCCTCAGCTGGAGTACTGTGTACAATTCTGGTCACCACACTATAGGAAGGATGTTAAGGCATTGGAAAGGGTGCAGAGGAGATTTACCAGGATGGTACTAGGAATGAGGGACTTCAGCTACATGGAAAGGCTACATAGGCTAGGTTTATTCTCTCTAGAACAAAGAAGATTAAGAGGAGACCTAATAGAGGTTTATAAGATTATGAGAGGTTTCGACTCGTGGTCACAGATTTAAAATAGTTTCAAAACGAAGCAGAGGGGAGCTGAGGAGAAATGTTTTCACTCAGCGGGTTGTTGGAATCTGGAATGCATTGCCTGAAAAGGTGGTGGAGGCAGATTCCATAACAGCTTTTAAAAGGGAATTAGATCTTTATTTAGGAAGAGCAGGTCTGTTAGATTATGGGGAGAGAGCTGGGCAGTGGGATTGAGTTGCTCTGTTCAAAGATCCGGCACAGAATAGATGGGCCGAATGGCCTCCTTTAGTGCTGTAAAATTCTATGATTCTATGATTCTAAGATGTGATTGGCCAATGTATCTGGAGGATTGTTTCCCAAGACACCATGAGACGTTGTAATAATAATAGTAGTCCTTGCATTTGATATACTGTAATGCCTTATCAAATTATCGCAATATCTTAAAGCGCTTAACAAGATATACTGCAAGCTGAAGTGTCTGTATATTTTGTGGCAAATACAACAACAACAACAACAACATCAACAAATTACATTTATAGAGCGCCTTTCACGTCGGGAGGACGTCCCAAGGCGCTGCACAGGAGGCGTGTGACCCGAGCTGAGAGGGGAGTGTTCGGGAAGGGGTGAAACACGAAGGGGAGGTAAAAGAGTTCGGGGTGGAACAAAAGGCACGATCAAAGAGGAAAGTCTTCAAACTGGCCTTGAAAGAGGAAAGGGAAGAGACGAAACGGAGGGATTGAGGGATGGCATTCCATAGGGTGGGAGCGGAGAAACTGAAGGCCCGGCCTCCGATGGTGGGGCGGTTCGGGCGGGGGGCTTGGAGCAGGCCAAGTCCTGCTGAATGGAGGGTCTGGGTGGGCGTGTAGGGGGAGAGTAGATCGGTTAGGTAGGATGGGGCAAGGCCGTGTAAGGCCTTGTAGGTGAGGACGAGGATCTTGAACTGGATCCTCTGGAGGATGGGGAGCCAGTGGAGACGGGCGAGGGTGGGGGTTATGTGGTCGCAAAGGTGGGTGCGGGATAGTACACGGGCTGCAGAGTTTGGGATGGCCTGCAGCCTGTGAATGGAGGAACTGGGGAGGCCGACAAGGAGAGAGTTTCCGTAGTCCAGCCGTGAGGTGATGTACGCGTGCACGAGTGTTTCGGCAGCATGGGGGGTGAGATAGTTGCAGAGCCTGGCAATGTTGCGCAGGTGGAAATAAGCGGTGCCGGTCAAGGCTCGGATGTGGGGGAGGAAGGAGAGTTTTTAATCGAACATGATGCCAAGGTTCCTGATTGGCTTTGTGAGGTGGAGAGTACAGCCTTGGATGTTGAGGCTGGCAGCGCCTGATGTGCGGAGGCGCTGGCTTGAGCCAATCAGGAGGGCCTCGGTCCTACTCACGTTCAATTGCAAAAAGTTGTCCCTCGTCCAGGACTCGATGTCGGACAGACATGCTGTCAGAACATCGATGGTCTGGGGGTTGAGGGATGAGACAGAAAGGTACAACTGGGTGTCGTCCGCATACATGTGGAAATTTACCCCATGTTTGCGGATGACGTCGCCCAGAGGGAGCGTGTAAAGGGTGAAAAGGAGGGGGCCGAGGACAGAGCCCTGAGGGACGCCGTGAGAAACTATGCGGGGGTTTGAGGAAAAACCGTTGGAAGAAACAAAATGTAAACGGTGGGTCGAATAAGAATGGAACCAGTCAAGGACTGTGCCTTGAAGGTTGAGGTGGGAGGAAAGACGTTGAAGGAGGATGGTGTGATCGACAGCAGTCAATTTCATAGATTTATTTCATAGATTCAGAGAATTTTACAGCACAAAAGGAGACCATTCGGCCCATCTAGTCTGTGCCGGCTCTTTGAAAAGAGCGATTCAATCCCACTGCCCTGCCCGCTCCCCATAGCCTAATAGACCTGTTCTCCCTAAATAAAGATCTAATTCCCTTTTAAAAGTTGTTATCGAATCAGCCTCCACCACCTTTTCAGGCAATGCATTCCAGATTCCAACAACTCGCTGAGTGAAAAGATTTCTCCTCAGCTCCCCTCTACTGCGCCTTGAAACTATTTTAAATCTGTGACCACGAGTCACAGATTCACCCACGAGTGGAAATAGTTTTTCTCTATTTGCCCTGTCGAAACCCCTCATGATCTTATAAACCTCTATTAGGTCTCCCCTCAATCTTCTCTGCTACAGAGAGAATAAGCCTAGCCTATCTAGCCTCTCCTCATAGCTGAAGTCCCTCAATCCTGGCACCATCCTAGTAAATGTTTATGCACATCAATGGCCCACAAATATCCCTGGATTGAGTAAATAGTTTTAGTTGGGGGAATGTTAACCGGGACACCGAGAGAAACCCCCTTCCATTGTTAAGTAATGCCTTGGGATCTTTAATGTCCACCTGAACAGGTAGGGAATGTCTCAGTTTGATGACGAATCTAAACGAGGGCACCTTCAACAATGCCGTACTCCCCCAGCATCGCATTGGATTGTCAGCATTGACTCTATTGGTTGCAGGTCCCAGCATGACTGTGTTCAATTCTGGTACAAAAGTCAGGAAGTTCTGACTAAGGTTTATAAAACTTTGATTAGGCCTCAGCTGAAGTACTGTGTACAAATACTGGTCACCACACTTTAGGAAGGATATTAAGGCATTGGAAAGGATGCAGAGGAGATTTTCCAGGATGGTACCAGGAATTAGGGACTTCAGCTATGAAGAAAGGCTAGAGAGGCTAGGTTAATTCTCATTGGAACAGAGAAGGTTGAGAAGAGACCGAATAGAGGTTTTTAAGATCGCAAGGGATTCAACAGAGTAAATAGGGAAAAACTGTATCCACTGGTGGGCGTATCAGTGCCTCGTGGTCACAGATTTAAAATAGTTTCAAAAAGAAGCAGAGGGGAGCTGAGGAGAAATGTTTTCACTCCGCGGGTTGTTGGAATCTGGAATGCATTGCCTGAAAAGGTGGTGGAGGCCAATTCGATAACAACTTTTAAAAGAGAGGTAGACATTTATTTGGGGAGGACGAGTTTGCGCGGTTATGGGAAGAGAGAGAGCTGGGGAGTGGGATTAAATTGCTCTTTTTAAAGAGCCAGCACAGACACGATGGGCCAAATGGCCTCCTTTTGTGCCATAAGAGTCTATGATTATATGAGCCGGGTTCAAACCCATCCCTTTCCAATTCAAATAGCGTTATGGGATCTTTAGTGATCACCTGAAACTGTAGGTGAAACCCTAGTTCAATGTCTGTTCTGAAGAATAATAGGTCTCACAATATTACTAAAGTGATAGCCTAGACTTTGAGCTGAATAATAATAGTATCACTTGGATTTTATATTGTGCGTTTCACATCTTGTAGACATCTCAAAGCACTTCACAGAATGTACTGTGAAGTGAATTGACTGTATATTTGTGGGCAAAATGCCCAAAGTGTCCCAAAGTGGGGAATAACCCAAAGTGGGGTTTGAATCCACAACCTTCTCCACCAGTGGTCAGACTACTCATTGAAGTTGAGAATTTAAGCCCTATATCAAACACAAGGATTATTAGTACTAAATTGGAAGTTGCTAAATGCACTATTGGTGCAAACTAGCTTAAAATGCATTTAGTGATATGTTTTATTAGGAACACAAGAAACATGTCGGTTTATGAATTAATGAAACTAACCTCCTTCTGCTTTAACAACAAGTTGAACAGAGTGTTCTAAGTCTTTTTCTCTCGGAGATTGATATGTTACTGTCGCAGAATACTCACTTACAGCGCCAGTGGGTTCAAGCTCAACCACAAACCTAAATTGCAAAATAGAAAAACAGAAACATAAGCAACGATCGGAAGACAATAGGTCACAAATAACACGCCTATTGAAAATCATGCATGTCACATCACACTAGGGAAATTAGTAGAGTGTGTGGAATAAGGAGAATGTGGGTAGCCCAGATTTCACACAGGTCACAGTAATGCACATTTGGTTCACAACAGGAGTAGATATTTGCATGTTGCAATAATATTTTGCTATAACTTGTGAACATTGCTCTCGATGAGAAACCTAAGCTGCCAGCACCATTAAAGCTGTGGAAATCTCAATTTCTGGACAAAACTACCAACTGCACTGCGATAACTTCATCACTACAATACAATACTAAACTTCTGAAAGAAATCTGAAAAACTAAAGTCAAAATGCTCACACGTTCTTCCCTTTTTCCTTCTATTCTCTCTTGCTCTCCAATCTTTCTCTATCCAACAACAATTAATTACATTTGTATACCTGCTTTCATGTTAGGAGGACGTTCCAAGGTGCTGGACAGTCATGGATCCCCACCTTATCCTGTCTTTGAGATTAAAGTTCTTCAATTTTTTGTGATATTTGTTAAATACTGGTTTATACACTGGTTTTGCTCAAACATTGGTTTAAACCAGGACGTTTAAAGAGATTTCAGTTCACATAGTCTTTTGGGGCATTTCATTCTCTCTTCTGTACATCATTACAATACAGTTATGTGGCTTGTAGCTTACCTGCCACAGGCCGAATACTCACCTTGTTTCTCCAGTTAGTGGATATTTGGGTGATTCATCATTTGACTCAGAGTACGTAGCACTATTACATAGATCAAGGCCTGAGATCAGTGGTTTGCAGGATTTCCATTCCTGTCTACTCTCCATAATGGATGGGATTTCTTCAGTTTTTGTGCTGTATAACAGCGACAGTCGAGTGCTGCCGGAAAAGAGACATCAGTTAAAGCCACAGTTATGCTTTTGTTCCTATGAGATTGATCAGCATGAAAGAATTCATGTCATACCTCATACTGAGGAGCTTGGTTGGTTCCGTTGGTGCTGGGATGCTGAGTTTAACCTGACCGCTTTTCATGCTGATCCTGGCTTGAATACCAGACTCGTGATATAAATTGAAATTAATCTGAATTGCATTTCTGGTAAAATCAGGTACATTGACACCCAGTTGGGTCATAAATTCCATTCCAACTGATGGCTTGATAAACACTTCTCCCTGAGGTTGAAACAATATTGACTTCTGTTAACAATTGGATTTGCAAATTCAACAATTTCTTACAATACTTAAACAGTTTGCTTTTGATAAAGATAACAATTGTAAAGCAATCTATATTCACTGTTATTTCTTATTTTAAATACATGTATGTTTTGTGGGTGAGCTTCTCTGCCCTCGCCTTTTCCTGGTGTCCCATTCACGTTTTTAAATCCCACCCTGAACATCTATTTTGTTCTATCGCATTTTTAGCCTCCCCTTTAACCGATACACTCCGCAGTTTCTTGCTCCCCACAGTTCCAGTCTTCAGTCAGCTTTGTGAAGGGCATTGGTACATCCTTCCATCATGAAAGATGTTACATAAATGTAACTTAAACGTTTCAGGATATTCAAAAAAGCAAATTAACCCAGTGTTACCTGCTTCCTATCAACTTTTACTCCAGCTTTGGCACCTGGTGCGATTGTTCCCAAGAGGGAGAACTTGAGAGGCAGGCCAGCTCCAGTGGGAAAGTTAAATTGACTATCCAGGAACATATAATGAACAAATTGGTCACTTGTTACGCCTTTTATTAGAGCCTGTTTGATCTGTAAAATAAAAAGGGTAGCGCCCAGTAAACTCAAAAATTCACAGAACAATATATAATTGAGGCATATTATCTGCTTGTAATACACCAGTTCGGGTTCAAAACACTGACTGTCCAGGGCCTTGGGATGGCCTCCTGACATGAAAGGTACCACACAAATGTACTTTTGTTGTTGCTCTAAGTAAAATGGCATAAACAGTCCTTTGATATTTCATATTACAGTAGAGAGCTATACTGTATACTGTAGAGCTAAATATATACTATATATATATATATATATATATTCCACGACTGTTTGTGTTTGTGGGACGCTGCTGTGCAGAATTAACTGCCGCGTTTTCACCCACAGAAAAACAGCCAATGCACTTTACAGTATATTCTGTGCAGCATTTTGAGGAGTTATGAAGATGTGATATGGCACTATATCAAATTCAAGGATTATTATCTGCAATAATTTGAACTGGCCCCTTTGTGGATAAGCAAAGAGTCAGTAACTGGACAGCACACAAAATACAAATTAGCTAAGAGTGCAAACTACAAAATGTTCTATCCACATTTATACTGTCAATAATACTAATACTGGCTCTGCCAGCCCTTTCTCTGCCCCCAAAAAACATTTTCAAATAGATTATAGAATAGATTAAAATGCAAGTATTATTCTGTGTATGGCGACATGATGTACTGTACCTGGAAGGGAAGTTGCTGAAGATACCTGGAATGTCTTGATAACATGTTTACCAGCTGCTCGATATCATTGAATTGAACATATCCAAGTTCATTTCCGAATATTCTCAAGAAAGCATTTGCTTCTGGCGTTCCTCCGTTTGTGCTTATTTTCCTCATAGTTTTTAAAAAATTGATCATGAGTTCATTCATCAGACCCTGTTGAGTAATAATAATAATCATAATAATGTCAGGAAAGAAAGACACAGAATGATTATGAGATAACTTCGTCCATGGAGTCCTGTATTAGTTGGAGCATTCAACTCACGTATAAAAGGACACGGATGCGATTCCAGGGCAGGACAAAATTAAGGCGACTTTTTTTAAAACCACTGTTTACCTAGTTGTAGGTAAAAACCTGCTTGTTAGTTGAAGGACAGATCCCTTTTCTGAGGATAATAATCCCTTCAAAAAGAATTATAATAATTTGGTCACTTAATCCACGTTTTACACCTCGAACATAAGAACATAAGAATTAGGAGCAGGAGTAGGCCATTCGGCCCCTCGAGCCTGCTCCGCCATTCAATAAGATCATGGCTGATCTTCTCACCTAACTCTGATTACCTGCCCTATACACATATCCCCTAATCCCTCCATTTATCAAAAATCTATCAGTCTCAGCCTTAAAAATGTTCAGGGACTGAGCATCCACAGCCTTCTGGGGGAGTGAATTCCATAAATTCACTACCCTCTGAGTGAAGAAATGTTTCCTCAACTCTGTTCTAAAAGGCTGACCCTTAATTTTAAGACTGTGACCCCTGGTTATAGATTCTCCTACCAGGGGAAACAGTCCCTCAGTGTCTACTTTATCCATCCCTTTAAGAATCTTATATGTTTCAATAAGATCCCCCTAATTCTTCTGTACTCTAAAGAATACAGCCCTAGTTTATTCCTAACATATGAAGTTAATTCACTTTGTAGTACAGTATATTCTGTGAAGCGCTTTGGGCATCTCAACAATGTGATGAAGCGTTATATCAAATGCAAGGATCATTATAACTACAGGTAGCCCCCGATTTATGACAGAGTTGCTTGCGTTCCTGAAAAATGTCACGCAAATCAAAACGTCGTAAATCGAAACATGGTTTCTCATTTGGTCCCATGAAATACACTACGTACCAAGATGCACCAAATTTTTTTGTCATTAAAATGAAACCAAATGTCTTATAATCGATAAAAAGCTGCTAAAAAATTATATTTGTTAAATCGAAACCGTGTAAATAGAAATGTTGTAAATCGGGGGATACCTGTATATTACTAAACATATTAAGAGACTCAGAAATACTTACATCCTTTGGTGGTTTGCCGCCTCGGTTAATTTGAAACCAATTAAACAGCACTTCCGTCACCTTATCTGGAACTTTCCCATCCACCCAATATAGAGTGTGCATTACACTGTTGGGGAAAAATCCATCTGGTCCAAAAATAGCACTCATAGATGGTTCAAAGCCTTTCCCATCAATATCAAGCTGTGTAAAAAATAACCAGTAAATTTCAATCGATTACTTTCCAATAACTGAATTAGTTGTATTTTAATTGCATACAATTCTTCATTATTATATTAATTGATATGAAATTGTTCATATTTCATTTATTTTATTACTTTTAAATCCATGAGCATTCAGTCTGGGTTGCATTCCAATCTAATTGGCTGCAGTGTTTTGCCCACAAGATACACAGTCACTACACTTTACGGTATATTCTGTGAACACTTTGAGACCTCGAAGACGTGATAACGTACTATAGCTCCTGTGGATTAGTGGTTAGAGCGCTTGTCTTGCAAGCTGGGGAGACCTGTGTTCGAATCCAGGCAGGTCAGGGCGAACCTCGGGCAAGTTTCCTTACTCCACACACCCACCTAATAATAATCCCTCCAAAAAAACTACAATAATAAAATTGGTCATTTCAATCCACGACTGTTTGTGGGGACACTGCTGTGCGCAATTGGCTGCCGCATTTCGTCCACAATATATAGTCACTTCACTTTACAGTATATTCTGTGAAGCGCTTTGGGACGTCGATAAGATGTGAAAAGCGCTATATCAAATGCAAGGATTATTATTAATTCCTACCTCGAAAAGGTCAATGGAGTGACCCAACACGTTCAGAGTGGTTTCCAGCATGACTGCTCTTGGTTGAACAGTACCTGGTGTAAAAATGAGATTGCCTTGCATTGTGCTTATGACAGGCTCTTCAAAAGCCCATAGATTCAACGTTTTGGTTGTTTCGTAATATCTGGAGTATCCAGGAACATCCCAAATTGGATCTTTCAAGATTTCAGCAAGTTTGTTTTTGAGTCTGTGCAAAAACAAAATCAGAATACTGTTACAACCTAAAATTCCATGGAAATCTTAGTGAAAAACCAGCAACAAATTTATGTTCCTACAAACAATTCCAGAATTTTGAGAGACCGCTGTGAGATAAGGCTACCCATAGATATTGACTATAATTTATTGAATGGAAAGGAAATGTCCACGTCTTCTCAACCTTCAACAAACCACATTCATGCTAGATGAACATAGGAACTGAGCATCAGGGATAATGCTGCTTGTAGAGAACTCAATTATAGCATCACTCCCCACTCAGCTGACTGTGGTATGTCCTGTAGCTCAGTATTAGAGCACTTCCTCCTAGTGTGAGACCTGGATTTGATTCCAGGCTGGGTGAAATTCTTGGACAAGTTTTCTTACTCCACATACCTATCAATAATCCCTCAAAAAAAATTGGTCACTCAATCCAAGGCCGTTTGCGGAATACTGCTGTGCGCAATTGGCAGCAGCATTTCACCAACAAATATACAGTCAATTCACTTTACAGTATATTCTGCGAAGTGCTTTGAGACATCTATCACTCCCACCCTCGCCTGGCTCCATTGGCTTCCCATCCCCCAGAGGATCGAATTCAAGATCCTCGTCTTCACTTTGAAGGCCATTCACGGCCTTGCCCCCTCCTATCTCTCCAACCTATGAACCCGCCCGCCCCCTCCATTCAGCGGGCTCCAGTCTGCTCTATGTCCCCTGTCCGACCCACCCTACCATCAGTGGATGGGCTATCAGCCTCTCTGCCCCCACACTCTGGAACTCCATCCCACAGTCCCTTTGCCTCATTTCCTCCCTTGCCTACTTCAAGGCCGGTCTCAAGACCCTCCTCTTTAATCGTGGCTTCTACTGCCCTCTCAATTCTCTCCCTCCCCTCCTAACTCTCTCCCTCCTGTCCCCTCCCCCTACCCTGCCCCTCCCCCTTGCTCGGGTCCCGACTTGACTGTTCAGCGCCTT
The DNA here is from genome assembly GCA_035084275.1 of Hydrolagus colliei. Lineage (NCBI taxonomy): Eukaryota > Metazoa > Chordata > Chondrichthyes > Chimaeriformes > Chimaeridae > Hydrolagus > Hydrolagus colliei. Next base: position 1,154,547 of record CM068744.1, on the reverse strand, counting down.
GGGACGTCCTCCTGACATGAAAGACACTCTAGAAATGTATTTTTTTTAGTTATCTAGAAGATGTGAAAAGCACTACAGTATATAAAATGCAAGGATTATTGATATTATTATGGTTGCCTAACATTTTAATAGAGCAGTTCACTTACTCCTGAACTGTGGGCTCCTCTGATTGAAGAATATGAATCATATGTGAATACACAAAACTTTGCAGTTCCTGAGTTTGCTCAGTTGGCATATTTCTTGTGATTTTTCTTAGGTCACTTGTTGATGGATTCTTCATGACCATGAAGTAAGCTCCCAGTCTCTTCAGTAGAGGCGAAGTTACATCCAGATATACTTGAAGAAGCACACTGCGAGCCTGGAAGTCAATCATTGACAGGTAAGTGAGCTGGGTGTCACATCACAATATTGGGAGTTGGAACAGAAGCAGAATCCAGGTTTTAAAATAGAAACGGTAAGAATAGGCAACAAGGTTGAGTAAGGAAAATAGTAAAACACAGTTAAAAGACATAGAAGGAACAAGATTTGAAAGCCTCAAAGGCTAAAGTAAGTATAGGTAAATGTATTTCATGTATTTCTGCATTAGTATAGGAATGTTATAATAATAAAATCAAATCCTGATACTTCAGTATCTTCATTTCTTTAATATCAGTAAACTGAACTGATTGATCCACATAGCTCTGTATACAAGGATTAATAAACTACTCTAAATAGTAATGTTCAGACCTTAAACACTTGTGACTCATAGGAAAATATATTTTTCTCTTGGCCAGCTGGGTGGCTGACATATGTGCAAACCCATTTCTATGCTTAAAAATGACCAAACCAGATTAAGAGTTCCACACATATATGTATGCCACTTGGTGTCATCATCCGCAGACATGGGATTAACTTTCACATGTGTGCGGATGACACCCAATTCTATCTCTCTGCCTGAAACCCTCATCCACGCCTTCAATTACATCCCGGCTCGATAATGCAAATGTTCTGTAGGTCGGCCGACCCAATTCCTCCCCTCACAGGGAGGCTGCAGATAATCCAGAACTCTGTGGCCCATGTCCTTTCCAAACTCCATGACCCCATCTCCCCCATCCTCGCCCAACTCCATTGACTCCCCATCATCCAGAGGATACAATTCAAGATCCTGGTCCTCACATTTAAAGCTCTCCACAATCTCGCCCCCCACCCCACCCTACATCTGTGACCTCCTATCCCTTTAGCAACCTGCCCCCACCTCTGCTCAGCAGGCTCTGGCCTGTTCCACGTCCCACGACCCACCCGCCCAACCATTGGTGGGTGAGCCTTCAGCCACTCTGCCCCCAACCTCTGGAACTCCACCCCAAAGTCCCTCCTTCTCGCCCCCTCCCTGGCCTCCTTCAAGTCTCGTCTCAAGACTTTCCTCTTTGATGGACCCATCGGCAACTCCTTATTCCCCTCTTCCCTCCCCAACTCTGTCCTCAGCTCGGGTTTCAAGCAGTAACTGTCCAGTGCCTTGGAATGTCCTCCTGACATGAAAGACATTATACAAATGTAATTTTGTTGTTGTATATATATTATATACCGTAGTATATATTTATATTACCGATGCATGGGAATTTCCCCATATCCAGAGTGCAATATCTACTCTCTCTCTCTCTCTCTCTCTCTCTCTCTCTGTGAAGGGGTGTGGTGTGTTTACCTAATTCCATGCAGAATTAGATACACGCTTGAAACTGACATGTGTGGGGAATGAGCAGTGGAGTGGGATGAGATGAGATTACTCATGTGTGGGGGAAAAAAACCATTAGCACAAACATAATCATTATTTCCTGTGGACAATGAATCCAGATGTGACAGTTACCTCCTCGGTGAGGGCCATTTGTCTGAAAGCACGAATGGCAGCTTCCTGAACAGAAGTGGAAACCTTAGAGTTTTTAACACATTTCAGTAGTGTAGAGGTAATTCTGGGATTTGCGTTCTCCATTGCTTTTCCCATATTTCCTAGTGCCTGGAGAATAATGAAACAGATGAGAGGGCAAATTAAGTTCAATGCATTTCCAATGTGTTAATCAATAATGGGGCAAAAATATTGCGGTGTTTCTTATTCTATTGCATTTATTAATTAGCACAAAGAATGGGTGTTAAGAAACACTGCAAAAGTTTACCTCTTTATTCATGAAAATATGTATTTCTTATGTGCTCAGTTACAAAACAGTTACCTTTAGAGTCAAGAAGATCTTGTCTTCCTCACCAGAGCAGTCATTTCCAATTAATGACAGCATGTAATCCGCTACAGCCTCTAGTTCAGGCCCTACAGTCTGCTGCTGCTCATAAAACCTAACAGAGAAATATTACAGCATTATTGCTGAGAATATTAGAATATTACACTGATAGCAATGGTGTCCATTACATCCCTTCTCTTTCACAAGATGCAGTCCTGTAGCAAACAGTGGTTTGTATAAAAATTTAGCTGTAACTGCCAAGATTCTGAATTATAATGATTACTAAATAATGCCTGCATTAGATACGATGCCCTATCACTTTAAATATAGTAAATACTATATGAGCTCCTGTGGCTCAGTGGTTAGAGCACTTGTCTTGCAAGCTGGGGAAACCAAGCTGGAGAGACCTGTGTTCGAATCCAGGCAGATCAGGGCGAAACCTTGGGCAAGTTTCCTGACTCCACACGCCTAATAATAATCCCTCCAAAAAAAACACAATAATAAAATTGGTCATTTCAATCCACGACTGTGTGTGGGACACCGCTGTGCGCAATTGGCTGCCGCGATTCGCCCACAAATATATACAGTCAATTCACTTTACAGTATATTCTGTGAAGCGCTTTGGGACGTTGATAAGATGTGGAAAGCGCTATATCAAATGCAAGGATTATTATTATTATTATTATACAGTATATAAATTTAATTAGATTATTTTTGAACGGAACTGCTGAACAGATATAGAACTAATGGCCAGCACAGGAATAAATTCCTTGATCTTACAAACATGCTAAACACTTGAAATATTCACTTGAACCATTTCAGTGAGATTGGCTATACTTCGATACCATGTCTGATGTATAAACAGGCCTCTGACAATGTTGTACAGTACTGTATTCTCTCAGTCCTGAAGTGTCAGATTGAGTAGCATAGATTCTATTTGTTTTTAATTGTATTATGAGCACAGCTGCAATTACAATGTTTTTATGGTAAAACCCAAGTAGAAAAAACACCATTCAAGTTTGTTGGTGGTACTAGATACGCAGTACAGTAAACACCTGTTTATCTGTGACCCGACCAACCATAACTTCCATATAACCGGCACCGCAAAAAAAGGTCCCCATTCGAATAACCGGAAGTTATCCGGAAAAATATCCCTTCATGTCAGTATTTTGGAATGCTGCTACTAGGTGCCTGAAGGTGGCGCTAGCTCAGAATGCTGCCAGTACAGTATTCTGCAGAGTGTACAGAGGTACACTCTCCGGTTTTGAGAGAGGAGGGAGAGAGCGAGGGCGAGTTCATTAATTTAGTCACAAAGCAGCGAAACACGCACACACCCTGAGCAAAGCTTGCAGATCAAAGCATATAACAGCTTTTATTTTGATTTAAAAAAACACAAACCCCTGCAACACCTCTCAAGTCTGGTTTATTTTACAAATACCTTTAAGCTTGGGAAGCTGCCGTGTATATCAGAAACACACTCAGCGCCTCCCCTTACCCCAGTCTGATGTTAAAAACAAATCTAAATTGAAAGTGAAATGAAACGTTTGCTTTCAATGCCGATCCTTGGATCATTTGGAAGGAAAGTTAACTGAACAGTGACAGCTTTTTCAATAACACGTTTGTTTTCCTCTCTTCTGGCCCCAATGAGAACAGTGTCATTCAGACGTGTAACTTTTTACATGTCTAGTTTAAAGATCTCTCTGAACTGCCTGGTCACTGTGTGTAAAGGATTATTATTATTATTAAACAGTATATTATATTATCTAAATGATTATTTAGTCTATTATTAATATGCTATGTGTTAAAAAATGTAATTAATTTTTTTTAATAATTTTTTTGTGTTGGATTTTCAGCCAAATATCTGGCAGGTGCCTTAACCGGCATTGGCCAGGTCCCGAGGATGCCGGATAAATGGGCTTCTACTGTATTTGGTCATTACATCTCATTACCACTAGATGAGGCACTTTGAAGTGCCATTGTGTCTCTCAGGTGAAAGGCCTTGCAGTCCCACAGCCTCTACCATCTGCCCCCAGAAAAATCAGCATCAGACACAACATATACTCCTCACAACAAACAGTGCAATGAGTGAAGACACAAACAAGGATGTGGAAGGCTGGAATGGGTTACTGAAATCCAGATTTTAGAAACTTGAGATAAATCAATCCCAAGAATTTACATTTGCCATCTACACTAAAAAGGGTTATTTTGCTTTAAAAAACTATTTTATTTCAACGTAATCTTTTACTTACTTCCTTACAGTGTGACTCAGTCCGTAAAATGTAGCCCGTGACTGCCGATGCTTTGCAATAATTAAGTTCAGCTGAAGTCTATGCTTACACGGTGAAGGTATGAGTCCCATGGCATATGTAGTTGCATCGATGTACATAGTGGACATTGGTTCATCTTCATATATCTTGATGATTGCGAAAGAACATTCTTGTGTACCACATTGGGGGAGGGCTTGCTGAGTAATGGATCTAGTAAAAAGAAATAGATCAAAAGTAAATAAAGCAAGCAGGTCAGCTATTTTCTTTAGATACTGAAGTTGTATCGCACATTCCTAAATTCAATTTCTCTATTACCTGGACGTTTCAATTAGCTTTGGTAAGACATTCAAAAGTGTAACTTTCTCCAAGCTCCTCAAATCAACCACAAATTTCTGGAACAAATTGGCTCTTTGTTGGTTGTGAGCTTTCTCAGCCAGCTTGACAAGTTCTTGTAGAGTTGCCAGGGCAGTATCTGAATTCTTTGTTTTGCTCTCGGTAAGCTCCAACATCAAGCTTTTCATGTTCGATTTATCTATGAATAACAAATTTAAAATGAACTTTGTTACAATAATACCACAGCATATCCATAATCAATGAAAATGTTGTACAAAACAACGTATATTTACTATTCATTTCTTGTGAACAATGTACTTATAACAAACAAAACATCGCAGGAACTCCAACTGATTAATTAGGGTTATCTTTTGATTGGTAGACAAAGGCACTTCAGACAATTTTGAGAGTCCCAAAGACGCTCAGGGTGAATCTGAAGATATTTCTTTTAAAGTTTGAGATTCTGCAGAATTTTGGAAAAACCGTAAATGAAGTTTGATTTGGGAAGCCAGGTTTCAGCACATTTTATAAAAGGCGAGTTTGTGGCCTATACCAGACTAGGTTGAACAGTGGAGAAAGGTAAATATCCTAGAGGTTTGGTTTGAGCTTTATGTAGATTGAGTTGGGTCTATTTGAAATTTGCAATACTCCCTTGGATTGAAGGATTGGGACACGGTGCATGACTAGTTAACTTTTGTGTGTTCTTTCCTTGTTCCAGCCTTCTATGTCCTAACCGTGTGACTTACTACTGAGCTGCTGAGACACCCAAACCCCATTTTGAACACCTGGGAGGCTTTTGTTTTCCTAATGGAAAATGTATCTCGAACCCTCAGAGGGCAGCCAGCAACACCTCCAATATATGTTAATGAATGGAAGAGGTTGTGAGGAAGGTTGGTTGAGGCCAGGACACTGGACTCCTTTAAAGATGGAAAGATGGTGGAGTGAATGTTCTGGACGGATGGGATTGGATGAGCCAAAGGATCTTCTTCAGGGAAAGCAATCCCATGATTCCTATTGGATACTGTTGCATTTCACCAAATAAGCAAAAAAAATTGCAAGTAATGAAAGATTCTTGAAAGGAGGATTTTGGTGCAGCTAAAAAGTAGTCATTGTACCTTCGATAAAGTATCGGTTGTTGATCCGAATTGAGTTCTCCAGTTTGAGTGTCTGTTTAATGGTTGACATCAGTCCATATTGGTTTCTGATACAAAAAGGAAAGAAAGTGTTTACCTGGGACTCACTGCCTTGTTAGTCTTGTTACAATTAATGTCTTAAAGAAGCCAACCGATATTCATTACAAGTATATTATTGTTGCTAACCCACGTGGAAGCCTATAATTAGATCTGGCTCTAGCCCACAAGACTAATAATCCGTTAGATATAGCGTCTCATCACATCTCGAGGCTTCTCAAAGCATTTCACAGAATATAATGTCAAGTAAATTGATTGTATATTTTGTATGTGAAAATGTTCGATTATTGTGGAAAATTGTTAAATTTGCTCTTTATTTTGAAGCTGACTCTTTTTAAAGAACTACATAATAACAGCTTCCCATCAATTGAAGAATTTTTATATTTCCGTTTGATCTCATAGTTTTAAACAAACTGGCCTTATACAGTAGTACAAAATCAAAGTTTAAAAAAACATAATCCTATGAAAAGTTTATTTGTACAGCAGCATCACATTCAATGTCACCAGGAATCTTGGAAGCTGTTTTGCAATTTATGATCCATCCAAATATAAATTTAGTATAAATTAATATGAAACTTTATTAAGGTTTTCTGTAGAGATGAGAAAGAATAAAGTTGAATTTAGCCACTTTGTCCAGACCACAGACACATCCATTTGACAAAGGTGGAGGTGGGTTTCACAGTCAAGTGAGACATTGACACGGGTAAAGTTTTAGAAAATGTTATACCATCACCAATCTTCATTACCGGTCTAGATTGTTCAGCTCGCCCTTCATTTCTGAATTAACTGTAAAGGGAGGAATCTCACTACAGAAAAATGTGTGAAAGCAAAATTACCCACTGCTATTAATCATTAGTAATCAATGAAACAACCTACTTGTGAGAGGAAGGCAGTAAAATGTGTTTTTCATTGCAGATGGCCTCTGTTACATATTTCTTCCTCGCATCCAGTGAGTATGTGCAAGACTGGCTACTGCCCAGTTTGGATGATGGTGAATACTCCTATGGATATATATACACATGAAACAAGCAATGGTTGTACAGCTAGAAAGAAAATTTATATGAATTTGTAATGAAATAAAAACAGAATTACTGGGAATGTATAGCAGGAATAGCAAGACAGATCAGAAAGAGAAGGCCAAAGCATTGCTTCATCCTGGAGTCTCATAAGAACATAAGAAGTAGGAGCAGGAATAGGCCATTCAGCCCATTGAGCCTGCCCCGCCATTCAATCATGGCTGATATTCTACACTAACTCCAGCTACCTGCCTTATCCCCATACCCCTTAATCCCTTTATAAATGAGAAATCTATTTAACTCAGTCTTGAATATGTTCAAGGACTGAGCATCAGCAGCCCTTTGGGGTAAAGAATTCCATACATTCACCACCCTCTGAGTGAAGAAGTTTTTTCTCAACTCAATGTGAAAGGGCTGACCCCTAACTTTAAGACTGTGACCCCTGGATTTAGATTCTCCAACCAGGGGAAACAATCTCCCACTATCTATTTTGTCGTGCCCCTTAATAATCTTATAGGTTTCTTTAAGATCCCCTCTAATTCTTCTATATTCCAGAGAATATAGGTCCAAATTAACCAACCTATCCTCATAACTCATCCCCCTCATTCCAGGTACTAACCTAGACTTCCCTTTTGTAAAGCCATGTTGACTTGACCTAATTATATCGTGCTCCCCTAAATACCCCACTCAAACATCCTTAATCACAGATTCTAAAAATGTTACCTATCACCGATGTCTCCATCAAAGTTAAGAGATCAGACCAGAAACTACTTAGAATAGAAGTGCAAGGATTCAGTTAAAAACAGCAAATCATTACATTTACAGAAGCAAGGCTCACACTGCTGAATCACTGTAAGACTGAATCGTAGGCTGCTAAAGTTGCTAAAGGCCTGTACAGATTTTGAATGGCATATCTGCAATAAGCAAATCTTGTTGAATGTCTTGAAATTGCAATTGTATTAGTTCAATCGCGTTAATACTGAAAGGAATTTTTGCAGTTTTCTTACCTCACCTCCAAATAGTGCAAAAGGACTGAGTTTTACACTTGTGGGATAGTTCATCCTGCACTTTGTAAGGTCTCGGTCAATGCTCACATCAATAGCCACCGATTCTCTTCTGCTGTTGACTGCAAAGTGACTCTCGCATTTGCCGTAAATAGAATCCTGAGTCACAAGGAAGAAAATTAGAGGAAGCTTTCTCCTGGTTTTACTTCTTCAAAGAATAACTGAGTGAGGCCGACAACTTCTTCCAGTTAGTAGAGCATCATTGGCAGGATTTCCCAAAGGGGTTCCTCACAGTTTCTTATGGTTGTGAGGTTTCAGTCACTTCAGGTTTACATTTGAAGGATTGTGCCGAAGTAAAGTACCTTAGAGCAATAGCAACACCAACTACTGGCAAGTATATACACTTGTGTGAAGGGTGCTATACAAATACAAGCTGTTGTTGTTGCACCTCTAGAAGACGTGAAAAGCGCAATACCAAATCCAAGGGTCATTATTATTATTATCTTAACAATTCTTCAAATGTAAGGCTGAGCATTAAGTTCAGGTTATATTTGTAGGATTGTTAAGGTGCACTTACAAAGGTACAAACAACAACAACTTCAATTTATACAGCGCCCTCCACACCAGATGGCGTCTCAGAGCGCTTCACAGTAACGGATCCCGGGACCGAGCCAGGGGCAGGGGCAGAAAGGTGACCGAAGGCTCGGTCGAAGAGAAAGATCTTTAGCCATGTCCTGAAACTGGGAAGAGAGGGGGCGAGGGGAAGGGAGTGAGGAAGGGAATTCCAGAGCCTCGGGGCGTAGTGGCTGAAGGCACGGCCGCCGAGGGTGGAGCGGAGGATTCGGGGGGACATGGAGGAGGCCAGACCCAGAGAAGCGAAGGCAGCGGGTGCTGGGTTGGGGGGAGAGGAGATCAGAGAGATAGGGGGGTGCAGAGGAGTGGAGGGATTTGAAAACAAGGGTGAGGACCTTGCAATCGATCTTCTCAGGGACAGGGAGCCAGTGAAGTCTGGCAAGGACTGGGGTAATGGGGGAGCAAAGTTTGGTGCGGGTGACGCTGCCTACCATGTGAAACTGATAGCTGAGCCCAACGTGAATACATCTCCATATTTTCACTTTCCAGTAGAGGTCAGCAGATATCAAACAAAAGCAGGAACCTTGGCTGATCCTCTAAATACTTCCCTTATCTGGAACCAAGCAATCAGTGCCTTATAACTGAACTAACTCAGCACAGACCTTATTTAACATCTTACGTTGCTGTTTTATTTGGCTTTGGTTAGCATTGGACAGTATCTTTCTCAATGAAGTCATTAATGCAAAATGCAAGGATTATTATTCAGATTTTTTTCAAATATTTTATAAAATCCCCTCGAAATATGATCCACTCATTTTAAATTAGATTCTTACCATGAAATGAGTCTCTGTGTCATTACTAGATTCCATCGGCACCAAAAGAGTGGAAATGATACCTCGCTTGATGTTGAGAATGTTGGTGGATTCATCTCGATGTGGGTACAAAATGATGCTGTTATGTCCTGATATTGTGAATTTCAGCTCATATCTACAGAAAAGATTTCATTCAGTGGCCATATCTTTCCAAAGTGAATCCTTCAATGATACTAGCAATCTAAAACCAATTATACTAAGCTGCTGATGTGCCTAGGTAATATTAATAATCATTTATCCTGCACACACTCAAAATTTTACCACGTTTGCTTCCAGCCCATTTGTTTTGCGAACAACACTTGCAACAAGGAGTCCGAAAGCAAAATCCCAGCCCCAAAACCATTGCTCAACCATTGGAATTGCAATGTTTATCACAAATTTGGTATGGAATGCTACAATTTATTAACAACTTTTAAAAGAGAGGTAGACATTTATTTGGGGAGGACAGGTTTGCAAGATTGTGGGGAGAGAGCTGGGCAGTGGGATTGAGTTGCTCTTTTCAAAGAGTCGGCACAAACTAGATGGGCCAAATGGCCTCCTTTTGTGCCATAAGATTCTATGATTCTATGAGTTAAGGATCAAACCAGAAGTCTCAAATCCTGGCAGGAGCTTTTGGTTGATGGATGTTGTGGATACATTGTCAACCCCATTGCAAAGAAGGTACAAATACTGTATTTAGTTTGATTTCTATTGCTCAGCTTCAAATCATTTTCAGGAGAGAAATCCACAAGGCGCAGAATCCTGAGATAAGGTTGATGTTACTTACTGGGACATGGCTTTCTGGAAGTCCTCTGACTCTTTAGATCTTCTGAAGATGGGCTTGCCCTCCGCGTTGATGCTGTGCACTTCCCGAAGGGAACACTGGTTTACCTGCATCAGGAGCCCACAGTGCCGAGGGACATCCAGTTCAACCTAAACACAAGAGGCAAGGTTACAGCAAGGCTATAGCTGAAGGCTACAGCTGTGGAGTTTCTGCATTCATGTTTAACCTTCTTTTAGCGAATGAGCTAAGATCATATAGAACTCTAAAGGAAAAGCCCACTTGAAGAAATGTCGGGAAAGTTGGGAAAATGTCAATTAAAAAATGCTTTGAGAATTGCTAGGAGATATGAGTTTACCAAAAAGGCAGCACACCGATTTTGATCAACAGATATGTAGAAAAAGGTGTTAGTAGATATATTGCAGTTACTCAAAGTGTTGAGCAGTAATGTTACTGGATAAACCCCAGGGCATAGCTGGTTAGTTTGGAACATCTCACAGAGATCAGCCAGAGTTTGGGTTTAATTCCTCTCAGTTTCATTAAAGGTCAGATTATTTAGTGATTTCAAACACTGGCTAGTTTAAAATAGTTAGAATCTTAGAAACAATTGTGTTTATTAACTTAGAGTTTGAAACATGTTGGCGATCTCTTAACAAATTAAATGTTTATTACAGTACTTTTATTCTTCAAATATATTTGACAGAATAATGTTAGGAATTATTCTGAAATATACTTGAGGAATAAAAAAAGTTTCTATATTACATTTCATTGTTTAAACTATTCAAACATATTGTGTTCTATAAATGAACCTTATTCAAAAACGCTTCGTTATATACCATTTGATCACATGCCAGACTGCAGTTTTTAAGCATTGAGCCTTCAACTTACTTTGCAAGACAGCTTGACACCAGATCGGGAGTTTGCAGTTCCAGGCACACCATTTAAGGTCTCTGCTTCATAGTTGTATACATACTTCCAAAGGTTTTTGAAACGAAATGACTCTCCTACATTGTATGAAATAAAAACAATTGAATGGATTGTGCTTTAGATTGTTGATTCTCAAGCAGGTTGAAACTTCAGGCAAGTTTCCTTACTCGGCATGGTTCTGTTTAGTCAGTAAGTAAGAAAGGGGTTATTAGTAATATTATCGATTAGTAGATCGCTTTCTGGAGGCAATAATACATTAACAAAAATAATAAATAATTTGGTCACTCAATCCATGATTATTGCTGTGCGCAATTGGCTACAGTATTGACTGTAAAAAATGTACAGTCAACAGTGTAGGGGACACTCTTTCAACTCCCCGCTTTACAGTATAATGTGTGAAGCTCTTTGAGACATTTGAATGACATAAGCACATAAGAATTAGGAGCAGGAGTAGGCCATTTAGCCCCTCAAGTCTGCTCCGTCATTCAATAAGATCATGGCTGATCTTCTGACCTAACTCTAATTACCTGCCCTATCCCCATATCCCCTAATCCCTCTATTTTAAAAAAATCTATCAGTCTCAGCCTTGAAAATGTTCAAGGACTGAGCATCTACAGCCCTCTGGGATAGTGAATTCCATAAATTCACTCCCCTCTGAGTGAAGAAATGTTTCCTCAACTCTGTTCTAAAAGGGTGACCCTTAATTTTAAGACTGTGACCCCTGGTTATAGATTCTCCTACCAGGGGAAACAGTCCCTCAGTGTCTACTTTATCCAGCCCTTTAAGAATCTTATATGTTTCAATAAGATCCCCCCTAATTCTTCTGTACTAGCCCTAGTTTATTCAACCTATCCTCATAGGTCAATCCCCTCATGCCAGGAACTAACCTAGTGAATCTACGCTGCCCCCCCTCTAAGGCAAGTATGTCCTTTAATGATTTGACATGGAGTTTACTTCATCCCCAACTGTACAAAATCTACTATATGGCTCACTCACCCAGGTCCCCCCACCCCCCCACCGCATACACATGCAAAACAGCTCGGATGCCCAACCAGCAGTTCTCAGAGACACACTTCTGATGTGAAAGGTGCTACATACATGTAAATTGAACTAATTTCTCTGCGGATATATATATATATAATGTATCTGTACTACCTCAGCCCCAAAGATAATCGAGCTAAAACCTTCAGTCTTTCAAACATAGATAGGAGTCACTCTGTTACACCGATCCCTATATCTTTCATTACTATTTTGAAGAATGTTTCGGCAGAACATGAATGATTTTTGTTTGGAGTTCATTCCAAATATTCACAACCTGATGAGAAAACTATTTTTTTGTCAGTTCTAGTCCTGCTAAACTCTCATAGCAACATGGGAACAAGAGAAGGCCATTCAGCCCTCTGAGCATGTTAACCATTTAATTATCTCATGTCTGATCTGTACCTCAACTAATCCTTTCAATTCCCAATTTCCCGCTTTCTCACCCTATCCCTTAATACCCTGACCTACGCAAAAACCAAACAAACCCCACTCTTGAAGATGTGGATGGATCCAGCATCCGCGATCTTTTAGGGGAGAGTATTCCAAATTTCTACTCCCTTTGAGTGAAAAATTGCTTCCTGATTTCACTCTTAAATGGCCTATTCTCATTTTAAGACTATATCCCCTTATTTTGGATTCCTGAACCAGAGGAAATAGTTTATCTATATCTACCCTATCAAATCCCTTCATCATCTTAAATACCTCAATCAAATCACTCCTCAACCGTCTAAACTGAAGGGAATACAATCCACGTTTACGCAGCCTTTCCTCGTAACTTAACCCTGGTCTATAGTGTCCGGGCTTTTCTCTCCCTTCTTAAATAAAGGGCTGAAATTCCCAATTTTGCAATCTAATAATTGATAAACTTGTTTTACAACTAATCACAGATAATGGTCTGAAGATTGACTTGAATGACCATGTCAATCTTCACAACATTTTAAGAAGCATATAAGAACATAGGAAGACCATTGGAGTAGAACATTGAGCTCCTTGACTTAAGTGCACAATTCCTGAATCTAGTGAGCTTTAGAAAATTATGAAAAATGCATCTACAATTTCCTCTCATGTTCCTCTGTGAATTTTCCATCTTAACTATACATTAAGATACATTAGAATATACAACACAGAAACAGACCCTTCAACCCAACTGTAACAAGTGATCTATGCCAGTGTTTATGCTCCACATGAACCTCCTCCTACTCTTTCTCAACTAAGCCAACAAGCATAACCTTTTATTCCTTTCTCCGTCATGTACCTGTCTAGCTTCCCCTTAAATACATCTCTTCTATTTGCCTCAACAACTCCTTGTGTTAGCAAGTTCCATATTCCCACGACTCTCTGCATAAATTTCTTCTAACTTCCCAATTTGATCTATTTGGGACTGTTTTATATTGATGTCCCTTGGTTTTGGTCTCTCCCACAAGTGGAAACATCTTCCCTGTGACTACCCGATCATCTTGGCTGCTTTTCTCTGCCCTTATTGCTTGCTTCACGTTGTCCTTGTGAAGCAGACATGCCCAAAACTGTGCTAGCAAATATTGAAAATGTTGTCTCATCCGTTTACTTAAGCTTCTATAAATTCGTGACAATATTAAAAAAATATCACATAATACATCACAACTCACTTAAACAGGTGTCTTGTGTGCCATGAGAACTCTCGTCCCTCTCTTCTGAAAAAATATGTAACTTTGTAAATCATTGTTTGACAAACACCATTTTTTTTAACCTTGCACATGTAAGCTATCTCTTATTTCATTCATGTTACCCAATTTAGTTTAAAGCATAATATTTGATTGAAGAAATTATTTAAATTAAATACAACATCCTGCAAAATTGCTCTTCCATTCCAAAAATGTAAACTTTATTTATTGACTAGTGCAAAAAAAATTAAAGACCTAGCAATATTGATTGTGCACTTGAAGATTTTTTTAAAAAATTGTACAAAATATCCTCAAGTTAAATTTTTTAAAACAACAACATATACTACTTAACACATAAGAACATTTATAGGAATTCTATATTAATTAGTTTTAGATTTTCAAAAATATTACAGGTTTTAGATATATGTCCATCTGCAATGTAAACAGTAACACAATTAACACAACATATTTCACTGGACATACAGCAATTTTATGTTTGTATTTGTCGGGTAATTTTATTTCTATGAAAAATGTACAAAGAAACTTACGCGCTGAAGCACAACTGCTCAAAAGCAGCAAAAGGCTGAGCTCTGTGCTGAAGCCCATGCTGGGCAGTGTGGTCCTCACTGCCACAAATTGGTGCAAACCTTCAGCTGAAAATGTCAGGATTGTCCCGGGCGCGGGATTTATACACTGCTGAGCAGCTGGGTCATTCTGCTTCGAAGTTCACTGCGTTGCCAAAGGGATCAGGAAGTCAAAATGTTAACCCTTCAGGGTGTTGTTGGGCCTTCAGTAGTTATTTTGGCTCCCAAGGACAATTCTCACTTGTTTTACACTGAAAACAACGACGGGGATAATGTTCGTCTAAAAGTGTAATTTTGTTGTTGTTATTCGTCAAACATCAGGAATAGACCATCGCTGTGATAGTAATTCTAAAATAAATGCAAAGTCTGTCCATTATGATATAAAGAAAAAAGAATCCCAAGTTTCATCCCAATTTTGTTTTCTTGAACGTTTTCTCCTATTTTATTCCCTTTTATTATTTTAGCTTTAATGTTGTTGTTATTATTTTACTGTAATGCCAAGTTTTTGGCCTTTTCTGAACTATCCTATCCTTTCAACCTACATTTATATCTCTAAAGCCTAAATTCCATTCCAGATCCTATATTATGTTTGAGGAAGTTGGCATTCATTCCTTAACAATAACAACAACAACGACAACAAAATTACACTAGTATAAACGCCTTTCAATTCAGGAGGACCCACTTAAAATTCACATGGACCATCTCTGACTCTTCCCTTCCCTTCATCGACTTTTGCATTTCCATCTCTGGCCATGGATTATCCACACATATATTTTACAAGCCCACCAACTCCCACAGTCACTTGGACTATACCTCCTCTGACCCCACCTCCTGTAAAGGCGCCATTCCTTTTCCCAGTTCCTCGGCCTCCGCCGCATCTGCTCTGACGATACCACCTTTCACGCCAGAGCATCTCAAATGACTGTGGGTCAGGCAGCATCGATGGAGAAAGGAAAAGTGAGTCAACATTTCAGGTCCACGACACTTCTTCAGATCTGGGCATGTTGGGAGAGGGAAGCTTTTAAGGATTAACAGAGAGGGAGAGGCAGGGCAAGGAAGACAAAGGAGAAAATGGGTTAGAGGGCAGGAGACGATGAATTAAAGAGGTGTTAATGTTGTGAAACAAAGAGGGGGTGAAATTGGAGATCAGATGGTCACAGAAGAGGGGGAAGGTGAGCTGCTCTGGTCTGAAATTATTGAAATCAATATTAGGGCCAGAGGGCTGTAAGGTCCTCACCATCCATAGTCTCCTGCGTTGTTCTAATGAACTGCAACACAAGCTCGAGGACCAGCACCGTGTCCATCTGCTAGGGATGTTACAGCCCTTTGGCTTTAATATTGATTTCAATAATTTCAGCCCATAACAGCTCACCTTCCCCCTTTTCTGTGACCACCTGATCTGCCTGTTCTTTGGTAATTTCACCCCCATTTTGTTTTAACATTATTAACACCTCTTATCCTGCTCTCCTTCCCCCTACCCCGACCCCTCCCCTTGCCATCTTTCCCCCCTTTTTCTCCTAATCCCACTTCCATGACTGTTTGTGGGACGCTGCTGTGCGCAATTTGGCCGCTGCGTTTCACCCACAAATACACAGTCAATTTTCCTATTCTCCGTCATCCTGCTCTGACCCCTCCCCCACCCCACACTGCTCTTGTCCCTGCCTGACTGTACAGCGCCTTGGGACGTCCTCTCGACGTGAACGGTGCTATATAAATGTAAGGATGAATGGACGGACGGACGGACGGACGGACGGACGGAGGGAGGGAGGGAGGGAGGGAGGGAGGGAGGGAGGGAGGGAGGGAGGGAGGGAGGGAGGGAGGGAGGGACGGAGGGAGGGACGGAGGGAGGGAGGGACGGAGGGAGGGAGGGAGGGAGGGAGGGAGGGACGGACGGACGGACGGACGGACGGACCGACGGACGGACGGACGGACGGATGGATTATCTCCAGTTTTGTTGCAATTCCCCCTTTTGTTTCAGAACATTAACATCTCTTTAAGCCACCATCCCAACAAAAACAACTTGGATTTATACAGCATCCTCCACACCAGACAGCATCTCAGAGCGCTTGGCAATAATGGATCCCGGGTCCGAGCCAGGGGGAGGGGGAAAAAGATGACCGAAGTCTCGGTTGGGAAGAAAAGTCTTTAGGTGCAACCTGAAAATAGAAAAGGAGAGGGCAAGGTGAAGGGAATGAGGGAGGGAGTTTTAAAGCCTTGGGGCATAGTGGCTGAAGGCAAGAGCGCTGATGGTGGAATGGAGGATTTGGGGAACAAGGAGGAGACCAGACCGGGAGCCAATAAAGTCTGGCAAGAACTTTAGGGGTAGTCAAAGGGGTAATCGGGAGCGAAGTTTGGTTCAGGTGAGAATGTAGGCGGAGGACTTTTGAATAAATGAATGGTGGTGGAGGGGAGACCGGCGAGGAGGTCAATAGTCTAGCTGAGCAGTGACAAAGGCATGGACCAGGGTTTCAGCAGCTTTTGGGGCGAGATGTTGGTGGAGATGGGAGATGTGTGTCGGAGATGGAAGAAGGCGGTGCTGGTGATGGATCGAATGTGGGGGAGGAAGGATAATTGGGGGTCAAACTGGATGCCTATGTTACATACAGGTTCGGAAAGTTTTCGGGGCAGGTAAGGTAGGTGGAGGAGGTGAGTGCCATGGGATTGAAGATGATGATGAAAGCCAAAGAGTATGGCTTCCATCTTGTCAACATCTCCTTTTCTCTACCCCATTTTCTCCTTTGTCTTCCTTTCCCTGCCTTTCCCTCTCTGTTAATCCTTAAAAGCCTCTCCCTCCCAACATGCCCCAGTTCTGACAAAGGGTCATGGACCCGAAACGTTGACTCATTTTCTCCATAGACGCCTGACCTGCTAGTTGTTCCCAGAGATTTCCGTTTTTTGTTTCTTAACTCACTTATTTGGCTCAACAAATAACTGATGAACTTGTTTTATAATTAACCCCAGATAATGGTCTAAAGATTGACTTGAGTGACCATGTCAATCTCCACCACAGCATGTTAAGAAGCACGTAGAAGCATAGGAACAGATGTAGGCCATCGAGCCCCTTGAGCTATCCATCATTATTTTACATCATGATTGATCTCTATCTGAACTCCTTTTAACCACCATTGCTCCATATCTCTTGATATGCTGACCTAACAAATATCTCTGAATATCTCTGAAATATGCCATTACTACTTTAAAGCTTTCCAGAGGAAGATACAGTTCAAACCCCATGAGATGCTGCTTTGAGAAGTGATTACAGTAATAGTTGGATATGGTACAGAGATACTTGATCTAACACCATTGACTCACAGTCTATTGTCATAGCTCATATCACTTCACTATATATTATAAGTCAAAGGGCACCTTTCCCAGTTGATTCCCAGCAGAATGGTATGTGTTTGCTGTTTTATACTAACCAGTTTGCAGTTTGATAGGGTGTTGGTGAGGGATATCAACATGTATTTCATGGAAAGGGATTTTCACGCGGGAGGGATATTAAAGTGGGGGGCAAGGGGTGGAGGAGAAGTGTGAGGAGAGAAAATGATGTGTGCATTGGCGGCAGTGGTGGAAGGGAGAGTAGCTGAAGGGTGGGATATGGGATAAAAATCTGTGTAGCCATCATACTGTTAACCCCATTTCCCCATTGTCGATGTTTACGATATGGGAGATCCTCCCGATGTGAAATGCGCTAAACAAATGTAGTTTTGTTGTTGTTGTAGTGTTCCCATAACTAATATTAAAGCCATTGACATGGAATACATTGCTGTTTTCATGAATTTACTCATGTGAGAAATATAAACATACAACCGTCATCTCCACGTAGAGATTAACCTGAGGTGAGTGTATAGATGGATTTATAGCAAGACAGATACATTATTTCTCAAACAATACTATTACTAGAATAGTACCAGGATTGAGGGACTTCAGTTATGAGGAAAGGCTACATAGGCTAGGTTTATTCTCTTTGGAACAGAGAAGATTGAGAGGAGACCTAATAGAGGTTTATAAGATTATGAGAGGTTTCAACAGGGTGAATAGGGAAAAACTGTTTCCACTGGTGGGTGTCAGTGACTCGTGGTCACAGATTTAAAATAGTTTCAAAACGAAGCAGAGGGGAGCTGAGGAGAAATGTTTTCACTCAGCGGGTTGTTGGAATCTGGAATGCATTGCCTGAAAAGGTGGTGGAGGCTGATTCCATAACAGCTTTTAAAAGGGAACTAGATCTTTATTTAGGAAGAGCAGGTCTGTTAGGTTATGGGGAGAGACATGAAGTCAAGCAGAATAGGTGGAGAGGTGCAGATTAAGTTTAATGTGAGATAATGCCACTTTATTCACTTTGTCAGGAAAAATAAACTGTCTATAATCTGGATGGTAGAATGTATTTCCAAAGTGAACGGTGCTATTCAAGTGTAATTTTGTTGTTAGTGTTGGAACTTAAGATGTGTAGAAGAGTAAAGAAATCTGGGGAAAGAGAACTTTGGTTAGACCACATTGGAATATTGTGCCAACTCTGCTCTCGACACTATAAAGAAAATACAGCACCAATTGATTAGAATATAGGTTTACAGGGATGATATCATGGCTGACAGGTTACTGGTTTCATAGATTTGTGCTGACTCTCTTTAGTCAGCTCGTAGTTTCCCAAGTATTCGTCACTCTGTACCTGATAATAGAAATTACAACTGATGCCAGGCGTCAGGAGATACTTAGAATCACATGAAGAGGGTTAGAATGACATTCTGTCATCTTTACTCAGTTTGTAGTACTCTCCAGTCCAGGTCAGAAGGTTGTAGGTTCAACCCCATTTCAGAGCTTCAAGCTCACAATCAACACGGCTGTACATATACAAAATGCATGAATCAAAAATAACTGCAAACTTAAAACAGTCCTATATTTAATAGCATATCAATAACACTGACATATTAGTGGCAACTTCAAAATGGTTCCTTCAACTGCACATCCAGTCAGCCCAAGGGTGAGATGGAGATCTTGTCACAAATGTGTCAGGAAAGTTTACATCGACACTTTATTCTTTCAGAATAAAGGACTTTATTCCTTCAGAGAAAGATAAGTGAGAAGGACATATGAAGAAGTGGCCCTTCAAGGACAGGGATATCACAATGGAAAAGACCTGGACGTGTCTCAACCTGGCAAAAGGCCACATCTAATTTTAATTTTTAAGATTCTTTTTAAAACTAAATGTTTGTACTCTGGTATAGGTTTTAGCAATGCTACTTTATAAAGAAAAGCATTGATCAGTAAACAGCCTATTTCCTCTCCTTTTACTCTCCCGTTTGCCGCCCCTTTCCAGTCCTGCCATGGTCCTTGTCCTCATTTGCAGAAACATTGACATTGAGCTTCTGTTGAGAAATCAACATCTTTCCCAATCTTGTCCTGAATAACACATTTGCAACATTCAGTTACTTGTAGACATGTTTCTTCTCTTGGCAACCTGTAGCATTTCAGTTGGATGTTATAGTCACAAAAATGCAGCTTCTAAACCCCAAAGGTGTCCTCAATAATACCCTGAGTACACTTATACACAGTACTGTACCTTTCATTGCTTAGGGTTTGTGGTTGTATCATTGGGTTGAGCAGACATGACTGAGGGCCAGCTTCCAGCAGCTACCCATGTAGTTTGTCTGGCTCATAGAACAAGTTGAGTATCCGAGAGTTCCTCAACATATGCTTTTCATGTGCAGACACCGAGAAAACACTGTTGACGTGAAAATGCATGGCTTTACCCATCACTGGCCAATGTGAGTATTCAGACTGTAGAAACCTAGCTTATTCATGTCATTTAGGGCAAGGGACATTTAGTACATGTTATTTACAAGTGAGAGACCTGGGTTAAATTTCAGGCAGGGCAAAACCATGAGCAAGTTTCGTTACTCTACATGCCTAATAATAATCCCTCAAAAAAAAAAAAATTGGTCTATTCAATCCATGGCTGTTTGTGGGGATGTTGCTGTGCATAATTGGCTACTGCATTTCACCCACAAAATATACAGTCAATTCACTTTACGTTATATTCTGTGAAGTGCTTTGAGGCACCTAGAAGATATAATAAAGCGATATATGCCAGGATTATTATTGTATGGGAGCAATCTACCCTCTCACTCCTTGGGAAGCCAGTGACCTTTTAAGCTATGAGCAATGATAAGACAAGCTAGGGCTCCTTCAGTCTTCAGAGCAGACATTGCAGATGGGACCCATTAGAGGTGTAACTAGTTTTAAATGGGATTGAGAAAGCAAACCCAGATCAATGTTAGACTGTATCAAGACAGAACGAGAGATCATGATTTAGAGTAGCTGTTCTATACACAAAAGGCAATCAATGACTGGAACAGGTTACCAGCAAGCATGGTAGAGCCCAAGACAATATTCATTTAAAAAGTAGCTTGGCAAAGTGATAAAGAAATAATAGAGTGAGGGTTCTGGGTAGATGAGATTGGATGGGCTGAAAAGCCTTCTTCATCCAGACGGATCTTGCGACAAGCAGATTTGTCTGTCAAATTGTTCTTCTTGAATTAATCCAAACTTGGTGTACCAGACAAAGGCCTGGACCAGGGTTTCGGCGGCTTTTAAGGTGAGGTATTGCCAGAGATAGGGGATCAGTCGGAGGTGGTAGAGGGCAGTGCTGGTGAGGGACCGGATGTGGGGGAAGAAGGACAGTTGGGGGTCGAACCTGACGCCAAGATTGCGCACAGGTTCGGAGAGTTTTAAGGGCAGGCTGGGAAGGTGGAGGAGGTGACAGCCGTGCGAATGGAGACATTGATGAGAGCCAAGGAGTATGGCCTCTGTCTTGTCGACATTCAGCTGTAGAAATTTGCGTTCATCCAGCTCCTGATGTCTGACAGGCAGCTGACAGAACATCAGGAGACTGGGAGTCACAAAGTGAAGTGGAGAAATAGAATTGGGTGTCATCCGCGTACATGTGGAAGTGTGCCCCATGTCTGCAGATGACATCCCCAAGAGGGAGCGTGTAGATGAGGAAGAGAAGGGGGCCAAGGATGGATCCCTGGGGTACCCTACAGGTAACTGGGTGAGAGTGCAAGGAAAAAACATTTGTGGAGATGTGCTGCGGGGGGTTTGTGGGGTAGGGATTCGAACCAGGCAAGTAAGGATGGGACCTGAGGTGGATGGTGGAGGACAGGCAGTGGAGGAGGATGGCGTGGTCGACTGTGTCGAACGCAGTGGACAGGTCCAGGAGGATAAAGAGGCAGTGGGAGCCCTAGTCACAGATAGAGGACATAATGCATTGAAAAGTCCCCATAGTTCTCCCCCTGTAAAACCCACCTGAAGACCTCACTTTTTCACCACTCTTTCAACTGTCATACTCCACATGCCCAATCCCTCCAACATACTTCCCTCAAACCTTACCATTCAAATACAAGGATTTTTGTTATCCCACTCAGCTTGGATTCCCAGTCAGATGTGTGACCGCATCACTCCCACCCTTGCCTGTCTCCATTGGCTCGCCATCCCCCAGAGGATCAAATTGAAGATCCTCGTCCTCACTTTCGAGGCCATTCATGGCCTTGCCCCCGCCTGTCTCTCTGACCTACTGTCTCCCTATCAGCCTGCCTATCATCCTACCCTCTACCATCAGTGGCTGAGCTTTCAGCCTCTCTGCCCCCACACTCTGGAACTTCGTCCCGCAATCCCTTCTCCTCATTTCCTCCTTTTCCTCCTTCAAGGCCACTCTCAAGACCTTCCTCTTCAATTGCACCTTCTGCTGCCCTCCTAACTCTCTCCCCTTTCCTACTTTCCATCCCCCTGCCCCTGCCCCGACCCTCCACCCACCACTCACGTCTCGACCTAACTGTTCAGCGCCTTGGGACGTCCTCCCGACATGAAAGCCGCTCTATAAATGTAATTTTGTTCTTGCTGTTGTTGAAGCAATTTGAGAAGTTCTCATGATGTGAATAGCAACGTAAAAAATGCTAGAAGAAAAAAAAAACAAGGACCATCTAGTTCAACTTTCAATTTGGTCTCATGCACATATCTCCTCACCCACCTATATGTACTATATCCCATAATATTATTTCCTGAAATAAAACTATCTAATCTGTGATTGAAAGAATCAACGCTTCACATACTCGTGCAATTTTATTGTGGAACACAGAGGATTCATTGCATACAGACAAGAAGTGCACCAATACAAGTTCCACATTCTCACCATCCTCACTGGATCTTCCTACTCTCCCCATTAGATCTACCTCCAGCTATTATAAATATGCCCTGTAGTTTTAGACTTACCAACAAATGGAAACAGTCCTATATTTATTAAGATACCAAGATAAGAGATTTAACTTATTGGGTAGCCTACAAGTCGTGGGGTTTTTGATGATGAAATAATTATTTTAAAAGACAACTACAAGTTGGATTGTTAAAATAAACAGCAAGAAAATATTTCCACTGGTTGGTGAATTGGTGTTTTGAAAGCATGGATTTAAAATCATTAACAGAAAAGGAAGAGTGAGGTAAGGAGAATTTTACTTCATCAGAAACCAATTAGCACAGGGAATATCCTACTTGGGAAAATCGTTCAGGTGGAATCCATGATTAAGATTTTTAAGAACAGATATCTGAAAACGAGAAATATAAAAGCATTTGGAGAAAAGGCAGCAGAATTTGGGTGAACAGATAGCTCTATTACAGGCACAATCAGTTGAATGGCCTCCTTCTGCCCTGTAAAGATATATGGTTCCATTGTTTTTAAATATTTTTACTTGGAAGCAGAGATTGGGGTGTTTTGGAAAGAAACATTTAGGGAATAAATGTTTCGACTGGGCCTTTGGTCACCCTTCTACTCCTGCCCCTGGCTCAGTCCGGTTATCACGTTACTGGGAAGTGCTCTGAGACGCCGTCCGGCAGGGAGGGCGCGATATAAATCAAAGTTGTTATTGTTGAATACATTAGTTGTTAAGATCAGTGCACCTGGTGTTTATGGTGTGCGGATCAATCAGTGATAAGGCAGCCTCTCTGCCCCCATGCTTTGGATCTCAATACCCCATTCCCTTTGCTTTGTGCCTTCCCTTGCCTCCTTCAAGGCACGTCTCAAGTCCCTCCTCTTTGATGCCACAATCACATCCCACACCCACCCATCCCCCACACACCGTTCCAGCACCTTCGGATGTCCTCCCTACATGAATGGTCTTAACAAATATTATTGTGTATAGTATGCTAGTAATGTATTTGGAATTTTGCCCCCAAATATAGTCAATTCATTTACAGTATATTCTTTGAAGCACTTTGAGATGTCTAGAATACGTGAAAAGGGCTATATGAAAAGTAAGGCTGATTATCGCTATTATTATGCATTTCAACCTCATTCTGGGGTCAACATTTGGTGATATTGCCTTTCGTTCCTTACGTTAATTCTTCTTGAGTTGTTCTTCTGGCACATTGACCATTGAGAATCATAGAATCATAGCAGTATATGGCACAAAAGGAGGCCATTCGGCCCATCTAGTCTGTGCCGGCTGTTTGAACAGAGCAACTCAATCCCACTGCCCAGCTCTCTCCCCATAACGTAACAGACTTGCTCTCCCTAAATAAAGATCTAGTTCCTTTTTAAAAGCTGTTATGGAATCTGCCTCCACCACCTTTTCAGGCAATGCATTTCAGATTCCAACAACCCACTGAGTGAAAATATTTCTACTCAGCTCCCCTCTGCTTCGTTTTGAAACTATTTTAAATCTGTGACCACGAGTCACCCTGTCGAAACCTCTCATAATCTTATAAACCTCTATTAGGTCTCCTCTCAATCTTCTTTGTTCTAGAGAGAATAAACCAAGCCTATGTAGCCTTTCCATGTAGCTGAAGTCCCTCATTCCTAATATCATCCTGGTAAATCTCCTCTGCACCCTTTCCAATGCCTTAACATCCTTCCTATAGTGTGGTGACCAGAATTGTACACAGTACTCCAGCTGAGGCCTAACCAAAGTTTTATAGAGGTGAATCAGCACTTCCTGACTTTTGTATTCTATACCCCTAGTTATAAAGCCTAGTATCCCATATGCCTTCTTAACGGCTTTGTCTACCTGTCCTGCCACTTTCAAAGAGTCACTAACACAAATCCCCAGGTTTCTCTGTTCCTTCACACCCTTTAAAATTGTACTATCTAGCCTATAAAGCCTCCCCTCATTTCTTCTCCCAAAGTGTATCACCTCATACTTCTCTGTATTAAACTTAAGTTTTATGCACACTTTGTACTTTAAAGCATTCGTTGCCTAGAAACCTTTGTAACTCCCTCTCGTCGAAAATCAAGACATGAAAGGCACTTTATGCCTAATGATCGAATCCATACCAGGGCTCGGGGATCGTTAGAATTACATGAAAAGGGTTAGGGTGACATTCTGTCAGCTTGACTCAGTTTGTAGTACTCTCCAGTCCAGGTCAGAAGGTTCTAGGTTCAATCCCATTTCAGAGCTTTGAACTCACAATGATTGCTGACACTCAGTGCTGGTGGATTGCTGAGTTGTCAGAAGTTCTGTCTGTTAGATGAGGTGTGAAACTAAGGTACTGCATACATGCTGAGGTGTACAACAACAACAACAACAGCAAAATTACAGTGGTATAGCACTTTTTGGATAGTCACTGTGTCAGACCCGAGCTGGGGGTGGGGTGGGGGGTGGGGAGATGGAGGGAAGGTGGGAGTTGCCGATGGGAGAGTTTTGAGGTGGGACTTGAAGGCGGCCAGGGTGGGGGTGAGGAGGAGGGCCTGTGGGATGGAGTTCCAGAGTTAGGGGCAGAGTTGCTCAAAGCTTGTCTGCAAATGGTGGGAAGGATGGATGGGGGCATGCGGAGGAGGCTAGAGCTTGCTGAGTGGTAAGGGGATAGAAGGTCACGGATGCAGGGTGAGATGAGTTAAAGGGACAGTGGCAGCATGGATCCACAACTGGCTGCGAGATAAAAAGCAGAGTTGTGGTGAACCTCCCGTTCCTTTCTAAGGTCCTTGAAAGAGTGGTTGCCTCCCAGCTCCGCTCCTTCCTTTCAACTCACTCACTCCTTGAACCCCTCCAATCAGGTTTCCGCCCTGCTCGCAGCACGGAAACTGCCCTGGTCAAGGTCACTAATGACATCCTAACCGCCTGTGACCAGGGCTCCCTCTGCCTCCTCGTCCTCCTTGACCTGTCTGCTGCGTTCGACACAGTCGATCACACCATCCTCCTCCAACGTCTTTCCTCCCACCTCAACCTTCAAGGCACAGTCCTTGACTGGTTTCATTCCTACCTGACCCACCGCCTTCACTTTGTATCTTCCAACGGTTTCTCCTCAAACCCCCGCACAGTTTCTCACGGCGTCCCCCAGGGCTCTGTCCTCGGCCCCCTCCTTTTCACCATTTACACGCTCCCTCTGGGTGATGTCATCCGCAAACATGGGGTAAATTTCCACATGTATGCGTACGACACCCAGCTGTACGTTTCTGCCTCATCCCTCAACCCCCAGAACATTGATGTTCTGACAGCATGTCTGTCCGACATTGAGTCCTGGACGAGGGACAACTTCCTCCAATTGAACGTGAGTAAGACCGAGGCCCTCCTGATTGGCTCAAGCCAGCGCCTCCGCACATCGGGCGCTGCCAGCCTCAACATCCAAGGCTGCACTCTCCACCTCACAAAGCCAATCAGGAACCTTGGCATCATGTTCGACCAAAAACTCTCCTTCCTCCCACACATCCGTGCCTTGACCGGCACCGTTTACTTCCACCTGCACAACATTGCCAGCTCCGCAATTATCTCACCGCCCAAGCTGCCGAAACATTCGTGCACGCGTACATCACCACGAGGCTGGACTACGGAAACTCTCTCCTCGTCGGCCTCCCCAGCTCCTCCATTCACAGGCTGCAGGCCATCCAAAACTCTGCAGCCCGTGTACTATCCCGCACCCGCCTCCGCGACCACATAACCCCCACCCTCTCCCGTCTCCACTGGCTCCCCATCCCTCAGAGGATCGAGTTCAAGATACTTGTCCTCGTTTTCAAAGCCTTACATGGCCTTGCCCCGCCCTATTTAACCGATTTACTTTCCCCCTATAAGCCCACCCGGACCCTCTGTTCAGCAGGTCTTGGCCTGCTCCAAGCCCCCCTCCCGAACCGCCCCAACATCGGAGGCCGGACCTTCAGGTTTTCTGCTCCCACCCTATTGAATTCCATCCTCCAATCGCTCCGTCTCATTTCTTCCCTTTCCTCTTTCAAGGCCGGTTTGAAGACTTTCCTCTTTGACCGTGCCTTTTGTTCCCCCCGAACTTTTTGACCTCCCCTACGTGTTTCACCCCTTCCCGAACACTCCCCTCCCAGCTCGGGTCACACGCCTCCTATGCAGCGCCGTGGGAAATCCTGCCGACGTAAAAGACGCTTTATAAGTTTAAATTGTTGTTGTTGTTGTTGTTGTTGAACGGCTGCTTTTCAGACTGGAGGGAAGTGTGCAGTGGTGTCCCCCAGGGATCGGTATTGGGACCACTGCTCTTTTTAATATATTAATGATCTGGACTTGGGTGTAGGGAGCACAGTTTCCAAGTTTCAGATGATACTAAGTTAGTGAGAATAGTAAATAGTGCAGATGGACAGTAGCCATCTGCAAGAGGATATAGATAAATTGGTAAAGTGGGCAGACACATGGCAGATGAAGTTTAATGCAGGGAAGTGTGAGGTGATACATTTTGGGAGAAGAAATGAGGGGAGGCAATATAGGCTAGATAGTACAATTTTAAGGGGTTTGCGGGAACAGAGAGACCTGGGGAATAGTGTCAGTGACTCTTTGAAAGTGGCAGGATAGGTAGACAAAGCCGTTAAGAAGGCATATGGGATACTAGGCTTTATAACTAGGGGTATAGAATACAAAAGTCAGGAAGTGCTGACTAACCTCTATAAGACTTTGGTTAGGCCTCAACTGGAGTACTGTGTACAATTCTGGTCACCACACTATAGGAAGGATGTTAAGGCATTGGAAAGAGTGCAAAGAAGGTTTACTAGAATGGTACCAGGATTGGGAAACTTCAGTTATGAGGAAAGGTTAGATAGGCTGGGTTTATTCTCTTTGGAACGGAGAAGGTTCAGAGGAGACCTAATAGAGGTTTATAAAACCATGAGGGGATTCGACAGGGTGAATAGGGAAAGAATGTTTCCACTGGTGGGCGAATCTGTGACTCGTGGTCATAGATTAAAGATAGTTTCAAAACGAAGCAGAGGGGAGCTGAGGAGATATGTTTTCACTCAGAAAGGTTGTTCGAATCTGGAATGCATTGCCTGAAAAGGTGGTGGAGGCAGATTCCATAACAGCTTTTAAAAGGGAATTAGATCTTTATTTAGGAAGAGCGGGTCTGTTAGATTATGGGGAGAGAGCTGGGTAGTGGGATTGAATTGCTCTTTGTAAAGAGTCGGCACAAACTAGATGGGCCAAATGGCCTCCTTTTGTGCCGTAAAATTCTATGATTCTAAGTAGGTTGTTCCATTAATTACTAATGAATAATAATCAAATTATAATTTTGCTTTCACACATTTTTCTGTAGCGAGATTCCTCCCTTTACAGTTAATTCAGAAATGAAGGGCGAGCTGAAAAGTCTAGACCGTTAATGTAGATTGGTGATGGTATAACATTTTCTAAAACTTTACCCGTGTCAATGTCTCACTTGACTGTGAAACCCGCTTCCAACTTTGTCAAATGGATGTGTCTGTGGTCTGGACAAAGTGGCTAAATTCAACTTTATTCATCTCTAGAGAAAACCCGAATAAAGTTTCATATTGATTTGTAACAAATTTATATTTGGGTGGATCATCAATTGCAAAACAGCTTCCAAGATTCCTGGTGACATTGAATGTGATGCTGCTGTACAAGTAAACTTTTCATAGGATGTTTTTTTTAAAAAACTTTGATTTTATACTACTGTCTAAGGCCATTTTTAAAAAAAAAAACATGAGATCAAACGGAAATATAAAAATTCTTCAATTGATGGGAAGCTGTTATTCTGTAGTTTTTTTAAAGAGTCAGCTTCAAAATAAAGAGCAAATTTAAAAAAATTCCACAATAATCTTACATTTTCACCTACAAAATATATAATCAATTTACTTGACATTATATTCTGTGAAATGCTTTGAGAAGCCTCGAGATGTGATGAGACGCTATATCAAACGGATTATTAGTCTTGTGGGTTAGAGCCAGATCTAATTATAGGCTTCCACGTGGGTTAGCAACAATAATATACTTGTAATGAATATCGGTTGGCTTCTTTAAGACATTCATTGTAACAGGACTAACAAGGCAGTGAGTCCCAGGTAAACACTTTCTTTCCTTTTTGTATCAGAAACCAATATGGACTGATGTCAACCATTAAACAGACACTCAAACTGGAGAACTCAATTCGGATCAACAACCGATACTTTATCGAAGGTACAATGACTACTTTTTAGCTGCACCAAAATCCTCCTTTCAAGAATCTTTCATTACTTGCAATTTTTTTTGCTTATTTGGTGAAATGCAACAGTATCCAATAGGAATCATGGGATTGCTTTCCCTGAAGAAGATCCTTTGGCTCATCCAATCCCATCCGTCCAGAACATTCACTCCACCATCTTTCCATCTTTAAAGGAGTCCAGTGTCCTGGCCTCAACCAACCTTCCTCACAACCTCTTCCATTCAATAACATATATTGGAGGTGTTGCTGGCTGCCCTCTGAGGGTTCGAGGTACATTTTCCATTCGGAAAACAGAAAGCCTCCCAGGTGTTCAAAATGGGGTTTGGGTGTCTCAGCAGCTCAGTAGTAAGTCACACGGTTAGGACATAGAAGGCTGGAACAAGGAAAGAACACATAAAAGTTAACTAGTCATGCACCCTGTCCCAATCCTTCAATCCAAGGGATGGGAGTATTGCAAATTTCAAACAGACCCAACTCAATCTACATACAGCTCAAACCAAACCTCTAGGATATTTACCTTTCTCCACTGTTCAACCTAGTCTGGTATTGTCCACAAACTTGCCTTTTTAAGATGTGCTGAAACCTGGCTTCCAAAATCAAACTTCATTTACGGATTTCATTAGAGACTTTCATTCCAGGGCTGTCTTCATGCTATGGGCAGCATGGAAGCCAGATTGAAGGGGTTCAAGGAGGGAGTGGCGGGAGAGAAAGGAGAGAAGCTGGGAAGCAACAACTTGTTCCAGGGCCTTGGAGAGGAATGGGAGGTTGGAGATGGGGCGATGGCTGGAGAGTGGGGATGAGTTCAGAGAAGATTTTTCCAAGATGGGGTGTACATTAAATATCCCATGACCCTATGCAAAAGGAAAATAATGTTCTTGTAATGTCTTGCGTGTACATGTGGAAATGTGCCCCATGTCTGCAGATGACATCCCCAAGAGGGAGCGTGTAGATAAGGAAGAGGAGGGGCCAAGGATGGATCCCTGGGGTACCCCACTGGTAACTGGGCGAGAGCGGGAGGAAAAAACGTTTGTGGAGATGTGCTGCGGGAGGTTTGTGAGGTAGGGACTCGAACCAGGCAAGTGATGTTGGGACCTGAGGTGGATGGTGGAGGACAGGCGGTGTGTCGAACGCAGTGGACAGGTTCAGGAGGATAAAGTGGCAGTGGGAGCCCTAGTCACAGATAGAGGACATAATGCATTGAAAAGTCCCCATAGTTCTCCCCCTGCAAAACCCACCTGAAGTCCTCAATTTTTCATCACGCTTTCAACTGTCATACTCCACATGCCCAATCCCTCCAACATCCTTCCCTCAAACCTTACCATCCAAATACAAGGATTGTTGTTATCCTACTCAGCTTGGATTCCCAGTCAGATGTGTGACCGCATCACTCCCACCCTTGCCTGTCTCCATTGGCTCGCCATCCCCCAGAGGATCGAATTGAAGATCCTCGTCCTCACTTTCAAGGCTACTGTCTCCCTATCAGCCTGCCTATCACCCTACCCTCTACCATCAGTGGCTGAGCTTTCAGCCTCTCTGCCCCCACACTCTGGAACTTCGTCCCGCAATCCCTTCTCCTCATTTCCTCCTTTTCCTCCTTCAAGGCCACTCTCAAGACCTTCCTCTTCAATTGCACCTTCTGCTGCCCTCCTAACTCTCTCCCCTTTCCTACTTTCCATCCCCCTGCCACTGCACTGACCCTCCCCCACCACTCACGTCTCGACCTAACTGTTCAGCGCCTTGGGACGTCCTCCCGAAATGAAAGCCATTCTATCAATATAATTTTGTTGTTGCTGTTGTTCAAGCAATTTGAGAAGTTCTCATGATGTGAATAGCAACGTAAAAAATGCTAGAAGAAAAAAGACCAAGGACCATCTAGTTCAACTTCCAATTCGGCCTCATTCACATATCTCCTCACCCACCTATATGTACTATATCCCATAATATTATTTCCTGAAATAAAACTATCTAATCTGTGATTGAAAGAATCAACGATTCACATACTCGTGCAATTTTATTGTGGAACACAGAGGATTCATTACATACAGACAAGAAGTGCACCAATACAAGTTCCACATTCTCACCATCCTCACTGGATCTTCCTAATCTCCCCATTAGATCTACCTCCAGCTATTATAAATATGCCCTGTAGTTTTAGACTTACCAACAAATGGAAACAGTCCTATATTTATTAAGATACCAAGATAAGAGATTTAACTTATTGGGTAGCCTACAAGTCGTGGGGTTTTTGATGATGAAATAATCATTTTAAAAGACAACTACAAGTTGGATTGTTAAAATTAACAGCAAGAAAATATTTCCACTGGTTGGTGAATTGGTGTTTTGAAAGCATGGATTTAAAATCATTAACAGAAAAGGAAGAGTGAGGTAAGGAGAATTTTACTTCATCAGAAACCAATTAGCACAGGGAATATCCTACTTGGGAAAATCGTTCAGGTGGAATCCATGATTAAGATTTTTAAGAACAGATATCTGAAAACGAGAAATATAAAAGCATTTGGAGAAAAGGCAGCAGAATTTGGGTGAACAGATAGCTCTATTACAGGCACAATCAGTTGAATGGCCTCCTTCTGCCCTGCGAAGATATATGGTTCCATTGTTTTTAAATATTTTTTGCTTGGAAGCAGAGATTGGGGGTGTTTTGGAAAGAAACATTTAGGGAATAAATGTTTCGACTGGGCCTTTGGTCACCCTTCTACTCCTGCCCCTGGCTCAGTCCGGTTATCACGTTACTGGGAAGTGCTCTGAGACGCCGTCCGGCAGGGAGGGCGCGATATAAATCAAAGTTGTTATTGTTGAATACATTAGTTGTTAAGATCAGTGCACCTGGTGTTTATGGTGTGCAGATCAGTCAGTGATAAGGCAGCCTCTCTGCCCCCATGCTTTGGATCTCAATACCCCATTCCCTTTGCTTTGTGCCTTCCCTTGCCTCCTTCAAGGCACGTCTCAAGTCCCTCCTCTTTGATGCCACAATCACATCCCACACCCACCCATCCCCCACACACCGTTCCAGCACCTTCGGATGTCCTCCCTACATGAATGGTCTTAACAAATATTATTGTGTATAGTATGCTAGTAATGTATTTGGAATTTTGCCCCCAAATATAGTCAATTCATTTACAGTATATTCTTTGAAGCACTTTGAGATGTCTAGAATACGTGAAAAGGGCTATATGAAAAGTAAGGCTGATTATCGCTATTATTATGCATTTCAACCTCATTCTGGGGTCAACATTTGGTGATATTGCCTTTCGTTCCTTACGTTATTTCTTCTTGACTTGTTCTTCTGACACATTGACCATTTAGAATCATAGAATCATAGCAGTATATGGCACAAAAGGAGGCCATTCGGCCCATCTAGTCTGTGCCGGCTGTTTGAACAGAGCAACTCAATCCCACTGCCCAGCACTCTCCCCATAACCTAACAGACCTGCTCTCCCTAAATAAAGATCTAGTTCCTTTTTAAAAGCTGTTATGGAATCTGCCTCCACCACCTTTTCAGGCAATGCATTCCAGATTCCAACAACCCACTGAGTGAAAACATTTCTCCTCAGGTCCCCTCTGCTTCGTTTTGAAACTATTTTAAATCTGTGACCACGAGTCACCCTGTCGAAACCTCTCATAATCTTATCAACCTCTATTAGGTCTCCTCTCAATCTTCTTTGTTCTGGAGAGAATAAACCAAGCCTATGTAGCCTTTCCATGTAGCTGAAGTCCCTCATTCCTAATATCATCCTGGTAAATCTCCTCTGCACCCTTTCCAATGCCTTAACATCCTTCCTATAGTGTGGTGACCAGAATTGTACACAGTACTCCAGCTGAGGCCTAACCAAAGTTTTATAGAGGTTAGTCAGCACTTCCTGACTTTTGTATTCTATACCCCTAGTTATAAAGCCTAGTATCCCATATGCCTTCTTAACGGCTTTGTCTACCTGTCCTGCCACTTTCAAAGAGTCACTAACACAAATCCCCAGGTCTCTCTGTTCCTTCACACCCTTTAAAATTGTACTATCTAGCCTATATTGCCTCCCCTCATTTCTTCTCCCAAAGTGTATCACCTCACACTTCTCTGTATTAAACTTCAATTTTATGCACACTTTGTACTTTAAAGCATTCATTGCCTAGCAACCTTTGTAACTCCCTCTCGAGGAAAACCAAGACATGAAAGGCACTTTATGCCTAATGATCGAATCCATACCAGGGCTCGGGGATCGTTAGAATTACATGAAAAGGGTTAGGGTGACATTCTGTCAGCTTGACTCAGTTTGTAGTACTCTCCAGTCCAGGTCAGAAGGTTCTAGGTTCAATCCCATTTCAGAGCTTTGAACTCACAATGATTGCTGACACTCAGTGCTGGTGGATTGCTGAGTTGTCAGAAGTTCTGTCTGTTAGATGAGGTGTGAAACTAAGGTACTGCATACATGCTGAGGTGTACAACAACAACAACAACAGCAAAATTACAGTGGTATAGCACTTTTTGGATAGTCACTGTGTCAGACCCGAGCTGGGGGTGGGGTGGGGGGTGGGGAGATGGAGGGAAGGTGGGAGTTGCCGATGGGAGAGTTTTGAGGTGGGACTTGAAGGCGGCCAGGGTGGGGGTGAGGAGGAGGGACTGTGGGATGGAGTTCCAGAGTTAGGGGCAGAGTTGCTCAAAGCTTGTCTGCAAATGGTGGGAAGGATGGATGGGGGCATGCGGAGGAGGCTAGAGCTTGCTGAGTGGTAAGGGGATAGAAGGTCATGGATGCAGGGTGAGATGAGTTAAAGGGACAGTGGCAGCATGGATCCACAACTGGCTGCGAGATAAAAAGCAGAGTTGTGGTGAACCTCCCGTTCCTTTCTAAGGTCCTTGAAAGAGTGGTTGCCTCCCAGCTCCGCTCCTTCCTTTCAACTCACTCACTCCTTGAACCCCTCCAATCAGGTTTCCGCCCTGCTCGCAGCACGGAAACTGCCCTGGTCAAGGTCACTAATGACATCCTAACCGCCTGTGACCAGGGCTCCCTCTGCCTCCTCGTCCTCCTTGACCTGTCTGCTGCGTTCGACACAGTCGATCACACCATCCTCCTCCAACGTCTTTCCTCCCACCTCAACCTTCAAGGCACAGTCCTTGACTGGTTCCATTCCTACCTGACCCACCGTTTACACTTTGTTTTTTCCAACGGTTTTTCTTCAAATCCCCGCACAGTTTCCCACGGCGTCCCTCAGGGCTCTGTCCTCAGTCCCCTCCTTTTCACCCTTTACACGCTCCCTCTGGGCGACGTCATCCGCAGACATGGGGTAAATTTCCACATGTATGCGGATGACACCCAACTGTAGCTCTCCGCCTTATTCCTCAACCCCCAGACCATCGATGTTCTGACAGCATGTCTGTCCGACATTGAGTCCTGGACGAGGGACAACTTCCTCCAATTGAACGTGAGCAAGATGGAGGCCCTCCTGATTGGCTCAAGCCAGCGCCTCCGCACATCAGTCGCTGCCAGCCTCAACATCCAAGGCTGTACTCTCCACCTCACAAAGCCAATCAGGAACCTCGGCATCACATTCGACCAAAAACTCTCCTTCCTCCCCCACATCCGTGCCTTGACCGGCACCGTTTGCTTCCACCTGCGCAACATTGCCAGGCTCCGCAACTATCTCACCCCCCGCGCTGCCGAAACACTCGTGCACGTGTACATCACCTCACAGCTGGACTACGGAAACTCTCTCCTCGTCGGCCTCCCCAGCTCCTCCATTCACAGGCTGCAGGCCATCCAAAACTCTGCAGCCCGTGTACTATCCTGCACCCGCCTCCGCGACCACATAACCCCCACCCTCGCCCGTCTCCACTGGCTCCCCATCCTCCAGAGGATCGAGTTCAAGAACCTTTTCCTCGTTTTCAAAGCCTTACACGGCCTTGCCCTGCCCTATTTAACCAATTTACCTACCCCCTCCATGCCCACCCGGACCCTCCGTTCAGCAGGACTTGGCCTGCTCCAAGCCCCCCGCCCGAACCGCCCCACCATCGGATGACAGGCCTTCAGGTACTCCGCTCCCGCCCTAATGAATTCCATCCCCCAATCCCTCCACCTTGTTTCTTCCCTTTCCCCTTTCAAGGCCGATTTGAACACTTTCCTCTTCGACCGTGCCTTTTGTTCCCCCTGAACGTTTCGACCTCCCCTACGTGTTTCACCCCTTCCCGAACACTCCCCTCC
Source organism: Hydrolagus colliei (assembly GCA_035084275.1). Taxonomy (NCBI): domain Eukaryota; kingdom Metazoa; phylum Chordata; class Chondrichthyes; order Chimaeriformes; family Chimaeridae; genus Hydrolagus; species Hydrolagus colliei. The sequence goes on along the minus strand of CM068744.1, from coordinate 1,119,509 downwards.
CAGCTCGGGTCACACGCCTCCAGTGCAGCGTCTTGGGACGTCCTGCCGACGTAAAAGGCGCTTTATAAGTTTAAATTGTTGTTGTTGTTGAACGGCTGCTTTTCAGACTGGAGGGAAGTGTGCAGTGGTGTCCCCCAGGGATCGGTATTGGGACCACTGCTCTTTTTAATATATTAATGATCTGGACTTGGTTTTAGGGAGCACAGTTTCCAAGTTTCAGATGATACTAAGTTAGTGAGAATAGTAAATAGTGAGGAGGACAGTAGCCATCTGCAAGAGGATGTAGATAAAATGGTAAAGTGGGCAGACACATGGCAGATGAAGTTTAATGCAGGGAAGTGTGAGGTGATACATTTTGGGAGAAGAAATGAGGGGAGGCAATATAGGCTAGATAGTACAATTTTAAGGGGTTTGCAGGAACAGAGAGACCTGGGGATTTGTGATAGTGACTCTTTGAAAGTGGCAGGACAGGTAGACAAAGCCGTTAAGAAGGCATATGGGATACTAGGCTTTATAACTAGGGGTATAGAATACAAAAGTCAGGAAGTGCTGACTAACCTCTATAAGACTTTGGTTAGGCCTCAGCTGGAGTACTGTGTTCAATTCTGGTCACCACACTATAGAAAGGATCTTAAGACATTGGAAAGGGTGCAAAGAAGGTTTACTAGAATGGTACCAAGATTGGGGGACTTCAGTTATGAGGAAAGGTTAGATATGCTAGGTTTATTCTCTTTGGAACAGATAAGGTTGAGAGGAGACCTAATAGAGGTTTATAAAACCATGAGGGGATTCGACAGGATGAATAAGGAAAAACTGTTTCCATTGGTGGATCAATCTGTAACTCATGGTCATAGATTAAAGATAGTTTCAAAACGAAGCAGAGGGGAGCTGAGGAGAAATGTTTTCACTCAGAAAGGTTGTTCGAATCTGGAATGCATTGCCTGAAAAGGTGGTGGAGGCAGATTCCATAACAGCTTTTAAAAGAGAATCAGATCTTTATTTAAGAAGAGCGAGTCTGTTAGGTTATGGGGTGAGAGCTGGGCAGTGGGATTGAATTGCTCTTTGTAAAGAGTCGGCACAAACTAGATGGCCTCCTTTTTTGTGCCGTAAAATTCTATGATTCTAAGTAGGTTGTTTCATTAATTACTAATGAATAATAATCAAATTATAATTTTCCTTTCACACATTTTTCACATCGAACGTACAATGACTACTTTTTAGCTGCACCAAAATCCTCCTTTCAAGAATCTTTCATTACTTGCAAGTTTTTTTTGCCTATTTGGTGAAATGCAACAGTATCCAATAGGAATCATGGGATTGCTTTCCCTGAAGGCTTTTCCTTTGGCTCATCCAATCCCATCCGTCCAGAACATTCACTCCACCATCTTTCCATCTTTAAAGGAGTCCAGTGTCCTGGCCTCAACCAACCTTCCTCCCAACCTCTTCCATTCATTAACATATATTGGAGGTGTTGCTGGCTGCCCTCTGAGGGTTCGAGATACATTTTCCATTCGGAAAACAGAAAGCCTCCCAGGTGTTCAAAATGGGGTTTGGGTGTCTCAGCAGCTCAGTAGTAAGTCACACGGTTAGGACATAGAAGGCCGGAACAAGGAAAGAACACACAAAAGTTAACTAGTCATGCACCCTGTCCCAATCCTTCAATCCAAGGGATGGGAGTATTGCAAATTTCAAATAGACCCAACTCCATCTACATACAGCTCAAACCAAACCTCTAGGATATTTACCTTTCTCCACTGTTCAACCTAGTCTGGTATTGGCCACAAACTTGCCTTTTATAAGATGTGCTGAAACCTGGCTTCCAAAATCAAACTTAATTTACGGATTTCATTAGAGACTTTCATTCCAGGGCTGTCTTCATGCTATGGGCAGCATGGAAGCCAGATTGAAGGGGTTCAAGGAGGGAGTGGCGGGAGAGAAAGGAGAGAAGCTGGGAAGCAACAACTTGTTCCAGGGCTTTGGAGAGGAATGGGAGGTTGGAGATGGGGCGATGGCTGGAGAGTGGGGATGAGTTCAGAGAAGATTTTTCCAAGATGGGGTGTACATTAAATATCCCATGACCCTATGCAAAAGGAAAATAAAGTTCTGGTGATGTCTTGAATAAAATAAATTGACCACTTCCTTCAAACAAGGCAATAATAATAATTATCCTTGCATTTTGATATCAGCGGCCGTGTCTTCAGCCACTGTGCCCCGAAGCTCTGGAACTCCTTACTTCACTCCCTTCATCTTGTCCCCTCTCTTCCTAGTTTCAGGTCTCAACTGAAAACCTTTCTTTTTGACCGCGCCTTCGGTCACCTTTGGTTAAATTTCTCCTCACCTCCCCTCTGTTTCTTTTTGAAACTATTTTAAATCTGTGAATACGAGTCACTGATAGAACCACCAGAGGAAACAGTTCTTCCTTGTTTACTCTGTCAAATCCCCTCATGATCTTAAAAATCTGCCAATTTTACCATTTGTTCTATATAAATTTAAGTTGTTGTTGATATAGCACTTTTCATGTCTTCCCCACATCTCAAAGTGCTTGCAGAATGTACTGTAAAGTGAATTCATTATATATATATATATATCTAAGCAAAATGCAGCAGCCAATTGCGCACAACTGTGCCCCACAAACAGTCGAAGATTGAAATGACCAATTTTATTATTATATTATATGATATAAATAACCTATAATATTATATAATAACCTATATTATTAGGTTTGTGGAGTAAGGAAACTTACCCAAGGTTTCGCCCTAGCCTGCCTCGATTCGAACACAGGTCTCACAGTTGTAAAGCGAGTGCTCTAACCACTGAGCTACAGGATTCTTTAAGGACCTTATCACGTCTTCAAGATGTCTCAAAGCGTTTCACAGAATTTGCTGTAAAGTGAATTATGTGTACATTTTGTGGGGAAACACAGCAGGCAATTGTGCAGTGCAGTGTCCCACAAACAGTCATGCTTTGAGTGACCAATTTTTAATTACATTTTTTCAAAGAATTATTAATTCTTTGAAAAAATGTAATTAAAAAAGTGATCTTTCAATGGATTAACATCTGGGTTTCTACTTACTGCTAGGTAAACAAGGGCATGTGGATTCAGTTAACTTCTCAACATTTCTACTGCTGGGAATCAAACCCACATCTCTAGCAAAACAGTCAGTCATAAGGCTACCTTGAGTCAAGTACCAAAGTTAAAATTTAGCCTAAATGTTTATTCAAAAATGAGCTAATAAATAACAGTTTATTTGTCACCAGGTTGCTGGTATTCAACTGATCGCATATTACGCAAACAAATTGCATCCTGAAACCAACAACAACATGACATTTATGTAGCTCCTTTCACGTTGGGAGGACGTCCCAACTACTTCCAAGAGCTCAGTAAATGAATCCAACATTGTGCCATGCTGGGGATCAAACCCAGGTCCTATCATGATTACGTTTGCAATCCTATCAAGATTGCAAACGTAACTCCACTATTTAAGAAGGGTGGGAGAGAAAATATGGGGAACTATAGACGAGTTAGTCTGACATCAGTGGTAGGGAAAATTCTTGAGTCCTTAATTAAAGACGTCATTATAGGATACCTGGAAAACCACAAAAAGATTAGGCAGAGCCAACATGGCTTTACAAAAGGGAAGTCATGCTTGACTAATCTTTTAGAGTTTTTTGAGGATGTATCCAGCAGGATGGATAGAGGGGAACCAGTAGATGTGGTATATTTAGATTTTAAGAAGGCATTTGGTAAAGTGCCACACAAAAGGCTATTGAACAAAGTCAAGGCCCACGGGATTAATGGGAACATATTAACATGGATAGAAGAGTGGCTGATGGGTAGAAAACAGAGAGTAGGGATAAACGGGTCATTCTCAAATTGGCAGGATGTAACTAGTGGAGTGCCACAAGGATCAGTGCTTGGGCCTCAGCTATTTACTATTTACATCAATGATCTAGACAAGGACATTCAATGTAACGTGTCTAAATTCGTGGATGACACTAAACTAGGTAGCAGAGTGAGCTCTGAGGATGATGCAAAAAGATTGCAACAAGATATAGATAGGCTAGGGGAGTGGGCAAGAAGGTGGCAGATGGAATTTAATGTGGGGAAGTGTGAAATTATTCACCTAGGTAACAAAAAATTAAAAAAAAATTATTTTCTAGAGGGGGAGAGGTTAGATAGTGTTAGTATTCAAAGGGATTTGGGTGTCCTTGTGCACCAGTCCCAAAAAGTTAGTTTGCAGGTGCAGCAAGCAACTAAGAAGGCGAACGGCATGCTAGCGTTCATTGCAAAAGGTTTAGAGTATAAGAGTAGGGAAGTCTTGCTACAACTGTATAGGGCTTTGGTGAGACCGCACCTAGAGTATTGTGTGCAGTTTTGATCTTCTTATTTAAAAATGGACATACTTGCCTTAGAGGGGGGGCAGCGTAGATTCACTAGGTTAGTTCCTGGGATGAGGGGACTAACCTATGAGGATAGGTTGAATAAACTAGGGCTGTACTCTCTAGAGTACAGAAGAATTAGGGGGATCTTATTGAAACATATAAGATTCTTAAAGGGCTGGATAAAGTAGACACTGAGGGACTGTTTCCCCTGGTAGGAGAATCTATAACCAGGGATCACAGTCTTAAAATTAAGGATCAGCCTTTTAGAACAGAGTTGAGGAAACATTTCTTCACTCAGAGGGTAGTGAATTTATGGAATTCACTACCCCAGAAGGCTGTAGATGCTCAGTCCCTGAACATTTTCAATGCTGAGACTGAGAGATTTTTTTTTAAAAAATAGAGGGATTAGGGAATTTGGGGATGGGGCAGTTAATTAGAGTTAGGTCAGAAGATCAGCCATGATCTTATTGAATGATGGAGCAGGCTCAAGGGGCCAAATGGTCTACTCCTGCTCCTAATTCTTATTGACTTATGGTCACTTGTGAGGTGAGGTAGGTAACAACAAAACTACAGGATTCCACAGGCCATCTAACTCAGATAAAAGCATGTTGTGCTGGCTGACGTATTGATATAGAGCCCATTACACAGGGCAGCAACCCAGAAGGGAAGCCTCAGGGGATATCTTGTTGAAATAGTTAAGCTCCTAAACTATGAAATGGAGTGTTCACCAGCTTCTCCTGTACTCTGATACGGTAGGATAGTAACGTGTCCTGAATGGAAGTGTCCCAATTTCTTCTCTGTATTATGCATTTCTTCAATACAAAGGATCGCTAAATGTCTTAAATAATCAATGCAGGCATTTTTCAATATTTTATACCATACCAATTTCACAACACTTCCATCCTTTTATCGCAAGCCGTTGCAGCTTGAGAGCATAATTGGATATGTCTATCACTGAGAAAGCAACCCCATGGTACATTCAATTGACTTAAGAATGTAAGAAATAGGAGCAGGAATAGGCCATTCGACCCATCAAGCCTGCCCCGCCATTCAATCATGGCTGATATTCTACTCTAACTCCAGCTACCTTCCTTATCCCCATATCCCAGACTTAATTTGGAGAGCACAAAGTTTGGTTCAATGAACTGAGTGCTGAACTGAGATTGCAACACATTGGTTGTAATCTTTAAAATTCTGTTGATTTGTATTAAGAATACTGTATTTCAATGAGATCTCCCACGATTGAGGAATTTCAGGTCTCTGATGATCTGTTGCAAAGTGGGAAACTGATATTATTGTAATCAAATTTAGTTGGCAAAGTAAGTTTATCTGGAGGAGAATGTGGCAATAATTGAATAAATCTGACCCTGTATGGTGGAAACACACTGGATCAGAGTGAATAACATAAATAATAATAATCCTTCCTTTGAGATAATGCCTAATCATGTTATTCAGAAATCCCAATGTGCTCCACAGAATATATCGTGAAGTGGATTGGCTGTGTATTTTGTGGGCGAAACATACCACTAAAGGGAAATACACTTCATAGAATCTGTTATTTGTAAACTAGGTCAGAAGAGCAGACTAATTCTAGATTTCTAATCCTGGGGTCAATCTTCGGCTCTCATCAAACTCGCATTTAACCTTTTCAGAATTGGTTTGTAAGTTCATTTCAAATGGTTCATTTCATATTAGTGATTTCTTTGATGAGTTATGTAAGGCACCTTGTTAACCAAAAATATTGAAAAGATTCGATCGGATCACAATAATAATCTGATTTGAGTCTTTTTAACCAAATTAAATATGAATCAAAGAAAACTGTCCTCATTCTTTTATTTACTTTTATTTACTTTTATTCCAGATGAATGTCAACAAGACCAAAGGCTCTCCTGCTTGACTTCTATTAGTTTCTCCACTAGCCGCAAAATCCAGTTAATCCAGAACTCCACTGCCCACATGCTCACTCACACTAAACTCCATACCACAACCACACCAGTTCCTATCACTGAATGGATTGATTTCAAGATCTTCACACTTGTCTTCAAATTGCTTCTTGCCCTGGACCTCCCTAACTCTCTGACTTGCCTACTGCCCAATCAACTACCCATTACGTTTGCTGGTCTAGCTCTGGCTTGTTCTCATGTCATTCATTCCACCAACAGTGGCTGCTCTTTCAGCCACTCTGTCTGGAAACTCTGGCATCATCTCCCTCAATCATACTGCCTTACCCGCTGTTCACCATTTGTAGGTCAAATCTTTCTCTTTTACTGTGATTACAGTCACCTTCCCCCTCACTCCAGCTCAGCATCATACTCTACCACCGTCAAGCTTTCTGGGTGTCTACACTGTGTATTATCTCTATATAAATGCGAATTGTTGTTCTCACCCCTGGCACTGACAGTATCAATCTACATGATACACACTACACCTCACCAAACCAGTGCAGAACCTCCCTGTTTACTTTTATGTTCGAGTATGCTTTAAAGCCATCATTTGTGTCCTGACCGATTCAACTTTATCCCACTTTTGTCACAATACCTGCCTCCACCACCACCGCTTCCCTCTGACTGCCTCAAACCTTTTCCATGATTTTATCATGTCCAACTATATTTGCTGGACTTCCTAACTCTTCCCTCTTTAAGATGCATACCATTCAGAATTCTGTATGCATCTTTAGAATTCCATTGCAGAGTCCCTTTGCCTTGCTCTTTCCCTTGCCTTTAAGACTCATCTTGAGTTTCTCCTTTTTGACTGTTCCTTTGGTCATCTTTCTAGCCCCATCCCTTTTGCCTCCGATGCTTCCCAAATCCAACACCCAATTCAGGTGTAAACCCTCGACTGCCCAGTGTCTTAAGATATTTTCCCAACATGAAAGGTGCTACATAAATGCAACGTATTAATGCTACGTTGGTGTATAAGATTTGTGAAACATTTTAAATTTCAGCTGATTGTTAATTGAAAAAGGAATTTGTGTGATTATTGATGCATTTCTATCTATATTTCATGAAGACTGACAACACGATTTCCCAATGTATTTTTGTGTCAGCCAGTGTTAGCCTGAGCTTGGACAGACGTAACCAATGCCCTTTGCAGAGGGAGCGAATCAATGGCAACTGAAGTTGGCAATAACCAAGGGACTACTGAGAGAGCATTCAACCAGAGTGGCCAAACAAATATAAGTTTAGGGCAATAATTAATAATTGATTTTAATTCTTTGTACCTTCTATAATATGATTTATTTATTCACTTCAATTTATTGGGATTAAGTGCTCCAAAACATTACCGCCCGAAGGCCGTTATATAAATGCATGCTATTGTAATTGCTTGAGATAACAGTGTGTATTTCATTTAGAGAGAGGGAGTTTGCACATATATTGGTCCGGTTCCCTTTTTATGTTTGTTTACAAAAGGTAGTCTGTTAATATTTTCTTTGGAAGGTTTTTGTTTCAACATAAGAAGAACACAGGGTATCCACAAGCCAAACATGTGTACTAGAACTGCTTTAATTTGGCACGTCACTAATCAGTTGACATTGATGAAGCTCAGCTTGTTAAACAATGGGGTATGAAATCACCTGATTCTTCAGTATATAAACTGAAATGTTGCAAATCATGTGGAGATGCAGCACATTACAGGCCGCTGCACTCTGTAACATTGAGCTGTCCAGTTCACATGTCCAGCTCTATACTTTACATCTTTCCCCAGTGACCCGGAGGGTAAAGGCACCAATTGATACAGCACAAGGCTGTATAGAATATTAGAGATTTGAACCCCTCTCTGTGCTGAGTTTGCTGATCTCATCCATCCCTAGGTTACTAAGGGAGGCACGGGAGCAAATAGCAGAGACTCTGGCCATGATCTTTCAATCTTCCTTGGACACAGGGGTCGTGCCAGAGGACTGGAGGATAGCTAATGTTACTCCCTTGTATAAAAAGGGGCAGAAGGACAAGCCTGGTAACTACAGACCAGTCAGTCTAACGTCGGTAGTGGGCAAACTTCTAGAGTCCATAATCAGGGAGAAGGTAGATCTTCACTTAGAAAGATATAGGCTAATAAAGGACAGTCAACATGGATTTGTTAAAGGCAAATCTTGCCTTACAAATCTGATAGAATTTTTTGATGAGGTAATGGAATGGGTGGATAATGGTAGCGCAGTTGATGTAGTTTACATGGACTTTCAAAAGGCATTTGACAAAGTGCCACATGAGAGACTTATTAGGAAATTAAAGGCCCATGGCGTAAAAGTGGCAGTGGCAGAGTGGATCCACAACAGGCTGCGAGACAGAAAGCAGAGAGTTGTAGTGAGCGGCTGTTTTTCAGATTGGAGGGAAGTGAGCAGTGGTGTGCCACATGGATCGGTTTTGGGACCATTGCTCTTTGTAATCTACATCAATGATCTGGATTTGGGTGTAGTGAGTGCAGTTTCCAAGTTTGCAGATGACACTAAGTTAGGGAAAATAGTAAATAGTGAGGAGGATAGTAGCCATCTGCAAGAGGATATAGACAAATTGGTAAAGTGGGCAGACACATGGCAGATGAAGTTTAATGCAGAGAAGTGTGAGGTGATGCATTTTGGGAGAAGAAATGAAGGGAGGCAATATAGGCTAGATAGTACAATTTAAAATGGTATGAAGGAACAGAGAGACCTGGGGATTTGTGTTAGTGACTCGTTGAAGGTGGCAGGACAGGTAGACAAGGCTGTTAAGAAGGCATATGGGATACTAGGCTTTATAAATAGGGGTATAGAGTACAAAAGTCAGGAAGTGCTGACTAACCTCTATAAAACTTTGGTGAGGCCTCAGCTGGAATACTGTGTTCAATTCTGGTCACCACACTACAGAAAGGATGTGAAGGCATTGGAAAGGGTACAAAGAAGATTTACTAGGATGGTGCCAGGATTGAGGGACTTCAGGTATGAGGAGAGGCTAGATAAGTTAGGGTTATTCTCTCTGGAGCAGAGAAGATTGAGGGGAGACCTAATAGAGGTTTATGAGATCATGAGGGGCTTCGACAGGGCAAATAGAGAAAAACTATTTCCACTTGTGGGCGAATCTGTGACTCGTGGTCACAGATTTAAAATAGTTTCAAGGCGAAGTAGAGGGGAGCTGAGGAGAAAGTTTTTCACTCAGCGAGTTGTTCGAATCTGGAATGCATTGCCTGAAAAGGTGGTGGAGGCTGATTCGATAACAACTTTTAAAAGGGAATTAGATCTTTATTTAGGGAGAACAGGTCTATTAGGCTATGGGGAGCGGGCAGGGCAGTGGGATTGAATCGCTCTTTTCAAAGAGCCGGCACAGACTAGATGGGCCGAATGGCCTCCTTTTGTGCCATAAAATTCTATTAATCTATGATCCTAGGAGATGGAGAGCTAAAATTGGAGTCAACGGTGTTGAATTAGGAAAGGAAAAATCAGCACTGCTGATCACCATTCCAAATCCCTTAGTATAAGATGAATGCAAGTCGATGTGAGGACAGGATTGTGCTGGACCCCATGATTGAATAGTCTATCTTTACTCAGGTAAAGGTTCAGACATGAATAATGGCATCAGGAAGACTCAGAGGATGGAACCTTACACCAGTGAAGGAAAAAGCAAGACTCAATCAATTATATGACACTTTGACCTTCTGCCCTTATTTATAACTGTTTATTCTATTGAAACTAGCAAACACACGAATATTGGATCTTGGCTTTGAATATGACCAGTGCCAGTACTGCTGAACTGAAGGAGAAAATGTAAAGATCTACTCTTGTCAATGATTGAACATTGCACTGGCAGTGCAGTGCCAGTGAGCAGCGCTATATGTATACATTTTAATGCAAATGCATGAAGCTCTGGCTTCCCCAACTTTACAAGGATGAAAGTCAATGAAACAATGGCTGCCTGGACTCCAGCACTGTGAGAATAGAGCCCAACCTCAATCTTCTACTACTGTTCAAAAGTGGCATTAATGTACACATTCTTTCTTCACTTCCCCCTGCTCTATATTTTCTTATTTTCTCTGTTTTTATGACATTCTGTCTCTTTGATAAAATACAACAACAACTTTGATTTATATAGCGCCCTCCACGCTGGACGGTGTCTCAGAGCACTTTAGTGAGATGAGTGCTTTTGGCTAACTTTAGTACCATCATAGACATTTAAATCTCAACTTTACAAAGATTTAATTGTAAAAAATTGAAATTAACTTTGTGGCTGTTTGTGGGACATTGCTGTGCACTATTGTCTACAAAACACAATTATAACAAAATATTGCAATGCTTTGAGATGTTTCCACAGGATGACATGCTGCTATATCAAATACAATCATTAATATTATTTATGAATACACCACAATTATTTATTATTATATAATATCCAGCAACTTTAAATAATTCAGGATTAATAGATGGTGAGATATATGTATTCAAAGAATCCTTTGTGGCATTGAATGGATAGATGAGATGGATCAATGGTCTCCTGCCTAATATTGTTGCTATGTTATTATTTTAGGAGCCTCTGGAAGGGACATCTCCTGTCCTCCTCCATCACCAATTAAAAAGGTATTTTTATTTGCTGTGTTAGACCTTTATCTAGTATTATTCACACCTTACACAGAGACCTTAACACATATTATCAAGTCTTGTCCATTTACAACCTCCCATAGCACATAGGTATGTCTACATACACTATTCCACTCTAATCTGCATTATATCCAATGGCAGGATAAAGAGAGAATTTGCGTGAAATCCATTGCAGGATAGGTTTTGCCTGACTGTGCAAGGAGTCAATTTCTTGGAGCAAATGGCCATTTCTTGTCTCAAGCTTTCTTCTGTTCTTAAATAATTGATCCAGTCAATTGAAAGGAAAAGACACATAAGAACATAGAACCAGGTGAAGGCAATTGGCCATTTAAGGCTATTCCACCATTTTATTAGATCATGACAGATCCTTTATAATCCTATGTTTCCACCTTTTCTCCATATCCCTTCATACTCTTATTTCACAATTGTCCATCTGTCCATCCATCAAACATCCAGCTGATTATCCACCATTGGCCTCTAAGAGAAGTTCTCCAAACTTACACCAGCTTTTTGTGGCAAAATGGTTTCTATAAGTAAAACATCTTCATGGAATTGAATTTAACATAAATAGGCTTTTTCTGGTTGGGAAATCCTTAACCAGGGGACACTAATATAAGACAGTAAACAAGGAATCTAAACATGACTTTTGAAGGAATTACTTAACGTAAAGGATGGTGACTGTGGAACTCACTGTTTGAAGCAGGTTGAATCATTTTGAACAGATGCTTCCAAGAAGGGAATAGAAGGGTATGGGAGGGAGTAATAAATGGGTAAAAACTCATATTGAGTATTTAAATCTGGGGCTGATTGACCTGTTTCTCTGCTGTACATCTTTGTAGTTCTTTGTAATCCTGCAAAAGCTACTTGGCATATGTATTGTCAAAGTCTTATTTGGTAAATTACAAAAGATACCAAGGGCAGGTTGTCAATTTTAAGTGAGCCAATTGATGTTGCCCTATGTGGGTGGAAAATGTTATGTTTCACCATAAGAAAAGATCAGTGATCTTTTCACTGATCCTTTTCACTGGAACTACCCCAGTTCAGTATCATTGACAATTGTACCATAGCTCATGAGACCCCCATGCCTCTGGATCTGCTATGATTTCTTAAGCTCTAAAATCAATTCATCAATTTTACTTACAAATAATATAATTGACTTTCAATATGCCACACAAAGTTGTAGTAAAATTTCACTTTCAAAGAGTCAGCACCTTGGGATGTCCTCCCGACTTGAAAGGCTCTCTATCAATGTATTTTTTTTCAGCATGTTAGAGAGGTTGGCATATCTCATTTCCTGATGAAATCTGTTAATAAATATTGAGCTGCTTGATCTACACTGGGGCAACCAAGTAACAAGGTATCACTGAAAAAACTGGAAGAGGAATGATAATTCCCAAGAAAGCCAAACCCTTTTTGCAGGTGTTGGTAGTTTCAGTGTTCTATGAAGTTTCTACACAGCAAGGACACATTTTGTTTGTCAGACAATAATGAAACCTCCTGCACCTACAATCCCAAACCATTTGATATAATGGATTTTATAAAGATGATGTATTCCATGAGAGAGTTTACTCTACAGGGTGAAAATGAGGTGGTCAGTTTGCCAGTCCTCTACAAACTGTATCTGTAGCAGTTTTGGTCATTTGATGGAGCCAAATGCTCGTCAAGATCATCGGAACTCCTACCAATACATCTAAATCAATCCAAAAGGTTTAAACAGAGACACCAGCATTGAAACTTTGCACACTTCTTCATCTGAAGCACACTCCTAAGTCATATTGTCAATCTAAACTTTCTCCCATGTTTGCAGAAGATTGTTTGCAGAGTTCAACGAGTCATCCAAAGCTGGTGACCAAGCAAGTACTGGGATGTGAGAAATCTGTGCCATGTTAATAGATAAACCAGTGCAATTTCTCCAAATCTTTCCATGCTTCCAATAACATCTAGGATCAAATTAGTGGGATGTCTCTGGTTTACAATTGCACTCTGTTATTATGTTAATGCTAGAATGGCTGATCTTAATATTCCAGTATTACTATTTTTATGCTAGATTTGTACTTGTTCATTTGGGTTATAAAGCATGTTACAGTTTTCTAAGTATTTATGTTCAAACCAAATCTATTTATCAATTTTATAGCAAATGTGCATTATTTTCAACGTGCACAAATAATCTGTTTGTATAATCTCACCTTCACATCTTCACAAACCTGCTGAATCAAATATTTTTCTAATGTTTTCTGCCTTTGGACAACTTGCACTACAGAGTGCATTACAGTTTTATCTAAAGTCAACACTGCAATCAAATAGTTTGCTGGGTTCTCAATAGTTCTGAATCAGTACAAGAGTTTCATATCAGTTGACTTAGTGGACATGTCAATAAAGTATCTAAACTGGTTTGTACATGTCAAGGTTTTATACTGCAAATTAGTTTTGAGTGGAGATAATGTTTTATTTTATGCCTGTTAACACTACCACATACTGGTCAAAAAATTCCAATGCTACATGTAAATATTTTTACCATTGTGATGCCAAAGCGGGATCAGGAGTGGCATCATCATTAAGTTGAGCAAGATAACTTTTTTGTTCACAATATATTTAACGCATTATACTTAATGAGTTTGGTGACAGTGTGTGAAGTGATGAATGTTGAAATTTGCGTCAGCCAGAGTCTTGCGTTTGGGGAGGGTTGTCAGGCTGCAATGATCTTCAACGTAGATGTATTGAATTTGTCTTGAAATATCATATGTTTCACCTAAGGCATTGTTTAGATAAAGAACAGAGGGATAAAGCCTGAAGTACATTGTAAAATCAATGAAAAAATAAGGCTTGGGAGGGTGGGAGGCTGGGAGGGGGGAGTTCCAGAGATATTTGTTTAGTTCATTAAGGTTGTGACACTGTTCTAATGATTGTGGAATCCATCTAATCTTCCAAATTCAATCTTAATTTTCACCAAGCTCCCCTGGCAACTATCTTCTGCTTATTACTAATTATGCTAATAATAATCCTTATGTTTGATATAGTGTCTTTTGCATTGTTAATCACTCTGAGAAAGGGCAGTGTACAAATGATGTGTTGTTATTGTAAGCAGAATGACTCAAAGCTCTTTACAAGATTCCTACGTGCACTTCCTTGACTTTAACCAACAGTGTTAAAATGATAATAATAATAGTAATAATAATAATACTTGATGTTGATAAAGCACCTTATCACGATGTTGAGACATCTCAAAGCGCTTCACAGAATATAGTATAACGTGAATTGACTATATAGTTGTGGGAGAAACCATGCCAGCCAATTCTGCACAGGAATGTTGCACAAACAGTCATGGATTAAATGACCAAATTATTAATTTTTTCAATTCATTTTTCTGTTGAAGGAATTGTTACCCACGAAAAGCAGTCTGGCAATCAAATAACTTACTTACTGCTCGGAAACAGGTGTGTGGAGAAAGGAAAATGATCCAAGGTTTCTCCCTGCCTGGAATTGAACCTGGTTCCTTTTCCTTCAGGGTCTAACCATTACGCGACATTACCCTAGAGACCTGAAGCCATGTTAACTTGTCTGGTTTTGATATTTAGTTTTGTTTCCATTAGTTTTCTAATTACTGAGGTCAGAATAATGTTTCTGTTGTTTCTGTACAATTATACTGTCTTGCCTCCCTAGATATCCTGGGGTTCAGTTAATCCATCCTTAGGGATTTGTTGGGTTCAGCTTGTTGAACTTCTGCCTTGCTAATGTCAATGTTTTGGCGCTCCCATGGTTCATATTGGATGTAAGTTTTTAATGGCCTTCCTGATAAAATCATTTAATAATAGAAATCTTTGCATTTCATGTAAGGCCTTATCAAATCATTTCTTTGAACTGTCTCAAAGCCCTTGGTGGCACTTTACTGTAAAGTATAGTGACTGTGTATTTATAAACGGAAGAGGATTGGTAACTAGCAATTTGCATGTAGCAATGTCCCACAAACAGCTATGAAATCAATAGCCAATTTTACTTACAGGGCGTATTGATCAGGACACCAGGAGAAACCCTTTTCTCTTTACAAATAATGCCATGGGATCTTTCATGCCTATCTGAACAGACAAATGTAACCTGGGCTCAACAGTACATTCAACTGAGACATTGCAACACTCTAATGTCTCCCCAATACTGCATTAAGGTATCATTATCATTGGTGTCATTGGAGACGCTGTCCGGCGTGGAAGGCGCTATATTGCCCTCCAGGTTGTGGTTGTTGTTGTTGTTGTTGTTGTTGAGTGTCAGCACAGACTACGAGCTCAAGGTCCCAAATGTGAGGTTTGATCCACAATCTTCACAAAATTGATGGCAAGGCATTTCCAAAAGGAAAACGTTTCTATCTTATTGGATTCATTATTTGAGACATTAGCTCAGCTGCTTCATGTTAAAATCTTCTCAGAAGGCTGGCTCTGACACCTAAATAGCTGTGAATGTTTCAATATAATACTGTAGTTGGCAATAGAGCACGATGCTGACAATGTTTTGTTTGACCACAAGGTAACACAGTTGTTGGAATAATTGGTTAACTGCTCAATAAATATGTCAAGTTTGATCATGTGATTGGTGCCAGGTACTTCTTTCCAAACTGGTTTTACCTGATTTGGTCTGAGGCTGAGTAATCTGTGATTTACTGCATGTGTTGTCATGTGGCATTATATTGTCCTGTGACTCACCAACCCGACGAATCGAGCAGTAGATGACTAGAAGGTCAAAAGAAGGGAGACTCTAACAATCTTTAGTGCTTTACTTTAAGTAAACCAAGTTTCTTGACCACCTAGAACAACATTTTTAGTTAAAGTTGGCATTTTGTTTCAAATGTGAATTATCTATCCTTAAGAACACACAATTCAAAGAGATAAACAAATCCTCTCAGCATAATCTAAATGGAACATGGAAAGGGTGGGAGCCCAGTTTCAGTGGTCATTGAGTTCGTTTTATATATTCGTTATATATTTTTGTCTCCGTATTGGATCATTTCAGACAAGAGGAGGGGGAAGAGAATGAACTAAAATGATTTAATGGACCATGTTGCAATTTAAGTCTTGTGGTGTCTATGATAGGAATATGCATAGATGTTTCCACACAACAAAAAACAACATTTAAATGATAATGACTGGTTGTTTTTGTGTTTGTTACCAGGTGATATCCTTGCCACGCATTCAGATTTATTATCTTGTTCAAAGGTTAAAGCCAACACGGATTATTGGTGTTCAAAGTCCTCTGGTTTGTGTCCTGTGTTATTGCTCTATCTGATTGTGCAGCCCAATTTGTTTTGATTAATGCCATCGTAACAGCTCCTGAGATAACAGCTTCAAATCCCTCTGCAGAGTCGCTGTGATTTTAATTTAATGCTCGGCCTCTTACTGACAATGATCAGCGGCGCAAACATTTTCTAGAGAATTGCTCCACTCTTTGCTAAATTTGATGAAACTCAGTTCAGCCCGCTAGTGGAAGAAGATCAGGTTCATTACAATACAATTGACATTTATATACAGTAGCCTCTTTCACAGTGGGAGGGCGACTCGTACGATTTCACAATTGCATGCTTGCAGTCCGCACAGACATTAACGATTCTTCTGAAGACCATTTCAATGCCGTTTCACTAAGGAGCAATGAAACCATTTTAAAATCATTGAGCGGCAGAATGCATTTGTGAATCTTTTGTTCTTTTGGCTGTTAAATAACTAACTACAATTATTCATAGAAGTGGCCCCAATGAACATTTCTAACGTTAAACCTTTTTTTAAAAAAAGTTGGCCTGTAAAAATGTTTAGAACAAGGAGGAGAATTTCTTCTTTCTGCTGAGACATTGATAACGTACACTTAAAATGGGAATATTGTTTCATGCAAAGAGTAGTTAGTATGTGGAATGCTCTGCTGGGAGGTTGAGGCAAAATCCATATTGGTCTTAAGAAGAAAGTAGCCAAATACCTCAAAATGAAACAGGAACAGATGATGGCAAGTTAATGAGACTGAAAGGATTGCTCTTGCAGGAGTCAGCACAGACCCATTGGCTGAATGGCCTTCTGATGTCCTCTTTTGGGAGGAGGGTGTGTGTAAAAACGCTATTAGCACAAATGGTTCAGGAATGTGAATCCGATGGTTCCTGTGAACAGTTACTCAGAGAACTGTACTGAGGTACAAACAAATCATAGAATCATAGAATTTTACAGCACAAAAGGAGGCAATTTGGCCCATGGTGTCTGTGCCGGCTTTTTGAAAAGAGCAATTCAGAACAGGGAAACTCGAGGGTATTTGGTGCCCGAGGCGAGCCTTCAGATGTGCGCCCCCTAGTAACTTTTGATAAGCTAATGTTAATACTAAAATTCATATAATTAATTATCAATAAAAGTAATGGTAATAGTTGTACATTTAGTTATGAAACATACTTCTGTTTTATTTAAGTATTAACATTCTCCAGTCAGCTTTCGGCTAACTCCTCGCCTCCGCCTCCGCCACTGTACGCCAGCAGACGACAACAGTAATTTTCACCACATGCAGCAAACCGTATGTGCTGTGTAACCAGCGCCAGAGACCCCCAGATTTTGGTGCCCTCGGCGAGCGCCTAGTTTGCCTAAAGGTAGCATCGGCCCTGATTCAGAATAACCATCCACCTCTCTTTTATACGTCAGGCATTTCCAAAAGGCCAACTTGAGCTCCAGTGATTTGTTTCAGGAAATAAAAGTTAATTTCTTGATTTCATTCAAAAACTGAATTTCATTCAAGTGATCACTCAATTTTAGAAGAAGGTATTTCAATCAGGAGAAGTGACATGTAACAATTTATCCATTTTGTACAAATTCTTCCTGTATTCCCAGCATAAATCAGATATACACATTCATTCTGTATGTTTAGGTCTCACTGCTCCTTCTCTAGGTACTGTCAAGCACTGTACTTACCAATATTTTTACAATAAACTAATGAAAATTTAAAACATGTCACTGTAAACGTTCCAGTATCTCATGTGAACCATTTAGAGACTTCTGAAAGGCGCAATAACAGCCTTCATCAAGTGTAAGGATTATTGACTAAGATTCCTGGTGGTACAAGATTGGTGCAATCATTCAAAAGGGAACTGGATAAGCAACTAAGAAATAAGCATTTTAAGGAATTTCGGTTGCAGCTGGAAAGACAAATTGAAGTTAAAAAACTACTCAAAAAATAGGTATCAATCAGTGAATGACAAACTTGTTTTCATGTAATTATTTATGATGCTTGCTTTTCTCTGTTCCTAAAAATACCCGTTGAATAACCACTTCCTAGATAAAACTATGTGGAAGATTTTCCTAAATGTTCTGGGAGTTCCTAAATTTTGATTCAGCGGTTGCGAATTTTCACTCTTTTGATGTATTTCACCATAAATCATTTCTAAAGAAAAATAATGACCCACAATTTAGTCCAGGTTTAAACAGAACACAAGGAACATATAATATTTGATTTGGCTGTTGCCAACAGCAGGAAACACAGGGAGATGTGCATGTGGGTCAGTTGATGGTGTAATACTTTGCAAACTTTCCTCATATGTGGTTTGAGGTCAAATACAGGACATTGTTTTATTTTTTTTTAATGGAAAAGTGGTACTAATTATGTGATTAATGTTGCCAAAGAGTTTGTAACTTTGAAATATTACTTGTGAAGAATTTTTCTTTTCACATATCCTAGTTGTCTCAAGACCTTCCTCTTTGAGAGGGGAGCCTTTTGCTCCCCTCCAAACTTTTCCCCCTTTCCTACTCTCCTTCCCCCCTCCCCTACCCTGCCCCTTCCCCCCCACACACACACACACCCCACCCCGCTTGGGTCCTGACCTAACTCTTCAGCGCCTTGGGACGTACTCCCGACATGAAATGTCACTCTATAAATGTAATTTTGTTGTTGTTGTTGTTGAGAAACATAGTGCTGAAACTTGTGATTTTAAAACATGTTGAACAGATGAGAATTAGTGAGAATTATGATATCAAAAGCATAAAATGCCACTATTTCTTCCTGTATTATTTTTATTGTCAAAACTATTGAATATTTTAATTTCTAAACACAAGATCGTGTGAGATCGTGAAACAAGAAAAGGTAATTTGGCCAATCTGAACCATGTACAACAAACCAACTTATCAATGTTTTGGGGGAGGGATCTGGGTATTGTTCCCCTAACTAAATCAATCAATCAAAACTTCCATTTATATAGCGCCTTTCACGTCAAGAGGACATCCCAAGGCGCTGTACAGTCAGGTAGGGACAAGAGCAGTGGGGCGAGAGGTTGGGGCAGGATGAAGGAGAGTAGGAGAATTGACTGTATATTTGTGTGCAAAACGTGACAGCCAAATTGCGCACAGCAGTGTCCTACAAACAGTCGCGGAAATGGGGCCAGGGAAGAAGGGGGAAGTGGGTAAGGGGGGAGAGGGAGGGAAAGGTGGGTGGGGTTAAAATCAGGGAGAAATGGGGAGAAAGGGGGTAATTCAATGATTAAATAATTTAAAGAATTAAATAGGTAATTCAATAAAATTATAGGTTATGCGTCTGTCTACACTTGCACTCTCCCACCTTACCTAATTACTTCCCATAGAAGACATGGTACTTCGGACTTCAAACTGATAGTTTAGAGACTGACACTTTAATGCAGTGCTGGGGTGTTACAGCAGAGATGTCATTCTTCAGATGAGATGTTAAAGTGAGGTTCTAGTCTGCCTGTAATACTATACCTCAGATGAAGCGAAAGATCCCTTGTCTCTCTTTGCAAAGAGAAAGGAGTTTCTCCTCAAGTCCTGCCCAACAGTCCCCACCATCAGTGACATTGGGCTTCACGATTGTAAATGAATCACACACACGATGTTGCGTCACATCACTAATTCCTCCCTTTTTTATACATAGATGGACTTGTATCACCTGGAGGGCAACAACACTCTGTACAAGATTAAATTGTGGGCCTCACAGAAGTAAAGTGACAGCAGAAAAGGAGATGTATACAGAGGTCAGAGTCCACTTTTCAAGTGTTGTTTTAAGAATATTATATCACCGTGGTGTTAGTTGGGGTCACGGTACAAGGGATCAGGGTAATAAAGTTCTTCTCTGTACAAAGTGTCTTGTGCGCAATGTGCTGAGTCCATCATGGAAAATAATATGTTTTTGGCAAATGCTTTTGAATCATCAGTGACTCAGAGATTTATACAAGTAATAACTATTGCAGTCGTCTTATTACTTTATAGAAACTTCTGAAAAAATGTGACAATATTTTACGGTAAACTGTATGTGTACAATTTTCACTCAGCATTAAACCGTGAAGTAAATGACCAATTTTGTTGTTGACCAGAATTGATGGCAAGGACACCAGTTAAACCCGTGTACAATTGGCAGCCGTGTTTTGCCCACAAAATATACAGTCGGTTAACTTTCATAAAATTTGTCATTTCAATCCACGACTGTTTGTGGCTGAGTTTCACCCACAAATATACAGTCAATTCACTTTACAGTATATTCTGTGAAGTGCTTTCAGACGTCTAGAAGACGTGAAAAGCGCTGTATCAAATGCAAGTATTATTATCATTCAGTACCATTGGTCAGAGAAGGAAACTTCAACCATGGTTTCCCCACTTCAGTGACCACCATCCATCCACAGAGGAAGGGTGTTGTGTGGTTATCAGGTGTGGGGAGGGCAGGATGGGATCGGGCTGTGGTTAATGCCATTATAAAAATCATTGCTAAAATACACATTTTAATATGGAAACTTTGGTAAGCTACTGAAGGGAGAGCGATGACATGAATTAGAGTATAATCAGTCCAAATATATTCAGGAGAAAAGGAAGGAATGTTATTCCCCATTTCTCTTATACATTTTCCAGCCCCCCTCTTTTCCATCTATCTTGTTATTTGAACATTATTATTTTCTCTTTCCCATTTTCTCTATTATGTCCTCCCGACGTGAAAGGCGCTCTATAAATGTAATTTTGTTGTTGTTATTTGTTTTCTATTGTTGTGCCCAGCCTCTTTTTTAAAAAATCAACCTTTAATCTTTGTCTTTGTTTCTCAGTATTTTCTTCTTCTGGATCCCTCCAGTTTATTTTGGAAATGTGCAAAAATATTATTTTTCATAGAAAGTTTATTATTTGCCTAAGAAACTTGTTGGAGACAAGCCAAGAAAAGCACTGTCTATGCCTCATATATAAAAGCAGGTCCTGTAATCACTCCTGCCCAACCTTCTGATGAGACTGCTACCAAAACTGACACTTTTGTACAGTAAACATGTCTGGAGCGTATAGAGGTTTAAAGTCTGATTTGACATGACTTAAAGCTCCAACAGAGACATGACTACAGTTGATAGGATCTTCATTAACTTGGTACATGGATTTTTTTTTCAATCTATCAATTTAAAAGATTTAGTGCTTTGATAAAGCTATGTTGGAATTTGTACCCCAATTATTAATACTGTGTGAAGTAGCCAGCTGCCAAGATTGCCACTTATACAGTGGCAGTAAGTTGCTATAAATTTACTGATTACTGGAAATACAACCCCATAGTTCTTTGTGTTTGGTTATAGTTTGTCCTTAACTGACCACCATAAAACTTACCTAAAACAAGTAGTCTAGATGTGAAATGGAGCTAATTTTGAGTTGGATTCTGTCAGATGTTAAATTTCAAGATAAAAAAACACAAAACATTCTCACTGTGGCAGGTGTGAATGCTGGAATTTATTTGCAATTTTATTTTAATTCTCGTGCATGAATTATTTCAACACTGAGATTTGATTTTTATTTATCCAATAGTGCATGTTTATTAGGAAAAATGAATAATAATAATAATCCTTGCATTTGATATCGCGCTTTCCACATCTTATCAACGTCCCAAAGCTCTTCACAGAATATACTGTAAAGTGAATTTGACTGTATATATTTGTGGGCGAATCGCGGCAGCCAATTGCGCACAGCAGTGTCCCACACACAGTCGTGGATTGAAATGACCAATTTTATTGTTGTGGTTTTTTTGAGGGATCATTATTAGATGTGTGGAGTAAGGAAACTTGCCCAAGGTTTCACCCTGTCCTGCCTGGATTCGAACACAGGTCTCCCCAGCTTGGTCTCCCAAGCTTGTAAGACAAGTGCTCTAACCACTGAGCCATGGGAGCTCCACACTGTGTGCACTATGAGGTTCTGACATCCCACACTAAGTGATAATAATAATAATGATCCTTGCATTTGAGATAGCATCTTATCATGTCTCATAGAATCATAGAATCATAGAATTTTACGGCACAAAAGGAGGCCATTCGGCCCATCTAGTCTGTGCCGGCTCTTTGAAAAGAGCGATTCAATCCCATTGCCCTGCCCGCTCCCCATAGCCTAATAGACCCGTTCTCCCTAAATAAAGATCTAATTCCCTTTTAAAAGTTGTTATCGAATCAGCCTCCACCACCTTTTCAGGCAATGCATTCCAGATTCGAACAACTCGCTGAGTGAAAAAATTTCTCCTCAGCTCCCCTCTACTGCGCCTTGAAACTATTTTAAATCTGTGACCACGAGTCACAGATTCACCCACGAGTGGAAATAGTTTTTCTCTATTTGCCCTGTCGAAACCCCTCATGATCTTATAAACCTCTATTAGGTCTCCCCTCAATCTTCTCTGCTCCAGAGAGAATAACCCTAGCCTATCTAGCCTCTCCTCATAGCTGAAGTCCCTCAATCCTGGCACCATCCTAGTAAATCTTCGTTGTACCCTTTCCAATGCCTTCACATCCTTTCTGTAGTGTGGTGACCAGAATTGAACACAGTATTCCAGCTGAGGCCTCACCAAAGTCCTATAGAGGTTAGTCAGCACTTCCTGACTTTTGTACTCTATACCCCTATTTATAAAGCCTAGTATCCCATATGCCTTCTTAACAGCCTTGTCTACCTGTCCTGCCACCTTCAACGAGTCACTAACACAAATCCCCAGGTCTCTCTGTTCCTTCACACCATTTAAAATTGTACTATCTAGCCTATATTGCCTCCCTTCATTTCTTCTCCCAAAATGCATCACCTCACATTTCTCTGCATTAAACTTCATCTGCCATGTGTCTGCCCACTTTACCAATTTGTCTATATCCTCTTGCAGATGGCTACTATCCTCCTCACTGTTTACTATTCTCCCTAACTTAGTGTCATCTGCAAACTTGGAAACTGTACTCCGTACACCCAATTCCAGATCATTGATGTAGATTACAAACAGCAATGGTCCCAAAACCGATCCCTGTGGCACACCACTGCTCACTTCCCTCCAATCTGAAAAACAGCCGCTCACTACAACTCTCTGCTTTCTGTCTCGCAGCCAGTTGTGGATCCACGCAGCCACTGTCCCTTTTACGCCATGGGCCTTTAATTTCATAATAAGTCTCTCATGTGGCACTTTGTCAAATGCCTTTTGAAAGTCCATGTAAACTACATCAACTGCGCTACCATTATCCACCCATTCCGTTACCTCATCAAAAAATTCTATCAGATTTGTAAGGCAAGATTTGCCTTTAACAAATCCATGTTGACTGTCCTTTATTAGCCTATATCTTTCTAAGTGAAGATCTACCTTGTCTCTGATTATGGACTCTAGAAGTTTGCCCACTACCGACGTTAGACTGAGTGGTCTGTAGTTACCAGGCTTGTCCTTCTGCCGCTTTTTATACAAGGGAGTAACATTAGCTATCCTCCAGTCCTCTGGCACGACCCCTGTGTCCAAGGAAGATTGAAAGATCGTGGCCAGAGTCCCTGCTATTTGCTCCCGTGCCTCACTTAGTAACCTAGGGTGCATCCCATCCGGACCAGGTGACTTATCCACCTTGAGCAACGTCAACCTTTTTAGAACTTCCTCTCTGGTTATAATTATTCTATCCATTTCTCCTACCCTCTCCTCTAATACCATGGCATTGGCTGTATCATTTTCTTTTGTGAAGACAGAGGCGAAGTACTCATTCAGTACATCAGCCATGCCCTCTGCCTCCACAATGAGATTTCCTCCTAGGTCCCTAATTGGCCCCACCCTCTCCTTGACCAACCTTTTACTCTTAATATGTTGGTAAAAAACCTTAGGGTTCCCCTTAATCTTACTCGCTAATTGTTTTTCATGCAGTCTCTTTGCCCCTCTAACTTCCTTTTTTAGTTCTATCCTACACTTCCTATATTCTGCTTGGTTCCCTTCTGAATTTTGAGCCTGACACTTATCATAAGCCTCTTTTTTTTGTTTGATTTTGGCCCCGATTTCCTTAGTCATCCAGGGAGGTTTGGATGCCTTACATTTCACCTTTGTGGGGATGCTTTTGACCTGTGCCTGAACTATCTCCTCTTTGAACGCTGCCCACTGCTCGTTAGTTGTCTTACCTGCCAATTTTTCTTTCCAATCCACCTTGGCTAGGTCCCACCTCAACTCATTGAAATTAGCCCTTTTCCAGTTGAGTGTCCTCACCTGTGATCGTTCCTTATCCCTTTCCATAATTATTCTGAATCTAACGATATTGTGGTCACTATTCCCTAGATGCTCACCTACAGAAACCTGTTGAACTTGCCCTACCTCATTTCCCAAAACTAGATCCAGCAATGCTTCTTTCCTCGTTGGACTGGAAACATACTGATCAAGAAAGTTGTCCTGCACACACTTCAGGAATTCTTCTCCCTCCTTGCCCTTTACTCTACTATTCTGCCAGTCTATGTTGGGATAGTTGAAGTCACCCATTATCACTACTCTATTAGCTCTGCATTTCTCCGTGATACGCTTGCAGATCTGCTTGTCTATCTCCTCCCCACTATTTGGTGGTCTATAGTATACCCCTAACAGTGTAACTGCACCTTTTTTATTCCTCAATTCTAACCAGATAGATTCGGTTTTTAGTCCTTCTTCCACTTCGTTCCTTTCTAAGGCAGTCACTGAGTCCTTAACTAAAATTGCCACCCCGCCCCCTTTTCTCCCTTCTCTATCCCTCCTGAATACATTATAACCAGGAATGTTCAACTCCCATTCCTGCCCATGCTGGAGCTAAGTCTCTGTTACTGCTATAACAAAGTCTCAAAGCGCTTCACAAAATATACCATCAAGTGAATTGACTGTATATTTTCATAGGTGAAGGACAGCAGCCAATTGCACACAGCAGTGCCCAGCAGCCAATTACACAAACAGTTATGGATTGAGTGACCAAATTATTATCTTTTATTTTTATTTATTTTTTATCTGAAGGGATTATTACCCCCAGAAAAGCAATCCACCAAGTGATTAACAACCAGACTCCTACTTACTGCTGGTAAAACAGAGGCATATGGAGTACGGAAACTTACCCAGCGTTTTACCCTAACTGGGTATCAAACCCAGGACCTCTCCCTTGCAAGGCGAGTGCTCTAACTACTAAGCTACATTAATGCTGTTCAGAATTGTGTGCATGCACAAGATCACTGCTTTCCCCTGTTCCTTTATCTCTCTTAATATTTCATTCCATGAACTAGTAACCCTCATCTTGTGAACAAAGAATCCATTAAATAAAAGCATCACAGAAAATGATAGTAATAATCCTCAATTTTTATGTAGTGCCTTATCACACCATTGAAACATCTCAAAGTGCTTCACAGAATATACTGTAAAGACAAGTAACCGTGTGTTTTGGCAGCCAGTAATAATAAAAATAACAACAGATGGCATTTATATAGTGCCTTTCACATTGGAAGGACATTCCAAGACACTGGACAGTTGAGGGCTTATATCCGAGTTGGGAGATGAAATCGAGAGGGTTGGAGTGTAGGAGAAGCAGGGGTGAGAGTGTTGCTGAAGTACGGTCGAAGAGGAAAGTCTTTAGATGGGCCTTGAAGGAGGCGAGGGATAGGGGAAGGTGGAGGGATTCAGAGAATGGAGTTCCAGAAGTTGGGGGCAGAAAAGCTGAAGGTGAATCAACCAATGGTGGGGTGGGTAGGAGACATGAAACCGCCAGTGCACACTGAGAAGGTTGACTGTTAAGCAATTGAGGGGTAAGAAGATGTACGACTATGGGGTGCTTTAAAAGTCAATCCTCTGAGGAATAGGGAGGGAGTGGAGCTGGGTAAGAATGTTTAAAGAGCTCAGTACAAGAGAGGGAATAAACGGGATAATTCATGTATATTACATATAAGATTCTGTAACAAATGTGCTAAATAATAGCTCAAATTATATTAGCAATATATAATATTCAGATTGGAGGGAAGTGAGCAGTGGTGTGCCACAGGGATCGGTTTTGGGACCATTGCTGTTTGTAATCTACATCAATGATCTGGACTTGGGTGTACGGAGTACAGTTTCCAAGTTTGCAGATGACACTAAGTTAGGGAGAATAGTAAACAGTGAGGAGGATAGTAGCCATCTGCAAGAGGATATAGACAAATTGGTAAAGTGGGCAGACACATGGCAGATGAAGTTTAATGCAGAGAAGTGTGAGGTGATGCATTTTGGGAGAAGAAATGAAGGGAGGCAATATAGGCTAGATAGTACAATTTTAAATGGTGTGAAGGAACAGAGAGACCTGGGGATTTGTGTTAGTGACTCGTTGAAGGTGGCAGGACAGGTAGACAAGGCTGTTAAGAAGGCATATGGGATACTAGGCTTTATAAATAGGGGTATAGAGTACAAAAGTCAGGAAGTGCTGACTAACCTCTATAGGACTTTGGTGAGGCCTCAGCTGGAATACTGTGTTCAATTCTGGTCACCACACTACAGAAAGGATGTGAAGGCATTGGAAAGGGTGCAGCGAAGATTTACTAGGATGGTGCCAGGATTGAGGGACTTCAGCTATGAGGAGAGGCTAGATAGGCTAGGGTTATTCTCTCTGGAGCAGAGAAGATTGAGGGGAGACCTAATAGAGGTTTATAAGATCATGAGGGGTTTCGACAGGGCAAATAGAGAAAAACTATTTCCACTCGTGGGTGAATCTGTGACTCGTGGTCACAGATTTAAAATAGTTTCAAGGCGCAGTAGAGGGGAGCTGAGGAGAAATTTTTTCACTCAGCGAGTTGTTCGAATCTGGAATGCATTGCCTGAAAAGGTGGTGGAGGCTGATTTGATAACAACTTTTAAAAGGGAATTAGATCTTTATTTAGGGAGAACAGGTCTATTAGGCTATGGGGAGCGGGCAGGGCAGTGGGATTGAATCGCTCTTTTCAAAGAGCCGGCACAGACTAGATGGGCCGAATGGCCTCCTTTTGTGCCGTAAAATTCTATGATTCTATGATTCTATGTATGTTTGAGACATATGATCAGTCACACAAGATGGGAGCTGATTGTGACCAGCTTCGCAGATGAAACAAAGAGAAACGAAGAGAATCAAAAGAAAGCATTGAAGAAGAAGAAGAAGAAGAAGACGAGGGATCGGATTGGATCTGCCATAAAAGACTTTGCAAAGTCACCATGTTCTAATTTTTATCAGTTAAAGATAACATGGAAAGTGCATTGGACTTGCATACATTTGTCCAAGGGTACTTGATAATAGTTTACTGGTGAACAACAGTGCCAGGTCTTGACTCCCTTTTTATTTTAGAATTGTGAAATAGATTGCAACACATTGCATCTTCTTATTGGGGACTTTTCCTCAGATAATTAAGCCTATGTATAATTGATATACATAAACGTGCAGTAACATCCGCCTTCCCTATACTGCAGTAATACAGAGAATTTTGATGTGGTAATTATCGCCACTGAGAATGATGACAATGATAGTTAGTATATGTAGAATCGTGTCGCAAAGTGGTTTGCGCACTACCTTGGCAAGCAAGAGAACCCGGATTTGATTCCTGGACGGGGAGAAACATGACAAATTCCCTTATTCCACAAGAACCTGTTTATCCACCAATTAATTATTTGTGGAATCACTTTCAGGGTGTAATAATTGCTCAAAAAGAAAAATTATTCAATCCACAACTGTTTATGGGACACTACAATGGCTGCTGCATTTCGTCCACAAAATACATAATCAATTAACTTTACAGTATGTGAAGCGGCTTTGAGACATCTCAAATGTGCTATATCAAACAAAAGAATCACCATTATTATATTGATAATAATATTGATCCTTGCATTTGATATACCACCTATACCACGTCTTTGAGATGTCTCAAAGCACTTTATCAGAATATACTATGAGGTGTTGTGACTGTATATTTGTGGGCGAATCGTGGCAGCCAATTGAGCACAGCGTCTCCCACAAACAGTCGTGGATGTAATTGAAGTATGTGGTGGTGATAATTGGAGGTGGGGTGGGGGGGTCCAAAGCCGGCTTCAAAAGTTGACTGGATCCATATTCGTTTACAATGTTCGCCGAGTGGAATATTTCAGCGTAAGTATGATTTATCTCCTGTTAAAAGCATGTCTTAACGTGATTCACAGAATTTTAATTTTTTTAAGAATTGTAGCAGCCCATTTTTCACACTGCATTAGCCCACAGATAGCTATGAGATGAATCAGTTTTACTCGGGAAATCGCTAACCAGAATCCACTAAGAAAATCACAGTTGTTTTTGAGTAATGTCATGGAAACTTTTATTTCCACCTTAATATGGAGACGGAACTTGGCTAACATCCCAAAGGACAGCACATTTCAACAATTCATACCCTCAACAACAACAACAACTTCAATTTATACCCCCAGGCCTGCTTACGAGTGTCAGGCTGGACTGTGAAATCAGGACAAAAGAATAGCTGAATGACAGCTAACAAACTGCATTAAAAAAAATCTGATAAGTTTTACAGAAGTCCAAACCATAAGTCTCCCTAAAATTCATTCATTATAAATTCAAACTCAGGCCCAATCCCCGCTACAACGTATTATAATAATTCTTGCATTTGTTACAAAGCCTTGTCTATACGTCTCAAAAATGTTTCACAACATTTTACTATAAAGTGATTGTTTTATTTCGAGGCACATCGAAGAGGAAGGTCTTGAGACCGGCCTTGAAGGAGGAAAGGGAGGAAGCGAGGGGGAGGGGCTGCGGGATGGAGTTCCACAGTGTGGGAGCAGAGAGGCTGAGAGCCCGGCCACTGATGGTTGGGGGGTTAGGGTGGTGGACGTGGAGCAGGCCTGAGTCTGCTGAACGGAGGGTGTGGGCACAGGCTGATAGGGAGACAGTAGGTCAGAGAGACAGGCGGGGGCCAGGCCGTGAATGGCCTTGAAAGTGAGGACGAGGATCTTGAATTCAACCCTTCGGGTAGAAGGGTGACTTAAGGCACGGTCGAAGAGCAAGGTCTTGAGACGGCCCTTGAAGGAGGAAAGGGAGCAGGTGAGGCAAAGGAAATGTGGGATGAAGTTCCAGAGGGTGTTGGGGTAGATAGGCTGAAGGTCTGAAAGCTGATGGTGGGGTGGCCAGGGTGATAGCATGGAGCAGAGAGAGCGGACAGGTAGATATGGGGTTAGCTGGTCACACAGGTAGGTAGGAGCAAGACCATGGAGGCCTTTCAAAAAATGAAGATGAGAAGTTTGAACTCTACCCTCTGGGAGATGGGGAGAGAGTAGAGCCGGGCAAGGATACAGGTGATAGGGTCCCGGAGCCTGAGGCAGGAGATGCAGAGTTCTGGATAATCTGTAGCTTGTGGAGGGAAATATTGGGAAGACCAAAAAGCAGGGAGTTAAAGTTATCGAGCTTAAATGTGTTCAATACAGTTTACATTTAAATAGCACCTTTCACATCAGGATGATGACTCATATTATTTATTTACCACTTAGAAGCAATCTCTGCCCTGTGATTTTTACTTAATATAATAATAATCCTGGCATTTGCTATAGTGCTTTCCATGTCTTCTAGATGTCTCAAAGCGCTTCACAGAATATATTGTAAAGTGAATTCACTTATACTTTGTAGAGAAATTGTGTCAGCCAATCGTGCACAGCAGTATCCCACAACCAGCCATGAATTGAAATGACATCTATATTATTGTTCTTTTTGAGGGATTATTATTAAGCATTTTGAGTAAGGAAACTTGTCCAGGTTTTGCCTTGTCTGTAATAGTACACAGGTCTCATGCTTATAAGGCAAGTTCTCTAATCACTGAGCTACAGGACTCCGCAATATGCAATCTGTTTCAGGTCAACTTTGTGACTCACAGTAGAAACTATGTGGAGCTCCTGGAGCTCAGTGGGTTAGAGAACTTGCCTTACAAGCGAGAGACCTGGGTTCGAATCCAGGCAGGTCAGGGCAAAACCTTGGGCAAGTTTCCTTACTCCACACACCTAATAATAATCCCTCCAAAAAACATCCACAATAATAAAATTGGTCATTTCAATCCACGATCGTATGTGAGACGCTGCTGTGCGCAATTGGCTGCTGCATTTCACCTACAAATATACAGTCAATTCACTTTACAGGATATATTCTGTGAGACGTTGATAAGATGTGAAAAGCGCTGTATCAAATGCAAGGATTATTATTATTATACATATTATACACAGAGTCAATTCACTTTACAGTACATTCTGTGAAAAGCGCTTTGAGACGTGTAGAATACATGAAAATCACGATATCAAATGTAAGGATTACTATTATTAATAGTACTGTATCATTATATAAATATTAGTGACAACATTTTGACAAAAAACATTTGGGCTAAATTGTAACTTTAGCACAGTGACAAAAGGTCAGTTTACCTCATCACATGTTTTGGGTCTACAGGCTTAAACACCAGAATCTGTACTAACCATAACTAACATATTCCCATCTTCTGATTTTGTTTTCGAGAAAGTCACAATCTTTGGTTCAATATCCTGATGTCAAATGTGCCAACTCAACCTGAGTTATGTAACTCTAGCTTACTGCAACAACAACTTACATTTATGCAGCACACTGTAAGTAGCATAACAGTTTGGAGTATTGCACAGAGATCATGTCTGACGCCAAACAAGGAAGAGCGGGAGGCAGGAGAAGGGGTAATATGACAGTGGGCACAATCGAAGAAGCAAGGTTTTAGACAGGCAGAGAGGGGGCAAGATGGAGAGGTAAAGCTTATTGCCATTTGCCAAAATCTAGACACTAAGGACACTTGGCTTGTATTGTGCCCCTGTAGATCCAACTATTGCTACCAATTCGGAATTGTTTTGTGATGTTCTTTCCTGGAGTTATAAAGCAATCTTGAAAATTAGTCATTAACCTACATGGATGGGAAAGACAGTGCAATGTTGAATATCTAATATTAGTCAGAATAGGTCAATCAAATGAGCCCATGTACTATTCTGAATATTTCCTTCCATATCGATGTACTTGAATGTGTGCAACTAATCCTCTGTGACCCATTTCATAATTAACATATTCTTGCGTACAGAGCCTTTAGGAGTATGTCTCACAGCACCTCACAGGATTTTACTGTAAAGTCTAATGATTATGCATTTGTAGGTAAATTATGTTAGTGCACTGTAAATAGTTCTTAATGCAGAAAAACATTGAGGAGAAAATGTCTTTTGTCATCCACCTCAAGCCAGTCTTGACATAATTATATTGATGTCAGCAAAACCTACAAGATATAAAAATACTGAAGGATCTGATATCGATACAAAATAGGATCACAAGACAGAATGTATATAATAAGAGACATAAATAAGAACATACAGTTTTTGCTCCAATACTGGGGATGTTTTACAGAAAATTATGCATTTAAAATTCGATAAACATTGGCATTATCTACAAGTCAGTCTGAAACAATCACTCGAAAAGTCTAGGTTACATTCACAAATACAAAATAACTAGGCAAGCCTGCAATCCTAGGGCAGTTTGATGTGTGAACAGTTAAAAAGCGATGAAAAACATAATGTCATGCTATCAATGTCTATGATAAGCCGCACAATTAGGTTTGGGCTAAATTTTAACTATGGAACAATAGCAATAGTAGGGTATAAAGAAGACCTCCACACTAAATACAATAACAACAGCATTGGTGGTGGGGTGGCGGGGGGGGGGGGGGGGTGCATTCTCTACCCTCAGATCTTACCCATGAAAGCCAATCACTGATATATGTCCTGAGGTAAAAAATGGCAACTGAGCACTGGCACTACAACAACCACACAGTTACATGTAGAGAGAGCCTTTCACGTCAGGAGGACGTCCCAAGGCAAGTGCTTTGTGCACCTGATATACCCCTGGCCCCTGTCAGGGGGGCTGTTCAACAGCATGTTTAGGATACTCTGTTTATCGCGTATCAGACCCGCAGCTGACCAAACAAAACTGTGGCACTTAAACACCTCCCCTTGTCGGTGGATTCTTCATCCTCCGGCGCGGGGAGGGTGGAGGGACGTGAGGGGAAAGGCAGGAGGTGATCATTGGTATGGTCAAAGAGGACGCTATTGATGAGGGACTTGAAGGAGGCCGAGGAAGGTGCGAGGCAGAGGGATTGCCTGATGGAATTCCAAAGGTTAAGGGCAGAGTAGCTGAAGGCTCGGCCAACGAATGCAGTGAAATCAAGGGGGAGAGGTATTCACTTGCACAGTCCATTTTTAGGACGAGATTGCAAAAGGGATTTGCTAATGGCATTGAATCTGTTATTAAACACTACATTTTCACACCTTAAAATTTGTGCTGACATTTGGAAAATTCAGAATTGTTTTTCTGCAATTTCTTTTAAGATGTTCCCTTCAACATATCAAAGAAGAGCAATAAAACCATTGTTATTAATGCAGAATTGGCTGCCACCATTGACTTCAAAATCCACAGTCTTTTGTTTTTCCTATGCAATGCTTCAAGATATTTTGATGTTCTAGACACTGAATCAAATGCAGAGAATATCATAAACAGTCGTCTTGTTATAATGTGTTTCATCTTGGGACCAGCGCCTTGGAACGTCCTCCCGACTTGAAAGGCGCTCTATAAATGTAATTTTGTTGTTGTTGTTGTTGACTATAGTACAAATACGCTTATAATATAGCTGTCCTGTGTACCACATGTGGGCAGTCTACCCTATCATTTCCTGTACAGAAAACAGGAAAGGACATTGTCAGGGATATGATGATTTGAGAATCAGTGATCTTTTACTTTTAGCGTTGGAAATAGGCTGGCATGCAGACACCCAGTTGGAATTGTATTGGATTGCAAATGCCGCACAATAATTGGAATCCACTGTATTATTATTTTGACTGCGGGCTAACAGTTCCACAGAAAATACTCTGCATTAAACCCGCTAACTGTCAGTCAAAATCTGCAAACCACATGTCTAACACACAAACCGCACATCTAACACACAAACCAATTTTCTAAACACTGAAGAAGAACACCTTTATCACATTGAGTCAATTTGTATTCGGGATTTGCAAAGTTTCAAAATTGCAGTGACAAGTCAGATAGCATTACCATGCCTTTTGGATGCTTATCAGTAAACAACCCACATCAGGCTCTGTACCTATTGACCCAATTAACTTGCCTGTGAAGAAGTGTTCACATGAATTGTTGAGCTGTTTCAGACAGTAAATCAGCAACACCCAGAGATACAGAAACCACAACCCACAGACTTGGTACAAAGGGCAAACAAATCAGCAGCAAGTGTGTGACCTCTGCCTCTGTGTCTCTCCTTCTCTCACTCATCCATTTTGTATTCTGTCTGAACAGTTACCCATTGGTATTTTAAATGGAACTTAATGAATAAAAATGATTCAAATGTCTGAAATGAATCCTTTGCATCCTACACTCTGGGACTCCATCCCACAGTCCCTTCGCCTCACTCCCTCCCTTGCCTCCCTTCGCCTCACTCCCTCCCTTGCCTCCTCCTTCACTCCCTCCCTTGCCTCCTTCAAGGTCGGTCTCAAGACCCTCTTCTTTGATCGTGCCTTCTGCTGCCCTCGCAACTCTCTCCCTCCCCTGTTAACTTTCTCCTGCCCCTCCCCACTCCCCTGCCCTCTCCCTTGCTCAGGTCCCGACCTGATTATTCAGCACTTCCCAACGTGAAAGGCGCTCCATAAATGTAATTTTGTTTTTGGTGTTGTGGTTGATAATAATAATCCTTCCATTTGATATATAGGTAGACCCCGCTTATCGAACGCCCGGTTAACGAAACTTCACTATAACGAATGGTTTCTATTTGTACCACTTCTCCACTTAACAAACGCTGTTTTCGCTATAACGAATGTTTACACACACTTTAAACCTCGCGGGTTTCTCCGGCGCAGCTTCTCATGCACAGCTTCTCAACACACACTCATTCTTTAGCGTGCCTCAGTTAAGCAGTGCAGTGTAGCCCCTCCCATATGGGAGGAGCTTAAGCAGCAGGATGCTTCGTGGCTTCAATAATAGTAAGTTAAGAAATGGGTGGGGGCGTGGATAGAGAGATAGAGAGGTGGGGGGGATAGAGAGATAGGGGGAACAGAGAGGAGGGTGGCTAGAGAGGAGGGAGGAATAGAGAGATAGAGCGATGGAGCAGATAGAGAGATAGAGAGATGGGGGGGTAGAGAGAAAGAGAGGAGGGGGGTAGAGAGATAGAGAGGAGTGGGGGATAGAGAGGGAAGGGGTAGAGAGAAAGAGAGGAGGGGGATGAAGAAAGAAGCGTGTCCCGAGTCAGGAAATGCATGTGTCCAGGTTGCGATATTTCAGTGTAGTGACTGTGCAGACCTGGACTGGAGCAGGTACGATTGGCGTTCTTATTCCTGTAATTTTTGTCCCATTCCGGATTTCGGAACTCTGGACGTTTGGCTGCTCAACCTGTAGACCGGAAACGTTAGCGCCAAGAACCGCTGGGAACTAAACTGATGTTAGTGGGGAGGCTCGGGTCGGGGCGGCCAAATACAGTAACACAGTTAAACTCTCGCTTAATTACATTTTCACTAAACGAAGGGTTTTAAAGTTCCTAACCTCTTCGTTAAGCGGGGTCTACCTGTAGTGCTTTTCACGTCTTTATTGTAGATGTCTCAAAGCGTTTCACAGAATATACTGTAAAGTGAATTAACTGTATATTTGTGGGCGATTGAAATGACCAATTTATTATTGTTTTATTTTGAGGGATTATTATTAGGCGTGTGGAGTAAGGAAACTTGCCCAAGGTTTCACCCTGACCTGCCTGGAATTGAACCCAGGTCTCTCACTTGTAAGGCGAATGCTCTAACCACTGAGCTACAGGACTGATATTAATCAGTCACAGAGGTTATCAAACCAGGTTTCTCAGCTACAAGATGGTAAACACATAGTACCTCCCACTCCCAGTTCCGGTGAGGATCTGTATGAGAGCCCCAGCGCACTGAGCCATGTATTGTATTGGGAAGCAGGAGTTTATGACTTCATATTCTGAATTCTAAATCCCAGCCATTAACGACAAGGCGGGTGATACAACATTCATTTTTTATGAGGTGTAAGCATCATGCTGGGAAATAATCTCAACATAAAAGCATGAACTAAGGAGCAACCTTCAGTGTTATTCTGTTTGACAATCATCAACAAGATATATCTTGGATTTTTATCGCTCCTTATCATGTCAAAACACACTCTATATTAATTACAGTTTAGGGAAACGAAACAGTGATTTTGCCAACAGCACAGTACCAGAAACAGCTATGAAGTGAATGGTTAATTTACCCAAACTTGAAGGATAGTTACCCAAAACACCAAGAGATACTACTGTACTGCCTTTTTATTTTAAATCATGTTATGGGATCTTTGATCTGGCACTACTGATTAATATCTAATCTAACAGATGGCATGTCCACCAATGCAGCGCACTCCCCCAAACATGGTTTGAGTAGAAAAGCAGAAAAGACACGGGTGAAGAAACCGAGAGGCAAAAATAGGGAGATTGTGTGTGCTTCAATAACCAGACAATAGGAGATTTAACATTCCACCTAATCTTAGTTTGAAAAGACTATTTTGTCTTAAAATGTAAGACCACATACAAAAGCGGAAAATGCTTCAATTCTTCAATTGGAAGCTGGTCCCTGTTAAGACCTGCAGAAAAACAACAACAACAACAAAATTACATTTATTTTCACATTGGGAGGGCGTCCAAAGGTGCTGAACAGTTAGTCGTGACCCAAGCAGTGGGTGGGAGGTGAGTGGGGATGGGGGAAGAAGAGTAGGAGAGGGGGGAGAGTTAGGAGGGGAGCAGAAGGCAAGGTTGCAGAGGAAAGTGGGAGGCAAAGAGCAGAACAGAGCCCGCTGAACGGAGGGTGAAGACAGGCCAATAGGGAGACAGTAGGTCAGAGAGATAGGAGGGGACAAGGCCATGAATGGCCTTGAAAATGAGGATGAGGATTTCGATCCTCTGGGGGACGGGGAGCCAGTGGAGACGGGCGAGGGGGGGAGTGATGTGGTCACGAAGCCTGGTACGGGAGAGAACACGGGCTGCAGAATTCTGAATAATCTGCAGCCTGTGAAGCGAGGAGCTGGGGAGGCTGATGAGGAGAGAGTTCCTGTAGTTAAGCCTAGATGTGATGAATGTGTGGATGAGAGTCTGAAAATAAAGTCTGAATTTAAGAAATTGCTCCGATATTAAATTTTATATTAAAATTTGTAAAGTTGGCTTCTGAGCTACCGAATGCAAAATGACTTGATATTATTGTCAAGATCTTAACCTATATATAGACAGACAGGCACCAAAAGAGCCCAGATACCTTCCTACACTGAAGGAGACTGAGGAATGTCATCCCATGAGCTGCCTTCATATATCTCCTGACACTTGTTTTATCATGGTATTAACACAGGCCAGAGTGAAGCCACTGACTTATATAGTTGTCATTTCTTTCATTGTGAATTTCAATGGTCTTACATTAGGTTAATCCCATTGTGTTCAATAATCCTTGCATTTTATATTGGGACATATAATGTCAAAACATCTGAAAGTGCTTTTCAGATCATTGCTATCAAGTGCAGTAACTGTGTAACTGTAGGCAAGTGCGATAACCAATTTGTTCCAGCAGGTATTAAAAGTGAGGACGAGGATCTTGAATTCGATTCTCTGGGGGTTGGTTAGCCAATGGAGACAGGCGAGGGTGCGAGTAATGGGGTCGCGGAGCCTAGTGCGGGAGAGGACATGAGCTGTAAAGTTTCGGATGATCTGCAGCTTGTGAAGGGAAGAACTGGGAAGGCCGATGAGGAGGAAGTTTCCATAGTCAAGCCTTGATGTGACAAGTGCATATATGAGGGTTTTGGCAGCCTGTGGGGTGAGGCAGTGGCAGAGTCTGGCAATATTACGGAGATGGTGAAAGGCAGTGTTAATCATGGCACGGATGGGGGGGAAAAATTACATTTCAGGGTCAAACGAGACACCCAGGTTCCTGACTGGCTTCATGAGATGGAGTTTGCAGCCAAGGATACTGATGCTAATAATGATAATCCTTGCATTAGATATCGCGCTTTTCATGTCTTCTGGACGTCTCAAAGTGCGTTACAGGATATACTGTAAAGTGAATTGACTGTATATTTGTGGGCAAAATGCGGCAGCCAATTGCTCACAGCAGCGTCCCCACAAACAAAGTCATGGATTGAAATGACCAATTTATTATAGTTTTTTTGGACAGATTATTATTATTAGGCATGTGTAAGGAAACTTCCCCAAGATTTCACCCTGACCTTCCTGGATTCGAAACACAGGTCTCTTGCTTGTAAGACGAGTACTCTAACAATTGAGCTACAGTGGGGCTGCCATTGTCTGAGGGGAGACCTTCTTCCAACGTTCGGTAGAAGATGGTGGTAGGCATGGAGGCAATGTGGAGAGGGAAAGAGGAGTTGAACGAGATAAAATGGTGGTCAGGGATGGCCTTGTCAGTGATGATGACATTCCAAGACATTGAGGCTCCGGTGTTCACCAGGTCAAGTGGGTAGCCGTGAACATGGGTGGCAGAATGCATGTGGAGGAAACGGTTGAGAGAGGAGATGAGAGAGAAGTCTGAGGAGGTGGAGCAAGAGAATGTGAAATGGAAATCATTAATGGGCAACTTTAGATTTCTCAAAATTAACTAAATTGATCTGCAAATCAAACAGTTCTGTAACTATGTTAGCTTGCTACCTGCAGTCTTCATTTTCCTATTCCTATCTCCCCATCCCTTCTCTCCTCTTCACCCTGAATGCTTTCTAACCATCAAAGTACCAATTAACTATATAATGTATCAATTTACCAAAGAACATAATTTACTGTGAACATAAGTGATCCTGCTGATATTGCCAGTCTGCACACTCAAAACTCCCATAAACTCTCTTGTATACATTCTATGGGATGAAAATGGTTGTGGACATTAACAGCATGGCTAACCATTACTTTAAATTAGCTGCATTAGACAATGAAAATATGAAATCTCTGCAGTTATAACATGGGTATTTAGAAATACAGCTGATAGTTCACCAGTGTGTTTGGGTCATTATACATCATGCAAGAGTTATCAAAAACTTGCATTTATATGGTACCTTTCATGTAGGTTAGTGTTCATAAGAGAGGTGTGAGAACTTCACAGAGATGGTGAGCAAAATGTACCAAAATGTGAGCAAAGAAGGTTAGGATGAGCAGGAGTGAGATGTAAAGAGGCAGGTTTTTAATAGGTTTTCGAACATAGAGATGAGGTGAAGCGGTGAGGGGTGGAGTCCCAGAGAGTGGTTGAAGGTTTGGCTACTGATGGTGGATAGAGGAGTCAAGCGAGCAGATTCACTGGGATAATTCCAAAATATGAGGTTATAGTATTGAGGTATTATAAAGGAAACAGTGAAGAATCTTTCTGATTTCAATGGCTTTTAAAGTGGTGCTTTGGGTGGTCTCGGCATATATATCAGATGCAATGGAGGATAACAGTTTGAATAGGGACAGACTTCATTCTATTCTTGTGGGAAATGTGTGGGGAAATTTAGGCTTTATATGAGAATATGGAATATCGTAAGACTGATGGGAAACTTATTGTGTTCAAAGAGTATTTTTTGCAGTGTCTCATAAAACCCTAATGAATAAACAGGAAACAATGGAAATAAATGGCCAAATGTTATCGAGGCTGCTCTACAGGTTGAGCAGCCAAACGTCTGGAGTTCCGGAATCCGGAATGGGACAAACATTGCAGGAATTAGAACACCGATCCTACCTGCTCCAGCCCAGGTCTGCACAGTCACTACACTGAAATATCACAACCTGGACACAGGCATTTTCGTACTCGGGACACGGTTCTTTCTTCCTCCCCTCACCCCTCTTTCTCTCTAGCCCCCCCCCACCTCTTTCTCTCTACCCCCTCCTCTCTTTCTCTCTACCCCCCCCTCTCTATCTCTCTATCTCCCCCTCCATCTCTATCTCTCTATGCCCCCCTCCCCTCCCTCTCTATTCCCCCCCTCCCCTCCCTCTCTATCCCGCCCTCCTCTCTATCTCTCTCTCTATCCCCCCTTCTCTCTATCTCTCAATCCCCACTCCTCTCTATCTCTCTATCCCTCCCTCCTCTCTACCCACCCTCCCCACTATCCCCCCTCCCCTCCCTCTCTATTCCACCTCTCCCCTCCCTCTCTATCCCTCACATCTCTCTATCTCCCACTCCTCTCCATCTCTCCATCTCTCTATCCCTCCCTCCTCTTTATCCTCCCTCCCCTCGATCCCCCTTCCCCTCCCTCTCTATTCCCCCCTATCCCTCTATCCCCTCCTCCTCTCAATCTCTCTATCCCCCCCCATATCTTGACTTACTATTATTGAAGCCATGAAGCATCCTGCTGCTTAAGCTTCTCCCATATGGACCATATGCTTAACTGAGGCACACTAAAGACTGAGTGTGCGTTGCTGGGGAAACCAGAGAGAAGCTGTGCATGAGAAGCTGCCCCCGAGAAGCCCGCAAGGTTTAAAGTGTGTGTAAACATTCGTTATAGCTAAAGCAGCGTTTGTTAAGCGGAGAAGTGGTACAGATAGAAACCTTCGTTATAGTGAAGTTTCATTAACCGGGCCTTCGGTAAGCGGGTACCTGTAGTCCTTTATCACATCATCAAAACAGGATTTACTGAAAAGTGTAGTGACTATATTTTATAGTTGAATGTGGCTACTAATTTGCGCACAGCAATATTCTACAAACAGCCATGAAGTGAATGACTAATTTTATTTAGTGTATGAATTACTGATGTATGAATCATGCCCATACCTCTGAGTTCCTGATTTGGGGTGTATCGCTGCAGGGAAGTGCGAAACCGAGTCCAGAGTCCCTTCTTTTTGAGAGAGATTAAAAAGGAGAGTCATGCAAGGGTTATTTCACACATGCTTATGTACTTGGATCAATGCCCCACGAACAGGTATAGAGGATATTTGCTCCATATCTAGGCTGACATTCTAATGCTGTACTGAAGAAGAACTACATTTGTGGAGGTGCCAAATTTCTGATAAAATGGTAAATGATGCCTTTTTAAGTGAACAATAACGATTCCTAGGCATTGTTGGAAAGGAACGGGAATTTCTCCTGTTATCCTCCCAACATTCCTTCAGATTAATCAGTCAATCACTAGATGGCTAGTTGTGGCACCATATATGGGCAAATAGTGGCTGTCATTTTATATCCATGGAGATCACAAGTGATACGTAAGACAATAATTTTCTTGGAACATTTACTGAATGGCCTACCCCTGTTCCTATGTTCATATGCATTTATATAGAAGCCTTCATGAAGATTAAATGATGAAGGCTTCTATATAAGAAGCACAAAGACGGGTAAGACATCAAGCAAAGAAGAGAGAAAGGGGGAGGGGAACAATTCACCTAGGTTTGGTCATCTGTTTATTGCTTAATTTTCATACAGAAGCCAGCAACAAGTATGCGTTCATCTCAGTTCAATTAGTGAGGTCACACTTACTCACACAACATATACATTCAATTCACTTTACAGTACAGGATACTGTACTGTATACATCCTGTGAAGCGCTTTGAGATGATGTGATAATGCGTTATATCAACTACAAGGATTATTATTTATTATTACTGTCTATTGACATCTGAGTGCATTGGGACATCCTCACAACATGAAAGGCGCTACACAAATGTAGTTTTATATTGTAATTGTTGCATACAACAACAACAACAACAAAATTACATTTGTATAGCGCCTTTCACATCAGGAAACATCCCAAGGCGCTGGAAGGTCAATGCTTCAGACCCGAGCTGGGGTTGGGATCAAAAAGGTTGGAAGGAAAGAAGGGAATTTGGGGTGATGGATTGGAGCATCCAAGAGGAGGGTCGTGAGACGGGACTTGAAGGAGGCTAGGGAGGGGGTGAGGCGGAGGGACTGTGGGATGGAATTCTATAAGTTAGGGGCAGAGTGGCTGAAGGCTCGCCTACCGATGGTGGGTTGGGTGGATCGGGGATATGGAGCAGGCCGGAGCCCGATGAGCAGTGGGAGCGAGCAGGTTGATAGGGGGTTAGGAAGTCACAATGGTAGGATGGGGCGATTCCTTGGAGGGTTTTGAAGGTGAGGATCAGGATCTTGAATTGAATCCTCTGGATGATGGGGAGCTAGCGGAGTCGGACGCGAATGGGGGAGATGGGGTCATGGAGTTTGGAGAGGTAGAGGACCTAGGCTGCAGAGTTCTGGATGATCTGCAGCCTATGGAGGGAGGAATTGGGAAGGCTGACATAGTTTGGCATAGTTGAGCCTGGATGTGATGAAGGCATGAATGACGGTTTCAGTGGCCTAAGGGGTGAGGTCATGGCTGAGTCGGGCAATGTTGCAGAGGTGAGGGAAGGCAGAGTGGGCCATGGCTTGGATGTGGGCAGGAAAGACAGTTGAGGATCGAACAAGGCACCTGGGTTCCTGACTGGCTTGGTGAGGTTGAGTGTGCAACCATGGAGGTTGATGCTGCCAGTACCTGATGTGTGAAGGTGCTGCCATAAGCCAATCAGGAGGTCCTTGATCTTGTTGAAATTTAACTGTGGCAAGTTAGC
This sequence comes from Hydrolagus colliei, assembly GCA_035084275.1. Taxonomy (NCBI): domain Eukaryota; kingdom Metazoa; phylum Chordata; class Chondrichthyes; order Chimaeriformes; family Chimaeridae; genus Hydrolagus; species Hydrolagus colliei. The sequence goes on along the minus strand of CM068744.1, from coordinate 1,077,767 downwards.
TCTCCTCCAGGAGTTGATGTCTGACAGGCAGTCTGTCAGGAGAGTAGTGGTCCTGGATTTAAGGGTAGAGTCCAAAAGATAGAGTTGGGTGTTATCAGCATACACGTGGATGTTGACCCCATGTCTGTGAACGATGTTACTGAGGAGGAACATGTAGACATTGAAAAGTAACCCTAACCCAAGGACAGAGCCCTGGGGGACACCACAGTGCAGGGGCCAGAGGAGAAGCCATTGGTGGCAACAAAGTGGAGACGGTGAGAAAGATAAGAGTCAAACCAGGTGAGGGCAGGTCCATGAAGATTGAGCTGGGAGGAGAGGCGGTGTAGGAGGATGGAGTGGTCGACAGTGTCGAAGGCAGCAGAGAGGTCGAGGAGGTCAAGGAGGCAGAGAGAGCCCTGATCACAGATGTTTAAAATGTTGTTTGTGATTTTGACCAGCGGTGTCTCTGTGCTGTGGGCAGCACAGAAGCTGGATTGTAGGGCCTCAAAGAGGAATGGGGAGAAACAAAGGAGCAAAGCTGGGATGCAATGACTCGTTTCAGGACCTTAGAGAGGAATGGGAGGTTGGAGATGGGGCAGTAGCTGGAGAGTAGGGATGGCTCCAGGGAAGTTTCTTTTAGGATGGGGGTGATGACAGCTGTTTTTAGAGGGGTGGGAACAGTGCCAGTGGATAGGGAGAGGTTGATGATGTCAGTTAGGATGGGGGGCATGGATGTAGAGCTGGGAGATGAGGAGAGAGGTGGGGATAGGGTCGAGGGAGCAGGTGGTGGGTTTCATTTTCCGGATGAGAGCAAAGAGATCGGAGGGAGAGATAGGGTCAAACTGTAAACAGGGTAGTACTTTTATAATAGGAGCCAGGGGAATCACAAATCCCATTATTGTAATGCCACTCCATTAGTGTAATAAAAAGGAGTTTAAATCGTTGTAAAAAATAAACTTTTTGTCTTATCTTTCCTGCCTATTTTCAGGCTTTTATAGTTCTTCTACGTTCAATTTTCCTGTGGGTAAAACCTAAATTTCCTTTTCTACCTGTAGTTTGGAGGACTCTGCCTTTGCTGAGACTACTCTTCCTGTCTCAAGCAGCCAGCAATCACCTCTAGTTGCGGGCTTTAATGGTATCAAGCCCCATTGTTTTATGAAACAGTTCAATCTCAAATATGTCTCGAATTCCAGCTGGTTTCATAATCTTTTTAAAGACAAAATATACGACTTAAAACAGGCACCTATAACAAATATTATGATTGTGTAAACCCAAATTGTTTGTTTGGTGCAATTGCTTTGCTACCTTATTAAGTTTGTAAGATATGCCTAGATTTCTAAATCAATCACAGCAGTGCTGTTTGTTGAATCACATAATACAACATAACTTTTTATCAAATCATGGGATTGAATAGCAGGAATCTGTTGTCTGTCCATTATAATATCTGGGAAGAAAAATCCTTTACACAAAGAGTAAAACATACAGCCTGAACCTCCCCCAGCAAGAATTACCTTGTTTTAAGAGAACAAACTAGACTAGGATGTCTTTCACCACATCTGGGATTGACCTGATCTTCACCACTACCTTTGTTTCTCTCAGGTTGTGATGTCATCTAATCCCCTCTGTGTGACGGACTCCTTAACCTTTGTAGTTTGTTGTTTATCACAGGGTTTGGAAAAGAATACAATCCCTAATTTTCCCTTCAATTAACCCCCCCCCCCCCCATCCTCCCCATTCCCCCACCACCCATAATAATAAATGCATTTCATTCGCTGTTTTATATTGAAAAACAATTGCCACACAAAAACATTTAATTGTTTACTCTAAGGCTGCTTTAGTGTTAAATGTCTATAAGATCCCAAGTTTCACCTTTGGACTTTCTGGTTACTTTTACAACTTAAGTGAGCTTCGAAACAGATTGTCTCAGCTGCTCTGTGATATAAATACAAGTGCCAAGTAGGAGTCCCAGCCACTGCAGCTCTGGGCCGTCAGGGATATCAACCGCCCAGGATGGGCTTCGTGAAGAAGCTGAATCTCCTGCTGCTGCTCAGCAGTTGTGCTTTGGCACGTAAGTGTCTTTCTTTTTTGTAAGTTTGATTGAAGTGGAAGCAAGATAGGCAGACAAATACAATGTAAACCACAATCGATACTGTACCTGGACTATAACATCGTCATTGATTAGCATTTGAATCACAATATCTGATAAATGGGATTTTAATTTTTTTAATATATATTTCTTGATTACAAAATAATTTAGCTCAAGTGAACATTATTGCAATTTTGGTACAATTGGTACTAAAAGCAGTTAATTGATTTTTTTTTAATGTCTACTGTTTTTTGTGAAAACGCCAATATATAACTTCCAAATGGTTTTCAATACTTTATAAGGAAACATACGAGTTAGTGTGGTGTTTCTGAAAGTTTCTTTTATTTATTTTGACAACTTTAAAATTAAGTTTAAGCAGACCTTTTGTGTCTCACTGGTTTAAAAATAAACAATAGTTATTTGAAATAGGAAACAAAACAAAACGTCTCAACTATATTTGGTTTCATTATTTCACAGATAAAGTGTGAAACATATTTATTTAAAAGTTCAAATTATAACTGTCAAAATGTTGCACCATATAGATTATGAAACTAAATACAGTATAATCAAAATGATTCCTAGAAGACAGGATAAGTGCTATATCAAATGTAAGGATTATTATTATCAGAGATATTTATTCCACTTTATTCGTTTTTTATGCAAATATACTATTATTTTTTCAGAACAAAGAGATGACAGTTCCGAAGAAACGAAAGACAACCAATTCTGTTTAAGTAAGCTCTTATAAATTACTTCTTTATTAAACTAATTTACAAAAATTAATTCATGCAATTTCAAATCCACTTTGCAACTACTTTTGTTATTGAAGCAAAATCACAAAATCACAAAATATACAATCAATTCATGTTACAGTATATTGAAGTGCTTTGAGATATCTCAAAGACATGAAAAGGCGCTATATCAAATGAAAGGATTATTAATTATCATCACATAACATTTGTGAAGTCCTGTAGCTCAGTGTTAGAGCACTCTTCTCATTGCCGGGTGGGGAAAACATTCCCGTTCCTTACTCCACACGCCTCTGTTTACCTTGCAGTAAGTAGGAACCTGATATGTAGTCAATTGGTAATGAACGTAACTGTTGTTTTACAATATAATTGTACTTCAGTGGAATTAAATGTTTAAACTGACGTGTATGGATTTTGATGAAAAAAATCTTGTTGAAGATTCTCTCCTCAATCAGAAAAAAGGCTGATCAGAAGGAATTCGGGGACGATTCGTTATGAGGTCCTTTAGTCTGTAGTTAACACTTGTTTTCCCAGGGGAATAATACGTGCTGGTGGCATTTGAAAAAGGATTGTATTAATTCTACTGTATATTGTAATACAGTACAGACATTGTTATTGGCAGTATTCAACAATATTATAATACAACCCATTACTAATGCAGCATTGTTAATACAATACTTACATGTAAAGCACAACCTTGGAGAAGATTGAATTATTTTTCTATTTACACAATGCAGAGAATACCAGTCGCTTCAGATATCTTCGAAAGTACGTGTACCAGTATGAAGTGGAGACCTCCAATGGAGTGCCCGGAACTTCAAACGCCCGCTCCGGTGCCAAGATCTCTTGCAAAGTAAGTTGCGGTTACATCCTTGTGACTCTACTCGTGCAACATTGTAAAATAAAATATTAATGAAGCATCTAAAAAAATGTAGCTCCCGAAATTGGCTTGCTCTATATATAATCAAATTATAACCATTATTTCTAAGAAGCTTTTGTTCAATGCAGGATTCTTTAAATTATTTGATGTTGATTTGTTTCCTTTACTCAAACACTTCTGATCCAATGTTTATTTGGATAAAGCTGGAACTTCAGGTATTTTTCAAAATTGTTAAGTAATCACCAACTATGTTTAAATACAACTTGAAAAATCACTAAAAAAAACGCGTTTGTGAAATAATAAGTGTTTGAAATGGCTAAAAACAAAAGCAGTTTATTGATAGAAATGAGCTGGCTAGTCGTGTGTACAGTTCTCTGGTTGATCTTGTGCTGATATGTGTGAGATGACCAATGCCTGTGATGTCCCAGTGAATCTGCCTTCATCAGCTGTGGCTGAGTGAGCTCTGAGCTTTAGTAACAATTCCGCACACAATCGCTCAACTCTGCCAGGAAAATACTGACACCTATCTTTACATAGCCGTCACCTAGGATCAGTCTGCAGCTTTTTATTTGGTAAATTCACCGTTCTCAGCGATTCTCAAAGAGGTCGTAACATGCCGCATTTCACCCACAAAATATACAGTCATTTCACTTGATAGTGTATCTTGTGAAGCACTTTGACACATCTCAATGACTTGATGAGATGCTAGGACTATTATCATTACTACTTTCCCCAATATTTTTCCAAGTAAGCTTTACTTTTAGAGACATATACTGTATTAGGAAGTGTGGCAATGGCTTTAGCTCACAAAACCATGATGTAAATTGTACGTGTGCAGATTGTGTAACTCTCAACTGAGGTTAAACATGAATGCAGAAACTCCACAGCTGTAGCCTTCAGCTATAGCCTTGCCGTAACCTTGCCTCTTGTGTTTAGGTTGAACTGGATGTCCCTCGGCACTGTGGGCTCCTGATGCAGGTAAACCAGTGTTCCCTTCGGGAAGTGCACAGCATCAACGCGGAGGGCAAGCCCATCTTCAGAAGATCTAAAGAGTCAGAGGACTTCCAGAAAGCCATGTCCCAGTAAGTAACATCAACCTTATCTCAGGATTCTGCGCCTTGTGGATTTCTCTCCTGAAAATGATTTGAAGCTGAGCAATAGAAATCAAACTAAATATTTATACGTTCTCTGCACTGTCCCAGTAAGTAACATTAGCTTTCCGGAGCCTTACCATAAGGTAATAAATGTTTACCTGAAGCTGACTAACCAGGCAGACAGCTTGTGTTGCCGAAGGAAACATTCAAGAATGTCAGGGTTAATTGTGTGAAATGTCTTTTTCTCTCAGATATGAGCTGAAATTCACCACTACATCAGGTCAAATGGGAGTCATGTTGTACCCACATCAAGATGAACCCACCAACATTCTCAACATCAAGAGAGGTATCATTTCCGCCCTTTTAGTGCCAATGGAATCTTCTGAAGACACACAGACAGTTAACATGGTAAGAAAGAGCTTTTATGAATAGAATAAATTTGAGTGCATTCAAAAAAATATGTTACAATTAATTCCACATTCAAAGCCTTGATGACTTGTTTGTTAAGGGCAACACTCAGTTTTATTTCCAGTGTGCATTAAAAGGTGGAACATAACAATATCAAAATCAGTTCAGGTAACGTTCCTCCATGTACCTTCAAGCATTTTATTTTTACTGGACTGGGCATACAGTGATTATAACCCACTTTTACTTTGTGGATTCATGTAGCTTAGTACTCACCTTGCAAGTGAGAGACCAGGGTTCAATTCCAGGAAGGACGAAATCTTGAGCAAGTTTCCCTACTTTTTTTTTAAAAGGAAAATAATCCTTCAAATATTTTTTGAAAAAATTCAATCCATGACTGTTTGTGCTGTGTGCAATTGGCTGCCACATTTTGCCCTCAAAATGTAGTCAATTTACTTTACAGTATATTCTGTGAAGCGCTTTGAGACGTCTAGAAGACTTGAAAAGTACTATCTCAAATGCAAGGATTATTATTATTACTGATAAACAGCTCTCTGCTAATAAAGTTAGGAAAATAAAACTACTGCAGTAATATTGGAGATCTGTGCTGTTATATGGTTATAATGGGATTTCCCATCTATATTTGTAGCACAATGTATTTGTAGCAATTAATGAACATATTATATCTCGGTCCATACACTGCCTTCTTTTGTTGAAAATATATTATTTTATTTCCTTGTGACTCAGGATTCGGTGTACGGTAACTGCACGAGCCAGCTGACAGTGAAGAACAGAAAAGGAGATACAGCTACTGATATAACCATGGAAAGAGATCTCATTGAGTGCAGCAGATTTACACATGTCACAGACATCAGCAGCCCTCTTGCACTGGTTGGAAGATTGGTAAGAAAACAACAAACTTCCAGAATGCCTTAAAACAGCCATACAATTTATAGTCATTAACAGTCAAACTTGTTCAAGCCAACCACCTCCAATGACCAACTCACCCTGTTAACAACTGCCCCAAAAGGTCACACACAACGAACCCCTACTCAGATGCCACCCTTATATAAAAATTACTTTGGCCCAAACCCCTGGGAGGTTGTGGAAGACAAGTTGGCTTGTGTGTATTTTTCTTTAAAGAAGAAATGTGAACCCATTATTTTCCCCTCTATATAGGACATGTCCCTGTCATCCCTGCTGGGCAGTAGCCAGTCTTGCACATATACCCTAGATATCAAGAGGAAGCATGTAACAGAGGCCACCTGCGATGAAAAACACACTTTCCTGCCTTACTCTCACAAGTAAGTTAAACCAACAGTAGTTGACAATCAATGCTGGCAGCCAATTCTGTATTTTACATATTCCCTGTTGTAGATTTTTTTAAATTTAAAAGCAATAAGATAATTCAGAAATCACAATCAAATGTAAAACACTATCCAGCTCAAGCAGACCAGCAACAACAAAATTACATTCATAGAGCGTCCTTCACATCGGGAGGATGTCCCAAGGCACTGAAAGCTGCAGTTTGCAACATGATTATGTCAAAGGTTTACACTCTGTGGTTCATGCTTCATAAGTAAAACCACTGATGGAATGTTATTGCGCTTTAAAACCATCAAAGGATGATATACAAAGTAAACCACTAGTGCATTACTGCTTTGCAGCAGGAGCAGTGTGAATACATCAGTATTCTGTGAGCTTTGTCCTTTCTATATTGTAAAAGTTAATTTATAACACATTTATTCTTCAATCTTGATATTCCTGTTGATATTTAATCTGCCAGGTGCTTTACAAATCAATGTGTTCTACATTAAATAAATTTACATAGGTTAAAATGATAGATTATAGTATAAAAAAGACAGAATGTAAAATGTGTGTTTTGTCCTTGCAATGATTAAACGTTGACTTGTCAAAAGTGCTGAAAATAATAAACCTACATTTGCCTTCTCAAACGTAACCAATATATTTCCTTTTCATATCAGAAATGAATATGGAATAATGACAAATGTAAAACAGACACTTAAACTGGCCGAAATGCTTCGGATCAATAGCCGATACTTTACTGAAGGTAAGATATGACTCCTTTATTGCTGCACCAAAATTCTTCTTCTAAAATGAATATCATTGGGTTCACATTTGGATTCACTAGAAGTAATTCAGATTTGCTAAAAAGAATCCAGCCTGTGTCCAACATGATGTCAAAGCTGATTCATGGAATCTCCCTTCTTGAGTATTACAAATAGATTGTAAGCTTCCTGCGAGTTGGCCATTTACCGTTGGTTATGGTATGAGGAGTCCTCATACAATCACTATTATTGAGAAACGTTGATTTCACTCCTCAATATTTCCTGTTGTTTTTACTACAGTAAACTCTAGATAATTCATTACTCCAAGGGCAAAGAGCTCAATGACTAGTTATCTGGAGTGGTAAGTTAAGCATGGGTCATGTCCGGCCACAAGGGGGCACTGTGACAGAGAGGCCTCTGGTCTGTTTGAGGTTTGTACAGGTTAGGGCAGGAGGGCATGGCGCAGCCCTTCAATAGACGAGGGGTCTCTGCGATGCAACTGAGCATATGTACCCAACCTCTGCCAAGCACCCACACCACAGGATAGGACGAGAGGCCTCCATGATGGAACACTCCATTTTATAGGATGAGTTTAACCAAATAAATTTTACATTGTAAATAGTTGGAAGAGTTTCTAGAATGCAATTATTGCCTCATTAAGCGGAGTAACCAGTAAAGCAGTGTCCCTTATCCAGAACTCTGCAGCACTGGTCCTCTATTGCTCCAACCTCTGTGATCCCATCTCCCCCATTCTCGCCCGACTCCACTGGCTCCCCCATCACCCAGAGCATTCAATACGAGATCCTGGTCCTCACCTTCAAAGCCCTCTACGGCCTCATCCCACCCTACCTTTGCGCCCTCCTAGCCTCCTACCAACTTTCCCACTCCCTCTGCTCAGCGGGCTCCGGCCTGCTCAACGTGTCCCAACCCACCCACCCCACCATCAGCAAGAGAGCCTTCTGCCCCCAACCTCTGGAATTCCATCCCAAAGTCCCTTCACCTCGCCTCCTCCCTAGCCTCCTTCAAGTCCCATCTCAAGACCTTCAAGTTCAATGGTCCCATCGGTTACCCCAAATCCCCACCTTTCATTCCACCCTCCGCAATCTCAGCTCGGGTCTGAAACATTGACTGTCCAGCGCTTTAGGATGCCCTCCTGACATGAAAGGCGCTAAACAAATGTAATTTTGTTGTTGTATTAATGTTTTGCTTGGGAAGTCACTGGCATCTTGACAGCATGGCGATTTAAATAGTACAGTAGTGACAAGTTAAGCCAAAGTTGAGTTATCAGGAATTTACCAAATTTAATTAATTATGAATGGCAGATGGAGCATTATTGTTTTAACTTTTTTGTATACTTGTTGCTAACATGTAAAGCATTTTGGTAGGTGTCAGATTTATCAGTTAAATGTGGAGGTAACTTTCTTCTGTCAATGTATATGAACATCACTAGACTTTACTCCACAGCACTAAGTACTGGTAAGTGTATTGGAGGCACAGTGAAAGTTTTCAGCTTTCCACAGTAGACAAGTTTCAGCTCTTTTGAGTGAGATAATTGCTTTGGCTTTGGAGATTAAGAGTCATTTTAAAATATTTTATCTGTAGATGAAGCAAACATAAAAGAACTGACACTGGAACATGCTGATAGCAGACCAAAGAGCACAGATTCCTCCCTGACAACCCTACAAGATCTGGACAAGTTGTCTGCGACTGATCAGAACCAACAACGAGCCAATTTGTTTCAAACTTTTGTCTCTGAATTGAGGAACATGGAGAAAGATGCACTGAGGACCATCTTGCCAAAGCTTATGGAAACATCCAGGTAAAAAAAGATAATCTGTTCAGTAATTGGACCAATATTCAGTATTGGTGAAAACGCCTGACCTGTTTTGCTTTACTTATATTCTGGATCTCTTTCTTTTTGACAGCTCCATTACTTTGCAAGCTCTCCCCCAGTGTGGGACACCAGCATGCTTTTCAGCAATTTTGAAACTGTTTCAAAGTGAATCAACCTCCCCTCTGCTGACTGATGCAGTTACCTATGCCATGGGACTCATGCCTTCACCCTGTAAGGCTAGAGTTCAGGAGACCCTCAACATTGCAAAGTATCGGCAATCACGGGCCACATTTTACGCACTGAGTCACACCGTAAGAAAGTAAGTACACTGGGGGCACGGTGAAAGATTTATAATTTGTTAAAATATGCGACACACTACAGTAAATCCAGTAAAGCAATTTGAGATGCCGTTGATGCTACTATAATACACATATCAAATACAAGGAGGGCAGTATTATCAATAAAACTGTATTTTGAAGTAAATAAATCTTATAGTTTAGAGAACAAATCTATCCCTTCCTCCCATTTCCTATTTTGTATTGTTTTCTATTGTCAGGAGAAGTGATGTGTGGGATATAGACAGTGACAGAGCCACATTTTCCAATCAGGGGCGATATGCCACCTTCCCATCACTGTCTGTCTCTGCCTCCAACCTCCCGCTCTGGCTCTCCACATTGTCTCATGCCTCATTCTATCTTTCGAGAGGCAGAGCTGAGAGTGATAGGGCAGAACTGGAGGCAATACATACGCCTAAAGGCCACAAGGGACCCCACTACTTCCACCACTGATGCAGACTTGTCCATTTATATCTGATTGACATTTGTGGGGCTGTTTCTCCAAGGCTTTGTTCCCTCTATGCACTCTGTCACATTGAAGTGTCCCATCTAGTGGACTAACAATAAAACTGCCAAATATTTCCAGGGCAGAGGCAGCCACCAGCCTGACAACTACCTTTTTATAGTGTTTCCCTACATAACTGACAGTTACAAGACATTTCAATGCGAAAAGGCATGATACCAAAGGCAAATATTATTTTAATTCTGAATTTTGACATTTCCAGCAAAATTTCAGTAGTTCAAATAATAAAGTTAATATGAAATAATCAACTTTCTCAAATGTTCAACTTTAGCATTAGATCACCTTTAAGAAGTGTTAATCGTATTATATAAATGGGATGTTTTTGACATATGGCTATAATTGTTATCAGTGCAATATTCCCAGCACTAAATGCTGTAATATTTCTCTGTTAGGCACTATAACCAGCAGAAGACTGTAGGGCCTGAACTGAAGGCTGTAGCAGATTACATGATGTCTTTAATTGGAATGGACTGCTCTGGTGAGAAAGACAAGATCTACTTGACTCTAAAGGTAACTGCTTTGTGACTATGAACATAAACAATACTTATTGCCACAGAAACAATTCGATCAATTTTGCGCGATTTCTTCACAGGATTTCTTATTTAAGAACCCAGAAACCAGGAAAATGACTAACAAAGTCTATGACTCGACTCAATCCTATGATTCCAACTTAATCCATTTTCAGAGTTGGAGTCAACATGATGCGCTTTTATTTACGGGAAACAATTCCCACTTCAATAATTAATCAGGTTGCATTTAAGTACATGTCAGAGACTTTGCTTAATTAAGAAATCGTACTAAGAAATACAGCAAAATTTATCACAGTACAGTATTTCTTAACACCTTACAACCAGATTGAAAATGACTTCACACTTCAATCTGTTTTCTTCTTCTCCAGGCACTCGGAAATATGGGAAAGGCAATGGAGAATGCAAATCCTGAAATTACATCTACTCTTCTGAAATGTGTGGGGAACTCGAACACTTCCCCTTCTATTCAGCAAGCTGCAATTCAAGCTTTCAGACAAATGACTCTAAATGAGGAGGTAATGTCACATCTGGATACAAGTGAATGTATTTTGTTTTAAGGTTGTTAAACAAATAAGCATTTTCATCTTTAGAATTAATACTTGAGACTTTGATATGCAATATACTATGAGGCATGAATTTTAAGCATTTATTTTTTCCACCTTGATATCTTCTTTTATGCAGAACTTTTGTGAGTTAATAACTGTTTAAGGTCTGACACACTATTTGGAGCAGCCTATTAACACTTTAGATTGTTAATACCTTTGTGTCGGTCTCTGTCAGCTGACATGCTTAGTCATTTTCAGCTGACTCAGTCCGATGCTGAAGAAAATACTAATATTAAAGAAAGCTACTATGATATCAGTCATATTATCTCTAATCTGAAATACATATTATAACACAATATTAAATAACATATTTTGTTGAAAATTTATCTGTGCTTAATTTATTCTTTTTTTTCTTTTTTTTGTTATTAAATCTCATTGCTGCCTATTTTTAACTATTTCCGTTTCCAAAACCTACTGTCACCCACCATTCTGCTTCTGTTCCAACTCCCAATATTGTGATGTGACACCCAGCTCACTTACCTGTCAATGATTAACTTCCAGGCTCGCAGTGTGCTTCTTCAAGTATATCTGGATGTAACTTCGCCTCTACTGAAGAGACTGGGAGCTTACTTCATGGTCATGAAGAATCCATCAACAAGTGACCTTAGGAAAATCACAAGGAATCTGCCAACTGAGCAAAATCAGGAACTGCAAAGTTTTGTGTCCTCACATATGACTCATATTCTTCAATCAGAGGAGCCCACAATTCAGGAGTAAGTGAACTGCTCTATTAAAATGTTAACCGACATACCCACATTCAGCTGAGTGGTCAGTGGTGTGATGATGTGGAATCAGCCTCACATTGGGAAGGATAATCCAGGTTGACATTCCAGGGCTTGCTGTGGGGGATACTGTATTGTCGTATATGTCGTTCTTTAAATCCAGATCCCACCTGCTTGTTCAGTTGGACATTAAATATCCCATGACACTATTCAAAAAGAGAAGGGAGTTTCTCCTGATACCCTGTCAACATTCCTCAGAATTAAAATAAAATGACCATTCACTTCTTAACTGTTTGACACAGTTTGGCCTAACTAACAGCTGAACCTTGAAATTCTGGAACTGTTTGGATGTAGATAATCCGTCATTGGCATTGCTGAGATTCTTGAAGGAATTTAGGATTCTAACAATATTGACTATATGTGTTGCAATCGAATTCCTGAACTTGAATTTTCTTTTACAGACTAAAAATCAAAATAGCCAAAGTGTTGAAAGATCCACTCGTAAATCCTTCAGGATTATCCAGACATTTTGAGGCATCCAAGCTGACAAATCTCCCAGGCTTCAATGGGCCAGTGGCTGCTAGAGTACAAAGCAATCTCATTTTTGAACCAAACACCTGGATACCAAGAGCAGTCATGCTAGAGACCACTCTGAATGCTTTTGGTCGCTCCATTGACCTTTTTGAGGTAGGAATATATACATCTAAGGCAACTCAGTTTGAATCCCGCATAAACTCAGCAGGTCAGGCAGCATCTATGGAGAAAGAAAAGCGAATCAACGTTTCAGGTTGACTCACTTTCCTTTCTCCATAGATGCTGCCTGACCTGCTGAGTGTTCCCTGTGATTTCTGTTGTGTTTCAGATTCCCAGCATCTGCAGTATTTTGCATTTTTGCCAGATTGAATCCTCATGGATTTTAAAGTTAAATCAAAGAAATATAAGAAATAAATGAAACATAAATACCGGTAGTTGGATCTGAATAAAAGCAATAACTAACTGGAAACAATTAAAATATAACCAATTCAGTTATTGGAAGGTAATGTCAATTTAAATTAACTGCTTATTTTTACACAGCTTGGTCTTGACGGCAAAGGCTTTGAACCATCACTAGATGCTATTTTTGGTCCAGAAGGATTTTTCCCCAACAGCGCAATGAAGGCTCTGTATTGGGTGGATGGGAAAGTTCCAGAAAAGGTTTCAGAAGTGCTGTTCAATTGGTTTGGAGTCGGCAGAAATGGCGAAGCACCAAAAGATGTAAGTTTTTCTGAGTTTAAGAGTTAACATGTTAAGTTAAATGAATTAAATGATTGGACTGTTATCTCATAACCACCCTGTATCTTTCTTGCCTGACACTCAATAGTGCCTTGTGAAGGAACTCATGCTCAATTTCCAAAAAATGCTGAAGGAGATTCAGACACAGGCAGGAACATCAGAAGCAAACGCTTTCTTGAGAATACTCGGAAATGAACTTGGGTATCTTAAATTCAACGATATCAAGCTGCTAGGAGAAATCGTATCAAGAAGTTCCAAGTACCTGCAGCGACTTCCAGTACAGGTACAGTACATCATGTCACCAAACACAGAAATAACTTCAATGATTTGATCAAAGTGAAATGGATCAGATTGTAATTAGAGGTTGTGCAGTAAAAGTTCCAATTAGAATTGTCTTTGTCGGTAGCATAGGGTTTCCTTCCACCTCCACCAGACTAGACTTCCAGCCACCTGGATGATTTGGGAATGTTCTCCCCAATGTGAAAGACACTACTGTATTTAAATATAAATTATTGGTCTTATCTACAATTGGATACTTTGTTGCTAAGATGAACTCATCATTTCTCATTCATCAACAAAAATAAAATTACATTTGTATAGTATTTACTAGATATTTTCTGAAAATTCAAGAGATATAGAAAATGAAATATGTCTTGTTGCTAAATGTAGTCCCTTTAATGATTTGCATTTATAATTCACCAATTGTAAAGTCTTAAAGTCAATACATTCAGCAGTAAGTAGAAGTTCCTGTTTTTATGTGCATACATACATACAAGAGCAGTGGGATATTAAGAAACAACTGTTATGAAATGCCTGAATCAAAGAAAAATGATAACGTCCAAGCAGATACTATGCTTTTATTACATTTTGATGGATATGTGTAACGTGATTTTATATGCCACATACCTTTTTCTATTTTACAGATCAGTCAGGCTCTTTCAAAGGGGACAAGAGGTGATCTATTTGCCCACTATATTTTCATGGACAATCAATTCAACCTTCCAACTGGAGCTGGTCTTCCCCTCAAGTTCTCTCTGTCTGGTGTAATCACTCCTGGTGCCAAAGCAAAGATAAAAGTTGAAAGAAAGCAGGTAATTAGCATTTTTATTTCAGAATAAACAGAAACTTTTAAAATGTACAATGTGAATATTATGGTAAAATATCCTATTTGTGAATCTGCATTTTGTATTTAAAATGAGATATAAGACTGAAAATTGTTATCTTCATGAAAAGTATTCTTGTTGAATTTGCAAATCCAATTGTTAACAGAAGTCAATATTGTTTCAACCTCAGGGAGAAGTGTTTATCAAGCCATCAGTTGGAGTTGAATTTGTGACCCAACTGGGTGTCAATGTACCTGATTTTACCAGAAATGCAATTCAGATGAATTTCAATTTATATCACGAGTCTGGTATTGAAGCCAGGATCAGCATGAATAACGGTCAGGTTAAACTCAGCATCCCAGCACCAACGGAACCAACCAAGCTCTTCAGTGTGAGGTATGACATGAATTCATCCATTTCCATCATAACATTCAAGTAAAAATAATAATAATTTGGTCACTCAATCTATGATTGTTTATGGGACACCCCTTTGCGCAATTGCCTGCCGCGTTTTGCCCACAAATAGAGTCAATTCACTGTACAGCATGTCCTATCAAGCACTATGAGATGTCTCAATGACGTGATTAGGAGCTATATCAAATGCAAGGATTATTGTTATGTTCATCAATTTAATTAAAAGCTAAATATAATTGGATATTTATATAAATATCATCTCTGTTCCCTTACAGCAATCGACTTTCGCTGTTACACAGTACGAAAATTGAAGAAATCCCGTCCATCATGGAAAACAGACAAGAATGGAAATCCTGCAAACCACTGATCTCAGGCCTTAACCTATGTGGTAGTGCCACATACTCCAACGCAAGTTCGATTGACAATGCCCCCAATTACCCACTGACTGGTGAAACAGGGTGAGTCATGGGTCTGTGTCAGATAATTTGACAGCAACTGAAAAATAGCAACATCACTATTGTTATGATCGTAAAGAAAATTAAATGAAATGTCTCAAAATCATATTTGAACTGAAATCTCATGTCCTGGTTTAACCAGTAACTGTTTCCAAGCATGGACATAGAAAAACTACTGGTGCTGATATTGCCGGTCTAATTTGGTCCATTGTTCAATGGATTTGGGAGAAGAAATTCCTTCAGGGTTCCTCTACAGCACCCTCTTGGTGCACCACATGACAGCCAAGTAGGAAGCAGAAGCCCTGGGTTGAGTGTCTTGTCGACATTCACTGCCAATACTCACATATGGGGGGAGGGGAGGGCAACCAGTGTCTGTGGAACTACACTCCAGCAAGAGGCAGAAAGTGATGCTTTATTGAGTGGATAGTTGGCCGACTAGTTGGTGTGTGTGGAAGCAGTTTTCAGGATTGTTATGGATATAAGTATTATGTTGTAAATATTGCTTGTGTTACACGATAGTTTTTTTTTATTCCAGATTTATGGTTGAGCTTGAACCTACTGGCACTGTAAGTGAGTATTCTGCGACAGTAACATATCAATCTCAGAAGAACAAAGGAGACTTGGAACATTCTCTGAAATTTGCTGTCCAGGCAGAAGGTAGGCTGTTCCTATCAATTCACAAACATAAAGCATTCGCTTCAAGTAAAAATATAAATTATTTGGTTAATATATTTTATTTGCATTTATATTTGCAAATAAACAAAAATAAATTATATATACGTACACATATTTGCAGCTTTAGATTGAAATGACGTGAACTGTTGTTTTCTCGATAGTTTATTGTTTTTATGATGCAAGCTATAGCTCATTTTAATTATTTAGACTATTATTACATAGACTATGTTATGCAGAGATATGAATTCAAATGCAAGAAAAAGCTACAATGCTATGTCACGGATGGAACACTTTCTCCATGCACAGCTTTTACCTGAAAAAACTCTTGTGAATTTATAATGTTTACAGTATTTTTAATTCATCAAGATATCTTATTCAGTTTATCTGTACTTTGATAATCACAAATTATTTTCATTAAACAGGTGCTGAAGGTACAGAAGCTGCAGTGGAAATTAAATACAACACAAATAAGCATATTGTCACAGGAGACATTCAGATTCCCAAATTTGATGTGGAATTTGGTATGAAAATGGGAATTCAAGATACATCTGCACCTGAAAAGACCTCATATGCTCTCAGCTTTAACGTTACAAACAAAAATGTGCCTGAAGTAACTCTCATAGGACGTGTAAGGTATGTCTAAAATATAGTTTTCTACAATTCAGAAATCACTATCATTAGAATAACTGCAAAAATTCATGTATTCTCATTTAATTTGATTTTGGAAGCAATCATCATATTAGATCCATTTGAGCAGAGCATTTGATAAATGTACAGAATGCAATGAAAGTCTCTCTTCTAAAATGTCATTACAAAGAGCTGCAAAAAATGTAATCAGGCCACTCGGTCAACCAGTCTGTGGTGGTCTTATACTCTATATGAATCGTCTCCCATACGCCTCTATTTTCCTCTCTATCATTTGAAGGTCTAGCTTTTTCTTGAATGCGTCTAATTCAAACACTATCTGATTCCACAACCGCTTCAGGCAGCGGGTTCCTCAATCTCACTACGCTTAGCTTAAAGTAGTGTCTCCTAAATTCTCTTTTAGAATCTCCAGTCCCTATCGTAGATATGTGGCCCTGGTTATGGGCTCTCCAACCCAGGGAAACAGCCTATTTAGGTTAACCTCATCAAATCCTTTTAGAATTTTGAACACTTCTTCTCGGCCCCTTTCTTAAACGTCTCTACTCTAGTGAAAAATACCTAACCTATGCAGTCTATCACAATAGCGGTATTGACAGCTTTGGTATCATTTAGGTAATTCTACATTGTACTCTATCCTTCACTGCTATATCTTTATAGTGTGGAGATCAAAATTTGACACAATAATCAGGGTATAATAATCATTAGCAATCATAGTAGTTCACGGTCCTGACCCAAATGTGGCGCAAATTCGCACTAAATTGATAATGTTCTTCATCAAAACTCATGAGAGTAACAATGAAAACGGGAGAACAAATTCACACTCTCGTGTTTTAATGACTGCTCTGAGAGACTGTAAGTGGTTGAAGACCATTGTTGGGCCAAAAGGAAGGAGATTCACCTCATAACCTTTAGTTGCTAGGCTAGAATTAGATGAAATGCTGAAATAGGATGTGGAAAATTGATACATTTTCCATTCTTTGGCTCCAGCATCACAAAATGTAAATCAAAATAAATTTAAATGTTAAGCGCTTTCTGAAATTCCTACTTGTGCAGAGGGATAAAGAAACACAATAGGATCTTGTCAATTGCTATAGAATCATAGAATCATAGAATCATAGAATTTTACGGCACAAAAGGAGGCCATTCGGCCCATCTAGTCTGTGCCGGCTCTTTGAAAAGAGCGATTCAATCCCACTGCCCTGCCCGCTCCCCATAGCCTAATAGACCCGTTCTCCCTAAATAAAGATCTAATTCCCTTTTAAAAGTTGTTATCGAATCAGCCTCCACCACCTTTTCAGGCAATGCATTCCAGATTCGAACAACTCGCTGAGCGAAAAAATTTCTCCTCAGCTCCCCTCTACTTCGCCTTGAAACTATTTTAAATCTGTGACCACGAGTCACAGATTCACCTGGAAATAGTTTTTCTCTATTTGCCCTGTCGAAACCCCTCATGATCTTATAAACCTCTATTAGGTCTCCCCTCAATCTTCTCTGCTCCAGAGAGAATAACCCTAGCCTATCTAGCCTCTCCTCATAGCTGAAGTCCCTCAATCCTGGCACCATCCTAGTAAATCTTCGTTGTACCCTTTCCAATGCCTTCACATCCTTTCTGTAGTGTGGTGACCAGAATTGAACACAGTATTCCAGCTGAGGCCTCACCAAAGTCCTATAGAGGTTAGTCAGCACTTCCTGACTTTTGTACTCTATACCCGTATTTATAAAGCCTAGTATCCCATATGCCTTCTTAACAGCCTTGTCTACCTGTCCTGCCACCTTCAACGAGTCACTAACACAAATCCCCAGGTCTCTCTGTTCCTTTACACCATTTAAAATTGTACTATGTAGCCTATATTGCCTCCCTTCATTTCTTCTCCCAAAATGCATCACCTCACACTTCTCTGCATTAAACTTCATCTGCCATGTGTCTGCCCACTTTACCAATTTGTCTATATCCTCTTGCAGATGGCTACTATCCTCCTCACTGTTTACTATTCTCCCTAACTTAGTGTCATCTGCAAACTTGGAAACTGTACTCCATACACCCAAGTCCAGATCATTGATGTAGATTACAAACAGCAATGGTCCCAAAACCGATCCCTGTGGCACACCACTGCTCACTTCCCTCCAATCTGAAAAAACAGCCGCTCACTACAACTCTCTGCTTTCTGTCTCGCAGCCAGTTGTGGATCCACGCTGCCATAAATTCCGTACTTTAAAAAACCTGGTCACTCAATCAACGAATGTTTGTGGGACATTGAAATACACAATTGACTGCCGCGTTTCACCCACAAGTACAGTTAATTCACTTTACAATATAAACTGTGAGGCGCTTTGAGACATTGCAAAAATGTGATAAGACTATATGAAACAAAAGGATTATTAGAATGATAATTTTGACCTGTGCTTTTCTGTTTTAAAGCTCTAGTGACAGGAAAGACATCCTTCTGCAAGGCATCTTGTCAGTTCCTCAGCTGGCTGTGCAGGCAAACACCGACGCTCGTATTCAGCTTGAAGACAACACGATCATTGCCGAGTTTGATGCAGCTGCACTTATCCCTCATTCCAAGGCTTCACACCAAGTTAATTTCAGATTTGGTATGTAATTAATCATGTAGTTTTTTTTGCTAAATAGATTGACATTTTTCTCTATACGTAAAGTAAGTCTGGATAATTAACAATTCAATCTGAATGTATTCTGCTATATTGTCAAATGATCCTATATGTTAACAATTTTTGTACTTATGTGTGGCAACTTTCTATTATTTCTGTGATTTATGCTTTAACCGGTGAGTTTGAGGTAACATAGGAACAGATATTTTAGACTAACAATAACAGAATTGATGAGTTATTTCAGATGAAGCGGTTTTGATGAGCTAAAAAATGTTTTCATTCCATCTTTGATATCCCCCCAAACTTAAGAAAATGAAACAGAATTGTGATTTTAAACAAGGGAGGTGTCATGCACTGTATCCTTTTACAGTAATTTCTTTCAATTTATTCCATTTTGTTCCACTCTTAGATTCGAAAAAGGCTCAAATCTCCTGTACATCAGAGGTAGTATCTGATATCAAAACAATTCGGGAACAAATGTCAACCATCAAAATGCTTGATCTGTCTGAATATCCACGGACTTTACAGAAGTACACTGATCAGCTGTTAGATCGCAAAGTGGCTCAAACTGACATGACATTAAAACACATCATTACCAAAGCAGGAGTGGTAAGACGATCTTTTTGAACTCGGGTTAGAAAAGTGATTTAATTGAAAAGTACATTTAAATTACAAAAAGGTCAAGTCTCTAAGGTGGAAAAATATGGGAATTTAATGAAATACATTATGTTAAACAGAGTAACACAATTAACAAATTGACATCAATGTCAATAAAAACTGAAATTCTATTTCTGAGCTGAACAAAAGGCCTCTAAGAAAGATATTGTAATTTACTTATTCCTGTATCAATTTATTCTTGTGTTTCAGTAGTGTCCGGCGATATATCGATATATCGGTTATATCAATATAATTTTTCAGATCGATATGCCGATATTGGAAATTCAAATATATCGATATATCGAAAAATTCAGTATCAAAAAAAAATATTGGTTTATCACAGATATCAGTATATCGTGTCCGGCGATATATCGATATGGGTTATATCGGTATAATGCGAACATTTTCAACTTACCTTGTTGCCAGCATTGCAAACATCCTGGGCCTAGAGCATGGAATGCGCGTGCACCTCTGAATGCGCGCGCATGCGCAGTATAAAAAGACCCGGAAATATCGATAAATCGGTATATATCGATATGAGCCCACTGATATATCGATATCGGGAAATTTCCATATCGACGGACCCTACGTTTCAGACAATATACCCACTCAATCCACTTTACAGTATATCCTGTGAAGTGATTTGAGATGTCTCAATTATGTGATAAGACGCGATATCAAATGCAAGGATTATTAGCTCGTATCATCCAAATACTGTGTAAACATTCCAAAAAAATTTACAGAAATTATTGTGTTAGGATAAAATGCCGTTTTTTTTCTTCAGTTACATTAGCTTGACTTGCTCTCTGGTTTGACCGATTTTGAGAAGCATTTAGTCTCTCCTTGCCCATGTGAAATGCATGCAGAAGCACTGACCAACAATTGCATCTTCCCACCCACTTCCCCTCCAGTTCTAACTCTTGTTGGGATTTTATGGATCACAACTATCATGTAATAACAGGGTTCTACTGTTTTGGCATTTTACTTCTCAGATATATCAGGCAATAATACTCTACTCTGCATTATAATACAGTAATACACAATAATACTGTTTCTGGTAGGCAATGAATACTTGGCTGAAAAGGATCTCTGAAGATGTTCCATATGCTGCCATCCTTCAAAACAACCTGAGGACTCTGCAAAACATGAACTTCGAGCAAATGGGATTATCTTCCATCAACCTTCCTGAAAAACTATTCCTGAAACAGTAAGTCTGCTTCAATCGATGCACACAGCAGCCTCCACAACACTACATTGCATTATTAGCAATTTTGGATTAGTTTATGTCATTCCAGGGTAGTTTTTAACTTTTCTCAATAACATGTAATTTCAGAATTGTTAAATAAAATACAGGTACATTGCTTTATCCAACACAATATTAACATGCAAGAGACTGGCTAATATAGATTTTTTTTTAAAAAGTAGACATTTGATCATGTGCACAGTCTTTTTTTTGTAACTTTTGTCGATGACATGTAACTAAAATTCTTTTCAGTGAGTTTGGACGTCTGGGACCCCATGGAAATAACAAATTTCAAACAATGCAGAACCAGGATGTTTTTCACATGATAGATATCCAATAGTGTGTAAATTATATCTGCAATCTGCTGAACTAAGATGAAGTGCTTAAATATTGTCCTTAAAGTCACAACAGGTGTTTTAGGTGAATTCCACAGCTGTAATTTAGTGAAAACTATTCTTTTTAAAAAAAATGTTTGTATATCATCTTTAAGTCATCATAGAAAATCTCTACTATCTTCTGCCTTTGGTTGAGTTAAAATCATTTAAAATCAAAGCTCAATAATAGTTGTGCAGCACTGACATAATAGGAATAATAATTATTCACTTATACATCAAAATATTTTTATAGTTTGAAGAAAGCTTCAGTGCTTAGCCTATAAAATATACAGTCAATTCACTTCACTGTATATTCTATGGAGCACTTTGAAACATCTCAACAATGTGGTAAGGCACTATATGAAATGCAAACATTATTATTATGTGTTTGGGGGAAATTTCCTAGATCTTTTTCTCTGAACCTCCATAGACTTTTGCATTGTTTTCTTTCGCAGTCATGGTTCCTCCAAATGTACATTCAGCAAGGAGCAAATGTCTTTTACCATTCCAATTCCTTTTGGAGGAAAGGTAACAAAAGAAATGCAACTTCTTCCAAGATCATTCCGAACACCAGCAGTGTTAGCTTTGGGATTCAACATCCCATCCAAGGAGTATAACTTACCAATGAATTCCATTCCATCCATTACTATTCCCGAAGAGCACACATTCCACTTTCCATCAATTACCAACCTGGAATTCTCTACAAAGCTGAATAGCAATTTCTACAATTGGGACGGAACCTTCTCAGGTGAAAGCATGTCAAGCAAAAATGTAACCCAGATTACTGGTAATATGGACATCCAGACAGACTCTGCAATAGATCTTCTATCTTATCAGTTGAAAGGTACGGGATTGTTTCACATAAATTTAAATTTCTTTGAATTGCTAATTGGTGAAAACTTATTTGTTGTTCAAGGTACGGAGCTTTCAAATTTTCAAACATCTTTCACTAGTCTTCAAATGACAAGCCGTGAAGTTTTATTTTGCTTGATAGCAGATCGATGATTCTTGATTTAAAGAGAATTTCAATACATCAGGGAATGTAATACTTTTTGTTCTGCTTATAAAATGTAGCTAATTCAATTTGGCAACCTTAATGTCATGTGGTTGAAAACAAATTAAACTTTAATTAGTTTTTTTGCAGTGTACAAATTGCTGTTTATTGGTCAGAGCAGCTAAGGCACAAATAAACAGCAGAAATACTGTTAGGTGCATAGTCCCAGGTGCTAAATGTGAATTTAATCTAATGTTTTAATTGTAGTACTTCTTTTATATCAATTGCACATTGTGTTTCTTTTAATTGCTTATGCTGAATTAAGCATAATTACAGTCATCTAAATTCTGTGTCCTTATGGACCTTTGAAATACAATTTGAAAGGTCCTACTCATCAATTTGACAAATACTTTTAGCATGCTGACTAATTTCTACAGCCAATCAATTATTATTTTGTAATAAAACATATGAATTTAATGTACCCTAGGTAATGCACTTTTCAGCCAAAATACAAACCAGATTACGACTGTGACCCTTGATGGTTCATTCCGCCATATACTGCTTGAATCTTCAGTACATCTCAGTGAAACGGTGGATACAGCAGCCGGACAGAAAGCTCAGTCGAGCTTTACATGGGAAGCATCGAGCAATGCAGGAGTCAAAGCTGCCTTGTTATCATCATTTCAACTGGAGACCAAAAATTCAAAATGTGAAACACAAGGATATATCCGAGGGATGTTAGATGTCTCTTCATATCAATCTGCCTGGAATTATACCGTCACTTCCACAATTGATACCCAAAACTATGAAGCTGTAGGACATTCCGTTTTAGATTTTAACTCACCCCTACTTCAGGCTAGCAACAAAATCGATGGTGAATATACCAAAGGGGTTTTCACAATCAATTCAAATACTGCTTGTTCCCATTTCAAAAACCTCATAACTGCAAAGGTGACCTCTGAAGAAGTTGAGCTGAAATGTGATACTTCAGGCCAGGCTGACAATGGTAATCTGATCAGTAACATAAAATGGATGGTCAACAAGAATGGTTTCAAGACAGAAAACAAACTGAAAGGTGAACTTTTCGATGCTAATTTACAAAACGTAGCTCTGCTAGAATATAGTAATAGTCTTCTGAGTCTCTCATTGGACACAACTGGAAGGTACAAGGCCATGGAGACAACCAATAAACTGGATCTCACTGCATCAACACAACACATGAACGTTCGACACGAGTGTCTTGCAAGCTATTCTGACAATCAATTCCAAAACATCCTGACTGGCACATTTAATCTTCGCAGTATGGAGGTAAATGCTGACACTAAGTTGAGTGGTGGAGCAAACCAAGCTGCCAACAAAGCCACTCTGAAAATTGACAGCAACGGTCTGACAACTGGTGTGATCTCCAATGTACAGATAAGTCCTTTGAAAGTAAATCATGCATTCAATGCTGCTGTGGATAGAACAAAAGTAAGCATGAAGTTAGAAGCAACAGGCAAAATCAGTGAAAATTCAATAAATTTGATAGCAGAAGGAACAGCAGATAGTAGAGGAATAGTTGCCAGTACTTTATATCGAGGAGATATTTTGGACACAAATTCAAACAATATTATCAACTTTAAACTGAATAAGGAAGAAGGGCTGGTGTTTAATACAAAAACCCAGGCATCATACGGAGAGAATAAATTGGAACATAAGAATGAATTGTCCATTGCTGGTTGGTCACTCAAAGGGAAAACCAAAATTGAAAGCTCTCTGAGTTCTGGAAGCCAAACCATGCACAGATTTGAGGTGGACATGAAACCTTTCACAGCTTCATTTGATGTAAAAAACAAGCTCAAGTACCGAGAATTTGATGTTACACATAATGGACAACTCGTGCTGGAACCATTCAAGATTAATCTCAAGGGCGACATGAAAGGATTACACAGAAGGAATCGTGTGACACATACGTATTCCATTGGGTATGCTGATTGGCTAGCTGCATTGAGCACAAACACAGTTGGTAATATTGGAAGTGCAACCATAAGACACAAGGTGGATTTTGAAACTACTGGACTTTCTGCAACATTCTCCAGCGACTCAAGCTGTGAATCAACATCTCTGCAATTTACAAATGGCATACGCTCTTCAGTTGTTCCATTTCTCTTCACCTTCGAAGCTAACACCAATGGCAATTTTGGTGTTCTGGGTTCCCATAGTGGAGACCTCATCAATAAGTTCCAAATGAAGGCAGCACCACTATCCCTCATATTGGTTCATGACTTTAGAGGAACGTCTCAACTTCATCTGGAAAGTGAAAAGCCTACCACAGCACTTCTGGAAAACAAGATAAACATCATGCTAAATCCATCTCAGCAGATAAGCACATGGGGGGTAAAAAGTCAGTTAAACAGAAACTCTTATGTACAAAACATCAATGCCTATAATAATCCAGAAACAATCGGTATGGATGTTACAGGTCAAGCTATGGTTGATTTAGGAATGTTCCAATATCCAGTTGCTGTCCCATTCTCCTCAAATAAACTGTATTTACTTTCTGCCTTGGGTCTAACAACTGCCGACATAGCTGAACCTAAAGAATTGCAAGTTTCAGCGAGTCTTCAATACGATAAAAGCAAAGATGCCCATGTTATTAACATACCCTTATTGGAAAATCTGCCCGTTTATTTTGAGCAGTTTAAGGGCATCATTCTAAATACATTGGAGTCCATTCAAAATTACCTGCAGAATTTGGACATTGATTGGTTTGTTGAGAACTACAAACAAACCCTAGAGAAATTTCCAGGCCATGTGAATAATGTCATTAGGAAATTGAATTTAGAACAGAAGATCAATGATGCAAGAGAGAAGATGTTAAGTTTTGCAGAGAAATATAGAATAACAGAAGAGGACCTTGAAGTTGCATTGAAGCAAGCTCAGGTGTTTTGCAAAGATGCAATTACCCAGCTGCAAACATACCTGACAGAACTGAAAGACATTCTGCGAGAATACTACAACAACTACGAAGTACAGAAAGCTATTGAAAATCTCATTCACCAACTCATGGAAACACTCAGAGCTATTGATCAGCGATATGAAATATCCCAAACTTCTATTCGGACCCTCACGACCATACAGGATGCTCTCCAGAGGTTTAAACTCAGTGAATTACAAGGTGCTGCTGTGGCTTGGGTTCAACACATGAATGATAAACACCAGATTCAAGTTCAGCTTCTAAACACATTACAACAGCTAAAGTTACAGATCCATAGCATTGATTTGGAGCAAGCAGCAAATAGATTAAAACAACAAATTGCATCCATCAATGTTGATGAAGTTGTTGACAAACTGAAGCAACTTTTGAATACTGACAAGATAAATGAACTAATTGCGAAACTAAAAAGGGTGCTTTTAATGCTGATGGAGGATTACGAAATTATGGACAAAATTAACAGCATCAATACCAAGCTCCAGGAGCTAATTGTTAAGTATGAAGTTGGCAAATCCGCTCAGGTTCTTTGGGATAATACTTTACAACTGATTAGGAAATACAAGGTTAAAGACACATTACAAAACGTAGCAAATATTCTGAAAGGCATAGACATAAAATCATACACTGACAGCCTCATTCAGACCATTGATGGAATCATTCAACAAATAAAATCATACAACTATGAGGAAGCAATTGAAAAATTCAATGATTTGCTGAGCACAATTATCGCAAAGTTAAAAGAATTTGACTACAATGTATTTGTTGATGCGGCAAACAATAAGATCCGTGAAATGACCAGGACAGTCAATGATAAGATTCAGGATTTAGAACTACCACAAAAGGTCGAGGCTGTGAAAGAGTACATAGGAGCATTACAATTAACAGTAAGTGAATACCTGGAAATCCTCAATCAAAAAAAGTTTAGTGAACTGATCAAACAGTTGTCGGACCTTCTCATAAGCATTGGCATATCACTGCTTCAAGACATGAATACCGGGTTTCAGGAAGTTCTCGAGGATCTTGAAGACACGTTCAGCAGAATGAATATTCAACAGGAACTGCAATGGTACTGGCAGCAAGTTGTACAATCCTACCAGAGAGTCAGTGGGTTCCTCAGTGACCTGTACAATAACTCTAGACAACAAATTAACATTTGGGCTGAAATGTATCAACTGAAAGATTTGTTGGATGAAGTATGTAGATACCTGGAAGAAGGCTTTGTTGTTCCAGAATTCAAGACCAGCCTATTCACCATGCCTCAATTTGAAGTAAGCCTTCGAGCTATCAGAAGAGGAGAATTTAACACTCCAGCATTCATAGTTCCTTTAACAGACCTGCAAATACCATCTTTCCACGTGGATTTGAAAAACCTCAACAGCATCAACATTCCTACTCGATTCACCATTCCACAGTTCACAATCTTGAAACTAGTGACTGTCCCTGACATCACTATCGATTTAGAAAAAGTCAAAGAGTATATTGTCTCAACAATTAACTACTTGCGTCATTTTAATGTTTCAGTAGAAAATCTCAACATATTTCGAGATATTCCTTTTCCAGTCATTTCTTTACCAGAAATAAAAGTCAGCGATCTGGATTTCAGTGCCCTGCATATACCTGATATCAGAATCCCCAAACTGAATTTGCACAGCTTCCATCTGAATGACATGCAAATTCCAGACTTCCAACTTCCTCGTATTCCTCACACTCTGGTGCTGCCCGCTTTCGGAAAACTCACGGGAACCTTCAATATCTCGTCTCCTGTCTACAGCCTGATGGCCAAAGCTGGCATTCACAACAGTACAACCAGTCACAACCGTCCAGTAGCTCTCGCTTTTCTTACCGCAAAAGCCCAATCTACAGCAGAGATCTTGTCCTTCAACTTCGATGCTACTGCCCGTCTGATAGCCCCTCAGCTTCAGTTTCTAGAATTAAGAGAAAATGTAAACCTTGACCACACCACTGTCAGAATTGACCATGAAGGAACTTTGACCTTCACCACACCGTCTATTAATGGAAGAACTGCGACAACAATCAAGATTGTCAGTGAGGCCTATAATGCAGAAGCCAAAAATGTTTTTTCGTCAATGATTGCACAACAAGGACTGTCCACAAACATGGAGACAACCTACAACCACAATTTCAATGTTCCTCAGGCACAGATATCAAGTCAGGTTACAATGGTTAACATTGTAAAAGGTTCGGCTGATCAAACAAGTGCAACATTATCTGTGACAAACACAGGCAGTGGAAGATGGTCTGCTAAGGACTTCTCTGATGAAGGCACACACCAAAGTGAACTGAAGCTAAACCTAAGAGGACCTGTCGCAGGAGCTACATTCTCAGGTGACACCAGCACCAAGTATATAAAGATGAAGCAAACTTTCACATCTGAGGTTAATTCATTATTTGATGCCAAATTTGCCTTGAATGCAGACACAGATATTACAGAGTTTGGACGTAGCCTTGTGAATGTAAGTGGAAAAGGAGAACTTGGAGATCTGAAAATGGAAGTAACAGCATCGCACGATGCTAATCTTTCTGGCCGAGCAGTAGGTACAGTTAGCAATTTAGTTACCTTCACAGCACAACCATTTGCAATTCACACTTCAACAAAGAACAAGGCACTTTTAAAGGTTTCCTTCCCTTTGACCCTCATCGCCAAAATAGATTTAACGAATAACTATGAACTAACTCTTACTTCAAACAAACAACTGTGCACTTGGCAAGTAAGTACTAAGTTCAACCAGTACAAATATCATCACGAACTTTCTGTAGGCAATGATGAGGAAAGCATAATAGCACAACTTGGACTGAATGGCGATGCAAATCTTGATTTCCTGACCTCACCAATTTCAATCCCTACCGTTACTCTTCCTTACTCTTCAGTCAAAACTCCTCAAATTACTGGCTATTCTTTGTGGGAACAAGCAGGCCTCAAATCCCTACTGAAAACACCTCACCAGTCATTTGACCTTAGTATGAAAGCTCAGTACAAGAAGAACAAGGATATGCACACCTTCAAAGTAGAACTGGGACCACTTTACAGGATGATTAATAACTGGATTAAAACATCTGTGCAAAGCTTTGAAGAGAGCAGGGACAAAGTTTTGAATGTAATGGAAGCATCGTACAATGATGCCAAGGCTAATTATGATGCATTGCGAGTAGATACCAGTGGAAGTAAACTGCCAAAAAGTCTTCATATACCAGGATATACGATACCACTATTGAATATCGATGTCTCCTCCTGTACAGTTGAGTTACCTGCTTTTGGATTTGTTACACCTAGAGAAATAACAACACCTACCTTTACATTGCCCGTCATTCTCTTCAGTGTGCCATCATACAGACTTGTGGTACCATCTCCTGATTTTCCAGTGTTACAGATACCATCCAGTCTGTACAGGCTGTCGCTTCCTAAAATCAAAATGCCACATATTCAGGATTCCATCAAAATCCCTGCTATGGGCAACTTGACTTATGACTTCTCATTCAAATCAAGTGTAATAACGCTCAGTGCCTCTGCTGGACTCTTCAACCAATCAGACATAGTAGCCCGTTATGGTGCTTCTTCTTCATCTGTCTTTACTTCAGACTTTAAAGCAGAAGGAACAACAAGTCTAACAAGAAAGAGAGGGTTGAAATTAGCTACCACAATATCCGTTGATCATGATGCCATTCAAGGAAAGCATGACAGCACTGTGAGTTTGACCAAGAGGAACTTGGAAGCTTCAATTTCCACTGAAGGACATGTCAAACTTCCTTATGTAACTCTTAATTTGAAGCATGATCTGAGTGGGAACACTAAATCTAAGCCTAATGTAGTGTCAAGAGTTTTGCTGGATTATGGCCTTTCATTCCTTTCACCGGACATCACTACTCAAGGAGCAGTTACACATTCACTCACCATGGAAGGTCTTACATCTTACTTCAATTTGGAAACTACAACAGATGCTAAGATAGAGGGAAGTCTTTCCTCCCAACATAAATATACCGGAGTTGTTTACAATGAAGCAAATGCCTACCTCAATTCAAATGGTGCTCGTGCCAATGTAAAACTTCAGCTAAGTTCAATAGCAGATCGTGCTTCTGTCAACATTTGGAACATTACAATGAATGAAAATCTTGCTGTGGATGCCTCGACAAAACGGATTTATGCACTCTGGGAGCATATTGGCAATAATGCACTTAAACTACCTGCACGAATGTGGACACACGGCAGTCAAAAATCAAGAGCAACATTTGAGTTGGCACCCTGGAGTTTAACTGCAAAACTGCAAGCTGAAATGGAGCAACCAAGTAGTATAACAAGAAAAGCGAATGTGCAACTTGATTCAACAGTTACTATCAGCCCAGAGACACAGACATTAAAATGGAATAGTCTCGGACACTGCAGTTCAGCAATATTCAGTCATGAGGTGCAATTATCAAACAACAGAGAAGATGTACGCCTCGACTTGGCTGGTTCCTTGCAAGGAAGTGCACGTTTCCTGAAATTAATCAAACTGCCAATATACCAAAAATCATTGTGGGATATATTGAAGATGGACCAGACTATTAGCACATCTCAGAAGCAGTACTTAAATGTGTCTACATCAATAGTATGCACAAAAGGTGAAAACATCCTTCTTATTCCTCTCCCAGTGCAGATGTTGTCAAATGGTGTCAAGATCAATCTTCCCAAAGTTACCCTCCGTGTCCCAGAATGGGTAAAATCAGTACCAGGTGTAATTCATGCCACCCTTCCTGATGTTCCTAGAATTCCTGAGATTCCTGATGAAATCAATGTTCCAACATTTAAAATCCCAGGGATGAACATTGTTGTACCATCATATACATTCAAGTTATCAGAGGTTAGGCTGCCAACAGTAATTATCACCCCCACATTCAAAGTTCCATTTACTACACTTCAGGTACCATCATATACCATTGACCTTACAATGATAACTATTCCATCCAAGATCAACACTCTTCCATTTGATGTGACTTTGCCAACTTTACCTGCAATAAGATTTCCAAAAGTAAGCATTGCTTCCAAGTATCTTGAAGTTGCCGAGTACAAGATCCCGTATTTTGAAGTGACCGTACCAGAATTCCGAATCACCATTTTGCCTTTCTCTCTACCCAAATCCTTCACCATTGGTGATTATTACGTGGAGTTGGACAAAATTACAAATTACGTAGCAAACTTTGACCTGCCAACCATAACAATTCCAGAAATGACAGTGGAGATCCCACCACTTATGATCAGTCTGCCTACTGCTCTTTATTTACCAACATTGAAGTCTTTGACTGGAAATGCTAAAGTTGTATCCCCGATATACAACACAACATGGATTGCAAGTGTAAAATCTACATCAGAGGAAGATGCAGATATTGTCTTTGTTTCTGCATTGGATGCAACATGCAGTTCTACAATCCAGTTCCTGGAGTATGATTTGGATGGTATGTTCAAAATGCACCTTTCTTTCTGGCAACTTGATCCTATTAATGATTAATTGTCTTGGGTTGTTGGACCATTTTCCTTATGATTTTTCTGTTTTCAGTTACTGATACCTATAATGGGAATTGTCCCTGGATAATAAGTTTGATGCAAGTTATTTAAAAATATATATTTAAGTATCTCAGGTTTAAGACCTCATAGAATCATAGAATCTTATGGCATAAAAGGAGGCCATTTGGCCCATCGAGTCTGTGCCAGCTCTTTAAAAAGAGCAGTTTATTCCCATTCCCCAGCTCTCTCCCCATAACCTCGCAAACCTGTCCTCCCCAAATAAACGTCTACCTCTCTTTTAAAAGTTGTTATCGAATAGGCCTCCACCACCCTTTCAGGCAATGCATTCCAGATTCGAACAACTCGCTGAATGAAAAACTGAGTGAATTAGAATTGAATTCAGTTGAATGTCTGATCAGCATTCATATTCAGCTCAACCTCTGTACAATTAAAATGAATTAACTGAGTTTGACAGATATATTATACATACACAACATAGTTATGTATATCTATACCATAATATATAAGTAGTTAAGAGTTGAGGAGTTAAGAGTTGAGAAGCTTAAATAACAACCATTTTCCTTAATATATCATGTTTAATCTATTTTTGACAGGAAGTGCAACAATCACTGCCAAAGATGGTTACAAATTTAATGGAAAATACACATTGTCGCATCGTGATTTCAGTGTTGACTGGAAACAGAATCACGATTTTTGGGGTCCAAGGTAAGTACTTTGATCCAATTCACACCTGTGAACTCCCACCAAAATATTTCTATTTTGATATAAATTAATATCTCAGTGGGTTTTACTGAATCAATATTTATGGCATAATGCCCACCTACCCCCACCATCCATTTCATCTTCTCTGTCCTTTGGATGAGATGTTAAACCAAGTCCTGTCTGCCTGTTCAGGTGGGGTTAGACACCATGGCACTACGTGAAAAGAGAAAGGAGCTTCTCTATCCCAGTGACCTGGCTAACAATTCATTAAATGAAATGAGTCACTCACTCGATGGCTGCTTGTGGGACACTGATAATAATAATAATCCTTGCATTTGATATAGCACTTTTCACATCTTTTTGACATCCCAAAGTGCTTCCCAGAATATACTGTAAAGTGAATTGACTGTATATATATATATATTTGTGGGTGAAATGCGGCAGCCAATGGCGCACAGCAGCATTCCCCACAAACATTGGGTTGAAATGACCAATTTTATTATTGTAGTTTTTTTGGACGATTATTAGGTGTGTGGAGTAAGGAAACTTGCTCAAGGTTTCACCTTGACATGCCTGAATTCGACACAGGTCTCCCCAGCTTGGTCTCCCAGCTTGCAAGACAAGTGTCTAACCACTTAGCCACAGGAGCTACACCTGATGTGCACAACTCTGCTGCCGAGATTCCCTACAGATACGCAGTCACTCCACTTCTGATAAGGCGCTATGGCAAATGCAAGGATTATTATTATTTTCTGTTTCTGTGGTAATTACATTTTGTTTCAGTTCAACAACAATTTACACATGTTTCCATTAATTTCATTTGTTATTTTCTTTATTAGAATGACACATCAGCTGATCATAGATGTCATCAGTCCAATGTTCACAGATCTTAGTGTTCGCTGGAAAGGGGACATTGGTGGAATTTCTTCATCAGTTTCCTCTTCATCTGCTGGATTTCTCGGAATGATGATTGAAAAGCAGGGATCAAAAGTTCTTTACGGAAAGCTGTATACCCACAAACCAGTAAGTAACTTTATTCTTATGAATGAGAAAAAAACACAGGAATTTTTATTTTATGGGTCATCACACAAAATGGTTTCTTCAGTTAACCTAATAACAAAAAATAATGCTTCCATCACAGAATTGATGCATAGCATTTACAAAGTTACAAAGAAAATGTAGCTTGGAAACTGGTGACATGGCCCAACCAGTACACAAGTGTTTATACTTTTATATTCTCTGGATATAAAACACCAAACTCCATTGACTTTTTTTGTAGCCATATCTACCTATGAAGCTACTTTTAGGGATTTGTGCATCTAAATCTTCACATCTCTTTACTCCCCTAAGTGCCTACTATCTAGACTATGGATGATTTCTTTACTTTTCCTGTCAAAGTAATTACTGTACTTCGTATTTTCCTACATTTACCATCTCTCTGCCCATTCTGCTAGTCTGTTGATGTTTTCCTGCATCTGCTGCAATCCCCTTCACTGTTAGCCATGCCCCAGATTCAATTCGGGTTGATATGAAATTGAAAGAAAATAATTAGTCCTCAATTACTTGAATATTCCAATTCTGCATTCTATATATAGTATATCAAATAAAAGTTTGTAGAAAGTCTTTAGCTTTAGTATAAGTATATGTTAAATATTGTAAACCTTCTTATTTTGTTTTCTGCAGTCATCTCCTGAAACAGATATAATTCTTCTGGATGGCAAGGTTTTCCTGGAAAATCCAGGAAATATCCAACTGCAAGTCAACTGGAGAAAGGATGTTGCTGTAGATATGCTACATGGTCTAAAGGAGAGAGTACCCAAGATGACGAGAGCTCTATACAACTGTGTGAACAAGTATCACAAGGAACAATTTGGAATGGAGTTAAGTGTTGCCTCGTTGAAGTTGAAGGAATCAATCCATGGAAATATCAATGAAGCATACAAAATAGCGGCCAATCAAATGAATGGAGTAGAAAACCAGCTCCAGACTGCTGTTGATGGTGTCACATTGGAGTATAACCAGATGAAACAAACAGCAAGGAAACTGTATAAAAGAGCAGCAGAAAGAGAATTCAATGATGCTGATTTATTATTATTGGCTATACCAAGAAACCATTATGAGAGGGTCATGGATTTCCTTGATGCAGTAGTGAGTTTCATAAGGCTCTCCAACTTTCAACTGCCAGGACTTGATCGCCAGTACACGGGTCGGGAGCTCTACGACAAGGCTTTGGAAAACACAGTACAATTCATACAGCAAGTCATTCAAAAAATTGATAACTTTGTGGAAGGATACCTTGAAGCTGTGGTCAAGTATATCGATCAGTTGGAGATTAAAATCCCTTCTACTGGCAAAATCATCAAAGGCTCGGAATTCCTATCAGAATTGAAAGAATTTCTAAGAAAAGTTCAAACAAACATCCTCGAAGCTTTAAATCAATTGAAAAAAGCTAATTTTGAACAACATGTCCAATCAGTAAAAGAACATATACACACCTGCTATGGAAAAATTGAGTCAAAACTCAGACAGCTGCATGACATCGACCTTGAAACCATGAAAGATCAAGTTCAGCAGATGTACACCAACATAATCACCTCACCATACGCAGAAATGCTGCATTCAGATAATTTGAAAGAATACATTTCCAAATTTCTTCAACTGAGCCAAACCATGTCGCAAGTTCTTCTGGAAAAAATTCAGGCAGCAGATCTCTATGTAAAGGCAATACGTGAAAAGTATTTTGATGATTTCTGGTTTGGGTGGTCTGTCAAGTACAAAGAAATTGAAGAAAATGTAATGAAGATGTTGAAACAACTGCTTAACTATATAAAAGAAGAGGGTCCAAAAATAATGGACAAGATTGTGACACATACTAATCGTCTGAAGGAGGCAACAAGAGAATTCATCGAAAATTCTGGCGAAATTGTTTACCAGTACCTTAAAGACATACAAGCTAACGTAGAAAGAAAAGGTGGTGAAAAATTTAATGAATTTTCTCGAATGCTCAAACTAAAGTTGAAAGAGGAATTTGCAGAAGCCAGGAGGAAGCTGGCTGAACATCAAATAGTAATGAAGAACAAATTACAAGAGGCTTATGAGCAGCTTACCCAATCATATGAAAAGATAAATGCCGAAGCAAAAATTGCAATTGATCTATGCATTGAAACCTGCAACAAATTTATCCAATCCATATTTAAATTTTTTGAGTCCATTTCTGACACACCTCAACCATATATAGAAGTCCGCCCCGGACATCTCACACTAAATTTCCCTCACCCTTTTAAATGGGAATCATTTGATGAAGTGCCCCAATTGAGAGAAGATGCAATGAGTCAGTTAAATAGAACCATTTCAAAGCGATGGCAGGCACCAAAAGGAAATGATGATCTGACACAGGCACTCCGAAAGAGCTATCGAAAAGTTAAACATCTCCTTGATGAGAAAATTACGATCAAACAATAAGCAATAAATAAATTTCTGTTGAATATTTGACGTTGTTTTGAATCAAGATTTAAAGACTAGTAAGTAGATGTGAAATTGTGTGAACAAAAAAAACAATTATTTTGTTTCAGTCTCAAATAAAAGTCATCTTAATAAATCTGTGAGTTCTTGTGCATTTGTTTAATTATTTGTCAAAATATAATACATGGAGGATTATATATAAATTATACTTAAACAACAAAATTACACTTGTACAGTGCCTTTCACGTCAGGAGGACATCCCAAGGCGCTGGACACATTGCTTCAGACCCGAGCTGAGGACAGCGGGAGAAGAGGGAAGTGGGGATTAGGAGTATCTAATGAGTCCATCGAAAGAGGTTCTTGAGGTGAGATTTGAAAGCGGCCAGGGAAGGGTCGAGGCGGAGGGACTGCGGGATGGTTTGTGTATTAAATTTACTACCACATTCTCTGGAATTACTTTTGAAGAAAATCCACGATCCTGAAGTGCAGCCAGGGCTGTCTTTACTTCCTGACCTAGTATTGGACATTTGTTGCCCTTTCTTAGCAAAGAAAGCAAACTTTCATTGACATTTATGAATTCTGATGTTTATGAAGAAAATGGCCAGATGGAATATACAGTAACTATTTTGGTCAGCTGTGTCCAACACATGCAGAAACCCATCATGTGGAACCAGTTCATCTCCAACGAGTCTATCTCCAAGGAGAGTAACAGTCCTGCTGTGCGCAATTGGGAACCGTGTTTCACCCACAACAACAACAATTTAAACTTATAAAGCGCCTTTCACATCGGGAGGACGTCCCAAGGCGCTGCACAGGAGGCGTGTGACCCGAGCCGGGAGGGGAGTGTTCGGGAAGGGGTGAAACACGTAGGGGAGGTCGAAAAATTTGGAGGGGAACAAAAGGCACGGTCGAAGAGGAAAGTCTTGAAACCGGCCTTGAAAGAGGAAAGGGAAGAAACGAGATGGAGGGATTGGGGGATGGAATTCCACAGAGTGGGAGCGGAGAAACTGAAGGCCCGGCCTCCGATGGTGGGGTGGTTCGGGCGGGGGGCTTGGAGCAGGCCAAGTCCTGCTGAACGGAGGGTCCGGGTGGGCGTGTAGGGGGAGAGTAAATCGGTTAAATAGGGCGGGGCAAGGCCATGTAAGGCCTTGAAGGTGAGGACGAGGATCTGGAAGTGGATCCTCTGGAGGATGGGGAGCCAGTGGAGACGGGCGAGGGTGGGGGTTATGTGGTTGCGGAGGCGGGTGTGGGATAGTACACGGGCTGCAGAGTTTTGGATGGCCTGCAGCCTATGAATGGAGGAGCTGGGGAGGCCGACGAGGAGAGAGTTTCCGTAGTCCAGCCATGAGGTGATGTACGCGTGCACGAGTGTTTCGGCAGCGCGTGGGGGGTGAGATAGTTGTGGAGCAATATACAACCGAAAATATACAACCAATTCACTTTATAATATATTGCGTGAAACGCTTTGAGACGTTTAGAAAATGTGATGAGGCGCTATATCAAAATGCACAGATTATTATTATGATTATTATTCTGTTCTTGTCTGCAGTTCAGACAAACATCTCTTGCCAATCCACTGGTTGCAGGTGCAGATCTAAAGCAGCAAATTGCTTAAGTCTCTGAAACCCAACTGAACTCACAGGTAACAGCTTCCAGCAGCCTCACCTGACAGACATTAGCCTTCACTGGGGTAGGAGGTGGGAGTCTGTGCAGACACTGACTGACATGTCCCAGCTGCTGAGGAAACACTGGCCAACTTCACCATTTTATTTTTAAAAAGTATATATATTTATTTATAAATAGAATATATGCACGGTTATATCCCAAGGAGAAAAAACAGTCCCCGTGTCAGTGAGGGGGGAAACACAGTCCCAGGTGTCAGTGACGGAGGGAACACAGTCTGCGTATCTGTGAGGGAGGAAACACAGTCCGGGAGTCTGAGAGGGAGGAAACACAGTCCCTGTGTGTGTGAGGGAGGAAACACAGTCCCCATGTCGGTCAGTGAGGGAGGAAACACAGTCCCCATGTCTGTCAGTGAGGGAGGAAACACAGTCCCCGTGTCTATGAGGGAAGAAACACAGTCCCCGTGTGCGTGAGGGAGGAAACACAGTCCCCATGTGTGTGAGCGAGGAAACACAGTCCCCGTGTATGTGAGGAGGAAACACAGTCCCTGTGTGTGTGAGAGAGGAAACACAGTCCCTGTGTGTGTGAGGGAGGAAACACAGTCCCCATGTCTGTCAGTGAGGGACGAAACCGTCCCAGGTGTCAGTGAGGGAGGAAACACAGTCCCCTTCCCGTGTCTGTGGGGGAGGAAACACAGTCCCCGTGTCTGTGAGGGAGGAAACACAATCCCCGTGTCTGTGTGGGAGGAAACACAATCCCCGTGTCTGTGAGGGAGGAAACACTGACACCGTGTGTGTGAGGGAGGAAATACAGTCCCGTGTGTGAGGAGGAAACACAGTCCCTGTGTGTGTGAGGGAGGGAGCAAACACAGTCCCCGTGTCTGTCAATGAGGAGGAAACACAGTCCCCATGTCTGTCAGTGAGGGACGAAACAGTCCCAGGTGTCAGTGAGGGAGGAAACACAGTCCCCCTGTCTGTGAGGGAGGAAACACAGTCCGCGTGTCTGAGAGGGAGGAAACACAGTCCCTGTGTGTGTGAGGGAGGAAACACAGTCCCCATGTCTGTGAGGGAGGAAACACAATCCCCGTGTCTGTGAGGGAGGAAACACTGACACCGTGTGTGTGAGGAGGAAACACAATCCCTGTGTGTGAGGGAGGAAACACAGTCCCCGTGTCTGTGAGGGAGGAAACACAGACACCGTGTGTCTGAGGAGGAAACACAATCCGTGTGTGTGAGGGAGGAAACACAGTCCCCATGTGTGTGAGGGAGGAAATACAGTCCCCATGTGTGAGGAGGAAACACAGTTCCCCGTGTGTGTGAGGAGGAAACACAGTCCCTGTGTGTGTGAGGGAGGGAGGAAACAGTCCCGTGTCTGTCAATGTGGGAGGAAACACAGTCCCAGGTGTCAGTGAGGGAGGAAACACAGTACCCATGTCTGTGAGGCAGGAAACACAGTCCGCGTGTTTGAGAGGGAGGAAACACAGTCCCTGTGTGTGGAAACACAGTCTCTGTTTGTGTGATGGGGAAAACACAGTCCCTGTGTGTGTGAGGGGGAAAACACAGTCCCTGTGTGTGTGAGGGAGGAAACATAGTCCTTGTGTGTGAGGAGGAAACACAGTTCCCAGTGTATTTGAGGAGGAAACACAGTCCCTGTGTGTGTGAGGGAGGAAACACAGTCCCCATGTCTGTCAATGAGGGAGGAAACACAGTCCCCATGTCTGTGAGGGAGGAAACACAGTCCCTGTGTGTGTGTGAGGAAACACAGTCTCTGTTTGTGTGAGGGGGGAAACACAGTCCCTGTGTGTGTGAGGGGGGAAACACAGTCCCTGTGTGTGTGAGGGGGGAAACACAGTCCCTGTGTGTGTGAGGGAAGAAACACAGTCTCCGTGTGTGAGGGAGGAAACACAGTCCCTGTAGGTGAGGGGAGAAACACAGTCCCTGTGTGTGTGAGGGGGGAAACACAGTCCCTGTGTGTGTGAGGGGGGGGGAACACAGTCCCTGTGTATGTGTGTGAGGGGGGGAAACACAGTCCCTTTGTGTGTGTGTGTGAGGGGGGAAACACAGTCCCTGTGTGTGTGAGGGGGGAAACACCGTCCCTGTGTGTGTGTGAGGGGGGGGAACACAGTCCCTGTGTATGTGTGTGAGGGAGGGAAAGACATTCCCTGTGTGTGTGTATGTGAGGGAGGGAGGAAAGGCAGCTGACAGCACTCACGGTGGGCGGGATACCCTGGCTATGCGCAGGCGCAGGCGGGGTTTGGGTGACAGTTTAACGGCTGTTTTTTGAGCAGCGCTCGCGGGGGGCGGGGCGGGGTGAGCGCGGGCTCCGACATTAAGGCAAGTCTTTCAGCGCCAGTGTTTTAGGGGCTTGGAGACCAACTCGCCGGTAAGTGAAATGGTTAGGTGTGTTTGCTCGGCAGCTTCCCCTCAGGCTGTGCAGACTCCCCCAGAGCTGGCATTGTTTATTTATTATTATCATCATCTCACCGGCAAACCTCACTTCTTCACACTTAATACGCGTGCATTTGAACACATGTTTGATTATAATATATTGGGTGGGGGGGGGGGGGAGAGACCTGGAGAAAGCATGTGTGTCTATCTGTATGGAAAAGAAGGGCCATGACCCTCTGGCTCTGCCTTACACCGTCTGCGCAACATCGCCGGACTCTGCCCCTCCCTTCAAGCTGCCACCACTCTGCCCCCCCCCCCCCCCCCTCCAGGCTGCCAAGACTCTCATCTACAACAACAACCTTTGATTTGCTTATCGCTCTACACGTCCGTTGTATCCAGGCTGGATGCAACACCCTACTTGTCGCTTTCCCCAACTCTTCCCTCCACATCATCCAGAACTCTGATTGTCCAGCACCTTGAGACATCCCTCCCTACGTGAAAACTGTTATACAGATATAATTTGTTGTTGTACATTGGGCTGGTCATTTTTGTGAAGGGAACAAAAACATATTACAACAACAACAACATTACGTTTGTAAAATACCTTTCAATTAGGAAAGACACCCCAAGGTGCTGGAGAGTCAGTGGGGTCAGGTTTGGGGAGGGCAGTGGAGGAGGAGGCTGATCGAAAGCATGATCAAAAAGGAAGGTCTTAAGATGGGTCTTGAAGGAGGCAAGGGAGAGGGTGAAATGAAGGTTTTGAAGGTGAGAACAAATATTTTGTACTTGATTCTCTGCGGGATAGAGAGCCATTGAAGCCGATCAAAAACGGGGAAGATTAGTTTGTTGAGCCTGGTACAAGAGACAATAGGGCAATTCCGCATGGGAGAGCACAAAAACAGCAAATTTAAAAGTTTATCAAATCTCTATGAAATTACATGTCTTGTATAAACAAATGTCTACTTAACAAGGAAAAGAAAACCGTTTTTCAATAACTTCACTGGTTTGCATGAAAATTTGATTTGAAATTTGGAGACTTTTGGGGTTTGAAGTAAAAGGGAACCATGACTGAATCATTACAAAATTCAATAAATCCTTGAATCAATAACTTATTCCTCAGTATACTTGTTAATTTTACAGGTTTATACTCTGGAATCTTATCTTTTGAAGCACTTTCCACAACTGGATCTGGTATTTGCAGACGAGAATTACCAATTTTTGCCCTTTTTTGTTGTTGCTGCAATTCCGTTACCGAAATTTGAAATACATTTTTCTCCTGAGCTTATTTGTTGCTGAATTATAATATAATTGTAAATTTTCTTCCTTCATCTGCCTACTTAAAGCCTCAAATACCAACATCTGAAATATCTTAATTTAATCCTATCAAAACATTGGCAATGGAATTACACAGTAACGGATTTACAACCACTTATTTCTGATATTCCAAAGAGAAAAATGCCCCAAAATTCATTGGCCAAGTGTTGAAAACCGTGGATGATGTTACAGTTAAATTCTTGAAACATATTGCATTTGAAAAGTATCTTTACACCACATTGATACCCTTCCTAGGTCTCATATCATAGCTATTCTCATTGAGCCACAAATGGACAGAAGAGGCACCATAACCTTCAAATAAATGTGTGTAACTTGCAACAAGCTGTTCAGTGGCATTGTTATATGCCATTCTGTACTCACCCTGAACAATTGATTTTCAACTCATTTGTCACTCCGATTGTAAGTCAGCTTTAATCTGTTGTTTAAAATGATACTTCAAACAGGCATGAGAATTATCTGGTTTAGACCTGAATTCAGATGTACTTTATTAAGAATGTCAGTGTTTTCTTGCAACTTAGCTCCATTTTTGGCAATCTTGCCCAATTTATACCTTTTTTTTTCTCTCTCCATTTCAGTGTTTGCTGTTTTTCCCACATGAGTTCATCCTCATATCTGCATAGGTTTATGATATGTTAGATAAGATGAAAAATAGTGTTGATGTGAGTGTATGTAATGTTTCAGGGTCAAAATGTCAGTTGCATTGATTTGGGCTAAATATGGAAGATAATGCATTGTAAAGCAGTGTATTTAATCGTCATCAGCGTAATTCCATTACCATTGTACAATGTATATTGGATACAGTGTGATATACAGTAAAGGATGTTCTAACCAACAAACTGTGTCAGGACTAGAGTTTGAAGCCAATGACCATATACGAAGATTGACATGTATTTGGTCACCACTCTCTTTTGACTACTTATAAATTTCATGTTGTTTTTACGAATGCATAATATTTAGCAGATAAATCACCCTATTTTAAATTTGACGAACAGGTGACTTGTATTATAGTTGATATTACAGGTGGTAACATATGAGGTGCTTACACAGCAATCTCAGATTTTCTGATCTTCATGAATTGGCATTCTTCAGGCAAAATTTCAGTGGATGTAATTCCGTTACCTTTTTGTGATTCCATTGCTGCTGCCTTTTTTGGAAAAAGGTCAAGTCTGAAGGATCAGTAAAAATATAACTCTAAAAATGCCTGCCAGGGCATAGTTGACACCATAGGTACTTAAGATCAGGATCAAACTTCGGCCAATGTGTTATAGATTCAATAGAAATTATTTTGACGAGGGAAAAATTATACCCAATTCATAGATTCATAGATTCATAGAATTTTACGGCACAAAAGGAGGCCATTCGGCCCATCTAGTCTGTGCCGGCTCTTTGAAAAGAGCGATTCAATCCCACTGCCCTGCCCGCTCCCCATAGCCTAATAGACCTGTTCTCCCTAAATAAAGATCTAATTCCCTTTTAAAAGTTGTTATTGAATCAGCCTCCACCACCTTTTCAGGCAATGCATTCCAAATTCGAACAACTCGCTGAGTGAAAAAATTTCTCCTCAGCTCCCCTCTACTTCGCCTTGAAACTATTTTAAATCTGTGACCACGAGTCACAGATTCACCCACAAGTGGAAATAGTTTTTCTCTATTTGCCCTGTCGAAACCCCTCATGATCTTATAAACCTCTATTAGGTCTCCCCTCAATCTTCTCTGCTCCAGAGAGAATAACCCTAGCCTATCTAGCCTCTCCTCATAGCTGAAGTCCCTCAATCCTGGCACCATCCTAGTAAATCTTCGTTGTACCCTTTCCAATGCCTTCACATCCTTTCTGTAGTGTGGTGACCAGAATTGAACACAGTATTCCAGCTGAGGCCTCACCAAAGTCTTATAGAGGTTAGTCAGCACTTCCTGACTTTTGTACTCTATACCCCTATTTATAAAGCCTAGTATCCCATATGCCTTCTTAACAGCCTTGTCTACCTGTCCTGCCACCTTCAACGAGTCACTAACACAAATCCCCAGGTCTCTCTGTTCCTTCACACCATTTAAAATTGTACTATCTAGCCTATATTGCCTCCCTTCATTTCTTCTCCCAAAATGCATCACCTCACACTTCTCTGCATTAAACTTCATCTGCCATGTGTCTGCCCACTTTACCAATTTGTCTATATCCTCTTGCAGATGGCTACTATCCTCCTCACTATTTACTATTCTCCCTAACTTAGTGTCATCTGCAAACTTGGAAACTGTACTCCGTACACCCAAGTCCAGATCATTGATGTAGATTACAAACAGCAATGGTCCCAAAACCGATCCCTGTGGCACACCACTGCTCACTTCCCTCCAATCTGAAAAACAGCCGCTCACTACAACTCTCTGCTTTCTGTCTTGCAGCCAGTTGTGGATCCACGCAGCCACTGTCCCTTTTACGCCATGGGCCTTTAATTTCATAATAAGTCTCTCATGTGGCACTTTGTCAAATGCCTTTTGAAAGTCCATGTAAACTACATCAACTGCGCTACCATTATCCACCCATTCCGTTACCTCATCAAAAAATTCTATCAGATTTGTAAGGCAAGATTTGCCTTTAACAAATCCATGTTGACTGTCCTTTATTAGCCTATATCTTTCTAAGTGAAGATCTACCTTGTCCCTGATTATGGACTCTAGAAGTTTGCCCACTACCGACGTTAGACTGACTGGTCTGTGGTTACCAGGCTTGTCCTTCTGCCCCTTTTTATACAAGGGAGTAACATTAGCTATCCTCCAGTCCTCTGGCACGACCCCTGTGTCCAAGGAAGATTGAAAGATCGTGGCCAGAGTCCCTGCTATTTGCTCCCGTGCCTCACTTAGTAACCTAGGGTGCATCCCATCCGGACCAGGTGACTTATCCACCTTGAGCAACGTCAACCTTTTTAGCACTTCCTCTCTGGTTATAATTATTCTATCCATTTCTCCTACCCTCTCCTCCAATACCATGGCATTGGCTGTATCCTTTTCTTTTGTGAAGACAGAGGCGAAGTACTCATTCAGTACATCAGCCATGCCCTCTGCCTCCACAATGAGATTTCCTCCTAGGTCCCTAATTGGCCCCACCCTCTCCTTGACCAACCTTTTACTCTTAATATGTTGGTAAAAAACCTTAGGGTTCCCCTTAATCTTACTCGCTAATTTTTTCTCATGCAGTCTCTTTGCCCCTCTAACTTCCTTTTTTAGTTCTATCCTACACTTCCTATATTCTGCTTTGTTCCCTTCTGAATTTTGAGCCTGACACTTATCATAAGCCTCTTTTTTTTGGTTTATTTTGGCCCCGATTTCCTTAGTCATCCAGGGAGGTTTGGATGCCTTACATTTCACCTTTGTGGGGATGCTTTTGTCCTGTGCCTGAACTATCTCCTCTTTGAACGCTGCCCACTGCTCGTTAATTGTCTTACCTGCCAATTTTTCTTTCCAATCCACCTTGGCTAGGTCCCACCTCAACTCATTGAAATTAGCCCTTTTCCAGTTGAGTGTCCTCACCTGTGATCGTTCCTTATCCCTTTCCATCATTATTCTTAATCTAACGATA
This sequence comes from Hydrolagus colliei, assembly GCA_035084275.1. Taxonomy (NCBI): domain Eukaryota; kingdom Metazoa; phylum Chordata; class Chondrichthyes; order Chimaeriformes; family Chimaeridae; genus Hydrolagus; species Hydrolagus colliei. Next base: position 1,033,943 of record CM068744.1, on the reverse strand, counting down.
TTGTGGTCACTATTCCCTAGATGCTCACCTACAGAAACCTGTTGAACTTGCCCTACCTCATTTCCCAAAACTAGATCCAGCAATGCTTCTTTCCTCGTTGGACTGGAAACATAATGATCAAGAAAGTTGTCCTGCACACACTTCAGGAATTCTTCTCCCTCCTTGCCCTTTACTCTACTATTCTGCCAGTCTATGTTGGGATAGTTGAAGTCACCCATTATCACTACTCTATTAGCTCTGCATTTCTCCATGATACGCTTGCAGATCTGCTTGTCTATCTCCTCCCCACTATTTGGTGGTCTATAGTATACCCCTAACAGTGTAACTGCACCTTTTGTATTCCTCATTTCTAACCAGATAGATTCGGTTTTTAGTCCTTCTTCCACCTCGTTCCTTTCTAAGGCAGTCACTGAGTCCTTAACTAAAATTGCCACCCCACCCCCTTTTCTCCCTTCTCTATCCCTCCTGAATACATTATAACCAGGAATGTTCAACTCCCATTCCTGCCCATGCTGGAGCCAAGTCTCTGTTACTGCTATAACATCATATCGCCTCGCAGCAACCTGAGCCTGCAGCTCACCAATTTTATTTCTCAAACTTCGTGCATTTACATACATGCACTCTAAGGCACAAATTACTTCCTCTGCACTTTTCTCCCGTCTTACCCTTACCCTTGTCCTCTTTGTTACCCCTCCCGTATCTGAACTACTGATCAGTTTCCCACCCTCACCCCCCGGGATTAGTTTAAAGCCCCCCCCACAAAACTCGACAACCTCCCTGCAAGGAGATTGGTTCCAGCCCTGTTCAGGTGTAACCCATCCATTTTGTACAGGTTCCACCTACCCCAGAATTGGTCCCAATGGTCTAGGAACCAGAAACCCTCCTTCCTACACCACTTCTCCAGCCATGCATTGATGTGCCTTATTCTAGCATTCTGGAACTGGCTTGCTCGAGGCACTGGAAGCAGCCCAGAGATCACCACTCTCGAAGTTCCACTTTTCAGTTTACTCCCTAGTCTCTGGTACTCTCCCTGGAGCATCTCAGGTCTTTTCCTCTCAACTTCTCTGATGTAATTCCGTTACCAACATTATTTTGATCTTGGAGCCTTCCACATGTAAGAGGTATCCAATTTTTTATTTTGATATGATAACAGGGGTATCACTTGACCTTATACAAGTTTTGTTAATCAGTTAGACCTTAAGACTAATCCATAGCATTTAAATTATGGTGAAAATTTCTCTGAATTGTAATTCTATTACCACGGAATTGCCCAATATGAGCTGTAGAGTTTTTAATTATAACTTGTGAAGGGAAGAGTTGGGAAGTCCAGGAACCATTCTGTGGAGAGTAGGTCTCAATCCTGGAAACTGCTCTGACAAGCACCATTGAGCGATGTTTCCACGTGTATTTTTACCCACATCCTTGGCCAACTCCACTGGCTTCCCATCACACAGAGGATATAGTTCAAGATCCTGGTCCTCACCTTTAAAGCCCTCTATTGGCCTGCCCCCAACCCCCCACCACCACTCCACTTGTGTGATCTCCTAACTCCCCACCAACCTATCCACTCCCTCCACTCAGCGAGCTCCAGCTTGCTTCACATCCCCTGCCTCACTCGCCCCACCATCTGAATACTGTCTTCTTCCATTGTGTCTATGGTCACTCCCTTTTCTCTCTGACCTGGTGTTAATCTGCATAATTGTTCAGTGCTCAAATCCTCCGCTCCACCCTCGGCGGCCGTGCCTTCAGCCACTATGCCCCGAGGCTCTGAAACTCCCTTCCTCACTCCCTTCACCTCTCCCCCTCTCTTCCCACTTTCAGGTCACAGCTAACGATCTTTCTCTTCGACCGTGCCTTTGGTCACCTTTCTCCCCCTGCCCCTGGCTTGGTCTCGGGATCTGTTGTTGTGAAGCGCTATGAGACACTGTCCAGCATGGAGGGCGCTATATAAATCAAAGTTGTTGTTGCTCCCAAGATACTACAGTAATAGCCTGTTTATCCAGCACCCTCGGGACCTGGCCAGTGCCGGTTAAACCGCATGCCGGATATTCGGGCGGCCAGCTGCTGAAAACCCACCACAAAAAACATTTTAAGCACTAATTATCGATTACAGTCTATAAACACAGCAAATTTCTACAATGGCGGATGGAAGAGTTTTTTTTTACTTCTTAAAGGGGTGTAAACACACACTCAGTCAGTCTGGCATCTCAATGGCCCCAAACCCAACCCCCCCTCCAATCCTCTCATTTTCCATCTAAATTAATCAGCTCAACCCCTCTCTCCCCTCTTCTCCCCCACCTCTCTCTCTCTCCCTCCCACTCATCACTCTTTCTCCCCCCACCTCCTTTCCCTCTCCACCCCACCCTCCCTCCCTGCCTCTCTCCTTCTCCCACCCCCACCAAAACTGTATAAACCCACGATACAGTCAGGCTACATAGAATCATAGAATCATAGAATTTTACGGCACAAAAGGAGGCCATTCGGCCCATCTAGTCTGTGCCGGCTCTTTGAAAAGAGCGATTCAATCCCACTGCCCTGCCCGCTCCCCATAGCCTAATAGACCCGTTCTCCCTAAATAAAGATCTAATTCCCTTTTAAAAGTTGTTATCGAATCAGCCTCCACCACCTTTTCAGGCAATGCATTCCAGATTCGAACAACTCGCTGAGTGAAAAAAATTCTCCTCAGCTCCCCTCTACTTCGCCTTGAAACTATTTTAAATCTGTGACCACGAGTCACAGATTCACCCACGAGTGGAAATAGTTTTTCTCTATTTGCCCTGTCGAAACCCCTCATGATATTATAAACCTCTATTAGGTCTCCCCTCAATCTTCTCTGCTCCAGAGAGAATAACCCTAGCCTATCTAGCCTCTCCTCATAGCTGAAGTCCCTCAATCCTGGCACCATCCTAGTAAATCTTCGTTGTACCCTTTCCAATGCCTTCACATCCTTTCTGTAGTGTGGTGACCAGAATTGAACACAGTATTCCAGCTGAGGCCTCACCAAATTCCTATAGAGGTTAGTCAGCACTTCCTGACTTTTGTACTCTATACCCCTATTTATAAAGCCTAGTATCCCATATGCCTTCTTAACAGCCTTGTCTACCTGTCCTGCCACCTTCAACGAGTCACTAACACAAATCCCCAGGTCTCTCTGTTCCTTTACACCATTTAAAATTGTACTATGTAGCCTATATTGCCTCCCTTCATTTCTTCTCCCAAAATGCATCACCTCACACTTCTCTGCATTAAACTTCATCTGCCATGTGTCTGCCCACTTTACCAATTTGTCTATATCCTCTTGCAGATGGCTACTATCCTCCTCACTGTTTACTATTCTCCCTAACTTAGTGTCATCTGCAAACTTGGAAACTGTACTCCGTACACCCAAGTCCAGATCATTGATGTAGATTACAAACAGCAATGGTCCCAAAACTGATCCCTGTGGCACACCACTGCTCACTTCTCTCCAATCTGAAAAACAGCCGCTCACTACAACTCTCTGCTTTCTGTCTCGCAGTCACTTGTGGATCCACGCTGCCACTGTCCCTTTTACGCCATGGGCCTTTAATTTCATAATAAGTCTCTCATGTGGCACTTTGTCAAATGCCTTTTGAAAGTCCATGTAAACTACATCAACTGCGCTACCATTATCCACCCATTCCGTTACCTCATCAAAAAATTCTATCAGATTTGTAAGGCAAGATTTGCCTTTAACAAATCCATGTTGACTGTCCTTTATTAGCCTATATCTTTCTAAGTGAAGATCTACCTTATCCCTGATTATGGACTCTAGAAGTTTGCCCACTACCGACGTTAGACTGACTGGTCTGTAGTTACACAGGCAATACGTAGTATCTGTCAAAGAGAGAAAGAAAGGGGAAGAGAGAGAAAGAGATAAAGGAAGGAGAGGGAGAGAGAGAAATAAGAGAGGGAGAGAAAAAACAGTGTACCTTTAAGATGAAAACCTGGAAGTGCCACTACCGGCAGCATTCAGAACTAATCTGAACTAATGAGCTTTTGATCACCTTCCTGCCCCTGCCCCTGGCTCGGTCCCGGGATCCGCTACTGTGAAGCGCTCTGAGACGCCGTCTGGCGTGGAGGGTGCTATATAAATCGATGTTGTTCTTGTAATCATACTGTAATCTTCTGTGACAATCGACTCATTAAATGCGCTACAACAACAACAACAATTTACATTTATAGAGCGCCTTTCACGTCGGGAGGACGTCCCAAGGCGCTGAACAAGAGGCGTTTGACCCGAGCTGGGAGGGGAGTGTTTGGGAAGGGGTGAAACACGAAGGGGAGGTAAAAAAGTTCGGGGTGGAACAAAAGGCACGATCGAAGAGGAAAGTCTTCAAATCGGCCTTGAAAGAGGAAAGGGAAGAGGCGAAACGGAGGGATTGAGGGATGGCATTCCATAAGGTGGGAGCGGAGAAACTGAAGGCCCGGCCTCTGATGGTGGGGCGGTTCGGGCGGGGGGGCTTGGAGCAGGCCAAGTCCTGTTGAACGGCTACCACGATTGTGCCAGATAAGATCCGGTTATTCGAATGCGGACTTTTTTTTTGAGGTGCCAGTTAGACGTAAGTTACAGTTGATCGGGTCACAGATAAACAGGCTTTTACGGTACATCCAAGAAGGTACTATACAAATACAAGTTGTTGTTCTGACTTGAAAGGTGCTACGTCAATTCCAAGGGTGTGTTCAGTAAAAAGGTCGGTAAAACGATACGTCCTTATATATGATATGTCATTTAAGTTGCAAAACAGAATCACACTCTTTCAGATTTGGAATTGAGAGAAGATATATTTGAAGAAACGTGTACCAAAAATAGGGAGGATGGCTGATGGAGGGTTCAGTACAGTACTATATATTTACAGTAGATCAAAGTGGTATTTAATCTATTTCTTTCCTAAAAGGCAATTCTGTGTGGTGCATATTAATTAGAAGGTTAGAATCTTGCTTTAATCTTTAATTTCTTAATTTTTTTCTGGTCAGACAGGTGTCTGATATATAGAAATCCATGACCTACCCAATACAATTTCACATATATATGTGCCAGCATGACTCCAAGAAGGCTAAATTGACCTGGTTGAATTCAGCTGGTTGAACTCCAGCAGTGCCCCCATCCTGTCTTGAAACTTCGGCTTTTGCCAACCTGTGCCTCATCATCTCTGGAATTGGATAAGAAGGGTGTGTTGGGTAAGTTAATGTTTGAAATTTTCCTTCCCCATATCCCCCTATTTACTACAACAAAATTTCATTTGCATAGCGTCTTTCACGTCGGGAGGACATCCCAAGACGCTCGACAATTAAGTATGCTTGTACAGTAACAGAAGTAAGAACCATGAAAAAAGCGTTGATTTAGGTGTTCTATCTTCTTTTACAGAATAAGTATTTATGGTAGTGTGCCTGTTAAGTACAGTATTGCTGTATATGTTTTTATAATATTGTCTCAGCATGGAGAGACAGGAAGAGTGTCCGAACAGGCAGCAAGTGTAATAGTGAGTTAATTTTTATTATATAATCTTTGATTATTATTTTTCCAAATTTGCCGATGATACTAAGTTAGGGAGAATAGTAAATAGTGAGGACGATAGTAGCCATCTGCAAGAAGATATGGATAAAATGATAAAGTGGGCAGACACATGGCAGATGAAGTTTAATACAGAGAAGTATGAGGTGATACACTTTGGGAGAAGAAATGAGGGGAGTTAATATAGGCTAGATAGTACAATTTTAAAGGGTGTGAAGGAACAGAGAAACCTGGGGATTTGTGTTAGTGACTCTTTGAAAGTGGCAGGACAGGTAGACAAAGCCGTTAAGAAGGCATATGGGATACTAGGTTTTATAACTAGGGGTATAGAATACAAAAGTCAGGAAGTGCTGATTCACCTCTATAAAACTTTGGTTAGGCCTCAGCTGGAGTACTGTGTACAATTCTGGTCACCACACTATAGGAAGGATGTTAAGGCATTGGAAAGGGTGCAGAGGAGATTTACCAGGATGGTACTAGGAATGAGGGACTTCAGCTACATGGAAAGGCTACATAGGCTTGGTTTATTCTCTCTAGAACAAAGAAGATTGAGAGGAGACCTAATAGAGGTTTATAAGGTTATGAGAGGTGACTCGTGGTCACAGATTTAAAATAGTTTCAAAACGAAGCAGAGGGGAGCTGAGGAGAAATGTTTTCACTCAGCGGGTTGTTGGAATCTGGAATGCATTGCCTGAAAAGGTGGTGGAGGCAGATTCCATAACAGCTTTTAAAAGGGAATTAGATCTTTATTTAGGGAGAGCAGGTCTGTTAGGTTATGGGGCGAGAGCTGGGCAGTGGGATTGAGTTGCTCCGTTCAAAGAGCCGGCACAGACTAGATGGGCCGAATGGCCTCCTTTTGTGCCATATGATTCGATGATATTAAATATTTGCTGCTTTTCATGGTAAATTTGTGCTGTCAAAACTGTAGGCTTAGCGTCAGGAAGAGATATGTGAAATGTGCTAAATTTATTCAGTAGAGTTGTACTGTGCTTTTCTGTCTTAAGCAAATGTATTAGGAGTTGAGAGAATAAAATCATCTCTGTACAAAAATACTGTTTCTTAGAAAGAGATGTACATGTGATGTGAATGTCTAAAGGGGGACACAGCAAAAAATTACATTTGTTAATCTGATTATTCTACCTTTTACTGCAACTATGGTACTATTCAGTAGCGTGAAAATTGTAATGGGGTATTTGAGCAGAAACCTTCTGAAAGGGTACGTTTTTTTTTAAGAAGGTTGAAAACTAGTGTTCTAAAAGATATTGGCGTGGAGGGCGCTCTATAAATCCAAGTTGTTGTTAAGAACTTAACATGGCAGCAAGGAATGTGAATGTTTCATTCAGACCTGGACATCTAGTTAAATGTTAGGAACAAAATTCCATCATCTGACAATTTTATTTGTAGAGCTGAGTTTCTGCTTGTTTAAATTATTATTATACATTTTAGTCTTTGTTTTCCAGACCTTATGTATTCAATGTTTGCTGAAGATAACGTGAACATCAATCTGAAAGTAACGTGTGTGGAATGTCATCCGGAAAAGACGTTGGTGCACTTTTGGGGTCAAGACAACAGTTTATGTGAATTGGATTATCATATATTGCAAAATGAAATACAAAATACAACTAAGAGTAAAGCTACCTTTGGAACTAATGAGTTATGTTTTGCAGAGGATGTTTACAATGGAGAATGGCATCGAGGCAGGCTAATAAGGAAAATTGATAAATTATATGAAGTATTTTTGATAGATGTTGGCAGGGTATTGAAAGTTGATGCAACGCATGTGGCTCTTGCCTGCATGGAATTTTTCCAATTGCCCCCAAAGGTATTATGTGGCATATTTGCAAATATAGTGCCAATAGGGGGCATATGGTCCTCAACAGCAGTGAAATATTTTGCATCATTGATTGCTTCACAACTAAAAGGCTATGTAGAAGATATTTTGCTGAATCATATTATTTTGCTAGAAGTCACCAGTGTTAACAAGCAACTTTATGAATTTGGTTCAGCAAAAATTCTTGATTCCAATACTTTCCGCCTTGTTCTAGAAATATCAGAAAATTTATTAGAATATGTTGGCTGTGAAAATACAAACCTCGAGTATACAAGTCAACTGAGTTCAAGAGCTGCATTTGTCTTATCGTCTAATTTCCTGCCTTGCTTGGATGTTTTGACTCCTAGTTTACAAACTGGTGTTGTAGAAACTGTAAAAATAACATGTGCTTCAGGACCTCATAGGTTTTACTGCCAATTGAAGCGGCTGAATCCTGAATTGGAGGAATTGACCAGAGATATGTGCTGTTTCTATGAAAGTCAAGAAAAAGAAATAAGTGTTGAGCCCATTGAGAATTTTGGTGCACTTTGTGCTGTAAAGGGTAAGGATGGAAGATGGCACAGAGGTCTTGTTAAACAGTTCTTAACTCGTGGCCAGGTGGAAGTTTGGTTTATGGATTATGGGAATTATGATCTTGTAAATCCTCATTTTATTAGAAAACTGATGCCAGATTTTTTTATAATGCCTTTGATGTCATTTGCTTGTGCGCTTAGTGACTTGCCAGACAAAACAAAACAATGGACTGGTTTGCAGGCTGAAAGTTTTAAACAGTCATTGTATGAGGAGGCATTTCAAATTCATATTGATTTCTACAACTTGAAAGAAAAATTATACTATGTTACTGTGTGTAATCACAAAAATGTTAGCATGAATCATATGTACGGAACCTTGTCTGAAAGAAATATTTATGGGATTGGGATTGGCCCGAAGAAAGAGAGAAATGAAAACAGCTATGAACAGAATGCAAGTCTTTCAGAAGAGATTATTTCTACTAAAGAGGCATTAGCTGGTAAAAGTCCAAGCCAACCTCTACAGCTCAATCTTGTGCGGTCTGTTGAGATGACTGTAGACACTTCCTATCTTGGATTTGTTGAATATGTAATCAACCCATCTGACTTTTGGATTCAGACATTGGAGTACAATTGTGAATTTGAATGCTTAATGAAGAATATTACAGATCACTATAATAGCATTGGTATAAATGAAGAACTCATTCAAGCTCCAGAGCCTGATTTGTTTTGCTGTGCTAGGTATTACAAAGACCAACACTACTACAGAGCTGTTATTACTGAAGTACTTGGTAACAAAGTCAGAGTTTGCTTTATAGATTTTGGAAATTCTGAAATTGTGGATACTAGTGATGTGAAATGTCTTCTTCCTGAGTACTTAAAGTTACCAGCATTAGCCATGAACTGTTCTCTTGCTCATGTTTTTCCCATTGAAGAGGTGTGGACAAAGCAAGCTACTGACTACTTCAAAAAAGCTGTATTCAACAAGCAACTTTTTATTGAAGTTGTCTCAAAACAGGACAACGGGTATGTTGTGAAAATGAAAGATATGGAATGTATAGAAAAGTTGAGCATTAGTACACTTATGCATCAAGCTGGGTATGCTGACTTTTGGAATATGCAGCGAGATGTTAACTTGCCTTGGCAAAAGAATCCTTGGCCAAAGAGTATATGGAAGAAACCAGAAACAAGAAGAGCTGTTAATACTAAATCAAACATAAGTGGGCACAGGAGATGTATAGTAAAAAGTATAAGCGAGGAACCTGTGAGAAAATCTAGTGATATTTGTACCTCAGATATCCAAATATTCACTGCTTCTGCTCCATATGTTGCTACAAATAATGTTTTTCCAAGTTCACAGCCTGCTATGTCAAGGTGGACTAAAGTGCCTGTCCTTATATCACCATATCTACAGCAAATATTTAAACTTGGGTCTGTTCTTGATGTGATAGTGTCCCATGTGGTTTCACCGGCAGAATTTTGGTGTCAGCTGCCAAGTAAATCAAATCAGTTGCAGATGCTTATGAGAAAGATTCAAGATTATTACAGTACCCCAAGGGATCCTTTTCAATTTGAACATGCTGAGTGTGCTGCAAAATACTCCAAGAATGGATTCTGGTACAGAGTATCAATCATTGAAAGATATTTTCACAAGGAAGAGCTGTCTGTATTGTTTGTTGATTACGGCTTCCAACAAAGAATACCCAGAAGAAATTTTTGTGCATTAACTCCAGAATTTCTTCAGTTAGAAGGACAAGCATTTAGATGTACACTTAACAGCAAAATTAAGCCTGTAACCCGTGATCCGATTGTTTGGGATAAGATTTCCTGCAAAGAATTTAAAAAATTTGTTGATATTACTTTGATTTCTGGAATTGGCCTTAAATGCACAATACTTTCAATGGTATTGATGAAGAGAAAGGGTCTATGTAATGTGATAGATCTTTATGCACCATTTATTAGTATAAGTCAATTACTTTTAAACAAAGGGCTCGCCACACCTGTTGAGTCAACAAGTTCATTCAGCTCATCAATTCAATTTTACACTCATTACTATAGCTCACATGGTATGAAACCTGGAAGTAATGAGAAAGTATGTGTGACCCATGTGGCTAGTCTGGCTAAATTCTATTGCCAGCTTGATCAGAATGCTCTAGTTTTGGATAAACTTATGATAAAGATCAACAGTATCAGTAAAATGATGCATGGACAGAGTTTGGAAATGGATAAAACATCCATATGCTTAGCAAAGTATTTTGAAGATGGTCAGTGGTATCGTGCTATTGCCCATTCTGTGAAATCTCCTTTACATCTAAAAGTATTCTTCATAGACTATGGAAACATGCAAATTGTAAACAAAAATGATGTGCTTCCAATTCCTGAAGAAGCAAGTGAGTTGATTTTGATACCCATGCAAGCAGTTAAGTGCTGTCTTTTAATTTCTGTAGATGAAGAAATCTCAGAAGAAATAGTCAATTTATTTAGAGAGATAGTGATTGGAAAACCTCTGACAGCTTTGGTGATAGCTAAAGAGACTGGTGGTCAGTTAGTTGTTGAGTTGTATGATGGAAATGTGAAAATCAGTGCTCAAATACAACACCTATTGCAGCATAATAGAAAGGTAAGATGCCTTGAAGATAGGTGGCAAATTGAGAAACTTCACAATTTTGAAAATATAAATTATTTCTCAAAACTTGCTAAAAATAAGCAGCATGATTATTCAGTGCAGTTGATCAAAGAAATAAATGGACCAATCCAATCCTGTCTCAGGACCAAAGCTCATTATATTGAAAATAATCCAGGCACTGTTGTTGAACAGCAAAATGTACCAGGAAAGACTTGGAAAAATCAAAGCTCTCATAATCACCAGAGTGGGGGTAACTTGAAACTGTCTTCACAATATCTAGCAGAGTTGAATAAAAATCACTATAAAGATAAATCAAACAAAAGTGGAAATTCCTATAGTGATCAAAATAAGCTTAACCTGAAACTGTCTTCTCAATTTCAAGCAAATGTTAGTAAAAGGTGCATTAAAAACAATTCAGAGAAAACTACATATTCAGGCAGGAGATTGAAGTCTTATGGCAAAATGGATAGTTCTAATATAACAGAACCTAACCCCTGTTTTAATTTGGATGCTGCTGAATTGGAAAATATAGTAAACTGTTCTGAAGTTACATGCATAACCCAAAATCTAAATGAGACTTATTTTCTCCAACAACCAATAGATTTACTTCAACCTGAGTTAACACCTGACATAAAACATGAAAAGTACATTTTAGATGGGAACAGTTCTTCAGGTGATTCCATCCAACTGATAACCATTGAGGATAAAATCCCACATCATAAAGAAAAAATAAACAACAAAGGAATTCCTGAAGTTACATTTCAAAATATTCAATGTATACGTATGGGAGATGATGATGCTGAGCATAAGAAAAATTGTAGTGAAGGAAAAGAAATCGGCCCGGTTGATTTATATGCAGAATTCGCCAACTGTGCCAGCAAAATAGATATTACCAATTCTAATGTATGTGTACTTGCAAAGAATTTTTTGTTAAAAACAATGTTCTCCATGCCTTGTTTTCTTAGTGGAATGCAGAGTACACTTTCCACTGAACTTTGGAGTTCTGAAACTGTCTTGTATTTTACAGTGAAAGTGAATTCAGAAAATGTGCTTTGTGAGTTGATGCAACATTTTGGTAATTTATGGAATTTTCATCTTAACCACTACGTTGGATTAATAGTTGACAATCTAAATTTGGAAACTTCAAAATGCAGCCACGATATAGAAATCGGTAAATGCAATTCCAAACTGAGATTTTATTCTAATGCAAAGGATCCCTTTCGAAAAAGTGAATATTTTAAGGTTAAAAATACGGACTCAATAAATATGATTTCTAAACTGTGCAATAAAAAGCATGGATATTGCATAGATGAAAATTTGTTGAAAAATGCCATGATTGCAAGAGTAATCTCTCACTATACTGAAACTACAAATTTAATAAGTGCTTCAAATCATAGAATCTTCTGGCTTGTACATACTGAATTCAGCCCAGACAAATTGTTTGCCTTATTTTGGGCTGTTGAAGGATTAGAAAGAAGCAAGTTTTTGCCTTTGCATCCCATTGAAGCAATTCTATTTTTCATAAAATCCTTACTGCATTCTCAATGGGACATAGCTATAATCAAATTTCTTATTGGGGAGGACACAATATCCCTGGTTCGGTTTATAGACTCTGATACTCAAATTATTCTCTTCTGGAAAATTAAACTGATCAATGACAACTTTCTGAACTCTCTCAAAGAAATGATCTTATACCAATGGGATGGGAATGACAGGATCCAGCATCTAGAAAAAAGTGTGATGTCCACCATCATTTTCAGTATTGACCATGAATTGATTAAGTTATTTCGGAATTGGGATTCCTGTCTGGGGGATTTTGTGGTTATACTAAATTATTTCACTGAAAAATATCAAGCATTGATCTTGTCAAAAGAATGTTCATGTGATTTTACTGTTGGATGGCTAGATGGATGTGAACCATATCTGGAATGTTATTCAAAAACATTGATGCATTCATTTGACCACAGAATAATGCAGTTACCAGCAATTGAATGTATTACTGCCCAAACTGAAACTGAATATGCAGCTTTTGCTATTTCTGTGATTGATCCCTCAGAGTTCTTTATACAACTTGAAGATGTGTTTGAAACTATGGATAAACTTTCTTTGCTATCAGCTAAACTTCCAGAGAATATTCATTGTTTATCTCAAGACTTAATGAATCCTGGTGTAGTTGCCTTATCAGGTGTACTACAGACAAAGAATGGAGCAGAGCAGAAATTTCAGAAACTTCAGAAGATCTTGTTGTTGCTAGGCTTGTTGACTATGGCCATTCTGTCTTTATACCTTGTTCAGAACTGAGCAGTCTTAGAAAACAGTAATTTTTAGACAACCTATTTCTAAATTGCTCTGGGAAGTAGATATTCTGATAAATAATAAGTGCATAGCCAAATAATTAGTTCTTGCTGGACATGGTGTGTTTACAGGTGAAATAATGTTAAAATGCTTTTGAACCTGTTAAAGAATGTTGTTGATTCAGAACTGACTGAAACAATTAAGCCATTGCAATTTCACAAAGACAATGAAACATGCAACTACAGTTTATTATTACGAAAAGAGATGCTTTTCATTGAATTTGTTTCACAATTTTCAGTGACATAATGTGAGCATTTAGCTTGTTATAATGCAGTTGAGTTTACATATCTGCATATTTATAATAAGTAAAATAATTAAAAATTTAGCCGTATGGTGCAAAGCGTCTAAATTTCCTTGTATCAAATTAGGACGGCATTTCAAATTCGTGATGGCTTGGGAGGAGGCAGACATATTATAAACACTGATAGAATTGTAGAATGGGCAGATTAGCGATAAATAGAGACCAATGTAATACAAATCCAATTTGGATTTTGGGAGGACGATATATACTGTGTGTGTGTATATATATATATATGAAAATAATATATACATATACAGAGCTGCCAACCAGTACGTTTTTGCTGTATTTAGTATGGTAAATTGAAGTACGTACGATTTTTCATGTTAAAATATGTTTTTTGGAAAATCTGAATTTTGGAAATTCCATGCTCTGTCTGTCTCTCCTCTCTGTCTCTCTCTTTCTTGGTCTCTGTCTCTGTCTCAGCCTCCCCCTGTGTGTCTCTCTCTCTGTGTGTCTCTTTCTCTGTCTCTCTTTCCGTGTCTCTTTCCCTCCCTCTCTCTCTCTCTGTCTCGGTCGCGCTCTCTCTTTCTCTCTCTCTCTCTCTCTGTCTCTCTGTCTCTCTGTCTCTCTCTCTCTGTTTGAGTCTCTGGCTGTCACAGTCTCAGTCTCTCTGTCTCTGTCTCTGTCTCTCTAACTCTGTCTCCCTGCCATCAATAGCAGTGCTACATGCCTTATGCCATCGCTGATACACTGTAAATGTTAGCGCTGGGCGCAAGTCATTACTGGGAACAATTTTTTTCATACATGGAAACACAATAGGGACCTCCCGCTAAACGCAATTTTTGCTTAATGAGGAGTTTTGAAGTCCCATTTTACTTGGCATCTTTTCGTGCTGTCATTTTTTCGTTAAGTACCGGTAGGTTCTGGGGAAAATACCTTTTTTTTTACTACAAAATACTGTTTTTAGCTTTCAGGAGTACTTTTTTTTGTTTAATAAAAAGGTTGGCAGCTCTGTGTGTGTGTATATATATATATAGAGAGAGAGAATATATACATATATACACACACATTGTAAAAGTTAATATTCTTAATAAAATGGTGAAGCAGAGAATTCTTAAGCAGTTTCAAATTAAAAGAAACAAAATAACTTACGATTGTTACTAAAATGATTTTCTAAAAAAAGGTAGTACTGTATTATTAAAATATTAAGCTTAAGCAAAGTGGAGTTTAACAGCATTTAAAATAATTTGATCAATACTTGAGACAACCTAATAGATATATGTGCAAAGGGTCTAGGAATGGGATTAGAGCAGATAGCTGCAATAGTGCAGATACCACACTAATATGCGCTAATCAGGTTTCGTAGATTAAGAAAAATGATAATCTTTAAGCCCTGTATGTTTTAGGAAGTACGGAGATCATCTTGGGAGGCAAGTCAACATGATGTATATGGGGTTCCTGTAGGAGACTCGTGAGATTGATGGAATGAAGGTATTATTTAGACATGAAAGTAATTTTGGCAGTCTTGCACCATTTTCAACGAGTATGGCCCGTAGATCAAGATTGCCATGATTTATAATAAAATAGCGCATTAGGATCACAGTCAAGGTAACATTTGTACTCGTGCTAATCTGAGGTTAAACAGGTGGATACCCATAGTGGCAACTTTACTTGTATTGGCCTCAAGCTTAAGAACCTTTTTATATTGATCCTCAGGTGCCCAAAGTTGCATGGTTTCTTACAGTGTATCAACATCTCCATTAACAAAATCCATTTTTTTAAAAGTTAATTGATACCATATGAAAATAATGTGTAGACATATTTGTTCAATTGTGCGTATTATGTTAATATATTTATTTTTAAACATGGATATAACTTGTCAAGATATTTGCCTACAGAACAAGAAAAGCTGGATCACGAATGGTGATTTGACAACTCTGCTTTATATAAACAAATAATAGAAAAAATATTCTTGGTCTTCAAAATGTTGAATTATGCAGCTGGATTTTGGTTTAGTGTTGATACAGCCTTAATTTGTGTTGAAATTTTCTAGATGTAGATTTACTTTACTTGCTAAATTTTTTTGTATATCTTCTCTTTCCCTGCCCACTGTTCAGATAATATGAATACATTATACATATTGTTAATCGGTCAGACTTCCAAGTTTAATTTCGAATGTTCATATTGTCTTATGGAAGAAAAATCTGTTATTTAAGAAACAACAAAAGATTAATGTAAATTTATTGATTATGTTCTTTTTTTTTCCTGTACAAGTCAAGAAAATAAACCTGTCTAGCAATTTACTTCAAAGGCTTAAATATTATGTGAAAATTCTTAACTTTGTTTAATTTTATTGAAATAAAACCTGTTAAGCTGTTACTGTATTTGTTCAGTGTGTGTGTTATCCTGCTTTATAACAGATGGGGTATGACCTACTGTACAAAGCTAATGGTTTTGAAACCTAAACCACAGCTCACAAGGAACTGAATGCAGCTGCTATGATTGCTGTGTAAATCCTGAAGTGCATAGTTACCCGGGCCAAACTCCATACTCAGTTCTGCCTGGATCCACTAACTCTCCATCACCAAATGGATTGACTGTAAGATCCTCATACTTGCTTTCAAATCCCTTCACTGTGGCATCTCTCTACCTCTCGGACCACTTCACTCCCCCAATCCACCATAAGCAGGAGGCTGGTGCCAGTCAGACGGAGTTATCAGTTGGTGCCAGTCCTTTGCTGGCACTGGTCTCCTGCTTGTCCCTTGCGCTCTCCACTCCCACCATTTGAGGTCATGCATTCAACCAGCCACTAATCCCTGTAACTCTGGAACATTCTATCTCAATTCCTCCACCTTGCCCCCTCTCCCCTTTTTTCAAGTCCCACCTGAAAACCTTGCTTTTTGACTGTGCTTATGATCACCTCTCTCTTTCTCTTCCCCCCACCCCCAACCACCCAGCTCAGAGTCAGGCTCCGTGACACCACCCTGCATGGAGGGCACTATATAAGTGCAAGTTGCTGTTTTATTTAATTGTATGTATTTACTTTTGTTAATGTTGGGGCCAAATCAAGATGCTGTATATTTGTTAGTATTATAAAATAAACCATTTCTCATGCCTTACTCTTTGATTGCCTTTGGTTATCATGGCCCACTCCTGTTGAATCCAGTTCCCAGCTCGGGTGCACACCCATGAATGTCCAGTGACTTGGAATCTGCTGTGTGAAAGGTGCTATTTCCTGTAAATGCAATTTGTTGTTGTGAAACCTTACAGTTTGCCTTTGACGGCACTGTCTGACAAGCTTCCCATTTGTCCATGTAGGACTGCCCGACTCATTAGGGCTTTGGCTTGCAGGGTCAAAGGGACTTGAGTGGAAACATTCAATTGGGAATGATTTACAAACTGCATGAAACCTTAATGTAACTTTTCTGGTATCTAATATTTTAGACTTATTTATTGTACTGTACATACCATCTGGGTTGGAAAAATCTCCATATTTCTACATTCCTTAGTCTTTTCATATTTTCCAATACAAATATCAGCTATACAATTTTTTGCAGACATTGAGTTGCTGTATCTATTGTTTACTATCTTTCAAGCCTCACATCCAGACTTGTGCTCATTTGGCATTTCATTTCTTCACCACTATAACATTGCCTACCTCAATCCATTCCCCTACACCCGGCCTGCTGAGACTTATTCACACTTTCATCATATTCAGGCTTGATCATGCCTACACATACTTTGTCAGATCATCCATCTTTTCCCAACATACAACAACAAAATTACATTTATAGAGCGCCTTTCACTTCGGGAGAACGGACCAAAGCGTTAAACAATCAGGTTGGGACCAGAGTGGTGGGGGTGGGGAAGGGAAAGGAGAGTAGGAGAGGGGGAAGAGTTAGGAGGGGAGCAGAAGGCACGGTCGAAGAGGAAGGTCTTGAGACAGGCCTTGAAGGAGGAAAGAGGAAGTGAGGCGAAGAGATTGCGGGATGGAGTTCCACAGTGTTGGAGCAGAGAGGCTGAAAGTCCGGCCACTGATGGTGGGGCAGTTAGGGAGGTGGACACGGAGCAGGCCTGCTGAGCGGAGGAGATGGGCGGGCTGATAGGGAGACAATAGATCGAAGAGATAGGTGGGGGCAAGGCCATGAATGGCCTTAACATAAGTTGCAGACTAACCAGAAGTCTGCAGCCTGTTACCTTTCCCAAACCAGGCTCCGCGAGCATAGCACTATCTTTGCTTCATTGGCTTTCCGTATCTTAGTGAATCGAATTCAAGTTCCTCGTTCTTACCTTTAAATCCCTATGCAGTCTTGCTCCACCTGGCCTGACTCCCGAGTCCTTACAATCTACTAAGCCAATCTGTGCCTTGCAACATCAATCACTAGCCCTCTCCAACTCTCCTGTAATGTCCACTACCAGTGAGCTGTATGCTTCAGATGGATGGAACTTCATCGCGGAGTTCTTGCAACTCCCTCCCATCTTATGTACTTTTGACCATTTTCAGTCATCTTCCCTTCTCCACTCCAACTCCCATCCCTCAGCTTCTGTGCCCAAATAGCAGAGTGGGGTGTTGTCCTGATGTGCTACAACAATGTATGTATAGTGCATTATATAATTGAAAGTACATTTCTATTTGTGAGGGTATGAGAAACAGTTGAAATTATTTTATTTTGTTCATAAAGTCTTAAACCATCTTTGCATGTAGTTCTTGCTCATTTGAATTGCCATATGCATTTTAGAAATGCTGAATAATTAATTTACCTCAGAAAAAACGACACCTTAAGGAAATTATATAATAGCCTTTTTTTTTTATATTATCTTTTTGTTCTGTCATGTAATGGAGGCCTCCAGGAAACTTAATGAGTCCACCTGAGAACATATTACAGTACCTTTTATGATTCGTCCTTGGCAAGATGGCAAGATCGATTAGTAGCTCCAAAGGAGACTCGCTTTTATATTGAGGTTCTTGAAGGCCCAATAGTCCTGATATATTAAATAATCTAGGTCTATAGATACTGATATCACCCATCAGATTGCATTCCGTATATGCTCTGAGTCATCAAGTAACATCCTTAGACTCTGGAAGCAACTTATAACAGACCAGCTGCTTGGTTTGTCCTACAGTAAATCCTGTGAGACCTGACGCAGAATCAAATTAGATACAATAATCCTTCCATCTGAAATAGATAGCCTACCACATTGTCAAGACAGCTTAACAATAATAATTCTTGCATTTGATGTAGCACTTTTCATATCTTCTAGACGTCTCAAAGCGCTTCATATACTGTAAAGTAGATTGACTGTATATATGTGGATGAAACCTGGTAGCCAATTGCACACAGCAGTGTCCCACAAACAATCGTGGATTGAAAATGATCAATTTATTATTTTGGGGGGGGATTATTGTTAGGTGTGTGGGATAAGGAAACTTGCCAAAGGTTTCCCCTGCCTGGAATTGAACCGATGTCTTGTCGCTTTTAAGGCGAGTGCTCCAACCATTGAACTACAGGACTTGCTCAGGAGTTAGAGCACCTGCCACACAAGCAAGAGACCTTGGTTTAATTCTCGGCCGTGCAAAACCTCGGCAAGTTTCCTTTTTCACAAACCTGGTAATAATCCCCCAAGAAAACAAACACTTCCATCCACGGCTGTTTGTGAAACATTGCTGTGTGTAATTGGCTGTCACGCATCGTCCACAAATATAGTCAATTCACTTTACAGTGAATTCTGTGAAACGCTTTAAGCTGTCTAAATTAGAAGATGCGAACAGCTCTATAATCACATGCAAGGACTATTATTATTAAGTGAATGTGATTAATTATTATTATTTTAATACTGAAATACTGAAGTATTCTCCTTTGGCAGGATATATTTTTGTACATTTCTTCAAATTGTAGCCAGAGGGGCTGAACAATGTGGAAAACAGCTTGGAAGACACAAGGCTGACCATGGACATTCCCAATGACTATTCTACAACATAGGCATTTGGTGAGGTTTCTGTCTAAGTGTCGTACCTAAACACAACAGTGCCAGCGCTGAAACGTTTGGGTCAAGTTACTGTCCCAAACGCTTTCCATTTTGCATGAAATTGAGCAATCCTTATCAGAAAAAGAAAGTACCATTAAAAGTGCTACTGTCACAACAATGTTTGCTGAATTACTATACAGAGAGCTGCAAGAAAGCATTAATATATCAAGGTGCTACAACTCAAAGTCATAATTGTTTGTTTATAATCACTGTTCTTGAAGTTATGGATTGCAGCCCATATACAATAGGATTTTAATTCAAGCATTCGAAGAAACTACCTCATGAACGCTGCTAAATAAATGCAAGTTGCTGTGTATTGTTTAATGTAATCAATAGACATGTAAATGGGGCGGCATTCTGAGGATGGCCTCCGTAAGATTCTATGAAATTCTGTGGTTAATTTTATTATTATACATCCATTAATGTTAATCGCCATAAGGATATTGTGTTATTAATAAAATGTTTTATCTCCTCAGTGCGCAGTTAATGTACAAAACCTACAATCAGAGCCCACCCCACCCTCCCCACACCAACAGGTTGACATTGCAACACTGTGAGACTGTGAGATAGTGCCCCAGTGTGAGGACCAATCCAAGTACATATCATAGTTAAATCACAAAGTTCCTCGTATTAAAGAAAAGTACAATCATGTGCAGCTAATTTTATTTTAAATCAGACTTTATATCAAACCATTCCTCACCAATATCAGTTTTTCTGGTAGTAAGGTCAATAACTAGATTCACATCCACAAATGGCAAGAGTTACTTTGCTCCAAATGGATGCTGGGACCTTGACTGCTACGTGACACCAAATGGTATGCTAAGGTTGCTGTGTACACACACCAACAGAGACAATTTGTAAGCTTGACTGGTAAAATACTGTTCCATTAAAGCTAATCACCAAAATGGTCTTGTTTTCTTAATACAATATCTTATCTGTGTGTAGTTAATGTACAAACCATACACAGCGCACAAGTTCCAAGTTAAAAACAGTAAGCTTTAGTTAATTGAAGGAGCGGTCTCCTTGGAGCTGAACTTGCTGATGACACGGGTTTCAATGTATGACTAAAGCTACAGTGCTAGTGAACCAGGCCAATAGCACAACACTATTGAAGGGAAGTTCAATAGTGTGTTGTTGTGTGTTGCCTCTCTGCTCTGTGTGTTGTCTCTCTGTTCTCTGCTCTCTGCGTTGTCTCTCTGCTCTGTGTGTTGTCTCTCTGCTCTGTGTGTTGCCTCTCTGCTCTGTGCTCTGTGTGTTGTCTCTCTGCTCTGTGTGTTGTCTCTCTGCTCTGTGTGTTGTCTCTGCTCTGTGTGTTGCCTCTCTGCTCTGTGTGTTGTCTCTCTGCTCTCTGCTCTGTGTGTTGCCTCTCTGCTCTGTGCTCTGTGTGTTGTCTCTCTGCTCTGTGTGTTGTCTCTCTGCTCTCTGCTCTGTGTGTTGTCTCTCTGCTCTGTGTGTTGTCTCTGCTCTGTGTGTTGCCTCTCTGCTCTGTGTGTTGTCTCTCTGCTCTCTGCTCTGTGCGTTGTCTCTCTGTTCTCTGCTCTGTGCTCTGTGTGTTGTCTCTCTGCTCTCCGCTCTGTATGTTGCCTCTCTGCTCTGTGTGTTGTCTCTCTGCTCTGTGTGTTGTCTCTCTGCTCTGTGTGTTGTCTCTCTGCTCTGTGTGTTGTCTCTCTGCTCTGTGTGTTGTCTCTCTGCTCTGTGTGTTGTCTCTCTGCTCTGTGTGTTGTCTCTCTGTTCTCTGCTCTCTGCTCTGTGTGTTGTCTATCTGCTCTGTGTGTTGTCTCTCTGCTCTGTGTGTTGCCTCTCTGCTCTCTGCTCTGTATGTTGTCTCTCTGCTCTGTGTGTTGCCTCTCTGCTCTGTGCTCTGTATGTTGTCTCTCTGCTCTGTGTGTTGCCTCTCTGCTCTGTGTGTTGTCTCTCTGCTCTGTGTGTTGTCTCTCTGCTCTCTGCTCTGTGTGTTGCCTCTCTGCTCTGTGCTCTGTGTGTTGTCTCTCTGCTCTGTGTGTTGTCTCTCTGCTCTCTGCTCTGTGTGTTGCCTCTCTGCTCTGTGCTCTGTGTGTTGTCTCTCTGCTCTGTGTGTTGCCTCTCTGCTCTGTGCTCTGTGTGTTGTCTCTCTGCTCTGTGTGTTGTCTCTCTGCTCTCTGCTCTGTGTGTTGTCTCTCTGCTCTGTGTGTTGTCTCTCTGCTCTGTGTGTTGTCTCTCTGCCAAATGTTGACATGTGACCCTGTGGTGAGAGCCTCAGGCCGAGCCCTGGTTGGTAAAATGCCCAAAACTAATCATTGACCTGAGGGGTGTTCGGTGCCTCCTGGGGGGCCACGCTGTAACCATTTAAATTCCACATATCAATCAGTCAATCAGCAGTTACACGTATGTAGCGGCTTTCCCCGCGAGAGGACGTCCCAAGGCCTGGCGTGTTTACCACCTACACAGTAACACGTGAAACACATACGGGAACTCTCCCCTCGTCGCTCTCCCCAGCTCCTCCCTTCACAGGCTACAGATCATTCAGAACTCTGCAGCTCGTGTTCTCTCCCGTACCAGGCTTCATGACCCCATCCCTCCCACTCTCGCCCGTCTCCACTGGCTCCCCATCCCCCAAAGGATCAAATTCAAGATCCTTGTCCTCACTTTCAAGGCCATTCACGGCCTGGCCCCCGCCTATCTCTCTGACCTACTGTCTCCCTATCAGCCTGTGCCCACACCCTCCGTTCAGCAGCCTCAGGCCTGCTCCACGTCCACCGCCCTAACCCCCCAACCATCAGTGGCCGGGCTCTCAGCCTCTGCTCCCACACTGTGGAACTCCATCCCATACCCCTCCCCCTCGCTTCCTCCCTTTCCTCCTTCAAGGCCGGTCTCAAGACCTTCCTCTTCAACCCCCACTAACTCTGCCCCCTCTACCCTGACCCCCCCCCCCCCCTCACTCTGGTCCTGACCTGATTGTTCAGCGCTTTGGGAAGTCTCCTGACCTGAAAGGAGCCTCTATAACCACAAGTTTGTTGTTGTTGAGATCTCTTGGTGATAAGGCACTATGTCAAAGGTAAGGATTATTTTTATTACATATGAAGGAACGCCTGAATTTTACCCTCACTGTTGCTTCCAAAAATAGTTAAACCTGTTACAGTAACCACATCTATTCAGCAACTACTCCGGAAACTCCCAATCGATTTTCCACAATAAACCATTGATATCCAGCAATCACCTGTCTGCTATTTTATTCCACATTCTATTTTAGTCCTGTTCAGTTACCAACTCCAACTGAGCCGCCCACGGGATACTCACTGGTGACAGAACCGTGAGTCTCAGATCAACGTTGTACGTGTAGACTCCGCAGACGAGTTTGTTTCGCCCACATTTACTGTCAATTCACTTTACAGTCTATTCCGTGAAGCGCCTTGAGACGTCGATAAGATGTGAAAAGCCGCGATATCAAACGCAAGGATTATTATTATTATTGTTTACTTGAAGGTAGGAGTCACCATTAAATTCAAAGTCTTTTTTGGTGAGGCCCAGCTTCAGTAATTTTACCAGTGTCTGGTCTGGTCTTGTGGGATCTGGGTACTGGCTCGGGCCTCTCTGATTGCCTTGAAGCCTCTCTCTGTCTGTATGTTAGTGTGTAAGCTTTCTACACCCACTGTAAATGGTGTGGTATGGGGAGGAATTGTCACGGCTTTAATTAGCCCGACATTGATAGGTGTCTTTAATGTAGCTGGAGTGTTTACGGGTCAGGGGGTTTAGCAAACAGTCTATGTACTCACTGACCCTGCGTGACTCACGATGGGCCGGCCTGGCGGCGTTTCACCCGGTACTCTCCATGAATCTTGGTTTTTTGGGGTATTTTGGGGGAGGATGCAGAATCTGTGGTCCCGTGCATTTCCCCACCTAGGTATTGTAACTGTCTCTCACTTATGTGTTTGCTGTTTCTAAGATCTGTCGATATGTTTTTAATTTCCTGCTACATGTCTCTGGACGCGGGTCCCTTGTTTCCTACAGTATTCCTCATTATTTAGCTGTCTGTGTTTCTAACAGGTATTGTTGTCCACTGCTTCCCTTGTCGGCTGGTTTTATGACAATGTCTGTGCGTTTCCTAAGTTCCACTCGTGCCTCCCTCTCTCTGTCAGTTTACAGTTCTGCCTTATTGGCGTTTATGTTCCCGACTGTGGCTATTGTTTCCTCCCTCGCTGATATTATTTGGGGGTTTATCTGTTCATTCCTGACGTTGCTGTGAACCTTGTTTGCCTGGCTGTTCTACCTGCTGCCGTTTCCAGTTTGTTAAAATAGTCCGAGTTTGACTCGTGTAAAGAATTCCGCCAGGTCCTGTCCTGTTTTTATTTGGCTGGGGTTCTCTGTGGGGACAAAGGTCAGGCCCTTGTTGAGTATATCAGAGACACTAATCTGTGCCTCTGTGGGTGTGAATACCTGGGAGAGGTTTATGATATTTGTCCCCAGGCCCAGCGATGCTGGGTCTCCTGCTCTGTTTGGTTTAAACGGTTGGACCAATGTTTGGTAATATTTGGGCTGTGTTTTCAGTCCATTGAATTTGGTTTCCATTCTGTTCCACCCTGAATTGGGTGGAATCAAAATTCCTTTTTGATTCTTTTCAATAAATGTGTTGACTTCCTCTAAGGTAGTCCTTTCCTTTCTGTTTAAATTGGGGCTAAAGTAACTTTCTGTTGCAAGGATCTCCGCGTTGGGGACAGCTCGCTGGACTCTTTTTACCAGAGCCTATAATTGTTTAATCGCAAATGTTTAATTGCAGTCTTCGGTTGCTGACCCCGGTTGTGGAAACCGAGGGAGAAAGTGACCTTCCTGGTCTCCCCACAGGGTACTCTCTGGTTCAGCATTTTATCCACACGATGGAAGTTTGTCTCTGGAAAGGCCTCCATCTGCGTGTGTGTGTTTGGACAATCTGTTATTGTTGTGAGGTTCTCGTCCCCAATTATAATCGCTGGTCTCGGGGGTTGTATTGGCTGGTCTACATCGTTACCGTGTGCGGACAGTCACTGTAGCCTCGGTGGGAGGCTTACAATGTTCAACTAACGTCAATTTGCACCCTAGAATTACGTTCACTGAACGTTCCGGGATGACGTCAGGGTAGCGTTCACTGAACGTTTGCCAAACATGCCATTTAATGTTCAACCAACGTTAAGCAAATATCCAGCAAACATTAAAAGCCCCACAAATCATGTTTCATGCAAAAAAAGGCCTAAAAAAAAACACAAAATGATTTGTGTGTGTGTTCATGCGTATTTTTTGTTTTGTTTTGTCCTGCAGTTTGGACTAGATAGGGTTAACAACAAGACAGAAACAGACTTCAAAGCAAAATATACAATACTGATGAAATATTTGAAAACTTTTTGATGTTTTTCATCATTGTTTAATAAATTTTGACATCATTACAATGATTGTCAACTTAAAAATCGCTATGCAAATGATCAGACTCAAATTCAATTTTTAAATGCTTAAAAATCTAACATTTTCCAGGAGAAAACATCTCAAAATTGTTTCAAAATTAGCCCAACTATTTAGCATGCATGTAGACAATGCTTTAATTGGTCATATTTTCTCCCAAACTAGAAAATCCAAGAAAGGTGAAATTGTGTTAAAATAAATCAAATATGGAGAAAAACGAACAAGCACCATGCATGTAACAGGTCTTTAACAAGTACATTTGAGATACTTCAACTTTAAACAGCAGGTTCTCTGATTTGTAAATAAACATACACTTGAATAGCTCTGCAATTATAACTTCCTTAAAAATGCTTCAATTCTGTTGAAATTTGACATACAGATTCAGTATTCAGATTCAGTATATGTATAGGAAGGATATGAACCATCTTGCACATGGAATGTACTTTTAGGGTTATATAGAAAATATATTTCAAACTATGAATACATAGTAAAATGTTAATTTTCATGGTTTATTTTGACGCTGTCCAGGAGATTTGTTAACAGTCCAATTGATTTTAACAGGGTGGGAAGTTGTCTTTCCTTGACTTGGAGTGCTTCATCCAGTCTCCAATGATGGCCTTGATCTCCGTATCACACAGTGAATCAGAACCCTGATTTTTTCGAACAGCCCCTGCAAGAGAAGTATGAATTTTAAGCAAAGGAAATTCACAGTATGGAGGGTACAGTGCAGTGGTCAGCAGCGACGTGGCTGTGACAACTCACAAGTATGGTTTGTACACCTCAACCTACCAAAAATTACATGACCTTTCCAAAACTTTCCATAGCCCAGGCAATAGAATTCCCAAAACCATTTATAGGAATATCAACCTGTAAACAGGATGGTGATTAGGAAATTATGGAGAACATAGTGTATTAACAACCAAGATATGACTTCCCACACAGTCCAATATTAGTAACTCAATACTTATTTCCAAGATTTTTGGGTCTTTGGAAATGTCAGAACAAATTTTCAGAGCATTCTAACTTCAAAACTCATGCAAACCCTGTACACAACATTTTGGCACTATGTCTGTCTATACCAGAGCTTGTCGGAAGAGAAAATGGCAATTTAATTAAAGACCAAATTTCTTACAGCAATCAGTAGCCCCAAATTGACAATTTCAAATGGAATCCACCATTCCAGCAATCCTGGGCAAAACTTAGAGGGTGATCTTGGTACATATATAAAATCAAGTTCAAATTTAAGCCATGATAGCTACATGTAAGGATATTTTATTGCAGGAAATCTTAACTCGCAAGGATCTTGCAATTTTAGGTGTAGTCGGGTAAGTTTGCAATTTCAGCTGTTTATAAGGATGCACGATTATGTTTTATTCACAATGCACTTGCAGTGTTTATCAAAACAATGCCATCACCACAATTTTTTGTCCTTACATTTGTTGCCTTATCAGTCTATCAAAGATGAGAAATGGTTTCCATGGCAACGCCTTCACCGACGCACACAAGAAATATGTCACGCACATCTACACTTGATGGTGATCAAGTGTATGAAGTGTCATTGGAATCCCTTGAAAACTGTGGAAATAGTTCGTGCCACAAACTTTTTGCAATCGACCGACCGACAGATGACTCCTATATACCCCCTTCAAACTTCGTTTGCGGGGGTATAAAAATCCCTCCAGTTTATCCAATACATATGCCTGACCTGTGCGGGCTACAAAATGAGCTGAAACATACATTTTCAAATCTCTGTAACCCTGAGATTTGTCGATCAATTTTCACAAATCATATATAATTTTAAAGAAGAGAAATCATTTTTTGAAAATGATTATATTATCAGAAAATGGGAAATAATCAGTGTTACAAAAATGGAATGGGAAGAAAGATTAACAGAGTATTCATCAAGCAAAAAGTGTCAGTTTTTGATCAGAAGCCCAAATAAACTTTACAGAATTACCATTATTTTCCTTCTTTCTTTTGTAGATAGGTCAGGATCCAGTGAAATGTATCATGCATGTATGATGTATGAAGTGCAAATTAGAAAAGCCTTGAAAAATCAACACTGCTGCCCTTCATATATAATGGGGTGAAACGAAGTCTGTAATTGGTTGCTTTCTTATCATGCCCCCTCTACCTGTTTCCAAGGAGAGAGTTTGTTTACACAAGTTGCTGAACTGAAGATAAGAGGTCAACTCTGCATATAGTGTGCAGCTTGAAATCCCCCCCCTTCCCTCCCCCCTTTCTGCCACAGCCGACCTCACTAACCAATCACAGGGCTAGGATTTCTGTGTTCTGAAAAATTAGTTTATTCTGCATTTGTCATACATTTAAATTGAATGCTGACCCATCTAAAAGATTAATCTAAAATAATTACATTTCTGAAAAGTTCAAATTTAACCTTGACAATGATAAATATTTTATTGAGGCTAAACCTGAGTGATTTCAGTTTTTACTCCACAAACTTTTCTTTCTCTTGTCATTTTTTAACTCGAAATATTGTTTGTTTCTGATAAGATTTCTTTCAAAGTGATAAAACTTGCAAAAACTTTGATTTTTTCCTCTTTAAACTGATATGACTTGTGAAAATGAGTCAACAAATCTCAGTTACAGCGATTTGAAAATGTATGTTTCATGCAGGCAGCAGTGTGCAACCGGGAATGGTTACATAAAATCCTCACTTTTGCTCATTAACGAATTGGGGGCCTGCAGACTAACTGTATCATGAGGTTCACTGAAGAAATGATATCTACACCTTGGAAGCCACAAAAGACAACTATTGAAATGGATGGCACTGACCATCACTGATAAAATATTTTCTGTAGAAATTTTGACACTAACGTTCTTCAGCATGTTGAGGGTAGACACACACAATCAAACCGCAGAGTTACACACTATCATACCATATCACATCTGTACCGCAAGTCTGACTTATACTTACTGAATATTGCACGCACCACAGACTTGTATGCAGAGAAATTCTTTTTTGACTTGCGGCCTTGGAAACTAAACTTGTCTGCCAGACGATTCGTCATGACTTCAGGGATCATAAGATAAACTGTTGCCCTCAGGTCTCTTCCACCAATGGTTGAGAGTCGTTTTACCTATTAAAAAAAACCTATGTGCTATAAAGGGCCGAACACCCGTACAACAGAACATGTAGTGAACAAAATGAAACTACATAAATTCACATGTAGGTGATTGAATTTAAAAAAAAGTCATCTGTCATGTTTACGTAGACAAGCATTGGACACGTTTTCTTAGAGCAATTCTTTCTCAAATTTGGTTCTTTTTACATTCCCAGAGTCAATGCAGTTGAGAGAAAAATAGACAAAAAAAATTGATTTTAAAAAAACTGTAATTTTTAGAAAATTATATATGGAATAATTTTGTCTCTGCAGTTTAAGGATGGATTTGAGCTCTTGTCATTTTAAAAAAAATTCTAAGTATCAATCAATAGAGGCTCTTATCACATGCACGAATTTATAGATCAGTGTTGACATATATTACTCTGGGTCAACTAGGTCAATATTATAAAACCTCAAGATTCACTTTACCTGGGGTTGTTAGTCTAGCTTGCATCATAAGTGGATTCACTGATCAGCAGTGGAATTATCACACAAAACAGAACACTATGTGATTGCCCTGCAATCACTATTAATCACTCTGCAAGGTTCTATTTTAAATAGGTACTGCGTCTGTGACAGCATTTGACAATATTAACAATATTTACAATTTTGCAATGTTTATCTTCTAACTCTACGCAATAACAAAACCCAGAGATGGTGCAGACACACTTCTTAATAAGTGCAAACGGCTGGCAGCTCTTAGATTTAGAAACCGAACTTGGTGAAAATAGTAAATATTATTGTTTACATTTTCATGGGGGCACCCCCTTAAATCAAAGTGTTAATTACATACCAAGCCTTTCAGAGAAGTTGCTGACTTTGCGAGATTATCATCAAAACCTCAGTTTTTCAAGCTCCTCCTCAGTTGAAGCTGGAAGTGGCAGGTCATCAATCAAGACTGCCTCTGCATTGACCGCTTGAGTTTGGGATGCTAGGAGGGTCTGCAGCATACGAGTGTTCTTAAGCGCTATTTCCTTCACTTCCTCAATTGCCCTGAAGACTTTCATTTGGAAGTTATAATCTGAAAGAAGAGATCAGGCAAATCTCAGAAAAAAAAGAACAAATGTGGGTCCAACTAATGAAGCCCAGAAAAGACAGAGTACTGGCAAGCAAATGCTTTATATACTGTTCAACTGAACATTCTGGCAGGATTTTACATGGTTTTCTCCAAATTCTTCAATATTTGGGGTGGCTATTTTACCCAGAATGGTGGTTAGGTGAATCCAAAGTATCACCCGGACGCAGTTACCCGCAGGGTTGGGCTCAATTACATTCAAATTTACATTCCTAATTACATTGCAGAGTAGAGCAGGTTCTGACCAGCTGTTTCAGTACTAGGAATAAACATGACAATGGGCAGGTCAAACCCCATTGTAATTTATGAAGTAAAGAGATTGGCAGAATCTCACCTGCTGACTCTGGAATATAATTAGGAATATAATTGAACCCAACCCTGGTTACCGGTACACAATGCTAGAAATAAGGTGTTGAAAACTGCCACACAAGGAAATGATACAGTTTGACTCATTCGCTTATTGATTATTCTTGTACTTTGTGTAACATGATAAAGTTTACATTCAAATCTTGATTGTACTATGTCTCTGTTCTTCAGTGCTTTAGTCTTTACTATTTTTCCACATAAAATAAATCGGCACTAATCCCTAAACAATATGGGTTGGTGCCGGGCCAGGAACATTTTATGACTTCTAAACAACATTGAAATTTTAAGTATAAACAAGCAACATTATTTTTAGCTGATATCAACTTGACATCATATTTGGTGGCCTGAAATCGGGCCAGTGTTTCTTCATATTCGACCAATTCGCTTGCCCAAATGCTAAATTTGCTTGCCCCGTGCCATCGGGCAAGTGCTCATGTAGCATGCTGCTGCACCCCAAAATTGAATTGTGCCTAATGATAGAAGGACCTCAAGAAACCCCCAAGAACTTGGAAAAACATTTTAAATGTCAAAGATTAAGGAGATCAAAGCAGAAAACCTCACATAATTAACTATGACAGCGGCATCGAACAGGCATTGTTTGGAATTTTTTGCATACTAGATTAAATTCAAATTATTCAAGGTTTCCTTTTTATAGGCAAATGTAAACTTTGAGGTTGCAGGTACACTTTAATTACATTTATGAAGTGATGACATGGATTCATTACATGATGTTTAAGCATAAAAAATGAATGGAATTTAACTTTTCAAAAAAAAATAGATTTCTACCTGATAGAGCGATTCCTGCTTTTGAAACTGATGGCCTCTGTGAAGTTGTTGGTCCTGCACTTGATGGTGAAGAGGGGGGAACCCAGAAAGTAGATCCCAATTTTGAACGCCCCTCAGGAGTGGGTGAGAGGGAACGTGGGCTAGGAGTATGACTTCTTGAAATGTTTGGCCTCTGTGGGGTTTTCACCATTGATGAACTGGGTTTGGGTGTTGCCATACAGCAGTCAGGTGTGGTGGATGAATACCTAACAGCAGCTCCTGAACTCGAAGGCCCCTGAGGAAGTCGTAAGGAAGCATGTGAAGTCTCCAGACTAGGAGTAGGATTACTTGAGGCACTGTTGAGGGACCTTGGTATGGGTGGTGGACGAGGTGCCTTTGGAAGACTTTTGGATGAGCGACCTTCATCTTCGTCATCAGACGAATAGCAGTTGTATCGACTGTTTGGCCTGAAAGAGAAACCGAAATATCAGATTATAATGTTTAAGACAATGTATTGGGCATTGATCTTCTTTGCTAGAGGGTCATGACAATTTGGTATTTAGATGTAAATGCAAACCCCTACCTTGAAGAAGAAAAGAAAGATGTTTAATTTTTCAGCAATTAGTAATTAAGTAAATCTGTTGGTGTCAAAAAGGGAAATACTACTTTACTAGGATTTTTAAACCCTAACATACCGGTATGTTCTTAATCATGGATCTGGCATCACCTTTCAAATTTCCAGCTTTCACTTTCAGGTAGTGTTGCATAGCACAACGCTTGGTATTTATCTGGTACATTTGATTCAATACTGTTCCTGAATTGCATTAGTTGCTTTCACCACGGCAAGTGCTAGAATAAACCCCAAAATGAACAGGAGACTATCTTAAATATGGACGGGAATCTTTGGACCAGCAAAGTCCGAGGAAATTTTCAAATGGAAAGGCAGAAATATTGTCCAAACATCCATGTAATCGGACTTCATCAGCTAAATGGACAAGGCAATGAACATTATAAACATTCATTTCTTTGCCATACCAATCACCAAAATGCTTGATGAATTGCACAAGAAGCTCATGTGCATAGCCACAATAATCTCTGCACGTATCTGGCAAGACCAAAAATCGGAGTGCCACAGAAAACAACATGAAGTTTTGATACATGTTATCAGGAAGAACACCTTCCAAAACAACAGGCCCTGTATACAGTAGAAATTGTCTGAATTCGGTTGCTTTCCACCGCTCTACCTCGAATAGGGACCGCGGTTTCCTTCCAAATTCCTTTGGTACAGAAGGCCGCAATAGTACAAGAGACTGGGAAATCATATCAATCTGTCTAGCACTCAAACGTGTTTTTAAGGGACCCTTCTTCCATAAAAGAATCAGTTTTCTCATGACACCTAAGCATGCTAGGTGCATGTAGTCCAAAGGGAACTGTGAGACCATACCAATGTCTAGCCCCTGCCAAGGACAGGGTCCAGTATGGTGTTCATCAAAGTCAACGATATTATCAAAGTCTGCATCTTCTCCAAGTGGAGCACCTGTCTCTGGGAATGTCATTCGCTTATCCACATAGACACCACTTTGTTTACATTTATCACATCCATAGTAACCCGAATGGCCTTTCACATTTTTAGCAAATGCTCTTGCTGGGGTATCACAGATAACTGTAGAAATCTTCAGAGGGTAACAATGACCCGAAAACATAACACCATTTTCCTGTAAAGCTTGCATTTCTGAGACGAACAGATCAAGGTATGCAACAGAATCTACTGGTTTCTTGTCACCATAAAACAGCCCAATTATGAAAGGATCCTTTTTGGGGAGTCTTCTATGAGACCTAAGATAGGCCAGAACTGCCCAGAAGAAGATTTAAACAATGGAAGGCCAATTTATAGCCCCTGCCAAGCCCCCCATCACACTCACCCCCCCTCACACACTCCCCCCCCCCCCCCCACACACTACCCGCCACACGAACCCCCTCCTCACACACAGCGCCGCCTGGTGTAGGGGACACACATTACACCCACAGCGGCCCCTGGTGTAACAAGAGCCTGAGGGTGTCAGAAGGACTGGAGGGGGATGAGAAGTTTCTGGATGAATGTGGTGAGTTCAGAGTTTGGGTCGAGGATAGAATTTATCAACACAGATTCTAGGAACGCAGAGATTGAAGTTAGATGATGTCAGATGATAGTTGTTGAAACAGTTTGTGCTAACCACATTCTGACCTCTGCCTCCTCCATCTATCTGCCGCCTTTGACACCGTGGATCACGCAATCCTCCTCCACCACCTCTCCTCCCACCTCAACCGTCAAGGTTCTATCCTTGAATGATTCCGGTCTTCTCTCTCCCACCGCCTTCACTTCGTCTCCTCCAACGTTTTCTCCTCCAGCCCCCGCACAGTCACACGCGGCGTTCCCCAGGGCTCTGTCCTTGGCCCCCTGCTCTTCACCCTCTACACTCTCCCCCTGGGCGACATCATCAGCAGACACGGGGACAATTTCCACATGTATGAGGATGACACCCAACTCTACCCGTCCGCTTCCACCCTCGACTCCAGGACTACTGGCTTTCTGGCTGCATGTCTGTCTGACATTGAGTCCTGGATGAGGGACGACTTCCTCCAACTAACCGTCAACAAGATGGAGGCTCCTGATTGGCTCACGTCAGCGCCTCCGCACCCCATGCACTGACAACATCAGCATTCAAAGCTGCTCTCTGCACCTCTCGAAGTCAGTCAGGAATCTGCGCATCTTGTTTGACCCCAAACTGTCCTTCCTCCCTCATATTCGCACCATGATCAGCACAGCCTTCCATCACCTCCGCAATATTGCCAGACTCCGCCACTACCTCACCCCTACGAAGCCAAAACACAAATACACATCTTCATTACATCTAGGCTGGATTACGGGAACCCTCTCCTCGTCGGCCTTCCCAGCTTCTCCCTTAACAAGCTACAGATCATTCAGAACTCTGCAGCTCGTGTTGTCTCCGGTTTTAGGCTCCGCGACCAAATCCCTCGAACCCTCGCCCGTCTCCACTGCCTGCCCATCCCCCAAAGGACCGAATTGGCTGAAGGCACGGCCGCCGAGGGTGGAGCGGAGGACTCGGGGAGACATGGAGGAGGCCAGACCCAGAGAAGCGAAGGCAGCGGGAGTTGGGTTGGGGGGAGAGGAGATCAGAGAGATAGGGGGGTGCAGAGGAGTGGAGGGATTTGAAAACAAGGGTGAGGATCTTGAAGTCGCTCCTCTCTGGGACAGGAAGCCAGTGAAGTCTGGCAAGGACTGGGGTAATGGGGGGCGAAGCTTGGTGAGGGTGAGTATGTGGGCGGCAGAGTTCTGGATTAGCTGGACTCTGTGGATTGTGGTGGAGGGGAGACCGGAGAGGAGGGCGTTGCAATAGTCCAGCCGAGAGGTGACAAAGGCCTGGACCAGGGTTTCAGTGGCTTTTGGGGTGAGGTATTGCCGGAGACGGGAGATCCATCGGAGATGGTAGAAGGCGGTGCTGGTGAGGAACCGGATGTGGGGGAGGAAGGACAGTTGGGGGTCGAACCTGATGACAAGTTTGCGCACAGGTTGGGAGAAGTTTGGGGCCAGGCCGGGAAGGTGGAGGAGGTGAGAGCCGTGTGAATGGAGACGTTGACGAGAGCCAAGGAGTATGGCCTCCGTCTTGTCAACATTCAGCTGCAGGAAGTTTGTGCTCATCCAGCCCCTGATGTGTGACAGGCAGCTGACAGAACATCAGGGGACTGGGGGTCACAGAGTGAAGTGGAGAAGTAGAGTTGGGTGTCATCCGCGTACATGTGGAAGTGTGCCCCATGTCTGTGGATGACATCCCCAAGAGGGAGCGTGTAGATGAGGAAGAGGAGGGGGCCAAGGATGGATCCCTGGGATACCCCACAGGTAACTGGGTGAGAGCGGGAGGACAAGCCATTGTGGAGATGTGCTGCTGGTGGTTTGTGAGGTAGGGACTCGAACCAGGTGAGTGCGGTCCCACTGAGGTGGATGGCGGAGGACGGGGGTGGGGGAGGATGGTCCAGGAGGATAAGGAGGCAGAGGGAGCCCTGGTCACAGATACAGAGGACGTTGTTTGTGACTTTCACAAGGTCAACTGACACTTCCGGCTCAGACCGCCATCTTGGTAAAGGAACTTCAGATTGATCAGCAGGGATCAACGCATGCGCATTACTGACCCTCTCACAGCGCCGCCTGCTGTAGCGGACACACATTACACCCTGACACACACAGCGCCACCTGGTGTAATAAAGGCTGAGGGTTGGAGAAGGGCTGGGTGGAGGAGATGCTGCAGGTTAATGGGGTGTGTTTAGAGTTTGGGAATTTGTGACAATAGTTTGTCCTGAGATTAAAGTGAGATTGTTTGCTGGCAGCTGGTTAGCTGTGGGTCAGGGCTGGTTACCTAGTTAGCTGTGGGTCAGGGCTGGTTACCTGGTTAGCTGTGGGACAGGGCTGGTTACCTGGTTAGCTGTGGGTCAGGGCTGGTTACCTGGTTAGCTGTGGGTCAGGGCTGATGGAGAATAGTTCATAGAATCATAGAATGTTACGGCACAGAAGGAGGCCATTCCCATCGAGTCTGTGCCGGCTCTTTGACCGAGCAAGTCACTATCATTAACCCCAATCACCAGCTTTCTCCCCATAACCCTGCAAACCCGTCTTCCCCAGATACCTATCTAGTTCTCTCTTAAAAGCTGCTATCGAATCGGACCTCACTACCGTTTCAGGCAGATCATTCCAAATTCAAACAACTCGCTGAGTAAAAAAACATTATTCTAACCTTAACCTCTAACCCGAGTCGAAACCTTTCATGATCTTGAAGACCTCTATCAGATCCCCGCGTAACCTTCTCTGCTCTAATGGGAAAAGTCCTAACTTCTCCAGCCTGTCCTCATAGCTAAGGTTCCCCATTCCTGGTATCATTTTCGTGAATCTCCTCTG
Organism: Hydrolagus colliei; assembly: GCA_035084275.1. Taxonomy (NCBI): domain Eukaryota; kingdom Metazoa; phylum Chordata; class Chondrichthyes; order Chimaeriformes; family Chimaeridae; genus Hydrolagus; species Hydrolagus colliei. The sequence continues at coordinate 999,136 of CM068744.1, read as the reverse complement.
CACCCTTTCCAGTGCCTTAATGTCCTTCCTGAAGTCAGGTGCCCACAACTGGACACAGTACTCCAGCTGAGGCCTAACCAGTGTTTTGTATAGATTGACCATAACCTCCCTACTCTTATATTCTATGCCCCTACTAATAAAGCTCAGTACACCAAATGCCTTTGCCTTATGTACCTGCCCTGCTACCTTTAATGATTCACTTACTTGAACACCCAGATCCCTCTGTACGTTCACTCCCCTTAAGATTGAGCTACCAAGTCTATATTGCCTCCTATCATTTTTCCTCACACTTATCCACATTGAAATCCATCTGCCACATGTCAGCCCATTCCACCAATCTGTGTATGTGTGCTTGCAGTTGGTTACAGTCCTCCTCACTGTTTACTACCCTACCTAACTTTGTATAATCTGCAAACTTGGCAATAGTGCTCTCTATGCCCAAGTCCAGATCATTAATATATATTAGAAAGAGCAGTGGTCCCAATACCGATCCCTGGGGGACACCGCTGCACACCTCCTTCCATTTCGAGAAACACCCATTAACCACCACCCTCTGCTTTCTGTCACTCAGCCAGTTCTTAATCCAAACTGCCACTGTCCCCTTAATACCGTGGGCCTCTCATTTGTTTATTAATCTCTTATGCTGTACTGTGTCAAAAGCCTTTTGAAATCCATGTAAATAACGTCCACCACATTTCCCTCATCAACCCTCGCAGTCGCCTCTTCAAAACATTCTATTAGATTTGTTCGGCAAGATTTGCCTTTAACAAATCCATGTTGGCTGTCTCTAATTACCTTGTGTTCCTCTAAGTAGAAATGTATTATGTCAAGGTATTTAGTGTATGTTTGTGTATTGCTTCAATTTCTTTCTTCAGAGTGAAATGTTTGTATTACTGCATTTGGTGACTGTGTAAAAACAATTACTGTAATAAATTACTGTGTAATAACAATAAATATATCACTATTTGTGTAAATTGTACATATTCACTTTACCCTTTCTAGAATGTGGTCAGCAGGATGTGTCCATCTTGGGAAAGCAATAATAATAATCCTTTCATTTCATGCAGCGCTTTTCACGTCTTCTAGACATCTCAATGGTATTCACAGACTAGACTGTAAAGAGATTTGACTGCTTATTTGCGGGCGAAACATGGCAGCCAATTGTGCATTGGCAGTGCACCTCAAACAGTCATGGACTGGAGACCAAATTATTATTTGTTTAATCATAGAAATATAGAATCATAGAAACAGGGGTATGCCATTCATCCCTCGAACTTGTTCTGACATTCCAGAAGATCATGTTTAATCTATACCTCAACTCCAGTTACCTGTCCTTACCCTGCAACCCTTAATACCCTGACCTAACAAATACCTATCCACCTCAGTCTGAAAATGTGAATAGATCCAGCATCCACAGCCTTTTGGGGGAGAGAATTTCAGATTTCCACTAACCTTTGGGTGAAAAATGCCTCCCGATTGCACTCCTAAATAGGCTTGCTCTAATGTTAAGATTATGCTCCCCTTGTACTGGAATCCATTAACAGAGGAAATAGCATGTCTGTATCTACCCTATCAAATCCCCATATTATTTTTAAAAACCCTATCAGATCACCCCAACCTTCAAATGTCACGAATCCCAATGTGCACTAACACAGTGCCCTTCATGCAGACTAGCGCCTCAGAGCCACGAGGTTGGTATTTCATACCCAATGCTTCACAGTTAAACCTTCTCGAGTCGGGAGGTCAAAACCAATGGACAAGAATTTGATGTGTAACAGATACTAGATGAAAGATAACATTGAAAAGTTGAATAAGTCGTATGATAAAGTCAGGATTAGTTATACAGCAAACAGGGAAATAAACAGAAAGGGAGATTTGTAGATTTAACAGAGAAAATGATAAAAATTGGAACAATATTATGAACAATATAAATAGTTTAAGGAAAGGGAAAGAGAAGTTTGTCCAGTTTGTCTCAAGTCTGTGGTCGGCAAACAGCGAGAAACCATAACCAGGGTTAATGTTAAGAAACACTTGGCTGTGGTTTAATCAGAGAGGGTTAATAACAACAACAACTTGCATGTATATAGTGTTTCTGATTTAAAGGCTAGAATGCTGTCAACTGAGTCAAATTGAAACCTGACAATGGTTCCTGTGGCTTAGGTTAAGATATTAAAAAATAATGCAATTGTGTCCTTAACACTACAAAGTCCAAGTTAAGCTTTCCTGTTGTCATTTTAGTGGAACAATTAAACAGATACCTTATGATCAGATGACGATATAATTAAAAGATTTCACTTTATAATCGGTTGAATCACCTGGAGGAAGATTTTAATGGATTAAACTGGTAATTTGTTTCCACCCGGGAATTATCCCTAATTTATTCAAGATATCCTCTGGTTCTAATTAAAACAGATTGACATCATTCTCGTTGGGAGGAAACAGTATATATATGAGCAATTAGGAATACTTTGAGGCACTGACGGGCACACATTAAGCGATGCATTACACCACGTATTGTGCACTGTTTATGTCTACTCTCGTCGCTGTTTGGCTCGAACAACAAACAAGCTGCAAACGCTGGGGAATATTTGATCTGCTCGGTTTGTCTAAAGATGGAGATATTGTTCTTGGTGGAGTTTTCAGTATTCATGGTGATGTGGAGGATCTGGACCTAAATTTTAAGACCCAACCGAGAACAGTAAAGTGTACAAAGTTAGTGCGATTTTTACAGTTTGCAAATTGCAAATGATTTTACTGGTTTTCTGTTTAAAGGTCCCTGTGTCTGTTGATAAGAAAGTTAATCTAAGTTTTAGTGAAAAGAGACAAATCTTGTAATTCCACATAGTAAAGGGTATTTCGGAAACCTAATTCTTGCAATGACTTAGATGTCCATTTTGTGATTATATTTGTGATATAAAACAGTTTGTAAACTACAGTAAGAAGTGTCAATCTATGTGTAAACATTATCATTCTGTATATTTCCCAAACCATAGGGAAGAACTGAGGGATGGAATTCCAGAGGGTGGCAGAGCAGAGAGGCTGAAGGATTAACATAATAATAATAATCCTTGCATTTGATATAGCGCTTTTCATATCTTATTGACATCCCAAAGTGCTTCACAGAATATACTGTAAAGTGAATTGACTGTATATTTGTGGGCGAAACATGGGCATTGAACAAATGCAAGCAAGCCAAACAAATACAAGTGCAATTCAAAATATATTTATTTAGTTTCTCTTCGATACGATACAGCAGATATTGAATATTTAAAAAAAATCTACAACTATTACAACAGCAAATAAATCTACACTATTGACTCCTTCTACTCCCCCTCTCCTCTTAAAAGTGGGTGAATCCACTGCCCCCTATTCGTAATCCTTCTCCAGCGAAGCCAGATCCTCACGCGAATCAGAGAACTCCCCTTCCTCCAGCCCCTCACTCACGTAGTAGTGGACAAAGGTTCGCTTGGCATACATCTTGTTGAGCCTGAGGTTGAGGCGAGTCCTGGCCTCGGCTATGGCGGTGATGTTGCTGAGAATGCAGATGGCTCTTTGTACTTTGGACAGGTCAGCTCCACGCACCACGTTGGCGGCTGGTAGTTGATGCCAACCTGTTGGGAAGGAAAGGACGAAAGCATTTGCAGAAGTTTCAATATTTCTCAGTTGTGTTTGCAGAATAATCCTCAACGTCTCATTCACACACTCACATGCACACTCACACACACACACGCACATGCACACGCACATGGAAATCCGTCACCGTGATTAGTCAGCTGTCTGACAAACACGGAAACCAGTCACCATGGGTTGGATAGCCAACTCTATCCATGGAAGTGTTGGTTATGATAACCTCTTTCCAAGGATTCCAGACTCCAAGGACTCCCCATCGACTAACAACTGAGTCTTAACTTTTCTTGCAGTCCTGTCTTGCCTGGGAATCAATCCCAAGTTGTCCGGCTAGTGAGGCGAGTGCTCTAACCACTAATGTGGGTCACCATGGCCTTCTGTATCAAAGATGAAGACCCACCCCCAAAGAAAAAGGTTAAGTTTGACCAACTCAGTTGAAATTTCAAGCCAATATTCACTGACCTTGAACCCAGTTGGACACTAATCAACGAATTCAATGGAACTTTTGGTCTTGATGGTGATGATGGAAGCGTTGACATCCTTGGGCACCATGGCACCTCAGCATGCAGCAGGCCATGTTCTTGCCCTGTCGTGTCACACCACTATGGCTGGCTGGCTCAAAGCAGACATTGGTGATCTCCGCCACAGACAGCTGCCCATGGTAAGCCTTCTCGGCTGAGATAACTGGGGCGTAGACAACCAGCGGGAAGTGGATGCAGGGATAGGGCACCAGGTTGGTCTGGAACACCATCAGGTCCACGTTAAAGGCCATCAAACTACAGCGAGGTCATGATGGACGAGACTATCTGCCCAATCAGCCGATCCAGGTTGGTGTAGTTTGGGCTGTCAATGTCAAGGTTACAGCAACACATATCATAAATGTCCTCGTTGTCGACAATTAAGGTGCGTCCGTGTGATCCAGGGTGCTGTGTGTGGCAAGGACAGAGTTGTAAGGGTCCACCAAGTGTCATGCTTTGTTGTTGTCGTTGTTGGATTTCTGTCGCAACTGAAAGGAACATTAATCACTCAGGGTTTGTGCGCAGTGATGCCCCACAAGTCTCCGAACATCAAGTGACAAAGTCAAACATCGGCCATTTCTAACATCTCTTACTCACCATTCTGTCTTGCTCTCCCTCTCCCTTGATCTTTCTCTCGCTTTTTCACTCTCTTATTCTCTCACTCTCTTCTTCTCTTGTTCTCTCCCCTCGGGCTCTAAGTTTGCTGCCAATTCCATCGGAGGAGCCCCCGAGTAACTCCATTTATAGGCTAGCTCTCAGGATACACTCTGCCACTCATCATAAAGTCAACAAGTGTCACTTGGAAAGCAAACGACGAATAATCAATCATTGATTCATTTAATCACCAATAGGCAATAGAGATCCTACACCCAACTACCCTACCACCCCGTGGACTTACAATTCAGCTAACCCACGATTTTAACCCACCAACTCCTGTCCTCGTCACCATTTTTTTCTTCGTCTTTCTCGCCCTGCCTCCCTCCCCCACTCTCTGTTAGTCCTTGAAAGTCTCTCCCTCCCAACCTGCCCCAGAGTTCTGAAGAAGGGAGGTGGTCCTGAAATGTTGATTTGCTTACTTGTCTCCATAGATACTGGAGAAACTGATACTGCCCCCCCCCCCCCCCCCCCACCCCGACCCCCTCCTCCCAGATGCCAACTCTCAGCTCCTGTTGTTGTTAAGAATTTTGCCCATTGATGACCCATGACTCCAGTGACACAGTCAAAGACTAGCCATTTCTATCTTGCACTTCCAACTGGCCTGTGTATCTCTCTCTCCCCTCCTGATCTCATTCACACTCTCTCGATCTCTCGCACTCCAGTTCTCACTCATCGTTCTCCATATTTGGTGCCAAGCTGTCAGATGAGACCTCACATGACTCTTATTATAGGTTGGCTCTCAGAACTGTTGAATCCGATATTTGTGTGGTATTATTTCTCTATCTATTAGAAAACACTTCAAACAGATAATTAGAATGTGCTTTATTAATACGATACTAGTAAAGGAGAGGAGAATATGCGTCTCTCAATGGGAGTCGCTCTTGTCCTCTGAGTTTGGAACAGTCCAACTCCTCCTTTTATACACTTAAAACAATACACCATGTATTAGTTGAATTACAGAGGGAATGGACAGAAACGAATGCTACCTTGACACACGTAATTACTTATCAAAGTCACATGTAGATAAGTATAGCTGCTGGCGTCAGTGGTACCACCCGGCTCAAGGACGCCTGTCTGTTCGCGTGAGAAATGAGTGTTGACTAGACCTTCTTTGAATACCAAGATAATGAGAGTTCTTTTAGTTCAATTATCACAATATTAGTTCTAATTATAATATAATTTGATCACACATGGGTATATGTTTAATTATACTTCCACAGGACACACTCAGCCGCTCATTGATCCATCATAAACATAATTTGAAGACCAAGCAAAACAACAAGCAAAGAATCAACCAGCCAATCAATCAACGAGCCAACAAAGCAATTGAGATCTTACCCAACTACCCATCCACTCCTTTTTTTTTAAGATTCACAGATTCATAGAATTTTACGGCACAAAAGGAGGCCATTCGGCCCATCTAGTCTGTGCCGGCTCTTTCAAAAGAGCGATTCAATCCCACTGCCCTGCCCGCTCCCCATAGCCTAATAGACCTGTTCTCCCTAAATAAAGATCTAATTCCCTTTTAAAAGTTGTTATCGAATCAGCCTCCACCACCTTTTCAGGCAATGCATTCCAGATTCGAACAACTTGCTGAGTGAAAAAAATTCTCCTCAGCTCCCCTCTGCTTCGCTTTGAAACTATTTTAAATCTGTGACCACGAGTCACAGATTTGCCCACGAGTGGAAATAGTTTTTCTCTATTTGCCCTGTCGAAACCCCTCATGATCTTATAAACCTCTATTAGGTCTCCCCTCAATCTTCTCTGTTCCAGAGAGAATAACCCTAGCCTATCTAGCCTCTCCTCATAGCTGAAGTCCCTCAATCCTGGCACCATCCTAGTAAATCTTCTTTGTACCCTTTCCAATGTCTTCACATCCTTTCTATAGTGTGGTGACCAGAATTGTAAACAGTACTGTAGTTGAGGCCTCACCAAAGTTTTATAGAGGTTAGTCAGCACTTCCTGACTTTTGTACTCTATACCCCTAGTTATAAAGCCTAGTATCCCTTTGTATTACACTTCACTCAACAGTGGATCCTATGAAGCACTTTGAGATGTCTAGAAGGTGGTGTGCCAAATTCAAGGATTATCGTTATTATTATAATAGTGGGACATCCATGCAAAGCAAAGAGAGGGCATTGTACAAGTGTCATGTGTTATTGTTGTTATTGGCGTCCTCTCGACGGGGTTTTCTGTCGCAACTCAAAGGAACTTTAATTACTCAGGGTTTGTGTACAGTGATGCCCCACGACTCTGTGAACATCAAGTGACAGGGTCAAACATTGTCCATTTCTAAGACCTCTGACTCACCATTTAGTCTTGTACTCCCTCCCTCTCAATCTCTCTCTTGTTCTGTCTCTCATTCTCATTTTCTCTTGTTGGCCTCTCACTCTCACACTCTCTCACGCTCTGGCTTTCTTATTCTGCTGCTCCCTTGCTCTCTCTCTCATTGATCTCCATGTTTGCGGCCAATCTGGCAGAGGAGACCGCCAGTGACGTTGGCTCTCAGGACACACTCAGCCGCTCATTGATCCATCATAAAGCAACACAATCATCACTAGGACATTATAACCAATCAATCAATCAATCCATCAGTCAGTCAGTCAACAAACTCAAAAGCGCTATATCAAATGCAAGGATTATTATTATTATTATTATTATTACTGAGCTCCTGGCCTGACTGTTCAGCACTTTTCTCATCGGGGCGATTGGTATTGCAAGCAAGTGAGACACACACACAGACAGACATGCCGCACACACACAAACACATACACCCACACAAACACATATCCAAGGGCCTGATAATAATCTCTCAAGTAAACAATACTTTGATCACTTCAACCCATGGCTCTTTGTGGGGACATCACTGTGCACAATTGGCCCACAAAATACACAGTCACTCCACTTTACAATGTGCCCTATGAAGTGCTTTGAGACCTCTCGGTGACGTGCTAAGATTCAGTGTCAAATGACAGTTTCACTATTATTATAAGAATGAATTGTTCTTACCTTTTGTGTCTGTGTCCAAGTGGTGGATTCATGTTGGGGCCTCTTGTAGCCTACAATTTTGGTGGTAGAGGGGGTCGAATGGCGGGGGGGAGGAAGGGGGAGGGAAGGTAAAGGGGCAAGGCGGAAAGGAAACAGCAACAGCAAAACTACACTTGTAATAGCACCTCTCGTGTTGGGAGAATGGCCCAAGGCGCTGGACAGTCAGTGCTTCAGAGCCAAGCATGGAGCAGTTGATAGCCTGCAGAGTGGAGGGGGCGGGCAGGTTGGTAGTGGGTTAGGAGGTCGCAGAGGTAGGATGTGGCAAGGTCACTGAGGGCTTGAAAGGTGAGGGACAGGAATGAATCTCACTCAAAGGGGTTTGAATTTATATAATTTTCTACACCAGATTGCTGTGGATGCTCAGTCACTGAACATACTCAAGACTGAGATTGGTTGGCAGTGTTTTGAAAGCTAAATTTATTATCTAAGGGATATGGGATAGGTCGGGTAAATTGAATTAGGAAAGGCGACCAGTCATGATCTCATTGTGGAGTCCTTTAGCTCACTGGTTACAGCAATCCCTCGTCTTATAAATGAGAGATTTGGGTTCAATTCCTGGCAGGTCAGGACAGGGCGAAACCTTGGGCAAGTTTCCTTATTCCACACATCTAATAATAGTCTCTCCCCAAAAAAAGGGGTCATTTGAATCCGCGACTATTGGTGGCACACTACTGTGTCCAATTGGCTGCCGTGTTTCGCCCACAAATATAACGTCAATTCACTGTACAGTATATTCTGTGAAGAGCTTTGGGACATCTAGAAGACATGAAAAGCACCATATTAAATGCAAGGATTATTATTATTATGAAATGGTGAGGCAACCTTGAGGGGCTGAATGTCCTACTCCTACACCTGCTCCTACTTCTTATGCACTTATGTTCTCTTAAAGAGGGGAGAGGTAGAGTTCTAAAAGATAAAGGGGTTAAGGTATTATGGGGATAGGGGCAGGTAAATGGAATTAGGAAAGAAGATCAGCCATGAGCTTATTGTGGAGTGTTGTGATTAGAGCGCTCGCCTTACAAGCGAGAGACCAGGTTTTGATTCCTGGAAGGTCAGGTCAAAACCTTGGGCAAGTTTCCTTACTCTACACATCTAATAATAATCCCTCCAAGTAAAAATCAATAATAACTTGGTCACTTCAACCCACGACTGTTTGTGGGGACTTTGCTGTGCTCAATTGGCTGCTGCGTTCCGCTCTCCTGCAAATATAAAGTCAATTCACTTTCAAGCCTGTTCTATGAAGATCTCTGAGACTCCGTCCGGTGTGGAGGACGTGTATAAATCAACGTTGTTGTTGTTGTCAAGAAGAGATGACCAGGCACCATATCAAATGCAAATATCATTATTATTATTAGTACGAGGGGCTGAATGGTCTATTCCTGCTCCTACTTCTTACATTCTTATGTTCTCTTAATGGGCATAGAAGAGATGAAAGGGGAGTGGAGGAGAGGGCAGTGAATTTATGGAATTCTCTACCCCACAAGGCTTCAGTCCTTGAAGAAAACAACAACAACAAATTGCACTTATATAGCACCTTTCACATCGGGAGGACGTCCCGAAATCTGTATATTCAAGATTAAGATTGGTAAATCTTTTTAAAAAACTAAACCAATGGAGGGATATGGGCAAGTTTCCTTACTCCACACACCAAATAATAATCTCTCCAAAAAGGAAAAAATAATAAAATGTGTTACTTCAACCTAGGACTTACTGTTAGTGGGGACTCTGCTGTGTGAAATTGGCTGCCACATATCGTGCACCAATCTACACAGTCAATTCACTTCACGGTATATTCTGTCAACCTCTTTGAATCAGGGCTCCCTCTGCCTCCTCGTCCTCCTTGACCTGTCTGCTGCGTTCGACACAGTCGATCACACCATCCTCCTCCAACGTCTTTCCTCCCACCTCAACCTTCAAGGCACAGTCCTTGACTGGTTCCTTTCCTACCTGACCCACCGTTTACATTTTGTTTCTTCCAACGGTTTTTCCTCAAACCCCTGCACAGTTTCCCACGGCGTCCCTCAGGGCTCTGTCCTCGGCCCCCTCCTTTTCACCCTTTACACACTCCCTCTGGGCGATGTCATCCGCAAACATGGGGTAAATTTCCACATGTATGCGGACGACACCCAGTTGTACCTTTCTGTCTCAACCCCCAGACCATCGATGTTCTGACAGCATGTCTGTCCGACATTGAGTCCTGGACGAGGGACAACTTCCTGCAATTGAACGTGAGTAAGACCGAGGCCCTCCTGATCAGCTCAAGCCAGAGCCTCCGCACATCGGGCGCTGCCAGCCTCAACATCCAAGGCTGTACTCTCCACCTCACAAAGCCAATCAGGAACCTCGGCATCATGTTCGATCAAAAACTCTCCTTCCTCCCCCACATCCGTGCCTTGACCAGCAACGCTTATTTCCACCTGCGCAACATTGCCAGGCTCCGCAACTATCTTACCCCCCGCGCTGCCGAAACACTCGTGCACGCATACAACACCTCGAGGCTGGAATACGGAAACTCTCTCCTCGTCGGCCTCCCCAGTTCCTCCATTCACAGGCTGCAGGCCATCCCAAACTCTGCAGCTCGTGTACTATCCCGCACCCGCCTCCGCGACCATATAACCCCCACCCTCGCCCGTCTCCACTGGCTCCCCATCGTCCAGAGGATCGAATTCAAGATCCTCGTCCTCACCTTCAAGGCCTTACATGGCCTTGCCCCCGCCCTACTTAACTAATCTACTTTCCCCCTACAAGCCCACCCAGACCCTCCGTTCAGCAGGACTTGGCCTGCTCCAAGCCCCCCGCCCGAACCGCCCCACCATCGGAGGCCGGACCTTCAGTTTCTCCGCTCCCACCCTATGGAATACCATCCCCCAATCCCTCCGTCTCGTTTCTTCCCTTTCCTCTTTCAAGGCCGGTTTGAAGACTTTCCTCTTCGACCGTGCCTTTTGTTCCACTCCCCTCCCAGCTCGGGTCACAAGCCTCCTGTGCAGCGCCTTGGGACATCCTCCCGACGTGAAAGGCACTCTATAAGTGTAATTTGTTGTTGTTGTTGTTGTTGGATAAGATATAATCAGGCACCATATCAATGCAAGGATTATTATTATTATAAAATGGTGGGTCAGGCTCGAGGGTCTGAATGGCCTACTCCTGCTCCAACTTTCTATGTTCTTATATAATATTCTTATATTAGGAATGATCAGCCTTGGTCTGATTGTGGATCACCGTAGCTCAGGAACCAGGAACCATATCAAATGCAAGGATTATTATTATTATAATAAAATGGCAGAGCAGGATCGAGGGGCTGAGTGGCCAACTCCTACTTCTAGTTCATATGTTGTTATGTTCTCTTAATGGTGGGGAGATGAGACAAAAGTGCCCACCACTCCAAACAATCACATTTTCATGTAGGATCAACTCTTGGCCCAAAGCTGCAGATCGATCATAGCGTCCCACCAGCACAACATCACAGCCACCAACACTATTGGGTTGTCTGTTGACAATGCCGTACTTTGGGACTGGATCACCGTTTTCATTGAAATACACATTTTCACCATTCGAAGTTGTGAAATGTGTCGGTTTAATGTAATGTAGAAGCTGAACATTTGGAGATAAAATAAAAGCAAATAATGAACATAACCTTGAATGTACTAATCATTATTTTACTTCTTCATCTTCTTTTGCTTGAATTCCAAATGTAACCAGTACAATCAGGAACCAGTAACCAGAAAGCAGAGAGTTGTGGTGAGCGGCTACTTTTCAGACTGGAGGGAAGTGTGCAGTGGCGCCCCCCAGGGATCAGTTTTGGGACCACTGCTCTTTTTAATATATATTAATGATTTGGATTTGGGTTCAGGGAGTACTGTTTCCAAATTTGCAGATTATACTAAGTTAGTGAGAATAGTAAATAGTGAGGAGGATAGCAGCCAACTGCAAGAGGATATAGATAAAATGGTAAAGTGGGCAGACACATAGCAAATGAAGTTTAATACAGAGAAGTGTGAGGTGATACACTTTGGGAGAAGAAATTAGGGGAGGCATTATAGGCTAGATAGTACAATTTTAAAGGATGTGAAGGAACAGAGAGACCTGGGGATTTATGTTAGTGACTCTTTGAAGGCGGCAGGACAGGCAGACAAGGATGTTAAGAAGGCATATGGGATACTAGGCTTTATAACTAGGGGTATAGAGTACAAAAGTCAGGAAGTGCTGATTAACATCTATAAGACTTTGGTTAGGCCTTAGCTCGAATACTGTGTACAATTCTGGTCACCACACTTTAGGAAGGATACTCATGCATTGAGAAGGGTGCAGAGGAGATTTAGAACATAAGAATTAGGAGCAGGAGTAGGCCATTCGGCCCTTCGAACCTGCTCCACCATTCATTAAGTTCATGGTTGATCTTCTCACCTAACTCTGATTACCTGCCCTATACACATATCCCCTAATCCCTCTATTTTTCAAAAATATATCAGTCTCAGCCTTGAAAATGTTCAAGGACTGAGCATCTACAGCCTTCTGGGGTGGTGAATTCCATAAATTCACTACCGTCTGAGTGAAGAAATGTTTCCTCAACTCTGTTCTAAAAGGCTGACACTTAATTTTCAGACTGTGACCCCTGGTTAAAGATTCTCCTACCAGGGGAAACAGTCCCTCAGTGTCTACTTTATCCAGCCCTTTACGAACCTTATATGTTTCAATAAGATCCCCCCTAATTCTTCTGTACTCTAGAGAATACAGCCCTAGTTTATTCAACCTATCCTCATAGGTCAGTCCCCTCATCCCAGGAACTAACCTAGTGAATCTACGCTGCAACCCCTGTAAGGCAAGTATGTCCTTTATTAAATAAGGAGATCAAAACTGCACACAATACTCTAGGTGCGGTCTCACCAGGACCCTATACAGTTGCAGCAAGACTTCCCTACTCTTGTACTCTAAACCTTTTGCAATGAATGCTAGCATGCCGTTCCCCTTCTTAGTTGCTTGCTGCACCTGCAAACTAACTTTTTGGGACTGGTGTACAAGGACACCCAAATCCCTTTGTGTTTTTGCAGTGTCTCAAAGTGCTTGACAGGATACACTATAAAGTGTAGTGTCTGTGTTTTGTGGGCGAAATATTGTGTTGTTAAATTTTGAATTGCTGTCAGGTTTTTAATGTTTTTTGTGAAACAAACTGTTTTAACCATGTGTGTGTGTGTGTGTCATCTCTGTTTAGCTGAGGACTGCACTGTACTGTAAAACCAACATAGTGACTGACAAGCAGTTAATCAGATTGGAAACTGCAGCTGGCGCTGAGGTCTCTCAAGAGCCTGTGGTGAGAGGCGTGTCTCTGGCTCCTTCACCTGATTGGGTTCAGCTTTACACTGAGCTGAAACACCATTTTATGCCACTGATTTGATCAACACGCGACTTCTCAACCCGAGTCCTGGCAACCACAAACTTCAGGCAAATGTTTGATAGAAATACGCAGAGATTATTCTATATCTACATAAAGGCACTTTACAAATGTAATGTTGTTTTTGTAGTTACCTGTCTCAGTCAGCCTGGCTCAATCAGCTGCTGTATTCCAGCCTCATGTCAAGATTTGGAACTGACAAGGTCTAAACTGCCATTCCATTGCTTATGCTGGGTGTGTGCTGCATTGCTGGAGGTGCCGTCCCTAGGATGAGATGTTAAGCCAAGGCCTTATCTGCCTGTTAAGCCAAGGCCCTGTCTGTCTGTTCAAGAGGATCCTAAAGGTCTCGCTATTGGGAAACAGGGGAGTTTCTCCTGGTGTTCTGATCAACAATCCCAACTAAAATTGGCCACTCCCTTCATGGCTATGTGTGGGATGCCGCTGTGCACAATGTTGCTGCTGCTTTCCTCCAATAAAGTGGAATCTAATAGTTTAATGGTTAGGGCACTCATCACACAAGCGAGGTTTGATTCTGAGTTGGGCAAAACAGTTGACAAGTTTCCTCACCCTACACGCTTAGGTATACTTAACAGTACATAGGAACCCAGTTGTTAGTAGATTGGCGGATTACATTCTGAGGGTAATAATTATTTCAATAAATATAACAAAAATAATAATTTAGTCACTCAATACACAACTGCTTGTGAGACATTACTGTGCACAGATGGCTGCCACATTTTGCCCATAAAATATATGGTCAATTCACTTTACCAAACATACAGATTATTATTTTTATATTATTATAATGAACAGCAGTTGAGAGGTGATACTGACAGGGATTTCAGTAGAGGCCAAACCTACAACAACAACAACAACAACAACAACAACAACAAATTACACTTATAAAGCACCTTTCACGTCGGGAGGACGTCCCAAGGCGCTGCACAGGAGGCGTGTGACCTGAGCTGGGAGGGGAGTGTTTCACCCCTGGAAGGGGTGAAACACGTAGGGGAGGTCGAAAAATTCTGGGTGGAACAAAAGGCACGGTCGAAGAGGAAAGTCTTCAAACCGGCCTTGAAAGAGGAAAGGGAAGAAACGAGATGGAGGGATTGGGGGATGGAATTCCATAGGGTCGGAGCAGAAAAACTGAAGGTCCGGCCTCCGATGGTGGGGCGATTCGGGCGGGGGGCTTGGAGCAGGACAAGTCCTGCTGAGCGGAGGGTCCGGGTGGGCTTGTAGGGGGAGAGTAAATTGGTTAAATGGGGCGGGGCAAGGCCATGTAAGGCCTTGAAGGTGAGGACGAGGATCTTGAACGCGATCCTCTGGAGGGTGGGGAGCCAGTGGAAACGGGCGAGGGTGGGGGTTATGTGGTCACGGAGGCGGGTGCGGGATAATACACGGGCTGCAGAGTTTTGGATGACCTGCAGCCTGTGAATGGAGGAACTGGTGAGGCTGACGAGGCGAGAGTTTCCGTAGTCCAGCCTTGAGGTGATGTATGCGTGCACGAGTGTTACAAAATTGTTGTAGTGTAGTGCCTTTCACACCATATTGCACTGAGATCTCGCTTGCAAATCAAAAACCTCAGTGCTTCACGAACATCTGCTTCATGGTACATTTCCATTTAAGGGCAACTATTAGATAGAAGAGGAGATGAAAGAAACAACAAGTAATTTTAGCTATAAATGGTAATGTTACATTTCATTGGCGTATTCCATCTTGCTAAACTCCGGATCTGATACACGTGACAACCCTCTGAGTAACCAGAGTGAAGGGGTTGGTTTCTGAGTGACTTGTTGTGAATTCTGGCCTGTGAATGGATCAGGGATGTTACACATTGCTGGGGCTCCGTTAGCGCTGGGTCAGGGCATCTCATCACCACAGACGAGGCTGTGCTCGATGCTGTGGCCATTAATGGTTGGATTTCTGCTCCAGAATTGGAAATGTAAGTCCATATTTACTAGCCACGTATGTTCTTTACCAATACCCTGGTCTCTGGAGCACACACAGCCGATTATTCAGGTCAGATCCTCATGACTGTGATCAATGGACAAGCAAATTCTCTTAATTATTCAGCTGAAATTTATCGCATTTACATTCACATCAAATATGTTGTAGAACTACAGAAGCCAAGACATTAAGAGAACAGAAGAGGCCATTCGCCTAATTGTGCCTGTGGTGACTTTAGTAAATAACAATGTTTTTAGTCCAATTTACTGGCCTTTCCCCTCAGTTTATTCCTGTCTAGATATCTACATTAGAGCATTAGAACATAATAAATGCCAGACAAACAGAGACTAAGGTCCATCTCGTTTGCCTTCCACCTTCCTGCCGGTCACATGTCCAAATCTACCTATTCGCTATATGCCATTCTGCTAAAGAAAACTAA
This sequence comes from Hydrolagus colliei, assembly GCA_035084275.1. Lineage (NCBI taxonomy): Eukaryota > Metazoa > Chordata > Chondrichthyes > Chimaeriformes > Chimaeridae > Hydrolagus > Hydrolagus colliei. The sequence continues at coordinate 983,511 of CM068744.1, read as the reverse complement.
TTTATGTTTGAAGGAATCGACGCTTCCTATTGCAACCATCTCCCTAGCAAGCAGGTTCATGTTCTACAGGTTCACTATTCGCTCACTGAAACAATGTTTGCGTAGTTTCATTCTGAAATTATCCCCTAGAACCGCAGACCTCTGGTTATACTATTCTGGACAAATAGAAACAGCTGTCATGATCTATACTGTTTTATCCCTTTAGAATCTTAAAGACAGCAATAATGTCGCCTCTCAATTTTCCAGCGTGAAGTTGCCCAATTTGCTTAGTCACTCCTCATCGTCCAATCCCTCCATTCCCTCAATCATTCTAGTTGTCCTCCTCTGTACCTCTCGATTTCTCCCACATCATCTCTGTGCTGCGGTGACCTGACCTGTACACAGTGCGCACCTTGTTGCCTTCCGAAAGTCAATATGGAATCAGTCAAAACTCCCATTTCCAGCAGGACATTTCACACCCTAACCACGCTGTGCATTGCTCCTGATCTAACTGTGGCTTGTTTGCCAATTATCTTAAATCATTGCCGTCTGGTCACTGACCATTTTCCAGTCAGTGGGAGGCCAGTCAGCCCATTGCGTCAGTTTTCTCTAAGCCGGGCGGGCACAAAGTTGGGCACATTCTGTTACTGCGTTTACCTGGCAGTAAATAGAATCCCGTTGATCAGACGATTGGCAGATTGCTTTTCCAGCGGTAGTAATCCCTTAAAAAAAAGTGGATTTGATCAGTCAATCCACGACTGTTTGTGAGACACTATTGTATGTAATTCCCTGCTGTTTTGTTGCCCACAAAATATACAGTCATTCATTCTACAGAATTAGCTGCCGCATTTTGCCCACACATATACAACAATTCACTTTACAGCATATTCTGTAAAGCTGTTTGTAATGTCTAGAAGACATGGAAAGCGCTACATCAAATGCAAGAATTATTATTATTATATTTTGGAGTTCCATAGCTCAGTGGTTAGAGCACTCGCCTTACAAGCAAGAGACCTGGATTCAATACCAGCAAGGGCGAAACCTTGGGCAAGTTTCCTTACTTCACATGCCTGATAATAATCCCTCAATAAATAAACAATAATAAATTGGACATATCAATCCACAACTATTTGTGGGATACTGCTGCGCACAATTAGCTGCCGTGTTTCGCCCATATATATATAGTCAATTCACTTTACGGTATATGCTGAAGTGCTTTGAGATGTCCAGAAGACATGATAAGGCGCTCTTATCAAATTCAACAATTATTAATATGTGAAATGCTTTGAGACATCTCAAACATGTGATAAGGCACTGTATCGAACAAAATAATAATTATTATTTGCTTCCACTTCTCCCACAGTCTGTTCTATTGATTCTACACGCAGTATTTATTTAATTCCCTTTTGAAAGTTTTTGTGCATTATTTTCCGATCACTGCTTGTGGTGGCGCTCACTGTGCACGGGAACACAACGTGTAAAATGGTCTCTCTCTAGCTTTCTGTTTTGATGCTGAACCAGGGAAAAAAACTGCTTGTATTTTAGGGGGAAATTTACCACTTTTGTTGACAGATTTCATGTGATAATTGTGAAATTTTCTAACCCCAATAAATTCACTTGTCCCCTTTGTATCTCATGAAAATCCCTCCTGCTGCTGAACACGCTTGTCTGCTCTCTTCACAAACCTCAGTATCTCATGAAAGGGGCTTCAGTTTCTTTAGTTTCTTTATCACAAGTGAAATGTAGAGCAGAGTTCTTTGTGGAGTATATTCATTCCTTTTCATTACAATTTCTTTAAAATAATATTTTTGTTTAATTTTCCATTCATCATTGAAAACAATATTTGAATTAAATAGAAACAGCGTATTTATTAAATGCTGAAGAGGTGTAATTAAATATTATCACAAGCTTTCAAATACATTGAATTTTATTCAAAAAATCAGATGTGCGTAGAAGGAGTGACACATAACCTTGCTCTTATGAATTCCTTGTATATTAGGGATAAATTAGTCATTTTTCTTAACATATTGGACATGATAATTGTGAAGTTGTTTGACCCAAATCATTTTTACACTAAACCAGTAATCCACTTTCACAAATTTGTGGGTTTTTTCTGTTGGAAAATTTGTTGCATGAAATAATTCTGAGAAAATTTTAAAGTTGTTTAGAGTATTTGTGGGCGAAAATTGGCAGGCAATTGCCCACAGCAGTGACCCACAAACAGTCATAGATTGAAATGAGAAGCTAATTTTTTTTTGAGGGTCTATTATCAGGTATTTGGAGTAATGAAACTTGCCCAAGGTTTCACACTGATCTGCCTGGAATCGAATCCAGGTCTGTTGCTTAGTCAGAGGTCACAAATTAAAAATAATTATACAAAGAATTGAAAGCTAGTTTCAAAAACATATTTGCACAGATGATGGTGAATATGTGGAGTTCTCTGCCACAACATAATAAATATATTTTTTTTAAATGGTGTTTGATAAAGCGGCTTATCTTATCATGTCTTTCAGATGTTTTGCTAAGCGCTTCAGAGGAAACACTGTAAAGTACATTGTGGACAAAATTACAACAACAAATTGCATTTATTCAGCTCCTTTCAAGTTGGGAGAATGTCCCCGGTCCCAGTGAAGCAGTTTTACTTGAACTCGGGATGGGATTTGGAGGGGTGGGATATAATAATAATGATAATAATGATAATAATAATAATAACAATAATCCTTCCATTTGATATAGCGCTTTCCACATTTTATCAATGTCTCAAAGCGCTTCACAGAATATACTGTAAAGTGAATTGACTGTATATTTGTGAGCGAATCATGGCAGCCAATTGCACACGACAGCGTTCCCCCCCCCCCACAAACAGTCGTGGATTGAAATGACCGATTTTTATTATTGTGTTTTTTTGGAGGGATTATTATTAGGCGCGAGAGTGTGTGTGGAGTAAGGAAACTTGCCCAAGGTTTCGCCCTGATCTGCCTGGATTCGAACACAGGTCTCACGCTTGTAAGGCGAGCGCTCTAACCACTGATCTACAGGAGCTACTGTAAGCAGCTGACAGCTGTGTTTCCACCACAACATGTACAGTCACTCCACTTTATAGTATATTCTGTGAAGCACTTTGTGGCATTTCCACAGCATGAGAAGGTGTCATATCAAGGGCAAGGATTATAATTATTATTTAAAAGAGAGGAGGAGGATGTTGAGCTTGATCTGTTGGGGAACAGAGAGCGAGTGTATCAGGTGACAGAGCCTGCTGAAGGAGAGGACACGAGCTGCAGAGACCTGAACAGTCTGTAGCTTGTGGAGGGAAGATCTGGGAAGCCCAGAGAGTTGGTGAAGTGAAGCCGAGATGTGAGCAGCATCAATAAGGATGATGGTGGTCCCAGATATAAAATGTGTAAAGGTTTACAGCACAGCAGGAGGCTGTTGTGTGGAAAGGCTTTCTGATCTTTGTCAGCCTCACTCTCCTAGCTCCCCCAACACGCTCACGGAGTAAACAGGTAAAATAAGTGATGAATGTAATTTAATTTAATCTGTAGCCTTTATTCCAAAATGTTTTATTTTAAAAGATGCTTTATTTAAAAAGGTGTTTTATTTTAAAAGCTACTTTATTTTAAAAGCATCTTGCAAATTAAGCCTAAAATAACAGCAACAAAGTTACATATCTAGAGCGCCTTTCACATCGGGAGGACCTCCCAAGGTGCTGGGACGAACATTTTTCCTCAATTTGGCAAAATTATTTGCTACAGTCTATTCATATCCCATAAAATAAACAGTCACTAAACTTTGCAGTGTATACTGTAAAGCACTTTGAGACATCTGAACAATGCAATAAGGAGCTATGTTAGGCTCTAGGATTATTACATAAATGGCGATGAATTGGTGACTATTTAATGATTGAAATGTTTTTAGGTATAAATGGTAATTAAATCATGGTTATATTTTACTGATAAATGTAGGTTAGTTCATGATATTTTAGATGTAAATGGTAAGGAGTTGATCATTATATTATTTGTATCAGTGATGATGAGTTCCAGAACCAAACTCCTCACCCGCACCAAACTTCATACCCCCATTGCCCCAGTCCTTGCCCAATGGCTCTGAATCTCCGTCACAGAGCAGATTGACTTCAAGATCCTCCATTCCTCTGCATCTCCCTTCCTCTCTAACCCCCAGTCTCCTCACAGCAGTACCCGCTGCCTCGAATCTGCTGTGTCCGGCCTCCTCCTTGTCCCCGAATCCTCAGCTCCACTATCGGCAGTTATGCTATTAGCCAATACACCCCGAAACTTTGGAAATCTCTCCCTCAACCCATTCGCCTCATCCCCTCCTTCCCGATTTTATATTTTGTGAAGCACTTTGAGACAACTGGAAGTCGTGAGAAGCACTATATTAAATACAATAATTATTATTATTGATACTTTCCCTTTGACCGCTCCTACGGTCACCTTCCCCCTCCCCCTGTCTCAGCCTCAGGCTCCGGCAATATTAAGCGCTTTGCGACGCCACAAGGAGGGCGTGGCCACCTCCATACCGTTGTCACCTCTCGGCTGGACTATTCCAATGCCCTCCTCCCCGGTCTCCCCTCCACCACAATCCATAAAAACCAACTCATTCAAAACTCTGTCGCCCACGTACTCACCCGCACCAACCTTCGCTCCCCCATTACCCCAGTCCTTGCCAGACTTCACTGGCTCCCTATCCCTGAGTGGATCGAATTAAAGATTCTTACTCTTGTTCTCAAATCTCTCCACTCCTCTGCAACCCCCTACCTCTCCAACCTCCTCTCTCCTCAAACTGCCTTCGCTCCTCTGGGTCTGGCCTCCTCCATGTCCCCCCAAATCCTCCGCTCCACCCTCGGCGGCCGTGCCTTCAGCCAATATGCCCCAAGGCTCTGGAACTCCCTTCCTCACTCCCTTCCCCTCGTCCCCTCTCTTCCCAGTTTCAGGTCACAGCTAAAGACCTTTCTCTTCGACTGTACAAACAAACAAACAAACAAACAAACAAAACTTACATTTATATAGCGCCTTTCACGTCGAGAGGACATCCCAAGGCGCTGTACAGTCAGGTAGGACAAGATACGTTTCTCATGTCACCTTTCTGCCCCTGCCCCTGGCTCAGTCCTGGGATCCGCTATTGTGAAGCGCTCTGAGACACCGCCCGGGGTGGAGGGCGCTATGTACAGCAAAGTTGTTGTTCGAGTGCGCTATATAAATGCTGGTTGTTGTTACTGTCGACTAAATTGTTTTATATATTTTGATATCTGTGAGGGACCTGAAATTTTATGTGGCACATTATGTATCTCTGGAGTTCGGTAGCTCAGTGGTTAGAGTACTTGTCTTACAAGCATGAGATCTGTGTTGGAATCCAAGTAAATCAGGGCAAAATATTGGGCAAGTTTCATTATTCCACACGCCTTATAATAATCCCTCCCCCCCAAAAAAAAACTGGTCATTTCAATCCCCGACTGTTTGTGGGACGCTGCTGTGCGCAATTGGCTGCTGCATTTTCGCCCACAAATATACAGTCAATTCACTTTGCAGTATATTCTGTGAAGGGCTTAGAGACGTCTTGAAGACATGAGAGATGCTATATCAAAATGCAAGGATTATTATTATTATTCTATTTATTAATGTGCAGCTGGCTGCTGTTGATTTTATGGTAATTATTTCACTTGGGAGGTTAGTTGAATTGCTCTATGTAACAAGTGATGAGTGTCAGTTTGTTCCCGGTGTGAGAATCTGTGTTGATGTGAAATGTGATGTATAAACAGTGAGGTTCCTCACTCTGCTCTCAGTGGGGCCATCAATCAGCAATAAAACTGCTGACGGTTTAACGGCTTTTGGGGAGATGTGTCTGTGGTTTCCCCATTTCAGACGTCGCTGGGGCTCAGTCTGACAGAACTGCTACAGCTTCACTGTGTTTGTGTGTGTCTGTGTGTCTATGTAGTTTTCTCCGCATATCAGTGTGTTTCTCTATGTACCTGTATGTATGTATGTCTCACTGTGTCGGTCTTGTATGTGTTGGTCTGTTGGTTTGTGTGTGGAGCTGAGTGTGTGAATATGTATGCTTCCATTTGTATATCTGTGTGTGTGTGTGCTTCCATTTGTATATCTGTGTGTGAATGTCCTTATTAAATGTAAGAACATAACAACATAAGAAATGCGAGACAGAAAAAGACCGAAAGTTCAATCAACAACAACAACAACATCGATTTATAAAGCGCCCTCCACGCCGGACTAGGAGCACTTCACAATAACGGATCCCAGGACCGAGGCAGGGTCAGGAAGGTGACCAAAGGCGCGGTCAAAGAGAAAGGTCTTCAGCTGTGACCTGAAACTGGGAAGAGAGGGGGAGAGGTGAAGGGAGTGAGGAAGGGAGTTCCAGAGCCTCGGGGCGTAGTGGCTGAAGGCACGGCCGCCGAGGGTGGAGCGGAGGATTCGGGGAGACATGGAGGAGGCCAGACCCAGAGGAGCGAAGGCAGCGGGTGCTGGGTTGGGGGGAGAGGAGATCAGAGAGATAGGGGGGTGCAGAGGAGTGGAGGGATTTGAAAACAAGGGTGAGGATCTTGAAGTCGATCCTCTCTGGGACAGGGAGCCAGTGAAGTCTGGCAAGGACTGGGGTAATGGGGGAGCGGAGTTTGGAGTGGGTGAGTATGTGGGCGGCAGAGTTCTGGATTAGCTGGACTCTGTGGATTGTGGTGGAGGGGAGACCGGAGAGGAGGGCGTTGCAATAGTCCAGCCGAGAGGTGACAAAGGCCTGGACCAGGGTTTCAGTGGCTTTTGAGGTGAGGTATCAAGGCCGTACGCAGGGGGGGTGCGACGGGTGCGTACGCACCCCCCCAAATTATAAAAGGTCCACATTTTCCGGGGTAGAGAATTGTATTTTTTATCAAATTTAAATACCAAGTAAATTTATTGAACATTTGAGTAACAATCAGTTCTTCAAAACTATGTATAAATTATAAACTCACATCTTTGAATGATTTAGTATTAATATAAAATTATCGAGTCGCGCACCAGAATCGGCGTCTACCCCAAAACATACCGCGTCGATAGACCAGTCCATGACGCGGCGAGTCTGTGACTCGTGATTGGATAAACATAGGCGCCAAGACTCAAATCCTCGTTTGGAAATCATCCCGTAAACAGCCACAAGGGGCAGCACCACTTCTGGAAGTTAAATCATCTTTTAATCTGATCACCGTAAGTAAAAATGACTCAAGTTTTGAGAGGTGTGACTGTAATGATAGCAAACAATGACAACATATTTACAAGATTCTGAGAAATTAAAGCTTTTGAGAACCCAACAAAAAAGTTATTTGTGTCTGGACGGGAATGCCTATCTTTAAAAAAGATACTCATGGATGTAAGCCTATGCTTTAGCGCCTATTCCACGTGGTGTGTCAATCGGAAATCATCCCGTATACAGTCACTACATAAAAAGGTAGCAACACTTTGTGGAAGCTGAAATCGTATTTTAATCTGATAAATGTAAGTAAAAATGACTTAAGTTTTGATAGGCGTGTTTCTGAAATATCACGTTTCTTGTTTTGTCTTGATTATCACATTTGATTTATATTATTAAAGATGTATTCCTGTAATTAAAAATTGCTTTTAGAGACGTCCACTGGCATGCAAAAAAAATATGACCGCAAAGATAAACAGTGCGACTTTATTTCACATTCAGTTTTGTACCCAGAGTGAAAAAACATCAATGTCGCACGAATTTGGCATAAAAATAGTTTCATCATCATCTGATCGAGCGAACTCTGGCATTGACAACCACACTTCTGCACTGATCCCTTCTCTCCACGCAGCCTGACTCCCGCCTGCCAACACCCCAATCGCGCTCCAGAGTATCGATGTAGGTTAGGGTCGGTCTACCTCGTGTTCTGTGACCGTGCAATGGTTCCCATAGGACAGTAGGACTATGGACAGTTTCCTCCCGGCTTCTCCAGCTATGTCCGCTAAACCTAAGACGCCTCTGCAGTAATGTCTGTGATACCAGTGTGGTAGTGAACCATATAGCTCACTATTTGTCAGATGCTGTCGCCAGTAAACGTTCAGGGCGGCTCTTAGAAGCCTGGTATATACCTCACGAGTCACCTAATCTCCTGATCTTCTGAACCGATTAAATAAGACCTCAAACTGTGTAAAACGTCGGAGCCTGGAGGGGGCTTCGGGGGCAGCCCCCAAGCCCCCGGTCATTGTTGGTCCCATCACTAGCAATTCGCACCCCCCCAAAAAAAATCCTGCGTACGGCCCTGGGTATTGCCGGAGACGGGAGATCCATCTGAGGTGGTAGAAGGCGGTGCTGGTGAGGGACCGGATGTGGGGGAGGAAGGACAGTTGGGGGGCGAACCTGATGCCAAGGTTGTGCACAGGTTGGGAGAGTTTTTGGGGCCAGGCCGGGAAGGTGGAGGAGGTGAGAGCCGTGTGAATGGAGACGTTGACGAGAGCCAAGGAGTATGGCCTCCGTCTTGTCCACATTCAGCTGCAGGAAGTTTGTGCTCATCCAGCCCCTGATGTGTGACAGGCAGCTGACAGAACATCAGGGGACTGGGGGTCACAGAGTGAAGTGGAGAAGTAGAGTTGGGTGTCATCCGCGTACATGTGGAAGTGTGCCCCATGTCTGTGGATGACATCTCCAAGAGGGAGCGTGTAGATGAGGAAGAGGAGGGGGCCAAGGATGGATCCCTGGGGTACCCCGCAGGTAACTGGGTGAGAGCGGGAGGACAAGCCATTGTGGAGATGTGCTGCTGGCAGTTTGTGAGGTAGGGACTCGAACCAGGTGAGTGCGGTCCCACTGAGGTGGATGACGGAGGACAGGGGGTGGGGGAGGATGGTCTGGTCGACTGTGTCGAACACAGCCGACAGGTCCAGGAGGATAAGGAGGCAGAGGGAGCCCTGGTCGCAGATACAGAGGACGTTGTTTGTGACTTTCACAAGCGCAGTCTCTGTACTGTGGGCAGGGCGGAAACAGGACTGGAGGGGTTCGAGGAGGGAGTGGGAGGAGAGGTGGGCGCGGAGTTTAGTTTGGAATCCAGTTCACCTTCTTGCCAGTTATATGTGCATGTATATTCTGTGCTACTTAGAATGTTATTTCCTAAAATAAAATTAATCTGTGTTTGAAGGAATCTACTCTTCCTGCTTCAACTGTCTCCCTGGAGAGCCTGTTCCACATGTTCACTATTTGCTCACTGTTATAATGTTTGTCTAGATTAATTCTGAATTTACACTGCTTGAATTGCAGCTCATGTCCTCTGATTTTACTATTCTGGACAAGTAGAAGTTTTAAATACAGTCATAATATCACCTCTCAATCTTCCAACAACAGCACAATTACACTTGTATAGCTCCTTTCATGTTACGAGGATGTTACAAGGCGCTGGACAGTCATTGTTCCAGCGTGAAATACTCAATTTACTTAGTGGCTCCTCATAGTTCAATCCTTCCATTACCTCAATTATTTTGCTTGTCCTCCCCTGTATATTTTCGATTTCTCCAATATCGTGCTCACACTGCGGGAGTCAGAACTGTACACAGTTCTCTCAGTAAGTTCTCACCAATCGTTTATACAGTGGCAGGTTTATCCCACTATTTTGGCTTGTTATTGATATCTGAAATCATCCCAATATCTGGTTTGCTTTACTCACTGCCACAGGGCATTGTTGGGAGAAATTCAATTTATGGTCAATCAGGGACCCAGGTCCAGGTATGTCTACATAACAATCTTAATTTGTTAGTCTTTCGTATGGGACCTTCAACCAGGCGGATATTAAAGATTCTGTGATGTTATTGATGAAGAGAAGAGAGTTGTTCTTTGTTTCCTGGCCAGCAATATCCAGACTATGTCTTTGTGTGGGACACTGCTGTGTGCAATTGGGTCCAGATTTGGTTCACAAAATATACAGTCACCACACTTTAAAATATATTCTACGAAAGACTTTGAGACATTTCTACAATGTGCTAAGGCCGTCATACAAAAGATTAAAAGGGTTAAACACGTGATTTAAACTGCTAAACGCGTGGCTGAAAGTGTTGTGTGGGAGGCCAGGAGTTTCATTTTATGGCCCATTGGCAGCAGTATTGGGGAGCTGTTCAATTGGGATGGGCCACACCTAATCCAGGCTGGGACCAATATCCTGGTCAAATGAATAACTGGGGGTTAGACAGAGCATTAAACTAATAAGGGCGGGGAGGGAAGGTTGTGGTTAAATGTAAACCGACAAAGCAAAGAAAAGTCAAGGCTGTAAAACACCGTAGTGACTTGCAGGATGAAGAACAGACTGTGTTAAGTAGGGACAAAGAGTTCAACAAAGTAAATAGGGCACTAATGAGCAGGGGAAATAGTAAAAAGTTAGAATTAAAGGCACTACAACTGAATACACAAAGCATTCATAGTTAGACAAATTAATGACACAACTAGACATACATGTAAATGGTTATGATCTACTAGCCATTACTGAGACGTGGTTACAGGGAGACCAAGGTTGGGAGCTAAACATTCCGGGGTATTTGACATATAGGAAAGATAGGTAACATGGAAAACAAGGTGGTATATTAGCCCTGCTACTAAGGGATGACATAAAAACAGTGGAGAGGAAGGATCTTAAATTAGAAAATCCAGATGGAGAATCAGTATGGGTGGAGCTAAAAAACAATAAGGTAAGAATTTTAAAAAATAAATTTCTAAAGGGTAAAGGGATTAAGGGATATGGGGATGAGGTGAGGAGATGGAGTTAAGACAGGAGATCAGCCATGATCTTATCGAATGGCGGGGCAGGCTCGAGGGGCTGAATGGCCTACTCCTGCTCCTAATTCTTATGTTCTTATGTTCTTAAAATGGCAGAGTCATTAAACAAATATTTTGCTCCTGTATTCACGTTAGAAGATTCTGAAAACATACCTAAAATAGTGGGAATCCAGAGACTAATGTTAGTGAGGAACTTAAAGAAATTAATATCAGTAGAGAATTGGTACTAGAAAAATTGATGGGACTAAAAACTGCTGAATCCCCTGTATCTGATGATCTGCATGGTAGGGATGGTAGGGGCTGCTTCTTTTAAAGTGTATGCATTGTTCTTCATTTTCCAAAATGTGTTGGATTCTGGAAAGGTTCCCATTGATTGGAAGATCGTAAACAATGTCCTCCCCAATGTGAAAGGCACTGTACAACATGTAAGGTTTATTTTATTATACACTGTTATGTTATATAAGATTAATTGATTTCAAGATCCTCACACTTACCTACAAACCATGTCACACACTGAGAGGTCCCCACTCCTCTAACTTGCTCACACCCCACTGCTCTACCTGCCCATTGACTTAGCCAGTTCAGGCCAAATGTGTGTCCTTCACTGCCCCCAACTCCACCCTCACTGGCTATACTTTCAGCTACTATGGCTGCCCCTCTGATACTCTCTGTCTCCATGTCTCCATCTTGTCTCCTCTTTCCAGTCTCCTGATCACACCTGAAGACTTTTCCTCTTCAGTTGTTTTACTGTCACCTTACCTTTCTCCCTGTTTCCAAATCAGCTCTACCATTTTTAAGGTCCTAACCAAACTGAAGCTCCCAGGATTATATAAATATGATGTTTCCTGGAGTGATAGGTCCACCCCTGGTCATTGTCACACCTGGAGTACAGCTCTGATCAGCCCACACCTGGAGTACAATAACAAAATTACACTTGTACAGCACCTTTCACATCAGGAGGAGGACTATGTACAGCTCTATCAGGCCACACCTGGACTAACTTTACCATTGCATTGTTTTCACATCCCTTTAACCTGTACATCACATTGAATGTTTCTGAAATTCTGTTTATTTACACACTTGTGTTTCTGATTTCAGGTGGTTATGTGGAGAGTCAGGCTCCCAGTGAAGGTGAGTGACATATTATTGATGTTGGCTGTGAAATCAGTTCACTGATTTGTGTGTAACCATGGCCCAGTCCCTACCACTGCTCCTCGCCACAGAGTGAGAGCTCCATAACATTCCCCATCACAGCCTCCAGTCCAGTGCTCCAGCCTCCACCACCTTTCCTGGCAGCCTCTTTCATTCATGAATTCCCCTCTGGTTAGCAGATATCTTAGCCTGCAGTCTGTCCTGAAATAGCCCTTCACAAACTCTAAATCTGTGTCCTCTGGTTCTCCTGCCATGATACACCCTGAACTATTGATCTGGGTTTATGTTCTCAATTCCATCTGACATTTAATTCAAATCTATAAAGTCACCTTTTCTAGGGCGAAGAGCCCCAGCCTGTGTAATCATGGCTCATCACTTGGGCCAATAGAAAAGTGCGGAATGTGACAAATGTGGGTGGTGATTGGTGATACTGAGGTACATTTTACTGCCAAACTCCATGTTTTAACTTTATGGATATAAACTAAATACTGTAGAAAGAAAGATAGGTCAAGGGTTATGGGGAGAAAGCAGGAAATTGGAATTGAAAGGATCAGTTGAGGTACAAATCAGCCATGATCTAATTAAATGGTGAAACAGGCTCAAAAGGGCTAATTAGATGCCTCCTGTGGCTGTGTTCATAAATATTGGATTGTTGTAAAAAAAACGGTTTGAACCATTTGTGGGGACCGATGGGGGGTGTGGGATGGGTGGGGGGGAGGATAGGGGGAAACACCAGCCCAGGCCCAAAGGGCTTAGAGATGCACCAAAAAACAGACACTCAGCACCAGTGTCCTGACTGTGAGGTTACAGAACCTCACCACCTCCTGCCTCTCACACACAGACAGCGACCCAGAGATACACACACTAATAGACATATTCAGAGACACAGAGAGAGATATACATTGTCAGAGAGAGAGATACACACACTTCCACACAGAAAGAATCTTAAACATGCACACATTCATAGAAGAAATACACTCACATACAGAGGAGAGAAACACAGACAGACAGACATAAAGAGGAACAAATACAGAGAGAGACATAGTCATAGGCACACACACAAATACATAGGCTACACATGAGAGAGGGGCAACCAGATAGATAGAGACAATCACAAACACAGAGAGAAACAGACTCACAAACACTTAACGAGGAGAGAGAGGAAGCAGACAGGCACTGACAAACATACAGAGAGACACACACACACACCAATACACACAGAGGACAGACACACAGACAATCTCAACAGCAGAGTCCCCCTAGTGAAGCTTACGCCGCACAGTGTATGAGTATCTGGAGCCGCTCTGGCCATGTTAGTGTTGGGTAACCAGCCGGGGGCAGAGACTTCATTATTTAACGGGTTTATAGTGGAGAGTGTTGTTTATACCCGATCCCACGGGAAAATTCCAGCCGCACTTTTCTGCTGTCTCAGCTCATGGCTCATTGCCCCGACACAGAGGATTGAGGAGCCCTACAGCTCAATGGTTAGAGTACTTGACTCGCAAGTGAGAGACCTGGCTTCAATTCCCAGCAGAGCGAAAGCTTAGGCAAGTTTTCTTACTTAACACATCTGATTATAATCCTTCAAGAAAAAAGCAATAATAAATTGGTCATTTAAATCTACGACTGTTTGTGCGCAATTAGCTGCTGCGTTTCACCCACAAAAATACAGTCAATTCATTTTACAGTATATTCTGTGAAGAGCTTTGAGATGTCTAGCAGACTTGAAAAGCACTACTGTATGCCAAATGCTAGGATTATTATCAGTCTTGTTTGTCTTCTCTCTTGTCTCTCTGCCTCAGCTGCCTTTCCAGGGAGGGGCTGAGGAGGGGTTGACTGCGCAGTGGGTGGGAAGGGAGGGGGGGTGGGAAGGGAGGGGGGGTGGGCATGGGTTGAATGTCCAATGCAGTGGTGGGTGGGAGGGGCTGCATTGTTGAATGTGACCATATTTGGATGATATTACATGGCCTGACTGATTCCCTCTCTGGGCTCCACATTCATCAAATCCAATTGGTTCCAAACTCCACCATTTATATCCTCACACACTAAGCTGTGTATCTCATCACCTCAGTCCATGCCAGGCTCAACTGATTCGCTGTCACACTCTTTATACCCACATTATCCCAGACCTTGCCAAACACTTCTGGATCCCTATCACACACACTAAACTCTATCGCCTATCACACCAGCCCTCGCCAGGCTCCACTGGCTCCCAGTCCTTGATGAACCTGACTCACATTTACGTAATTATCCACTTCAAGACCTGGCATCTCCATATCTCTGATCTCTAATCAAGCCCTTCCCTTAGGCAGCACTGGTTTCATCAACCCCCCAACCTGAGCCCCCCTCCACACACAGGCACACCACCATATGTGGCCGTTCTTGTAACCGCTATGCAATAAGAATCTAGAACTCTCTCCCTCAAGTGCGCCCATCTTGCCACTCCTTGGCCGTCTTCAGATCACAGCTAAAGACATTCCTCACTCACAATGTCAGTCCCTCTTCCCAGCTCAGCTTCAGGCTGTGTCACTCCATTACATGCTCGGAGACACCCGTCTCCCCCAGAGATTACAGTCACTGTCTGTCCATACCTGTCTGTAGCCTCTGTGACAGACCATGTGCTGGGAGAGTGGAGGTTTAAAGCGCTGTCACACGTTACTGTTATTTATTATGTTACAGAGAGTGTGGGCCTGAGGCTGGTGAATGGAGGCAGCCGCTGTGCGGGGAGAGTGGAGGTTCACTACAGAGGATATTGGGGCACTATCTACGGTCGGGGAGTTTGGGATCTGCTGGATGCTGGGGTTGTTTGCCGACAGCTGGGCTGTGGGGCCGCAGTGTCAGCTCTAGGAAACTCCTTCTTTGGAAAAGGGTCAGGAAGCGATATCACTTCTAGTGTTCACTGCAACGGCACCGAGTCTGCTCTACAGGACTGTCCCTCAGGAACATGGGGAAACTATAAATCTGATCATTCCCGTGATGTCAGTGTCATCTGCACAGGTAAACGTGTCTCCTCGTTCTCTGGGTGGGGAGGTTCATGGGACTTAATAAAGTCAATGAGAGGATTTTCACTTCACAGCATACTTGCTATTAAAATGTTTGAAAGATTTTCACAGTTATTATAGTCATGGCATTTGTAGACAGTCACTGCAGCCATGTTTGTTACGGCAATATCCCACAAACAGCCAGCAACCCAGACCAACTGTCTTTGTTTTCCTAGCAGTGTCCCCATTTGTTTATGTTTACCTGAGCCATAGAGATTTACATTATATAATAAATGATCTTCTGTTTATCAATCTTTCAAGCTGATTAAGAACTGATTTGGTGTCAGCCTATGGCTCAGCCGTTGGGTGTCACTGTCTCAGTTGGTAGCTCTCTCATCTCTCAGTATCAAGTTTGTGGTCTTAAGTTCCATATCAGGATTTACAATCCAAGTTGACAATCTATCCCAGGACTTGGTGTTGTTGTTGAGTCTCTGTAGCTCAGTGGTTAGAGACTTGGCTTACAAGCATGAGACCTGTGTTCGAATCCTGGCAGGTCAGGGTGAAATCTTGGGCAAGTTTCCTTACTCCATTCACCTGATAATAATCCCTTCCAAAAAACACAATAATAAAATTGGTAATTCCAATCCACAAGTATTTGTGCGGACGCTGCTGTGCGCCATTAGCTGCTGCATTTCACCTACAAATATACAGTCAATTCACTTTACAATATATTCTGTGAAGCGCTTTGAAATGTCCAGAAGATGTGAAAAGCACTATATCAAATGCAAGGATTATTATTATTATTATTAGTTTTTTAGAAGTGTGGACCATCAGCTCAGACATTAGACTGATGTCCAGTCTGTGTTGCAAGTAGACATAAAAAGGAGAAGGGAGTTTCTCTCCCAGTGTTCTGGCCAACAATCCCCACAAAAATGGTCATTTACTTTTGGCTGTTTGTGCAAACTGGCTGCCACATTTGCCCACAAGGTAGTACACTGTACTTTATAACAAAATATTTTGAATCACCTTGAGATGTCCTTGTGATTTGATTGGTGCAATGTTATCCATGCGTTCATCACTTCTAGGCTCAACTACGGGAACTCTCTCCTCGTCGGCCTCCCCAGCTCCTCCCTTCACAGGCTGCAGATCATTCAGAACTCTACAGCTCATGTTCTCTCCCGCACCAGGCTTCACGACCACATCACTCCCCCCCTAACCCGTCTCCACTGGCTCCCCGTCCCCCAGAGGATCCAATTCAAGATCCTTGTTCTCACCTTCAACGCCATTCATGGCCTTGCCCCCGCCTATCTCTCTGACCTACTGTCTCCCTACCAGCCTCCCCCATCCCCTCCGTTCAGCAGACTCAGGCCTGCTCCATGTCCACCGCCCTAACCACCCAACCATCGGTGGCCGGGTTTTCAGCCTCTCTGCTCCCACACTGTGGAACTCCATCCCACACCCCTCCCCCTCGCTTCCTCCCTTTCCTCCTTCAAGGCCGGTCTCAAGACGTTCCTATTTGACCGTGCCTTCTGCTCCCCTACTAACACTTCCCCCTCTCCTTCCCCTACCCCGACCCACCCCCCTCCGCTCGGGTCCCGACCCAACTCTTCAGCGCCTTGGACGTCCTCCCAACATGAAAGGCGCTCTATAAATGTAATTTTGTTGTTGTTGTTGTTAGGATTATTATTATAATTCTTACTTGGGGAAAACGAATAGTAATTGAGTTGAGAGAGATGGTATGTGGGAAGTAAAATATATAATAAATAATAATAATAATAATCCTTGCATTTGATATAGCGCTTTTCACATCTTATCGACATCTCAAAGCGCTTCACAGAATATACTATAAAGTGAATTGACTGTATATTTGTGGGCAAAATGGGCAGACTATTGCGCACAGCAGTGTCCCCCACAAACAGTCATGGATTGAAATGACCAATTTTATTATTGTGTTTTTTTTTGGAGGGATTGTTATTAGACATGTGGAGTAAGGAAACTTACCCAAGGTTTCACCCTGACCTGCCTGGATTCGATCACAGGTCTCTCGCTTGTAAGGCGAGTGCTCTAACCACTGAGCTATAGAAACTGTAAAAGGCTAAATTAAGGTGTAACTTCAAACTCTTTGTAGATTTTCCATAATCTAATACTTTGGTTGACTTGTTTGCTGGGTTGAATGACCCTGTATAGTATGGGTGTTGATTATGTTTGTTTTGCAAATGACAGGAGACACGAAACCCAGACTAGTGAACGGAGGCAGTCGGTGTGTGGGTAGAATGGAGCTGTACACTGATGGCCAATGGCACACGGTGTGTGGAGCTGCCTGGAACATTGACATGGCTGATAAGGTCTGTAAAGTGTTAGGCTGTGGATCTGCAGTGACAGCATCAGGAGATGCTCAGTTTGGAGAAGGATCAGGGCCTGTCATTGGTCAGTCTGGCTGTGGACACGAGACAGATGGTAGCGTTTTTTGTACAGGTACAGACTCCTGTGTGTGGCTGTGTGCAGGTCACTGTGTGCAAATCGCTGCCATGTTCACCTGCAAAACACACAGTCTCTCCACTTTACAGTAAATCCCTTGGAGTTTCTAAGATATCTTCATAGAATTTTTTAGGGCACAAAGGGAGGCCATTCGGCCCATCTAGTCTATATCTTGTTGATATGAATTTCACTCTGACAAACCTTAGAGTAAAACAACAGATTCAAATTAGTGAGGTGTCAGATCATCCTCTGGTTAATGTGGACAAGAGTTTGGGTTTAGTGTTAAACAAATGAAGGGACACAAACTATCCCACAGCGGGCTCTCTTGATTGCAGACAGAGACCACAGAGCATTGGCCTGAAGGTACAGCTGGTAACATCTCATTTGTGGTGTGCGAGGAGGTGAATATTATTCTGCTCAGAAGATCGTTCCTGGATAAATAATATTAAAATGTAAAACCCTGTCCTAGAGGATAGGCTTCACAATTAAAGTTGGTTTACTGGTTTAACATCCTACAGCTAAATATTGGCCAGATAGCAGCCAAACTCCTTGGCTTCCATTAATCTTCTTTCCTGCAACTCTGACCACTCATCCTCCCCAGCACTCTACCACAGACTGACTGCAACCTAGGTCTCAGGTTCAACCCACAGTTGTCCTTCCTTCACCTCATCCAGTCCCTGATCAGAATTGTCCACCAATAACCATACCTTACCCTGGATGCAGCTGAAATGCTTCTGCATTTTGCTTTAGCATCACCTGTGTCGATTATCCATATATCCTCTGGGAACATCTACCTGCTCTGGGATGCCACCCGGCATGGGGAGCGTATAAATGCAAGTTGTTATTGTTGTCGTCCTTACGCTTCTCCCCAGCTCTACTATCAACAAAATGTAGCTAATCTAAAACTCCACCATCCATTTACCCACTCTCAGTAAACTGTGGAAACCTTTTACACCAGTTCTAGCCAGGCTCAACTGGGTCCCTATCACCAAAGTATGGATATGTCCCACACACAAGTTATTTAATCCTCTGACTCCTCCGTAAGATGCTTAACCCCACCTCTTTACCCACCCCTCTTCCCTCACCCAGCACCAGCTTCCAACTCCACATACCCCACCACAAACACACACAAACTCCACCATAGATGGCTGTTCTTTCAGCCATTACACCCCGTGATTCTGTAACATCTTCCTTCAATTCCCCACCTTGTCCATTCCTTCTCCACCTTCACATCACACCTAAAGACCTTCCTCTTTGTCGGTTCCCCCCTCTCTCCCCAACTCAGCGTCAGGCTCCGTCACTGTTATCTGACGCCAACCTCTCCTCTGGAGATTACATTGCTTGTCTGTCAACACGTGTCTATAGACTTTGTTACACACAATGTGCTGAGATAGTGGAGGATTATAGCATTGTAACATTTCACTGTTATTTTCATGTTTCAGAGATTTCGGGGCTGAGAGTAGTGAAAGGCAGAAGTCGGTGTTGTGGGAGAGTAGAAATGTACACTGATGGACAATGGCACACATTGTGTGGTGCTGACTTTACCTACCAAATTGCTTATGCCACCTGCAACATTTTGCGCTGTGGAACTGCAGTGTCAGTATCAAGAAATGCTCATTTTGGAGAAGGATCGGGGCCTATCATTGGTCAGTCTGGCTGTGGACATGAGACAGATGCTGGCGTTTTCTGTTCAGGTACAAACTCCTGTGTGTAGATATGTGCAGGTCACTGTGTGCACATCACTGTGCAAATCAGCTGCTGTGCTGCTAGTACATCCCAAGGTAGGAAGGCGAATGAAGGTACGGTGAAGAAGAGGGTCTTAAAACTGGCCTTGAAGGAGGAATGGGTGGGAGCAAGGCAAAGGGGTTGTGGGATGCAGTTCCAAAGTATAAGGGCAGAGAGGTTGCTGATGGTAGGGCAGGAGATATAGAGCCTGCTGAATGGCGTGAGTGGAAGGAATACGGGGTCAACAGGTCAGAACGATAGGAAGGAACAAGACTGTGGATACCCTTGAAGGTGAGGACAAATAACTTGAATGTGATCCTCTGAGGAACGGGGAGCCAATGGAGCCAGGCGAGGGTGGAGGTAATGGGGTCCCAGAGCCTGGTGTAGGAGAGGACATGAGCGGCAGAGTTTGGGATGATCTGCAGCTTATGGAGGGAAGAGTTGGAGAGACTAACAAGGAGGTAGTTTCCATAGTCAAGCCTAGATATGCAAACATATGTATAAGAGTTTCAGCGGCCTGAAGGTTGAAGCAGTGATGTAGATGGGTGACGTTGCGGAGGTGCTGGCATGGATATGTGGGAGAAAGTACACATAACACAGCTCAGGGTCAAACAAGATAACCGGGTTCCTGACTGGATTCGTCAGGTGGAGTGTGCATACTTACATGCTGATGCTTCTGCTGCCTGAGGTGCGGAGGTGTTGGCACGAGACAATCAGGAGGGCCTCGGTTCTGCTGATGATCAGCTGCAGAATGTTGTCTCCCATCCAGGACGTGACGTCTGACGGTTAGTCTGTCCTAGAATTGATGGAGGCAGCGAGGTACAATGGGGTGTTATGTGGAAGAAAGAGGGAAGTAAAGAGGGAGGTAGAGAGAGAGTCAAAGAAGGGAGAAAAGGGGGAGCGGAAGGGGGAAGAGGAGTGAGGGCAGTAAAGGGGTGGAAAAAGTGGATCAATCAATAGCAACAAAAGTTACAACGACAACAACAACAACAAAGTCCTTGAGCTCGCCCAGCAGCCACTCCTTCTCCTCACCGTCCGCCTGGGTGATATGCTTGAGGTGGAACTGGACCTGGGAAAAGTGGGAGGTGAGGGCCAGCAGCGAAGCGTCGAGCAGCTCCCGCTGCAAACCGACCGGCTCCTCTGTGGGACTCACCATGGCACCCACCGGGGCCCAGTGGCCCCGGTGGAGGGCGCTATATAAATCAAAAGTAGTTGTTGCTGTTGAAAAATATGTTTCCTCCGTTTGTCTCTCTCTCGGTTCACTCAGTGAAGCATTCGCTGGACAAGAGCCAGACCGGCCGCCATTGTTCTCCCGCTCAGCAGTTGTTATTTTTATGTGACAGGGAGACAGGAGCTGAGGCTTGTGAATGGCAGCAGCCGGTGTGTGGGGAGAGTGGAGCTGTACACTGATGGCCAATGGCACACGGTGTGTGGAGCTGCCTGGAACATCTACACGGCTGATAATGTCTGTAAAGAGTTGGGCTGTGGATCTGCAGTGATGGTATCAGGAGATGCTCAGTTTGGAGAAGGATCAGGGCCTGTCATTGGTCAGTCTGGCTGTGGACACGAGACAGATGCTGGCGTTGTGTGTTCAGGTACAGACTCCTGTGTGTGGCTGTGTGCAGGTCACTGTGTGCAAATCGCTGCCATGTTCACCTGCAAAACACACAGTCTCTCCACTTTACAGTAAATCCTGTGCAGCCTTTGAGACATCTTGTTGATATGAATGTTAAAGTAACAAATATAGGAGCAAAACAATTACTATAAAGAAATAGATTAACATTAGTGATGTGTTGGATCATCTCCCGATTAATGCAGCGCAGGTGAGAGTGTTAACGCATGGTTGGGTTTTGTGTTACACTGATGGACACAAGCTGTCCCACAGTGAACTCTCCTGACTGCAGCCAGAGACCACAGAGCATTGGCCCGAAGGTACAGCTGGTAACATTTCATTTGTCGGGTGGGAGGAGGTGATTATCATTCTGCTCAGAAGATGGTTCCAGAGAAAACAATATTAAAATCAAAAAAGCACAATACTCACAATTACCAATGGTTAATTGGTTTAACTCCTGCAGCTAAATGTTTGCAAGGTGGTAGCCAAACTCCTTCCATTCCACCCATATCTTCTCTCCAGCAGCTCTGGCCTCCTCCACCTCCCCAATCTCTCCCTCAGACTCACCAAACCAGTGCACAAATTAAGCTTCAGGTTGTCCTTTCATCCCCACGTCATGTCCTTGACCAAGACAACCTTTCTCCACCTCTTCCATTTCCCCCCCAACAACTGCACCTTTCTCCAAATGCAGCAGATACATGCATCCATGCTTTCATCACCCCACTACCTGGATTATTTTAATCCCCTCTTTGCTGATCTCCCCAGCTCCACTATCCACATAAAGTAGCTAATTGAAAACTTCACCATTCATCTTCCATCCATATTAAGCTATGGATCCTCGTCACACCAGTTCTAGGCAGAATTAACTGGGTCCCTATCACCAACATGACTTACTTACATTTCCTACACAAATTATTTAATACCCTGGAACCTCCCTAGTTCTGCGCGCTGATTACTCCCCAACTCTCTAGCCACCCTCTTCCCTCAGCCAACAGTGCTTCCAATCACCCACCCCCCACCTCTGCCACTCATCCTCCCCACCCACCCCCAAAACACACTCCAACATAGGTGGCTGTTCTTTCAGCCTCTATGATGCCCTGCGATTCTGTAACTCCATCCTCATTTACCCACCTTGCCCCTACCTTGTTCATCTTCAGATCACACCTGAAGACCTTCCACTTTGGCCATTCCTCCCTCACTCCCCAGCTCAGTGTTAGGTTCCATCACAGTTCTGTGCTCCAAGGCACTTCCCCCTCCCCTGGAGATTCCAGTGGTTATAATAATAATAATAATTGCATTAGATATAGTGATTTTCACATCTTCTAGATTTCTGAAAGTGCTTTCTGTACTGTAACGTGAATTGACTATATTTTTTGTGGGGGAAACTCAACAGCCAATTGCGCACAGCAGTGTCCCACAAACAGTTGTGGATTGAAATGACCAATCTATTATTGTTTTTTATTGAGGGATTATTATAGGCATGTACAGACAGGAAACTTGCCCATGGTGTCACCCTATCTGGAATCAAACACAGGTCCTTTTTTTACAAGGCGAGTGCTCTAACCACTGAGCTACTAGACTCAACTTGTTGTCTGTGTTTGTTAAAGACAATGAACTAGGATAGTAGAGGTTAAAAGCAGTGTAACAGTGTCCTGTTATTTTTATGTTATAGAGAGTGTGGAGCTGAGGCTTGTGAATGGCAGCAGCCGGTGTGCAGGGAGAGTGGAGCTGTACACTGATGGCCAATGGCACACGGTGTGTGGAGCTGCCTGGAACATCTACATGGCTCATACCATCTGCATAGAGTTGGGCTGTGGATCTGCAGTGACAGTATCAGGAGAAGCTCAGTTTGGAGAAGGATCAGGGCCTGTCATTGGTCAGTCTGGCTGTGGACACGAGGCAGATGTTGGCATTTTATGTTCAGGTACAGACTCCTGTGTGTGGCTGTGCACATCAGCTGCTGAGTTCACCTACAAAACACACACACTCTCCACTTTATAGCAAATCCTGTGCAGCCTTTGAGACGCCCTGTTGATATAAATGTCACTGTGACAAATGTTACAGTAATACAATTGTTATTGGACAATAGATTAAAATTAGTGATGTGTTAGATCATCTCCTGATTAATGCAGTGCAGGCGAGAGTTTTAACGTCATGTTTGAGTTTCATGTTAAACACACTGAGGGACACGAGCTGTCCTGACTGCAGAAAGAGAGACCACAGAGCACTGGCCTGAAGGTACAGCTGGTAACATCTCACTTGTGGTGCAGGAGGAGGTGACTATCATTCTGCTGATAACATCATTCCTTGAAAAAATTCAATCTATAAAATTGTATAACACTTTCCTAGATGTTAGGATTCACAATTACAAGTGGTTTAATGGTTTCACCTTCTGCAGCTAATTGTTCACAATATTGAAGCCACTCTCCTTGGGCTTCCATCAGTATCTTGTCTCCTGTGGTTCTGCTCTCCTCAACCTCCCTGGTCTATCACTGAGATTCACTGAATTGGTGCGCAACCTAGGCTTCAGATTAGACCCACAGCTGTTTGTCCTTCAGCATATCCAGTCCCTGAAAAGCATCGACTTCCTCCACCTCCACCATTCCCACATTCATGATTGTACCTTACCAAACGTTGCAGAAACACCCAATCGTCACCTCCCAACTCATTTATTTTATTTATTTAAATGCCCTCCTCCATAGTCACCATGGCTCCACTATCCGCAAACTACATCTCATCCAAATCTCCACTGCCCACATACTCACCTGCCATAAACATCCCCATCACACCAGTCTTCTCTCGGCTTCACTGGTTACCTATCACAAAACCAATGAACATGACTCACACTTTTCACCTATTTTCGACGTCTCAAATCATTACACAGACTATACTGTACTGTGAATTGACTATATTTTGAGGGCGAAAGCTAATTTGCACACAGCAATTTCCCATAAACAGTCTTGGATTGAGTGACTAAATCATTGTTTTTTTGAAGGATTGCTATTAGCTATATGGCTTAATGAGTCTTGCTCAAGGTTTTGCCCTGCTAGGTATCAAACCCGGGTCTCTCGCTTGGGAGGATACAAGTTATAGTATGGTCTGGCACCCACTAACCAATTGACCCACTTACTCCCACTACTATGTCCGCCATCTCCCCTCAACCAGCTCCGCTCCCCCACCCTCATCCCCACCCACACATGCCACCGAGGCCGCTGATCATTCATAAGAATCAGGAGCAGGAGTAAGCCATTCGGCCCATCGAGCCTGCCCTGCCATTCAATAAGATCATGGCTGATCTATTCTAGCTCCACCTACCCACGTTATCACCATATCCCTTAATCCCTTTATCGATAAGAAATCTATCCATCTCAGTCTTGAATACGTTTAAGGACTGAGCATCCACAGTCCTTTGGGGTAGAGAATAATTCACTATCCTCTGAGTGAAGAGGAACACACACACACCTTGAGAATCTGGAACCGCAATCCCCCAAACCAACTATTCCCTCCTTGCCCATCTTTAGATCATAGCTCAAGATCTTCCTCTTTAGCTGTACCTCCTTGACTATTCCTCTAACTAGGCTTCACTACTGCACATGCCCCAAGTCACCCCTCTCCCCTCGAGATTACAGTCACTGTCTGTCAATACCTGTCTGTAGTCTCTGTGACAGACCATGTGCTGGGAGAGTGGAGGTTTAAAGCGCTGTCACACGTTACTGTTATTTATTATGTTACAGAGAGTGTGGGCCTGAGGCTGGTGAATGGAGGCAGCCGCTGTGCGGGGAGAGTGGAGGTTCACTACAGAGGATATTGGGGCACAATCTACGGTCGGGGAGTTTGGGATCTGCTGGATGCTGGGGTTGTTTGCCGACAGCTGGGCTGTGGGGCCGCAGTGTCAGCTCTAGGAAACTCCTTCTTTGGAAAAGGGTCGGGAAACGATATCACTTCTAGTGTTCACTGCAACGGCACCGAGTCTGCTCTACAGGACTGTCCCTCACAACCTTGGGGAAGTTATTTCACTGATCATTCCCGTGATGTCAGTGTCATCTGCACAGGTAAACGTGTCTCCTCGTTTTCTGGGAGGGGATGTTCAAGGGACTTAATAAAGTCAATGAGAGGATTTTCACTTCACAGCACACTTACCATTAAAACATTCCCTGATAGTTTCACTATATCCGTTGTATTTACCTGAAACATGCATGTTTTACATTATTTAATGATAAAAAAAAATGTTTGTATCAATCCTTCAAATTGATTAACAACTGATTTGGTGGCACCCAGTTCACACACATATAACGGACATAGTGACACATCTCGGGAAAATAAGGCAGTTTCTCCTGTGCACTGGCAGTTTGTTTATTGGTGAACATGGCAGCTGATTTGTACACAGTGTATTGCAGTGTTATACCTAGCTCAGTCACTGGCTCAGTTAGTGGCACTCTCATCTCTCAGTCAGAAGGTTGTGAGTTCAAACCCCACATCAAGACTTGCAATCCAGGCTAATTCTCCAACCCAGTGCTTGGTGCTGTTGCTTATCAGAAGCCAACCTTCAGCTGACAAGTTAGATAGAAGTCCAGTTACCTCATCAGGTGGACGTTAAAAATTCCATAGCACTGGTTTCTCTCTCCCAGTGTCCAAGCCAACAACATGGCTGTGGAGTCCTGTAGCTCAGTGGTTAGAGCACTCACCTTACAAGAGTGAGACCTATGTTTCGAATCCAGGCAGTTCAGGGTGAAACCTTGGGTAAATTTCCTTGCTCCACATGTCTAATAATAATCCATCCAAAAAAAACCCTATAATAATTTGGTCATTCCAATCCATGATTGTTTGTGGGACACTGCTGTGTGCAATTGGCTGCTGCGTTTCACCCACAGATATACAGTCAATTCACTTTACAGTATATTCTGTGAAGCGCTTTGAGACATCTAGAAGACGTGAAAAGTGCTATATCAAAAATGCAAGGATTATTATTATGTTATTATTGTGGGAAATTACTCTTTGGGAATTGGCGGCCACATTTGCCCATAAGAGACAGTCCCTGTAATTTACAGTAAAACCCTGTGAAGCATTTTGCAATGTTCTACTGATTTGACATGGCCTACACCAAATGTGAGGATGTCAGGATGTGGAATCCCATAGCTCAATGTTTAGAACACTCGTCTTGCAAACGAGATACCGGGGAAACCTTGGGCAAGTTTCCTTACTCCACACGCCCAACAATAATTCCTCAGAAAACAAATTTGGTCATTTCAATCCACCACTGTTTGAGATGCCGTCTGGTTGGAGGCGCAATATAAATTTGGTCATTTCAGTCCAACACTGTTTGTGAGAAACTGCTGTGCGCAATTGGTTGTCCTACTTTGCCTGCAAAACATGCAGTGAATTCACTTTACAGCATATTCTGTGAATTACTTTGGAATGACTAGTAGACATGAAAAGCGCTATATCAAATGCAAATGTCATTAGAATTCTAATGACAATTATGTTCAGTATTATTTGGGAAAAAGGATAGTAATTGATGTGAGAGAGGATTTGTGAGAAGTGAAAGGATAAGTTCATGTTATTTGAAGTAAACGGGCAATATATAGTGACATGTGTTTGAAAGATTTTCCATAATCTTGTTTAGCGGTTTGCTGGGGTGAACGATCTTCTGTAATTAAGTGTGGATGTTGATTTTGTGTATTATAGAAATGACAGGAGACAATAAACCCAGACTAGTGAATGGAGGCGGTCGGTGTGTGGGGAGAGTGGAGCTGTACACTGATGGCCAGTGGCACACGGTGTGTGGAGCTGCCTGGAACACCGACATGGCTGATAAGGTCTGTGAAGAGTTGGGCTGTGGATCTGCAGTGATGGTATCGGGAGATGCTCAGTTTGGAGAAGGATCAGGGCCTGTCATTGGTCAGTCTGCTTGTGGACACGAGACAGATGGTGGCGTTTTATGTTCAGGTACAGACTCCTGTGTTGCTGTGTGCAAATCAACTGTTGTGTTCACCTGAAAAACATCCAGTCTCTCCACTTTGCAGTAAATCCTGTGGAGCCATTAAGACATCTTGTTGATATTGATGACACCATGGCAAATGTTAGAGTAAAACTATTTCTATTGCTATTGATAAATAAATTAAAATTCTGGTCGGACCACAGCATGAATCCTGGTCCTTGCGTCTTAATGAAGGGGCTGCCCAGGCCTTGGAAGTGGTTCAGAGGAAAGCAATGAAGATGATTTTATTGAGGAATGAGCTATACTAACTCTTCAGTCTTGAGAGAAAAAGATTCAGGGAGGACTTAGAGTTGGACAATATTTGATATTAGATTGAAACCACAATCCCAGGGTACCGAGTGACCAATGTAGCAGATCAAGATAACACAGGTTTATAGGACAATGTAAAGGACAATTTCGAGATAGATACAGAGGGAAATCAACAACTTAAACAGGTCAGGGAATAATGTAAATCACAGCTTGATACTGTGCTGGGGTGAAAGTAGATCAGGTGATGTGTAGAGATGGCATCAGATGGGCTGAAGGACTTTTCCCAATACAAACCAGGCTGGTGATTGTGCTGTCAGTAAACTGCTGCTTTATTTCCTAATTACAATAAGACAATTTGATCCTGTTTGATTGGATGAGATGCTGTATAACCGCTTTTTCATGTTACGTTCTTATGTCCACAACAGCACATCGTCAAATAAGACTAACTGGCGGAATCACCAAGTGTTCTGGCAGAGTGGAGGTACAGTTTGGTGATAGATGGGGAACCCTCTGTGGCCATTACTGGAGTTTACAAGAGGCCAATGTTGTTTGTGAGCAGCTACAGTGCGGGGCAGCAGTGACAGCGGAGAGTGGAGCTCCTATTGGGAACGGAAGCCAGATAATCTGGAAAAACCACTACGAGTGTCGGGGGAATGAGGCCCAGTTGTGGGACTGTCCTGTCTCATCCTGGGATCAATTTAGCTGCTCACATGAGAACGATGTTGACGTCACCTGTTCCAGTGAGTAACAAATATTTTACAAATCACTTCCAACACAAGCCCTTCCCTACCCCCTGACCTGCTTGTAACTTCCTTTACTTTATGTGTCAACCTGGCTCAGTGGTAATGCTCTCATCTGAGTCAGAATGTTATGGATTCAAGCCCCGCATCACGATTTAGGATTACATCATCTAAATTGATGCACCAATATGTAATAATCCCTCCAAAGAAAAACACAATAATAAAATTGGTCATTTCAATCCATGACTGTTTGTGGGGGGATGCTGCTGTGCGCAATTGGCTGCCATGTCTCACCCACAAACACACAGTCAATTCACTTTGCAGTATATTCTGTGAAGCGCTTTGAGATGTCGATAAGATGTGAAAAGCGCTATATCATATGCAAGGATTATTATTATTATTATATTGCTTGGGGAGTGTTGCATCATGAGACCTGTCATCTACTGTCCACCTGTGCAGGTGGATGTAAAGAATCTCCCTCTTTGCTGTTTGAAAAGAGAACAGAGATTCTCTCTCCTGGTGTCTAACCCAACAATTCCTCCAAATAACATCAGTCAATTGCTCCATGTTTGTGAGGTATTGCTCTGCGCAACTGGAGAGTGGATTTTGCCCACAATATACACGTTCACTCCACTTTACAGTAGATCTATAGGTGTAGTTAGGTGGAGCAGATTCCCATATTAAAGTCTTTGTAAAGAACTGGGTGAATTATCCAGTTGGGAACAGGTTTGAGATTTTTTAGGCTCCTCATGAAATGTTCTGCCCAGAAGCAAGAGAACTTGGCAGGACTAAGTCACTAATGTGCCAGATAAGCTAAGAGAGTCCCAATTGTTTACCTGCTGATTGTATTTGTCTCAAATGATTGGCGTATAGTGTTTCAGCTGCTCCTGCTAATCCAGATTTTGACAGTGATTTACCAACTTGACAGCAAATTTCAAGTTTTGTGAAACATGCCAATGCAGAAATCAACCTGTGACAGACAGAAATCAAAAAGGAGAAAGCTATTAGTAAAGTGTTTGTCACAGAGATCGGTGTTAGCTTCAGAAAAGGTCTGCTTGCTCACCAGACACATCAAATACTCCAGAATAGTCAGATACAGAAAGACCCCACCCACCATCCAACACAACCACAACAATGTGCATTAGCCCCAACAACAATAACATCAAAACAAAACACTAAATACTACAGATGCTGGGAATCTGAAACAAAAACAGAAGTTGCTGGGGAAACTCAGCAGGTCAGGCAGCATCCATGGAGAAAGGAAAATGAGTCAACGTTTCGGGTCCACAACACTTCATCAGAACTGGGACTTGTTTGGAGGGAGAGGTTTCTTAAGAACGTTAAAGGGGGAGAGGCAGGACATGGAAGGCAAAGGAGAGAAAGAAGACAAAGGAAAAGGAAAAAAGAGTGTGTTAACTGATGGGTTGAATATGTGTTAACGACTTCAGGGGGCGAAACAGAAGGGGATCGGTTTAAACAAAACTGGGGAGAAGAGGTGTTCAGTGGTGATAGAATAAACAAAACACCAGAGAGGCAAGGGGTGTCTGGAGTTATGATTGTGATGGGGGGGGGAGTGGTGGGGGAATGGGGGGGAAAGCTCCTATGGCCTGAAATGGCTGAACTCAATGTTGAGGACAGACGGCTGTCGTGTCCCCAGTAGATAGATGAGGTGCTGTTTGTTCCTCAAGCTGTCGCTGTGAGTCACTGGAGCAGCGCAGGAAACCATGGATCGAAAGATCGGCCTCTGAATGTGACGCAAGTTGAAATGGAGGGAGACTGGAAGATCAGGGTTGACCTTCTGTACAGAGCGAAGATGCTACAAATCGGTCTCCATCTGCGCTTAGTCTCCCCAATGTAGAGGAGACCACACTGTGATCAGTGGGTGCAGTATACAGTACACTACACTGGTGGTAGTACAGGTGAACCTCTGTCTCACATGGAAGGTGTTTTGGTCCCTGGAGAGTGTTTGGGTGGAGGTGAAAGGGCAGGTATTACATCTCCTGCGCTGGCACTGGAAGGTGTCAGAGGAAGGAGAGCAGCTGGTGGTGCTGACAGTGGAATGGACCAGAGAATCCCGGAGGGAACGGTCTCTTCGGAATGCGGGGAGGGAGAGGAGGGAAATATAACAACTTTGATTAGAGGCAGAGTATAACCTGCTGCACCGGGATACAGACTGATCTAACTCAAAGTCATTGGAACACATTTTGATTGTTTGAGGTTTAAGAGCCCTCCCACCTGAATAAATACTTTGGATTTGTGAGGTGACACTTGTACATTTTAAGAAAAAGGGAAACCTTTTGTGGAGTTCTGTGGCTCAGTGGTTACAGCACTTGCCTTGCAAGCGAGAGACCTGTGTTCGAATCCAATCAGGTCAAGGCAAAACATTGGGCAAGTTTCCTTACTCCACATGCCTGATAGTAATCCCTCCCCCCCCAAATTGGTCACTTCAATCCACAATTGTTTGTAGGACACTGCCTTGCGCAATTGGCTGCCTCATTTCATCCACAATATATACAGTCAATTCATTTTACAATATATTTTGAGAAGCACTTTGAGATGTCTAGAAGACATGAAAAGTGCTATACCAAATGCAAGGATTATTATTATTATTATTTTATCTTGTGAAGCGATTTGATGTTTCTCAATGATGTGATGAGGAACTGTGCCAAGTTCTGGATGCCCCCCGTATGATCCATTCCTCCACTGGCTGTGCCTTTAGTTACTCTGCCCCAAACCTCTGGAACTTCCTGACACAATCCCGCTGCCTCACTCTTCTTCATTTGTGTTTAAATATCACCTTGTAATCTACCTCTTTTGCTGCCGCCTGTGGTCACCTCCCCTCCCTCTTTTTCTTTGCTTGGCACACAATCCCTCCCCTCTCCCTCTCAGTATTAAATGCAAATTCGTTAAAATTGTAAATAGTTTGAGTTAGAGCTTTTGCAAGAAAGACTTTGTGTAAGTTTGTGTAGTTTTATTCAATGTGAAATGCTCTTTACTGAAGTGAAGGTTGTGTTCTCTGCAGGTGAAGACTGGCTGTTGAGGCTCAGCAATGGTAGCAGTCGCTGTGATGGCCAAGTGGAGGTTTACACCAGTGGCTCTTGGGGCAGAGTCCAAGCTAATGGCTGGGACTTGCAAGAGGCCAATGTGGTTTGCAGACAGCTGGACTGTGGCTCTGCCGTCACAGCCTATAACTCTTCTACATACGGGGAAGGTGGAGGGACTGTGAGGCTGGAGAATGTTCAGTGTGAAGGAGACGAGACACATCTGATCAAGTGTAATTCCTCCCGGCCGGCCACGGGTCCCCACGTGGGCAGTGATGTGGGAGTGCGCTGTTCAGGTGATGTACAAACAACAATAATTTGTAATTATATTGTTCCTGTCACACACCATCAAATCTCAGAGAACTTATAATTGACAAAGCCGGATGCTGCTTTATGTAAATGATTCTAACCTAGAGATAGAGAAAAAATAAAATTGAGGGATATGGGACGAGAGATATACTCCATGATTGCCACTCGTGTGAAAGTCGCTGTATCAAAATGTAATTATTATTAATAATTAATACCAACAAACTGTAATTATTATCAGATTAAAACTGATTGACATCAGCAGTGGATTACCAGAACCGTGGCTAGGCCAGGACACTGAAATCATTTCAGAAACATATTGATATTGTGTGGAAATAACCAGCGGTGAGAGTCTAGACGAGATCAGTGGGCTGAAGAGCGTCTCCCCCACACGTGTCTGTCTGTCCTGTAGCTGTCTGGCACTCTCACTGATTGCTGATTGTACATTTCTCTACCCACAGACCATGTGCAGTTGAGGCTGGTGGGGGGCAGGAGCCGTTGCTCAGGGAGGGTTGAGATCTACTACAATGGGAGCTGGGGGACAGTGTGTGATGACTCCTGGGATGCTCGAGACGCTGCCGTTGTCTGTAGACAGCTGGGGTGTGGGACAGTCATTAACACCACAACCCCCGGCTCCTGTGGACAGGGTTCAGGGCCCATTTGGTTGGATGAGCTGAGCTGCGCTGGAAATGAATCTGTTCTGTGGGAGTGTCCCTCAGCTCCATGGGGACAGCACAACTGTTTTCATAAAGAGGACGTCAGCATCGTCTGCTCAGGTAACAGATCGAACGTACGGCACTAACACACACCGTTAATTATTATTGTGGTTTGAAGTAAGAATGTCCATTTTATAGCATCTACATCATCAAAACCTTTCAGAGATCTTCAAATTAATTATATTTAGTGACTAGTTAACGCATTTCTTCTAGAGTCTCAAAGTGCTTCACTACTGTGAATTGACTGTATATTTATGGGAGAAACATGGCAGCTAATTGCACACAGCAGCGTCCTACAAACAATTGAGGATTGAAATGATCTATATTTTTGTGAGGGATTATTATTAGGTGTGTGCAGTAAGGAAACTTGCCCAAGGTTTTGTCTTGTCTGGATTTGAACACAGGTCTCAACAACAACAACAACAACAACAACTTCAATTTATATAGCGCCCTCCACGCCGGACAGCGTCGGAGCGCTTCACCATAGCTGATCCCAGGACCAAGCCAGGGGTAGAAAGGTGATTAAAGGCACGGTCGAAGAGAAAGGTCTTTAGCTGTGACCAGAAACTGGGAAGAGATGGGGCAAGGGGAAGGGAGTGAGGAAGGGAGTTCCAGAGCATCGGGGAGTAGTGGCTAAATGCACAGTCGCTGAGGGTGGAGTGGAGGATTCGGGGGGGACATAGAGGAGGCCGGACCCAGAGGAGTGAAGGCAGCGGGTGCTGGGTTGGGGGGAGAGGAGATCAGAGAGGTAAGGGGGTGCAGAGGAGTGGAGAGATTTGAAAACAAGGGTGAGGATCTTGAAGTTGATCCTCTCTGGGACAGGGAGCCAGTGAAGTCTGGCAAGGACTGGGGTAATGGGGGAGCGAAGTTTGGAGTGGGTGAGTATGTGGGCGGCAGAGTTCTGGATTAGCTGGACTCTGTGGATTGTGGTGGAGGGGAGACCGGAGAGGAGGGCGTTGCAATAGTCCAGCAGAGAAGTGACAAAGGCCTGGACCAGGGTTTCAGTGGCTTTTGGGGTGAGGTATTGCCGGAGATGATCCGTCGGAGGTGGTAGAAGGCGGTGCTGGTGAGGGACCGGATGTGGGGGAGGAAGGACAGTCGAGGGTCGAACCTGACACCAAGTTTGCGCACAGGTTGGGAGAGTTTTAAGGGCAGACGTGGAAGGTGGAGGAGGTGAGAGCCGTGTGAATGGAGACGTTGACGAGAGCCAAGGAGTATGGCCTCCGTCTTGTCAACATTCAGCTGCAAGAAGTTTGTGCTCATCCAGCCCCTGATGTGTGACAGGCTGACAGAACATCAGGGGACTGGGGGTCACAGAGTGAAGTGGAGAGATAGAGTTGGGTGTCATCCGCGTACATGTGGAAGTGTGTCCCATGTCTGTGGATGACATCCCCAAGAGGGAGCGTGTAGATGAGGAAGAGGACGGGGCCAAGGATGGATCCCTGGGGTACCCCACAGGTAACTGGGTGAGAGTAGGAGGACAAGCCATTGTGGAGATGTGCTGCTGGCGGTTTGTGAGGTAGGGACTCGAACCAGGCGAGTGCGGTCCCACTGAGGTGGATGGCGGAGGACAGGGGGTGGGGGAGGATGGTCTGGTCGACTGTGTCGAACGCAGCCGACAGGTCCAGGAGGATAAGGAGGCAGAGGGAGCCCTGGTCGCAGATACAGAGGACGTCGTTTGTGACTTGCACTAGCGCAGTCTCTGTACTGTGGGCTGGGGGGCAACCGGACTGGAGGGGTTCGAAGAGGGAGTGGGAGGAGCGGTGGGCGCGGAGTTGGTTTGCAACAACGAGTTCCTGTGCTTTTGAG
Source organism: Hydrolagus colliei (assembly GCA_035084275.1). NCBI lineage: Eukaryota > Metazoa > Chordata > Chondrichthyes > Chimaeriformes > Chimaeridae > Hydrolagus > Hydrolagus colliei. The sequence continues at coordinate 949,964 of CM068744.1, read as the reverse complement.
AGGAAGGACAGGTTGGAGATTGGGCAGTAATGGCTAGGGTTTGAGGGATCTGGGGGAGGGGTTTAAGGAGGGGGGTGATGACAGCAGTTTTGAGGGGGGCAGGGACTGATCCGGTGGAGAGGGATTGGTTGATTATGTCAGCCAGCAGTGGGTAGAGGAGGGGGAGCTGGGTGAGGAGTAGGTTAGTGGGGATGGAATCGAGGCAGCAGGTTGATAGAGGTGAGAGTGCGTGAGAGGGAGGAAGGAGAGACGGGGGAAAAGGAGTGTAGGAAGGGGGTTAAGGTAGGAGCTGAAGGTGGGGGGGGTGAGGGGGATGGGGTGGGGGTGGTAGTGGGAGACAAGAGGCTGGAGGATGATGCTGCCTGGCGGATATTGTGGATCTTGGAAGAAAAGAAGTCCATGATCTCCTCGCACTTCGCATTTGAAGTGAAGATTGAGGAGGCCTGAGGGGGTGCGCGGAGGAGGTGGTGGGTGGTGGAAAAGAGGACTTTAGGGTTGTTGTTTGCCTCCAGGATGATGTTGGAATAGTGGCCGTTTTTGCTTGACACAAGGAACGGCGGTAGCTGTGGAGATGCTCGAGCCACAGTTGGTGGTGAACTGTGAGGCTGGTTTTCTGCCACCAGAACTCGAGCAGCTGGGTTTGGCATTTGAGGGTACGGAGATGAGAGTTGTACCACTGAGCTCCAGGACTCAATGACTGGAATGGCTGCCTGTCCTGGAGAGGTTCAATTTCAAGATCCTCACTCTTGTTTTCGAATCCCTCCACTCCTCTGCACCCTCTACCTCTCCAACCTCCTCTCTCCTCAAACCAGCACCCGTTGCCTTCACTCCACCTGATCTGGCCTCCTCCATATCCCCCAAATCCTCCGCTCCACCATTGACAGCCGTGCTTTTAGCCACTGTGACCTAAGGCTCTGGAAGTACCTTCTTCACTCCCTCCACCTCGCCCCCTCTCTTCCTACTTTCAGGTCTCAGCTAATGACCTTTCTTTTCGTCTGCTCCTTCGGTTAACTTTATCCCGCTCCCCCTGGCTTGATCCCGGGATCTGTTATTGGGAAGCAATCTGAGATGCCTTCCGGTGTGGAGGGCGATATATAAATCCAAGTTGTGTTGTTGGGTCAGAATGGTGTTGGTTGAATCCCCACATGAGGACTTCAAACTCATAGTCAAGGCTGACATTCCAATCCAATTCTGGTGGGGAGATGCTTTGTCGAAGGTGCCATCCTTCAGATGAAATGTTAAACCAAAATCTGTGTGTTCACTTGGATGTGAAAGATTCTATGAAAGTGTTTTAACCACAACAATAATTTGCATTGATATATCCTTCTTGTGGATAGCACCTCACAGCTCTCAATAGTGATATGGTTCAATAATTTTTGAAAGAGAAGAGAGTATCTCTCAGCTGGTGCCATAGCCAGCAATTCCCTCAAATAAATAATAATTTGGTCACCTTAATCCAAGGCTGTTGTGAACACTGGTGTGCTCCATTTGCTGCTGCGTTTCACCCACAAAATACACTGTCACTACACTTTACATTGTACTCTCTCAAGTACTTTGAGACATCTCAATGTCAACAAAAACAAAATTATATTTGTAGAGCACCATTCATGTTGGGAGCGTGTCCCAAAGATGTGATAAGATTCTATATCAAATACAAGGATTATAGGATTATTATCATTTCTCTAACAAACTTGGTCATTCTACAGTAATTTTACACTAAAGCATGTGAAGAACTTTAGGATGACCTCCTGGTGTGAAGGGATAATGGAGGTGATTTACAATGGCAAGATGTCTGTAAATTTAGAGGAAGAATAAATGTTTTATGGTTGTATTTCAAACCCATAACGTTGATTCGGCAACTGTCAACTTGTCCACTCCTTCCATTAAGTGGACATCGATCTGCTCCACAGCCCCCACCCCACTCACCCCACCATTGGCTGTTGAGCCTTCAGCCTTTCTGCCCCAAACCTTCGCATCCTGGAGACCTGCTGCCTTATTCCTCTCTTATCTTCTTCTAGGCCTGTCTCCACAGCTTTGACTTTAACCACTTCCTTAGTCACTTTGCCACCTCCTCCCTACCTGCCATCCACCTCTTTTAGCTCCAACCCACAGCTCAGATGCAAACCCTACACTGTCCATGCCCTTGGGATTTCCTGATGTGTAAGGTGCTATTTCAGTGCAATTTGCTGTTGTTTATGGATATTTACTGTGGCTTCACAGAGCACAAGGAGCTGAGGCTGGTGAATGGGAAACATGCGTGTGAGGGGAGAGTGGAGGTGTTTTACAATGGGACCTGGGGCACTGTTTGCTCAGACTCTTTGACCCCAAAAGATGCTCCGGTGATCTGTAAGCAACTCGACTGTGGACCACTTAAGTCTGTTAAACATTCTCTGGAGTTTGGCCAAGGATCTGGACCTATTTGGCTGCACAACATAGAGTGTGCATCGCATGAGGACTTCCTGTGGCAGTGCTCTTCTGCACGTTGGGGTGAAAACAACTGTAATCACAGGAACGATGCAGGTGTCATCTGTTCAGGTAAAAATAATATATATTTCAATCTTTCATCAATCATAGAATCATAGAATCTTATGGCACAAAAGGAGGCCACTTGGCCCATCAAGTCTGTGCCAACTCTTTGAAAAGAGCAATTTAATCCCACTCCCCAGCAATCTCCCCATAACCACGCAAACCCATCCACCCCAAATAAATGTCTACCTCTCTTTTAAAAGTGTTATCAAATCTGCCTCCATCACCTTTTCAGGCAATGGATTCCAGATTCCAACAACTCACTGAGTGAAAACATTTCTCCTCAGCTCCCCTCTGCTTCGTTTTGAAACTATTTTAAATCTGTGACCACGAGTAGAACAGTTTTTCCCTGTTTACTCTGTCGAATCCCCTCATGATCTTAAAAAATTCTGTTAGGTCTCCTCGCAACCTTCTCTGCTCCAATGAGAATAAGCCTAGCCTCTCTCGCCCTTCCTCATAGCTAAAGTCCCTAATTCCTGGTACCATCCTGGTAAATCTCCTCTGCACCCTTTCTAATGCAGTAACATCCTTCCTAAAGTGTGGTGACCAGAATTGAACACAGTACTTTAGCTGAGGCCTAAACAAAGTTTTATAGAGTTTAGTCAGAACTTTCTGACTTTTGTACTCTATCCTCTATTTATAAAGCCTAGTATCCAGGCTTTTACAACAGCCTTGTCTACCTGTCCTGCCACCTTCAAAGAATCATTTACACAAACCCCCAGGTCTCTCTGTTCCTTCACACCCCTTAAAATTGCACTACCTAGCCTATAATGGCTTCCCTCATTTCTCCTCCCAAAATGCATTACCTCACATTTCTCTACATTAAACTTCATCTGCCATGTGCCCATTTTACCATTCTTTCTATATCTTCTTGCAGATGACTACTATCCTCCTCACTATTTACTATTTTTCCTAACTTTGTGTCATCAATGTGAGGTTTGAATATTTTCAGCCAATATATGTGTTTTATTTTCAGAAGTGAAAGTCAGGGAAAGGATGGAGAATCCACAAGTCTGTGATGGACATTGTCATAAATACTACAGATTAGCAGGTACCTGATTCATTATATTATGAAGTCAATCTGACATTAATTATTATATCACAAGAAACTTGTTGGGCAAGTTTGCTTACTCCACACACCTCTGTTTACCAATCAGTAAGTTGAATCCGGTTGTTAGTCGATTGGTGGATCGCTTTTACGGGGCTAATGAACTTTTTTTTAAATTTGGACACTCAATCCTCACACTGGTGCCACACTGAGAGAAATTGTCTGCAGTGTTTTGCCTACAATACATACAGTCAATTCACTTGCCCCAGGTGATTGATATTTGATATTATGCCTCTGATACTCCCTCCCTCCACCTCTCTGTCTGATCCGCTTCCTCATCTCTAAATATTACTTTAAAGTTGTCTCTGAAGCAATGCCTATGGTCACCCCTTCTCTTCCCTTTCCCCGTGTGCTGTGATGGGCTCAGTGATTTGTGATGTGTGATGATGTATGATGGGCTCTGTGTCACTGAGTCAGTCAGTCACACTGTGTTGTGTGATGTGTGATGGGCTCTGTGTCACTGTATCAGTCAGTCACACTGTGATGTGTGATGTATGATGGGCTCTGTGTCACTGAGTCAGTCAGTCACACTGTGATGTATGATGGGCTCTGTATCCCTGTGTCAGTCAGTCACACTGTGTTGTTGGTGTTTTCAGGACAGGGATTGCGGCTGGTCGGTGGGAGCAGTAACTGTTCGGGGAGAGTTGAGATCTTGTACAATGGCACATGGGGGACGGTATGTGATGACTCCTGGGACCTGCGAGATGCCAACGTGATCTGCAGACATCTCCAGTGTGGCTCAGCTCTCCGGGCTGTGCCAAGGGCGGGCTCCGGGCAGGGCTCTGGGCCTGTGTGGCTGGATGAGGTGCAGTGTACGGGAGGTGAATCCTTGCTGTGGGACTGTGTCTCATCTGCTCACCCCAGTGACTGCACTCACAGAGAAGATGCTGGTGTGATCTGTTCTGGTAGGTTCCGTTTTGCCCTCAATACAGCCAGTTTTACTGTACAGTTACTATAAATTCTGGGACCACTTTACACACATAATAACTACAGTGGTGATTGTGTAAAACGCTTTGAGATGCCGTCCGGCATGAACGCACTATATAAATCAAAGCTGTTGCTGTGTTGTTAAAACAGTCTGTGTATGCTTGCCTACACAAAGCTCCGTACCACCATTCCACCAGTCCACGCCAGGCTCCCTGTGATTCACTGGCTCCCTGTGCATTATACTAAACTCTGTATCACCCAACGCACCAGTGTCTGGCAGGACTGGCTATTACTGGCTATTGAATAACTGAATTTCATGCTCCTTCATTCCGTGGCACCTCTTTATCTCTCTGACCCACTTGCTCCCTAACCCACTTCCCAGACTGGCTCTGGCTTGCTGCATGTCCCTCATGGCCTTCATTCCATCATCTGTGGCTTGGCTTTCAATCACTGCCCCTGTGACTTTCTTACTCAACTTAGTCTCTGGTCACCTCCCTGCTCTCAGCAACGATCTCCACCACTGTCAACCACTGTGGGGACACTGCCCTGTGTGAGGACTCCTATATCAATGCAAGTTGTTTGACTGTATAAAGTGAAACTGTAAAGTGACAATGTATTCAGTGGAAAAAATGCAGCAGCTAATTTGCAGACAGCCATGGAGATGGTTACCAATTTTATCTTCAGATTGTTTGCGTGGAAACTGAGAGAAATAAACTCACTTCTTTCTGGATAGTGCAACAGGATCTTGAATATACACCTAGACAGGCAGACAGCCAAGACCTTGGAAGTTTTATCCTTGGAAAGGCATCTACGAGAATGCCGTAACCACTGTGTTGAAGTGTCAGTATAGACTAGATGGGCTCCAAGTCCCAATGTGGAGCTTGAACAACCTTCAGGTGCACAGGGGACAACGGGAATGACTGAGCCAGACGGTCACATTGTTCAGATCCCCTGACATCATTCCCAGGCTGGCCAGTCCTCTGGTCAAGCCATACCTTAATTAGTGTATATTGACCATGAGACATCAGGGCTGTCCAGGCTTTATAGGAGATACAGAATAGAGCAACGAGTACCAACCGCAGAATTAGAGAATATTCTGTCTGCTCCCTCTGCTTAGCCTGCTCTGTGCTGCTCCATGCCTCCCACCCACCCTGCCCCACCATCACTGATCAGGCCTTCAGCCTCTCTCCCCCATTCTTTGGAAGCTCATCTCACATTCCCTTCACCTTGCCCCACCCTTGCCTCCTTTAAGATATGTCTCGAAAACATCCACTTTAACTGCATCTTTGGTCACCCTCCTACAATACACTCCCGTCCACAACCTCCTGACCACAACCCCCAGCTGGGATTCTGGTCAGCACTTTGGTACATCCTCCCGACATGACAGGTTCTATGTAAATGTAATTTGTTGTTTAATGAAATAAGAACAACAATAAGACAAGCTCAGGATTTTCAGTCTAGAGGGAAGCCAACTCTGAGGGAAACTCATTGAGGGGTCAACATTTTAAATGGGATTCAAACTGTACAGTCTGTGGAGATCCTGTAGCTCAGTAGTTGGAGCACTCGCCTTACAAGCGTGAGACCTGTGTTCAAATCCAGGCAGGTCAGAGTGAAACCTTAGGCAAGTTTCCTTACTCCACATGCCTAATAATAATACCTCCCAAAAAACCACCATAATAAAATTGGCCATTTGAATCCATGACTGTTTGTGGGATGCTGCTGTGTGCAATTAGCTGCTGCTTTTTGCCAATTTAAAGTATATCGATACAAATATACAGTCAATTTACTTTACAGTATATTCTGTAAAGGGCTTTGAGATGTGATATCAAAAGCAAGGATTATTATTATTATTACAGTCATATACAGTGTATCCTGTAAATCACATTGGGACACTCTCAGTGTGAAGGCTGTGTACCAAATGTAAGGATTATTCTTGTTGTTTTATAGCCATTTTGTGACTGTTATGTTTTGTATCACAAAGGGCACAAAGTGCAGAGAGTCCAGGTGATGTCCACACTCAATGCTGTGTGTCTAACGCTGGGAACCCTACTGGCCTTTGTGCTGATGGCACTCGCTCTACAAACCAAAGGCAGTGTGCCCAGAAGAGGTGAGGCCCCGACTAGTACACCCCACACACTTTGCTGGGGAGTGAACTGTATCAGTCAGGGAGTCAGTGACAAGGGATAGTCACAGCACAACAGCTGTGACTTTGGAGGAGATTTCTTCATTCACAGGGTTGTTAATGTTTGGAATTCATTCCCATGTGTGGCATGGAGGCTGAGTCACAAGATCACACGATAGTTTGGCTCTCCTGATCTCATCTCTCCAAAACACATACCCTAAAGTTACCCCACCCCCCCACATCTTCCCCTCCACCCTCTCACATCACCCCCTCACACCTTCCCCACCCCCACACCCCCCCACACCCTCCACCCCCACCCCACACACCACATGCTCCGAGGTGCTTGACCTTTGTGGTGAAGCACTCTGAGACGCCGTCCAGCGTGGAGATCTCTATATAAATTGAAGTTGTTGTTGTTGTTGGGGCTTTGCTCCCGAGCTGGGGGTTGGGTCCACGAGCAGGTGAAAAAGGGAAAGATGGTCAAAGTCTTAGTCAAAGAGGAAGGTCTTGACATGGAACTTCATAGAAGTGAGGGAGGTACCAAGTGGGAGGGATTCTGGGATGGACTTCCAAATGGTGCGCTCTAGATAGGCTGAATGCTGGACCAATAAAGGGGGCCAGGTAGGCAGGGGATATGAAGCAGGCCAGTGCCCAGTGACCAGGATTGGGCAGGATCGTAATGATTGAGGAATTCACAGAGTTAGCAATACCATGGACAGCTTTCATTGTGAGAATGAGGATCTTGTAAGTTAGACTTCAGCAGTTACCCCAACACACACTTTGCAGTCCCCATGTCTTCGGTTTTGTTCCTAATCATGGAGTCCTTTAGCTCAGTGCTTAGAGCACTCGCCTTACACTCGTGAGATCTGTATTTGAATCCAGGCAGATCAGGGTGAAATCTTGGGCAAGTTTCCTACTCCACAAGAATAATAATAATCCCTCCAAAAAATAACACAATAATAAAATTGGTCATTTCAATTGGTCATGACTGTTTGTGAGACATCACTGTGCACATTGGCTGCCACATTTTTCCCACAAAAATAGAATTAGTTTACTTTACAGTAGGGTCCGGCGATATATCCATATATCGGTTATATCGATATAATTTTAATATCGATATACCGATATCAGAATTTAAAGTATATCGATATATCGAAAAATGTGATATAAAGAACTATATCAGTATATCGTAAATATCGGTAAATCGTTTCCGGCAATATATCGGTATTATCGGTATAATGCAATCTTTTCCAGCTTACCTTGTCGCCGGCATTGCTACCTCCTGGACCTAGACCATGGAATGCGCGCACACCCCGAATGCACGCGTATCCCTGAATGCGCGCGCATGCGCACTATTAAAAATCCCGGAAATATCAATATATCGGTATATTTCGATATGAGCCCACCGATATATCGATATCGGAAAATTTCCATATCGACGGACCCTACTTTAAAGTACAACAACAACAACAACAATTTACATTTATAGAGCGCCTTTCACGTCGGGAGGACGTCCCAAGGCGCTGCACAGGAGGCGTGTGACCTGAGCTGGGAGGGGAGTGTTTGGGAAGGGGTGAAACACGAAGGGGAGGTAAAAGAGTTCGGGGTGGAACAAAAGGCACGATCGAAGTGGAAAGTCTTCAAACCGGCCTTGAAAGAGGAAAGGGAAGAGACGAAACGGAGGGATTGAGGGATGGCATTCCATAAGGTGGGAGCGGAGAAACTGAAGGCCCGGCCTCCGATGGTGGGGCGGTTCGGGCGGGGGGCTTGGAGCAGGACAAGTCCTGCTGAACGGAGGGTCCGGGTGGGCGTGTAGGGGGAGAGTAGATTGGTTAAGTAGGGCGGGGCAAGGCCATGTAAGGCCTTGTAGGTGAGGACGAGGATCTTAAACTCGATCCTCTGGAGGATGGGGAGCCAGTGGATACGGGCGAGGGTGCGGGTTATGTGGTCGTGGAGGCGGGTGCGGGATAGTACACGGGCTGCAGAGTTTGGGATGGCCTGCAGCCTGTGAATGGAGGAGCTGGGGAGACCGACGAGGAGAGAGTTTCCGTAATCCAGCCGTGAGCTGATATACGCGTGCACGAGTGTTTCGGCAGCGCGGGGGGTAAGATAGTTGCGGAGCCTGGCAATGTTGCGCAGATGGAAATAGGCGGTGCCAGTCAAGGTGCGGATGTGGGGGAGGAAGGAAAGTTTTTGATCGAACATGATGCCGAGGTTCCTGATTGGCTTTGTGAGGTGGAGAGTGCAGCCTTGGATGTTGAGGCTGGCAGCGCCCGATGTGCGGAGGCTCTGGCTTGAACCAATCAGGAGGGCCTCGGTCTTGCTCACGTTCAATTGCAAAAAGTTGTCCCTCGTCCACGACTCGATGTCGGAAAGACATGCTGTCAGAACATCGATCGTCTGGGGGTTGAGGGATGAGGCAGAAAGGTACAACTGGGTGTCATCCGCATACATGTGGAAATTTACCCCATGTCTGCGGATGACGTCGCCCAGAAGGAGCGTGTAAAGGGTGAAAAGGAGGGGACCGCGGACAGAGCCGGGGCTGTGTGTCACGAAGCTGGAGCCGGGGCTGCGGGTCCTGGGACTGTGGCCGGAGCCGGGGCTGTGAGTCTCGGGACTGGAGCCAAGTCTGTGGCTGTGGGTCCTGGGGCTGGGGCTGCAGGTCGAAGGGCTGTGGGTCAGGTCAGGTCAAGCAATCTCTGCCATATGCTCTTACTGCTCTTACTGCTCAGAGACAGCTCTAGACCTGTGTGTCCCTCTCGCCGCCATTTAGACCCGCGTTTACAGCAGAGGCCACAGGTACCAATCCCCCGCCTTGCCCCCCCCCCCCCTTCCCTCCCCTTCCCTCCCCTGTTTCAGGTCCCGCCTCAAGACCTAACTCTTCCAAAGAGTAGCCGGACCTCGGACACCATTGCTCAGTCTCTGCTCCCGCCCTCGAGCCATATATTCTGTCCAGCGCTTTGAGATGTCGAGAAGACATGAAAAGCGCTATATGAAAATGCAAGGATTGTTATTATTATAATGCTCTCTAAAGTTTGGTGAGTGGGTGCATCCATTACAACACATTCCATTACAATAAATATCTCAGTAATTTCCAAGTGTAGGTGGGAAGGATGGAATTCTCAGCTTGGTTTTGGATGCTCTTACATATGGTGACTATGTTTCTCCAAATATCAGATTCCCAGCTGACCAAAACACATCACCCATAAAACACCTACAAGTGCTTTGTGAATGTTCTCACGTGAGGTGCTGCAAAGTACAATCATTATTATATATGATTCCAGGGACGAAAGGCCAAAGGTTTGTGTCTCCTGATTTACATCAAGCACTTTACACAGAAATCGATGACCACCTGCCCAGGAGAGGATCCAGTCAGCCACACTCTTCCTGTAGGTATTTTACAAACTGTTTTTGACATAACAGAGGAGGGAAAATTGTGAACATTCGAAACATTGGGTGAAATGAGTCACACTGAGTGTGTTCTCGCCATGTGGAACTTCAGTGACTGAGGACAGCGACTGTCTGGTGTCACACACTTTGTTTAAAGATGTTTAATCCTAAACCTAACATTAAGGGCAGCACAAAAACAGGCACATTTTCTGTATTGTGTACATTAGCATATCACTGGACTTAACCTCAAAGATTTGAAAGAGTTAATATCAGTTATATGGGTATGTTTGTTACGGTTCAGTATTCAGTGAGAGGGGAACATCTTCCCTAAAGACTGCCAGTGAGTGAAAAACTACAGACAATATCACATCTAAAGTTTGATCCATAATCTAATATAATTATTATTATTAGTGAGCTATACGCTGATATATCACTCAATATTTAATATTATCATTGTCATATCTCTGATATCTCATATACTGAATATTTATTATTGTTCTATGCTCTGATATCTCACATACTGAATGTTTAATATTAATATTTTGTGCTCTGATATCTGATGAAATTCCCCTCCAACTATAAACTGCATGTGTTTCTTTTGGACAGTGTCTGGATCCAACAATTCTCTGTGGAAACTGGAATATTACAAAGGTACTGTACAAGGTTAAAACTAAAACACACACTTGTTGTCAGTGGAGAGAGAGAGAAAGCTATTTTTTCCAGAATTTTATTTCAGGGATGACTTCCTGACATGTAATTTTGTTGTTGTTGTTTTAAATTGACAGACAGTGATTCCATAAGAACATAAGAAGTAGGAGCAGGAGTAGGCCATTCAGCCCATCAAGCCTGCCCCGCCATTCAATAAGATCATGGCTGATATTCTACTCTAACTCCAGCTACCTGCCTTATCCCCATACCCCTTAATCACTTTATAAATGAGAAATCTATCTAACTCAGTCTTGAATATGTTCAAGGACTGAGCATCAACAGCCCTTTGGGGTAAATAATTCCATATATTCACCACCCTCTGAGTGAAGTAGTTTCTTTCTCAACTCTGTGCAAAAGAGCTGACCCCTAACTTTAAGACAGTGACCCCTGGTATCAGATTCTCCAACCAGGGGAAACAATCTCCCACTATCTACTTTGTCGTGCCCCTTAATAATAATTAGGAGCAGGATTAGGCCATTCACCCCTTCGATCATAGCTGATCTTCTGACCTAACTCTAATTACCTGCCCTATGCCCTATCCACAAATCCCTCTATTTTACAACAATCTATCAGTCTCAGCCTTGAAAATGTTCAGGGACTGAGCATCCGCAGCCTTCTGGGGTAGTGAAGTCCATAAATTCACGACTCTGAGTGAAGAAATGTTTCCTCAACTCTGCTCTAAAAGGCTGTCCCTCAATTTTAAGACTGTGACCCCTGGTTATAGATTCTCCTACCAGGGGAAACAGTCCCTCAGTGTCTACTTTATCCATCCCTTTAAGAATCTTATATGTTTCAATAAGATCCCCCCTAATTCTTCTGGACTCTAGAGAGTACAGCCCTAGTTTATTCAACCTATCATCATAGGTCAGTCCCCTCATCCCAGTAACTAACCTAGTGAATCTACGCTGCACCCCCTCTAAGGCAAGTATGCCCTTTTTTAAATGAGACCAAAACTGCACACAATACTCTAGGTGCGGTCTTACCAAAGCCCTATACAATAATAATAATCTTATAGGTTTCTATAAGATCCCTTCTAATTCTTCTATATTCCAGAGAATATTGGCCCAAATGAATCAACCTATCGTCATAACTCATCCACCTCATTCCAAGTACTAACCTAGTAAACCTACGCTGCACTCCCTCCAAGGCGAGTACATCCTTCCTTAAATAAGGAACTGCACACAGTATTCCTGGTGTGATCTCACCAGGGCCCTATACAGCTGCAGCAAGACTTCGCTACTCTTATACCTTAACTCTTTCATAATCAAAGCTAACGTACCGTTAGCCTTCCTAATTGCCTGCTGCACCTGCAAACTAACTTTCTGTGTTTGGTGTAAGAGGACACCCAAGTCCCTCTGGACACTAACACTTTCCAATCTCTCTCCCTCTAAAACATAACCTGCTGTATTATTTTTGCCACCTAGGTGGATGACTTTGCACTTCCCTACATTATACTTCATCTGCCACCTACCTGCCCACTCACCTAACCTGTCTATATCACGCTGCATTTTAAAAATGTTATCCTTGGTGTCATCCTTCCCTCATCAAACCAAAGACTATAGCTCTTTGGGCCTGAACAGCTTAGGCCTCAACCCTGTCATTATAGACAGCGAATGGCTGGTTACAATATAGTATCCTGTAGCTTGGGTTAGAGAACTTGGTAAACTAGAAAGACAATCTGGGTTCAATTCCCGGGAGGGATGAAACCTTAAGCAACTTTCCTTCATCGACATTACTCTGCTTACCCAGAAATGATAATAATGATAATAATCTTTGTATTTGTTTTGCGCCTTATCACATTGTTAAGATGTTTCAAGGCGTTTCACAGAATATACTGTGAAGTGAAACGACTTTGTATTTTGTGGGAATTGCGCATGGCAGCGTCCCACAAACAGTAGTGGGATGAATGGGCTCGTTATTCATTTTAAGTTTAGAGGGAAAGTGATGCCTCAATTGACTGACATCCAGGATCCCACTCACGGCTGTGTAAACAGAGGTGTGTGGAGTAAGGAAACTTGCCTAAGATATATGATTATAGCAAATATGGCACTATCTCATAACAGAACACAAAACAGAACACAGTGGAGTCCTGTAGCTCAATAGTTAGAGCATTTGCCTTAAATGTGAGAGACCTGGGTACGATTCCCAAAGAGCGAAAACCTTACTCTTACCTTACCTTACTCCAGCCGCCTAATAATAATCCCTCAAGATAAACAATAATAAATCGGTCATTTCTATCCACGACAGTTTTGGGGACACCACTGTGCACAATTGGCTGCCGCATTTCACTACATATACACAGACAATTCAATTTGTAGAATATTCTATGAAGCTGTGTTTGAGAAGTCTAGAAGACATGAAAAGCGCTGTATCAAATGCAAGGATTATTATCATTATTATATAATAATAATCCTTATAATATATAATATATAATAATCCTTGCATTTGATATAGTGCTTTTCACATCTTATCGATGTCCCAACGCGCTTCACAGAATATACTGTAAAGTGAATTGACTGTATATATTTGTGGGCGAATCACGGCAGCCAATTGCGTACAGCAGTGTCCCACACACAGTCGTGATTTGAAATGACCAATTTTATTATTGTGTTTTTTTTTGGAGGGATTATTATTAGGCGTGTGGAGTAAGGAAACTTGCCCAAGGTTTCACCCTGGCCTGCCTGGATTCGAACACAGGTCTCCCCAGCTTGGTCTCCCCAGCTTGCAATACAAAGTGTCTAACCACTGAGCCACAGAAGCTTATTAAAATCAGGTTGTTACCAAACAGCAAGCAGGAACCTGTTAGTGGTTTGGGGGATCGCTTTCTAGGAGTAAAAATCCCTTCAAGAAATGAATGAATAAATCAATAACAACAACAAAATTAGATGTGTATAGCGCCTTTCAGGTTGGGAGGATGTCCCAAGGCACTGGGCAGTCAGTGTTTCAGACCTGAGCTGGGCTCGGGGAGGGTGGAGGGAAAGGAGGGGAGTGAGGGCTGACAGATGGGATCGTCAAACAGGAGTAAATAAGTATGAGTAAATAAGTAAGAAAGTAGATAAATAGATTAATAATGAATGAATTATTGGTTCATTCAATCTTTGGCTGTTTGTGGGTTTGTGGGAACTGTTGTATGCAGTTGGCTGACACGTTTCACCCACAAACCACATGGTAAGTACAATTTACAGCATATTGTGTGAAGCACTTTAAGCTGTGTTAATGATTTAATACAACAAGGTGGTGTATAAAATACAAGGATTATTATTATTGTCATTCAAACCATTTCCGTCCAGATGTTGAAGGAACATTTGATGAACGGAGCAGGTTAAGAAATCCCAGTTGAGTTGCTGGTGTCTTGTTTAGTGGCCACTTTGCTGTTGCTGCTTGAGTTCAACGTCTATCTTTTCTTGTCTGACAGGGGACGGCTCCTCGTCTGCTCAAAACTCCCAGGACCAGGTCTCTGTGTGTGACCCTGTGATCAGTGACCCTGTGTGTGACCCTGTGACCTGTGACCCTGTGGGTGACCCTGTGACCTGTGACCCTGTGACCAGTGACCCTGTGTGTGACCCTGTGACCTGTGACTCTGTGTGTGACCTTGTGACCAGTGACCCTGTGTGTGACCCTGCGACCTGTGACCCTGTGTGTGACCCTGTGACCCTGTGACCAGTGACTCTGTGTTTGACTCTGTGACCAGCGACACCCGTACTGAAGTGAGGGTATCCGCCATTGGGATGAAGATGTTCTGTCTGTGTCACCACAATGAGAATGTAGACGTTAATTTCCCACAGTGTGATGACAGCTGCTGTCACACTGAGCTTTACTCGGCACCAAATATCCACAGCAAAATTGTGCTTTCTCTAAACATGGCCCATTCCTTTCTTCTTGGTCAGCTGCATGTCTGACACGTGGAAAAACCTATCACTTTACTGACAAAGGAGAGTTCCCATTGCACCCCATCATCTACATGGAAATCCCGGACTGATTAATTTTAATGGAAATCTCCCCCATGGAGGGACATTCCTGCTTTCCTGGTTCCTCAATTGCGAGAGGATGAGGGACACGTTGGCAGGAGCCAAGGCTTGGGAATCCCGCAGTTTATATCTCAGAGTATTTCTGGAGTCTTCCATGGCTTGTGCATCCTCCCAGTTAGGGCTTTGGTGGCAGGGTTAATGGGAGCTGAGGTTAGGACTTTGCTGGCAGGGTTAATGGGAGCTGTCAAACAGCTAATGTGCTTTTGTTTGTGTAAAAAGGGCTTTGATTTTGTGGTTTTGATTCAAATTAGTGCTGTGGAACATCCTTCTGATGGGGCAGGCTCTATACAAATGTAATTTCTTTTTCTTGGTTGTTCAGTTGCAAATATAACTGTCAGCAGATTTTAAATGATGAAAAATAAAGCTTTCTGATTAACCTCTTGACTGAGTTTTATATATATTTTACATATATAGCAGCACATTTCACTCACAAATTACACTTTGCACTATATTCTGTGATGTGCTTTAATATGCCCCAAGTATGTGATGAGGCACTATATCAATAATAATATAAATTATTAGTGGTAGTATTGTAGAGTCCTGGAGTGAAGTGATTAGAGGGCCCACTCCGCAAATGAGAGATCTGTGTTCAATTCTCGGCAGGATGAAACCATGGGCAAGTTTGCTCGCCTGATAACAATCCATCAAGAAAAAATAAATAAATAATAATTTAGTCACTCAGTCCACGGCTATTTATGGGACAGTGCTGTGTGCAATTGACTGCCATGTTTTTCCCAAAAATATACAGTCACTACACTATACAGGATATTCTGTGAAGCACTTTGAGAAGACGTGAATAGCTCTATGTCAAAAGCAAGGATTATTATCATTATAATCCTCACATTTGAACCTGATTTAGGAACATTACTGTTAAGGCCACACAGAGGGCTGTCTGGATTCAGACATGTTTTTGCCACATATGTCAATTTAGGGACAGTTCAGCTCCATGGAAACCCCACTTAGCACCCACTGCCCAATGAGAATAGTCACCAGTTGGTGGTTTGGGTTTGAGCTGTCATTGGGTGTACAGTAAGTACCAGGAACTCCCTGTCAGTTGACTGGAGAGCAACACAGCTCAGTGCGAAATTGGAAACCATAAAGAATGGTTCACTGTACACAGTGTCACGCGTCTTGCAAAGATGAGCTTCCGACCACGGAACAGGAACAACTTGCATCGATTGCATTGTTCCATTAATGGGAGAGTTTGAAAGACGATCCTGAAGTGACGGACTGGAGGAGAAGCCATTCGTGGAGTCAAAGTGGAGATGGTGCAAAAAATAAGATTTGAACCAGACAAGGACAGGACTGAAGATTGAGAGGAGAGGCGATGTGGAAACACTGCATCGATGAGCGAGCAGTAAATGGATGGAACAGACACTCTATGCAGATGGAAGCAGTGAGTTTCAATTCTCTCAAGAACAAATCAGACAGTTTTATGTTAGGAACTAATATCTGGGGATCAAGTATATAGTTTTGGATACAACATATCAAACGACTGCCTCGTTGGTGGATGGTGAACTGGATGAATCTCGGATTTCTTTTCCCAAGTAAATTCTTATATTCTTAAGTTCTTAGCTGGAACAAGAATATGGGTTACCCCCACTGCACAAGAATGTCAGGAGAATTTAATGGGGATCCATGCGTGAATATGATCATAGATGATGGGACTAATAACAGCAGCAACTTGTATCAATAAACCGGCCTATATATACGCCACATAGTTTCCTGGGGCACTTACACATTAGTCCTTCATCTGCAAAGGTCAGATTGTTCAGTGGAGTTGAGAGTGTTTTAGCCAGTGTCAGGGAGATACAGATCTGACCAATTGACAGCTGTGTTCGCCTCTGCCAGGGATAGGTAAGTGATCTGAAGCCTGATTGCTACAATATTAGTCTGGTGATCATGATCTAATGCTCTGTGTGGATCAAGTGAAACATTATGGTCCAGTGTGAAATGTGGCCCAACCTATCCCCCTCCCTCACCTCAGCCATTTGTCCTTTTACTCCAGGATCACTGCGAAGGCTCATTGCCTTCATAGAATGATGTTGAATAAAGTGGAGGTGAAGGTAGGCCAGAGGCTGGAGTGGTCAAGTCAGGCTTCATAGAGGAAGGTTTCAACAATTCAGGTTTGGAAGGGGAAGCAGAAACCACCCCGTGTATAAATAATTCCCTCTGTGCTGCCGCTGTCTTTACCTGTCAGCACAAAGACTGATATTCTGTAAAGAGCAGCAGATTCTGAGTGAAAATCAATGAAGTTAGGAGTAAAGCAAATAGGAGAAACAGTGCGATTTCCATATGGAAAGATTGTAAAGCATTATCTGTAGCCAGTGTGAGAGCAGAGCTCAGAGGAGACTTCATGATATGTGTTCATACACAAAAGCGAGAGACAGACTTGAAACAAATTTCACATCAGGAGGACCTCTGAAGATACTGGATAATCAGTATCTTCAGACCTGAGGTGGCGGAGTCGGGGTTGGGGAGGGTGGAGGTCAGGTGGGGGAAGTAGGGTGATGGAAGGCATGGTCAAAGAGGAGGGTCTTGAAGGAGACAGGGTGGATGGATTGTGGAATGTAATTCCAGAGGGTGGGGCAGAGTAGCTGAAGGCCTGCCCGCCAATGGTGGGGAGGGTGAGGTAAATGACATGAAGCAGGAGAGAGCCCACTGAGCAGACGAAGTGAGCAGGATGGTGGGGAATTAGGAAGTCGCAGAGGTAGGAGGGAGCCAGACCATGAAGAATTGTGAAGGCGAGGACAAGGATCTTGAACTGTATCCTCTATGTGATGGGAAGCTAGTGTCCGGGCGGGGATGGGAGTGATATGGTGAAGGAGCCTGGTGAGGAGGAGGACATGGGCTGCAGAGGGCTGTTGTTGGGCTGCAGAGGGCTGCTGTTCTGCAGCCTACAGATGGAGGAGTTGGTGGAGCTGACAACCACGGAGTTTGCATAGTCAATCAATCTAGATGTTGTGAATGGGAGTATGAGGGTCTCTGTGGCCTGCGGAGTGAGACAGTGGCTGAGCTAGGCAATGTTGTAGGGAAAGGTAGAGCATTCTATGGATTAGATAGAATTGTTGGGGGTCAAATAAGATGACAAGGTTCTGGACTGGCTCAGTGAGGTATCAGTTTAGATACATCCTCATCAGATTATCCTGATCAGATTTAATTCCAAGTGCTCTGAGACGCCACCCGACGTGGAGGGCACTACAGTATATAAATCCAAGTTGCTGTTGTGAATTGTTTTAGAGAAGCAAGATCTTGCGTCTTAGCTATAGTTTGCAACATATGTGTTGCCTTAGGATCACACCACCATTCAATCTAGTGATGCAGAAAATTTCATTCTCTAAAAAACAAAGAATATTATTTTTCAAAGCAAATTGTTTATTTTTTTCTGCAGGAGCAAATCTATTCAGTCACAACATGCGATGTAACCATCTACATAATAAAGGAAGAAAGCAGACAGGGGCACAACATTGTACCACATATATTCTTGGTCTTCTGGATTATAGATAAGCCACATTCCCAATTAAAGCTGTTTTTTCTCTATAATTCTAGACATTCATATATTTAAGGTGAAATAATCTAATGGGTTTCACTCATGGTAATTTCTGGCTCTGGACACATCACTGCAAATCACTGCAGCCAATGTATTCCTGAAAGCTTCAGGTCCTATCATTGGAGAGTCCAGACATCACACAAGTTTGTAGGAACAAATGAAAGGATATTGACGCGAACAGTTTTCATCATTCCACTGATTATTTGTAACTGAAAAACAAAATAACAATCATAAGCTCAAAACTTGCATTTACAAAGCAAATTTTATGTCTGTGACTGAGATGAAGTCCAGGAAACAGACGGGGAGTTGGCAAATTGGAAGAGGTAATCTATAAGGCACATCACAAAGACAGAAAGAAAGAAAGAAGGTGATGGAGGGAGGTGGAGTTCCAGAGATTAGGCTCAGCTGTCAATGGTAATACACATGCAGTGGAGAACACACAGTAGGTCTGAGTGAGTTGAGTAGAGTTTAAAACTTTTTTTTTGCTCCGTTACCCCATCATCCCTAACCTCGGCCGGCTCCACTGGCTCGCCATTCCTCAGAGGATAGAATTCAAGATCTTAATTCTCAATTTCAAGGCTTTGAGGCTGATTTACCAATATACCATTTGCTGTGTTGAATTGAGTTAGTGAGTACAATAGTTGTACAGAGAAGTTATGCTCATCAAAGTTTCAAAGACCATAAATCTTTATTGGCACGAAATACGTTTAAAAAAAGATTTGAATCATAGTTCTTCATCAAAGATACGTCTTGATTTTCCAGGGCTATACATATCTGTTCTATGGACTAAACAATTTTTTACAGGTCAGAAATAACCACAAAACATAAAACTAAGTATATGAAACTAAATCACATATGGAACAGAAACAGACCAATAGGAGTTTCCAGTGGAAGCAAAGAGGGGAGAAAACCACTGTAAAACAAGATTAAGTAAATTTGTAGATGTTAATTAGCACATTTTAATGTCAATTATTGAGGCATCGAGGACCCTGTTTAATGCAGTAATGCAACTGTCCTTTATCCTCTTCTCGAATACCTTCTTCGTGGCTTTGGTTATTGTTTACTGCTTTTCATTTAACAATGTCCATTCAGATTGAGAGGGTAGGGGATAAGGCATTGGGATTGAGAGACAATGCAGACTCAATGGGCTGAGTGGAGCTCTTTCTATGCTGGAATACGTTGTCCAGTTTTGGTCTCCTTATTTAAGAAAGGACATACTCGCCTTGGAGGGAATGCAGCATAGATTCACTAGGTTGGTACCTGGGATGAGAGGTATGAGAATAGGTTGAGCAATCTAGACCTATATTCTCTAGAATATAGAAGAATTAGAGGTGATTTTATAGAAACCTATAAGATTATTAAGGGGCAAGACAGAGTAGATAGTGGGAGATAGTTTCCCCTGGTTGGAGAAACTGTAACCAGGGGTCACAGTCTGAAGATTAGGGGTCAGCCCTTTCACACATCCTCCAAACAGTCCTTTGAACCTCCAAACAGGCCGCCATCATTGTTGCCCCTAGGAATCCCTGCAGCATCCTTACCCTGTCTCATTGATTTGGTTTGTGTAATTGAAATTGTTTTTGAAAAATCATGTATTTGCATACAACATTCTACGCCAATTATTCAACAGAGTCAGCCCTTTCATAGCGAGTTGAGAAAAAACTACTTCACTCAGAGGGTAGTTAATTTATGGAATTCTCTACCCCAAAGGGCTGTGGATGCGCAGTCCTTGAACATATTCAAGACTGAGATTGATACATTTGTTGTGGATAAAGGTACTAAGGGATATGGGGATAAGGCGGGCAGGTGGAGCTAGAATAGATCAGCCATGATCTTATTGAATGGCGGGACAGGCTCAAGGGGCTGAATGGCCTATTCCTGCTCCTAATTCTTATGTTCTTATGATTTTTAAAAAAACTTGTGGGGCACTGCTGTGCGCAATTGGCTGTCGCGTTTCGCCCACAAATATACAGTCAATTCACTTTACAAGTATATTCTGTGAAGCGCTTTGAGTTGTCGAGAAGACGTGAAATTCATTATATCAAACACCAGGATTATTATTATTATGATTATTAATGACTGGAATGGCTGCCACGGGAACTGAAGAGGTGAAGTGACCTGAAATGGAGGAGGATTTACTTTCTGTTTAAATTGTTTCTGTTCACAATGGATTTGAAGCAAAAGGAGATTTAATTCTGAGTTTAACCATTATTGTATCCAATGGTTTCAGCTTCAGGTTTCATGAGAAAAGGATTTTTGGCTCAGTTTAGACCGAGATAACAATAATAACAACAATAATGATAATAATAATATAACCAAATATTATGGGAAAGGTTGGTCATTCCTATTGGCTTTAATCTGACTTTTGCTGCAAGTCAATGTTAGGTAACAGTGACCATAATATTATTAGATTTATATAACTCATGAACAGGGACAAAGTACAGTCAAGGGTGAAAATGCTTGACTGGAAAAGGGCCAATTTTGATGGGCTAAAAAGGGACCTAGAGTTGGTGGACTGGCAAGTAAGACTGGCACGTAAAACAACTCATGAGCAATGGGAGATCTTCAAAGATATGATAGCTCAATGTCTAAACAGATATATTCCCACAAAAGGGAAATGCGTGGCAACCAAGCCAGGCTGGATGTCCAGGGATATTTTGTCTAGGATGAAAAAGAAGAAGAAGGCATATGACAATTGGAAGACGAAAGATACTAAGGACAGCAAAGCACATTACAGAGAATGCAAGGCCGTACGCAGGGGGGGTGCGACGGGTGCGTACGCACCACCCCAAATTATAAAAGGTCCACATTTTCCGGGGTAGAGAATTGCATTTTTTTATCAAATTTAAATACCAAGTAAATTTATTGAACATTTGTGCAACAATCAGTTCTTCAAAACTATGTATAAATTATAAACACGCATCTTTGAATGATTTAGTATTAATATAAAATTATCGAGTCGCACACCAGAATCGGCGTCTAACCCCAAAACATACCGCGTCGATAGACCAGTCCATGACGCGGCGAGTCTGTGACTCGTGATTGGATAAACATAGGCGCCAAGACTCAAATCCTCGTTTGGAAATCATCCCGTAAACAGCCACAAGGGGCAGCACCAATTCTGGAGTTAAAATCATCTTTTCATCTGATCACCGTAAGTAAAAATTACTCAAGTTTTGAGAGGTGTGACTGTAATGCTAGCAAACAATGACAACATATTTACAAGCTTCTGAGGAATTAAAGCTTTTGAGAACCCAACAAAAAAGTTATATGCTGGACGGGAATGCCTATCTTTAAAAAAGATACTCATGGACGTAGACCTATGCTTTAGCGCCTATTCTACGTGGTGTGTCAATCGGAAATCATCCCGTATACAGTCACTACATAAAAAGTTAGCACCACTTTGTGGAAGCTGAAATCGTATTTTAATCTGATAATGTTAGCAATTGATAATAGTGCCTTAGTACATTGTCAGACAGCTCAGAGCGCTTCACAGAACGTACTGTAAAGTGGCCAGTTTTTGCCCAGGATTGTCCCACAAACACCGATGGAGTGAGTCACCGATTTTATTTGGGGGCGTTTGTTGGCCAGGACAACAGGAGAGAGACTTCCCTCCGCTTTTCGAGTAGTGTCAGAGGATCTTTTCACATCCATCTAAACAGACGGATCAGACCTCGGTTCAGCATCTCAACCAAAAGAACAGCCTCTAACAATGGGACACTATTTGTCAGATGCTGTCGCCAGTAAACGTTCAGGGCGTCTCTTAGAAGCCTGGTATACACCTCACGAGTCACCTAATCTCCTGGGTTTGCCTAAGTGTCCAGCATTCTGCTCCGTATAGGAGCGACTTTCAGCCCTCGCGTTAATGCACATTCATTATAATATGGAAATCGATATTGGTAGAGCGGTTGACGTATTCGCTTCAAAGCGACCGAGGCGTCTCGAATACGGAACGCTATTAAAGAATTAATTTCCCCTCCCTTATTTTTTCAAGTATTTTTTCGTCAGATCAGTATTGCTTGATGGGTCACTTCCTTTAATTTTGATTCTAAATAAATAAAAACTAACTACACTATTGCTCACAGTTCAACGATATTTTCAGGATAATGCTGATAACAGGCTTGTAACACGTGTGAATTAACTGTTTGACACTGATTTTCAGTTTCTGTATATTTTCTTGTCTTTTATAAAATTTGCTTTACTGGAATATCTGAGCACATCATTCATACTTTACTCTTACATTATTGTTCATTACAGTCCGAAATAAATTTAGTCTTAGGATAACAATGCAGAACAACTTATTAATTACCGTCAAACTGTAGTTTATGATCATTTTCTCTATACGCCTACATTTATCAAGCATTCGTCATTGTACTGTGTTAATTGGATTGTAATTTACTTTATCGTTCGCATTCCTTACATCATCGAGTCAACAATCGTGTTGGCTTTTATCGGCGAACACATTCGACCTTCCCAATTAGACACGGACTACCGGGGAAAATAAAAACACTGAATAAATAATGATGCTCTTAAACACCAAGGGCATAAATACCGTTCATATTGGATCTTCTGAACCGATTAAATAAGACCTCAAACTGTGTAAAACGTCGGAGCCTCGAGGGGGCCTCGGGGGCAGCCCCCAAGCCCCCGGCCACTGTTGGTCCCATCACTAGCAATTCGCACCCCCCCAAAAAAAATCCTGCGTACGGCCCTGGAATGCAGGAGTGATCTTAAAAGAGTGATAAGACAGGCTAAAAGATCGCATGAGAAGAGGTTAGCAGATAACATAAAGGGGAATCCTAAAATATTTTTTAAGCACATAAAGGGAAAAAGGTTAGTTAAAGGTAGGGTGGGGGCCAATCAAAGATAATGACGACAATCTTGTTGTGGAGGCAGAGGGCATGGCTGATGTACTGAACGAGTACTTTGCATCTGTCTTCACAACGGAAATGGATGCCCCAAATGCCGCAGCATTGGATGAGAGGGTAGAGGAAACAGATCAGATTACTATAGACAGAGAGGAAGTTCTGAAATGATTGACTGGGCTCAAAATTGATAAGTCACCAGGACCAGATGGGTTTCACCCAAGGTTGCTGTGGGAGATACGGGTTCAAATAGCGGAGGGTCTGGCCATTATATTTCAATCTTTGTTGGACACAGGAGTGGTGCCAAGAGACTGGAGAGTGGCTAATGTTACCCCCCCCTCTACACAAAGGGGCAGAAAGACAAACCCGGAAATTACAGGCCAGTCAGCCTTACTTTGGTAATAGGAAAACTACTGGAGACTACAATCTAGGACAGAATAAATCTCTACTTAGAGGAACACGAGGTAATTAGAGACAGCCAACATGGATTTTTTAAAGGCAAATCTTGCTGAACAAACCTAATAGAATTTTCTGAAGAGGCGACTGTGAGGGTTGATGAGGGAAATGTGGTGGACGTTATTTACATGGATTTCAAAAAGGCTTTTGACACAGTACCATAAAAGAGATTAAGAAAAAAATGAGAGGCCCACGGTATTAAGGGGACAGTGGCAGTTTGGATTAAGAACTGGCTGAGTGACAGAAAGCAGAGGGTGGTGGTTAATGGGTGTTTCTCGAAATGGAAGGAGGTGTGCAGCGGTTTCCCCCAGGGATCGGTATTGGGACCACTGCTCTTTCTAATATATATTAATGATCTGGACTTGGGCATAGAGAGCACTATTTCCAAGTTTGCAGATGATACAAAGTTAGTAGGGTAGTAAATAGTGAGGAGGACTGTAACCAACTGCAAGCAGACATGCACAGATTGGTGGAATGGGCTGACATGTGGCAGATGGATTTTAATGTGGATAAGTGTGGTGTGATACACTTAGATAGGAAAAATGATAGGAGGCAATATAGACTTGGTAGCTCAATCTTAAGGGGGGTGAAAGTACAGAGGAGATCTGGGTGTTCAAGTAAGCGAATCATTAAAGGTATCAGGGTGGGTAGATAAGGCAAAGGCATTTGGTGTACTGAGCTTTATTATTAGGGGCATAGAATATAAGAGTAGGGAGGTTATGGTTAATCTATACAAAACACTGGTTAGGCCTCAGCTGGAGTACTGCGTCCAGTTGTGGGCACTTTACTTCAGGAAGGACATTAAGGCACTGGAAAGGGTAAAGAGGAGATTCACTAGATACCAGGATGGGGAACCTTAGCTATGAGGACAGACTGGAGATGTTACAACTTTTTCCATTAGAGCAGAGAAGGTTACACGGGGACCTGATAGAGGTCTTCAAGATTATGAAAGATTTCGACAGGCTAGATAGGGAAAAGCTGTTTCCGCTGGTAGGTTTGTAACTACCAAAAGAAGCAGAGGGGAGGTTAGAATATTTTTTTTTACTCAGCGAGTTGTTCAAATTGGAATGATCTGCCTGAAAGGTTAATGAGGTCCGATTCGATAGCAGCTTTCAGGAGAGAACTAGATAGGTATCTGGGGAAGATGGATTTGCAGGGTTGTGAGTTGAAAGCTGGTGATTGGGGTTAATGAAAGTGACTTGCTCGGTTAAAGAGCCGGCACAGAATCTATGGGCCGAATAGCCTCCTTCTGTGCCGTAACATTCTTTGATTCTATGAATATCAGCCATGATTAAATGGTGGGGCAGGTTCAATGGGTCGAATGGCCTGCTCTTGCTCCTATTTCTTATGTTCGTATCTTCTTAAATATGTCACCGAAATAATACATTGATAATATTTTGAAATATAACATATTTGTGCCATTTTACTATTAGCATTGGTCCCCCATTCAAGTGCCAGTGGAGCCAGTGTGTGTGTCTAGTGTGGTTGTGTGCTTGTCTTTCGTGTTTGTGTTTGCGTTCAGTGCCTGTGTGTACGTTTAATTTGTGTGCATTTAGTTTGTGTGTTTCATGTGTGTGTGTTTAGTTTGGGTTTAGTGTGAGTGTGCTTAGTACTTGAGGCAGAAGCATTAGTTATACATAAGGCAAGGGAAATAAACAGAAAGGGAGATTTGTAGATTTAAGAGAGAATAGAAAAAAATTGGAACAATAGTGTGAACAATATACAGTGGAAGCCCGTTTATCCGGCACCCTCGGGACTTGGCCAGTGCCGGTTAAAGCGCCTGCCGGATGTTCGGCAGCAAACCCAACACAAAAAAAGTATTACCATTTTTTATTAAATTTAACTTTTTAAAACATAGCATATTAATAATACACAAAATAATCATTTATATGATAACATGATATACAAACAAAAATTATAATCATATTAGACACAGTGACCAGGCAGTTCAGAGAGATCTTTAAACTAGTGCAAAAGTTACACGTCTGAATGACACTGTTCTCATTGGGGCAGAAGAGAGGAAAACTTGTGTTATTGGGAGAGCAGAGAGTGAACGGTGGCCACTCAGTTCAGTTAACTTTCTTCCAAAAAGCCTTACGATGTGTGTGTGTGTGTGTTCAACACACTGCATTCTGTAACTTGAAACACTACACTCTATAAAACGAGCAATGCAGGGATGAGTCTTTTTTATTAAAATAAAAGCCAATGAATTGATCTGCAAGCTTTGCTCAGGGTGGGTGTGTGTTTTGCTGTTTTGTGGCTAAATTAAATCAAAATTAATCAATTCAGCCTCTGCCTCTCTCAAAGAATACACTCCGGAGAGTGCATTACTTTACATTACCGGCTGCATTTTGAGCTAGCGCCTCCATCAGGAACCTACGAGCAGTATTCCAAACTACTGACACAGCACAAACGACCAAAAAATTGTATTTTTCTGGATAAATTCCGGTTTATCGAATGTGGAACTTTTTTTTGCGGTGCCGGTTATACGGAAGCTAAGGTTGATTGGGTCACGGATAAACGGGATTTTAATGTAAATAGTTTAAGGAAAGTGAAAGAGATATTTGTTCAGTTTGTCTCAAGTCTGTGGTTGGCTAACAGTAAGAAAACATAACCAGGGTTAATGTTAAGAGACACTTGGTCGTGGTTTAATCAGAGAGAATTAATAACAACAACAACTAGTATTTATATAGCATTTCTGATTTAAAGGCTAGAATGCTGTGAGTCAAACTGAAAACTGACAATGGTTTGTGTGGCTTAGGTTAAGATATTTAAAATAATGCAATTGTGTCCTTAACACGACAAAGTCCAAGTTAATCTTTGCTGTTGTGGTTTTAGTGGAAAAATTAAAAAGAAACCTCATGATCAGATGACAATATAATTAAAACATTTCGCTTCATAATTGGTTTAATAACCTGGAGGTAGATTTTAATGGATTAAACTGGTAATTTGTTTCCACCTGAAAATTATCCCCAATAGATTCAAGATATCAAACGGTTCTAATTAAAAAAGATTTACATCATTCTCGTTGGGAGGAAACAGTATATATATGAGCAATTAGGAATACTTTGAGGCACTGACAGGCACACATTAAGTGATGCATTACACCACGTATTGTGTAATGTTTATATCTACTCTCGTCCCTGTTTGGCTCGAACAACAAACAAGCTGCAAACGCTGGGGAATATTTGATCTGCGCGGTTTGTCTAAAGATGGAGATATTGTTCTTGGCGGAGTTTTCAGTATTCATGTTGATGTGGAGGATCAGGACCTACATGTTAAGACCCAACCGAGAGCGGTAAAGTGTACAAAGTTAGTGCAATTTTCTATCTTTGAGTCGATAACTCAATGTTATTAATTTATTCCGTGAAGCCACCATATTACACACACACTGTTAGATACTGTATTCAATACTGCTTCAAAATAATACATCTACAGACAACTTCAAACATCGCAATATAATTATAATTAGTTGGCTGACATGTAAGATACAGGTAAGCCTCTATTTAGGTCTCTTCTATTTAAGACATTTTGATTGAAGGACCATAATTTATTAACATCTTATGATTGATATAGGACACTTGGATTCATTTTAACAAACTAAATTTTTGTTCGCGCATGCGCAGTAGATATTTTGAATAGTGCAGTCTCATTTTGCGCGTCCTTTTTGTGCATATGCACAGTCCATACATGGTGTATTTGCGGGTAAATCGCGCTTACACCTGATATAGTATGTCCAAGTGTTTGAACTTGTCAACAGCATGTCGCTACATCATTGTTTAAAATCCAGCTGATTTTGAAGCGACACACACCATGTCAGTATTACAGTAATTTCCGAACATTCTCGAGCTACTTCGAAACTAGTTACACCTTCTACTGCGTTTATACCAAATATATAGTGAGAGAAATGAGCAGCGGTAATACCGCCAGTGGCTAGAAACCCTGCAAAGTCATCACTTTAAATACCAAATGTGAGGTAATAAAGCGCATCGATTCTGGTGAAAATGATAGGGATGTCAGGTGGGCTTTAGAGTTAGCTAGATCGACGGTGGCTACTATAAAACAAAATAAAGACAATATACTGGCAAGTTTAAAGTGTGTTACAGCTACAGGTGCAAGCAGATTAGCAAAACATGGGAGTGATGTGATGGAAAACATGGAAAGCAGGCTGAGTGTCTGGACTAAGGATTAGAACCAGCGTAATATACCACTCAACACCCTGGTTATCCAAGAGAAGGCAAAATCATTGTGCGGGGAGTTAAATGATCAGGAAGGAGAAGGCTCAATGGCACCATCTTTCGGTGCTAGCAGAGGGTGGTTTCAAAGGTTTAAAAGACGCTATGGGCTCCACAACATCAAGATGAGTGGGGAAGCTGCAAGTGCTACTGTCACACTGCCAGTATTAAAGTTTGCCAGTAGTAAAGTACAATACTGTACAGTTACCCCAAATATGCCTTCTTGCCTATGTGTGTTAATTTGTGTGTTTTGTGTACTATGTTGTGTGGATTTGTGTATTATATAGTGGGTTGAAGGTCCGAAAATTTTGTGAAAACAACGCATCTCTGGTTACATAATGGGACTGCATGTGAAATCACGTTTTGATTTAGGGTGTTGCGATCTAGGTACAGTATATCAGGAACACAACACCATCCTAAATAGAGGTTTACCTGTAGTATGATAGCCAACTGGTTGAATTTGATGCTACTTTGGGGATTTCTGTACATTTATTGGGATTTCTGTACATTTATTGCAATTTCTGTCTCTAGCCTTTGCACAAATTAGACGAAGTAGTGTAAAAACAAGTAATTTTGACCCGACCCGGCGACCCATGGCCCAGGCCCAGGCAGCCCCGGTAACCGGCCCTGAAACCCACAGCCCCAGCCTCGGCCTCAGTCCCGGCCAGGCTTCAGACCACAGTGCCTCTGCATCCCCTAGCCACGGCCTCACATCCCTTGGGATGATGCCGCCCCATTGATCCCTCGCTCCTGGTCTCCCGCGTGCGCAATATGGCTGCCACCATGACCCGAGCTTCCCTCCCCCTCCTCAAGTCTTTCCCCCCAACCCCCCCTCTCCGTTATTCCCTCTCTAGCCTTCTTTCTCTTCGCTCTCCTCGTCTTCTGTCCCTGCTCGACCCTCCCACCGCTTCCCTTTGTACCAGTTTTGGATTCCTCCATCGGGCTCACCGTGGCACTCGGCGCTGGGTGTCCAATAGCTCAACACCAAGTGCCCTGTCCCCCACCATCCCCGCCAGCCCCACCAGACACAAACCCAGGGGTTCAATCTCTCCTCCCTTATTCAAATCCCCACCCTCCCCGCCGACCATCCCAGCCCCCCCTCACACCCCTCGGCCAACTGCTCTTTCTGCATTGGCCTCCAAAATGTCCGCTCTGTCTGCAACAAGACTCTGGCCATCAACGATCTCATCCTTGATGAGAACGTTGACATCATGGCCCTGACGGAGAATTGGATCACCCCAGGCGACACATTACCCCTTGTTGAAGCCACACCACCAAACTACACATTCCACCATGCCCCTGGACCCAACCATTGTGGCGGTGGTGTGGCCCTCATTTGAAAGACATCTCTCGCCCTATCCCCCTACTCCTCCAGTTCCTTCCCCTCTTTTGAACAGTTCACTCTTTCTCACTCCTCCCACAATTCCTTCAAAATCGTCTTAGTTTATCGCCCCCCCCCAAACCCTCCCCCACTTTCATTTCAGATTTTTCTTCACTTTTAACCTCCCTCTGTGCCTGATCGCCTTATTATTCTTGGCGACTTCAACCTCCATTTCACCCCCTCCTGCCCCATCTCCTCTGAATTTTCCTCTTTGCTTGCGTCTTTCAATTTTCCCTTCACATTCACACTGCCACCCACACCCACGGCCAACCGCTCGATCTGGTGATCACCCGAGGCCTCAACGTCTCTGGCATCACCATCACCGACAAGGCCATTTCAGACAATTTTTTAATTTCTCTCAACACCTCTATCCCTCCCCCCTCCACCTCCAAACCCACTACCATCTTCTACCAGCCTTGGAAGAAGATTCACCCTCAAACCTTCACCTCTGCCCTCGAAAGCTCCGACCTCATCCCGCTGTGGCATTTTTCCTGTACCGACCCATCCTCTGCCTCCACCGCCCTCCGTAACACCCTCTCCACTACCCTCGACACCCTGGCCCCCCTCACCTCCAAAACCGTCTCCCACTCGCGATCATCAACGTGGTAAACAACTCACCTCCGTTCCCTCAAAGGCCAAGTGAGAGCAGCTGAACGCACCTGGCTCAAATCTGGCCTCACGGTCCACCGGCAAATCTGGCTGGACCGCATCAAATTTTACCGCTCCGCCCTAGCCACCGCCAAATCAGCCTTCTACTCCAGGATAATCCTGGAAGCGAAGGACAACCACCGCCTCCTCTTCGCCACCACCAACCAGCTCATCTGCCCCCCGCCCGTCTCGCTTCGCACATCCTCTCCCCAAACAAATGTTGCGAGGAGATGTTGGACTTCCTCGAGTCCAAAATAGAGAGAATCCGCTCTGAGGTATCCTCCCCCCACCTCTCCTCCACCTCCGCCCCTCCATCCATTATCTCAACCCCCACCCACCCCCCATTTCATACTTTCATCCCCACCTCCCCGTCTTCAGTCACAAAGATAATCACCTCCAAGAAACCCACCAAGTGTTCATTGGACCCCATCCCCACCCCTCTCCTCCGCATCCAGCTCAACCTTTTGCCCCGCTCATTTCGGACACCATCAACCTTTCCCTCTCCTCAGACACCGTCCCTACCTCCCTTAAAACAGCCACCATCACCCCTATCCTGAAAAAAACTCCCTTGATGAGTCACAGCCATCAAGCTACCGACCCATCTCCAACCTCCCGTTTTTATCTAAGGTCCTTGAAAGAGTGGTTGCCTCCCAGATCCACTCTTTCATCTCAACTCACTCACTCCTTGAACCCCTCCAATCAGGTTTCCACCCTGTTCACAGCACAGAAACTGCCCTGGTTAAGGTTACAAACGACATCCTAACCGCCTGTGACCAGGGCTCCCTCTGCCTCCTCGTCCTCCTTGACCTGTCTGCTGCGTTTGACACATTCGATAGACTCTTCCAACGTCTTTCCTCCCACCTCAACCTTCAAGGCACAGTCCTTGACTGGATCCATTCCTACCTGACCCACCGCCTACATTTTGTATCTTCCAACGGTTTCTCCTGAAACCCCCGCACAGTTTCTCACGGCGTCCCTCAGGGCTCTGTCCTCGGCCCCCTCCTTTTCACCCTTTACACGCTCCCTCTGGGTGATGTCATCCGCAAACATGGGGTAAATTTCCACATGTATGCGGACGACACCCAACTGTACCTCTCCGCCTCATCCCTCAACCCCCAGACCATCGATGTTCGGACAGCATGTCTGTCCGACATTGAGTCCTGGACGAGGGACAACTTCCTCCAACTGAACGTGAGCAAGACCGAGGCCCTCCTGATTGGCTCAAGCCAGCGACTCCGCACATCGGGCACTGCCAGCCTCAACATCCAAGGCTGTACTCTCCACCTCACAAAGCCAGTCAGGAACCTCGGCATCACGTTCGACCGTAAACTCTCCTTCCTCCCCCACATCCGTGCCTTCACCGCCACCGCTTATTTCCACCTGCACAACATTGCCAGACTCCGCAACTATCTCACCCCCCACGCTGCCGAAACACTCGTGCACGCATACATCACCTCACGGCTGGACTATGGAAACTCTCTCCTCGTCGGGCTCCCCAGCTCCTCCATTCACAGGCTGCAGGTCATCGAAAACTCTGCAGCCCGTGTACTATCCCACACCCGCCTCCGTGACCACATAACCCCCACCCTCGCCCGTCTCCACTGGCTCCCCATCCTCCAGAGGATCGAGTTCAAGATCCTTGTCCTCACCTTCAAGGACTTACACGGCCTTGCCCCGCCCTATTTAACCAATTTACTCTCCCCCTACACGCCCACCCGGACCCTCCGTTCAGCAGGACTTGGCCTGCTCCAAACCCCCCGCCCAAACCGCCCCACCATCGGAGGCCGGACCTTCAGTTTCTCCGCTCCCACCCTGTGGAATTCCATCCCCCAATCCCTCCATCTCGTTTCTTCCCTTTCCTCTTTCAAGGCCGTTTTGAAGACTTTACTCTTCGACCGTGCCTTTTGTTCCCCCCGAATTTTTCGACCTCTCCTACGTGTTTCACCCCTTCCTGAACACTCACCTCCCAGCTCGGGTCACACATTTACCCCATGCCTCCTGTGCATCGCCTTTGGACGTCCTCCCGACGTGAAAGGCGCTTTATAAGTTCAAGTTGTTGTTGTTGTTGTTGTTGTGTATGGAGCAAAATATCAGCGCCAAGTGAACTAGGTCATGCTGGTGTAAAAGGCGCTTAACAGTGTGATTTTATTGTTGTTGTGGTAATATTCGTTACTCTATGAAACTGGATTGGAAGAAATCTGTCTTGTGTGAGTCACAGTTTGCAAATTGCAAATTACTATCTAGAAATACAGGCTAGATAGTACAATTTTAATTGGTGTGAAGGAACAGAGTGACCTGGGGATTTATGTTAGTGACTCGTTGAAGTTGGCAGGACAGGTAGACAAGGCTGTTAAGAAGGCATATGGGATACTAGGCTTTATAAATAGGGGTATAGAATACAAAAGTCAGGAAGTGCTGACTAACCTGTATAAAACTTTGGTGAGGCCTCAGCTGGAATACTATGTTCATTTCTGGTCACCACACTACAGAAAGGATGTGAAGACATTGGAAAGGGTACAAAGAAGATTTACTAGGATGGTGCCAGGATTGAGGGACTTCAGCTATGAGGAGAGGCTAGATAGGCTAGGGTTATTCTCTCTGGAACAGAGAAGATTGAAGGGAGACCTAAGAGAGGTTTATAAGATGATGAGGGGTTTCGACAGGGCAAATAGAGAAAAACTAATTCCACTCGTGGGAGAATCTGTGACTCGTGGTCACAGATTTAAAATAATTTCAAAACAAAGTAGAGGGGAGCTGAGGAGAAATGTTTTCACTCAGTGGGTTGTTGGAATCTGGAATGCATTGCCTGAAAAGGTGGTGGAGGCTGATTCGATAACAACTTTTGAAAGGGAATTAGATCTTTATTTAGGGAGAATAGGTCTATTAGAATATGGGGAGCGGGCAGGGCAGTGGGATTGAATCGCTCTTTTCAAAGAGCCGGCACAGACTAGGTGGGCCGAATGGCCTCCATTTGTGCCGTAAAATTCTATGAATCTATGAATCTAAATTGCAAATGATTTTACTGGTATTCAGATCGGAAAGGTCCCTGTGTCCATTGATAAGAAAGTTAATCGAATTTTTAGTGAAACAGACAAAGCTTGTAATTCCACAGAGTAAAGGATATTTCGGAAACCAAATTCTTACAATGGCTTAGATGTACATATTGTGATTCTATTTGTGATATAAAACATTTTGTAAACTACAGTAAAAAGTGTCAATCTATGTGTAAAGGTTATCTTTCTTTATTTTTCCAAAACCATAGGGAAAATATCTTGAAATGTTAGCATCCATTGCATTACTGGTGATGCTGTGATTGTGAATTATGTGGTTGATAATTAGTACTTTGATTCCTCACAGCTTTCGATTCCGACTGTTCCGGTTTGCGATGGCGATGATCTTTGCAATACAGGAAATAAACAAGGACCCCAGACTGCTCCCCGGCATTACTCTGGGCTACTGGGTTTGTGACTCCTGTGGGATGCCCGCCGGATCCATAAAAACAACCTTTGAATTTTTGAACAGACTTGAAGAAACATCTTCAGATTTCACCTGCAAACGAGCCCCTGTGGTCTCTGCTATTGTGGGTGACTCCAGCTCCTCACATTCATTAGCAATAGCCACTTTGATCAGTCCTTTCAGCATCCCAATGGTGAGATGCTTCAGGACATAGCTGTGCATTTATATGCAAGTTTGGGCAAAAAATATGTAATATCCGACATTCCTTCAGTTAAATTATTGTATAAAAAATACTTGTTCTGTAAAATGTGTTTTAAATGTTTTACTATCAATTAAATGGACAGTCATATATAGATTGCTTTATTACAGTATTTATGAAATTACCTGTTCTAGGCGACAAATGCAACCAGGAAGATGTAGATTTATATTGTAACTATGTGATTAAATATTTTTAATTATAGTTTCTCTTTATTCTAAAATCTATAGGTAAGTTACTTTGCTACGTGTGAATGTCTGAGCAACAGGAAGGAATATCCATCATTTTTCAGAACTATACCAAGTGACTACTATCAGGTCAGAGCCTTGGCCCAGCTGGTGAAACACTTTGGGTGGACGTGGATTGGGACCATTAGAAGTGACGATGAATACGGTAACTTTGGAATGCGAGCCTTCACACAAGCTGTGCGGCAACTGGGTGTTTGTATTGCGTTCGCTGAGTCTTGCCATATAACATACTCAAGGGAAGAATTGCTAAAAACTATAGAAGTAATTAAGAAATCAACCACTAAAGTTATTGTAGCATTTGTTGGTCAGTCTCATATGACTATTCTACTGAAAGAAATTGTGCGACAAAATGTGACAGGTATTCAATGGATAGGAAGTGAGGCCTGGGTCACCACAGCACTCCTGCCCCCAGAGGAAAGCAGACAATTCCTCTCCGGGACAATTGGAATTGCGATTCGCAAAGTACATATTCCAGGGTTGAGAGAGTTTCTGCTGCAAGTTCATCCATCTGCATTCCCAGGAAACCGCTTAATGGAAGAGTTTTGGGAAATGGCCTTCAACTGTACACTGAGTAACGAGGAGCACAAAGCAGATGGAATGAAGGAATGTACAGGACGAGAGGATTTACAGACTGTAAATAATCCATATACAGACGTGTCTCAGTACCGTGTAACCTACAATGTCTATACAGCAACCTACGCCATAGCTCATGCTCTTCATGACATGCTGTCATGTCAAAGTGGCAAAGGTCCATTTCCCAATGAAAGTTGTGCGAATATTTCAAGCTTTCAACCATGGCAAGTAAGAATTTCTTCATATTCTTTGTCAATTAAAAGTGATATAATTCAACATTGTTTCAGTGTCAGATGTGGTCGAGGCTTTTAATGTAGAAAATCATAACCCATTGTTGCAGTCGTTAGGGTGAAAACCACGGTCAGAACGAGCACTGTAATACGCCGTCCGGCATGAAGGACGCTATTTATATCAAAGTTGTTGTTGTTGTGAGTGCTTTGGAGGAATGGAATCTAATGTCCTAAAGTGCCTTCTTTATCTGAAACCATCTGGTGATCTGCGGTTGAATGTTTGTATGAATTATATTGTTTTCATGGATTTGTCTGCCATTGTTTGAGTTTTCCAATTTTGCTGTTGATTGTATCCTCATATCATGGCCGTCCATATTTTCTTGAAGAACATTTATTTCAATGTGAACTTCAACAATGGGTGATTTCACACAATTCAGCAATAAACGATTATTTATTATTTAGAACGAGATGCAAACCCGTCTGTAACATGCGAGCCTTGTATTGCGTCGCATATTTAAGATCCACATATTGCAACCTGTTAAGTGTTGAAATGATTGTGGGAAATAAAAAAGATGATTTCAACTTTCGCGCTTTATTCTAAAATAGGTTTTGCATTATTTGAAACTGGTCAACTTCAGCACAACGATTGGTGAAAATGTTCGTTTTGATGAAAACGGGGACCCAGTGGCAACGTACGACATTGTAAACTGGCAGCCAAGTGACCTGGGCGGCACCGAGACACTCACTGTCGGTCACTATGATGGATCTGCTCCAACGGGGGAAGAGTTTAAATTAAGGGAAGAGACGATTGTATGGAGCGGAGGTCGGATTATGGTAGGAACGTTTGCTGTGCACTTGGGCTTCAGATGTGAAAAGAGTTGAGCAACAATCACAATGCAAATGGTCTTGAAACTCAGCATGAATTGTGGGATAAATTAATTACATGGAACTGAAGAATCACTTAATAATATTAATAATTCTTAATTTGATATAGCTCCTTATCATGTGTTCTATAATAATACTAATCCTTGAATTTGATATCGTGCTTTTCACATCTTCTAGACTTTGTCTCAAAGTTCTTAACAGAATGTACTATGAAGTGAATTGACTGCAAATTTGTGGGTGAAACGCGGCAGCCAATTGCGCACAGCAGTGTTCCACAAAAAAATTATTGCAGTGTTTTATTTTTGAGGGATTATTATTAGGCTTATGGAGTGTGAAAAGTTGCCCATTGTTCTGCCCTGTATGGAATTGAACCCAGGTCTCTCACGTGCAAGGAAAGTGCTCTAACCATTGAGCCACATGACTCCACACCACTGAGCTACAGGACTCAAATGTCTCAAAACGATTCACAGAATATACTATCAAGTGAACTAATCTACATTTTGTGAGCAAAGCACGGCTGTCCTCTAACCAATATGGTACAGGGCACCTGACTTCAGCAAAATAATTAATGTATAATATCAACATCTGATATCTGCCTTTCCCTATAACTAGGTCCCACGGGCAGTTTGCTCTGACAGTTGTCTCCCTGGGACAAGGAAGGCAGCAAGAAGAGGACAACCAAAGTGCTGCTTTGATTGTATAGAATGTGCTGATGGTGAAATTAGTAACATCACTGGTAAGAATAAACACAGCTATCAATTCCTTCCTAAATTCTCAAACATTTATTGAACAGATTTTAATTCAGGTTCAATCAATCACAATTTACTTTCTTTCCTCAGATTCCGCCGTGTGCCTGACATGTCCTTTGGAATACCGGTCCAATGATAAACGAGATCACTGCCTACTGAAGGAAATTGAATTCCTCTCCTTCGAGGAGACATTAGGGATTGTTCTAGTCACACTTGCATTGCTTGGAGTCTGCTTGACTATAAGTGTATTCACAGCGTTCTATGTTCACAGAGACACTCCTATTGTTAAAGCTAATAACTCAGTGTTAAGCTTTCTGCTGCTTGTCGCGTTAGCTTTGTGTTTTCTTTGCTCAGTTACATTCATTGGAGAGCCTTCAGTCTGGTCCTGTAGGTTGCGTCACATGGCCTTTGGTATCACTTTTGTTCTGTGTATTTCCTGTGTTTTGGGAAAAACAATAGTTGTGGTGATGGCATTTAATGCAACACTTCCCAGTAACAACATGATGAAGTGGTTTGGTCCTACACAACAACGTCTGAGTGTTTTCATCCTTACCCTGATACAATGCTTAATATGTACTGTTTGGCTTAGTTTGTCACCTCCTTATCCTCTGAAAAATAGTGAATATTTTACTGAGAGAATTGTGTTTGAATGCCATCTGGGATCTGCAGTGGCCTTTTACTGTGTGCTTGGTTACATTGGACTGTTGTCTTGTGTTTGCTTTGGCGTTGCTTTTCTAGCTCGCCGACTTCCAGACAACTTCAATGAAGCGAAGCACATCACTTTCAGCATGCTTATCTTCTGTGCTGTTTGGATAACTTTCATTCCAGCTTATGTAAGCTCTCCTGGAAAATATACTGTGGCTGTAGAAATATTTGCCATTTTGGCATCAAGCTTTGGGCTACTGGCCTGTATTTTTGCCCCTAAATGTTATATTATCCTACTGAAAAAAGAAGAAAATACGAAACAGCATATGATGGGTAAAGTGGCTTCCAAGAAACAGTGACCAGGTTTTGTTAATCAAAGCGGAAATTTTGTTGAGTTCTATAATATTTGGATGAGGTGGCTGTTTTACCTTTTACTGTATCCTAAATTATTGCCATGATTTTTGTGTAACGGTTATGTCAATGTTGTGAGTGAGTTGTACGGATTGTAAAATGGATTCTGACACTGTTAATACACAACAAAGTTATCAGCTTATCATCGTATTTTGCTTGTTTTCCAATTTAAAGCATGCTTGTTTCTCATTGATACCTAGTTGTAGACTTTCATTGTATGTGCACCACCTTCAGTGCAGCACCTTAACAGTTACGTGATGAGGCAGTTAATTTTCAATCCACTGAATTAATATTTCATCATTGTTAATGCAAGTCATTGAGACACAGTCTAGAAGACGTGAAAAGCGCTAAATCGAATGCACGGATTATTATTATTTATTATAGTTCCCTATCTCGTCTATTTATTGACTCAATGTTAAGGAGTATAATCTTATTTGTCTTTCACTTCCATTTCCAGACAAGTATCTATTTAGCTATTCAGTATATTGTTTTGATCCACTTCACTTCTCAATCCTGCCAATGTCCTCCAAATTAATGTAAGCACAAAATACTGTAGATGCTGGGAATCTGAAACAAAAACAAACGTTCCTGGGGAAACACAGCAGTTGAAATAGCATCCATGGAGAAAGGAAAAAGAGTCAACGTTTCGGGACTACAAACCCTCATCAGGACCGGGGCATTTTTGGAGGGAGAAATTTCTTAAAAACATTAAAGTGGGAGAGGCAGGACATGGAAGGCAAAGGAGACAAAGAAGACAAAGGAAAAGGAAAAACGAGTGTGTTAATTTGTCTGATGGGTTGAATATGTGTTAATGACTTCAGGGGGATAAACAGAGTGGGGGGTGGGTTTAAATGAAACTGGGGAGAAGAAGTGTTTAGCGGTGACAGAACAAAACAAGACACCAGTGAGGCAGAGGGTGTCTGTTGTTGTGATTGTGACGGGGTGAGGGAGTGGGGTGGGAGAAACTCCAATGGCCTGAAATGGCTGAAATCATTGTTGAGGTCAGACGGCTGTTGTGTCCCCAGTAGACAGATGACGTGCTTTTCCTCAAGCTTTCACTCACAGCCATTTCAGGCCATAGGAGTTTCTCCTCCCATCACAATCACAACTCTAGATACCCCCTGCCTCTCTGGGGTTTTGCTAGTTCTATCACCTAAAAGCGCTTTTCTTATTACGAGGTGAGTGCTCGAGCCACTATAATAATAATAATGATGATAATGATAATAACAATAATAATAATAATAATAATAGTAATAATCCTTGTGTTTGATATAGTTCTTTTCACATCTTCCAGACATCTCTGGTGATCCTGTGGCTCAGTGGTTAGAGCATTTGTCTTGCAAGCCGGGTGAGACCAAGCTGGGGAGACCTGTGTTCGAATCCAGGCAGGTCAGGGTGAAACCTTGGGCAAGTTTCACACGCCTAATAATAATCCCTCCAAAATAACCACAATAATAAAATTGGTCATTTCAATCCACGACTGTGTGTGGGACACCGCTGTGCGCAATTGGCTGCCGCAATTCACCCACAAATATATACAGTCAATTCACTTTACAGTATATTCTGTGAAGCGCTTTGGGACGTTGATAAGATGTGGAAAGCGCTATATCAAATGCAAGGATTATTATTATTATTATTATTATTATTATCTCAAAGTGCTTCACAGAAAATGCTGTAACGTGAATTGACTGTACATTTTGGGGCAAAACGCAGCAGCCACTTGTGCACAGCAGTGTCCCACAAACAGTCATGGTTTGAAATGGCCAATTCATTATTGTTTTTTGAGGGATTATTATTAGGCCTGTGGAGTAAGAAATCTTGCCCAAGGTTTTGCCCTGTCTGCAATTGAACCCAGGTCTCTGGCTTCCAAGGCAAGTGCTCTAACCACAAAACTACAGGTCTCCGCACCCAGTATATTTACAAAAATAAGTTTATACAATGTTTTGAAATATTTTGACATGATAAGGCGTGATATTGCATGTAAGCAATATTATACTTTTAAAGTGGTCAGCCTGACACATAAATTATTTCTGTATGTTAATCCTGACAAGGGATCCGTCATTAAAATGATGCCATTCCAACCCAGGTTTTGTGGCATTGGGATAGAGGGAGGGATGGGTAGGGCCCAAAGTGTGAGGGGGAGATATGAAGGGAGAAGTAGACACAAGGGCAGAGGCAACTGATTCGATCCCCTTGACTTCCGGAGTCCTGTAGCTCAGTGGTTGGGTTTCAACGCCTTGGGACATCCTCCCGACATGCAATGTGCTCTATAAATGTAATATTATTGTTGTTGTTGTAGAGCACTCACCTAAGTAGCGTGAGACCTGTGTTTCAAATCCAGTTTCCTTTCTCCACACACACACACAAACACACACACACAGACAGAAACACACACGCACATGCACACTCACGAACACACATAAGCGCCTAATAATATTCTATCCAAAAAAGTAAGAACAAATTAGTCACTTCAATCCATGGCTGTCTGTGGGTCGCTGCTGCGTGCAATTGGCTGCTGGAGTTCGCCCACAAATATACAGTCAATTCACTTTACAATTTATTCTGTGCAGTGCTATTAGACGTCTGGAAGACACGAAAAGCGCTATATCAAATGCAAAGATTATTATTATTAATTAGTTTTGCTACAGTGTAGATTGGCCTCCCAGTTGGCGTTGTAAGAGAGGATGGATGAGGCACAAGAGGGTGGGGTGGAGGAGCCAGATGATGATTGAGAAGAGAAATCTGGTGTTTTCGTTGGCCTTCAGGATTGTCTTGGAGTAGGATGATGATTTAGTGGAGGCAAGGGCGGAGTGGTAAGATTTAGTGGAGGTACTAAGATCTGCCAGATCTTCTGATGGACTCTTAAGTTGGATTTGAGCCACATGCCTTCAGTAACTGTGCCTCAAAAGAGTGGATGTGGCTAGTGTTCCAGGTTGACATTCGTAAACAGGCCAAACATGGCAACAACAACAACAACAACAAGTTACATTTATATAGCGCCTTTCACGTCGGGAGGACGTCCCAAGGCGCTAAACAAGAGGCGTGTGACCTGAGCTGGGAGGGGAGTGTTTGGGAAGGGGTGAAACACGAAGGGGAGGTAAAAAAGTTCGGGGTGGAACAAAAGACACGATCGAAGAGGAAAGTCTTCAAACCGGCCTTGAAAGAGGAAAGGGAAGAGGCGAAACGGAGGGATTGAGGGATGGCATTCCATAAGGTGGGAGCGGAGAAACTGAAGGCCCGGCCTCCGATGGTGGGGCGGTTCGGGCGGGGGGCTTGGAGCAGGCCAAGTCCTGTTGAACGGAGGGTCCGGGTGGGCGTGTAGGGGGAGAGTAGATCGGTTAGGTTAGATTGGCAGCCAATTCCGTGCATCAGTGTCCCACAAAAGGTTATGGATTGAAAGGAGCAATTAATAAAAAATATTGGTGGGATTATTATTAGGCATGTGGAGTAACGAAACTTGCCCATTGTTTCACCCTGCCTGAAACTGAACCCAGGTCTCTCACTTGTAAGGAGGGTGCTCTCAGCACTGAGCGACAGGATTCTACAAACACTGAGTAAGAATTGGTAGATGCTGTTTGACCAACCAATCATTTTGTGAAGAGGTAACATCCCAAATTGACTTCTGATTCACAAACTAATGTACCGAGATTAAACTGGGATGGAAAGTCTTCTTCATCTAAATGTCTCTGTGATCCTGTGTGAAAGTCTTTGGTGATCACGACAGTAGTTGAAAGAATATTGTGAAGCTGAAACTGCATCAACATTGGAAGGAAATGGTATAAACACAAGTTAATAGAAATGATTATCATGACTTTAACTCATAGCAATTGAACCAGTCAAAACAAATGGAGCGTTTGTCTTAATGGATTGTCACATGGACATCCACATGGAATTTCTTGTGAAATATTGACTCTTCAACCAATTATATACTTGCTCATTTTTAATAATAATAATAACCCTTTCATTTGGTGTAATGCCTTATCACATTAGAAAGACATCTCAAAGTATTCACGCGATTTACTGTGAAGTGGAATGACTGTGTATTTGGTAACATGTAGTGTACGGCGATATGTAATTTTTCTGATATTGATATATTGGTTGGCTCACATCGAGATGTACCGATATATCAATATCACCAGGTTTTTATCTTGTGCGCATTCTGATATGCGCGTGCATTCGGATATGTGCGCGCATTCTGATATGCGCGAGCATTCGGATATGCGAGCTCTACGCCCAGGAGGTTTGCAATGCCGGCGATAAGGTATGTTGAAAAAGTTCGTATTATACTGATATAACTGATATATCAATATATCGCCGGACACTATATACTGATGTTTTGTAACATACAGATTTTTTTTTGGTACAGCATTTTTCGATTGAGCGATATATTGGAATTTCCAATATCGGTATATTGATACGAACAATTATCCCGATATCAACGATATATCGAAATATCCCCGGCCACAAGTACCATGGCAGCATAATTGCACCAGCAATACCCACCACCACAACAACATTGATTTATATAGCGCACTCCATGCCGGACGGCGTCTCAGAGCTCTTACCCACAAACCACCATGAAATGAATGGCCAAATTTGTTTGTGGGATTGTTGGCCAGGGCAACAACAACAACAAAATTATATTGTATAGCGCCTTACACATCGCCAACAATCTCCCAATTATCCT
Source organism: Hydrolagus colliei (assembly GCA_035084275.1). Taxonomy (NCBI): domain Eukaryota; kingdom Metazoa; phylum Chordata; class Chondrichthyes; order Chimaeriformes; family Chimaeridae; genus Hydrolagus; species Hydrolagus colliei. The sequence continues at coordinate 907,883 of CM068744.1, read as the reverse complement.
TTCGAAAAGTGCCATGGGATCTTTAGCATCCACTTGAACAGGCAGATTGGACCTCAGTTTGATGTCTCATCTGAAGGATGGCGCCCCCAACAATGCATCTAGAGTTTGTCTTCCACTACAATATATGAGTTCAACTCCTGATGTGGGATTTACATCTACAACCATGTGACTCAGCGGTGAGCGTGCTAGGAATTACCCAAAGTGCATTATTATTACATATGGTAACAATATTTATTTACACAGTAAATACACAGTCACTACTCTTTACCATATACTCTTTGAAGGTCTTTTAGTCATCCTCCCAATGTCACTGGCTGTATCCAATGCAAGGAGTATACTGTATATTTTTTATTTAATGGTTGCATATACCTCGGAATTACACCCTTACCTCATTTTATAGTGAGAATATATCATTTTACAGAACCCTTATTCGATTTTCCGCTGAATCATTTCTTAACATCTAATTTACTTCTGATGGGTTAAACAGTTTCCATCCTATATCAAGTCTTCCTTTGTAGACTTACAGGGGAATAATAAGTAATATTGTAACATTTCTTCAATATCACAGGATTGCATAAACAGGGAGTGAAACTTCACATGAGTGATGTTCAATACACAATGAAGGAGCTCCATAGCCCAGCAGTGAATTGCTGAACTGTTAATCCTTATGCTGATTCTAAAACAGCGCCATGGGACGTCCTCCTGATGTGAAAGGCAATATACAAATGTAATTTTGTTGTTGTTAAATAATTCTGACCACGGATATGTTCTTATTCTCTGAGGAATCCTATCAATGATCTTGTTTACTCTATTTTTCTATCCTTCTCCAGGGATATATTATCTTACCTTCTTCAGGGAATGTTAGGAAATGATCCAATATTTATTATGCTAATAAATCAACATGCCAGAATTCCTGTGGTAAGTTTGAACTCAATGATTAAACAGTTAACTTGGAGGGTTGGTTATTGTACAGTAAAATGTCATTGCACTCAATAATACAATTTTGCAACACAGTCAGGTTTTAGTAAGAAAAGAGAAAATAATATAATATTAATGTTATATAAGGGTGATAGATATATGGAATTCTTTATCCCAAAGGGTTGTTGATGCTCGGTCCTTGAACATGTTCAAGACTCAGTTAGATAGATTTTTCATTTATAAAGGGATTAAGGTGTATGGGGATCAGGCTGGGATAGAGCAGAATATCAGTCATAATTGAATGGCGGGGCAGGGTCGTTGTACCGAATTGCCTACTCTTGCTCCTATTTCTTACGTTCATGTGTTTCAAATATATCACCAAAATAATACATTGATAATCTTTCAAAATTTAACATATTGTTGCCATTTTACTATTAGGAATGATCCCCAGTTCAAGCGCCAGTGGAGCTAGTGTGTTTGTTTAGTGTGTGTTCAATGTGTGTTTTTGCGTTCAGTGTCTGTGTGTGTGTTTAGTGTGTGTGTGTGGATTTCGTTTCTGTGCATTTAGTGTGTATGTGTTTATTCAGTGTGTGATTAGTGTGTTTATTGTGTGTTTAGAGTGGGTTTAGTGTGAGTGTGCTTAGTACTTGAGGCAGATTAAGATAATGTGACTGCTCTGCTATTCAACTAATAGATATGATAATGGACAAGGTAATTCTCTGATTTTGTAAAATTATTAGTGAATTGCAAGGCTTCGAGTTGGTTTTGAAACAGTGCAATTTTTACCCAGGAAATGATACATTTCAAGACAAGTTGAATATGTGGATTGGAAGTTGGGTACTGGGATCATTGACTATTGGAGATCTAAAGATTGTGAGAATCAACCTCACAAAATGCTGCTTCATCCTCTGCTTGTTTTTCATTTTTGTTGATTTATTTCTGATGGAAATTTACAGATCAGCTACTTTTCCACCTGCACCTGTGTGAGTAACGAACAAGACTATCCTTCATTTCTGAACACAATACCCATCGATTACCACCAGGCCAAGGCTCTGGCTCAGATTATCAGGCGCTTTGGGTGGACATGGATTGGAACAATTAAGAGCGAAGATGACTATGGTATATTTGGGATGCAAGCCTTCACTCAGGCTGTGCGGCAGTTTAGCGTCTGTTTTACTTTCTCCAAATCTTTCTTTAGAACCTATCCCAGAGAGAAGTTACTTAACACTGTAGATGTCATAAAGAAAACGTCCACCAAAGCAATCGTGGCTTTCCTTGCTCAGGAGGATATGGCCATTTTGCTGGAAGAAATTGCAAAGCAGAATATCAGTGGCATTGAATGGATTGGCAGTGAAGCCTGGATATCCACTTCACTTCTCACTCGGGAAAAAAACCAGAGAGTTTTTCACTGGAGCCATTGGAGTTGTGATCAGTGAAGGAAAGATACTGGGCTTGAAAAACATTTTTGATTGAACTCTCCCTTCTTCATACAAACAAAATGTTTTAATGAAAGAATTCGGGGAAATGCTATTCAGCTGTATCCTCAGATAGACAGAGAAGGAAAACCCAACTCCACATTCCAATGAATGCTCTGCAAAACAGAGCTTGAGGACAGTAAACAATACATAGACAGATGTCTCTCAGTTCAGAGTGACGCATAATGTGTACAAGGCAACGTATGTTGTGGCGCATGATCTCCACAACAGTCGTTCATGTGAAAGTGGAAATGATGCATTTCAGAACAAAACCCGGCAACTAATCCAAACTTTCACCCCGGGCAGTTTTGCAAAATTACTGTACAGTGAACCTCAGATATGTCTTTTCAGTTACAACCATATATTTAATAATCATAATAATTCTTGCCTTTGATATAGCTCTTTTCGCATCTTCTGTAAGTCTCACAGAGTTTAACAGAATATACTGTAAAAGGAATTGACTGTATATTTGTGGGCAAAACGCGGCAGCCAATTGTGCACAGAAGATTCCCCCACAAAACAGTTGTGCACTGAAGTTACCAATTTTATCTTGTTTTTGGAGTGATTATTATTACGGGTGTGTGTTTGTGTGTTTGTGTGTGTATGTGTGTGTGAAATAAGGAAACTTGCTCAAGGTTTCTTCCTGACCTGCTTGGATTTGAACACAGGTCTCACGCTTGTACGTTGAGCGCTGTAACCACTTAGCTACAGGTACTCCACAAAAAGCATGAAGTATGTGAATTATGAGTAATTCAAAATTTATAAATAATAGGAAATTCTATGGAACTTGTGCAGGTGTATGACAAGCAAATATACGATTTATATATATCAGGCATAAACGAGTTGTATTGTGATGATTTGAAAATAAAGATGTTGGAATTGTACTGGTTACATTTGGAATTCAAGCGATTGAAGACGAAGAAGTTGGTGATTAGTACATACAAACTCAAGTTCTTTATTTACTTTTATTTTATCTCCAAATGTGCAGCTTCTACATTACATAAAAATGGCACATTTCACAACCACGAATGGTGAAAATGTGAATTTCGATGAAAACGGTGATCCGGACCCAAAGTAGGACATTGTCAACAGACAACCCAATAGTGTTGGTGGCTGTGATGTTGTGCTGGTGGGACGCTATGACGGATCTGCAGCTTTGGGCCAAGAGTTGATCCTAAATGAAAATATTATTGTTTGGAGTGGTGGACACAGAAAGGGAACCTCATCCAAAACGATTGATAATCCATTGTGAAACCAAAGGTACAGCTATTTTTCACACAATATCTGTTGGATTCCAAACAAACTCAAGGCTCTTGTTTTTAAACCAAGATTATATGAGCAGCTTGTTCCGAAACATGTCCCCCTGGGACACGGAAAGTGGCCAGAAAGGGACAAACTGTGTGTTGCTTTGACTGTGTTCCGTGGCAGCCAATTGCGCACGGCAGTGTACCTCAAAGAGTGATGGAATGGAGACCAATTTTTTTTAAATAAAAAAGGAAGTACCAGGAATGAGGGACTTCAGCTAAAATGAAAGGCTGGATAGGCTAGGCTAATTCTCTCTAGAACAAACAAGATTGAGAGAAGACCTAATGGAGGTTTATAACATTATGCGAGGTTTCGACAGTGTGAACAGGGAATGACTGTTTCCACTGGTGGGCAAATCAGTTACTCATGGTCACAGATTTAAAATAGTTTCAAAACGAAGCAGAGGGGAGCTGAGGAGAAATGTTTTCACTCAGCGGGTTGTTGGAATCTGGAATGCATTGCCTGAAAAGGTGGTGGAGGCAGATTCCATAAAGCTTTTCATAGGGAACTAGATCTTTATTCAGGAAGAGCAGGTATGTTAGGTTATGGGGAGAGAGCAGGGCAGTGGGATTAAATGGCTCTGTTCAAAGAGCCGGCACAGGCTAGATGGGCTGAATGACGTCCTTTTGTGATGTATAATTCTATAATTCTGTGATAATTATAGAAACATACGATTATAGAAAAAGAGAAACAGGGGTAGGCCTCGAAACTCTTCTGTCATTCTAGAAGATGAATGTTAATCTATACCTCAACTTCAGTTACCTGTCCTTATCCCGCAACCCTTAATACCCTGACCTAACAAATATCTATCCACCTCAGCCTGAAAATGTGAATAGATCCAGCTTCCACTGATTTTCGGGGGGAGAGAATTCCAGTTTTCCATTACTCTTATGGTGGAAAATGCCTCCCGATTTCACTCCTAAATACGTTGGCTCTAATTTAAGATTATGCCTCCCCTGTTCTGGAATGCCCAAACAGAGTAAATAGCTTGTCGGTATCTACCATAACAAATCCCCATATTATTTTTTAAATCTCTATCGGATCACCCCACAGCCTTCTAATGTCAAGAATCCCAATGTGCACTAACACAGTGCCCTCCATGCAGACTAGCGCCTCAGAGCCATGAGGTTGGTATTTCATACCCAATGCTTCACAGTCAAACCTTCTCGAGTCGGGAGGTCAAAACCAATGGACAAGAATTTTATGTGAAACAGATACAAGATGAAAGATAACATTGAAAAATTGATTAAGTCGAATGATAAAGTCAGGATTAGTTATACAGAAGAGAAGGGAAATAAACATAAAGGGAGATGTGTAGATTTAAGAGAGAATGGAAAAAAAATTGTAACAATAGTGTGAACAATATACAGTAGAAGCCGTTTATGTGGCACCCTCGGAACCTGGCCAGTGCCGGTTAAAGGGGCTAGCGGATATTCGGCAGAAAACCTAACATAAACTTTTTTTATTGAATGAAATTTTTCAAACATAGCATATTAATAATAGACTAAATAATCATTTGAATGATAACATAATATACGAATAATAATTCAAATCATTTTACACACAGCGACCAGGTTGTTCAGAGAGATCTTTAAATTAGTGCAAAGGTTACCCGTCTGAATGACACTGTTCTCATTGGGGGCAGAAGAGAGGAAAACTTGTGTTATTGAGAGAGCAGAGAGTGAGCGGTGACCGCCCAGTTCAGTTAACTTTCTTTCCAAAAAGCCTTACGATGTGTGTGTCTATGAAACACACTGCACTGTGGAACATGAAATACTGCACTCTGTTTTGTGGCTAAATTAAATCTAAATTAATCAACTCATCCTCTGACTCTCTCAAAGAGTGCACTCTGGAGAGTGCATTGCTTTACAGTACCGACTGCATTCTGAGCTAGCGCCACTGTCAGGAACCAGTATTCCAAAATACTGACGCAACACAAAACACCAAAAAAATGCATTATTCTGGATAAATTCCATTTTATCGAATGCAGACTTTTTTTTTGCTGCGGTGCAGGTTATATGGAAGCTAAGGTTGATCAGGTCATGGATCAATGGGCTTTTACTGTAAGTAGTTTAAGGAAAGGGAACGAGAAGATTGTCCAGTTTGTCCCAAAGTCTGTGGTCGGTAAACAGCGAGAAACCATAACCAGGGTTAACGTTAAGAAACACTTGAATATGGTTTAATCAGAGAGAGTTAATAACAACAACAACATGCATTGATATAGCATTTCTGATTGAAAGGCGAGAATGCTGTGAGTCAAACTGAAATCTAGCAATGGTTATAGTGGCTTAGGTGAAGAAATTAAAAAATAATGCAAACTACAAACTCCAAGTTAATCTTTACTGTTGTCATTTTAGTGGAACAACTAAACAGATACCTTATGCTCAGATGACAATATGATTAAAACATTTCGCTTCATAATTGGTTTAATCACCTAGAGGAAAATTCAAATGGATTAAACTGGTAATTTGTTTCCAACTTGGAATTATTCCCAACTTATTGGGAAGATATCAAGATATCTTGATATCTATCAAGATATATCAAGATATATTCAAGTTATCCACTGGTTCTAATTAAAACAGAATGACATCATTCTCGTTGGGAGGAAACAGTATATATATGAGCAATTAGGAATACTTTGAGGCACTGACAGGCACACATTAAGCGATGCATTATACCACGTATTATGGACTGTTTATGTCTATCTCGTCCCTGTTTGGCTCAAACAACAAACAAGCTGCAAACGCTGGGGAATATTTGATCTGCTCGGTTTGTCTAAAGATGGAGATATTGTTCTGGGCGGAGTTTTCAAAATACATGGTGATGTGGAGGATCAGGACCTGTATTTTAAGACCCAATTGACAGCGGTTAAGTGTATAAAGTTAGTGAGATTTTCCATCTTTGAGTCGATAACTCAATGTTAGTGATTGATGCCATGAAGCCACCGTATTTTGCACATACTGTTAGATACTGTATTCAATACTGCTTCAACATAATACATCTACAGAGAACTTCAAACATCGGAATATAATTATAATTAGTTGGCTGACATGAAAGATAGTATGATAGCCAATTGATTGATTTTGATGCTAATTTAGGGATTTCTGTACATATATTGGAAATGCTGTTTCGAGTCAGCATGAGTGAGATGAACAAGTTAAAATTATAAGTAAATCTGGTCAAATTCAAATGTGGCTGGAGCAATATATCAGCGCCTTGGGATGTCCTCCTGACGTGAAAGGTGCTTTAAAAGTGTGAATTTATTGTTCTTGTTGTTGTAGCATTCGTTACTCTGTAAAACTGGATTTCCAAACTGTCGACATGATTTGCCTGAGATCTCCAGGATGGTTCGCTAAACATTGGCCCCCATTTACATGTACACACAGGGATCAATCTGCTGTGAGACATTGTTAGATTATTGAATTCCACTCAGATTATAGCCCAATAAAATGAGGTAAAAATATTTTATTTGAGTGTTTTGTGATTATCACTTCCACAGATTCTCCTTTGTTTGTTGTTCTATTCATAGATTGGCATTTTATTAACAGTCTTTTGGGAGAAATCTGTCTTGTGTGAGTCACAGTTTGCAAATTGCCAATGATTTTACTGTTGTTCAGTTTGGAAAGGTCCCTGTGTCTTTTGATAAGAAAGCTAATCTAAATTTTAGTGTAGCAGACAAATCTTGTAATTCCACAAAGTAAAGGATATTTTGGAAACCTAATACTTGCAATGGCTTAGATGTACATTTTGTAATTGGTTTTGTGATATAAAACAGTTTGTAAACTCCAGTAAGAAGTGTTAATCTATGTGTAAATGTTATTAGTTTGTATTTTTCCCAAACCATAGGGAAAAAAACTTGAAATGTTAGTATCTATTGCATTATTGGTGATGCTATGACTGTGAACTCTGTTGTTGATAATTAGTACTTTGATTCCTCACAGCTTTCAATTCTGACTGTTCTGGTTTGCGATGGCGATGATCTTTGCAATAGAGGAAATAAACAAGGACCCCAGACTGCTCCCCGGCATTACTCTGGGCTACTGGGTTTCTGAATCCTGTGGGATGCCCACCGTAACCATAAAAACAACCTTGGAATTTTTGAACAGACTTGAAGAAACATCTTCAGATTTCACCTGCAAACGAGCCCCTGTGGTCTCTGCTATTGTGGGTGACACCAGCTCCTCACAATCATCAGCAATAGCAACTTTGATCAGCCCTTTCAGGATCCCAATGGTGAGATACTTCAGGTCAGAGCTGTGCATTTATATGCAAACTTGGTCAGAAAATATGTAATACCTGACATTCCTTAAATTCAATTATTGTTTTAAAATTATTGTTCTATAAAATGTGTTTTTAAAGGTTTTACTATAAATGAAATGGACAGTCACATATTGATTGCTTTATTACTGTATTTATGATATTACTTGTTTTATGAAACAAACGGAATCAGGAAGATGTACATTTACATTGCAGCTATCAAATTAAATCATTTTAATTCAAGTTTCTCTTTATTCTAAAATCTATAGTTAAGTTACTTTGCTATGTGTGAATGTATGTGCAACAGAAAAGGAATATCCATCATTTTTTGGAACTATACCAAGTGACTACTATCATGTCAGAGCCTTGGCGCAGCTGGTGAAACAATTTGGGTGGACCTGGATTGGGACCATTAGAAGTGAAGATGACTACGGTAACTTTGGAATGCAAGCCTTCACACAAGCTGTGCAGCAATTGGGTGTTTGTATTGCGTTCTCTGAGTCTTTCCATAACATACTCAAGGGAAGAATTGCTTAAAACTACAGAAATGATCAAGAAATCTACCACAAAGGTTATTGTAGCATTTGTTGGTCAGACTGATATGACTATTCTATTGAAAGAAATTGTGTGACAAAATGTAACAGGTATTCAATGGATAGGAAGTGAGGCCTGGGTCACCACAACACTCCTGCCCCCAGAGGAAAGCAGACAATTCCTCTCCGGGACAATAGGAATTGCGATTCGCAAAGTACATATTCCAGGGTTGAGAGAGTTTCTGCTGCAAGTTCATCCGTCTGCATTCCCAGGAAACCGCTTAATGGAAGAGTTTGGGGAATTGGCCTTCAACTGTACACTGAGTAACGAGGAGCACAAAGCAGATGGAATGCAGGAATGTACAGGACGAGAGGATTTACAGACTGTCAATAATCCATATACAGACGTGTCTCAGTACCGTGTAACCTACAATCAGTAAATGTGTTGGTCAAATTATTTGCTTTAAATATACTGCACACGTCAGTGTACTTAATAGCAATTTCTGTGAAGCACTTAGAGACTGTTTGACTTGAAAAATTCTGCATGAAATGCAAACTTTTTTTAAAATATGAAAGTCTATTTCTCTAACCAGGATACACACCTTATATGGTAACCTTTGTATTTTATGAGCAACACTGGCTCCTTTACTGAACACACTGGGCAGGCAAAGCTTCGTAGGTTAATTGTCCTTTTAAAGGTAAATTAACTGAAACTACAGCATAATGCAAATACAGTCTCATCCGTGTTCCTAATAACTTTAGAACAGCATTTTTGACTTGGACGCAAACATATTAAAAATATATAATTCTTGCATTTGATAATGCACCAAATCATGTCTTCGAGACGTCTCAAATCTCTTCACAGAATATAGTGTGAAATGAATTGACTGCATATATTACAGGCAAAATGCGGTAGACAATTGAATGCCTGGGTATCGAACTCTGATCCTCTCACTTCTGAGCAGACACTCTAACCATCAAGCTACAGAACTTCACATTAAAGGAACAGGTAAACATTTGTGATCAGACTGCCACTTAATTAAATATCTCCCATCAGGTTTGGTTTCATTATCTTGACAAATATTAAAATGGTAATTACACTCCTGCTGGGAACGGTCCCTAAAGTGTTTATAGTATTTGGAAAATAAGTGTTTTAAAGGCAAACATTACACAAATTGTGAGTGCAATGTAACTGCATATTAAAGTATATAAGGTTAATTGGCAATATAGTATTTCAGTAAACTGATACAAACGTTCAAAGCAATGTATCACCCTTTATTGTATGTACCTGTACTACTGTTTTCTGTTATTGATTCTGTGAGGCTGTCTGAAGGACCAACCTGCAAACGCTGGGGGATGTTTGATCTGCTCAGTTTGTCTAAAGACGGTGACATCGTTCTTGGCGGAGTTTTCAGTATTCATAACAAAGCTGAGAATCTGGAAAACACCTTCAAAACCCAACCACAAGTGGCAAAATGTACAATGTTAGTGGAATGTTACCTCTTGCATGACTTATAAATCCATTTTATATGATAATAATCTTCGCATTTGATATAGCGCTTTTCGCATCTAATCATCGTCTCAAAGCGTTTCACAGAATATGCTGGAAAGTGAATTGACTGTACATTTGTGGGCGACAGCTAACATAGATTCACAAATATTTATAAAACACATGCCAACAACTCCAAATCACTTAAAACTATTTGACAAACAATTTTTAAGAAAATTAATCCCAGTTATTGTGTTTGTAAGACCTAACTGCCATTGAGTCTGGTGGATCTTGTGAAATCTCTGTACGCATCCTTTTACGATTTGTAAATTAGTCTCAACACAAGTGAAATTAATATGATTATCAAAATGCATATAAAGTCCAGGCGAATTTACAGTTTGAGATTTGTTTGAAATCTTAAACAGCTTTCATGTAAATTCAATGTCCACGATTATATTCAATGTGTATGAGAAAGTTAGATCAAATTATTAACTCCTTATTAACACCTGAGCTCCATAAATGTAATTTTGTTATTGTTGTTGGATAAAACTCACTGAGATGACAGCTCAATGGAAGCCAATATTTATGGGAATATTTTATTTTTATTTTAACTAATTTGAATTTATTTCCCATCTTTCTAGAGACCGTGTCAACACAGTTTGCCAGTTGCTATTCCTTGTTTAAATATATTCCATTGTCAATTGATCCCAAAATTCATATAACCATGAAAAATATACAATGCTGTAATTCCTCAGTAGAAAACTTTAATGATAATAACATGGTAATAGATGTGTTTTTCTCAAAACTCGAGGCATTTGATTTTTATTTAAAGCAAACAATGTACAACGTGGTCATCCGGTCGTGAATTCCCAAACAGTTGAATGTCCTGTATTTCTGGATATACTTTTGTTATTTGTAATTGGTCTGCAATATGTCTATATTACAGCAAAGTCAGATTGAAATGTATTACTTTCACTTTTCAAATGACACCTGTTTAAAACAATTGCTATATATTGTTCTTAATACCCTCAGGTTTAATTTCAGACAGTTTCGCTTTGCAATGGCGATGATCTTTGCTATAACAGAAATAAACAAAGACCAGACCCTTCTTTCCAACATCACTCTGGGCTACTGGATTTTTGACAATTGCAGAATGGTTTCTGTGGCACTAAAAACGACCTTTGATTTCTTAAGCAGTCTCGAACAAACATCTTCAAATATAACCTGCCAAAGAGCACCTGTGATTTCGGCTATTGTCGGTGCCTCTAGTTCCACAAGGTCCTCAGCAATAGCAACTTTGATCAGTCCTTTTAGGATTCCTCTGGTAAGCTGTTTCTTGAAATAAGACGTCAGTGAAGCGCAACAATAGAAAAGCTATATTCAATTCACGTTAGTATCAACTTCCATTTCATTGTACAACATTGGAATCCTCTTATTCAAAAATAGATACGAATATGAACCAATTAAATTATTTCTCACAACAGTGAGAAGTCTGCTTAACATAAATAATGTTCAGATTGAGCTGGTATTCTATCCATTGTTTCCAGCTCTCAAGTTTCTTTAAACGACAATAACAAAATTAAATTTATACGTCACTACTTTCACGTCGAGAAGGCATCCAAAGGCGATAAATGCAAACATTTATCAGCAATAAAATTATGAAGTTGATAATATCAGTAAATACTATTCTAATTATACATTCAGAATGATAATTGCATAAAATATTAGCGATTGAGTGAATAAAGGGCTATGGGTGAGGGACTAGGAAGAGTCCAAACTCATGTTAGCTTATAAACACATTCACAACATGAACACAGTTAAATGCAAGCAATGAACAACTCATTGATGGGATAATTACTAACAGTTAATAGGCTTTGGGTAATACTGATAACACCTTACCCATTGAGATGTGAACATTCTTACGACACATCAATTGTAATTTGGGTTCAAATTTATCTGTTAAGTTTCTGTATGTTCGTATTGAATTTCCATTTGAATTTCCGTAGGTAAGTTACGTTGCTACGTGTGAATGTCTGAGCAACAGGAAGGAATATCCATCATTCTTTAGAACTATACCAAGTGACTACTATCAGGTCAGAGCCTTGGCCCAGCTGGTGAAACACTTTGGGTGGACGTGGATTGGGACCATTAGAAATGATGATGACTACGGTAACTTTGGAATGAAAGCCTTCACACAAGCTGTGCAGCAACTTGGTGTTTGTATTGCATTCTCTGAGTCTTTCCATAACACATACTCAAGGGAAGAATTGCTTAAAACTATAGAAGTGATTAAGAAATCTACCACAAAGGTTATTGTAGCATTTGCTGCACAAGCAGATATGACCACACTTATGAAAGAAATTGTGCGACAAAATGTGACAGGTATTCAATGGATAGGAAGTGAGGGGTGGGTCACCACAACACTCCTACCCCCAGAGGAAAGCAGACAATTCCTCTCCGGGACAATTGGAATTGCGATTCGCAAAGTACATATTCCAGGTTTGAGAGAGTTTCTGCTGCAAGTTTATCCGTCTGCATTCCCAGGAAACCGCTTAATGAAAGTGTTTTGGGAATTGGCCTTCAATTGTACACTGAGTAACGAGGAGCACAAAGCAAATGGAATGAAGGAATGTACAGGACGAGAGGATTTACATACTGTCAATAATCCATATACAGACGTGTCTCAGTACCGTGTAACCTACAATGTCTGTACAGCAACCTACGCCATAGCTCATGCTCTTCATGACATGCTGTCATGTCAAAGTGGCAAAGGTCCATTTCCCAATGGAAGTTGTGCGAATATTTCAAACTTTCAACCATGGCAAGTAAGAAGTTCTTCATATTCTTTGTCAATTAAATGTGAAAAGATTCAACAGTGTTTCAGTGTCAGATGTGGTCGAGGCTTTTACTGTAGAAAGGTATAACCCATTGTTGCAGTCTGTAGGTTGAAACACTACGGTCAGAGCAAGTGCTCTGAGACACAGTCCGGCGTGGAGGGCGCTACTTATATCAAAGTTGTTGTTGTTTTGAGTTCTTTGGAAGAATCCAATGTCCTATAGTGCCTTCTTTATCTGAAATCATCTGGTGATCTGTGGTTCAATGTTTATATGAATTATATTGTTTTCACGGATTTGTCTGTTGATTGTATCTTCATATCATGGCCGTCCATATTTTCTTGAAGAACATTTAGTTAAATGTGATCATCAATATTGGGGGATTTCACACAATTCAGACGGACGTGCATTTGTGACTCCTTAATCTTGTTCTCACCCAAATCTAGAAAAGTTCACCTGACATGAAAAAAAGGGGGTAATGGAATAGTACAGGATGGATGTTGATAATTCCTTTATTGTCTCAGTGGCAATCATGACAATTGCCAAGTACCTGCACAGCACTGTTAGTGGGGACGCTGCTGTGTGCAATTGGCAGCCGCATTTCGCCCACAAACATTTGCAGTCAATTCACTTTACAGTATAATCTGTGAAGTGCTTTGAAAGGTCTAGAAGACATGAAAAGGATTATATAAAATGAAAAGATCATTTGTTACAGGTAAACCTCAATTAAATTTGCTTCTATTTAGGACATTTTGATTGAATTAACATCATTTTTTAACACCTTTTTATCAATATAGGACACTTGATTTCGTTTAAATGAACATGCGCAGTACATATTTTGAATATTGCGGTTGCATTTTGTGTGTCCTTTTTGTCCATACGCACAGTCCATAGTGTATTCACGGGTAAATCACGCACTCACCTGATTTAGTGGAAAGCGTTTGAACTGGCCAATAGCATGTCACTACATCATTGTTTAAAACCAAGCTCATGTTGAAGCGACACCATGTCATAGTTAACCCAAGTACCCCTAATTGCCGATGTGTTTTATTTTGTGTGTTTTGTGTGTTATTTACTGGATTGAAAGTCCGAAAATTTTGTGAAAAGAATACATCTCAGTTTATATAATGGTACCGCATGTTAAAATGATTACATGAAATAAAAATGATTCTTTCCATTTCTCCTGCTTTATTCCAAAATAGGTTCTGCATTACATGAAAACGGTAAATTTCAGCACAAAGATTGGTGAAAATGTTCATTTTGATGAAAACGGGGACCCAGTGGCAACGTACGACATTGTAAACTGGCAGCCAAGTGACCTGGGCGGCACTGAGACACTCACTGTCGGTCACTATGCTGGATCTGCTCCAACGGGGGAGGAGTTCCAATTGGAAGAAACCAAAATAGTGTGGAGCGCTGGTCAGATCACAGTGAGGACTTTTCGTTGCATTATATTTTGCAGAAATGTTTGAGGAAATTTTTTCAGATGGGTTTCTGATGAATAATAGAATTAATAGCTGGAACCTATTCAAAACATGAACATTGTAATTCAGGTGTCAGACAGAAGTATCAAGAGACACCAGATAGGTTTATAAATAATAATAACTAATAATATTTTTAGCAATTTGCGATATATAATTTTGAGTGAAATGTGGCAGCCAATTGTGCACAGCAGCGTCCCCACAAACAGTCATTTGGTTGAAAATGATCAATTGTTATTACTGTGATAGACATCCAGCTTCCCAAGAAAAAACAAATACACTTCAGCAACAATTTTCACTGAAATACAAATTTATTCCATAAATAGCTGTTTAAAGTGCAGTATTGCACTTTTTATCTAAATCAATTTCACCATTATCATTTCCAACACAAAAAAAATTCCAAACCATTATTCAGAGTGGGATATGCGAGTATTAATTTCAAAGCTTTGGGACGTCCTCCCTACGTAAAAATCGCTCTATAAATGTAATTTTGTTGTTGTAATTGCCGAACAAATCAGAACTTTGAAACTTAGAAAGTGTTGACATTTTCTAATTCCACTATCACTAGGTCCCACGGGGAGTTTGCTCTGACAGTTGTCTCCCTGGGACAAGGAAGGCAGCAAGAAGAGGACAACCAAAGTGTTGCTTTGATTGTATAGAATGTGCTGATGGTGAAATTAGTAACATCACTGGTAAGAATAAACACAGCTGTCAATTCTTTCCTAAATTCTCAAACATTTATTGAACAGATTTCAATTCAGGTTCTATCAATCACAATTTACTTTTTTCCTCAGATTCAGCCGTGTGCCTGACATGTCCTTTGGAATACCGGTCCAATGATAAACGAGATCACTGCCTACTGAAGGAAATTGAATTCCTCTCCTTCGAGGAGACATTAGGGATTGTTCTAGTCACACTTGCATTGCTTGGAGTCTGCTTGACTATAAGTGTATTCACAGCGTTCTATGTTCACAGAGACACTCCTATTGTTAAAGCTAATAACTCAGAGTTAAGCTTTCTGCTGCTTGTCGCGTTAGCTTTGTGTTTTCTTTGCTCAGTTACATTCATTGGAGAGCCTTCAGTCTGGTCCTGTAGGTTGCGTCACATGGCCTTTGGTATCACTTTTGTTCTGTGTATTTCCTGTGTTTTGGGAAAAACAATAGTTGTGGTGATGGCATTTAATGCAACACTTCCCAGTAACAACATGATGAAGTGGTTTGGTCCTACACAACAACGCCTGAGTGTTTTCATCCTTACCCTGATACAATGCTTAATATGTACTGTTTGGCTTAGTTTGTCACCTCCTTACCCTCTGAAAAACAGTAAATATTTTACTGAGAGAATTGTGTTTGAATGCAATGTGGGATCTGCAGTGGCCTTTTACTGTGTGCTTGGTTACATTGGACTGTTGTCTTGTGTTTGCTTTGGCGTTGCTTTTCTAGCTCGCCGACTTCCAGACAACTTCAATGAAGCGAAGCACATCACTTTCAGCATGCTTATCTTCTGTGCTGTTTGGATAACTTTCATTCCAGCTTATGTAAGCTCTCCTGGAAAATACACTGTGGCTGTAGAAATATTTGCCATTTTGGCATCAAGCTTTGGGCTACTGGCCTGTATTTTTGCCCCTAAATGTTATATTATCCTGCTGAAAAAAGAAGAAAATACAAGGAAGCATATGATGGGTAAAGTGGCTTCCAAGAAACAGTGACCAGGTTTTGCCAATCGAAGCTCAAATTTATTTGAGTTCTACATTATTTGGATGAGTTGGCTGTTTTTCCTGTTATTGTATCCCAAATTATCGATATGATTTTTGTCTAACGGTTGTATCAATATTGCGACTGACTTGTACCGATTGAAAGAATGGTTTCTGACACTGTTAATACACAATAAACGTGTCAACTTATCATTGTATTTCGCTTGCTTTCCAATTTAATACATTCTTGTTTCTCATTTATATCTGTGTAGATTTTCAATATTTGGGGACCACCTTCAGTGCAGCACCTTAACAGTTATAGATTCATAGATTCATCGAATTTTAAGCACAAAAGGAGGCCATTCGGCCCATCTAGTCTGTGCCGGCTCTTTGAAAAAAGCGATTCAATCCCACTGCCCTGCCCGCTCCCCATAGCCTAATAGACCTGTTCTCCCTAAATAAAGATCTAATTCCCTTTTAAAAGTTGTTATCGAATCAGCCTCCACCACCTTTTCAGGCAATGCATTCCAGATTCGAACAACTCGCTGAGTGAAAAAAATTTCTCCTCAGCTCCCCTCTACTTCGCCTTTGAAACTATTTTAAATCTGTGACCACGAGTCACAGATTCGCCCAAGAGTGGAAATAGTTTATCTCTATTTGCCCTGTCGAAACCCCTCATGATCTTATAAACCTCTATTAGGTCTCCCCTCAATCTTCTCTGCTCCAGAGAGAATAACCCTAGCCTATCTAGCCTCTCCTCATAGCTGAAGTCCCTCAATCCTGGCACCATCCTAGTAAATCTTCTTTGTACCCTTTCCAATGTCTTCACATCCTTTCTGTAGTGTGGTGACCAGAATTGAACACAGTATTCCAGCTGAGGCCACACCAAAGTTTTATAGAGGTTAGTCAGCACTTCCTGACTTTTGTACTCTATACCCCTATTTATAAAGCCTAGTATACCTTATGTCATGAGGCAGTTAACTATCAATCCACTGAATTAATATTTCATTAGTGTTAATACAAGACATTGAGACACAGTCTAGACAAAGTGAAAAGCGCAATATCAAATGCAAGGATTGTGTTTATTTTTTATAGTTCCCAATCCCGTCCATTTGTTGTCTCAATTTTAAGTAGTATAATATTATTTGTCTTTCCCTTCCATTTCCAGACATATATCTATTTAGCTATGCGGTATATAGTTTTGATCAACTTCAATTCCCTATCCTGCCAATGTCCCCCAAATCAATGTGTTGAGCAAGTCTGAGCCTGATAGTTTCCAATTTGCACACAAAGAGAATTTAAGTTATTTTTTGATGATGTCAAACCAATTTTACAGTTTCTAGTTTCCATCTGAATTGAACACTTTGTCAGATGACATAAAACGTAGCTATTATATATTTCATGCTACATGTTTCAGAACAAATATGTGTTAATTTTTACTGTTCCTGAAAAAATATATATCGTTCATAGATTGCTGAAAATAGTTCAAATATATTTCTTTAGGCCATTGAGCTAATAAAATACTTTTTTTTAAATTAAAACTAGAAACTATAAATAAAAGTACAGTTGCCTTTGTTGGAAACAGTAGCTGTACATTTACATCAAGGGAATCACATCAATTGTAGTTGCTTAGCCCTTAGGAGAAGATCAAGTCAGCTTCAATTTGTTTTTGGAAGAGATTAATACCCTGCATGTTTCCAATAGAATATATTCATTTAATTAGACATACAATTTAATTTTATACAAATTTAGCATCGACAAATTTTGACCCACTTGAGATTTAATTGTCTTGTTGACGAGCACAAACAATAGTATTCTCCTGTAAGCATTATATACACAATAGGCAGACTTGAATTTACCAGATTGTAATTTTTTTTAAGGTATTGTTACCTTTGGAAAATCGACCGCCAATTGACAAACAACCAGATTCCTATTTGCTGCTGGGTAAACAGAGGAATGTGGAGTATGGAAACTTAACCAAGGTTTTCCCCACTGGGAATTTTACCCAGGTTGTCTCATTACGAGGCGAGAGCTCGAGCCACTATAATAATAGTAATAATAATCCTTGTGTTTGATATAGTTGTTTTCACATCTTCTAGACATCTCAAAGCGCTTCACAGAAAATGCTGTAACGTGGATTGACTGTATATTTGTGGACAAAACGCAGCAGCCAATTGTGCACAGCAGTTTCCCACAAACAGTCATGGTTTGAAATGACCAATCCATTATTGTTTTTTGAGGGAATATTATTAGGCCTGAGGAGTAAGAAAACTTGCCCAAGGTTTTGCCCTGTCTGGAATTGAACCCAGGTCTCTGGCTTCCAAGGTCAGTTCTCTAACCACAAAGCTACAGGACTCCACAGTCAGTATGTTTACAAAAATAAGATAATACAATGCTTTTCAAATGTTTTGACATGATAAGGCGTGATATTGAATGTAAGGAATATTATATTTTTAAAGCATTGTGAATGATCAGCCTGACACATACTTTATTTCTGTATGATAATCCAGACACCTAAAGACATCACAGCTAAAGGCCTTTCACTTCGACCGCGCCTTTGGTCACCTTTCTACCCCTCCCCTGGCTCAGTCCCGGGATCTGCTACTGTGAAGTGCTCTGAGTCTGGCGTGGAGGGCGCTATATAAATCAAAGGTGTTATTGTTGTTGTTGTTAAGGAATCCGTCATTAAAATTATGCCAGTCCAACGCATGTAATAATGGCGTTGGGTAATCAATGGCGACGTGAAGAGGGAGAGATGGGTAGGGCCCAAAGTGTAAGGGGGAGATGGGGAGGGAACGGTATGGTAGACACAAAGGCAGAGGCAACTGATTGGATCCCCTTGACTTCCGGGGTCCTGTAGCTCAGTGGTTGGGTTTCACTGCATTGGGACGTCCTCCCAAGGCAGTCACACTATCCCAAAAGGTAGTGGAAATCTGAAATTCTCTCCCCCAAAAGACTGTGGATGCTGTATCTATTCACATTTTCAGAATGAGGTGGATAGATATTTGTTAGGTCAGGTATTACGGGTTGCAGGTTAAGGACAGGTAACTGGAGTTGAGGTTAACCATGATCTTCTAGAATGACAGAACAGGTTCGAGGGATGAATGGCCTACCCCTGTTTCTATGTTTCTATGCTTCTATGTTTCTATGAATAAATAAATAATAAATTGGTTTCCAGTCCATGACTGTTTGAGGTACACTGCCGTGCTCAATTGGCTGCCACGTTTCACTCCACATATCATAGAATCATAGATTCATAGAATTTTACGGCACAAAAGGAGGCCATTCGGCCCATCTAGTCTGTGCCGGCTCTTTGAAAAGAGCGATTCAATCCCACTGCCCTGCCCGCTCCCCATAGCCTAATAGACCCGTTCTCCCTAAATAAAGATCTAATTCCCTTTTAAAAGTTGTTATCGAATCAGCCTCCACCACCTTTTCAGGCAATGCATTCCAGATTCGAACAACTCGCTGAGTGAAAAAAATTCTCCTCAGCTCCCCTCTACTGCGCCTTGAAACTATTTTAAATCTGTGACCACGAGTCACAGATTCACCCACGAGTGGAAATAGTTTTTCTCTATTTGCCCTGTCGAAACCCCTCATGATCTTATAAACCTCTATTAGGTCTCCCCTCAATCTTCTCTGCTCCAGAGAGAATAACCCTAGCCTATCTAGCCTCTCCTCATAGCTGAAGTCCCTCAATCCTGGCACCATCCTAGTAAATCTTCGTTGTACCCTTTCCAATGCCTTCACATCCTTTCTGTAGTGTGGTGACCAGAATTGAACACAGTATTCCAGCTGAGGCCTCACCAAAGTCCTATAGAGGTTAGTCAGCACTTCCTGACTTTTGTACTCTATACCCCTATTTATAAAGCCTAGTATCCCATATGCCTTCTTAACAGCCTTGTCTACCTGTCCTGCCACCTTCAACGAGTCACTAACACAAATCCCCAGGTCTCTCTGTTCCTTTACACCATTTAAAATTGTACTATCTAGCCTATATTGCCTCCCTTCATTTCTTCTCCCAAAATGCATCACCTCACACTTCTCTGCATTAAACTTCATCTGCCATGTGTCTGCCCACTTGACCAATTTGTCTATATCCTCTTGCAGATGGCTACTATCCTCCTCACTGTTTACTATTCTCCCTAACTTAGTGTCATCTGCAAACTTGGAAACTGTACTCCGTACACCCAAGTCCAGATCATTGATGTAGATTACAAACAGCAATGGTCCCAAAACCGATCCCTGTGGCACACCACTGCTCACTTCCCTCCAATCTGAAAAACAGCCGCTCACTACAACTCTCTGCTTTCTGTCTCGCAGCCAGTTGTGGATCCACGCTGCCACTGTCCCTTTTACGCCATGGGCCTTTAATTTCATAATAAGTCTCTCATGTGGCACTTTGTCAAATGCCTTTTGAAAGTCCATGTAAACTACATCAACTGCGCTACCATTATCCACCCATTCCGTTACCTCATCAAAAAATTCTATCAGATTTGTAAGGCAAGATTTGCCTTTAACAAATCCATGTTGACTGTCCTTTATTAGCCTATATCTTTCTAAGTGAAGATCTACCTTGTCCCTGATTATGGACTCTAGAAGTTTGCCCACTACCGACGTTAGACTGACTGGTCTGTAGTTACCAGGCTTGTCCTTCTGCCCCTTTTTATACAAGGGAGTAACATTAGCTATCCTCCAGTCCTCTGGCACGACCCCTGTGTCCAAGGAAGATTGAAAGATCGTGGCCAGAGTCCCTGCTATTTGCTCCCGTGCCTCACTTAGTAACCTAGGGTGTATCCCATCCGGACCAGGTGACTTATCCACCTTGAGCAACGTCAACCTTTTTAGAACTTCCTCTCTGGTTATAATTATTCTATCCATTTCTCCTACCCTCTCCTCTAATACCATGGCATTGGCTGTATCCTTTTCTTTTGTGAAGACAGAGGCGAAGTACTCATTCAGTACATCAGCCATGCCCTCTGCCTCCACAATGAGATTTCCTCCAAGGTCCCTAATTGGCCCCACCTACTCCTTGACCAACCTTTTACTCTTAATATGTTGGTAAAAAACCTTAGGGTTCCCCTTAATCTTACTCGCTAATTGTTTTTCATGCAGTCTCTTTGCCCCTCTAACTTCCTTTTTTAGTTCTATCCTACACTTCCTATATTCTGCTTTGTTCCCTTCTGAATTTTGAGCCTGACACTTATCATAAGCCTCTTTTTTTTGTTTGATTTTGGCCCCGATTTCCTTAGTCATCCAGGGAGGTTTGGATGCCTTACATTTCACCTTTGTGGGGATGCTTTTGACCTGTGCCTGAACTATCTCCTCTTTGAACGCTGCCCACTGCTCGTTAGTTGTCTTACCTGCCAATTTTTCTTTCCAATCCACCTTGGCTAGGTCCCACCTCATCTCATTGAAATTAGCCCTTTTCCAGTTGAGTGTCCTCACCTGTGATCATTCCTTATCCCTTTCCATAATTATTCTGAATCTAACGATATTGTGGTCACTATTCCCTAGATGCTCACCTACAGAAACCTGTTGAACTTGCCCTACCTCATTTCCCAAAACTAGATCCAGCAATGCTTCTTTCCTCGTTGGACTGGAAACATACTGATCAAGAAAGTTGTCCTATGCGTCAAGTCACTTTAAAGTCTAGTCTATGAAGCCCATTGAGATGTCTAGAAGACGTGAAAAGCGCTCTATGAAATGCAAGGTTTATTATCATTAATTTCCCAAGAGGGACACATGCTGCTGACCAAATTCTAGAAAGGATAAAGTGAATATGAACAATTTACACAAATAGTGATATATTTATTTTTATGACACAGTAATGTATTACAGTAATTGTTTGTAGAATGCATATTACAAACATTTCACTCTGAAGCAAGAAATTCAAACAATACACAAACATAAACTAAACAGTACATACCTTGACAAATTCACAGCTTTTTTGAAGAAAACGTAGAAGAAGAAAATCAATACCTAGTTGTTATCTTTGACAATAGGAGTTGCCTGTAAACAAAGAAAATGACTGCCACCATCATGGTAATGCCGGTTCCAACTATAGCAAATACTACTATTACCATTCCTATTATTTCTGAATGAGACAGGAATTCTGTTTGCTTGGGAATGCATTGGTCGTGTCATAAACTAGACCAATATTCCCAAAGGCATTTCACGCAGTGTATTGAATCTACCAGAAAATGAAAGAGGAGTCAAGGAAAGTACAATCCATTTCACAAACAACTCCAGTAATTAGAAAACGTTTTACAATAAAATAAGAGCTTTTGGATATCTTGTGACCACCTGTGATGTTACTTATTTCTCCATCGCTGCACGGAACGCAGTCAAAGCAACACATAGGTTGTCACTTTCTGGCCGCTTTCCATGTTCCAGGGGGACATGTTTCGGAACAAGCCGCTCATGGAATCTTGGTTTAAAAACAAGAGCCTTTAGTGTGATTAGATTCCAACAGATATTGTGTGAAACATAGCTGTACCTTTGGTTTCACAATGGATTATCAATCGTTTTGGATGATGTTACCTTTCCATCCACAACACTCCATACTATAATATTTTCATTTAGGATCAACTATTGGCACCAAGCTGCAGATCCACCAAAGCGTCCCACCAGCACAACATCACAGCCACCAACACTATTAGGTTGTCTGTTGACGAAGTCATACTTTAGGACCGGATCACCGTTTTCATCGAAATACACATTTTCACCATTCCTAGCTGTGAAATACGTGGTTTTTATGCAATGTAGAAGCTGCACATTTGGAGATAAACTAAAAATGAATAATGAACATGACCTTAAATGTCATAATCATTATTTTACTTCTTCGTCTTCTTTCACTTGAATTCCAAATGTAATCAGTACAATTCCAATACCTTTATTTTCCAGTCATCACACTACAACTCGTATCCGCCTGATCTATATAAATTGTATATTTGCTGGTCATACACCTGACACAAGTCCCATTGAATTTCCTATTATTTATATATTTTGTATTACTCATACTAAACTTACGATATGCTGTTTTGTAAAGTGGTTAGAACACTCGCCTTACAAGCGTGAGACCTGTGTTCAAATCCAGGCAAGTCAGGGTGAAAACTAAACACACACACACACACACACACTAAACGCAGATACACACACACACAAAACACACACACAGTAATCGCACAGATAGACACATTACCATTCAAAACTCTGCAGCCCGTGTACTATCCCGCACCCGCCTCCGTGACCACATAACCCCCACCCTCACCCGTCTCCACTGGCTCCCCATCCTCCAGAGGATCGAATTTAAGATCCTCGTCCTCACCTACAAGGCCTTACACGGCCTTGCCCCATCCTACCATGACTGTTTGTGTGACACTGCTGTGCACAATCGGCTGCTGCGTTTTGCCCACAATTATACAGACAATTCACGTTACAGCATTTTATGTGAAGCGCATGGAGATGTACAGAAGATCTGAAAAGAATTATATCAAACACAAGGATTATTATTATTATTATTATTATTATTATTTTTATCATTAACATTATCATTATTATCATTATCACTATCATTATAATTTTTATCATTATCATTATTATCATTATCATTATTATCATTATTATTATCATTATTATTATTATTATTATTATTATTATTATTATAATAGCTCAAGCTCTCGCCTCGTAATGAGACAACCTGGGTTAAATTCCCAGAGGGGCAAAACCTTGAATTTTTGTCAGACATTGAATCCTGGACGAGGGACAACTTCCTCTAATTGAACGTGAGCAAGACCGAGGCCCTCCTGCTTGGATCAAACCAGCGCCTCTGCACATCGGGCGCTGCCAGCATTTAATTTACAATATATTCTGTGAAGCGCTTTTAGGTGTATCACGTTGTGCTAAGGCACTATATCAAATGGAAGGATTAGTATTATTATTTGAGGCAAACACAATTTAGGATCAACAATTCAAACAATTGTTTCAAACAAACGACCAAATACAATTCTAAAGGAATACTTGCTAAAATAATTGAAATTGAAAATAAAATACTGTGTTTGGAATGAGATACTTTAGTCATGAAAAAAGGGGCAGAGGCGGAAAGGTGACCAAACGCACGGTCGAAAAGAAAGGCCTTCAGCTGAGACCTGAAGCTGGGAAGAGAGAGGGCGAGGGGAAGGGAGTGAGGGAGGGAGTTTCAGAGCCTCGGGGAGTAGTGGCTGAAGGCACGGCCACCGAGATTGGAGTGGAGGATTTGGGGGGACACGGAGGAGGCCAGACCCAGAGGAGCGAAGGCAGCTGGTGTTGAGTTGAGGGAAGTGGACATCAGAGAGATGGGGGTGGGGGGGGGGAAGAGGAGTTTAGGGACTTGAAAACAAGGGTGAGGATCTTGACGTCGATCCTCTAAGGTAATGGGGGAGCGGAGTTTGGAGCGGGTGAGTATGCGGGCGGCAGAGTTCTGGATTAGCTGGACTCTGTGGATTGTGGTGTAGGGGAGACCGGAGAGGAGGGCGTTGCAATAGTCCAGCTGAGAGGTGACAAAGGCCTGGACCAGGCTTTCAGTGGCTTTTGGGGTGAGGTATTGCCGGAGACGGGGGATCTGTCGGAGGTGGTAGAAGGCGGTGCTGGTGAGTGACCGGATGTGGGGGAGGAAGGACAGTTGGGGGTCGAACCTGATGACAAGGTTGCGCACAGGTTGGGAGAGTTTTTGGGGCCAGGCCGGGAAGGTGGAGGAGGTGAGAGCCGTGTGAATGGAGACGTTGACGAGAGCCAAGGAGTATGGCCTCCGTCTTGTCAACATTCAGCTGCAGGAAGTTTGTGCTCATCCAGCCCCTGATGTGTGACAGGCAGCTGACAGAACATCAGGGGACTGGGGGTCACAGAGTGAAGTGGAGAAGTAGAGTTGGGTGTCATCTGCGTACATGTGGAAGTGTGCCCCATGTCTGTGGATGACATCCCCAAGAGGGAGCGTGTAGATGAGGAAGAGGAGGGGGCCAAGGATGGATCCCTGGGATACCCCACAGGTAACTGGGTGAGAGCGGGAGGACAAGCCATTGTGGAGATGTGCTGCTGGCGGTTTGTGAGGTAGGGACTCGAACCAGGCGAGTGCGGTCCCACTGAGGTACTGACGGAAGACAAAAAGTGAGGGAGGATGGCGTGGTCGACTGTGTCAATAGTCGTTCTGTGTCAACAGGACAATTAGATCTCAAGTGGGTCAAAATCAGTAGCTGCTAATTGTTTATAATATTAAATTGTGTGTCTAATTAAATGAATATATTCTATTGGAAACATGCAGTGTAATAATCTGTTCCAAAAACAAATTGGAGCTGACTTGATCTTCTCCTGAGGGCTAAGCAGCTATAATTGACGTGATTCCCTTGATATAAATGTACTGCTATTGTTTCCATCAAGGACACCTGTAGTTTTAATCATAGTTTCTTCTTTTGCTTTGAATTTTTTTTTATTTTATTAGCTCAATAACCTATAGAAATATATTGGACATTTTTTCAGCAATATTTAAAAAATATGTTTATTCAGCAACAGTAAAAATGTCACAAATTTGTTTTGAAACATGCAACATGAAACATATAATTGCTATGTTTTATGTCACCTGAAAAGTGTTCAATTCAGATGGGAACAAGAAGTGCGGTCTTGTTTTATCGTGCTCAGACTTGCTAAACACATTAATTTCAGGGACATTGGCAGGATAGGGAATTGAAGTTGATCAAAACAATATACTACATAGCTAAACAGATACATGTCTGGAAATGAAATGAAAGACAAATAAGATTATACTTCTTAAAATTCAGACAACAAATGGATGGGTTAAGGAATTATAATAAATGAAAATAATCTTTGCATTTAATGTAGCACTTTTCACATCTTCTCGACTGCGTCTCAATGTATTGTATTAACAGTAATGAACTATTAATTCAGTGGATTTATAATCAACTGCCTCATGACATAACTGTTAAGGTGCTGCACTGAAGGTGGTGCACATACAGTGAAAGTCTACAACTAGGTATCAATGAGAAACAAGAATGTATTAAATTGGAAAGCAACCAAAATACAATGATAAACTGACACCTTTATTGTGTATTAACAGTGTCAGAAACCATCTTACAATCGGTACAAGTCACTCACAACATTGATATAACCATTAGACAAAAATAATTCCGATAATTTGGGATACAGTGAAAGGAAATCATCCACCTCATCTAAATAATACAGAACTCAACTAAATTTCCACTGTGATTAGCAAAATCTGGTCACTGTTTCTTGGAAGCCACTTTACCCATCATATGCTTTTTTGTATTTTCTTCTTTTTTCAGCAGGATAATATAACATTTAGGGGCAAAAATACAGGCCAGTAGCCCAAAGCTTGATGCCAAAATGGCAAATATTTCTACAGCCACAGTGTATTTTCCAGGAGAGCTTACATAAGCTGGAATGAAAGTTATCCAAACAGCACAGAAGATAAGCATGCTGAAAGTGATGTGCTTCGCTTCATTGAAGTTGTCTGGAAGTCGGCGAGCTAGAAAAGCAACGCCAAAGCAAACACAAGACAACAGTCCAATGTAACCAAGCACACAGTAAAAGGCCACTGCAGATCCCACATGGCATTCAAACACAATTCTCTCAGTAAAATATTCACTATTTTTCAGAGGATAAGGAGGTGACAAACTAAGCCAAACAGTACATATTAAGCATTGTATCAGGGTAAGGATGAAAACACTCAGACGTTGTTGTGTTGGACCAAACCACTTCATCATGTTGTTACTGGGAAGTGTTGCATTAAATGCCATCACCACAACTATTGTTTTTCCCAAAACACAGGAAATACACAGAACAAAAGTGATACCAAAGGCCATGTGACGCAACCTACAGGACCAGACTGAAGGTTCTCCAATGAATGTAACTGAGCAAAGAAAACACAAAGATAACGCGACAAGCAGCAGAAAGCTTAACTCTGAATTATTAGCTTTAACAATAGGAGTGTCTCTGTGAACATAGAACGCTGTGAATACACTTATAGTCAAGCAGACTCCAAGCAATGCAAGTGTGACTAGAACAATCCCTAATGTCTCCTCGAAGGAGAGGAATTCAATTTCCTTCAGTAGGCAGTGATCTCGTTTATCATTGGACCGGTATTCCAAAGGACATGTCAGGCACATGGCGGAATCTGAGGAAAGAAAGTAAATTGTGATTGATAGAACCTGAATTGAAATGTGTTCAATAAATGTTTGAGAGTTTAGGACAGAATTGATAGCTGTGTTTATTCTTACCAGTGATGTTACTAATTTCACCATCAGCACATTCTATACAATCAAAGCAACACTTTGGTTGACCTCTTCTTGCTGCCTTCCTTGTCCCAGGGAGACAACTGTCAGAGCAAACTGCCCGTGGGACCTAGTTATAGGGAAAGGCAGATATCAGATGTTGATATTATACTATAATTATTTTCCTGAAGTCAGGTGCCCTGTACCATATTGTTTAGAAGACGGCCGTGCTTTGCTCACAAAATATACATTACTTCACTTGATAGTATATTCTGTGTGTCGTTTTGAGACATCTGAGTCCTGTAGCTCAGTGGTGTGAAGTCATGTGGCACAGTGGTTAGAGGATTTGCCTTACAAGCGAGAGATCTGGGTTGAATTCCAAGACAGGGCAAAACTTTGGCCTATTTTCCAGACTCCATAGGCCTAATAATAATCCCTCAAAAATAAAACACTGCAATAAATCTGTCATTTGTTGGTGCAACACTGCTGTGCGCAATTGGCTGCCGCGTTTCTCCCGCAATATACTTTACAGTATATTCTGTGAAGCGCTTGCGACACAGTCTAGAAGATGTGAAAAACGCGATATCAAATTCACGGCTTATTATTATGATTATAGAACACATAATAAGGAGCTATATCAAACCAAGGATTATTAATATTATTAAGTGATTCTTCAGTTCCATGTAATTAATTTATCCCACAATTCATGCTGAGTTGCAAGAGCATTTGCATTGTGATTGTTGCTCAACTCTTTCCACATCTGAAGCCCAAGTGCACAGCAAACGTTCCTACCATAATCCGACCTCCGCTCCATACAATCGTCTCTTCCCTTAATTTAAACTCTTCCCCTGTTGGAGCAGATCCATCATAGTGACCGACAGTGAGTGTCTCAGTGCCGCCCAGGTCACTTGGCTGCCAGTTTACAATGTCGTACGTTGCCACTGGGTCCCCGTTTTCATCAAAATGAACATTGTCACCAATCTTTGTGCTGAAATTTACTGTTTTCATGTAATGCAAAACCTATTTTGGAATAAAACATGAGAAGTGTAAAGAATCTTTTTATTTCACACAATCATTTCAACACTTAACAGGTTGCCATATGTGGATCCTTAATATCCGAAGTAATACAAGGCTCGCGTGTTACAGACATGTTCCAATCTCATTCTAAATACTGTTCAGGTGAACCTGTATTTAGGATGGGGATGCGGTTCGAAAACCGGTTCTCACGTTGACACGTCCTGAATCGAAACACGGTTTCCCATGCAGTGCTGTTGTATAACCTGACATGGGTTCTTTTCACAAAATTATCGGACCTTAAACCCACTAAATAACACACAAATTAACACATATAGGTAAGCAGGGGTACTTTGGGTAACTGTACAGTATTGTACTTTAATACTGGCAAACCTTAATACAGTCTTATGTTTTGATAATCTACTTGCAACTGTAGCTGTAACACACCTTGAAGTTGGCAGTATATTTTCCTTATTCTGTTTTATAGCAACCCCCGTCGATCTAGCTAGCCCTATGTGATGACTTTGCGGGGTCTCTTGCCGCTAGGGGTATTACAGTTGCTCATATCACTTACTGCTCTCTTTCCTGACATGGTAGAAACACGGTAGAGGCTGTAAATCACTCAAAGTTGCTCGCGAATGTTCGGAAATGACTGTAATACTGACGTGACGTAATGTAGCTTCAAACTCAGCTGGCTTTTAAACAATGACGTAGCGACATGCTGTTGGCCAGTTCAAAGGCTTGGATACACTACATAAGGTGAGAGTGTGATTTACCCACGAATACACTATGGACTGTGCATATGGACAAAACGTACACGCCAAAAACGATTGTGATATTCAAAATATGTACTAAGCATGCGAAAACAAGAATTTTGTTCATTAAAACAAAACTAAGTATCTGATATCAATAAAGAGGTGTTAAAAAATTAAGTTCATTCAATCAAAACGTCCCAAGCAGAAGCGTCATTTATCGAGGCTTACTTGTAATAAATAATCCTTTCGTTTGATATAGTGCTTTTCATGTCTTCTAGACCTTCCAAAGCACTTCACAGAATATACTGTAAAGTGAATTGACTGCAAATAATTGTAGGCGAAACGTGGCAGCCAATTGCACAAAGCAGCGTCCCCACAAACAGTGCTGTGCAGGTACTTGGCAATTGCCATGATTGCCACTGAGACAATGAAGGAATTATCAGCGTCCATCCTGTACTATTGCATTACCCACTTTTTTTCATGTCATTTGAACCTTTGTAGATGTTGGGTGAGAACAACGTTGAGGAGTTAATAATGTACTTCCAAATGAATTGCGTGACATCACCAATTATGGAAGATCACATTTAAGTAAATGTTCTTCAAGAAAATATGGACGGCCATGATATGAGGATACAATCAACAGCAAAATAGGAAAACTCAAACAACGGCAGACAAATCCGTGAAAACAATATAATTCATATAAACATTGAACCACAGATCACCACAAGACACTTTAGGACATCAGATACCATTCTTCCAAAGCACTCACAACAACAACTTTGATTTATACAGCATCCTCCATGCCGAACGGCATCTCAGAGCACTTGCTCTGACCATAGTGTTTTACACTACAGACTGCAACAATGGGTTATAGCTTTCTACAGTAAAAGCCTCGACCACATCTGACACTGAAACACTGTTGAATCATTTCACTTTTAATTGACAATGTATATGAAGAACTTCTTACTTGCCATGGTTGAAAGTTTGAAATATTCGCACAACTTTCATTGGGAAATGGACCTTTGCCACTTTGACATGACAGCATGTCATGAAGAGCATGAGCTATAGCGTAGGTTGCTGTATAGACATTGTAGGTTACACGGTACTGAGACACGTCTGTATATGGATTATTTACAGTCTGTAAATACTCTCGTCCTGTACATTCCTTCATTCCATCTGCTTTGTGCTCCTCGTTACTCAGTGAACAGTTGAAGGCCAATTCCCAAAACTCTTCCATTAAGCGGCTTCCTGGGAATGCAGACGGATGAACTTGCAGCAGAAACTCTCTCAACCCTGGAATATGTACTTTGCGAATCGCAATTCCAATTGTCCCGGAGAGGAATTGTCTGCTTTCCTCTGGGGGCAGGAGTGTTGTGGTGACCCAGGCCTCACTTCCTATCCATTGAATACTTGTCACGTTTTGTCGCACAATCTCTTTCCTAAGTGTGGTCATATCTGCTTGTGCAAGAAATGCTACAATAACATTTGTGGTAGATTTCTTAATCACTTGTATAGTTTTTAGCAATTCTTCCCTTGAGTATGTTAGATGGAAAGACTCAGAGAACGCAATACAAACACCCAGTTGCTGCACAGCTTGTGTGAAGGCTTGCATTCCAAAGTTACCATAGTCATTGTCACTTCTAATTGTCCCAATCCACGTCCACCCAAAGTGTTTCACCAGTTGGGCCAAGGATCTGACCTGATAGTAGTCACTTGGTATAGTTCTAAAAAATGATGGATATTCCTTCCTGTTGCTCAGACATTCACACGTAGCAAAGTAACTTACCTATGGAAATACAAATGGAAATTAAATTCAAACATAGAGAAACTTAACAGATAAATTTGAACCAAAATTTTAATTGGCATTCACATCTCAAGCCTAAGGTGTTATCTTTATTACCCAAAGTCTATTAACTGTTATTAATTATCCCATCATTGACTTCTTCATTGTTTCCATTTAGCAATGAACTCGTTGTGAAAGTGTTTATGCACTAACATGACTTTGGACTCTTTCTAGTCCCTCACCCATAGCCCTTTATTCACTCAATCTCAAATATATTATACACTTATCATTCTGAATGTGTAATTTCAATAGTATTTAGTGATAGTATTTAGTGATTTTATTGCTCATAAATTTGCTTTCAGCGCATTTGGACATCTTCCCGATGTGAAAGTAGTAACATATAAATGTGATGTTGTTGTTGTTGTTTAAGAACACTTGAGAGCTGGACCCAATGGATAGAATACCAGCTCAATCTGCATATTATTTATGTTAAGCAGATTTCTCACTGTTGTGAGAAATAATTTAATTGGTTCATTTTCTAATTTACTTTTAAATATGAGGATTCCAATGTTGTACAACGAAATGAAAGCTGATAATAAAGTGAATAGAATATAACTTTTCTGTTGTGGTGCTTCAGTAAACTGACGTCTTATTTCATGAAATAGCTTACCAGAGGAATCCTAAAAGGACTGATCAATGTTGCTATTGCTGAGGACCTCGTGGAACTAGAGGCACCGACAATAGCCGAAATCACAGGTGCTCTTTGGCAGGTTATATTTGTAGATGTTTCTTCCAGTCTGCTTAAGAAATTGAAGGTCGTTTTTAGTGACACAGCAACCATTCCGCAAGCGTCAGAAATCCAGTAGCCCAGAGTGATGTTGGGAAGCAGGGTCTGGTCTTTGTTTATTTCTGTTATAGCAAAGATCATCGCCATTGCAAAGCGAAACAGTCTGAAATTAAACCTGAGGATATTAAGTACAGTATATAGCAATTGTATTAAACAAGAGTCATTTGAAAAGTGAAAGTAATACATTTCAATCTGGCTTGGCTATAATAGAGACATATTGCAGGCCGATTACAAATAACAAAAGTATATCCAGAGATACAAGGACCTACACCTGTTTGGGAATTCACGACTGGATGAACAGGTTATGCAAAGTGTTTGCTTTCAAATAAAAACCAAATGCGTCTAGTTTTGAGAAAAAAACCTTTCCCATGTTAATATCATGAAACTTTTCTCCTGAGGAATTACACCATTGTCTATTTCTCACGGTTATATGAGTTTTTGGATCAATTGATAATGGAATGTATTTCAACAAGGAATAGCAACTTGCAAATTGTGTTGACATGGACTCTAGAAAGATGGGAAATAAATGCAAATCGGTTACCAGAAAGAATAAATATTCCCATAGATATTGGCTTTCATTGAGCAGTCACCCCAGTGAGTTTTAGAGAACAACAATAAAAAAAATACATTAATAGCGTTCGGGTCAATGTCCGAAGGAGATAATAATTTAATCTGACTTTGTTATACACATTGAATATAATTGTGGACATTGAATTCACCTAAAAATTGTTTAAGATTTCAAACAAATCTCAATCTGTGAATTCACAATTGTATTAATTTCACTTGTGTTGAGACTAACTTACAAATCATAAAAGAAGGTGTACGGAGATTTCCCAAGATCCACTAGACTCCATGCCAATTAGGACTTACACACAAAATAACTGGGATGGATTTTCTTAAAAATTGTTTGTCAAATAGTTATAATTTCCGTTCAGCAATTTGAAGTTGTTGGCATGTGTTTTACAAATATTTGCGAAATATTTTACAATCAATTCTGTGAAATGCTTCAAGACAATGATAAGATGTGAAATGCGCTATATCAAATGCAAAGATTATTACTATTATATAAAATGGGTTTATAAGTCATGAAAGAGGTAACATTCCACTAACATTGTACATTTTACCACTTGTGGTTGGGTTTTGAAGGCGTTTTGCAGATTCTCAGCTTTGCTATGAATACTGAAAACTCCGCCAAGAACGATGTCACCGTCTTTAGACAAACTGAGCAGATCAAACATCCCCCAGCGTTTGCAGGTTGGTTCTTCAGACAGCCTCACAGAATCAATAACAGAAAACAGTAGTACAGGTACGTACAACAAAGGGTGATACATTGCTTTTGAACGTTTGTATCAGTGTACTGAGGTACTGTATTGCCAATTAACCTTATATACTTTAATATGCAGTTACATTGCACTGACAATTTGTGTATGTTTGCCTTTATAACATTTATTTTCCAAATACTTTAAACACATTAGGGACCGTTCCCTGCAGGAAAGTAATTACCATTTTAATCTTTGTCAAGATAATGAAACCAAACGTGATGGGGATATTTAATTATGTGGCAGTCTGATCACAAATGTTTACCCGTTCCTTTAATGTGAAGTCCTGTAGCTTGATGGTTAGAGCGCTTGCCTCACAAGTGAGAGGGTCAGAGTTCGATACCCAGGCATTCAATTGCCTACCGCATTTTGCCTACAATATATGCAGTCAATTCATTTTACACTATATTCGGTGAAGAGATTTGAGACGTCTCGAAGACATGATTTGGTGCATTATCAAATGCAAGAATTATTAGCATAATTATATGTTTTCAATATGTTTGCTTCCAAGTCAAAAATGTTGTTCTGAAGTTATAAGGAACATGGATGAGACTGTATTTGCTTTATACTGTGTAGTTTCAGTTAATTTACCCTTAAAAGGACAGTTAACCTATGAAGCTGTCTACCCAGTGTGTTCTGTAAATGAGTCAGTGTTGCTCATAAATTACAATGGTTACAATATAAGGCGTGTAACCTGGTTAGAGAAATAGACTTTCATTTGGAAAAAAGTTTCCAATTCATGCAGAATTTATCAAGTTAAATAGTCTCTAAGTGCTTCACAGAAATTGCTATTATTTGCTTGAAATACTGACGTATTTCAAGCAAATAATTTGACCAAGTTATTTACTGATGAAGAGCACTAACTGATGAACATTATAAACAATGCAAAAGGTTTGGAAAGGTCCCCGTGTCTGTTGATAAGAAAGTTAATCTAATTTTTAGTGGAATAGACAAAGTTTGTAATTCCACAGACTAAAGGATAGTTTGGAAACCTAATTCTTGCAATGGCTTAGATGCACATTTTGCAATCGATTTGTGATACAAAATAATTTGTAAACTACAGTAAGAAGTGTCAATCTATGTGTTATCATTCTGTATCTTTCCCCAAGCATAGGGAAAAAATCTTGAAAAGTTAGTATCTATTGCATTACTGGTGATGCTATGACTGTGAACTATGTGGTTGATAATTAATATTTTGATTCCTCACAGATTTCGATTCCAATTGTTCCGGTTTGCGATGGCGATGATCTTTGCAATAGAGGAAATAAACAAGGACCCCAGATTGCTCCCCGGCATTACTCTGGGCTACTGGGTTTATGAATCCTGTTTGACGCCCGCCTTATCCATAAAAACAACCTTTGAATTTTTGAACAGACTTGAAGAAACATCTTCAGATTTCACCTGCAAACGAGCCCCTGTGGTCTCTGCTATTGTGGGTGACACCACCTCCTCACAATCATCAGCAATAGCAACTTTGATCAGCCCTTTCAGGATCCCAATGGTGAGATACTTCAGGTCATAGCTCTGCATTTATATGCAAACTTGGGCACAAAGTATGTAATACCCGACATTCCTTAAATTAAATTATTTTATTAAAATATTTGTTCTGTACAATATGTTTTAAAGGTTTTACTAACAATGAAACTAATATTCACCTATTAATTGCTTTATTAAGAACATAAGAACATAAGAATTAGGAGCAAGAGTAGGCCATTCGGCCCTTCGAGCCTGCTCCAACATTCAATAAGATCATGGCGGATCTTCTCACCTAACTCTAATTAAATGCCCTATCCCTATATCTCCTAATCCCTCTATTTTTCAAAAATCTATCAGTCTCAGCCTTGCAAATAATCAAGGACTGAGCATCTACAGCCTTCTCGTGAATTGCATAAATTCACTACCTTCTGAGTGAAGAAATGTTTCCTCAACACTGTTCTAAAAGGCTGACCTTGAATGTTAAGACTGTGACCCCTGGTTAAAGATAATCCTACCAGGGGAAACAGTCCCTCAGTTTCCACTTTATCTAGCCCTTTAAGAATCTTATATGTTTCAATAAGATCCTCCCGAATTCTTCTGTAATCTAGAGAATACAGCCCCATTTTATTCAACCTATCCTCATAGGTCAGTCCCCTCATCCCAGGAACTAACCTAGTGAATCTACGCTGCACCCACTCTAAGCCAAGTATGTCCTTTTTTAAATAAGGAGACCAAAAGGGTACACAATACTCGAGGTGCGGTCTCACCAAAGACCTGTACAGTTGCAGCAAACCTTCCCTACAGTATTTATTGTATTCATTAATTTACCTGCTTTATGAGACAAGCAGAATCAGGAAGATGTAAATATACTTTGCAGCTATCAGATTAAATCATTTTAATTCACGTTTCTCTTTATTCTAAAATAAATAGGCAAGTCACTTTGCTACATGTGAATGTCTGAGCAACAGGAAGGAATATCCATCATTTTTTAGAACTATACCAAGTTACTACTATCAGGTTAGAGCCTTGGCCCAGTTGGTGAAACACTTTGGGTGGACGTGGATTGGGACCACTAGAAGTGACGATGACTATGGTAGCTTTGGAAGATTTACAGACTAAATAATCCATATACAGCCATGTCTCAGTACCGTGTAACCTACAATGTCTATACAGCAACCTATGCTCATGCGCTTCATGACATGCTGTCATGTCAAAGTGGCAAAGGTCCAATTTCCCAATGAAAGTTGTGCCAATATTTCAAACTTTCAACCATGACAAGTAACAAGGTCTTCATATCCTTTCTCAATTAAAAGTGAAATGATTCAACAGCGTTTCAGTGTCAGATGTGGTCGAGGCTTTTACTGTAGAAAGCTATAACCCATTGCTGCAATATGTAGGATAAAACACTATGGTCAGAGGAAACGCTCTGAGACACAGTCCAGCGTGGATGGCGCTATATAAATTAAAGCTGTTGTTGTTGTGAGTGCTTTGGAAGAATGGATTCTGATGTCCTAAAGTGCCTTCTTTATCTGAAATCATCTGTTGATCTGTGGTTCAATGTTTATATGAATTATATTGTTTTCACGGATTTGTCTGCCGTTGTTTGAGTTTTCCTGTTTTGCTGTTGATTGTATCCTCATATCACGGCCGTCCATATTTTCTTGAAGAACATTTATTTAAATGTGATCTTCAATAATGGGTGATTTCACACCATTCTGCTGGAAGTACATTATTGACTCCTCAATCTTGTTCTCGCCAAACATCTACAAAAGTTCACTGCATGAAAAAAAAAGTGGGAAATAGAAAAGTACTGGAAGGATGCTGATGATTCCTTTGATGGAACATAATTTTTTAATACCTTTTTATCTATGACATTCAGTTTAGTTTTTTTATCAAACAAAATTCTTTTTTTTGCGCATGCGCAGGACATATTTTGAATATCGCTGTCGCATTTCTCATGCCCCTGTTGTCCATACGCATTCCATTGTATATTCACGGGCAAATCATGCTCTGACCTGATATAGTGTATCAAAGCGTTTGAACTGGCCAATAGCATATCACGACGTCATTGTTTAAAAGCAGCTGATTTTGAAGCGATACCATGCTACGGCAGTATTACAGTAATTTCTGAACATTCCCGAGGAACTTTGGGTGCTTTGCAGTCTCTACCTCATTTCTACCATGTCAGAAAAGAGTGCAGTAAGTGATATGAGCAGCGGTATTACCACAAGTGGCAAGAGACCCCGCACAGTCATCACTTTAAATAATAAATTGGACGTGATCAAGCGCATCGAGTCTGGCAAAAAATGTACAGATGTCAGGAGGGCTTTAAGACTAGCTAAATCGACGGGGGCTGCTATAAAACAGAATAAGGAACAGACCAGAGAGCAGTAAGTGATATGAGCAGCAGTAATACCACTAGCGCCAAGAGATCCTGAAAAGTCTTGTGTTACATCTGCAGGTGCAAGCAGATTATCATAAACTAGGATTGTATTAAAATTTGCCAGGATTAAAGTATAATACTGTACAGTTATCCCAAGTAGCCCTTCTTGCCTATGCTTGTTATTTTGTGTCTTACTTTGTGTGCTTTCTTGTTATATAGTGGGTTTAAAGTCCAAAAATTTAGCGTAAAGAACGCATCTCAGGTTATATAATGGGACAGCGTGGGAAAACTGCGTTTCCATTTAGGACGTTTCAATCAGAGAACAATTTTACAGGAACACAACCCCGTCCTAAATAGAGGATTACCTGTACAGTATTTAGATTGAAATTTGACAGTATACATTGAATGAACTGTTAAGTGTTGAAATGATTACGTGAAATAAAAAAGATTCTATTCACCTCTCACGCTTTACTCCAAAATAGGTTTTGCATTACATCAAAAAGGTAAATTTCAACACAAAGATTGGTGACAATGTTCATTTCGATGAAAACGGGGACACAGTGGCAACGTACGACATTATAAACTGGCAGCCAAGTGACCTGGGCTGCACTGAGACACTCACTGTCGGTCACTATGATGGATCTGCTCCAACAGGGGAAGAGTATAAATTAAGGGAAGAGACGATTGTATGGAGCGGAGGTCGGATTATGGTAGGAACGTTTGCTGTGCACTTGGGCTTCAGATGTGAAAAGAGTTGAGCAACAATCACAATGAAAATGGTCTTGAAACTCAGCATGAATTGTGGGATAAATTAATTACATGGAACTGAAGAATCACTTAATAATATTAATAATTCTTAATTTGATATAGCTCCTTATCATGTGTTCTAGAATAGTAATAAACCTGGAATTTGATATCGCGCTTTTCACGTATTCTAGACTGTGTCTCAAAGTTCTTCACAGAATGTACTGTAAAGTGAATTGACTGTATATTTGTGGGTGAAACGTGGCAGCCAATTGCGCACAGCAGTGTTGTACAAAAAAATGACCGATTTATTGTAGTGTTTTATTTTATTTTTGAGGGATTATTATTAGGCGAATGGAGTATGGAAAGTTGCCCAAGGTTCTGCCATGTCCGGAATTGAACCCAGGTTTATAAAGCAAGTGCTCTAACCATTGAGCCACATGACTCCACACCACTGAGTTACAGGACTCTGATATCTCAAAACGATTCACAAAATAAAATATCAAGTGAAATAATGTATATTTTGAGAGCAAAAAACGGCCGTCCTCTAACAAATATGGTACAGGGCATCTCACTTCAGCAAAATAACCATTGTATAATATCAATATCTGATATTTGCCTTTCCCTATAAGTAGGTCCCACGGGCAGTTTGCTCTGACAGTTGTCTCCCTGGGACAAGGAACGCAGCAAGAAGAGGACAACCAAAGTGTTGCTTTGATTGTATAGAATGTGCTGATGGTGAAATTAGTAACATCACTGGTAAGAATAAACACAGCTATCAATTTTTTCCTAAATTCTCAAACATTTATTGAACAGATTTCAATTCAGGTTCTATCAATCACAATTTACTTTCTTTCCTCAGATTCAGCCGTGTGCCTGACATGTCCTTTGGAATACCGGTCCAATGATAAATGAGATCACTGCCTACTGAAGGAAATTGAATTCCTCTCCTTCGAGGAGACATTAGGGATTGTTCTAGTCACACTTGCATTGCTTGGAGTCTGCTTGACTATAAGTGTATTCACAGCGTTCTATGTTCACAGAGACACTCCTATTGTTAAAGCTACTAACTCAGAGTTAAGCTTTCTGCTGCTTGTCGCGTTAGCTTTGTGTTTTCTTTGCTCAGTTACATTCATTGGAGAGCCTTCAGTCTGGTCCTGTAGGTTGCGTCACATGGCCTTTGGTATCACTTTTGTTCTGTGTATTTCCTGTGTTTTGGGAAAAACAATAGTTGTGGTGATGGCATTTAATGCAACACTTCCCAGTAACAACACGATGAAGTGGTTTGGTCCCACACAACAACGTCTGAGTGTTTTCATCCGTATCCTGATACAACAACAACAACAATTTTGATGTGTATAGCGCCCTCTACTCCAGACGGCATCTCAGAACGCTTCACAATAGTGGATCCCGGGACCGGGCCAGGGGCAGGGGCAGGAAGGTGACCAAAATCACAGTCAAAGAGAAAGGTCTTCAGCTGTGACCTGAAACTGGGAAGAGAGGGGCGAGTGGAAGGGAGTGAGGAATGGAGTTCCAGATCCTCGGCGCATAGTGCCTGAAGGCCCATCCACCAAGGTTGGAGCAGAGGATACTGGGGCTATGGAGGAGGGCAGACCCGGTGGTGCAAATGCTACATCCAGCCCCTGATGTCTGACAGGCTGACAGAACATCAGGGGTCTGGGGGTCGCAAAGTGAAGTGGAGAAATAGAGTTGGGTGTCATCCGTGTTCATGTGGAACTGTGCCCCATGTCTGCAGATGACATCCCCAAGAGAGAGCATGTAACTGAGTAAGAGGAGGGGGCCAAGGATGGATCCCTGGGGTACCCCACAGATAACTGGGTGAGAGCGGGAGGACAAGCTGTTTTTGGAGATGTGCTGCTGGTGGTTTGTGAGGTAGGGACTCAAACCAGGCGAGTGCGGTCCCACTGAGGTGGATGGCAGAGGACAGGTCCAGGAGGATAAGGAGGCAGAGGAAGCCCTGGTCGCAGATAGAGAGGACGTCGTTTGCGACTTTCACAAGCGCAGTCTCTGTACTGTGGGCTGGGCAGAAACTGGACTGGAGGGGTTCAAAGAGGGAGTGGGAGGAGTGGTGGGTGCGGAGTTGGTTTGCAACAACGCGCTACAATGCTTTTGAAAGGAAAGGTAGGTTAGAGATAGGGCGTTTATGGTTGGAGTTTGCTTACACAATGCTTAATATGTACTATTTGGCTCAGTTTCTCACCTCCTTATCCTTTGAAAAATAGTGAATATTTTACAGAGAATTGTGTTTGAATGCCATGTGGGATCTGCAGTGGCCTTTTACTGTGTGCTTGGTTACATTGGACTGTTGTCTTGTGTTTGCTTTGGGGTTGCTTTTCTAGTTCGCCGACTTCCAGACAACTTCAATGAAGCGAAGCACATCACTTTCAGCATGCTTATCTTCTGTGCTGTTTGGATAACTTTCATTCCAGCTTATGTAAGCTCTCCTGGAAAATACACTATGGCTGTAGAAATATTTGCCATTTTGGCATCAAGCTTTGGGCTACTGGCTTGTATTTTTGCACCTAAATGTTATATTATCCTGCTGAAAAAAGAAGAAAATGCTAAAAAGCATATGATGGGTAAAATGGCTTCCAAGATTTTTTTAACTAAAAATATGTGAAGAGGACTTCACAAGGCACTGGAAAGTTATTGAATGCAGAATTCATGTGCTTAAGGAAGCATTTTACGTTCCAAGAAATAGTGAAGAAACAGGTTTTCTGATTAAAAATAAAAGAAATTGAACACATTACATATTGGTTATCTTGTTTTTGTTGTTTGTTGATTTGATTTCCCTGTAGTATCTTGATATTCTAATTTATTGCATTATTATTTGTGTTATAATCATCAAACTTTTGCGTTTAATTTAATAAACTGAATGCAATTTATTTTGTTCAAATATTAACAGACAATAAAAACAAGTGAACAGTTTGCATTGTGTTTAGTGTTCATCAATTATTTCTGTTCATCAGTAAATGTGTTGGTCAAATTATTTGCTTTAAATATACTGCACACGTCAGTGTACTTAATAGCAATTTCTGTGAAGCACTTAGAGACTTTTTGACTTGATAAATTCTGCATGAAATGCAAACTTTTTTTAAAATATGAAAGTATATTTCTCTAACCAGGATACATACCTTATATGGTAACCTTTGTATTTTATGAGCAACACTGGCTCCTTTACTGAACACACTGGGCAGGCAAAGCTTCGTAGGTTAATTGTCTTTTTAAAGGTAAATTAACTGAAACTACACAGCATAATGCAAATACAGTCTCATCCGTGTTCCTAATAACTTTAGAACAGCATTTTTGATTTGGACGCAAACATATTAAAAATATATAATTCTTGCATTTGATAATGCACCAAATCATGTCTTCGAGACGTCTCAAATCTCTTCACAGAATATAGTGTGAAATGAATTGACTGCATATATTACAGGAAAAATGCGGTAGACAATTGAATGCCTGGGTATCGAACTCTGATCCTCTCACTTCTGAGCGGACACTCTAACCATCAAGCTACAGGACTTCACATTAAAGGAACAGGTAAACATTTGTGATCAGACTGCCACTTAATTAAATATCTCCCATCAGGTTTGGTTTCATTATCTTGACAAATATTAAAATGGTAATTACACTCCTGCTGGGAACGGTCCCTAAAGTGTTTATAGTATTTGGAAAATAAGTGTTTTAAAGGCAAACATTACACAAATTGTGAGTGCAATGTAACTGCATATTAAAGTATATAAGGTTAATTGGCAATACAGTACCTCAGTAAACTGATACAAACGTTCAAAGCAATGTATCACCCTTTATTGTACGTACCTGTACTACTGTTTTCTGTTATTGATTCTGTGAGGCTGCCTGAAGCACCAACCTGCAAACGCTGGGGGATGTTTGATCTGCTCAGTTTGTCTAAAGACGGTGACATCGTTCTTGGCGGAGTTTTCAGTATTCATAACAAAGCTGAGAATCTGGAAAACACCTTCAAAACCCAACCACAAGTGGCAAAATGTACAATGTTAGTGGAATGTTACCTCTTGCATGACTTATAAATCCATTTTATATGATAATAATCTTCGCATTTGATATAGCGCTTTTCGCATCTAATCATCATCTCAAAGCGTTTCACAGAATATGCTGGAAAGTGAATTGACTGTACATTTGTGGGCGACAGCTAACATAGATTCACAAATATTTATAAAACACATGCCAACAACTCCAAATCACTTAAAACTATTTGACAAACAATTTTTAAGAAAATTAATCCCAGTTATTGTGTTTGTAAGACCTAACTGCCATTGAGTCTGGTGGATCTTGTGAAATCTCTGTACGCATCCTTTTACGATTTGTAAATTAGTCTCAACACAAATGAAATTAATATGATTATCAAAATGCATATAAACTCCAGGCGAATTTACAGTTTGAGATTTGTTTGAAATCTTAAACAGCTTTCATGTAAATTCAATGTCCACGATTATATTCAATGTGTATGAGAAAGTTAGATCAAATTATTAACTCCTTATTAACACCCGAGCTCCATAAATGTAATTTTGTTATTGTTGTTGGATAAAACTCACTGAGATGACAGCTCAATGGAAGCCAATATTTATGGGAATATTTTATTTTTATTTTAACTAATTTGAATTTATTTCCCATCTTTCTAGAGACCGTGTCAACACAGTTTGCCAGTTGCTATTCCTTGTTTAAATATATTCCATTGTCAATTGATCCAAAAATTCATATAACCATGAAAAATATACAATGCTGTAATTCCTCAGTAGAAAACTTTAATGATAATAACATGGTAATAGATGTGTTTTTCTCAAAACTCGAGGCATTTGATTTTTATTTAAAGCAAACAATGTACAACGTGGTCATCCGGTCGTGAATTCCCAAACAATTGAATGTCCTGTATTTCTGGATATACTTTTGTTATTTGTAATTGGTCTGCAATATGTCTATATTACAGCAAAGTCAGATTGAAATGTATTACTTTCACTTTTCAAATGACACCTGTTTAAAACAATTGCTATATATTGTTCTTAATACCCTCAGGTTTAATTTCAGACAGTTTCGCTTTGCAATGGCGATGATCTTTGCTATAACAGAAATAAACAAAGACCAGACCCTTCTTTCCAACATCACTCTGGGCTACTGGATTTTTGACAATTGCAGAATGGTTTCTGTGGCACTAAAAACGACCTTTGATTTCTTAAGCAGTCTCGAACAAACATCTTCAAATATAACCTGCCAAAGAGCACCTGTGATTTCGGCTATTGTCGGTGCCTCTAGTTCCACGAGGTCCTCAGCAATAGCAACTTTGATCAGTCCTTTTAGGATTCCTCTGGTAAGCTATTTCATGAAATAAGACGTCAGTGAAGCGCAACAATAGAAAAGCTATATTCAATTCATGTTAGTATCAACTTGCATTTCATTGTACAACATTGGAATCCTCTTATTCAAAAATAGATACGAATATGAACCAATTAAATTATTTCTCACAACAGTGAGAAGTCTGCTTAACATAAATAATGTTCAGATTGAGCTGGTATTCTATCCATTGTTTCCAGCTCTCAAGTTTCTTTAAACGACAATAACAAAATTAAATTTATACGTCACTACTTTCACGTCGAGAAGGCATCCAAAGGCGCTAAATGCAAACATTTATCAGCAATAAAATTATGAAGTTGATAATATCAGTAAATACTATTCTAATTATACATTCAGAATGATAATTGCATAAAATATTAGCGATTGAGTGAATAAAGGGCTATGGGTGAGGGACTAGGAAGAGTCCAAACTCATGTTAGCTTATAAACACATTCACAACATGAACACAGTTAAATGCAAGCAATGAACAACTCATTGATGGGATAATTACTAACAGTTAATAGGCTTTGGGTAATACTGATAACACCTTACCCATTGAGATGTGAACATTCTTACGACACATCAATTATAATTTGGGTTCAAATTTATCTGTTAAGTTTCTGTATGTTCGTATTGAATTTCCATTTGAATTTCCGTAGGTAAGTTACTTTGCTACGTGTGAATGTCTGAGCAACAGGAAGGAATATCCATCATTCTTTAGAACTGTACCAAGTGACTATTATCAGGTCAGAGCCTTGGCCCAGCTGGTGAAACACTTTGGGTGGACGTGGATTGGGACCATTAGAAATGATGATGACTACGGTAACTTTGGAATGCGAGCCTTCACACAAGCTGTGCAGCAACTTGGTGTTTGTATTGCATTCTCTGAGTCTTTCCATAACACATACTCAAGGGAAGAATTGCTTAAAACCATAGAAGTGATTAAGAAATCTACCACAAATGTTATTGTAGCATTTGCTGCACAAGCAGATATGACCACACTTATGAAAGAAATTGTGCGACAAAATGTGACAGGTATTCAATGGATAGGAAGTGAGGGGTGGGTTACCACAACAGTCCTGCCCCCAGAGGAAAGCAGACAATTCCTCTCCGGGACAATTGGAATTGCGATTCGCAAAGTACATAT
Organism: Hydrolagus colliei; assembly: GCA_035084275.1. Taxonomy (NCBI): domain Eukaryota; kingdom Metazoa; phylum Chordata; class Chondrichthyes; order Chimaeriformes; family Chimaeridae; genus Hydrolagus; species Hydrolagus colliei. The sequence goes on along the minus strand of CM068744.1, from coordinate 863,757 downwards.
TCCAGGTCTGAGAGAGTTTCTGCTGCAAGTTCATCCGTCTGCATTCCCAGGAAACCGCTTAATGAAAGTGTTTTGGGAATTGGCCTTCAATTGTACACTGAGTAACGAGGAGCACAAAGCAAATGGAATGAAGGAATGTACAGGACGAGAGGATTTACATACTGTCAATAATCCATATACAGACGTGTCTCAGTACCGTGTAACCTACAATGTCTATACAGCAACCTACGCCATAGCTCATGCTCTTCATGACATGCTGTCATGTCAAAGTGGCAAAGGTCCATTTCCCAATGGAAGTTGTGCGAATATTTCAAACTTTCAACCATGGCAAGTAAGCAGTTCTTCATATTCTTTGTCAATTAAATGTGAAAAGATTCAACAGTGTTTCAGTGTCAGATGTGGTCGAGGCTTTTACTGTAGAAAGCTGTAACCCATTGTTGCAGTCTGTAGGTTGAAACACTACGGTCAGAGCAAGTGCTCTGAGACACAGTCCGGCGTGGAGGGCGCTACTTATATCAAAGTTGTTGTTGTTTTGAGTTCTTTGGAAGAATCCAATGTCCTATAGTGCCTTCTTTATCTGAAATCATCTGGTGATCTGTGGTTCAATGTTTACATGAATTATATTGTTTTCACGGATTTGTCTGTTGATTGTATCTTCATATCATGGCCGTCCATATTTTCTTGAAGAACATTTACTTAAATGTGATCATCAATATTGGGGGATTTCACACAATTCAGATGGACGTGCATTTGTGACTCCTTAATCTTGTTCTCACCCAAATCTAGAAAAGTTCACCTGACATGAAAAAAAGGGGGTAATGGAATAGTACAGGATGGATGTTGATAATTCCTTTATTGTCTCAGTGGCAATCATGACAATTGCCAAGTACCTGCACAGCACTGTTAGTGGGGACGCTGCTGTGTGCAATTGGCAGCCGCGTTTCGCCCACAAACATTTGCAGTCAATTCACTTTACAGTATAATCTGTGAAGTGCTTTGAAAGGTCTAGAAGACATGAAAAGGATTATATAAAATGAAAAGATCATTTGTTACAGGTAAACCTCAATTAAATTCGCTTCTATTTAGGACATTTTGATTGAATTAACATCATTTTTTAACACCTTTTTATCAATATAGGACACTTGATTTTGTTTAAATGAACATGCACAGTACATATTTTGAATATTGCGGTTGCATTTTGTGTGTCCTTTTTGTCCATACGCACAGTCCATAGTGTATTCGCGGGTAAATCACGCACTCACCTGATTTAGTGGAAAGCGTTTGAACTGGCCAATAGCATGTCACTACATCATTGTTTAAAACCAAGCTCATGTTGAAGCGACACCATGTCATAGTTAACCCAAGTACCCCTAATTGCCGATGTGTTTTATTTTGTGTGTTTTGTGTGTTATTTACTGGATTTAAAGTCCGAAAATTTTGTGAAAAGAATACATCTCAGTTTATATAATGGTACCGCATGTTAAAATGATTACATGAAATAAAAATGATTCTTTCCATTTCTCCTGCTTTATTCCAAAATAGGTTCTGCATTACATGAAAACGGTAAATTTCAGCACAAAGATTGGTGAAAATGTTCATTTTGGTGAAAACGGGGACCCAGTGGCAACGTACGACATTGTAAACTGGCAGCCAAGTGACCTGGGCGGCACTGAGACACTCACTGTCGGTCACTATGATGGATCTGCTCCAACGGGGGAGGAGTTCCAATTGGAAGAAACCAAAATAGTGTGGAGCGCTGGTCAGATCACAGTGAGGACTTTTCGTTGCATTATATTTTGCAGAAATGTTTAAGGAATTTTTTTCAGATGGGTTTCTGATGAATAGTAGAATTAATAGCTGGAACCTATTCAAAACATGAACATTGTAATTCAGGTGTCAGACAGAAGTATCAAGAGACACCAGAGAGGTTTATAAATAATAATAACTAATAATATTTTCAGCAATTTGCGATATATAATTTTGAGTGAAATGTGGCAGCCAATTGTGCACAGCAGCGTCCCCACAAACAGTAATTTGGTTGAAAATGATCAATTGTTATTACTGTGATAGACATCCAGCTTCCCAAGAAAAAACAAATACACTTCAGCAACAATTTTCACTGAAATACAAATTTATTCCATAAATAGCTGTTTAAAGTGCAGTATTGCACTTTTTATCTAAATCAATTTCACCATTATCATTTCCAACACAAAAAAAATTCCAAACCATTATTCAGAGTGGGATATGCGAGTATTAATTTCAAAGCTTTGGGACGTCCTCCCTACGTAAAAATCGCTCTATAAATGTAATTTTGTTGTTGTAATTGCCGAACAAATCAGAACTTTGAAACATAGAAAGTGTTGACATTTTCTAATTCCACTATCACTAGGTCCCACGGGGAGTTTGCTCTGACAGTTGTCTCCCTGGGACAAGGAAGGCAGCAAGAAGAGGACAACCAAAGTGTTGCTTTGATTGTATAGAATGTGCTGATGGTGAAATTAGTAACATCACTGGTAAGAATAAACACAGCTGTCAATTCTTTCCTAAATTCTCAAACATTTATTGAACAGATTTCAATTCAGGTTCTGTCAATCACAATTTACTTTTTTCCTCAGATTCCGCCGTGTGCCTGACATGTCCTTTGGAATACCGGTCCAATGATAAACGAGATCACTGCCTACTGAAGGAAATTGAATTCCTCTCCTTCGAGGAGACATTAGGGATTGTTCTAGTCACACTTGCATTGCTTGGAGTCTGCTTGACTATAAGTGTATTCACAGCGTTCTATGTTCACAGAGACACTCCTATTGTTAAAGCTAATAACTCAGAGTTAAGCTTTCTGCTGCTTGTCGCGTTAACTTTGTGTTTTCTTTGCTCAGTTACATTCATTGGAGAGCCTTCAGTCTGGTCCTGTAGGTTGCGTCACGTGGCCTTTGGTATCACTTTTGTTCTGTGTATTTCCTGTGTTTTGGGAAAAACAATAGTTGTGGTGATGGCATTTAATGCAACACTTCCCAGTAACAACATGATGAAGTGGTTTGGTCCTACACAACAACGTCTGAGTGTTTTCATCCTTACCCTGATACAAAGCTTAATATGTACTGTTTGGCTTAGTTTGTCACCTCCTTACCCTCTGAAAAACAGTACATATTTTACTGAGAGAATTGTGTTTGAATGCCATGTGGGATCTGCAGTGGCCTTTTACTGTGTGCTTGGTTACATTGGACTGTTGTCTTGTGTTTGCTTTGGCGTTGCTTTTCTAGCTCGCCGACTTCCAGACAACTTCAATGAAGCGAAGCACATCACTTTCAGCATGCTTATCTTCTGTGCTGTTTGGATAACTTTCATTCCAGCTTATGTAAGCTCTCCTGGAAAATACACTGTGGCTGTAGAAATATTTGCCATTTTGGCATCAAGCTTTGGGCTACTGGCCTGTATTTTTGCCCCTAAATGTTATATTATCCTGCTGAAAAAAGAAGAAAATACAAGGAAGCATATGATGGGTAAAGTGGCTTCCAAGAAACAGTGACCAGGTTTTGCCAATCGAAGCTCAAATTTATTTGAGTTCTACATTATTTGGATGAGTTGGCTGTTTTTCCTGTTATTGTATCCCAAATTATTGCTATGATTTTTGTCTAACGGTTGTATCAATATTGCGACTGACTTGTACCGATTGAAAGAATGGTTTCTGACACTGTTAATACACAATAAACGTGTCAACTTATCATTGTATTTCGCTTGCTTTCCAATTTACTACATTCTTGTTTCTCATTTATATCTGTGTGTAGATTTTCAATATTTGGGGACCACCTTCAGTGCAGCACCTTAACAGTTATAGATTCATAGATTCATCGAATTTTACGCACAAAAGGAGGCCATTCGGCCCATCTAGTCTGTGCCGGCTCTTTGAAAAAAGCGATTCAATCTCACTGCCCTGCCCGCTCCCCATAGCCTAATAGACCTGTTCTCCCTAAATAAAGATCTAATTCCCTTTTAAAAGTTGTTATCGAATCTGCCTCCACCACCTTTTCAGGCAATGCATTCCAGATTCGAACAACTCGCTGAGTGAAAATAATTCTCCTCAGCTCCCCTCTACTTCGCCTTTGAAACTATTTTAAATCTGTGACCACGAGTCACAGATTCGCCCAAGAGTGGAAATAGTTTATCTCTATTTGCCCTGTCGAAACCCCTCATGATCTTATAAACCTCTATTAGGTCTCCCCTCAATCTTCTCTGCTCCAGAGAGAATAACCCTAGCCTATCTAGCCTCTCCTCATAGCTGAAGTCCCTCAATCCTGGCACCATCCTAGTAAATCTTCTTTGTACCCTTTCCAATGTCTTCACATCCTTTCTGTAGTGTGGTGACCAGAATTGAACACAGTATTCCAGCTGAGGCCACACCAAAGTTTTATAGAGGTTAGTCAGCACTTCCTGACTTTTGTACTCTATACCCCTATTTATAAAGCCTAGTATACCTTATGTCATGAGGCAGTTAACTATCAATCCACTGAATTAATATTTCATTAGTGTTAATACAAGACATTGAGACACAGTCTAGACAAAGTGAAAAGCGCAATATCAAATGCAAGGATTGTGTTTATTTTTTATAGTTCCCAATCCCGTCCATTTGTTGTCTCAATTTTAAGTAGTATAATCTTATTTGTCTTTCCCTTCCATTTCCAGACATATATCTATTTAGCTATGCGGTATATAGTTTTGATCAACTTCAATTCCCTATCCTGCCAATGTCCCCCAAATCAATGTGTTGAGCAAGTCTGAGCCTGATAGTTTCCAATTTGCACACAAAGAGAATTTAAGTTATTTTTTGATGATGTCAAACCAATTTTACAGTTTCTAGTTTCCATCTGAATTGAACACTTTGTCAGATGACATAAAACGTAGCTATTATATATTTCATGCTACATGTTTCAGAACAAATATGTGTTAATTTTTACTGTTCCTGAAAAAATATATATCGTTCATAGATTGCTGAAAATAGTTCAAATATATTTCTTTAGGCCATTGAGCTAATAAAATACTATTTTTTAAATTAAAACTAGAAACTATAAATAAAAGTACAGTTGCCTTTGTTGGAAACAGTAGCTGTACATTTACATCAAGGGAATCACATCAATTGTAGTTGCTTAGCCCTTAGGAAAAGATCAAGTCAGCTTCAATTTGTTTTTGGAAGAGATTAATACCCTGCATGTTTCCAATAGAATATATTCATTTAATTAGACATACAATTTAATTTTATACAAATTTAGCATCGACAAATTTTGACCCACTTGAGATTTAATTGTCTTGTTGACGAGCACAAACAATAGTATTCTCCTGTAAGCATTATATACACAATAGGCAGACTTGAATTTACCAGATTGTAATTTTTTTTAAGGTATTGTTACCTTTGGAAAATCGACCGCCAATTGACAAACAACCAGATTCCTATTTGCTGCTGGGTAAACAGAGGAATGTGGAGTATGGAAACTTAACCAAGGTTTTCCCCACTGGGAATTTTACCCAGGTTGTCTCATTACGAGGCGAGAGCTCGAGCCACTATAATAATAGTAATAATAATCCTTGTGTTTGATATAGTTGTTTTCACATCTTCTAGACATCTCAAAGCGCTTCACAGAAAATGCTGTAACGTGGATTGACTGTATATTTGTGGACAAAACGCAGCAGCCAATTGTGCACAGCAGTTTCCCACAAACAGTCATGGTTTGAAATGACCAATCCATTATTGTTTTTTGAGGGAATATTATTAGGCCTGAGGAGTAAGAAAACTTGCCCAAGGTTTTGCCCTGTCTGGAATTGAACCCAGGACTCTGGCTTCCAAGGTCAGTTCTCTAACCACAAAGCTACAGGACTCCACAGTCAGTATGTTTACAAAAATAAGATAATACAATGCTTTTCAAATGTTTTGACATGATAAGGCGTGATATTGAATGTAAGGAATATTATATTTTTAAAGCATTGTGAATGGTCAGCCTGACACATACTTTATTTCTGTATGATAATCCAGACACCTAAAGACATCACAGCTAAAGGCCTTTCACTTCGACCGCGCCTTTGGTCACCTTTCTACCCCTCCCCTGGCTCAGTCCCGGGATCTGCTACTGTGAAGTGCTCTGAGTCTGGCGTGGAGGGCGCTATATAAATCAAAGGTGTTATTGTTGTTGTTGTTAAGGAATCCGTCATTAAAATTATGCCAGTCCAACGCATGTAATAATGGCGTTGGGAAATCAATGGCGACGTGAAGAGGGAGAGATGGGTAGGGCCCAAAGTGTAAGGGGGAGATGGGGAGGGAGCGGTATGGTAGACACAAAGGCAGAGGCAACTGATTGGATCCCCTTGACTTCCGGGGTCCTGTAGCTCAGTGCTTGGGTTTCACTGCATTGGGACGTCCTCCCAAGGCAGTCACACTATCCCAAAAGGTAGTGGAAATCTGAAATTCTCTCCCCCAAAAGACTGTGGATGCTGTATCTATTCACATTTTCAGAATGAGGTGGATAGATATTTGTTAGGTCAGGTATTACGGGTTGCAGGTTAAGGACAGGTAACTGGAGTTGAGGTCTAGCTTAACCATGATCTTCTAGAATGACAGAACAGGTTCGAGGGATGAATGGCCTACCCCTGTTTCTATGTTTCTATGCTTCTATGTTTCTATGAATAAATAAATAATAAATTGGTTTCCAGTCCATGACTGTTTGAGGTACACTGCCGTGCTCAATTGGCTGCCACGTTTCACTCCACATATCATAGAATCATAGATTCATAGAATTTTACGGCACAAAAGGAGGCCATTCGGCCCATCTAGTCTGTGCCGGCTCTTTGAAAAGAGCGATTCAATCCCACTGCCCTGCCCGCTCCCCATAGCCTAATAGACCCGTTCTCCCTAAATAAAGATCTAATTCCCTTTTAAAAGTTGTTATCGAATCAGCCTCCACCACCTTTTCAGGCAATGCATTCCAGATTCGAACAACTCGCTGAGTGAAAAAAATTCTCCTCAGCTCCCCTCTACTACGCCTTGAAACTATTTTAAATCTGTGACCACGAGTCACAGATTCACCCACGAGTGGAAATAGTTTTTCTCTATTTGCCCTGTCGAAACCCCTCATGATCTTATAAACCTCTATTAGGTCTCCCCTCAATCTTCTCTGCTCCAGAGAGAATAACCCTAGCCTATCTAGCCTCTCCTCATAGCTGAAGTCCCTCAATCCTGGCACCATCCTAGTAAATCTTCGTTGTACCCTTTCCAATGCCTTCACATCCTTTCTGTAGTGTGGTGACCAGAATTGAACACAGTATTCCAGCTGAGGCCTCACCAAAGTCCTATAGAGGTTAGTCAGCACTTCCTGACTTTTGTACTCTATACCCCTATTTATAAAGCCTAGTATCCCATATGCCTTCTTAACAGCCTTGTCTACCTGTCCTGCCACCTTCAACGAGTCACTAACACAAATCCCCAGGTCTCTCTGTTCCTTTACACCATTTAAAATTGTACTATCTAGCCTATATTGCCTCCCTTCATTTCTTCTCCCAAAATGCATCACCTCACACTTCTCTGCATTAAACTTCATCTGCCATGTGTCTGCCCACTTGACCAATTTGTCTATATCCTCTTGCAGATGGCTACTATCCTCCTCACTGTTTACTATTCTCCCTAACTTAGTGTCATCTGCAAACTTGGAAACTGTACTCCGTACACCCAAGTCCAGATCATTGATGTAGATTACAAACAGCAATGGTCCCAAAACCGATCCCTGTGGCACACCACTGCTCACTTCCCTCCAATCTGAAAAACAGCCGCTCACTACAACTCTCTGCTTTCTGTCTCGCAGCCAGTTGTGGATCCACGCTGCCACTGTCCCTTTTACGCCATGGGCCTTTAATTTCATAATAAGTCTCTCATGTGGCACTTTGTCAAATGCCTTTTGAAAGTCCATGTAAACTACATCAACTGCGCTACCATTATCCACCCATTCCGTTACCTCATCAAAAAATTCTATCAGATTTGTAAGGCAAGATTTGCCTTTAACAAATCCATGTTGACTGTCCTTTATTAGCCTATATCTTTCTAAGTGAAGATCTACCTTGTCCCTGATTATGGACTCTAGAAGTTTGCCCACTACCGACGTTAGACTGACTGGTCTGTAGTTACCAGGCTTGTCCTTCTGCCCCTTTTTATACAAGGGAGTAACATTAGCTATCCTCCAGTCCTCTGGCACTACCCCTGTGTCCAAGGAAGATTGAAAGATCGTGGCCAGAGTCCCTGCTATTTGCTCCCGTGCCTCACTTAGTAACCTAGGGTGTATCCCATCCGGACCAGGTGACTTATCCACCTTGAGCAACGTCAACCTTTTTAGAACTTCCTCTCTGGTTATAATTATTCTATCCATTTCTCCTACCCTCTCCTCTAATACCATGGCATTGGCTGTATCCTTTTCTTTTGTGAAGACAGAGGCGAAGTACTCATTCAGTACATCAGCCATGCCCTCTGCCTCCACAATGAGATTTCCTCCAAGGTCCCTAATTGGCCCCACCTACTCCTTGACCAACCTTTTACTCTTAATATGTTGGTAAAAAACCTTAGGGTTCCCCTTAATCTTACTCGCTAATTGTTTTTCATGCAGTCTCTTTGCCCCTCTAACTTCCTTTTTTAGTTCTATCCTACACTTCCTATATTCTGCTTTGTTCCCTTCTGAATTTTGAGCCTGACACTTATCATAAGCCTCTTTTTTTTGTTTGATTTTGGCCCCGATTTCCTTAGTCATCCAGGGAGGTTTGGATGCCTTACATTTCACCTTTGTGGGGATGCTTTTGACCTGTGCCTGAACTATCTCCTCTTTGAACGCTGCCCACTGCTCGTTAGTTGTCTTACCTGCCAATTTTTCTTTCCAATCCACCTTGGCTAGGTCCCACCTCATCTCATTGAAATTAGCCCTTTTCCAGTTGAGTGTCCTCACCTGTGATCATTCCTTATCCCTTTCCATAATTATTCTGAATCTAACGATATTGTGGTCACTATTCCCTAGATGCTCACCTACAGAAACCTGTTGAACTTGCCCTACCTCATTTCCCAAAACTAGATCCAGCAATGCTTCTTTCCTCGTTGGACTGGAAACATACTGATCAAGAAAGTTGTCCTATGCGTCAAGTCACTTTAAAGTCTAGTCTATGAAGCCCATTGAGATGTCTAGAAGACGTGAAAAGCGCTCTATGAAATGCAAGGTTTATTATCATTAATTTCCCAAGAGGGACACATGCTGCTGACCAAATTCTAGAAAGGATAAAGTGAATATGAACAATTTACACAAATAGTGATATATTTATTTTTATGACACAGTAATGTATTACAGTAATTGTTTGTAGAATGCATATTACAAACATTTCACTCTGAAGCAAGAAATTCAAACAATACACAAACATAAACTAAACAGTACATACCTTGACAAATTCACAGCTTTTTTGAAGAAAACGTAGAAGAAGAAAATCAATACCTAGTTGTTATCTTTGACAATAGGAGTTGCCTGTAAACAAAGAAAATGACTGCCACCATCATGGTAATGCCGGTTCCAACTATAGCAAATACTACTATTACCATTCCTATTATTTCTGAATGAGACAGGAATTCTGTTTGCTTGGGAATGCATTGGTCGTGTCATAAACTAGACCAATATTCCCAAAGGCATTTCACGCAGTGTATTGAATCTACCAGAAAATGAAAGAGGAGTCAAGGAAAGTACAATCCATTTCACAAACAACTCCAGTAATTAGAAAACGTTTTACAATAAAATAAGAGCTTTTGGATATCTTGTGACCACCTGTGATGTTACTTATTTCTCCATCGCTGCACGGAACGCAGTCAAAGCAACACATAGGTTGTCACTTTCTGGCCGCTTTCCATGTTCCAGGGGGACATGTTTCGGAACAAGCCGCTCATGGAATCTTGGTTTAAAAACAAGAGCCTTTAGTGTGATTAGATTCCAACAGATATTGTGTGAAACATAGCTGTACCTTTGGTTTCACAATGGATTATCAATCGTTTTGGATGATGTTACCTTTCCATCCACAACACTCCATACTATAATATTTTCATTTAGGATCAACTATTGGCACCAAGCTGCAGATCCACCAAAGCGTCCCACCAGCACAACATCACAGCCACCAACACTATTAGGTTGTCTGTTGACGAAGTCATACTTTAGGACCGGATCACCGTTTTCATCGAAATACACATTTTCACCATTCCTAGCTGTGAAATACGTGGTTTTTATGCAATGTAGAAGCTGCACATTTGGAGATAAACTAAAAATGAATAATGAACATGACCTTAAATGTCATAATCATTATTTTACTTCTTCGTCTTCTTTCACTTGAATTCCAAATGTAATCAGTACAATTCCAATACCTTTATTTTCCAGTCATCACACTACAACTCGTATCCGCCTGATCTATATAAATTGTATATTTGCTGGTCATACACCTGACACAAGTCCCATTGAATTTCCTATTATTTATATATTTTGTATTACTCATACTAAACTTACGATATGCTGTTTTGTAAAGTGGTTAGAACACTCGCCTTACAAGCGTGAGACCTGTGTTCAAATCCAGGCAAGTCAGGGTGAAAACTAAACACACACACACACACACACACTAAACGCAGATACACACACACACAAAACACACACACAGTAATCGCACAGATAGACACATTACCATTCAAAACTCTGCAGCCCGTGTACTATCCCGCACCCGCCTCCGTGACCACATAACCCCCACCCTCACCCGTCTCCACTGGCTCCCCATCCTCCAGAGGATCGAATTTAAGATCCTCGTCCTCACCTACAAGGCCTTACACGGCCTTGCCCCATCCTACCATGACTGTTTGTGTGACACTGCTGTGCACAATCGGCTGCTGCGTTTTGCCCACAATTATACAGACAATTCACGTTACAGCATTTTATGTGAAGCGCATGGAGATGTACAGAAGATCTGAAAAGAATTATATCAAACACAAGGATTATTATTATTATTATTATTATTATTATTTTTATCATTAACATTATCATTATTATCATTATCACTATCATTATAATTTTTATCATTATCATTATTATCATTATCATTATTATCATTATTATTATCATTATTATTATTATTATTATTATTATTATTATTATAATAGCTCAAGCTCTCGCCTCGTAATGAGACAACCTGGGTTAAATTCCCAGAGGGGCAAAACCTTGAATTTTTGTCAGACATTGAATCCTGGACGAGGGACAACTTCCTCTAATTGAACGTGAGCAAGACCGAGGCCCTCCTGCTTGGATCAAACCAGCGCCTCTGCACATCGGGCGCTGCCAGCATTTAATTTACAATATATTCTGTGAAGCGCTTTTAGGTGTATCACGTTGTGCTAAGGCACTATATCAAATGGAAGGATTAGTATTATTATTTGAGGCAAACACAATTTAGGATCAACAATTCAAACAATTGTTTCAAACAAACGACCAAATACAATTCTAAAGGAATACTTGCTAAAATAATTGAAATTGAAAATAAAATACTGTGTTTGGAATGAGATACTTTAGTCATGAAAAAAGGGGCAGAGGCGGAAAGGTGACCAAACGCACGGTCGAAAAGAAAGGCCTTCAGCTGAGACCTGAAGCTGGGAAGAGAGAGGGCGAGGGGAAGGGAGTGAGGGAGGGAGTTTCAGAGCCTCGGGGAGTAGTGGCTGAAGGCACGGCCACCGAGATTGGAGTGGAGGATTTGGGGGGACACGGAGGAGGCCAGACCCAGAGGAGCGAAGGCAGCTGGTGTTGAGTTGAGGGAAGTGGACATCAGAGAGATGGGGGTGGGGGGGGGGAAGAGGAGTTTAGGGACTTGAAAACAAGGGTGAGGATCTTGACGTCGATCCTCTAAGGTAATGGGGGAGCGGAGTTTGGAGCGGGTGAGTATGCGGGCGGCAGAGTTCTGGATTAGCTGGACTCTGTGGATTGTGGTGTAGGGGAGACCGGAGAGGAGGGCGTTGCAATAGTCCAGCTGAGAGGTGACAAAGGCCTGGACCAGGCTTTCAGTGGCTTTTGGGGTGAGGTATTGCCGGAGACGGGGGATCTGTCGGAGGTGGTAGAAGGCGGTGCTGGTGAGTGACCGGATGTGGGGGAGGAAGGACAGTTGGGGGTCGAACCTGATGACAAGGTTGCGCACAGGTTGGGAGAGTTTTTGGGGCCAGGCCGGGAAGGTGGAGGAGGTGAGAGCCGTGTGAATGGAGACGTTGACGAGAGCCAAGGAGTATGGCCTCCGTCTTGTCAACATTCAGCTGCAGGAAGTTTGTGCTCATCCAGCCCCTGATGTGTGACAGGCAGCTGACAGAACATCAGGGGACTGGGGGTCACAGAGTGAAGTGGAGAAGTAGAGTTGGGTGTCATCTGCGTACATGTGGAAGTGTGCCCCATGTCTGTGGATGACATCCCCAAGAGGGAGCGTGTAGATGAGGAAGAGGAGGGGGCCAAGGATGGATCCCTGGGATACCCCACAGGTAACTGGGTGAGAGCGGGAGGACAAGCCATTGTGGAGATGTGCTGCTGGCGGTTTGTGAGGTAGGGACTCGAACCAGGCGAGTGCGGTCCCACTGAGGTACTGACGGAAGACAAAAAGTGAGGGAGGATGGCGTGGTCGACTGTGTCAATAGTCGTTCTGTGTCAACAGGACAATTAGATCTCAAGTGGGTCAAAATCAGTAGCTGCTAATTGTTTATAATATTAAATTGTGTGTCTAATTAAATGAATATATTCTATTGGAAACATGCAGTGTAATAATCTGTTCCAAAAACAAATTGGAGCTGACTTGATCTTCTCCTGAGGGCTAAGCAGCTATAATTGACGTGATTCCCTTGATATAAATGTACTGCTATTGTTTCCATCAAGGACACCTGTAGTTTTAATCATAGTTTCTTCTTTTGCTTTGAATTTTTTTTTATTTTATTAGCTCAATAACCTATAGAAATATATTGGACATTTTTTCAGCAATATTTAAAAAATATGTTTATTCAGCAACAGTAAAAATGTCACAAATTTGTTTTGAAACATGCAACATGAAACATATAATTGCTATGTTTTATGTCACCTGAAAAGTGTTCAATTCAGATGGGAACAAGAAGTGCGGTCTTGTTTTATCGTGCTCAGACTTGCTAAACACATTAATTTCAGGGACATTGGCAGGATAGGGAATTGAAGTTGATCAAAACAATATACTACATAGCTAAACAGATACATGTCTGGAAATGAAATGAAAGACAAATAAGATTATACTTCTTAAAATTCAGACAACAAATGGATGGGTTAAGGAATTATAATAAATGAAAATAATCTTTGCATTTAATGTAGCACTTTTCACATCTTCTCGACTGCGTCTCAATGTATTGTATTAACAGTAATGAACTATTAATTCAGTGGATTTATAATCAACTGCCTCATGACATAACTGTTAAGGTGCTGCACTGAAGGTGGTGCACATACAGTGAAAGTCTACAACTAGGTATCAATGAGAAACAAGAATGTATTAAATTGGAAAGCAACCAAAATACAATGATAAACTGACACCTTTATTGTGTATTAACAGTGTCAGAAACCATCTTACAATCGGTACAAGTCACTCACAACATTGATATAACCATTAGACAAAAATAATTCCGATAATTTGGGATACAGTGAAAGGAAATCATCCACCTCATCTAAATAATACAGAACTCAACTAAATTTCCACTGTGATTAGCAAAATCTGGTCACTGTTTCTTGGAAGCCACTTTACCCATCATATGCTTTTTTGTATTTTCTTCTTTTTTCAGCAGGATAATATAACATTTAGGGGCAAAAATACAGGCCAGTAGCCCAAAGCTTGATGCCAAAATGGCAAATATTTCTACAGCCACAGTGTATTTTCCAGGAGAGCTTACATAAGCTGGAATGAAAGTTATCCAAACAGCACAGAAGATAAGCATGCTGAAAGTGATGTGCTTCGCTTCATTGAAGTTGTCTGGAAGTCGGCGAGCTAGAAAAGCAACGCCAAAGCAAACACAAGACAACAGTCCAATGTAACCAAGCACACAGTAAAAGGCCACTGCAGATCCCACATGGCATTCAAACACAATTCTCTCAGTAAAATATTCACTATTTTTCAGAGGATAAGGAGGTGACAAACTAAGCCAAACAGTACATATTAAGCATTGTATCAGGGTAAGGATGAAAACACTCAGACGTTGTTGTGTTGGACCAAACCACTTCATCATGTTGTTACTGGGAAGTGTTGCATTAAATGCCATCACCACAACTATTGTTTTTCCCAAAACACAGGAAATACACAGAACAAAAGTGATACCAAAGGCCATGTGACGCAACCTACAGGACCAGACTGAAGGTTCTCCAATGAATGTAACTGAGCAAAGAAAACACAAAGATAACGCGACAAGCAGCAGAAAGCTTAACTCTGAATTATTAGCTTTAACAATAGGAGTGTCTCTGTGAACATAGAACGCTGTGAATACACTTATAGTCAAGCAGACTCCAAGCAATGCAAGTGTGACTAGAACAATCCCTAATGTCTCCTCGAAGGAGAGGAATTCAATTTCCTTCAGTAGGCAGTGATCTCGTTTATCATTGGACCGGTATTCCAAAGGACATGTCAGGCACATGGCGGAATCTGAGGAAATAAAGTAAATTGTGATTGATAGAACCTGAATTGAAATGTGTTCAATAAATGTTTGAGAGTTTAGGACAGAATTGATAGCTGTGTTTATTCTTACCAGTGATGTTACTAATTTCACCATCAGCACATTCTATACAATCAAAGCAACACTTTGGTTGACCTCTTCTTGCTGCCTTCCTTGTCCCAGGGAGACAACTGTCAGAGCAAACTGCCCGTGGGACCTAGTTATAGGGAAAGGCAGATATCAGATGTTGATATTATACTATAATTATTTTCCTGAAGTCAGGTGCCCTGTACCATATTGTTTAGAAGACGGCCGTGCTTTGCTCACAAAATATACATTACTTCACTTGATAGTATATTCTGTGTGTCGTTTTGAGACATCTGAGTCCTGTAGCTCAGTGGTGTGAAGTCATGTGGCACAGTGGTTAGAGGATTTGCCTTACAAGCGAGAGATCTGGGTTGAATTCCAAGACAGGGCAAAACTTTGGCCTATTTTCCAGACTCCATAGGCCTAATAATAATCCCTCAAAAATAAAACACTGCAATAAATCTGTCATTTGTTGGTGCAACACTGCTGTGCGCAATTGGCTGCCGCGTTTCTCCCGCAATATACTTTACAGTATATTCTGTGAAGCGCTTGCGACACAGTCTAGAAGATGTGAAAAACGCGATATCAAATTCACGGCTTATTATTATGATTATAGAACACATAATAAGGAGCTATATCAAACCAAGGATTATTAATATTATTAAGTGATTCTTCAGTTCCATGTAATTAATTTATCCCACAATTCATGCTGAGTTGCAAGAGAATTTGCATTGTGATTGTTGCTCAACTCTTTCCACATCTGAAGACCAAGTGCACAGCAAACGTTCCTACCATAATCCGACCTCCGCTCCATACAATCGTCTCTTCCCTTAATTTAAACTCTTCCCCTGTTGGAGCAGATCCATCATAGTGACCGACAGTGAGTGTCTCAGTGCCGCCCAGGTCACTTGGCTGCCAGTTTACAATGTCGTACGTTGCCACTGGGTCCCCGTTTTCATCAAAATGAACATTGTCACCAATCTTTGTGCTGAAATTTACTGTTTTCATGTAATGCAAAACCTATTTTGGAATAAAACATGAGAAGTGTAAAGAATCTTTTTATTTCACACAATCATTTCAACACTTAACAGGTTGCCATATGTGGATCCTTAATATCCGAAGTAATACAAGGCTCGCGTGTTACAGACATGTTCCAATCTCATTCTAAATACTGTTCAGGTGAACCTGTATTTAGGATGGGGATGCGGTTCGAAAACCGGTTCTCACGTTGACACGTCCTGAATCGAAACACGGTTTCCCATGCAGTGCTGTTGTATAACCTGACATGGGTTCTTTTCACAAAATTATCGGACCTTAAACCCACTAAATAACACACAAATTAACACATATAGGTAAGCAGGGGTACTTTGGGTAACTGTACAGTATTGTACTTTAATACTGGCAAACCTTAATACAGTCTTATGTTTTGATAATCTACTTGCAACTGTAGCTGTAACACACCTTGAAGTTGGCAGTATATTTTCCTTATTCTGTTTTATAGCAACCCCCGTCGATCTAGCTAGCCCTATGTGATGACTTTGCGGGGTCTCTTGCCGCTAGGGGTATTACAGTTGCTCATATCACTTACTGCTCTCTTTCCTGACATGGTAGAAACACGGTAGAGGCTGTAAATCACTCAAAGTTGCTCGCGAATGTTCGGAAATGACTGTAATACTGACGTGACGTAATGTAGCTTCAAAATCAGCTGGCTTTTAAACAATGACGTAGCGACATGCTGTTGGCCAGTTCAAAGGCTTGGATACACTACATAAGGTGAGAGTGTGATTTACCCACGAATACACTATGGACTGTGCATATGGAAAAAACGTACACGCCAAAAACGATTGTGATATTCAAAATATGTACTAAGCATGCGAAAACAAGAATTTTGTTCATTAAAACAAAACTAAGTATCTGATATCAATAAAGAGGTGTTAAAAAATTAAGTTCATTCAATCAAAACGTCCCAAGCAGAAGCGTCATTTATCGAGGCTTACTTGTAATAAATAATCCTTTCGTTTGATATAGTGCTTTTCATGTCTTCTAGACCTTCCAAAGCACTTCACAGAATATACTGTAAAGTGAATTGACTGCAAATAATTGTAGGCGAAACGTGGCAGCCAATTGCACAAAGCAGCGTCCCCACAAACAGTGCTGTGCAGGTACTTGGCAATTGCCATGATTGCCACTGAGACAATGAAGGAATTATCAGCGTCCATCCTGTACTATTGCATTACCCACTTTTTTTCATGTCATTTGAACCTTTGTAGATGTTGGGTGAGAACAACGTTGAGGAGTTAATAATGTACTTCCAAATGAATTGCGTGACATCACCAATTATGGAAGATCACATTTAAGTAAATGTTCTTCAAGAAAATATGGACGGCCATGATATGAGGATACAATCAACAGCAAAATAGGAAAACTCAAACAACGGCAGACAAATCCGTGAAAACAATATAATTCATATAAACATTGAACCACAGATCACCACAAGACACTTTAGGACATCAGATACCATTCTTCCAAAGCACTCACAACAACAACTTTGATTTATACAGCATCCTCCATGCCGAACGGCATCTCAGAGCACGTGCTCTGACCATAGTGTTTTACACTACAGACTGCAACAATGGGTTATAGCTTTCTACAGTAAAAGCCTCGACCACATCTGACACTGAAACACTGTTGAATCATTTCACTTTTAATTGACAATGTATATGAAGAACTTCTTACTTGCCATGGTTGAAAGTTTGAAATATTCGCACAACTTTCATTGGGAAATGGACCTTTGCCACTTTGACATGACAGCATGTCATGAAGAGCATGAGCTATAGCGTAGGTTGCTGTATAGACATTGTAGGTTACACGGTACTGAGACACGTCTGTATATGGATTATTTACAGTCTGTAAATACTCTCGTCCTGTACATTCCTTCATTCCATCTGCTTTGTGCTCCTCGTTACTCAGTGAACAGTTGAAGGCCAATTCCCAAAACTCTTCCATTAAGCGGCTTCCTGGGAATGCAGATGGATGAACTTGCAGCAGAAACTCTCTCAACCCTGGAATATGTACTTTGCGAATCGCAATTCCAATTGTCCCGGAGAGGAATTGTCTGCTTTCCTCTGGGGGCAGGAGTGTTGTGGTGACCCAGGCCTCACTTCCTATCCATTGAATACCTGTCACGTTTTGTCGCACAATCTCTTTCATAAGTGTGGTCATATCTGCTTGTGCAAGAAATGCTACAATAACATTTGTGGTAGATTTCTTAATCACTTGTATAGTTTTTAGCAATTCTTCCCTTGAGTATGTTAGATGGAAAGACTCAGAGAACGCAATACAAACACCCAGTTGCTGCACAGCTTGTGTGAAGGCTTGCATTCCAAAGTTACCATAGTCATTGTCACTTCTAATTGTCCCAATCCACGTCCACCCAAAGTGTTTCACCAGTTGGGCCAAGGCTCTGACCTGATAGTAGTCACTTGGTATAGTTCTAAAAAATGATGGATATTCCTTCCTGTTGCTCAGACATTCACACGTAGCAAAGTAACTTACCTATGGAAATACAAATGGAAATTAAATTCAAACATAGAGAAACTTAACAGATAAATTTGAACCAAAATTTTAATTGGCATTCACATCTCAAGCCTAAGGTGTTATCTTTATTACCCAAAGTCTATTAACTGTTATTAATTATCCCATCATTGACTTCTTCATTGTTTCCATTTAGCAATGAACTCGTTGTGAAAGTGTTTATGCACTAACATGACTTTGGACTCTTTCTAGTCCCTCACCCATAGCCCTTTATTCACTCAATCTCAAATATATTATACACTTATCATTCTGAATGTGTAATTTCAATAGTATTTAGTGATAGTATTTAGTGATTTTATTGCTCATAAATTTGCTTTCAGCGCATTTGGACATCTTCCCGATGTGAAAGTAGTAACATATAAATGTGATGTTGTTGTTGTTGTTTAAGAACACTTGAGAGCTGGACCCAATGGATAGAATACCAGCTCAATCTGCATATTATTTATGTTAAGCAGATTTCTCACTGTTGTGAGAAATAATTTAATTGGTTCATTTTCTAATTTACTTTTAAATATGAGGATTCCAATGTTGTACAACGAAATGAAAGCTGATAATAAAGTGAATAGAATATAACTTTTCTGTTGTGGTGCTTCAGTAAACTGACGTCTTATTTCATGAAATAGCTTACCAGAGGAATCCTAAAAGGACTGATCAATGTTGCTATTGCTGAGGACCTCGTGGAACTAGAGGCACCGACAATAGCCGAAATCACAGGTGCTCTTTGGCAGGTTATATTTGTAGATGTTTCTTCCAGTCTGCTTAAGAAATTGAAGGTCGTTTTTAGTGACACAGCAACCATTCCGCAAGCGTCAGAAATCCAGTAGCCCAGAGTGATGTTGGGAAGCAGGGTCTGGTCTTTGTTTATTTCTGTTATAGCAAAGATCATCGCCATTGCAAAGCGAAACAGTCTGAAATTAAACCTGAGGATATTAAGTACAGTATATAGCAATTGTATTAAACAAGAGTCATTTGAAAAGTGAAAGTAATACATTTCAATCTGGCTTGGCTATAATAGAGACATATTGCAGGCCGATTACAAATAACAAAAGTATATCCAGAGATACAAGGACCTACACCTGTTTGGGAATTCACGACTGGATGAACAGGTTATGCAAAGTGTTTGCTTTCAAATAAAAACCAAATGCGTCTAGTTTTGAGAAAAAAACCTTTCCCATGTTAATATCATGAAACTTTTCTCCTGAGGAATTACACCATTGTCTATTTCTCACGGTTATATGAGTTTTTGGATCAATTGATAATGGAATGTATTTCAACAAGGAATAGCAACTTGCAAATTGTGTTGACATGGACTCTAGAAAGATGGGAAATAAATGCAAATCGGTTACCAGAAAGAATAAATATTCCCATAGATATTGGCTTTCATTGAGCAGTCACCCCAGTGAGTTTTAGAGAACAACAATAAAAAAAATACATTAATAGCGTTCGGGTCAATGTCCGAAGGAGATAATAATTTAATCTGACTTTGTTATACACATTGAATATAATTGTGGACATTGAATTCACCTAAAAATTGTTTAAGATTTCAAACAAATCTCAATCTGTGAATTCACAATTGTATTAATTTCACTTGTGTTGAGACTAACTTACAAATCATAAAAGAAGGTGTACGGAGATTTCCCAAGATCCACTAGACTCCATGCCAATTAGGACTTACACACAAAATAACTGGGATGGATTTTCTTAAAAATTGTTTGTCAAATAGTTATAATTTCCGTTCAGCAATTTGAAGTTGTTGGCATGTGTTTTACAAATATTTGCGAAATATTTTACAATCAATTCTGTGAAATGCTTCAAGACAATGATAAGATGTGAAATGCGCTATATCAAATGCAAAGATTATTACTATTATATAAAATGGGTTTATAAGTCATGAAAGAGGTAACATTCCACTAACATTGTACATTTTACCACTTGTGGTTGGGTTTTGAAGGCGTTTTGCAGATTCTCAGCTTTGCTATGAATACTGAAAACTCCGCCAAGAACGATGTCACCGTCTTTAGACAAACTGAGCAGATCAAACATCCCCCAGCGTTTGCAGGTTGGTCCTTCAGACAGCCTCACAGAATCAATAACAGAAAACAGTAGTACAGGTACGTACAACAAAGGGTGATACATTGCTTTTGAACGTTTGTATCAGTGTACTGAGGTACTGTATTGCCAATTCACCTTATATACTTTAATATGTAGTTACATTGCACTGACAATTTGTGTATGTTTGCCTTAATAACATTTATTTTCCAAATACTTTAAACACATTAGGGACTGTTCCCTGCAGGAAAGTAATTACCATTTTAATCTTTGTCAAGATAATGAAACCAAACGTGATGGGGATATTTAATTATGTTGCAGTCTGATCACAAATGTTTACCCGTTCCTTTAATGTGAAGTCCTGTAGCTTGATGGTTAGAGCGCCTGCCTCACAAGTGAGAGGATCAGAGTTCGATACCCAGGCATTCAATTGCCTACCGCATTTTGCCTACAATATATGCAATCAATTCATTTTACACTATATTCGGTGAAGAGATTTGAGACGTCTCGAAGACATGATTTGGTGCATTATCAAATGCAAGAATTATTAGCATAATTATATGTTTTCAATATGTTAGCTTCCAAGTCAAAAATGTTGTTCTGAAGTTATAAGGAACATGGATGAGACTGTATTTGCTTTATACTGTGTAGTTTCAGTTAATTTACCCTTAAAAGGACAGTTAACCTATGAAGCTGTCTACCCAGTGTGTTCTGTAAATGAGTCAGTGTTGCTCATAAATTACAATGGTTACAATATAAGGCGTGTAACCTGGTTAGAGAAATAGACTTTCATTTGGAAAAAAGTTTCCAATTCATGCAGAATTTATCAAGTCAAATAGTCTCTACGTGCTTCACGGAAATCGCTATTAAGTACACTGACGTATTTCAAGCAAATAATTTGACCAAGTTATTTACTGATGAAGAGCACTAACTGATGAACATTAAAAACAATGCAAATGGTTTGGAAAGGTCCCCGTGTCTGTTGATAAGAAAGTTAATCTAATTTTTAGTGGAATAGACAAAGCTTGTAATTCCACAGACTAAAGGATAGTTTGGAAACCTAATTCTTGCAATGGCTTAGATGCACATTTTGCAATCGATTTGTGATACAAAATAATTTGTAAACTACAGTAAGAAGTGTCAATCTATGTGTTATCATTCTGTATCTTTCCCCAAGCATAGGGAAAAAATCTTGAAAAGTTAGTATCTATTGCATTACTGGTGATGCTATGACTGTGAACTATGTGGTTGATAATTAATATTTTGATTCCTCACAGCTTTCGATTCCAATTGTTCCGGTTTGCGATGGCGATGATCTTTGCAATAGAGGAAATAAACAAGGACCCCAGATTGCTCCCCGGCATTTCTCTGGGCTACTGGGTTTATGACTCCTGTGGGATGGATGCCCACCGTATCCATAAAAACAACCTTTGAATTTTTGAACAGACTTAAAGAAACATCTTCAGATTTCACCTGCAATCGAGCCCCTGTGGTCTCTGCTATTGTGGGTGACACCACCTCCTCACAATCATCAGCAATAGCAACTTTGTTCAGCCCTTTCAGGATCCCAATGGTGAGATACTTCAGGTCATAGCTCTGCATTTATATGCAAACTTGGGCACAAAATATGTAATACACGACATTCCTTAAATTAAATTATTTTGTTAAAATATTTGTTCTGTACAATGCGTTTTAAAGGTTTTACTAACAATGAAACTGATATTCACATTTAAATTGCTTTATTAAGAACATAAGAACATAAGAATTAGGAGCAAGAGTAGGCCATTCGGCCCTTCGAGCCTGCCCCACCTTTCAATAAGATCATGGCGGATCTTCTCACCTAATTCTAATTAAATGCCCTATCCCTATATCGCCGAATCCCTCTATTTTTCAAAAATCTATCAGTCTCAGCCTTGCAAATAATCAAGGACTGAACATCTACAGCCTTCTCGTGAATTGCATAAATTCACTACCTTCTGAGTGAAGAAATGTTTCCTCAACACTGTTCTAAAAGGCTGACCTTGAATTTTAAGACTGTGACCCCTGGTTAAAGATAATCCTACCAGGGGAAACAGTCCCTCAGTTTCCACTTTATCTAGCCCTTTAAGAATCTTATATGTTTCAATATGATCCTCCCGAATTCTTCTGTAATCTAGAGAATACAGCCCTATTTTATTCAACCTATCCTCATAGGTCAGTCCCCTCATCCCAGGAACTAACCGAATGAATTTACGCTGCACCCACTCTAAGCCAAGTATGTCCTTTTTTAAATAAGGAGACCAAAAGGGTACACAATACTCGAGGTGCGGTCTCACCAAAGACCTGTACAGTTGCAGCAAACCTTCCCTACAGTATTTATTGTATTCATTAATTTACCTGCTTTATGAGACAAGCAGAATCAGGAAGATGTAAATATACTTTGCAGCTATCAGATTAAATCATTTTAATTCACGTTTCTCTTTATTCTAAAATAAATAGGCAAGTTACTTTGCTACATGTGAATGTCTGAGCAACAGGAAGGAATATCCATCATTTTTTAGAACTATACCAAGTTACTACTATCAGGTTAGAGCCTTGGCCCAGTTGGTGAAACACTTTGGGTGGACGTGGATTGGGACCACTAGAAGTGACGATGACTATGGTAGCTTTGGAAGATTTACAGACTAAATAATCCATATACAGCCATGTCTCAGTACCGTGTAACCTACAATGTCTATACAGCAACCTATGCCATAGCTCATGCTCTTCATGACATGCTGTCATGTCAAAGTGGCAAAGGTCCAATTTCCCAATGAAAGTTGTGCCAATATTTCAAACTTTCAACCATGACAAGTAACAAGCTCTTCATATCCTTTCTCAATTAAAAGTGAAATGATTCAACAGTGTTTCAGTGTCAGATGTGGTCGAGGCTTTTACTGTAGAAAGCTATAACCCATTGCTGCAATATGTAGGATAAAACACTATGATCAGAGGAAACGCTCTGAGACACAGTCCAGCGTGGATGGCGCTATATAAATCAAAGTTGTTGTTGTTGTGAGTGCTTTGGAAGAATGGATTCTGATGTCCTAAAGTGCCTTCTTTATCTGAAATCATCTGTTGATCTGTGGTTCAATGTTTATATGAATTATATTGTTTTCACTGATTTGTCTGCCGTTGTTTGAGTTTTCCTGTTTTGCTGTTGATTGTATCCTCATATCATGGCCGTCCATATTTTCTTGAAGAACATTGACTTAAATGTGATCTTCAATAATGGGTGATTTCGCACCATTCTGCTGGAAGTACATTATTGACTCCTCAATCTTGTTCTCGCCAAACATATACAAAAGTTCACTGCATGAAAAAAAAAGTGGGAAATAGAAAAGTACTGGAAGGATGCTGATGATTCCTTTGATGGAACATAATTTTTTAACACCTTTTTATCTATGACATTCAGTTTAGTTTTTTTATCAAACAAAATTCTTTTTTTTGCGCATGCGCAGTACATATTTTGAATATCGCTGTCGCATTTCTCATGCCCCTGTTGTCCATACGCATTCCATTGTATATTCACGGGCAAATCATGCTCTGACCTGATATAGTGTATCAAAGCGTTTGAACTGGCCAATAGCATATCATGACTTCATTGTTTAAAAGCAGCTGATTTTGAAGCGATACCATGCTACGTCAGTATTACAGTAATTTCTGAACATTCCCGAGGAACTTCGGGTGCTTTGCAGTCTCTACCACATTTCTACCATGTCAGAAAAGAGTGCAGTAAGTGATATGAGCAGCGGTATCACCACAAGTGGCAAGAGACCCCGCACAGTCATCACTTTAAATAATAAATTGGACGTGATCAAGCGCATCGAGTCTGGCAAAAAATGTACAGATGTCAGGAGGGCTTTAAGACTAGCTAAATCAACGGGGGCTGCTATAAAACAGAATAAGGAACAGACCGGAGAGCAGTAAGTGATATGAGCAGCAGTAATACCGCTAGCGCCAAGAGATCCTGAATATTAATGTGTTACATCTGCAGGTGCAAGCAGATTATCATAAACTAGGATTGTATTAAAATTTGCCAGGATTAAAGTACAATACTGTACAGTTATCCCAAGTAGCCCTTCTTGCCTATGCTTGTTATTTTGTGTCTTATTTTGTGTGTTTTCTTGTTATATAGTGGGTTTAAAGTCTGAAAATTTAGCGTAAAGAACGCATCTCAGGTTATATAATGGGACAGCGTGGGAAAACTGCGTTTCCATTTAGGACGTTTCAATCAGAGAACAATTTTACAGGAACACAACCCCGTCCTAAATGGAGGATTACCTGTACAGTATTTAGATTGAAATTTGACAGTATACATTGAATGAACTGTTAAGTGTTGAAATGATTGTGTGAAATAAAAAAGATTCTATTCACCTCTCACGCTTTACTCCAAAATAGGTTTTGCATTACATCAAAAAGGTAAATTTCAACACAAAGATTGGTGACAATGTTCATTTCGATGAAAACGGGGACCCAGTGGCAACGTACGACATTATAAACTGGCAGCCAAGTGACCTGGGCGGCACTGAGACACTCACTGTCGGTCACTATGATGGATCTGCTCCAACAGGGGAAGAGTATAAATTAAGGGAAGAGACGATTGTATGGAGCGGAGGTCGGATTATGGTAGGAACGTTTGCTGTGCACTTGGGCTTCAGATGTGAAAAGAGTTGAGCAACAATCACAATGAAAATGGTCTTGCAACTCAGCATGAATTGTGGGATAAATTAATTACATGGAACTGAAGAATCACTTAATAATATTAATAATTCTTGATTTGATATAGCTCCTTATCATGTGTTCTAGAATAGTAATAAACCTGGAATTTGATATCGCGCTTTTCACATATTCTAGACTGTGTCTCAAAGTTCTTCACAGAATGTACTGTAAAGTGAATTGACTGTATATTTGTGGGTGAAACGCGGCAGCCAATTGCGCACAGCAGTGTTGTACAAAAAAATGACCGATTTATTGTAGTGTTGTATTTTATTTTTGAGGGATTATTATTAGGCGAATGGAGTATGGAAAGTTGCCCAAGGTTCTGCCATGTCCGGAATTGAACCCAGGTTTATAAAGCAAGTGCTCTAACCATTGAGCCACATGACTCCACACCACTGAGTTACAGGACTCTGATATCTCAAAACGATTCACAAAATAAAATATCAAGTGAAATAATGTATATTTTGAGAGCAAAAAACGGCCGTCCTCTAACAAATATAGTACAGGGCATCTCACTTCAGCAAAAGAACCATGGTATAATATCAATATCTGATATTTGCCTTTCCCTATAACTAGGTCCCACGAAACAGTTTGCTCTGACAGTTGTCTCCCTGGGACAAGGAAGGCAGCAAGAAGAGGACAACCAAAGTGTTGCTTTGATTGTATAGAATGTGCTGATGGTGAAATTAGTAACATCACTGGTAAGAATAAACACAGCTATCAATTTTTTCCTAAATTCTCAAACATTTATTGAACACATTTCAATTCAGGTTCTGTCAATCACAATTTACTTTGTTTCCTCAGATTCCGCCATGTGCCTGACATGTCCTTTGGAATACCGGTCCAATGATAAACGAGATCACTGCCTACTGAAGGAAATTGAATTCCTCTCCTTCGAGGAGACATTAGGGATTGTTCTAGTCACACTTGCATTGCTTGGAGTCTGCTTGACTATCAGTGTATTCACAGCGTTCTATGTTCACAGAGACACTCCTATTGTTAAAGCTAATAACTCAGAGTTAAGCTTTCTGCTGCTTGTCGCGTTAACTTTGTGTTTTCTTTGCTCAGTTACATTCATTGGAGAGCCTTCAGTCTGGTCCTGTAGGTTGCGTCACATGGCCTTTGGTATCACTTTTGTTCTGTGTATTTCCTGTGTTTTGGGAAAAACAATAGTTGTGGTGATGGCATTTAATGCAACACTTCCCAGTAACAACACGATGAAGTGGTTTGGTCCCACACAACAACGTCTGAGTGTTTTCATCCGTATCCTGATACAACAACAACAACAATTTTGATGTGTATAGCGCCCTCTACTCCAGACGGCATCTCAGAACGCTTCACAATAGTGGATCCCGGGACCGGGCCAGGGGCAGGGGCAGGAAGGTGACCAAAGGCACAGTCAAAGAGAAAGGTCTTCAGCTGTGACCTGAAACTGGGAAGAGAGGGGCGAGTGGAAGGGAGTGAGGAATGGAGTTCCAGATCCTCGGCGCATAGTGCCTGAAGGCCCATCCACCAAGGTTGGAGCAGAGGATACTGGGGCTATGGAGGAGGGCAGACCCGGTGGTGCAAATGCTACATCCAGCCCCTGATGTCTGACAGGCTGACAGAACATCAGGGGTCTGGGGGTCGCAAAGTGAAGTGGAGAAATAGAGTTGGGTGTCATCCGTGTTCATGTGGAACTGTGCCCCATGTCTGCAGATGACATCCCCAAGAGAGAGCATGTAACTGAGTAAGAGGAGGGGGCCAAGGATGGATCCCTGGGGTACCCCACAGATAACTGGGTGAGAGCGGGAGGACAAGCTGTTTTTGGAGATGTGCTGCTGGTGGTTTGTGAGGTAGGGACTCAAACCAGGCGAGTGCGGTCCCACTGAGGTGGATGGCAGAGGACAGGTCCAGGAGGATAAGGAGGCAGAGGAAGCCCTGGTCGCAGATAGAGAGGACGTCGTTTGCGACTTTCACAAGCGCAGTCTCTGTACTGTGGGCTGGGCAGAAACTGGACTGGAGGGGTTCAAAGAGGGAGTGGGAGGAGTGGTGGGTGC
The DNA here is from genome assembly GCA_035084275.1 of Hydrolagus colliei. Classification (NCBI taxonomy): domain Eukaryota; kingdom Metazoa; phylum Chordata; class Chondrichthyes; order Chimaeriformes; family Chimaeridae; genus Hydrolagus; species Hydrolagus colliei. Next base: position 836,532 of record CM068744.1, on the reverse strand, counting down.
GGAGTTGGTTTGCAACAACGCGCTACAATGCTTTTGAAAGGAAAGGTAGGTTAGAGATAGGGCGTTAATGGTTGGAGTTTGCTTACACAATGCTTAATATGTACTATTTGGCTCAGTTTCTCACCTCCTTATCCTCTGAAAAATAGTGAATATTTTACTGAGAGAATTGTGTTTGAATGCCATGTGGGATCTGCAGTGGCCTTTTACTGTGTGCTTGGTTACATTGGACTGTTGTCTTGTGTTTGCTTTGGCGTTGCTTTTCTAGCTCGCCGACTTCCAGACAACTTCAATGAAGCGAAGCACATCACTTTCAGCATGCTTATCTTCTGTGCTGTTTGGATAACTTTCATTTCAGCTTATGTAAGCTCTCCTGGAAAATACACTGTGGCTGTAGAAATATTTGCCATTTGGGCATCAAGCTTTGGCCTGTATTTTTGCACCTAAATGTTATATTATCCTGCTGAAAAAAGAAGAAAATGCTAAAAAGCATATGATGGGTAAAATGGCTTCCAAGATTTTTTTAACTAAAAATATGTGAAGAGGACTTCACAATGCACTGGAAAGTTATTGAATGCAGAATTCATGTGCTTAAGGAAGCATTTTACGTTCCAAGAAACAGTGAAGAAACAGGTTTTCTGATTAAAAATAAAAGAAATTGAACACATTACATATTGGTTATCTTGTTTTTGTTGTTTGTTGATTTGATTTCCCTGTAGTATCTTGATATTCTAATTTATTGCATTATTATTTGTGTTATAATCATCAAACTTTTGCGTTTAATTTAATACACTGAATGCAATTTATTTTGTTCAAATATTAACAGACAATAAAAACAAGTGAACAGTTTGCATTGTGTTCATCAATTAATTCTGTTCATCAGTAAATGTGTTGGTCAAATTATTTGCTTTAAATATACTGCACACGTCAGTGTACTTAATAGCAATTTCTGTGAAGCACTTAGAGACTGTTTGACTTGATAAATTCTGCATGAAATGCAAACTTTTTTTAAAATATGAAAGTCTATTTCTCTAACCAGGATACATACCTTATATGGTAACCTTTGTATTTTATGAGCAACACTGGCTCCTTTACTGAACACACTGGGCAGGCAAAGCTTCGTAGGTTAATTGTCCTTTTAAAGGTAAATTAACTGAAACTACAGCATAATGCAAATACAGTCTTATCCGTGTTCCTAATAACTTTAGAACAGCATTTTTGACTTGGACGCAAACATATTAAAAATATATAATTCTTGCATTTGATAATGCACCAAATCATGTCTTCGAGACGTCTCAAATCTCTTCACAGAATATAGTGTGAAATGAATTGACTGCATATATTACAGGCAAAATGCGGTAGACAATTGAATGCCTGGGTATCGAACTCTGATCCTCTCACTTCTGAGCAGACACTCTAACCATCAAGCTACAGAACTTCACATTAAAGGAACAGGTAAACATTTGTGATCAGACTGCCACTTAATTAAATATCTCCCATCAGGTTTGGTTTCATTATCTTGACAAATATTAAAATGGTAATTACACTCCTGCTGGGAACGGTCCCTAAAGTGTTTATAGTATTTGGAAAATAAGTGTTTTAAAGGCAAACATTACACAAATTGTGAGTGCAATGTAACTGCATATTAAAGTATATAAGGTTAATTGGCAACACAGTACCTCAGTAAACTGAATCAAACGTTCAAAGCAATGTATCACCCTTTATTGTACGTACCTGTACTACTGTTTTCTGTTATTGATTCTGTGAGGCTGCCTGAAGCACCAACCTGCAAACGCTGGGGGATGTTTGATCTGCTCAGTTTGTCTAAAGACGGTGACATCATTCTTGGCGGAGTTTTCAGTATTCATAACAAAGCTGAGAATCTGGAAAACACCTTCAAAACCCAACCACAAGTGGCAAAATGTACAATGTTAGTGGAATGTTACCTCTTGCGTGACTTATAAATCCATTTTATATGATAATAATCTTCGCATTTGATATAGCGCTTTTCGCATCTAATCATCATCTCAAAGCGTTTCACAGAATATGCTGGAAAGTGAATTGACTGTACATTTGTGGGCGACAGCTAACATAGATTCACAAATATTTATAAAACACATGCCAACAACTCCAAATCACTTAAAACTATTTGACAAACAATTTTTAAGAAAATTAATCCCAGTTATTGTGTTTGTAAGACCTAACTGCCATTGAGTCTGGTGGATCTTGTGAAATCTCTGTACGCATCCTTTTACGATTTGTAAATTAGTTCTCAACACAAGTGAAATTAATATGATTATCAAAATGCATATAAAGTCCAGGCGAATTTACAGTTTGAGATTTGTTTGAAATCTTAAACAGCTTTCATGTAAATTCAATGTCCACGATTATATTCAATGTGTATGAGAAAGTTAGATCAAATTATTAACTCCTTATTAACACCCGAGCTCCATAAATGCAATTTTGTTATTGTTGTTGGATAAAACTCACTGAGATGACAGCTCAATGGAAGAAAATATTTATGGGAATATTTTATTTTTATTTTAACTAATTTGCATTTATTTCCCATCTTTCTAGAGTCCGTGTCAACACAGTTTGCCAGTTGCTATTCCTTGTTTAAATATATTCCATTGTCAATTGATCAAAAAATTCATATAACCATGAAAAATATACAATGCTGTAATTCCTCAGTAGAAAACTTTAATGATAATAACATGGTAATAGATGTGTTTTTCTCAAAACTCGAGGCATTTGATTTTTATTTAAAGCAAACAATGTACAACGTGGTCATCCGGTCGTGAATTCCCAAACAGTTGAATGTCCTGTATTTCTGGATATACTTTTGTTATTTGTAATTGGTCTGCAATATGTCTATATTACAGCAAAGTCAGATTGAAATGTATTACTTTCACTTTTCAAATGACACCTGTTTAAAACAATTGCTATATATTGTTCTTAATATCCTCAGGTTTAATTTCAGAAAGTTTCGCTTTGCAATGGCGATGATCTTTGCTATAACAGAAATAAACAAAGACCAGACCCTTCTTTCCAACATCACTCTGGGCTACTGGATTTTTGACAATTGCAGAATGGTTTCTGTGGCACTAAAAACGACCTTTGATTTCTTAAGCAGTCTCGAACAAACATCTTCAAATATAACCTGCCAAAGAGCACCTGTGATTTCGGCTATTGTCGGTGCCTCTAGTTCCACGAGGTCCTCAGCAATAGCAACTTTGATCAGTCCTTTTGGGATTCCTCTGGTAAGCTATTTCATGAAATAAGACGTCAGTGAAGCGCAACAATAGAAAAGCTATATTCAATTCACTTTAGTATCAACTTGCATTTCATTGTACAACATTGGAATCCTCTTATTCAAAAATAGATACGAATATGAACCAATTAAATTATTTCTCACAACAGTGAGAAGTCTGCTTAACATAAATAATGTTCAGATTGAGCTGGTATTCTATCCATTGTTTCCAGCTCTCAGGTTTCTTTAAACGACAATAACAAAATTAAATTTACACGTCACTACTTTCACGTCGAGAAGGCATCCAAAGGCGCTAAATGCAAACATTTATCAGCAATAAAATTATGAAGTTGATAATATCACTAAATACTATTCTAATTATACATTCAGAATGATAATTGCATAAAATATTAGCGATTGAGTGAATAAAGGGCTATGGGTGAGGGACTAGGAAGAGTCCAAACTCATGTTAGCGTATAAACACATTCACAACATGAACACAGTTAAATGCAAGCAATGAACAACTCATTGATGGGATAATTACTAACAGTTAATAGGCTTTGGGTAATACTGATAACACCTTACCCATTGAGATGTGAACATTCTTACGACACATCAATTATAATTTGGGTTCAAATTTATCTGTTAAGTTTCTGTATGTTCGTATTGAATTTCCATTTGAATTTCCGTAGGTAAGTTACTTTGCTACGTGTGAATGTCTGAGCAACAGGAAGGAATATCCATCATTCTTTAGAACTATACCAAGTGACTACTATCAGGTCAGAGCCTTGGCCCAGCTGGTGAAACACTTTGGGTGGACGTGGATTGGGACCATTAGAAATGATGATGACTACGGTAACTTTGGAATGCGAGCCTTCACACAAGCTGTGCAGCAACTTAGTGTTTGTATTGCATTCTCTGAGTCTTTCCATAACACATACTCAAGGGAAGAATTGCTTAAAACTATAGAAGTGATTAAGAAATCTACCACAAAGGTTATTGTAGCATTTGCTGCACAAGCAGATATGACCACACTTATGAAAGAAATTGTGCGACAAAACGTGACAGGTATTCAATGGATAGGAAGTGAGGGGTGGGTCACCACAACAGTCCTGCCCCCAGAGGAAAGCAGACAATTCCTCTCCGGGACAATTGGAATTGCGATTCGCAAAGTACATATTCCAGGTTTGAGAGAGTTTCTGCTGCAAGTTCATCCGTCTGCATTCCCAGGAAACCGCTTAATGAAAGTGTTTTGGGAATTAGCCTTCAATTGTACACTGAGTAACGAGGAGCACAAAGCAAATGGAATGAAGGAATGTACAGGACGAGAGGATTTACAAACTGTAAATAATCCATATACAGACGTGTCTCAGTACCGTGTAACCTACAATGTCTATACAGCAACCTACGCCATAGCTCATGCTCTTCATGACATGCTGTCATGTCAAAGTGGCAAAGGTCCATTTCCCAATGGAAGTTGTGCGAATATTTCAAACTTTCAACCATGGCAAGTAAGCAGTTCTTCATATTCTTTGTCAATTAAATGTGAAAAGATTCAACAGTGTTTCAGTGTCAGATGTGGTCGAGGCTTTTACTGTAGAAAGGTATAACCCATTGTTGCAGTCTGTAGGTTGAAACACTACGGTCAGAGCAAGTGCTCTGAGACACAGTCCGGCGTGGAGGGCGCTACTTATATCAAAGTTGTTGTTGTTTTGAGTTCTTTGGAAGAATCCAATGTCCTATAGTGCCTTCTTTATCTGAAATCATCTGGTGATCTGTGGTTCAATGTTTATATGAATTATATTGTTTTCACGGATTTGTCTGTTGATTGTATCTTCATATCATGGCCGTCCATATTTTCTTGAAGAACATTTAGTTAAATGTGATCATCAATATTGGGGGATTTCACACAATTCAGACGGACGTGCATTTGTGACTCCTTAATCTTGTTCTCACCCAAATCTAGAAAAGTTCACCTGACATGAAAAAAAGGGGGTAATGGAATAGTACAGGATGGATGTTGATAATTCCTTTATTGTCTCAGTGGCAATCATGACAATTGCCAAGTACCTGCACAGCACTGTTAGTGGGGACGCTGCTGTGTGCAATTGGCAGCCGCGTTTCGCCCACAAACATTTGCAGTCAATTCACTTTACAGTATAATCTGTGAAGTGCTTTGAAAGGTCTAGAAGACATGAAAAGGATTATATAAAATGAAAAGATCATTTGTTACAGGTAAACCTCAATTAAATTTGCTTCTATTTAGGACATTTTGATTGAATTAACATCATTTTTTAACACCTTTTTATCAATATAGGACACTTGATTTCGTTTAAATGAACATGCGCAGTACATATTTTGAATATTGCGGTTGCATTTTGTGTGTCCTTTTTGTCCATACGCACAGTCCATAGTGTATTCACGGGTAAATCACGCACTCACCTGATTTAGTGGAAAGCGTTTGAACTGGCCAATAGCATGTCACTACATCATTGTTTAAAACCAAGCTCATGTTGAAGCGACACCATGTCATAGTTAACCCAAGTACCCCTAATTGCCGATGTGTTTTATTTTGTGTGTTTTGTGTGTTATTTACTGGATTGAAAGTCCGAAAATTTTGTGAAAAGAATACATCTCAGTTTATATAAAGGTACCGCATGTTAAAATGATTACATGAAATAAAAATGATTCTTTCCATTTCTCCTGCTTTATTCCAAAATAGGTTCTGCATTACATGAAAACGGTAAATTTCAGCACAAAGATTGGTGAAAATGTTCATTTTGATGAAAACGGGGACCCAGTGGCAACGTACGACATTGTAAACTGGCAGCCAAGTGACCTGGGCGGCACTGAGACACTCACTGTCGGTCACTATGATGGATCTGCTCCAACAGGGGAGGAGTTCCAATTGGAAGAAACCAAAATAGTGTGGAGCGCTGGTCAGATCACAGTGAGGACTTTTCGTTGCATTATATTTTGCAGAAATGTTTAAGGAAATTTTTTCAGATGGGTTTCTGATGAATAGTAGAATTAATAGCTGTATCAAGTATCAAGAGACACCAGATAGGTTTATAAATAATAATAACTAATCATATTTTTAGCAATTTGCGATATATAATTTTGAGTGAAATGTGGCAACCAATTGTGCACAGCAGCGTCCCCACAAACAGTCATTTGGTTGAAAATGATCAATTGTTATTACTGTGATAGACATCCAGCTTCCCAAGAAAAAACAAATACACATCAGCAACAATTTTCACTGAAATACAAATTTATTCCATAAATAGCTGTTTAAAGTGCAGTATTGCACTTTTTATCTAAATCAATTTCACCATTATCATTTCCAACACAAAAAAATTCCAAACCATTATTCAGAGTGGGATATGCGAGTATTAATTTCAAAGCTTTGGGACGTCCTCCCTACGTAAAAATCGCTCTATAAATGTAATTTTGTTGTTGTTGTAATTGCCGAGCAAATCAGAACGTTGAAACTTAGAAAGTGTTGACATTTTCTAATTCCACTATCACTAGGTCCCACGGGGAGTTTGCTCTGACAGTTGTCTCCCTGGGACAAGGAAGGCAGCAAGAAGAGGACAACCAAAGTGTTGCTTTGATTGTATAGAATGTGCTGATGGTGAAATTAGTAACATCACTGGTAAGAATAAACACAGCTATCAATTCTGTCCTAAACTCTAAAACATTTATTGAACAGATTTCAATTGAGGTTCTATCAATCACAATTTACTTTGTTTCCTCAGATTCCGCTGTGTGCCTGACATGTCCTTTGGAATACCGGTCCAACAATAAACGAGATCACTGCCTACTGAAGGAAATTGAATTCCTCTCCTTCGAGGAGACATTAGGGATTGTTCTAGTCACACTTGCATTGCTTGGAGTCTGCTTGACTATAAGTGTATTCACAGCGTTCTATGTTCACAGAGACACTCCTATTGTTAAAGCTAATAACTCAGAGTTAAGCTTTCTGCTGCTTGTCGCGTTAGCTTTGTGTTTTCTTTGCTCAGTTACATTCATTGGAGAGTCTTCAGTCTGGTCCTGTAGGTTGCGTCACATGGCCTTTGGTATCACTTTTGTTCTGTGTATTTCCTGTGTTTTGGGAAAAACAATAGTTGTGGTGATGGCATTTAATGCAACACTTCCCAGTAACAACATGATGAAGTGGTTTGGTCCTACACAACAACGTCTGAGTGTTTTCATCCTTACCCTGATACAATGCTTAATATGTACTGTTTGGCTTAGTTTGTCACCTCCTTACCCTCTGAAAAACAGTAAATATTTTACTGAGAGAATTGTGTTTGAATGCCATGTGGGATCTGCAGTGGCCTTTTACTGTGTGCTTGGTTACATTGGACTGTTGTCTTGTGTTTGCTTTGGCGTTGCTTTTCTAGCTCGCCGACTTCCAGACAACTTCAATGAAGCGAAGCACATCACTTTCAGCATGCTTATCTTCTGTGCTGTTTGGATAACTTTCATTCCAGCTTATGTAAGCTCTCCTGGAAAATACACTGTGGCTGTAGAAATATTTGCCATTTTGGCATCAAGCTTTGGGCTACTGGCTTGTATTTTTGCCCCTAAATGTTATATTATCCTGCTGAAAAAAGAAGAAAATACAAAGAAGCATATGATGGGTAAAGTGGCTTCCAAGAAACAGTGACCAGGTTTTGCCAATCGAAGCTCAAATTTATTTGAGTTGTACATTATTTGGATGAGTTGGCTGTTTTTCCTGTTATTGTATCCCAAATTATTGCTATGATTTTTGTCTAACGGTTGTATCAATATTGCGACTGACTTGTACCGATTGAAAGAATGGTTTCTGACACTGTTAATACACAATAAACGTGTCAACTTATCATTGTATTTCGCTTGCTTTCCAATTTAATACATTCTTGTTTCTCATTTATATCTGTGTGTAGATTTTCAATATTTGGGGACCACCTTCAGTGCAGCACCTTAACAGTTATAGATTCATAGATTCATCGAATTTTAAGCACAAAAGGAGGCCATTCGGCCCATCTAGTCTGTGCCGGCTCTTTGAAAAAAGCGATTCAATCCCACTGCCCTGCCCGCTCCCCATAGCCTAATAGACCTGTTCTCCCTAAATAAAGATCTAATTCCCTTTTAAAAGTTGTTATCGAATCAGCCTCCACCACCTTTTCAGGCAATGCATTCCAGATTCGAACAACTCGCTGAGTGAAAAAATTTTCTCCTCAGCTCCCCTCTACTTCGCCTTTGAAACTATTTTAAATCTGTGACCACGAGTCACAGATTCGCCCAAGAGTGGAAATAGTTTATCTCTATTTGCCCTGTCGAAACCCCTCATGATCTTATAAACCTCTATTAGGTCTCCCCTCAATCTTCTCTGCTCCAGAGAGAATAACCCTAGCCTATCTAGCCTCTCCTCATAGCTGAAGTCCCTCAATCCTGGCACCATCCTAGTAAATCTTCTTTGTACCCTTTCCAATGTCTTCACATCCTTTCTGTAGTGTGGTGACCAGAATTGAACACAGTATTCCAGCTGAGGCCACACCAAAGTTTTATAGAGGTTAGTCAGCACTTCCTGACTTTTGTACTCTATACCCCTATTTATAAAGCCTAGTATACCTTATGTCATGAGGCAGTTAACTATCAATCCACTGAATTAATATTTCATTAGTGTTAATACAAGACATTGAGACACAGTCTAGACGAAGTGAAAAGCGCAATATCAAATGCAAGGATTGTGTTTATTTTTTATAGTTCCCAATCCCGTCCATTTGTTGTCTCAATTTTAAGTAGTATAATCTTATTTGTCTTTCCCTTCCATTTCCAGACATATATCTATTTAGCTATGCGGTATATTGTTTTGATCAACTTCAATTCCCTATCCTGCCAATGTCCCCCAAATCAATGTGTTGAGCAAGTCTGAGCCTGATAGTTTCCAATTTGCACACAAAGAGAATTGAAGTTATTTTTTTATGATGTCAAACCAATTTTACAGTTTCTAGTTTCCATCTGAATTGAACACTTTGTCAGATGACATAAAACGTAGCTATTATATATTTCATGCTACATGTTTCAGAACAAATATGTGTTAATTTTTACTGTTCCTGAAAAAATATATATCGTTCATATATTGCTGAAAATAGTTCAAATATATTTCTTTAGGCCATTGAGCTAATAAAATACTTTTTTAAAATTAAAACTAGAAACTATAAATAAAAGTACAGTTGCCTTTGTTGGAAACAGTAGCTGTACATTTACATCAAGGGAATCACATCAATTGTAGTTGCTTAGCGCTTAGGAGAAGATCAAGTCAGCTTCAATTTGTTTTTGGAAGAGATTATTACCCTGCATGTTTCCAATAGAATATATTCATTTAATTAGACATACAATTTAATTTTATACAAATTTAGCATCGACAAATTTTGACCCACTTGAGATTTAATTGTCTTGTTGACGAGCACAAACAATAGTATTCTCCTGTAAGCATTATATACACAATAGGCAGACTTGAATTTACCAGATTGTAATTTTTTTTAAGGTATTGTTACCTTTGGAAAATCGACCGCCAATTGACAAACAACCAGATTCCTATTTACTGCTGGGTAAACAGAGGAATGTGGAGTATGGAAACTTAACCAAGGTTTTCCCCACTGGGAATTTAACCCAGGTTGTCTCATTACGAGGTGAGAGCTCGAGCCACTATAATAATAGTAATAATAATCCTTGTGTTTGATATAGTTGTTTTCACATCTTCTAGACATCTCAAAGCGCTTCACAGAAAATGCTGTAACGTGGATTGACTGTATATTTGTGGACAAAACGCAGCAGCCAATTGTGCACAGCAGTTTCCCACAAACAGTCATGGTTTGAAATGACCAATCCATTATTGTTTTTTGAGGGAATATTATTAGGCCTGAGGAGTAAGAAAACTTGCCCAAGGTTTTGCCCTGTCTGGAATTGAACCCAGGACTCTGGCTTCCAAGGTCAGTTCTCTAACCACAAAGCTACAGGACTCCACAGTCAGTATGTTTACAAAAATAAGATAATACAATGCTTTTCAAATGTTTTGACATGATAAGGCGTGATATTGAATGTAAGGAATATTATATTTTTAAAGCATTGTGAATGGTCAGCCTGACACATACTTTATTTCTGTATGATAATCCAGACACCTAAAGACATCACAGCTAAAGGCCTTTCACTTCGACCGCGCCTTTGGTCACCTTTCTACCCCTCCCCTGGCTCAGTCCCGGGATCTGCTACTGTGAAGTGCTCTGAGTCTGGCGTGGAGGGCGCTATATAAATCAAAGGTGTTATTGTTGTTGTTGTTAAGGAATCCGTCATTAAAATTATGCCAGTCCAACGCATGTAATAATGGCGTTGGGAAATCAATGGCGACGTGAAGAGGGAGAGATGGGTAGGGCCCAAAGTGTAAGGGGGAGATGGGGAGGGAGCGGTATGGTAGACACAAAGGCAGAGGCAACTGATTGGATCCCCTTGACTTCCGGGGTCCTGTAGCTCAGTGCTTGGGTTTCACTGCATTGGGACGTCCTCCCAAGGCAGTCACACTATCCCAAAAGGTAGTGGAAATCTGAAATTCTCTCCCCCAAAAGACTGTGGATGCTGTATCTATTCACATTTTCAGAATGAGGTGGATAGATATTTGTTAGGTCAGGTATTACGGGTTGCAGGTTAAGGACAGGTAACTGGAGTTGAGGTCTAGCTTAACCATGATCTTCTAGAATGACAGAACAGGTTCGAGGGATGAATGGCCTACCCCTGTTTCTATGTTTCTATGATTCTATGTTCTATGAATAAATAAATAATAAATTGGTCTCCAGTCCATGACTGTTTGAGGTACACTGCCGTGCACAATTGGCTGCCACGTTTCACTCACACATATGCGTCAAGTCACTTTAAAGTCTAGTCTATGAAGCCCATTGAGATGTCTAGAAGACGTGAAAAGCGCTCTATGAAATGCAAGGATTATTATCATTAATTTCCCAAGAGGGACGCATCCTGCTGACCAAATTCTAGAAAGGATAAAGTGAATATGAACAATTTACACAAATAGTGATATATTTATTTTGATGACACAGTAATGTATTACAGTAATTGCTTGTACAATGCATATTACAAACATTTCACTCTGAAGCAAGAAATTCAAACAATACACAAACATAAACTAAACAGTAAATACCTTGACAAATTCACAGCTTTTTTAAAGAAAATGTAGAAGAAGAAAATTCAATACCTAGTTGTTATCTTTGACAATAGGAGTTGCCTGTAAATAAAGAAAATGACTGCCACCATCATGGTAATGCCGGTTCCAACTATAGCAAATACTACTATTACCATTCCTATTATTTCTGAATGAGACAGGAATTCTGTTTGCTTGGGAATGCATTGGTCGTGTCTTAAACTAGACCATTATTCCCAAAGGCATTTCACGCAGTGTATTGAATCTACCAGAAAATGAAAGAGGAGTCAAGGAAAATACAATCCATTTCACAAACAACTCCAGTAATTAGAAAACGTTTTACAATAAAATAAGAGCTTTTGGATATCTTGTGACCCACCTGTGATGTTACCTATTTCTCCATCGCTGCACGGAACGCAGTCAAAGCAACACATAGGTTGTCCCTTTCTGGCTGCTTTCCATGTTCCAGGGGGACATGTTTCAGAACAAGCCGCTCGTGGAATCTTGGTTTAAAAACAAGAGCCTTTAGTTTGATTAGATTCCAACAGATATTGTGTGAAACATAGCTGTACCTTTGGTTTCACAATGGATTATCAATCGTTTTGGATGATGTTACCTTTCCATCCACAACACTCCAAACTATAATATTTTCATTTAGGATCAACTATTGGCACCAAGCTGCAGATCCACCAAAGCGTCCCACCAGCACAACATCACAGCCACCAACACTATTAGGTTGTCTGTTGACGAAGTCATACTTTAGGACCGGATCACCGTTTTCATCGAAATACACATTTTCACCATTCCTAGCTGTGAAATATGTGGTTTTTATGCAATGTAGAAGCTGCACATTTGGAGATAAACTAAAAATGAATAATGAACATGACCTTAAATGTCATAATCATTATTTTACTTCTTCGTCTTCTTTCACTTGAATTCCAAATGTAATCAGTACAATTCCAATACCTTTATTTTCCAGTCATCACACTACAACTCGTATCCGCCTGATCTATATAAATTGTATATTTGCTGGTCATACACCTGACACAAGTCCCATTGAATTTCCTATTATTTATATATTTTGTATTACTCATACTAAACTTACGATATGCTGTTTTGTAAAGTGGTTAGAACACTCGCCTTACAAGCGTGAGACCTGTGTTCAAATCCAGGCAAGTCAGGGTGAAAACTAAACACACACACACACACACACACACACACACACACACACTAAACGCAGATACACACACACACAAAACACACACACAGTAATCGCACGGATAGACACATTACCATCCAAAACTCTGCAGCCCATGTACTATCCCGCACCCGCCTCCGTGACCACATAACCCCCACCCTCGCCCGTCTCCACTGGCTCCCCATCCTCCAGAGGATCGAATTTAAGATCCTCGTCCTCACCTTCAAGGCCTTACATGGCCTTGCCCCGCCCTATTTAACCAATTTACTCTCCCCCTACACGCCCACCCGCACCCTCCGTTCAACAGGACTTGGCCTGCTCCATGCCCCCCGCCCGAACCGCCCCACCATCGGAGGCCGGGCCTTCAGTTTCTCCGCTCCCACCCTATGGAATGCCATCCGTCAATCCCTCCGTTTCGCCTCTTCCCTTTCCTCTTTCAAGGCGATTTGAAGACTTTCCTCTTCGATCGTGCCTTTTGTTCCACCCCGAACTCTTTTACCTCCCCTTCGTGTTTCACCCCTTCCCAAACACTCCCCTCCCAGCTCGGGTCACACGCCTCTTGTTTAGGGCATTGGGACGTCCTCCCGACGTGAAAGGCGCTTTATAAATGTAAATTGTTGTTGTTGTTATTTCGGTGATATATTCAAGAACATATGAATATAAGAAATAGGAGCACGAATAGGCCAATTACATTTGTATATTGCCTTTCACGTCAGGAGGACGTCCCAAGGCACTGTTTAAGAATCAGCATAAGGTTTAAAAGTTCAGCAATTCACTGCTGGGATATGGAGCTCCTTCATTGTGTATTGAACATCACTAATGTAAAGTTTCAATCCCTGTTTATGCAATCCCGTGACATTTAAGAAACGTTACAATATTACTTATTATTCACCTGTAAGTCTACAAAGGAAGACTTGATATAGGATGGAAACTATTTTACCTATCAGAAGTAAATTACATGTTAAGAAATAATTCAGCCGAAAATTGAATGAGGGTTCTGTAAGATGATAGATTCTCACTATAAAATTAGGTAAGGGTGTGTTTCTGAGGTATATTCAACCATTAAATATACAATATACAGTATAATCCTTGCATTTCGAACAGCCATTGCCTTTGGGAGGATGACTAAAAGACCTTTGCAGAATATATGATAAATTGTAGTGACTGTATATTTACTGTGTAAGTGAAGATTGATTACCATATGTAATAATAATACACCTTGAGTAATTACTAGCACCCTCGCCTCTGAATCACATGGTTCCAGAATCAAATCCCACATCAGGAATTGAACACATATACTGTAGTCTAAGACAAAACTATCAATGCATTGCTGGGGGTGCCGTCCTTCAGATGAGACACAAACCTAATGTCCCATCTGCCTGTTCAATTGGATGTTAAAGATACCATGGCACTATTCTAAAGGATAATTGGGAGATTGTTGGGGATGTGTAAGGTGCTATACATAATTTGTTGTTGTTGTTGCCCTGGCCAACAATCCCCCAAATAAAATTGGCTATTCATTTCATGGCGATTTGTGGGTAATCGCTCTGAGATGCTGACCGCCGTGGAGGGCGCTATATAAATCAATGTTGTTGTTGTTGTGTTTATTGGTTGTGCAATTAATGTGTTGTGTTATCAAATACACAGCCTTTCCATTTCACAGTAAATCCTGTGAATACATTGAGATGTCTTTCTGATGTGGATAATGCATTATACCAAATGAAAGGATTATTATTGATATTATTAATAAAGAGCAAGTAGATAATTGGGTGAAAATGTTAATATTTCACAAGAAATTCCATGTGGATGTCCAAGTGACAATCTATTATGACAAATCCTCCATTTGCTTTGACTGGTTTCAGTTTCTATGAGTTAAATTCATGACAATCATTTCTATTAACATGTGGTTAGGACATTTCCTTCCAATGTTGATGCAGGTTCAGCTTCACAGTATTCTTTAAACTGCTGTGGTGACCACCAAACACCTTCACACAGGATCACAGAGAGATTCACATAAATAATTCCTTCCATCCCAGTTTAATCTTGGTACATTAGTTTGTGACTCAGAAGTCAATTTGGGATGTTACCTCTTTACAACATGATTGGTTGGTCAAACAGGATCTACCGCCAGGGCCGTACGCAGGATTTTTTTTGGGGGGGTGCGAATTGCTAGTGATGGGACCAACAATGGCCGGCGGCTTGGGGGCTGCACCGGAGGCCCCCTCGAGGCTCCGACGTTTTACACAGTTTGAGGTCTTATTTAATCGGTTCAGAAGATCCAATATGAACGGTAAATGTTTCATGCCCTTGGTGTTTAAGAGCCTCATTATTTATTCAGTGTTTATATTTTCCCCGGTAGTCCGTGTCTAATTGGGAAGGTCGAATGTGTTCGCCGATTAAAGGAAACACGATTGTTGACTCGATGATGTAAGGAATGCGAATGATAAAGTAAATTACAATCCAATTAACACAGTACAATGACGAATGCTTGATAAATGTATGCGTATAGAGAAAATGATCATAAACTACAGATTGACGGTAATTAATAAGTTGTTCTGCATTGTTATCCTAAGACTAAATTTCTTTCGGACTGTAATGAACAATAATGTAAGAGTAAAGTATGAATTATGTGCTCAGATATTCCAGCAAAGCAAATTTTATAAAAGACAAGAAAATATACAGAAACTGAAAATCAGTGTCAAACAGTTAATTCACACGTGTTACAGGCCTGTTATCAGCATTATCCTGAAAATATCGTTGAACTGTGAGCAATAGTGTAGTTAGTTTTTATTTATTTATTTAGAATCAAAATTAAAGGAAGTGACCCATCAAGCAATACTGATCTGACGAAAAAATACTTGAAAAAATAAGGGAGGGGAAATTAATTCTTTAATAGCGTTCCGTATTCGAGACGCCTCGGTCGCTTTGAAGCGAATACGTCAACCGCTCTACCAATATCGATTTCCATATTATAATGAATGTGCATTAACGCGAGGGCTGAAAGTCGCTCCTATATGGAGCAGAATGCTGGACACTTAGGCAAACCTCGACCAGGAGATTAGGTGACTCGTGAGGTATATACCAGGCTTCTAAGAGACGCACTGAACGTTTACTGGCGACAGCATCTGACAAATAGTGAGCTATATGGTACACCACCACACTGGTATCACAGACATTACCGCAGAGGGGTCTTAGGTTTAGTGGACATAGCTGGAGAAGCCGGGAGGAAACTGTCCATAGTCCTACTATCCTATGGGAACCATTGCACGGTCACAGAACACGAGGTAAACCGACCCTAACCTACATCGATACTCTGGAGCGCGATTGGGGTATTGGCAGGCGGGAGTGTTCAGGCTGCATGGAGAGAAGGGATCAGTGCAGAAGTGTGGTTGTCAATGCCCGAGTTCGCTCGATCGGATGACGGTGAAACTATTTTTATGCCACATTTGTGCGACATTGATGTTTTTTCACTCTGGGTACAAAACTGAACGTGAAATAAAGTCGCACTGTTTATCTTTGCGGTCATATGTTTTTTGCATGCCAGTGGACGTCTCTAAAAGCAATTTTTAATTACAGGAATACATCTTTAATAATATAAATCCAATGTGATAATCAAGACAAAACAAGAAACATGATATTTCAGAAACACGCCTATCAAAACTTAAGTCATTTTTACTTACATTTATCAGATTAAAATACGATTTCAGCTTCCACAAAGTGGTGCTACCTTTTTATGTAGTGACTGTATACGGGATGATTTCCGATTGACACACCACGTGGAATAGGCGCTAAAGCATAGGCCTACGTCCATGAGTATTTTTTTAAAAGATAGGCATTCCCGTCCAGACACATATAACTTTTTTGTTGGGTTCTCAAAAGCTTTAATTTCTCAGAAGCTTGTAAATATGTTGTCATTGTTTGCTAGCATTACAGTCACACCTCTCAAAACGTGAGTCATTTTTACTTACGGTGATCAGATGAAAAGATGATTTTAACTCCAGAAGTGGTGCTGCCCCTTGTGGCTGTTTACGGGATGATTTCCAAACGAGGATGGATTTGAGTCTTGGCGCCAATGTTTATCCAATCACGAGTCACAGACTCGCCGCGTCATGGACTGGTCTATCGACGCGGTATGTTTTGGGTAGACGCCGATTCTGGTGTGCGACTCGATAATTTTATATGAATACTAAATCATTCAAAGATGTGTATTTATAATTGATACATAGTTTTGAAGAAGTGATTGTTGCACAAATGTTCAATAAATTTACTTGGTATTTAAATTTGATAAAAAAATGCAATTCTCTACCCCGGAAAATGTGGACCTTTTATAATTTGGGGGGGTGCGTACGCACCCGTCGCACCCCCCCTGCGTACGGCCTTGACCGCTTCATACTCAGTGCTTGTGGAATCCTGTCGCTCAGTGGTTAGAGCACTCTCATTATAAGTGAGAGACCTGGGATCAATGTCAGGCAGGGTGAAACATAGGGCAAGTTTCTTTACTCCACATACCTAATAATAATCCCACCAATTTAAGTTTTAATTGCTCATTTCAATCCACAACTCTTTGTGGGACACTGATGCACGCAATTGGCTGTCATGTTTGGCCTAGTTACGAATGTCTACCTGGATCACCAGCCACCTCCACTCTCTTATCACTCCGCCTTTGCCTCCACTAAATCGTCATCCTACTCCATGACAATCCTGAAGTCCAACGAAAACACCAGGTTTCTCTTCTCAATCACCAACTGGCTCCTCCACCCCACCTTCTCTTGTCTCATCCATCCTCTCCTACAACGCCAACTGTGAGGCCTATCTACTCTGTATCAAAACTAAATAATAATAATCCTCGTATTTGACAGATCGCTTCTCACGTCATCTCAAAACGCTTTACAGAATATACTGTGAAGTGAATTGACTGTGTGTTTGTGGACGAAATGCAGCAGCCAATTGTGCACAGCAGCGTCCCCACAAACAGTCGTGGGTTGAAATGACCAAGTTGATCTTGTTTTTTGGGGAATGGATTTTTATTAGGCGCATGTGTGTGTGTGTGTGTGTGTGTGTATGTGTGAAACTAAAAAATCGTCTCAGTACCTTGGTTGGGGTTTCTGTTCACAAATATGTGACTCGGGTGTGTGATTCAAACAAGTTTATTTAGCATTCATGAAGCGGTGCATTATGTTGCTACAGACTCTCGTCCGTCTACTACTAGTGCACACCAACTACTAGTATACACACATCTTTATACAGTTTCAATTCTTTGTCTACCATATATGGGCATGGTTATACATTAATTACCTTATTTGGTCAGCAATATATGGCCTTGCAGTTGTCTTACAGAAACATCATGGCCTAGGAGTTAATGAGTTATAGGTCAACTGCATCTTACAACAAGATAAGCATACAGACATCATGGCCTGGGAGTGAATGAGTTATAGGCTATAGGCCGGCTACAGCTTACAAGTATAAGATAGCCTAAAAGCAAGATGATAACGAAGCCTAGAGCTTTACAATTATATCATAGCCTTGGTATGCCTGCCAGACACCCTTATGGCCCCTGTTATTCGCATCTTTCTGTAACAGGCTCACAGGTGTCGGCTAGAGGTTAAATCAAAGCGTAGTACAGGTTTGCAAGTAACTATTATGCGTAACGTACGTACAGGTTTGCAAGTAACTATTATGCGTTGCGTAGCAGACGAGCAAATAACCACTATTCGTACATGGCAGACGAGCAGACTTCTCATATGTGTGTGTGTGTGTGTGTGTGTGTGAGTGTGTATGTGTGTGTGTGTGTGTGAGAGTGTGTGTGTGTGTGTATGTGTGTGTGTGTGTGTGAGAGTGTGTGTGTGAGTGTGCGCGTGTGTGTGTGTGTTTGTGTCGAGTAAGGAAACTTGCTGAAGGTTTCATCCTGACCTGCCTGGATTCGAAACACAGGTCTCTCGCTTGTAAGGTGAGTGCTCCACAACATCATCAACAATCTTGCATTTATAGAGCGCCTTTCACGTCGGGAGGACAACAACAACAAGAACAACTTTGATTTATATAGCGACCTTCACGCCGGACAGCGTCGCAGTGGGCTTAAGGACGTCCCAAGGTGGTGACCCTAATCACTGAGCTGCATGACTTCGAAAGTCAAGGGGATCTGATCAGTTGTCTCTGCCCTTGTGTCCACTACTCACTCCCTATCTCCCCATCACAGCTACACACCCCTCCCTCTACACCTCGCCACTCCTAAAATACAGAAATAAATCATGTGTCAGGCTGACCATTCACAATGGTTTAAAAATATAACATTCCTTACATTTAACATAGAATCATAGAATCATAGAATGTTACGGCACAGAAGGAGGCCATTTGGCCCATCGAGTCTGTGCCAGGTCTTTGACCGAGCAAGTCACTTTTGCATGGTATATCACGCCTTATCATTTCAAAACATTTCAAAAGCATTGTATGAATATTTTTGAAAATATACAGACTGTGGAGTTCTGTAGCTTTGTGGTTAGAGCACTCGCATTGGAAGCGGGAGACCTGGGTTCAATTCCATACAGGGCAAAACCTTGGGCAAGATTTCTTACTCCACAGGCCTAATAATAATCCCTCAAAAACTGTAATGAATTGGTCATTTCAAACCATGACTGTTTGTGTGACACTGCTGTGCACAATCGGCTGCTGCGTTTTGCCCACAATTATACAGACAATTCACGTTACAACATTTTATGTGAAGCGCATGGAGATGTCCAGAAGATCTGAAAAGAATTATATCAAACACAAGGATTATTATTATTATTATTATTTTTATCATTAACATTATCATTATTATCATTATCACTATCATTATAATTTTTATCATTATCATTATTATCATTATCATTATCATTATTATCATTATTATTATCATTATTATTACTATTATTATTATTATAATAGCTCAAGCTCTCGCCTCGTAATGAGACAACCTGGGTTAAATTCCCAGAGGGGCAAAACCTTGAATTTTTGTCAGACATTGAATCCTGGACGAGGGACAACTTCCTCTAATTGAACATGAGCAAGACTGAGGCCCTCCTGCTTGGATCAAACCAGCGCCTCTGCACATCGGGCGCTGCCAGCATTTAATTTACAATATATTCTGTGAAGCGCTTTTAGGCGTCTCACGGTGTGCTAAGGCACTATATCAAATGGAAGGATTAGTATTATTATTTGAGGCAAACACAATTTAGGATCAACAATTCAAACAATTGTTTCAAACAAACGACCAAATACAATTCTAAAGGAATACTTGCTAAAATAATTGAAATTGAAAATAAAATACTGTGTTTGGAATGAGATACTTTAGTCATGAAAAAAGGGGCAGAGGCGGAAAGGTGACCAAACGCACGGTCGAAGAGAAAGGCCTTCAGCTGAGACCTGAAGCTGGGAAGAGAGAGGGCGAAGGGAAGGGAGTGAGGGAGGGAGTTTCAGAGCCTCTGGGAGTAGTGGCTGAAGGCACGGCCGCCGAGGGTGGAGCGGAGGATTTGGGGGGACACGGAGGAGGCCAGACCCAGAGGAGCGAAGGCAGCTGGTGTTGAGTTGAGGGAAGTGGACATCAGAGAGATGGGGGTGGGGGGGGGGAAGAGGAGTTTAGGGACTTGAAAACAAGGGTGAGGATCTTGAAGTCGATCCTCTAAGGTAATGGGGTAATGGGGGAGCAGTGTTTGGTGCGGGTGAGTATGCTGGCAGCAGAGTTCTGGATTAGCTGGACTCTGTGGATTGTGGTGGAGGGGAGACCGGAGAGGAGGGCGTTGCAATAGTCCAGCCGAGAGGTGACAAAGGCCTGGACCAGGGTTTCAGTGGCTTTTAAGGTGAGGTATTGCCGGAGACGGGGGATCCATCGGAGGTGGTAGAAGGCGGTGCTGGTGAGGGACCGGATGTGGGGGAGGAAGGACAGTTGGGGGGCGAACCTGATGCCAAGTTTGCGCACAGGTTGGGAGAGGTTTGGGGCCAGGCCGGGAAGGTGGAGGAGGTGAGAGCCGTGTGAATGGAGACGTTGACGAGAGCCAAGGAGTATGGCCTCCGTCTTGTCCACATTCAGCTGCAGGAAGTTTGTGCTCATCCAGCCCCTGATGTGTGACAGGCAGCTGACAGAACATCAGGGGACTGGGGGTCACAGAGTGACGTGGAGAAGTAGAGTTGGGTGTCATCCGTGTACAAGTGGAAGTGTGCCCCATGTCTGTGGATGACATCCCCAAGAGGGAGCGTGTAGATGAGGAAGAGGAGGGGGCCAAGGATGGATCCCTGGGGTACCCCACAGGTAACTAGGTGAGAGCGGGAGGACAAGCCATTGTGGAGATGTGCTGCTGGCGGTTTGTGAGGTAGGGACTCGAACCAGGTGAGTGCGGTCCCACTGAGGTGGATGACGGAAGACAAAAAGTGAGGGAGGATGGCGTGGTCGACTGTGTCAATAGTCGTTCTGTGTCAACAGGACAATTAGATCTCAAGTGGGTCAAAATCTGTAGCTGCTAATTGTTTATAATATTAAATTGTGTGTCTAATTAAATGAATATATTCTATTGGAAACATGCAGTGTAATAATCTGTTCCAAAAACAAATTGGAGCTGACTTGATCTTCTCCTGAGGGCTAAGCAGCTATAATTGACGTGATTCCCTTGATATAAATGTACTGCTATTGTTTCCATCAAGGACACCTGTAGTTTTAATCATAGTTTCTTCTTTTGCTTTGAATTTTTTTTATTTTATTAGCTCAATAACCTATAGAAATATATTGGACATTTTTTCAGCAATATTTAAAAAATATGTTTATTCAGCAACAGTAAAAATGTCACAAATTTGTTTTGAAACATGCAACATGAAACATATAATTGCTATGTTTTATGTCACCTGAAAAGTGTTCAATTCAGATGGGAACAAGAAGTGCGGTCTTGTTTTATCGCGCTCAGACTTGCTAAACACATTAATTTCAGGGACATTGGCAGGATAGGGAATTGAAGTTGATCAAAACAATATACTACATAGCTAAACAGATACATGTCTGGAAATGAAATGAAAGACAAATAAGATTATACTTCTTAAAATTCAGACATCAAATGGATGGGTTAAGGAATTATAATAAATGAAAATAATCTTTGCATTTAATGTAGCACTTTTCACATCTTCTCGACTGCGTCTCAATGTATTGTATTAACAGTAATGAACTATTAATTCAGTGGATTTATAATCAACTGCCTCATGACATAACTGTTAAGGTGCTGCACTGAAGGTGGTGCACGTACAGTGAAAGTCTACAACTAGGTATCAATGAGAAACAAGAATGTATTAAATTGGAAAGCAAACAAAATACAATGATAAACTGACACCTTTATTGTGTATTAACAGTGTCAGAAACCATCTTACAATTGGTACAAGTCACTCACAACATTGATATAACCGTTAGACAAAAATCATTCCGATAATTTGGGATACAGTGAAAGGAAATCAGCCACCTCATCTAAATAATACAGAACTCAACTAAATTTCCACTGTGATTAGCAAAACCTGGTCACTGTTTCTTGGAAGCCACTTTACCCATCATATGCTTTTTTGTATTTTCTTCTTTTTTCAGCAGGATAATATAACATTTAGGGGCAAAAATACAAGCCAGTAGCCCAAAGCTTGATGCCAAAATGGCAAATATTTCTACAGCCACAGTGTATTTTCCAGGAGAGCTTACATAAGCTGGAATGAAAGTTATCCAAACAGCACAGAAGATAAGCATGCTGAAAGTGATGTGCTTCGCTTCATTGAAGTTGTCTGGAAGTCGGCGAGCTAGAAAAGCAACGCCAAAGCAAACACAAGACAACAGTCCAATGTAACCAAGCACACAGTAAAAGGCCATTGCAGATCCCACATGGCATTCAAACACAATTCTCTCAGTAAAATATTCACTATTTTTCAGAGGATAAGGAGGTGACAAACTAAGCCAAACAGTACATATTAAGCATTGTATCAGGGCAAGGATGAAAACACTCAGGCGTTGTTGTGTAGGACCAAACCACTTCATCATGTTGTTACTGGGAAGTGTTGCATTAAATGCCATCACCACAACTATTGTTTTTCCCAAAACACAGGAAATACACAGAACAAAAGTGATACCAAAGGCCATGTGACGCAACCTACAGGACCAGACTGAAGGCTCTCCAATGAATGTAACTGAGCAAAGAAAACACAAAGCTAACGCGACAAGCAGCAGAAAGCTTAACTCTGAGTTATTAGCTTTAACAATAGGAGTGTTTCTGTGAACATAGAACGCTGTGAATACACTTATAGTCAAGCAGACTCCAAGCAATGCAAGTGTGACTAGAACAATCCCTAATGTCTCCTCAAAGGAGAGGAATTCAATTTCCTTCAGTAGGCAGTGATCTCGTTTATCATTGGACCGGTATTCCAAAGGACATGTCAGGCACATGGCGGAATCTGAGGAAAGAAAGTAAATTGTGATTGATAGAACCTGAATTGAAATGTGTTCAATAAACGTTTGAGAATTTAGGACAGAATTGATAGCTGTGTTTATTCTTACCAGTGATGTTACTAATTTCACCATCAGCACATTCTATACAATCAAAGCAACACTTTGGTTGTCCTCTTCTTGCTGCCTTCCTTGTCCCAGGGAGACAACTGTCAGAGCAAACTGCCCGTGGGACCTTGTTATAGGGAAAGGCAGATATCAGATGTTGATATTATACATTAATTATTTTCCTGAAGTCAGGTGCCCTGTACCATATTGGTTAGAGGACAGCCGTGCTTTGCTCACAAAATATACATTACTTCACTTGATAGTATATTCTGTGTGTCGTTTTGAGACATCTGAGTCCTGTAGCTCAGTGGTGTGAAGTCATGTGGCACAGTGGTTAGAGGATTTGCCTTACAAGTGAGAGATCTGGGTTGAATTCCAAGACAGGGCAAAACTTTGGCCTATTTTCCATTCTCCATAGGCCTAATAATAATCCCTCAAAAATAAAACACTGCAATAAATCTGTCATTTGTTTGTGCAACACTGCTGTGCGCAATTGGCTGCCGCGTTTCTCCCGCAAATATACAGTCAATTCACTTTACAGTATATTCTGTGAAGCGCTTGCGACACAGTCTAGAAGATGTGAAAAACGCTATATCAAATTCACGGCTTATTATTATGATTATAGAACACATAATAAGGAGCTATATCAAACCAAGGATTATTAATATTATTAAGTGATTCTTCAGTTCCATGTAATTAATTTATCCCACAATTCATGCTGAGTTGCAAGAGCATTTGCATTGTGATTGCTGCTCAACTCTTTTCACATCTGAAGCCCAAGTGCACAGCAAACGTTCCTACCATAATCCGACCTCCGCTCCATACAATCGTCTCTTCCCTTAATTTAAACTCTTCCCCTGTTGGAGCAGATCCATCATAGTGACCGACAGTGAGTGTCTCAGTGCCGCCCAGGTCACTTGGCTGCCAGTTTATAATGTCGTACGTTGCCCCTGGGTCCCCGTTTTCATCAAAATGAACATTTTCACCAATCTTTGTGCTGAAATTTACTGTTTTCATGTAATGCAAAACCTATTTTGGAATAAAACATGAGAAGTGTAAAGAATCTTTTTATTTCACACAATCATTTCAACACTTAACAGGTTGCCATATGTGGATCCTTAATATCCGAAGTAATACAAGGCTCGCGTGTTACAGACATGTTCCAATCTCATTCTAAATACTGTTCAGGTGAACCTGTATTTAGGATGGGGATGCGGTTCGAAAACCGGTTCTCACGTTGACACGTCCTGAATCGAAACACGGTTTCCCATGCAGTGCTGTTGTATAACCTGACATGGGTTCTTTTCACAAAATTATCGGACCTTAAACCCACTAAATAACACACAAATTAACACATATAGGTAAGCAGGGGTACTTTGGGTGACTGTACAGTATTGTACTTTAATACTGGCAAACCTTAATACAGTCTTATGTTTTGATAATCTACTTGCAACTGTAGCTGTAACACACCTTGAAGTTGGCAGTATATTTTCCTTATTCTGTTTTATAGCAGCCCCCGTCGATCTAGCTAGCCCTATGTGATGACTTTGCGGGGTCTCTTGCCGCTAGGGGTATTACAGTTGCTCATATCACTTACTGCTCTCTTTTCTGACATGGTAGAAACACGGTAGAGGCTGTAAATCACTCAAAGTTGCTCGCGAATGTTCGGAAATGACTGTAATACTGACGTGACGTAATGTAGCTTCAAAATCAGCTGGCTTTTAAACAATGACGTAGCGACATGCTGTTGGCCAGTTCAAAGGCTTGGATACACTACATAAGGTGAGAGTTTGATTTACCCACGAATACACTATGGACTGTGCATATGGGCAAAACGTACACGCCAAAAACGATTGTGATATTCAAAATATGTACTAAGCATGCGAAAACAAGAATTGTGTTCATTAAAACAAAACTAAGTATCCGATATCAATAAAGAGGTGTTAAAAAATTATGTTCATTCAATCAAAACGTCCCAAGCAGAAGCGTCATTTATCGAGGCTTACTTGTAATAAATAATCCTTTCGTTTGATATAGTGCTTTTCATGTCTTCTAGACCTTCCAAAGCACTTCACAGAATATACTGTAAAGTGAATTGACTGCAAATAATTGTGGGCGAAACGTGGCAGCCAATTGCACAAAGCAGCGTCCCCACAAACAGTGCTGTGCAGGTACTTGGCAATTGTCATGATTGCCACTGAGACAATGAAGGAATTATCAGCATCCATCCTGTACTATTGCATTACCCACTTTTTTTCATGTCATTTGAACCTTTGTAGATGTTGGGTGAGAACAACGTTGAGGAGTTAATAATGTACTTCCAAATGAATTGCGTGACATCACCAATTATGGAAGATCACATTTAAGTAAATGTTCTTCAAGAAAATATGGACGGCCATGATATGAGGATACAATCAACAGCAAAATAGGAAAACTCAAACAACGGCAGACAAATCCGTGAAAACAATATAATTCATATAAACATTGAACCACAGATCACCACAAGACACTTTAGGACATCAGATACCATTCTTCCAAAGCACTCACAACAACAACTTTGATTTATACAGCATCCTCCATGCCGAACGGCATCTCAGAGTGCTTGCTCTGACCATAGTGTTTTACACTACAGACTGCAACAATGGGTCATAGATTTCTACAATAAAAGCCTCGACCACATCTGACACTGAAACACTGTTGAATCATTTCACTTTTAATTGACAAAGTATATGAAGAACATCTTACTTGCCATGGTTGAAAGTTTGAAATATTCGCACAACTTTCATTGGGAAATGGACCTTTGCCACTTTGACATGACAGCATGTCATGAAGAGCATGAGCTATGGCGTAGGTTGCTGTATAGACATTGTAGGTGACACGGTACTGAGACACGTCTGTATATGGATTATTTATAGTCTGTAAATCCTCTCGTCCTGTACATTCCTTCATTCCATCTGCTTTGTGGTCCTCGTTACTCAGTGAACAGTTGAATGCCAATTCCCAAAACTCTTCCATTAAGCGGTTTCCTGGGAATGCAGACGGATGAACTTGCAGCAAAAACTCTCTCAACCCTGGAATATGTACTTTGCGAATCGCAATTCCAATTGTCCCGGAGAGGAATTGTCTGCTTTCCTCTGGGGGCAGATGTGTTGTGGTGACCCAGGCCTCACTTCCTATCCATTGAATACCTGTCACATTTTGTCGCACAATCTCTTTCATAAGTGTGGCCATATCTGCTTGTGCAAGAAATGCTACAATAACATTTGTGGTAGATTTCTTAATCACTTCTATAGTTTTTAGCAATTCTTCCCTTGAGTATGTAATATGGAAAGACTCAGAGAATGCAATACAAACACCCAGTTGCTGTACAGCTTGTGTGAAGGCTTGCATTCCAAAGTTACCATAGTCATTGTCACTTCTAATGGTCCCAATCCACGTCCACCCGAAGTGTTTCACCAGCTGGGCCAAGGCTCTGACCTGATAGTAGTCACTTGGTATAGTTCTAAAAAATGATGGATATTCCTTCCTGTTGCTCAGACATTCGCACGTAGCAGAGTAACTTACCTATGGAAATTGAAATGGAAATTCAATTCAAACATAGAGAAACTTAACAGATAAATTTGAACCAAAATTTTAATTGGCGTGTAGTTAGAATGTTCACATCTCAAGCCTAAGGTGTTACCTTTATTACCCCAAGTCTATTAACTGTTATTAATTATCCCATCAATGACTTCTTCATTGTTTCCATTTAGCAATGAACTCATTGTGAAAGTGTTTATACACTAACATGACTTTGGACTCTTTCTAGTCCCTCACCCAAAGCCCTTTATTCACTCAATCTCAAATATATTATACACTTATCATTCTGAATGTGTAATTTCAATAGTATTTAGTGATAGTATTTAGTGATTTAATTGCTCATAAATTTGCTTTCAGCGCATTTGGACATCTTCCCGATGTGAAAGTAGTAACATATAAATGTGATGTTGTTGTTGTTGTTTGAGAATACTTGAGAGCTGGACCCAATGGATAGAATACCAGCTCAATCTGAATATTATTTATGTTAAGCAGATTTCTCACTGGTGTGAGAAATCATTTAATTGGTTCATTTTCTAATTTACTTTTAAATATGAGGATTCCAATGTTGTACAACGAAATGGAAGCTGATAATAAAGTGAATTGAATATAACTTTTCTGTTGTGGTGCTTCAGTTAACTGAAGTCTTATTTCATGAAATAGCTTACCAGAGGAATCTTAAAAGGACTGATCAAAGTTGCTATTGCTGAGGTCCTTGCGGAACTAGAGTCACCAACAACAGCAGAAATCATAGGTGCTCTTTGGCAGGTTATATTTGCAGATGTTTCTTCCAGTCTGCTTAAGAAATTGAAGGTCGTTTTTAGTGACACAGCAACCATTCCGCAAGCGTCAGAAATCCAGTAGCCCAGAGTGATGTTGGGAAGCAGGGTCTGGTCTTTGTTTATTTCTGTTATAGCAAAGATCATTGCCATTGCAAAGTGAAACACTCTGAAATTAAACCTGAGGATATTAAGTACAGTATTTGGCAATTGTTTTAAACAAGAGTCATTTGAAAAGTGAAAGTAATACATTTCAATCTGGCTTTGCTTTAATATAGACATATTGCAGGCCGATTACAAAGAACAAAAGTATATCCAGAGATACAAGGACCTACACCTGTTTGGGAATTCACGACCGGATGAACAGGTTATGCAAAGTGTTTGCTTTCAAATAAAAACCAAATGCGTCCAGTTTTGAGAAAAAAAACCTTTCCCATGTTAATATCATGAAACTTTTCTCCTGAGGAATTACACCATTGTCTATTTCTCACGGTTATATGAGTTTTGGGATAAATTGATAATGGAATGTATTTCAACATGGAATAGCAACTTGCAAACTGTGTTGACACGGACTCTAGAAAGATGGGAAATAAATGCAAATCGGTTACCAGAAAGAATAAATATTCCCATAGATATTGGCTTTCATTGAGCTGTCATCCCAGTGAGTTTTATACAACAACAATAAAAAAAATACATTAATAGCGTTCGGGTCAATGTCCGAAGGAGATAATAATTTAATCTGACTTTGTTATACACATTGAATATAATTGTGGACATTGAATTCACATAAAAATTGTTTAAGATTTCAAACAAATCTCAATCTGTGAATTCACCTGGAGTTTATGTACATTTTGACAATTGTATTAATTTCACTTGTGTTGAGATTAACTTACAAATCATAAAAGAAGGTGTACGGAGATTTCCCAAGATCCACTAGACTCCATGCCAATTAGGACTTACACACAAAATAACTGGGATGGATTTTCTTAAAAATTGTTTGTCAAATAGTTATAATTTCCGTTCAGCAATTTGAAGTTCTTGGCATGTGTTTTACAAATATTTGCGAAATATTTTACAATCAATTCCGTGAAATGCTTCGAGACAATGATAAGATGTGAAATGCGCTACATCAAATGTGAAGATTATCACTATTATATAAAATGGGTTTATATGTCATGAAAGAGGTAACACTCCACTAACATTGTACAGTTTACCACTTGTGGTTGGGTTTTGAAGGTGTTTTCCAGATGCTCAGCTTTGCTATGAATACCGAAAACTCCGCCAAGAACGATGTCACCGTCTTTAGACAAACTGAGCTGATCAAACATCCCCCAGCGTTTGCAGGTTGGTTCTTCAGACAGCCTCACAGAATCAATAACAGAAAATAGTAGTACAGGTACGTACAACAAAGGGTGATACATTGCTTTGAACGTTTGTTTCAGTTTACTGAGGTACTGTATTGCCAATTAACCTTATATACTTTAATATGCAGTTACATTGCACTGACAATTTGTGTATGTTTGCCTTTATAACATTTATTTTCCAAATACTTTAAACACATTAGGGACTGTTCCCAGCAGGAAAGTAATTACCATTTTAATATTTGTCAAGATAATGAAACCAAACGTGATGGCAGATATTTAATTAAGTGGCAGTCTGATCACAAATGTTTACCTGTTCCTTTAATTTGAAGTCCTGTAGCTTGATGGTTAGAGCACCTGCCTCACAAGTGAGAGTATCAGAGTTCGATACCCAGACATTCAATTGCCTACCGCATCTTGCCTACAATATATGCAATCAATTAATTTTACACTATATTCGGTGAAGAGATTTGAGACGTCTCGAAGACATGATTTGGTGCATTATCAAATGCAAGAATTATTAGCATAATTATATGTTTTCAATATGTTAGCTTCCAAGTCAAAAATGTTGTTCTGAAGTTATAAGGAACATGGATGAGACTGTATTTGCTTTATACTGTGTAGTTGCAGTTAATTTACCCTTAAAAGGACAGTTAACCTATGAAGCTATAAATGAGTCAGTGTTGCTCATAAATTACAATGGTTACAATATAAGGCATGTAACCTGGTTAGAGAAATAGACTTTCATTTGGAAAAAAGTTTCCAATTCATGCAGAATTTATCAAGTCAAATAGTCTTTAAGTGCTTCACGGAAATCGCTATTAAGTACACTGACGTATTTCAAGCAAATAATTTGACCAAGTGATTTACTGATGAAGAGCACTAACTGATGAACATTATAAACAATGCAAATGGTTTGGAAAGGTCCCCGTGTCTGTTGATAAGAAAGTTAATCTAATTTTTAGTGGAATAGACAAAGCTTGTAATTCCACAGACTAAAGGATAGTTTGGAAACCTAATTCTTGCAATGGCTTAGATGCACATTTTGCAATTGATTTGTGATACAAAATAATTTGTAAACTACAGTAAGAAGTGTCAATCTATGTGTTATCATTCTGTATCTTTCCCCAAGCATAGGGAAAAAATCTTGAAAAGTTATTATCTATTGCATTACTGGTGATGCTATGACTGTGAACTATGTGGTTGATAATTAATATTTTGATTCCTCACAGCTTTCGATTCCAATTGTTCCGGTTTGCGATGGCGATGATCTTTGCAATAGAGGAAATAAACAAGGACCCCAGACTGCTCCCCGGCATTTCTCTGGGCTACTGGGTTTATGACTCCTGTGGGATGCCCACCGTATCCATAAAAACAACCTTTGAATTTTTGAACAGACTTGAAGAAACATCTTCAGATTTCACCTGCAAACGAGCCCCTGTGGTCTCTGCTATTGTGGGTGACACCAGCTCCTCACAATCATCAGCAATAGCCACTTTGATCAGCCCTTTCAGGATCCCAATGGTGAGATACTTCAGGTCATAGCTCTGCATTTATATGCAAACTTGGGCACAAAGTATGTAATACCCGACATTCCTTAAATTAAATTATTTTATTAAAATATTTGTTCTGTACAATATGTTTTAAAGGTTTTACTAACAATGAAACTAATATTCACATATTAATTGCTTTATTAAGAACATAAGAATATAAGAATTAGGAGCAAGAGTAGGCCATTCGGCCCTTCGAGCCTGCCCCACCTTTCAATAAGATCATGGCGGATCTTCTCACCTAACTCTAATTAAATGCCCTATCCCTATATCTCCTAATCCCTCTATTTTTCAAAAATCTATCAGTCTCAGCCTTGCAAATAATCAAGTACTGAGCATCTACAGCCTTCTCGTGAATTGCATAAATTCACTACCTTCTGAGTGAAGAAATGTTTCCTCAACACTGTTCTAAAAGGCTGACCTTGAATGTTAAGACTGTGACCCCTGGTTAAAGATAATCCTACCAGGGGAAACAGTCCCTCAGTGTCCACTTTAGCTAGCCCTTTAAGAATCTTATATGTTTCAATAAGATCCTCCCGAATTCTTCTGTAATCTAGAGAATACAGCCCCATTTTATTCAACCTATCCTCATAGGTCAGTCCCCTCATCCCAGGAACTAACCGAATGAATTTACGCTGCACCCACTCTAAGCCAAGTATGTCCTTTTTTAAATAAGGAGACCAAAAGGGCACACAATACTCGAGGTGCGGTCTCACCAAAGACCTGTACAGTTGCAGCAAACCTTCCCTACAGTATTTATTGTATTCATTAATTTACCTGCTATATGAGACAAGGAGAATCAGGAAGATGTAAATATACTTTGCAGCTGAGAAGTCAGCTCGTCTGCCATGTACGAATAGTGGTTATTTGCTCATCTGCTACGCAACGCATAATAGTTACTTGCAAACCTGTATGTACGTTACGCATAATAGTTACTTGCAAACCTGTACTACGCTTTGATTTAACCTCTAGCCGACACCTGTGAGCCTGTTACAGAAAGATGCGAATAACAGGGGCCATAAGGGTGTCTGGCAGGCATACCAAGGCTATGATATAATTGTAAAGCTCTAGGCTTCGTTATCATCTTGCTTTTAGGCTATCTTATGTTGTAAGATGTAGCCGGCCTACAGCCTATAACTCATTCACTCCCAGGCCATGATGTCTGTATGCTTATCTTGTTGTAAGATGTAGCCGGCCTATAACTCATTCACTCCCAGGCCATGATGTCTGTATGCTTATCTTGTTGTAAGATGCAGTTGACCTATAACTCATTAACTCCTAGGCCATGATGTTTCTGTAAGACAACTGCAAGGCCATATATTGCTGACCAAATAAGGTAATTAATGTATAACCATGCCCATATATGGTAGACAAAGAATTGAAACTGTATAAAGATGTGTGTATACTAGTAGTTGGTGTGCACTAGTAGTAGACGGACGAGAGTCTGTAGCAACATAATGCACCGCTTCATGAATGCTAAATAAACTTGTTTGAATCACACACCCGAGTCACATATTTGTGAACAGAAACCCCAACCAAGGTACTGAGACGATTTTTTAGTTTCACACAGCTATCAGATTAAATCATTTTAATTCACGATTCTCTTTATTCTAAAATTAATAGGTAAGTTACTTTGCTACATGTGAATGTCTGAGCAACAGGAAGGAATATCCATCATTTTTTAGAACTATACCAAGTTACTACTATCAGGTTAGAGCCTTGGCCCAGTTGGTGAAACACTTTGGGTGGACGTGGATTGGGACCACTAGAAGTGACGATGACTATGGTAGCTTTGGAAGATTTACAGACTAAATAATCCATATACAGCCATGTCTCAGTACCGTGTAACCTACAATGTCTATACAGCAACCTATGCCATAGCTCATGCTCTTCATGACATGCTGTCATGTCAAAGTGGCAAAGGTCCAATTTCCCAATGAAAGTTGTGCCAATATTTCAAACTTTCAACCATGACAAGTAACAAGGTCTTCATATCCTTTCTCAATTAAAAGTGAAATGATTCAACAGCGTTTCAGTGTCAGATGTGGTCGAGGCTTTTACTGTAGAAAGCTATAAACCATTGCTGCAATATGTAGGATAAAACACTATGGTCAGAGGAAACGCTCTGAGACACAGTCCAGCGTGGATGGCGCTATATAAATCAAAGTTGTTGTTGTTGTGAGTGCTTTGGAAGAATGGATTCTGATGTCCTAAAGTGCCTTCTTTATCTGAAATCATCTGTTGATCTGTGGTTCAATGTTTATATGAATTATATTGTTTTCACTGATTTGTCTGCCGTTGTTTGAGTTTTCCTGTTTTGCTGTTGATTGTATCCTCATATCACGGCCGTTGAAATTTGACAGTATTCATTGAATGAACTGTTAAGTGTTGAAATGATTATGTGAAATAAAAAAGATTCTATTCACCTCTCACGCTTTACTCCAAAATAGGTTTTGCATTACATCAAAAAGGTAAATTTCAACACAAAGATTGGTGACAATGTTCATTTCGATGAAAACGGGGACCCAGTGGCAACGTACGACATTATAAACTGGCAGCCAAGTGACCTGGGCGGCACCGAGACACTCACTGTCGGTCACTATGATGGATCTGCTCCAACAGGGGAAGAGTTTAAATTAAGGGAAGAGATGATTGTATGGACCGGAGGTCGGATTATGGTAGGAACGTTTGCTGTGCACTTGGGCTTCAGATGTGAAAAGAGTTGAGCAACAATCACAATGAAAATGGTCTTGCAACTCAGCATGAATTGTGGGATAAATTAATTACATGGAACTGAAGAATCACTTAATAATATTAATAATTCTTAATTTGATATAGCTCCTTATCATGTGTTCTAGAATAGTAATAAACCTGGAATTTGATATCGCGCTTTTCACATATTCTAGTCTGTGTCTCAAAGTTCTTCACAGAATGTACTGTAAAGTGAATTGACTGTATATTTGTGGGTGAAACGCGGCAGCCAATTGCGCACAGCAGTGTTGTACAAAAAAATGACCGATTTATTGTAGTGTTGTATTTTATTTTTGAGGGATTATTATTAGGCGAATGGAGTATGGAAAGTTGCCCAAGGTTCTGCCATGTCCGGAATTGAACCCAGGTTTATAAAGCAAGTGCTCTAACCATTGAGCCACATGACTCCACACCACTGAGTTACAGGACTCTGATATCTCAAAACGATTCACAAAATAAAATATCAAGTGAAATAATGTATATTTTGAGAGCAAAAAACGGCCGTCCTCTAACAAATATGGTACAGGGCATCTCACTTCAGCAAAAGAACCATTGTATAATATCAATATCTGATATTTGCCTTTCCCTATAACAAGGTCCCACGCGCAGTTTGCTCAGTGTTACGGAGCTGGAGCCGGGGGTGCGGGGATGTGGCTGTGTCTGGGGCCGGGGGTCCTGGGATTGTGGCCGGAGCCGGGGCTGTGAGTCTCGGGGCTGGAGCCAAGTCTGTGGCTGTGGGTCTTGGGGCTGGGGATGGTGCCGGGGCTGCGGGTCGATGGGCTGTGGGCTGTGGGTCAGGTCGAGCAATCTCTGCAATCTCTGCCATATGCTCTTAATGCACAGAGACAGCTCTAGACCCGTGTGTCCCTCTCGCCGCCATTTTCCTCTTTACAGCATAAAGTATGTGAAATATGAGTAATACAAAACTTATAAATTATGGGAAATTCAATGGGACTTGTGTAGATGTTTGACAGGTTAATATACAATATATGTGGATCAGGCGTATACGAGTTGTAGTGTGATGTCTTCTAATATATATTAATGATGTGGACTTTGGCATAGAGAGCACTATTTCCAAGTTTGCAGATGATACAAAGGTAGGTTGGTTAGTAAATAGTGAGGAGGACTGTAACCAACTACAAGCAGACCTACACAGATTGGTGGAATGGGCTGACATGTGGCAGATGGATTTCAATGTGGATAAGTGTGAGGTGATACACTTAGATAGGAAAAATGATAAGACGCGATATAGACTGGTAGCTCAATCTTAAGGGGGGTGAACGTACAGAAAGATCTGGGTGTTCAAGTATGTGAATCAATAAATGAGCAGGGCGAGTAGATGCAGAAAAAAAGGCATTTGGTGTACTGAGCTTTATTAGTAGGGACATAGAGTATAAGAGTAGGGAGGTTATGGTTAGTCTGTACAAAATACTGGTTAGGCCTCATCTGGAGCACTGCGTCCAATTCTGGGCACCTTACTTCAGGAAGTTAATTAAGGCACTGGAAATGGTGCAGAGGAGATTCATGAGAATGATACCAGGAATGGGGAAACTTAGCCATGAGGACAGGCTGGAGAAGTTAGGACTTTTCCTATTAGAGAATCGAAGGTTACGCGAGGAACTGATAGAGGTCTTCAAGATCATGAAAGGTTTCGACAGCTAGATAGGGAAAAGCTGTTTCCGCTGATAGGTGTCTGTGACCCGTGGACACAGTCGTAAGATATCTACCAAAACAAGCAGAGGAGAGGTTAGAAGAAATGTTTTTTACTCAGCGAGTTGTTCGAATTTGGAATGATCTGCCTGAAAGGGTAGTGAGATCCGATTCAATAGCAGCTTTTAAGAGAGAACTAGATAGGTATCTTGGGAAGACAGGTGTGCAGGGTTATGGGGAGAAAGCTGGTGATTGGGGTTAATGATAGTGACTGGCTGGTCAAAGAGCCGGCACAGACTCGATGGGCCGAATGGCCTCCTTCTGTGCCGTAACATTCTATGATTCTATGACTTGAAAATACAGGTCATGGAATTAGAATCATAGAATTATTCAGCACAAAAGGAGACCATTTGGCCCATCTAGTCTGTGCCGGCTCTTTGAAGAGAGCAACTCAATCCCACTTGAATCCAGCGTAGATTCACTAGGTTAGTTCCTGGGATGAGGGGACTGACCTATGAAGATAGGTTGAATAAACTAGGGCTGTATTCTCTAGAGTACAGAAGAATTAGGGTGGATCTTATTGAAACATATAAGATTCTTAAAGGGCTAGATAAAGTAGACACTGAGGGACTGTTTCCCCTGGTAGTAGAATCTAAAACCAGGGCTCACAGTCTTAAAATTAAGGGTCAGCCTTTTAGAACAGAGTTGAGGAAACATTTCTTCACCCAGAAGGCTGTAGATGCTCAGTCCTTGAACATTTTCGAGGCTGAGAGTGGTAGATTTTTGAAAAATTGAGGGATTAGAGGCAATGGGTATATGGCAGGTAATCAGAGTTAGGTGAGAAGATCAGAGTTAGGTGATCTTATTGAATGGCGGAGCAGGCTCGACTGGCCGAATGGCCTACTCCTGCTCTGAATTCTTATGTTCTTATGTTGTAAATCTCCTCTGCACCCTTTTCAATGCCTTAATATCCTTCATAATGTGTGGTGACCAGACTTGTACACATTACTCCAG
This sequence comes from Hydrolagus colliei, assembly GCA_035084275.1. NCBI lineage: Eukaryota > Metazoa > Chordata > Chondrichthyes > Chimaeriformes > Chimaeridae > Hydrolagus > Hydrolagus colliei. Next base: position 800,663 of record CM068744.1, on the reverse strand, counting down.
CTGAGACCTAACCAAAGTCTTATAGAGGTTAATCAGCATTTCCTGACTTTTATATTCTATACCCCTATTTATAAAGCCTGATAGCACATGTGCCTTCTTAACAGCTTTTTCTACCTGTCCTGCCACTTTCAAAGAGTCACTGACACAAATCCCTATGTCTCTCTGTTCCTTCCCACCCTTTAGAATTGTACTATCTAGCTGATATTGCCTCCCCTCATTTCTTCTCCCAAAGTGTATCACCTCACACTTCTCAGTGTTAAACTTCATCTGCCATGTGTCTCCCCACTTTATCATTTTATCTATATCCACTTGCAGATGGCTACTATCCTCCTCACTATTTACTTTTCTCCCTAACTTTGTATCATCTGCAAATTTGGAAACAGTACTCCCTACACCCAAATCCATATCATTAATATATATTAAAAAGAGCAGTGGTCCCAAAACTGATCCCTGGGGGGCGCCACTGCACACTTCCCTCCAGTCTGAAAAGCAGCCGCTCACCACAACTCTCTGCTTTCTGGTTACTGGTTGTACTTGTTACATTAGGAATTCAAGCAAAAGAAGATGAAGAAGTAAAATAATGATTAATACATTCAAGGTTATGTTCATTCTTTACTTTTATTTTATCTCCAAATTTGCAGCTTCTACATTACATTAAACCGACACATTTCACAATTACAAATGGTGAAAATGTGTATTTCGATGGAAACGGTGATCCGGTCCCAAAGTAAGACATTGTCAACAGACAACCCAATAGTGTTGGTGGCTGTGATGTTGTGCTGGTAGGACGCTATGATGGATCTGCAGCTTTGGGCCAAGAGTTGATCCTAAATGAAAATATTATTGTTTGGAGTGGTGGGCAAAGAAAGGTAACGTCATCCAAAACGATTGATAATCCATTCTGAAAACAAAAGTACAGCTATTTCTCACACAATATCTGTTGGAATCCAATCAAACCACAGGCTCTTATTTTAAACCAAGATTCCACGAGCAGCTTGTTCAGAAACATGTCCCCCTGGAACACGGAAAGCGGCCAGAAAGGGACAACCTATGTGTTGCTTTAACTGTGTTCTGTGCAGCGATGGAGAAACAATCAACATCACAAGTGGGTCACAAGATATCCCAAAACTCTTATTTTATTAAAACACATTTTCTAATTACTGGAGCTGTTGATGAAATCGATTGCATTTTCCTTGAATCTTCTTTCATTTTCTCGTAGATTCGGTACACTGCGTGAAATGCCTTTGGGAATATTAGTCCAGTTTACAACATGACCAATCCATTCCAAAGCAAACAGTCTCATTCAGAAATAATAGGAATGGTAGTAATAGTATTTGCTATAGTTGGAGCCGGCATTACCATGATGGTGGCAGTCCTTTTCTTTGTTTACAGGCAACTCCTATTGTCAAATCCAACAACTCGGAATTCAGTTTTCTTCTTCTACGCTTCCTTCAAAAAAGCTGTGAAATTGTCAAGGTATTTATTAAATGTTTATGTATTGTTATAATTTCTTGCATAGGCCATAAGGGTAGGCCATTTAGCTCCTCAAACCTGTTCTGTTCTTTGAGAACATCATGGTTAATCTATACCTCAATTCCAGTTACTTGTCCTTAGTTATCCCGCAACCTGTAATACCCTGACCTAACAAATATCTATTCCCCTCAGTCTTAAAATGTGAATAGATCCAGTATCCACAGCCTTTTGGGGGAGAGAATTGCAGATTTCCACTACCCTTTGGGTGAAAAATGCCTCCCGATTTCATTCCTAAATAGCCTGGCACTCATTTTAAGATTATTCCCCACTTGTTCTGGAATCCCCTAACAGAGGAAATAGCTTGGCTGTATCTACCCTATCGACTCCCCATATTATTTTTTAAATCTCTATTGTATCACCCCACAACCGTCTAAAGTCAAGAATTCCAACCTAGACTTACACTGTGCCCTCCATGCAGACTAGCGCCTCAAAGCCACGAGGTTGTTGTTTCATACCCAATGCTTCACAGTCAAACCATCTCGAGTCAGGAGGTCAAAACTATTGGACAACAATTTGATGTGAAAAAGATACATGATGAAAGATAACTTTGTAAATTTGAATAAGTTGTATGATAATGTCAGTATTAGTTGTAAAGAAGACAAGGGAAATAAACAGAAAGTGATATTTGTAGATTTAAGAGAGAATACAAAAAAAGGAAAAATTGTAATATAAATGAACAATATAAATAGGTTAAGGAAAGGGAAAGCAAAACATTTCCAGTTTGTCTCAAGTCTGTGGTTGACAAACAGCGAGAAACCATAACAAGTGTTAATGTTAAGGAAACACTTGAATGTGGTTTAATCTGAGAGGTATAATAACAACAAAAAATTGCATTTATTTAGTGTTTCTGATTGAAAGTCTAGAATGCTGTCAACTGAGTCAAACTGAAACCTGACAATGTGGTTTAGGTTAAGATATTAAAAAATAGTGCAATTCTGTCCTTAACACTACAAAGTCCAAGTTAATCTTTGCTGTTTTCATTCTAGCAGAAGGACTAAATGGATACCTTATGATCAGATGATAATTTAATTAAAGCATTTTGCTCCATAGTTGGTTTAATCACATGGAGGAAGATTTTATTGGATTAAACTGGTAATTTGTTTCCACTTGGAAATCATTCCTAATATATTCAAGATATCCACTGGTTCTAATTAAAACGGATTTACATCATTCTCATTGGGAGGAAACAGTATATATATGAGCAATTAGGAATACTTTGAGGCACTGACGGGCACACATTATGCGATGCATTACACCATGTATTGTGTACTGTTTATGTCTACTCTCGTCCCTGTTTGGCTCGAAGAACAAACAAGCTGCAAACGTTGGGGAATATTTGATCAGCTCGGTTTGTCTAAAGATGGAGATATTGTTCTTGGTGGAATTTTCAAAATTCATGGTGATGTAGAGGATCAGGTCCTACATTTTCAGACCCAACCGAGAGCGGTAAAGTGTACAAAGTTAGTGCAATTTTCCATCTTTGAGTTGATAATTCAATGTTACTGATTGATGCCGTGAAGCCACCATATTAACATATACTGTTCGATACTGTATTCAATACTGCTTCAACATACATTTATGGACAACTTCAAACATCACAATATAATTATAATTAGTTGGCTGACATGTAAGATGGTATAATAGCCAATTGATTGATTTTTATGCTACTTTAGGGATTTCTGCACATATATTGGAATTTCTGTCTCGAGTCTGCACAAGTGAGATAAACAAGTTAAATTTATAAGTAATCGCTGGTCAAATTCACAATCTAAAATATGGATTGAACAATATATCAGCACCTTGGGGCTTCCTCCTGACGTGAAATGCTCTTTACATGTGTGATAGTATTGTTGTTGTTGTTGTTGTAATATTCATTAATCTATAAAACTGAATTTCCAAACTGTCGACTTCATTTGGCTGAGATCTCCAGGATGTTTCCCTAAACATTGGCCCCCATTTACACGTACATATCGGGATCAATCTGCTGTGGGACATTGTTAGATTATTGAATTCCATTCAGATTATAGCCCAATAAAATGAGGTAAAAATATGTTATGGTAGTGTTTTGTGATTATCACTTCCACAGATTCTCCTTTGTTTGTGATTCTATTCATAGATTTGCATTTTATTAACATTCTTTTGGGAGAAATCTGGCTTGTGCAAGTCACAGTTTGCAAATTGCAAATCATTTCACTGGTATTCAGTTTGGAAAGGTCCCTGTGTTTGTTGATCAGAAAGTTAATCTAAGTTTTAGTGAAGCAGACAAAGCTTGCAATTCTACAGAGTAAAGTATATTTAGGAAAAATAATACTTGCATTGGCTTACATGTACATTTTGTGACTGGATTTTGTGATAGAAACAGTTTGTAAACTACAGTAAGAAGTGTCAATTTATGTGATATCATTCAGCATTTTCCCGCAAACCACAGGGAGAAACACTTGGAATGTTAGTATCTATTGCATTACTGGTCATGCTATGACTGTGAACTATGTAGATGATAATTAATAATTTGATTCCTCACAGATTTCAATTCCGACCATTCCGGTTTGCGATGGCGATGATCTTTGCAATAGAGGAAATAAACAAGGACCCCAGATTGCTCCCCGGCATTACTCTGGGCTACTGGGTTTGTGACTCCTGTGGGATGCACGCCGTAACCATAAAAACAACTTTGGAATTTTTGAACAGACTTGAAGAAACATCTTCAGATTTCACCTGCAAACGAGCCCCTGTGGTCTCTGCTATTGTGGGTGACTCCAGCTCCTCACGATCATCAGCAATAGCAACTTTGATCAGCCCTTTCAGGATACCAATGGTGAGATACTTCACGTCAGATCTGTGCATTTGTATGTAAACTTGGGCACAAAATATGTAATACCCGACATTCCTTAAATTAAATTGTTGTGTTAAAATAATTGTTCTGTAAAATGCGTTTTAATGGTTTTACTATAAATGAAATGGACAGTGAGATATAGATTGCTTTATAACTGTACTTATGAAACTACCCATTTTATGAGACTAACAGAATCAGGAAGATGTATATTTACATTGCAGATATGAGATTAAATCATTTTAATTCAAGTTTCTCTTTATTCTAAAATCTGTAGGTAAGTTACTTTGCCACGTGTGAATGTCTGAGCAACAGGAAGGAATATCCATCATTTTTTAGAACTATCCCAAGTGACTACTATCAGGTCAGAGTCTTGGCCCAGCTAGTGAAACACTTTGGGTGGACGTGGATTGGGACCATTAGAAATGACGATGACTATGGTAAATTTGCAATGCAAGCCTTCACACAAGCTGTGCAGCAACTGGGCATTTGTATTGCATTCTATGAATCTTTCGATATAACCTACTCAAGGGAAGAATTGCTTAAAACTATAGATGTGATTAAGAAATCCACCACAAAGGTTATCGTTGCATTTGTTAGTGATACAGATATGACTATTCTATTGAAAGAAATTGTGCGACAAAATGTGACAGGTATTCAATGGATAGGAAGTGAGGCCTGGGTCACCACAACACTCCTGCCCCCAGAGGAAAGCAGACAATTCCTCTCCGGGACAATTGGAATTGCGATTCGCAAAGTACATATTCCAGGGTTGAGAGAGTTTCTGCTGCAAGTTCATCCATCTGCATTCCCAGGAAACCGCTTAATGGAAGACTTTTGGGAATTGGCCTTCAACTGTACACTGAGTAACGAGGAGCACAAAGCAGATGGAATGAAGGAATGTACAGGACGAGAGGATTTACAGACTGTCAATAATCCATATACAGACGTGTCTCAGTACCGTGTAACCTACAATGTATATACAGCAACCTACGCCATAGCTCATGCTCTTCATGACATGCTGTCATGTCAAAGTGGCAAAGGTCCATTTCCCAATGAAAGTTGTGCGAATATTTCAAACTTTCAACCATGGCAAGTAAGAAGCATTCTTATTATATCGTTGTATTTTACTTTATATATTTTGTTCAGTTATACTTTTCATATTTTGTGTTGTTATTCACTATATACAGTTGGTTTTCCTGCTCCCTTCCACTGACCCCTCCCCTTGCCATCTTTCCCCCCTTTCTCCCTTAATCTCACTTCCATGACTGTTTGTGGGACACTGCTATGCACAATTTGGCTGCCGCGTTTCTCCCACAAGTGTACAAATATTCTCCTTCTCTCGTTAATCCTGCCTCAAGACCCCCACCCCCCCTCCTGCTCTTGTCACTATCTGACTGCATATCGATGTGTGATGTCCTCTCTTGCCCTGAAAGGCGCTATGTAAATCTAATGTTTGATTTCAGCTGCAGGTGTAGAAAGCCGTGTTCAATTGTTCGTATGTTGTTGAATTCAATGTTTCTTTCTCCTTTGTCATTTCCCAACACAGCTTCTACATTACATGAAAACAGTAAATTTCAGCACAAAGATTGGTGACAATGTTCATTTTGATGAAAATGGGGACCCAGTTGCAACGTACGACATTGTAAACTGGCAGCCAAGTGACCTGGGCGGCACTGAGACACTCACTGTCGGTCACTATGATGGATCTGCTCCAACAGAGGAAGAGTTTAAATTGGAAGAAAACAAAATAGCGTGGAGCGCTGGTCAGATCACAGTGAGGAGTTTTCGTTGCATTATATTTTGCAGGAATGTTTAAGGAACTTATATCAAACGGCTTTCTAATCAATGGTAGAATTCGCAGCTGTAACTCATTCAAAACATGCACTTTGTAATTCAGGTGTCAGACAGAAGTATCAGTAGACACCAGATAGTTTGATAACTAATAATAATTAATAAGAATACTTGCATGTATTTATGTAGTGTATTTATGTGTGCAATTGTTTGCAATAGATAATTGTGGGTGAAACGCGGAAGACGATTGCTCACAGCAGCATTCACACAAACAGTCATGGGTTGAAAATGACCAATTTTTATTACTGTGTTAGTCCCTAGATGACCAAGAGTGGGACATGTGCGTATTAATTTCAGTGCTTTGGATGTCTTCCTGACGTGAAATTCGCACGATAAATGTAATGTTGTTGTGGTTGTAATTGCCGAGCAAACCAGAACTTTGAAAATTACAAAGTGCTGACGTTTTAATTCCACTATAACTAGGTCCCACGGGCAGTTTGCTCTGACAGTTGTCTCCCTGGGACAAGGAAGGCAGCAAGAAGAGGACAACCAAAGTGTTGCTTTGATTGTATAGAATGTGCTGATGGTGAAATTAGTAACATCACTGGTAAGAATAAACACAGCTATCAATTCTGTCCTAAATTCTCAAACATTTATTGAACAGATTTCAATTCAGGTTCTGTCAATCACAATTTACTTTCTTTCCTCAGATTCCGCCGTGTGCCTGACATGTCCTTTGGAATACCGGTCCAATGATAAACGAGATCACTGCCTACTGAAGGAAATTGAATTCCTCTCCTTCGAGGAGACATTAGGGATTGTTCTAGTCACACTTGCATTGCTTGGAGTCTGCTTGACTATAAGTGTATTCACAGCGTTCTATGTTCACAGAGACACTCCTATTGTTAAAGCTAATAACTCAGAGTTAAGCTTTCTGCTGCTTGTCGCGTTAGCTTTGTGTTTTCTTTGCTCAGTTACATTCATTGGAGAGCCTTCAGTCTGGTCCTGTAGGTTGCGTCACATGGCCTTTGGTATCACTTTTGTTCTGTGTATTTCCTGTGTTTTGGGAAAAACAATAGTTGTGGTGATGGCATTTAATGCAACACTTCCCAGTAACAACATGATGAAGTGGTTTGGTCCTACACAACAACGTCTGAGTGTTTTCATCCTTACCCTGATACAATGCTTAATATGTACTGTTTGGCTTAGTTTGTCACCTCCTTATCCTCTGAAAAATAGTGAATATTTTACTGAGAGAATTGTGTTTGAATGCCATGTGGGATCTGCAATGGCCTTTTACTGTGTGCTTGGTTACATTGGACTGTTGTCTTGTGTTTGCTTTGGCGTTGCTTTTCTAGCTCGCCGACTTCCAGACAATTTGAACGAAGCGAAGCACATCACTTTCAGCATGCTTATCTTCTGTGCTGTTTGGATAACTTTCATTCCAGCTTATGTAAGCTCTCCTGGAAAATACACTGTGGCTGTAGAAATATTTGCCATTTTGGCATCAAGCTTTGGGCTACTGGCCTGTATTTTTGCCCCTAAATGTTATATTATCCTTCTGAAAAAAGAAGAAAATACTAAAAAGCATATGATGGGTAAAGTGGCCACCAAGAAACAGTGACCAGGTTTTCCTATTCAAAGTGGAAAGTCAGCACTTCCTGACTTTTGTACTCTATACCCCTATTTATAAAGCCTAGTATCCCATATGCCTTCTTAACAGCCTTGTCTACCTGTCCTGCCACCTTCAACGAGTCACTAACACAAATCCCCAGGTCTCTCTGTTCCTTCACACCATTTAAAATTGTACTATCTAGCCTATATTGCCTCCCTTCATTTCTTCTCCCAAAATGCATCACCTCACACTTCTCTCCTATCCTCCTCACTATTTACTATTCTCGCTAACTTAGTGTCATCTGCAAACTTGGAAACTGTACTCCGTACACCCAAGTCCAGATCATTGATGTAGATTACAAACAGCAATGGTCCCAAAACTGATCCCTGTGGCACACCACTGCTCACTTCCCTCCATTCTGAAAAACAGCCACTCACTACAACTCTCTGCTTTCTGTCTCGCAGTCAGTTGTGGATCCACGCTGCCACTGTCCCTTTTATGCCATGGGCCTTTAATTTCCTAATAAGTCTCTCATGTGGCACTTTGTCAAATGCCTTTTGAAAGTCCATGTAAACTACATCAACTGCACTACCATTATCCACCCATTCTGTTACCTTATCAAAAAATTCTATCAGATTTGTAAGGCAAGATTTGCCTTTAACAAATCCATGTTGACTGTCCTTTATTAGCCTATATCTTTCTAAGTAAAGATCTACCTTGTCCCTGATTATGGACTCTAGAAGTTTGCCCACTACCGACGTTAGACTGACTGGTCTGTAGCTTGTCCTTCTGCCCCTTTTTATTCAAGGGAGTAACATTAGCTATCCTCCAGTCCTCTGGCACGACCCCTGTGTCCAAGGAAGATTGAAAGATCGTGGCCAGAGTCCCTGCTATTTGCTCCCGTGCCTCCCTTAGTAACCTAGGGTGCATCCCATCCGGACCAGGTGACTTATCCACCTTGAGTGAAGTCAACCTTATTGGAACTTCCTCTCTGGTTATAATTATTCTATCCATTTCTCCTACCCTCTCCTCCAATACCATGGCATTGGCTGTATCCTTTTGTTTTGTGAAGACAGAGGCGAAGTACTCATTCAGTACATCAGCCATGCCCTCTGCCTCCACAATGAGATTTCCTCCTAGGTCCCTAATTGGCCCCACCCTATCCTTGACCAACCTTTTACTCTTAATATGTTGGTAAAAAACCTTAGGGTTCCCCTTAATCTTACTCGCTAATTGTTTCTCATGCAGTCTCTTTGCCCCTCTAACTTCCTTTTTTAGTTCTATCCTACACTTCCTATATTCTGCTTGGTTCCCTTCTGAATTTTGAGCCTGACACTTATCATAAGCCTCTTTTTTTTGGTTTATTTTGGCCCCGATTTCCTTAGTCATCCAGGGAGGTTTGGATGCCTTACATTTCACCTTTGTGGGGATGCTTTTGACCTGTGCCTGAACTATCTCCTCTTTGAACACTGCCCACTGCTCGTTTGTTGTCTTACCTGCCAATTTTTCTTTCCAATCCACCTTGGCTAGGTCCCACCTCAACTCATTGAAATTAGCCCTATTCCAGTTGAGTGTCCTCACCTGTGATCGTTCCTTATCCCTTTCCATAATTATTCTGAATCTAACGATATTGTGGTCACTATTCCCTAGATGCTCACCTACAGAAACCTGTTGAACTTGCCCTACCTCATTTCCCAAAACTAGATCCAGCAATGCTTCTTTCCTCGTTGGACTGGAAACATACTGATCAAGAAAGTTGTCCTGCACACACTTCAGGAATTCTTCTCCCTCCTTGCCCTTTACTCTACTACTCTGCCAGTCTATGTTGGGATAGTTGAAGTCACCCATTATCACTACTCTATTAGCTCTGCATTTCTCCATGATACGCTTGCAGATCTGCTTGTCTATCTCCTCCCCACTATTTGGTGGTCTATAGTATACCCCTAACAGTGTAACTGCACCTTTTGTATTCCTCATTTCTAACCAGATAGATTCGGTTTTTAGTCCTTCTTCCACCTCGTTCCTTTCTAAGGCAGTCACTGAGTCCTTAACTAAAATTGCCACCTGCCCCCTTTTCTCCCTTCTCTATCCCTCCTGAATACATTATAACCAGGAATGTTTAACTCCCATTCCTGCCCATGCTTGAGCCAAGTCTCTGTTACTGGTACAACATCATATCGCCTCGCAGCAACCTGAGCCTGCAGCTCACCAATTTTATTTCTCAAACTTTGTGCATTTACATACATACATTCTAAGGCACAAATTACTTCCTCTGCACTTTTCTCCCATCTTACCCTTACCCCTGTCCTCTTTGTTACCCCTCCCGTATCTGAACTACTGTTTAGTTTCCCACCCTCACCCCCCGGGATTAGTTTAAAGCCCCCTCACAAAACTGGACAACCTCCCTGCAAGGAGATTGGTTCCAGCCCTATTCAGGTGTAACCCATCCATTTTGTACAGGTTCCACCTACCCCAGAATTGGTCCCAATGGTCTAGGAACCAGAAACCCTCCTTCCTACACCACTTCTCCAGCCATGCATTGATGTGCCTTATCCTAGCATTCTGGAACTGGCTTGCTCGAGGCACTGGAAGCAACCCAGAGATCACCACTCTCGAAGTTCCACTTTTTAGTTTTCTCCCTTGTCTCTGATACTCTCCATGGAGCATCTCAGGCCTTTTCCTCTCAACTTCATGGGTCCCAACATGGACCACCACAAGTGGATTTTCCCCTTCCCCTAGTAGAATTTCATGCACCCGCTCAGTCAAGTCTTCAACCCTGGCACCTGGTAGGCAACACACCTTCCGAGATTCGCGTTTCCGTTCACAAAACGTTCCGTTCACAAAAGAATTACTGGGAATCCATCCAATATTACTTGGAGCTTGATGCCATACGAGTTGCTACTGGACGCTTTTGTGTTGTAGATCGTGTTGATCTCCACTGGCTCTTTAGCATTCTCACTCTCCTGGTGTTGCTCAACCATATACAGAAATTGATGTCCTTTCTTGACCGCATTCGTTCTCTTGGTCTTGAAACAAGCCTTCGCAAGATGCCCAGTCTTATGGCACGTGAAAGGGCACGATTGTGCTGGATGAGATCCCAGACATCGATAGCATGATTTTGCATTATTCCAGCTACTCTTTCCTAGATATCGATTCACAGGTGCTTTGAATTTCGGTTTCCACACCTACAGCTTGTTTACCCCCCCCCCCCCCCCACTGTTAGACAATAGCTTGCTCAAAATTATTTTGCATCTCCCTCAGACATATCCACAGATACGGCAGTTTTACATGTTAAATCAAATGTTAGCTGTGACATTGTCATTAATTTGCTTCAGATATGGTCGGTCTTCAGTCTGCACACAAACCTATCTCATAACGCACGGTCCTGGAAATCTCCCAAATTGCAGTGTATCGACAGCTTTTTCAATAAAAGCTACGATAAAACTGCCAATGTTTTCCTCTGGTAATTGGCATCTGGTACCAAATCGGTAAATTTCTGCAATCTCTAATGGCTTTGGGTCAGTGTGTTGTTAGAGGAGAAAATGGTTATGATGTATTTTAAAGTAACTTGATTTATGGCAGCATGTGAGTAAAAAAGCAAGGACTTGTTTTTTACTCATAGATGATTTTAATTGCTTTGTTTAGAATAGAAGGCTTCACTAACATTTAGCAAAACCACAATCAAGATCAGATTGGGTCGAGTGTTGACATAACAATTGATGAGCAATTCCCTAACATCTAACAAAACCACAATCCTTATCAGATTGGGTCGATTGTTGATATAACATTTAATGAGCATGCCCGACCATGTTAGTGATTATCTCCTGTTGTAACTGCAACCTGGGGTGTGATTGATGAGATGAGCGGGAGTGACCTAACACCACAAACTATGTGAACACGGCCTTGGGTACAACAGAAGAGATAAACAAAGATAATGAATGTGTTGAACTTAACGCACTGTGTAGGAGATCAAAAGGTAGTTTGGATTTGATGATTGCCAGGTTCTGTATGTGTACGGGTTGAAACAATAATTGGTTTAAGAAAGGGACTACCCCTTTCTTAATATATCTCTTGTGTCTGTATAAAATAGATGAAAACATTTGATACGAGGTCTTTTGTCTGCTTGAGAGACACCTGACCCTATAGGCATATGAGACTTGATGACTTATATGCATGTAGTTGAATAAATCGTTTTTGCTGAACCTACTTGCCTCTTGTTTTTGACTGTATTGACCGACTACTTTCTAGTTGCAGATTGTCTAAATTTTCTAACCTAACATTGGGGGCTCGTCCGGGATCCCAACATCTCCGATCACTCAGCGGTGCAAGCTCCAGGTGAGGTCCGTACGGGGATTGTCAGGGACAGGTCGATTATTTTGATGAGAAAAGAAAGCGGACCCCAGTCGCTGTAAAGGTGAAGGGACCCGTGCAGGACAAAAGTTATCTGGGATAACTGGACGAATCTCGGATCGAGAAGGATATTTTGGGGAGATTAGTCGCCTGGAGCAGTCCGAAGAGGAGTGGGGTGAGTGACGGGATTTCCCGAAATTGGATTATTAAAGGTTTTGTCAGAAAAGAGACTTTCAAAAACAATGGGTAGGGGAAGTAGTAAGGGCGGTTGTTGCGGTGGATGTTGTAAAAGTGTAGAGGAAATAGAATTGTCACCAAATGGTAAACGTATGGAGAATATTGTCAAAGGGACAGGCAAACCAGAACAAATGTGGAAAAAGGAGTTTGGGTTTGATGGGAGTTTAAAGCCAGAAAGTACAAAAGAACTGTTAATCAGATTGGAAATTAAATGTAAAAATGATCCTAAAAAACTGAAAAAATATCATTATGCAGAGGCACAAATATGGCATTTGCGTGCTGATGAGAATCGTAGACATGCTCATCAGGAACTAAACAAGCAGAAGGAAAAAAAAGAAGGGACATTATGGATAGGAGGGGAAGATTTGGAAACCCCCACACGGGGTCCAGAAGGACACCCAATTGATCCAAATATATTACCAGTTGATCTACCTAGTGCACCGGCACTACACCCACAACTCCCGCCACATGTAGACACCCCCCCGCCATACCTTTCAAACTCTGAGCCCATGCCTGAGGCATTGAATCACAATTATGTACCACGTCCCAGTGCCACTGATTCCCCAGGCACAGCATGGCGAAAGGAAAGATTCTTGTCAGATGCACCAAGTCCTCCTCGTTCCGACAGAATGGGGAGTGATCTGATTGCTCCTATGATACAGGTTGCATTTGGACACCTGGGGGTCCAATATGTATACCGAGCGCGGAGCATGGAAGATGTTAAACGAGTAATGGCGGTGTGTCCCCACCCTAATCAAGGGGGAAACGAATTCCGTGACTTTATGCACCAAACAATAGCAAGTTATAGATTAAACAGCTTGGAAATTGAGCAATGTTTGAGAGAAGTCCTACGCCAGGAATGGTGTCAAGTGGGGGGGGATTGGACAGCTTTAAATAACGGAGCACCGAGAGTATATGCCCTGCCGCCAGTAATAGGAAACCGTCCCCAGGATGATTATTGGGGACCATTGGACCGATTAATGGACAGAATAGCAGTGTTTTATAAAGCCCGTTGTAATTATTCAGCGATAATCGACTGTGTCCAGAGTAGAGATGAAACTTGCATGCAATATTACACCCGACTGCGTAAAGTGTTTAATTCCAATAGTGGAATTGAACCATCGCAGCCACATGAGGATAGTGGAGTATGGGCACAACAAATTAAAAACGCCTTCTTATCTGGGGCAGCACCACAAATTGCTAAATTAGTAAAACAGCATGTAATTACATGGAGTACGGGGGCACTCCAACCTGTCCTTGATCATGCAGTACACTTTGAAAGAATAATAAGAGAGGAAAAACGCCACAAAGCAGCAAAGGAAGAAGGTTCCTCCACCTTCTCTAGTCAGGATCAAGAAGCGAGACCTAAATTGCAGGGAAAAAGGAGGGGAAAAAAACGGCAGGATAAAAACAGTGCATGTTTCGTCTGTGGAAAAATAGGACACTGGGCACGGAACTGTCCCGATCGGGCGCCCAGTGCAAAAGAACGGGTAGACGACAAATGACTAAGACCAGAGGAACAGGTTACAGACCAGGGGGATGACGAGGATAGAGTTTTGGCATTAATGCAGGCGCCGGAGAGCGCGTGGATAACATTGAAAGTCAATGGTGTACCTATCTCATTTCTCTGTGATTCTGGAGCCTGTAGAACTGTTATTCGAAAACAAGATGCAGTGTTTCCTCACAGTTTAAGTAAAGATGTTATATTTACCAAGTCCGCTAGCGGGGAGTGTGCTAAGCAAGTGGTTACAGAACCATTGGAATTTATGCATGAGAGAAATGGTGATAGGGTCACCGGGCAAGTGATTTTATCAATCACTTGTCCGGTGAACCTATTAGGTAGGGACGTAATGACAAAGCTAAATTTGGGAGTAGTCCCTATGGGAGGAGATAATTGGGAAGCAATAAAGATCTCCTACCCAAAAGACAAACACTACTCGATATTTGACGAGGCTGACCAAATGGTAGTACAAGAGAGAGGAGAACCCTTTTACTTTTATGGGCTGCGTTTAAATGGTGAAACAAGTCCCAGTGCAATTATCCCTGACCTGCTAAAGTTGGCGGAAAAATGGCTAACTAAAACAGATCTCCAACAACCTGATGAAATGCATTGCACAATGTATTACTGTCACCAACCGGGCTTGGCAGAGTCGTTTGAGAAAGAATTTAAAATCGGCAGCCCAACTAGAATAACATTGGAAACATTATACTGGAATGAGTCAACTATGGGTTGTTTAGTCGGGTTACAACCCAAAGATAAACAAAATTTCAGGGAATCAGGATGTCCACATATTTCTATTGCTAGAGACCCAGGAGAGGAGTGGAGAGATGTGGGGAGACTTGTAACCAGAGGGAGACACTTATTAGATTGGAAACAAACCGAGATTCCAGGGGTTTGGCATTCCAGGACGGGGCAATTGAACTCGAAACGACTGAACTGGGTAGTGCATTGTACACGGGAACGGTTTATGAGGGGACCTCCGTTGAAACCATGACTATTGGCATTTACTGATGAACAAGAGAGGCTGTTACATGAAATACCAGACAGTCTATGGTCTCAAGGGCCGGCTGACGTTGGCTTAATAAAGGGAGTGGAACCGATTAAAATAACACCGAAAGGGACTTATAGACCATATCAGAGACAATATCCCATGAAACCAGAGGCACTTGAGGGAATTAAACCCATAATTAAGGAGCTATTAAATAAAGGAGTAATAGTACCATGCCCTGAGTCACCGTGTAACACCCCACTATTTCCTGTAAAAAAGGTGGCCCCCTCCGTTGGATGGCGGCTAGTTCAAGATCTGCAAGCCGTGAATAAAGCAGTAATAGCAAGAACCCCAGTAGTGCCTGATCCGAGTACTTTACTGAATGACATGCGAAGAGACGCTAGTTGGTTCTCAGTTATTGATTTGGCAAATGCTTTTTTCTCAATCCCTATTGAAAAAGGGTCACAATTTTGGTTTGCTTTTACATTCCTGGGAAGGAAATACACTTACACTCGATGTCCCCAAGGGTACGTAGAGTCCCCAGCGATATTCTCGCAATGTATGGAAAGCAATCTGGCAAAATTTGAACCCCCTAGAGGCAGTCAGCTCCTCTTGTATGTGGATGACATTATGATCTGTTCACCCAGTGAGGAGGTGTGCCTAGAAGACACACTGGCATGCCTCACGTTTTTAGAAAAGCAGGGACATAAAGTCAGCAAACATAAACTACAGATGTGCCAACAACAAGTAAAATACCTGGGCCACTCGATATCTAGCGAGGGCCGAGCACTGTTGCCAGATAGGAAGGTTGCAATTTTAAACGCTCCCAAACCCCTAACAAAGCAGCAGATGATGTCATTTCTGGGAATGAAAAATGTCTGCAGAACTTGGGTACGTCAGTATGCATCCTTGACACAGCCATTGCTAGATTTGATCTACGGTGAACCAATGCAGGCTTGCGAGAGCTTGCAGTGGACGCCGGAGGCGGAATTGGCTTTCGTAAAGATAAAACAGGTCCTCGTAAGCGCTGCAGTGCTAGCACATCCTGACCCCACTAAACCATTGACGCAAACCGTAGACGCTAAGAATGGATTTATGTCATCGGTTTTACTCCAACCGTTTGGGGGGGAAATGCGTCCGATCGCATATTACTCCACCAAACTGGATGCTGTAGCTAGGGGATTGCCTTGTTGTTTACAGGCTGTAGAGGCTGCAGCACTGGCAATTAGGGCCTCACTGCCCTTGGTTTTATACCAAGATTTAAAACTCTTGGTGCCACATGCAGTTTCTATTCTACTGTTGCAATCGAAGCACTCATTCTTATCGCCAGCGCGTCAGCTATCCTGCATGGCCACCTTGCTAACAAGCCCCAACTTAACAATTGAGCGGTGCTCCGTCCTTAACCCAGCTACACTACTGCCCACGGCTATCGATGGTTCCCCTCATAACTGTCTTGAGGAAACTTCGCGATCTGTGGCAGCGCGGCCTGGGTTACTCGATACGTGCTTACCCCATGCGGAGCTTACTCTGTTTGTGGATGGCTCCTGCAAAAAAAATATACAAGGCAAAAACCAGAGTGGGTATGCGATCTGCTCAAAGTCATTGATACTAAAAGCAGAAAAATTGCCACCAGAATACTCAGCTCAAATGGCCAAAATTTTTGCCTTAACTGAAGCATGTAAGTTGGCTAAGGGGAAATCAGCTAACATCTATACAGATTCCCAATATGCGCACTCAACGTGTCATGTGTTTGCGGGGCAATGGAGAAATAGAGGGATGGTAACATCCACAGGGAAGCCAATTGCGCATGCCTCCCTGATAGTGAATCTTATTGCCGCGCTGCAATTACCCGTAGAGCTGGCAATAATTAAATGTGCAGCGCATACAAAAACTAAGGACCCGATATCCCTGGGTAACGCACTGGCAGACAAGGCAGCGCAAGAGGCTGCGACAGGCAGCTTCATTTCACAAACCCAAGAGGGGCCTGAAATAGACCACACTCTGCTAAAAGAAATGCAGGAAGAGGCGAAACCATCGGAGATACGCACATGGGAAAGAAATAAATGCTTTAAAACAACAGAAGGATTGTGGATAGGACCGAATAACCTGCCAGTATTGCCAAGGGCACTGTTTCCCATAGCAGCGGAATTGAGCCATGGCAAATGCCATGTCTCAAAAGGAGGGATGACCTCTATGGTAAACAGTCGCTATACTACTTTCGGATTTTCTTATTATACAATTTTTTTGTAAGAAATGCCTCACATGCTTGCAGAATAATCCACAGGGAGGGATGACATGCTCACAAGGGAAAATTCCCCTCCCTTCGGAACCATTTGCCCACTGGATGATGGACTTTATCCACCTCACACCGAGCGAGGGGAAACAACATTGTTTTGTAATGATATGCCCATTTTCCGGTTGGGTGGAAACGTTCCCGACATCAAAGATAGATGCGCTCACTGTCGCTAAAGTCCTGTGTAGAGAGATTATCCCCAGGTGGGGCATCCCACAAGTTCTGTACAGTGACAATGGACCCGAGTTTAGAAATGCGGTCCTTGATCATGTGGGTCTACAGTTGGGCATAACATTAAAGAAACACTGTGCATACCATCCTCAATCGGCGGGACGTGTCGAAAGACACGATGGCACGCTAAAAAATAAACTAAAAAAAGCAATGCAGGAGACTGGGAAAGGATGGGTAGCATGCCTCCCACTGGCATTAATTAGCATGCGCATCGTTAGAGGAAGCAAACCACTGTCTGCATTTGAGATAATACAAGGAAGAGATTACAGAATTCCTCATCTTGGGGATAGTGAAAGTCAACTAAAGGAAGCCTGTTTGGCGGATTATATGAGAAACATGTTGACTAACAAAAAGACTATGTTAAATGTCCTACCCCCACAGGAGCTGGCTGAGCCGTTATTGACCCCTCAGCTATTGCCTGGAGACTGGATACTAGTTAAAGACGTGAAAAGAAAAACGTGGCATCAGCCTCAGTGGAAAGGACCATTTCAAGTACTGCTGACAACACCAACGGCAGTCAAGATTGCTGAACGGGACACTTGGGTTCATCTCACGCACTGTAAACAGGTAACAGAAGGGACCAGTCAGTAAGGGGTACCTGATGAGTGTGGAAAGTCCGGCTACAAAGGGGAGTGGGTACGATAGGTTGCACTCATCTCAACCCCGGTGAAGAAGACAAGTAACACCACAGGTAAAGAGGGAGCTGACTGGTCTCTGTCTTGATTGCGATAGTGTTAATGTCAGTAGTGGAATGCCTGGTAAACGCAGCTGGCGAGGTTAAACACATATCAGGGGAAAAAGGAAAGACCCTGAGTTTTAAGTGTAATCCTTGGCCTTGGATCGACATACAGCGCGGTGCAGCAGCACGATGGCGCGGCACCAATGTATACTACCAACATCAAAATGATGAGAAGTACCTCTGTAAAAACCCCTGTGGACCCTATGATTGGCATTTAGTGGTAGCATCCACTGATAAAAATAGGCATGCCACAGGGTCCCAGTTTAGTATATCAAAGCAATGGGGTAGTAATGGAGCTCAGGTAAAGATCACAAACCTTGCCAAGTCCAACGCGGGAATATTGCGGTGCAGTATTGAAAGACCATATGGGGACTTGTACCAAAAGATAATCATTAATGTCCTTAGTCCCCAACATTCAATAATTGCTGAAATAACTAAGGGCCCCACTTCCGAGGAGGAAGAATTGATTGAGGAATTGGCTGTGCCAGGGGAAGGGGATGACTGGACACTCACTGAAACAGATATTGGGTCCGCGGCCAGAGCCTTACGCATTGTAATGACAATCATGCATGTGCCCTGTCTATACTGCAAGCCGAGACCCTGGCAATGAAACATTGTTGGATTTGCCAACAAATGAGCTCGAGACTGCATGTTGTACCATTGACGGTAGAAAAACATTTGAACGGAACGACAAGAAACGATACTATCCCCAATGGCATGGCTCACTTGTTGATCATGGCCTATAATGCGGTCAACAACGTTAGTCACTCCATACCCACCAATTCCAGAAGCTCCCAGGACCACCAGTATAAACCCACATATCGAGTACCATTCAAGGAAGGTGAAGCATGCTTATGCACCCAGATGAACACAGGACAGTCTGTGGGATATAGTGTTTGCAGTGTTCGAATAATCGCTGATTTCACCTCTAAAAAATGCATTATTAAAAAAGCTAACATGACTTTGAGAGAGATTACCTGTAATTCAACCCTACAGGTGAGGGAGCTATGGTATGGATTTGTGGGCGAACGGCTCACTTACAGTTACCACACCTATGGACAGGTTGCTGTTACCCGGCCATTGTAACCACTGGTATTGCAGCATATCCTTTGGAAACAGAGGATGATACGCATACTAATAAGGAAATAAGTCACCGGGTAAAGCGATCTTCATCCACAGGGAACTATCATGGGTATACTACTATGGACCCATGGACCACCCAGGGAGAAATATTGGGCTGGTCATTTTGGGCCAATATAGGAGTGGGAGGGGCACTGACTAAAATAAATGGCCTGGCAGCCCAACTACATGGCCTAGCAAATGAGACGGAAGAAGCAGTCGCAGTAATTGATGGCGAAATGGGGTCAATCAGGAAGGCAGTACTACAGCACCGACTGGTCTTAGATATGTTAACAGCAGAGAGAGGGGGGGTCTGCAAAATGCTTGGTACCAGTTGTTGCTTCTACATACCAGACGGGCATGCTAACTTAACCAATGTGATCTCTCACGTGCGCTCCGCTATCCGGGAACCCGAGAGACAGGCAGATTGGTTCAGCGCATGGCTCTCCGGATGGGGATGGGGGGCATGGCTGTGGAAGCTGGGCATGTACCTACTGATAATAATCATTGCACTCATGCTGTTTTCATGTTGTATTGTGCCTTTGATTCGCAGAATGATTGTAAAAATGTTCCCAAGTAACTTAATGCTGTCACAACAAGAATGGATAACATTACTGAATGATGTATACGAGGAGGGTGACCTCCATTTGAATCAACTGGTCCTCAACTAACTACTGCAAATTGTAACTCATGATGTTTCCCCCCCAAAAAAACGCTTGTCGGATGGAGGGTTTATACTGATGTAAAACACTGTTGTATGTAAAGAAGGTTGAGCGACAAGTTTGTTAAAATATCATAAAAAGGAGGGAATGTTAGAAGAGAAAATGGTTATGATGTATTTTAAAGTAACTTGATTTATGGCAGCATGTGAGTAAAAAAGCAAGGACTTGTTTTTTACTCATAGATGATTTTAATTGCTTTGTTTAGAATAGAAGGCTTCACTAACATTTAGCAAAACCACAATCAAGATCAGATTGGGTCGAGTGTTGACATAACAATTGATGAGCAATTCCCTAACATCTAACAAAACCACAATCCTTATCAGATTGGGTCGATTGTTGATATAACATTTAATGAGCATGCCCGACCATGTTAGTGATTATCTCCTGTTGTAACTGCAACCTGGGGTGTGATTGATGAGATGAGCGGGAGTGACCTAACACCACAAACTATGTGAACACGGCCTTGGGTACAACAGAAGAGATAAACAAAGATAATGAATGTGTTGAACTTAACGCACTGTGTAGGAGATCAAAAGGTAGTTTGGATTTGATGATTGCCAGGTTCTGTATGTGTACGGGATGAAACAATAATTGGTTTAAGAAAGGGACTACCCCTTTCTTAATATATCTCTTGTGTCTGTATAAAAGAGATGAAAACATTTGATACGAGGTCTTTTGTCTGCTTGAGAGACAACTGACCCTATAGGCATATGAGACTTGATGACTTATATGCATGTAGTTGAATAAATCGTTTTTGCTGAACCTACTTGTTTTTGACTGTGTTGACTGACTACTTTCTAGTTGCAGATTGTCTAAATTTTCTAACCTAACAGTGTTCGGTAAGCTTTTCAAGGATGTCCTTCAATGTTGTGTCCTTAGGCTTAGCTGGGGTTAACACATTCCTCACTGTTTCATACACATCGGGACCCACTTCTGTCAGAATGATTGCTCTCATTCTTCCTTGTACTGCTGTATTTACACTTGTAACGTAAACTTCAGAAGCTTCAATTTCAACAATATTATTGGCAGGAAAGAACATCTCCAATCGCTCAATGTAAACAATATATGATTCCAGGCTTTCTTGATATTCACTCAATCATCCGATGTATAATATGGGAGTCATTTTTGGATTATTTTAGTATCAGTCCCACCACACGTGAAAGCAAACTTTACTGGATTTGTAGCTCTCAATCAATACGAAAAGTCATCGCACACCTCTCACCTCTCCACACTTTGTAGAGTCCTTGTCCTACAAACAGACATAGCTAGCAAATCCACTATCTCAATCTCTCGTCGACAATTTGTGATAACTCTGGGACTACAAGAATCACACACGTTCACGATCCAATGTTCATCCAAAACTCTGCAGCCCGTGTATTATCCCGCACCCGCCTCCGTGACCACATAACCCCCACCCTCGCCCGTCTCCATTGGCTCCCCGTTCTCCAGAGGATCGAGTTCAAGATCCTCATCCTCACCTTCAAGGCCTTACATGGCCTTGCCCCGCCCTATTTAACCAATTTACTTTCCCCCTACACGCCCACCCGGACCCTCCGT
The DNA here is from genome assembly GCA_035084275.1 of Hydrolagus colliei. Lineage (NCBI taxonomy): Eukaryota > Metazoa > Chordata > Chondrichthyes > Chimaeriformes > Chimaeridae > Hydrolagus > Hydrolagus colliei. The sequence continues at coordinate 779,154 of CM068744.1, read as the reverse complement.
TCAGCAGGACTTGGCCTGCTCCAAGCCCCCCGCCCGAACCACCCCACCATCGGAGGCCGGGCCTTCAGTTTCTCCGCTCCCACTCTGTGGAATTCCATCCCCCAATCCCTCCATCTCGTTTCTTCCCTTTCCTCTTTCAAGGCCGGTTTGAAGACTTTCCTCTTCGACCGTGCCTTTTGTTCCACCCCGAACTTTTTGACCTCCCCTACGTGTTTCACCCCTTCCCAAACCTCCCCTCCCAGCTCGGGTCAAACGCCTCTTGTTCAGTGCCTTGGGACGTCCTCCCGACGTGAAAGGCGCTCTATAAATGTAATTTGTTGTTGTTGTTGTTGTTGTTCTGGAAACGACTGCAGACATCATGTGGTTTATATACATTTATATACAATGGGCGCTTGATGGCGCTATCACACACTACATGGCGTCCCACCCAGCCGTTTGCAAAGATGCCATCCCCTTTTCCCAGTTCCTCCACCTCCACCGCATCCGCTCTGATGATACAACATTTCACACCAGAGCGACTGAGACGTCTGCATTTTTCCTCGACCGATGATTCCCAACAACCATGGCAGCAAAGGCAATGGTGGTAGACAAGAAACTCAAAAGTAGAAGTCAAAATTGCAAATACTTCAGCAGCAAAAGTATATTTTCCACGACAGCTAATATAAACTGGAATAAAAGATATCCTAACTGCACAAAATAAAATCATGCTAAAGATTATGAATTTGGCCTCATTAAAATGATCTGGCAATTTTCGAGGTAGAAATGCAACAACAAACATACACAAGAGAGGCATCCAATATATCCCAGAACGCAATAATAAGCTGTTTCAGACCTGACATCACATTCCAGAATAATATTGTCGGTGTAAGAAACACAATTCCTAACAGGGAAAGGTGATGCTGTCGTTAGCCAGATGGTGTACAATATACACTGTACCAGGGTAAGGATACAAACATTCAATCATTGCTGTTTTGCACCAAAATATTTCATTATATTATTGTGCATATGTGTCGCCTTCAATGCCATCATGACAACAATTGTTTTCCCCAAAACACAAGACATGTACAAAGCAAAACTAACGCAAAACGTCGTGTGGAATAGTATGATGGATGGAGCTGATGGCTGTCCAATGAACGTGAGGGAGCAAAAAAAACACAATGTTAGTGCCAATAGCAGAACAAACCTCAATTCAGAGTTGTTAGCTTTGACAATAGGAGCCTGTAAACAAAGAAAATGACTGCCACCATCATGGTAATGCAGGCTACAATTATAGCAAATACTACTATTACCATTCCTATTAGTTCTGAAAGAGACAACACCTAATGGGCTTCAGTTTGCTGGGAATGCATTGGTCGTGTTGTAAACTGGACCAATATTCCCAAAGGCATTTCACGCAGTGTATTGAATCTATGAGAAAATGAAAGAGGAGTCAAGGAAAATGCAATCCATTTCACAAACAACTCCAGTGATTGTAAAATGTTTTACGATAAAATAAGAGCTTTTGGAGATCTTGTGACCCACCTGTGATGTTGCTTATTTCTCTATCGCTGCACGGAACACAGTCAAAGCAACACATAGGTTGTCCCTTTCTGGCCACTTTCCGTGTTCCAGGGGGACATGTTTCGGAACAAGCTGCTCGTGGAATCTTCGATTAAAAACATGAGCCTTTAGTTTGATTGGATTCCTACAGATATTGTGTGAAAAATAGCTGTACCGTTGGTTTCACAATGGATTATCAATCGTTTTGGATGACGTTACCTTTCTGTGCCCACCACTCCAAACAACAATATTTTCATTTAGGATCAACTCTTGGCACAAAGCTGCAGATCCATCATAGCGTCCCACCAGCACAACATCACAGCCACCAACACTATTGGGTTGTCTGTTGACAATGTCTTACTTTGGGACAGGATCACCGTTTTCATCGAAATACACATTTTCACCATTCCTAGTTGGGAAATGTGTGTTTTTTATGCAATATAGAAGCTGAACATTTGGAGATAAAATAAAAGTAAACAATGAACATAACCTTGAATGTACTAATCATTATTTTGCTTCTTCGTCTTCTTTCACTTGAATTCCAAATGTAACCAGTACAATTCCAAAACATTTATTTTCAAGTCATCACACTACAACTTGTATTCGCCAGATCTATATAAATCGTATATTTGCTTGTCATATACCTGCACAAGTCCCACTGAATTTCCTATTATTTATATGTTTTGTATTACTCATAATTCACATACTTTATGCTGTTTTGTGAAGTCCCTGGAGCTCAGTGTTTAGAGCACTCACCTTACAAGCGTGAGAACTGTGTTCGAAACCAGGCAAGTCAGGGTGAAACCTAAACACAAATACACACACTAAACACACACACACACACACAACAAATACACACTAAACGCACGCACACACAGACACACACAATCGCACATATAGACACAATATCAATATGTTATTTCGGTGCTATATTCAAGAACATATGAATATAAGAAATAGGAGCACGAAGAGGCCACTCGGCCCATGGAGCCTGCCCTGCCATTCAATCATGGCTGATATTCTTCTCTAACTCCAGCTACCTGCCTTATCCCCATACCCCTTTATCCCTTCATAAATTAGAAATCTTTCTAACTCAGTCTTGAATATGTTCAAGGACTGAGCATCAACAGTACTTTGGGTTGAAGATTCCATACATCCACCACACTTTTATAACATTTATATTACATGATTTTCTCTTTTCTTATTAAAACCTGACTGTGTTGCAAAATTATATCACTGTGTTCAATGACATTTTACTGTAAAACGATAAACACTCCAAGTTAACTGTTTAAGTATTGAGTTCAAACTTACCACAGCTATTCTGGCACGTTGATCTATTGGCATAATAAATATTGGATCATTTCCTAACATTACCTGAAGATGGTAAGATAATATATCCCTGGAGAAGGATTAGAAAACTGGAGTAAATAAGATATTTGTAGATCTCCTCAGAGAATAAGAAAATATCAGTGGTCAGAATCATTTAACAACAAGAACAACAACATTACATTTGTACAGCGCCGTTCATGATAGGAGTACTTCCAATGGCTCTGTTTAAGAATCAGCATAAGGATTGAAATTTCAGCAATTCACTGCTGGACTATGGATCTCCTTCATTGAAATCGCCATTGACTTTGGGAGGATGAATAAAAGACCTTCACAGAGTATATGATAAGTGTAGTTACTGTGTAGTTACTGTATTTACTGTGTAAGTGAGTATTGGTTGCCATGTGTAATAATAATACACCTTGGGTAATTCCTAGCATGCTCACCTCTGAGTCACAGGGTTGAAGATGATAAATCCCACATCAGGAGTTGAACTCATGTACTGTAGTCTAAGGCAAAACTCTCAATGCATTACTGGGGGAGCCGTCCTTCACATGAGACATTAAACTGAGGTCCCATCTGCTTGGAAGTTAAAGATCCCATGGCACAATTTGAAAGGATAATTGGGAGATTGTTGGCGATGTGTAAGGCGCTATACAAATATAATTGTGTTGTTGTTGTTGCCCTGGCCAACAATCCCCCAAATAAAGTTGGCCATTCATTTCATGGTGGTTTGTGGGTAAGCGCTCTGAAATGCCGTCCGGCGTGGAGGGAGCGATATAAATCAATGCTGTTGTTGTTGTTGTTGTTGTGTGTATTGGTTGTGCTATTATTCTGTCGTGTTACCAAATACAGTCATTCCATTTCACAGTAAATCCTGTGAATACATTGAGATGACTTACATATATTGGTAAGGCATTACACCAAATGAAATAATTATTATTATTAATATTATTAATAAAGAGTAAGTAGATAATTGGGTGAAAATTTCAATATTTTACAAGAAATTCCATGTGGACGTCCAACTGACAATCTATTATGACAAATGCTCCATTTGCTTTGACTGGTTTCAATTGCAATGAGTTAAAGTCATGACAATCATTTCTATAAACTTGTGGTTATGCCATTTCCTTCCAATGTTGATGCAGGTTCAGCTTCACAGTATTCTTAAATCTGCTGTGGTGACCACCAAAGACCTTCACACAGGATCACAGAGAGATTCAGATGAAGAAGACCTTCCATCCCAGTTTAATCTCGGTAAACTAGTTTGTGACTCAGAAGTCAATTTGGGATGTTACCTCTTCACAAAATGATTGGTTGGTCAAACAGGATCTACCAGTTCTTACTCAGTGTTTGTGGAATCCTGTCCCTCAGTGGTTAGAGCACTCCCCTTATAAGCGAGAGACCTGGGTTCTATTTCAGGCAGGTGAAGCATTGGGCGAGTTTCCTTACTCCACATGCCAAATAATAATCCCACCAATGTTTTATTAATTGCTCTTTTCAATCCACAACTGTTTGTGGGACACTGACACACACAATTGGCTGGCATGTTTGGCCTAGATATGAATGTCAAGCTGCAACACCAGCCACCTCCACTCCCTTAAGCCACAGGCACTGATCGCATGTGGCTCCAATCCAACTTAACAGTCCATCAGCAGATCTGGCAGATCTTAATGCCTCCACTAAACCTTACCACTCTACCCTTGCCTCCACTAATTCATCATCCTACTCCAAAGGAAACCTGAAGTCTAACGAAAACACCAGGTTTCTCTTCTCAATCACCAACTGGCTCCTCCACCCCACCTTCTCGTGGCTCATCCTTTCCTACAACGGCAACTGTGAGGCCAAACTACATTGTATCAAAACTAAATAATATTAATATTCCTTGAATTTGACAGAGCACTTTTCACGTATTCCAGATGTCGCAAAGCGCTGCACAGAATATACTGTCAAGTGAATTGACTGTATATATTTCTGGGTGAAACTTGGCAGCCAATTGCACACAGCAGCGTCCCCACAAACAGTTGTGGGTTGAAATGACCAATGTGTTCTTTTTTTTCGGAAGGACTATTATTAGTTCTATTTTTTTTGTGTGTGTGTGTGTTTCTGTGTGTGAGTGTGTGAGTGTGTGTGTGTGTGTGTGTGTGAGTGTTTGTGTGGAGTAAGGAAACGTGCTCAAGATTTCATCCTGACTTGCATGGATTCGAAACACAGGTCACACGCTTGTAAGTTGAATACTCTGCAACAGCAAAAAAATTAGATTTATAAAGCGCATTGCATGTCGGGAGGGCGTCCCAAGGCAGTGAAACCCAATGACTGAGATGCAGGACTCTGAAAGTCAAGGGGATCTGATCAGTTGCCTCTGCCCTTGTGTCTACTATTCCCTCCCCAACTCCCCATCACACTTTGGGCCTTACCCATCCCTCCCTCTACACCTCGCCAATCCCTTCCCAATAACACTATAACCCACATTGGAAAGGCATAATTATAATGACAGATTCCTTGACAATTTGGTTGTTTTGTTTGTTTGTCAATTGGCGGTCGCTTTTCCAAAGGTATCAATACCTTAAAAAACCCAATAATATCTGGGTATTCAATCTATGACTGGGACAGCACTGTGTGCAATTGGCTGTGACAGTTTTTACACAAAACATGTAATGAATTTACATGACAATATATTCTGTGAAGCGCTTTTAGGCGTCCCACGGTGTGATTAGGTACTATATCAAATGGAAGGATTACTATTATTATTTGAGGCAAACACAATTTAGGATCTACAATTCAAGCAATTAATATCCAGGAATAAATACAAAACAACCATATTACAATTCTCAAGGAATACTTGCTAAAATAATTGAAAATAAAAACTGTAATTGGAATGAAATACTTTATTCATGAAAAAAGCACCATTTGTTTAGATTCTTTTTGGGCTGTTAAATATTGGATGTGATGAATAATACGAGGAATTAATTGTAGCACAAGTAGGAAATAATCATTGTAGAATATCTCTGCTGAATTAAAGTCTGTCTATTGTGTATATAATGCATACAGAAGAATAATATTGTTTGTGCTTGGCAATAGGACAATTAGATCTCAAGTCGGTCAAAATCTGTAGCTGCAAATTGTTTAGAAAATTAAATTGTATGTCTAGTTAAATGAATATATTCCATTGGAAACATGCAGTATAAAAATCTGCTATAAAAACAAATTGGAGCTGACTTGATCTTCTCCAAAGGGCTAAGCAGCTATAATTGACGATTCCCTTGATATAAATGTTCTGTTATTGTTTCCATCAAAGACACCTGTACTTTTAATAATACTTTCTAATTTTAGTATTAATTTTTTTATTAGCTCAGAATTGCTCAACACATTAATTTCGGGAACATTCGCAGGATAGGGAATTGAAGTGGATCAAAACAATACACTGTAGAACTAAATAGATACATTTCTGGGAATGGAAGTGAAAGACAAATAAGCCAATACTCCTTAAAATTGAGACAATACATGGACGGGATAGGGAATTGTAATCAATAATGATAATCCTTGCATTTGATATAGCACTTTTCACGTCTTCTAGACTGCGTTCTAGACTTCTAGGGTCTTCAGTTTCTCCGCTCCCACCTTATGGAATGCCATCCCTCAATCCCTCCGTTTCGCCTCTTCCCTTTCCTCTTTCAAGGCCGGTTTGAAGACTTTCCTCTTCGATCGTGCCTTTTGTTCCACCCCGAACTCTTTTACCTCCCCTTCGTGTTTCACCCCTTCCCAAACACTCCCCTCCCAGCTCGGGTCAAACGCCTCTTGTTCAGCGCCTTGGGACGTCCTCCCGACGTGAAAGGCGCTCTATAAATGTAAATTGTTGTTGTTGTTGTTGTTGTGTCTCAATGGCCTTTATTAACACTAATGTATTATTAATTCAGTGGATTTATAATTAACTGACTCATGATACAACTGTTAAGGTGCTGCACTCAAGGTGGTGAACATTTATTGAAAGTCTCCAACTAGGTATAAATGAGAAGCAAGAATGTTTTAAATTTGCAAGCAAGTGAAATATAATGATAAGCTAGCAACTTTATTGTGTATTAACAGTGTCAGAAAGCACCTTACAATCAGTAAAAGTTACTCAAACATTGATATAACCGTTAGACAAAAATTTGGGATACAGTGAACGGAAAACAGCCACCTCATCCAAATAATATAGAAGTCAACTAAATATCTGCTTTTATTAGCAAAATCTGGTCACTGTTTCTTGGAAGCCACTTTACCCATCATATGCTTTTTAGTATTTTCTTCTTTTTTCAGCAGGACAATATAACATTTAGGGGCAAAAATACAGGCCAGTAGCCCAAAGCTTGATGCTAAAATGGCAAATATTTCTACAGCCACAGTGTATTTTCCAGGAGAGCTTACATAAGCTGGAATGAAAGTTATCCAAACAGCACAGAAGATAAGCATGCTGAAAGTGATGTGCTTCGCTTCATTGAAGTTGTCTGGAAGTCGGCGAGCTAGAAAAGCAACGCCAAAGCAAACACAAGACAACAGTCCAATGTAACCAAGCACACAGTAAAAGGCCACTGCAGATCCCACATGGCATTCAAACACAATTCTCTCAGTAAAATATTCACTGTTTTTCAGAGGATAAGGAGGTGACAAACTAAGCCAAACAGTACATATTAAGCATTGTATCAGGGTAAGGATGAAAACACTCAGGCGTTGTTGTGTTGGACCAAACCATTTCATCATGTTGTTACTGGGAAGTGTTGCATTAAATGCCATCACCACAACTATTGTTTTTCCCAAAACACAGGAAATACACAGAACAAAAGTGATACCAAAGGCCATGTGACGCAACCTACAGGACCAGACTGAAGGCTCTCCAATGAATGTAACTGAGCAAAGAAAACACAAAGCTAACGCGACAAGCAGCAGAAAGCTTAACTCTGAGTTATTAGCTTTAACAATAGGAGTGTCTCTGTGAACATAGAACGCTGTGAATACACTTATAGTCAAGCAGACTCCAAGCAATGCAAGTGTGACTAGAACAATCCCTAATGTCTCCTCGAAGGAGAGGAATTCAATTTCCTTCAGTAGGCAGTGATCTCGTTTATCATTGGACCGGTATTCCAAAGGACATGTCAGGCACACGGTGGAATCTGAGCAAAGAAAGTAAATTGTGATTGATAAAACCTCAATTGAAATCTGTTCAATAAATGTTTGAGAATTTAGGACAGAATTGATAGCTGTGTTTATTCTTACCAGTGATGTTACTAATTTCACCATCAGCACATTCTATACAATCAAAGCAACACTTTGGTTGTCCTCTTCTTGCTGCCTTCCTTGTCCCAGGGAGACAACTGTCAGAGCAAATTGCCCGTGGGACCTAGTTATAGGGAAAGGCAGATATCAGGTGTTGATAATATACAATAATTATTTTGCTGAAGTCAGGTGCCCTGTACCATATTGGTTAGTGGACTGCCGTGCTTTGCCCACAAACTATTCATTAGTTCACTTGATAGTATATTATATGAATTGCTTTGAGACATCTGAATCCTGTAGCTCAGTGGTGTGGAGTCATGTGGATCAGTGATTAGAGCACTCGCCTTACAAGCGAGAGACCTGGGTTCAATTCCAGGCAGGGCAAATCTTTGGGCAAATTTCCATATGCCATACGCCTAATAATAATCCCTCAAAAACAAAAAACTGCAATAAATTGGTGATTTGAATCTATGATTGTTTATATGACACTGCTGTGTGCAATTGGCTGCTGTGCTTCTCCCACAAATATACAGTCAATTCACTTTACATTACATTTTGTGAAGTGCTTTGACACACAGTCTAGAAAATGTGAAAAGCGTTGTATCAAATTCAAGGATTATTCTTATTATTATAGAAAACATGATAAGGAGCTATATCAAATTAAGAATTATTAATATAATTAAGTGATTCTTCAGTTCCATGTAATTAATTTATCCCACAATTCATGCTGAGTTGCAAGAGCATTTGCATTGTGATTGCTGCTCAACTCTTTTCACATCTGAAGCCCAAGTGCACAGCAAACGTTCCTACCATAATCCGACCTCCGCTCCATACAATCGTCTCTTCCCTTAATTTAAACTCTTCCCCTATTGGAGCAGATCCATCATAGTGACCGACAGTGACTGTCTCAGTGCCGCCCAGGTCACTTGGCTGCCAGTTTACAATGTCGTACGTTGCCACTGGATCCCCGTTTTCATCGAAATGAACATTGTCTCCAATCTTTGTGCTGAAATTGACCTTTTTCATGTAATGTAAAACCTATTTTGGAATAAAGTGTGAGAAGTGGAAATCATCTTTATTATTTCACACAATCATTTCAACGCTTAACAGGTTGCCATATGCGGATCCATAATGTGCGAAGCATTACAAGGCTCCCATGTTACAGACAGGTTCCAATCTCATTCTTAATACTGTATATGAAAACCTCTATTTATGACGGGGTTGCGTTCCTGAAAAACGGTACTCAGATTGAAAGGTCCTATTTTGAAAGGCAGTTTCCCATACGGTCCCATTATATCAGCTGAAATGCGTTCTTTTCACAAAAGTTTCGGACATTCAACCCACTAAAAATCACACAAAACACATAAAATAACACAAAAATAACACACATAGCCAAGTAGGGGTACTTGGGGTAACTGTACAGTATTGTACTTTAATACTGGCAAACTTTAATACAGTCCAATGTTTTGCTAATCTGCATGCAGCTGTAGCTGTAACACCTTGAACTTTCCAGTACATTGCCCTTATTCTGTTTTACAACAGTCCTTGTCTATCTAGTTAGCCCTTAAGCCCTCCCGACATCCGTACCTTGTTTTTTTACCAGACTCAATGCGCTTGATCAGTTCCAATTTAATATTTGAAGTGATGACTTTGCGGTGTCTCTTGCCGCTAGCAGTATTATCGCTGCTCATATCTCTTACTGCTCTCTTTTCCGACATGGTAGAAATGTGGTAGAGGCTGTGAATCTCTCGAAGTTGCTCGGGAATGTTCGGAAATGACCGTAATACTGACGTGACCTGGTGTCGCTTCAAAAACAGCTGGCTTTTAAACAATGACATAGTGATTGGCAATTTCAAACGCTTTACACTATATAAGGTGAAAGCATGATTTTTTGGTGAATACAATATGGACTGTGCGTATGGACAAAAACACACGCAAAATGATACCATGATATTCAAAATATGTACTGCGAATGTGCAAACAAGAGTTTTGTTCATTACAACTAAATCCAATATTCTATATCGATAAAATGATGTAAAACAATTACGTTCATTCAATAAAAATGTCATAAATAGAAGCGTCTTTAATCGAGGCTTACATGTAATAAGTAATCCTTTTGTTTGATATTGCGCTTTTCATGTCTTCTAGATCTTCCAAAGCACTTTACAGAATATACTGTAAAGCGAATGTGCAAATATTTGTGGGCGACACGTGGCAGCCGATTGCGTACAGCAGCATCCCCACAAACAGTGCTGTGCAGGTAATTGGCAATTGTCATGAGTACCACTGAGACAATGAAGGAATTATCAGAATCCATCCAGTACTATTCCATTACACCCTTTTTTTCATGTCAGTTGCACTTTTGTAGATGTTGGGTGAGAAAAAGATTGAGGAGTCAATAATGTACATCCAGCTGAATTGTGTGAAATCACCAATTATTGAAGAGCACATTTAAGTAAATGTACTTCAAAAAAATATGGATGGCTATGATATGAGGATACAATCAACAGCAAAATAGGAAAACTCAAACAATGGCAGACAAATCCGTGAAAACAAGGTAATTCATATAAACATTGAACGACGGATCACCAGAAGATTTCAGATAAAGAAGGCACTTGATGACCCCAGATTCCATTCTTCCAAAGCACTCACAACAACAACATCTTTGATTTATATGGCGCCCTCCGCGCTGGACTGCATCTCAGAGAGCTTGCTCTGACTGTAGTGTTTTACCCTATGGACTGCAACAATGGGTTGCAGCTTTCTACAGTAAAATCCCTTTATCCGGCACCCACGGGAACTGGCCAATATTGGTTAAAGCGTGTCCCGGATATACGGCCGAAAACACAATAAAAGTTTTTGAAGAAATGCATTTTTCCTGATAAATTCCGGTTAAACGAATGCAGACATTTTGAGGTGCCGATTATGGTTACGGTTGATTGGATGCCGGATAAATGGGACTTTATTGTATTCATAAAGCCGCGACCATATTTGACACTCCAACACTGTTGAATCATTTGACTTTTAATTGACAAAGTATATGAAGAACTTCTTACTTGCCATGGTTGAAAGTTTGAAATATTCGCACAGCTTTCATTGGGAAATGGACCTTTGCCACTTTCACATGACAGCATGTCATGAAGAGCATGAGCTATGGCGTAGGTTGCTGTATAGACATTGTAGGTGACACGGTACTGAGACACATCAGTATATGGATTATTGACAGTCTGTAAATCCTCTCGTCCTGTACATTCCTTCATTCCATCTACTTTGTGCTCCTCGTTACTCAGTGTACAATTGAAGACCAATTCCCAAAACTCTTCCATTAAGCGGTTTCCTGGGAATGCAGATGGATGAACTTGCAGCAGAAACTCTCTCAACCCTGGAATATGTACTTTGCGAATCGCAATTCCAATTGTCCCGGAGAGGAATTGTCTGCTTTCCTCTGGGGGTAGGAGTGTTGTGGTGACCCACCCCTCACTTCCTATCCATTGAATACCTGTTACATTTTGTCGCACAATTTCTTTCAATAGAATAGTCATATCAGACTGACCAACAAATGCTACAATAACTTTTGTGGTGGATTTCTTAATCAATTCTATAGATTTAAGCAAAACTTCCCGTGAGTATGTTACATGGAAAGTCTCAGAGAACGCAATACAAACACCCAGTTGCTGCACAGCTTGTGTGAAGGCTTGCATTCCAAATTTACCGTAGTCATCGTCTCTTCTAATGGTTCCAATCCACGTCCAACCAAAGTGTTTCACCAGTTGGGCCAAGGCTCTGACCTGATAGTAGTCACTTGATATAGTTCTAAAAAATGATGGATATTCCTTCCTGTTGCTCAGACATTCACACGTAGCAAAGTAACTTACCTATAGATTTTAGAGTAAAGAGAAACTAGAATTAAGATGATTTAATGTCATAGCTGCAACGTATATGTACATCTTCATGATTTTGTTTGTCTCATAAAACATGTAATTTCATAAATACAGTAGAAAGCTATCTATATCTAACTGTCCATTACATTTATAGTAAAATCATTAAAACACATTTTACGGAACAATTATTTTAATACAATAATTTAATTTAAGCAATGTCGGATATTAGATATTTTGTGCCCAAGTTTGCATATAAATGCACAGCTCTGACCTGAAGTATCTCACCATTGGGATCCTGAAAGGTCTGATCAAAGTTGCTATTGCTGATGATTGTGAGGAGGTGGTGTCACCCACAATAGCAGAGACCACAGGGGCTCGTTTGCAGGTGAAATCTGAAGATGTTTCTTCAAGTCTGTTCAAAAATTCAAAGGTTGTTTTTATGGATACAGCGGGCATCCCACAGGATTCAGAAACCCAGTAGCCCAGAGTAATGCCGGGGAGCAGTCTGGGGTCCTTGTTTATTTCCTCTATTGCAAAGATCATCGCCATCGCAAACCGGAACTGTCGGAATTCAAATCTGTGAGGAATCAAAGTATTAATTATCAACCACATAGTTCACAGTCATAGCATCACCAGTAATGCAATAAATACTAACATTTCAATTTTTTTTCCTTATGGTTTGGGAAAAATACAGAATTATAACTTTTACACATAGATTGACACTTATTACTGTAGTTTACAAACTGTTTTATATCACAAATACAATCACAAAATTACATCTAAGCCATTGGAAGAATTAGGTTTCCGAAATATCCTTTACTCTGTGGAATTACAAGCTTTGTCTGTTTCACGAAAACTTCAATTAACTTTCTTATCAACAAATACAGAGACCTTTCCAAACTGAATGCCAGTAAATTTATTTTTAATTTGCAAACTGTGACTCGCACAAGCTAGATTTCTCTCTAAAGACTGCTAATAGAATGCAAATCTAGGAACAGAACTGAAACAAAGGAGAATCTGTGGAAGTGATAATCACAAAACACTACCATAACAAATTGTTACCTAATTTTATTGGGCTACAATCTGAGTGGAATTCAATCATCTAACAATGTCCCACAGCAGATTGATCCCGTTATGTACATGTAAATGTGGGCCAATGTTTAGGGAACCATCCTGGAGATCTCAGGCAAATGAAGTCGACAGTTTGGAAATCCAGTTTCATACAGTAACAAATATTACCACAACAACAACAATAAAATCACACTTGTAAAGCGCCTTTCACGTCAGGAGGACGTCCCAAGGCGCTGATATATTGCTCCATTCATATTTTAGATTGTGAATTTAACCAGAGATTAATTATAATTTTAACTTGTTCATCTCACTTGTGCAAAGGCTAGAGACAGAAATTCCAATATATATGCAGACATCCCTAAAATAGCATCAAAATCAATCAATTGGTTATCATACTATCTTATATGTCAGCCAACTAACTATAATTATATTGCGATGTTTGGAGTTGTCTGTAGATGTCTTATGTTGAAGCAGTATTGAATACAATATCTAACAGTATGTGTGTAAAAGTTTACCAACTTTGTACACTTTACCGCTCTCGGTTGGGTCTTAAAATGTAGTTCCTGATCCTTCACATTATCATGAATACTGAAGACTCCGCCAAGAACAATATCTCCATCTTTAGACAAACTGAGCATATCAAATATTCCCCAGCGTTTGCAGCTTGTTTGTTGTTCGAGCCAAACAGGGACAAGAGTAGACATAAACAGTACACAATACGTGGTGTAATGCATCGCTTAATGTGTGCCAGTCAGTGCCTCAATGTATTCCTAATTGCTCATATATATATTGTTTCCTCCCATCGAGAATGATGTCAATCTGTTTTAATTAGAACCCGTGGAGATCTTGAATTAGTTAGGGATATTTCCCAGGTGGAACAAATTGCCAGTTTAATCCATCAAAATCCATTTAAAAAACATTACCAAATTAATCCATGAAAATCATCCTCCAGGTGATTCAACCGATTATAAAGTGAAATGCTTTAATAATATCGTCATATGATCATAAGGTATCTCTTTAGTTGTTCCACTAAAATGACAACAGCAAAGATTAACTTGGATTTTGTAGTGTTAAGGACACAATTGACATTATTTTTCAATATCGTAACTTAATATCTTATAATATCTTAACTAAGCCACAAGAACCATTGTCAGGTTTCAGTTTGACTCAGTTGACAGCATTCTAGCCTATAAATCAGAAACACTATATACATGCTAGTTGTTGTTGTTATTAACCCTCTCTGATTAAACCACAGCCAAGTGTTTCTTAACATTAACCCTTGTTATGGTTTCTTCCTGTTTGCCGACCACAGACTTGAGACAAACTGGACATGTTTCTCTTTCCCTTTCGTTAAACTGTTTACAGTAAAAGCCCATTTATTAGTGACCAGATCAGCCATAACTTCCGTATAACCAGCATAGATTTGTTTTTTTTTCGCATTCGATAAACCGGAATTTGGTGTTTTGTGTTGCGTCCGTATTTTGGATTGCTGCGAGTAGGTTCCTGACAGTGGCGCTAGCTCAGAATGCAGTCGGTACTGTAAAGCAATACACTCTCCGGAGTTTACTCTTTGAGAGAGGCAGAGGATGAGTTGATTAATTTAGATTTAATTTAGCTACAAAATAGAGTGCAGTATTTCGACTTACAGAGTGCAGTGTGTTGCACAGACACACACATCGTAAGGCTTTTTGGAAAGAAATTTATTTCAACTGGGCGGTCACCACTCACTCTCTGCTCTCTCATTAACACAAGTTTTCCTTTCTTCTGCCCCCAATGAGAACAGTGTCATTCAGACGGGTAACTTTTGCACTAGTTTAAAGATCTCTCTGAACTGCCTGGTCGCTGTGTGTAAAATGTTTTGAATTAATATTCCTATATTATGTTATCATACAAATGATTATTTAGTCCCTTATTAATATGCTATGTTTGAAAAAATAATTTAATAAAAATTTTGTAATAATTTATTATGTTAGGTTTTCTGCCGAATATCCGCTATCCCCTTTAACCAGCACTGGCCAGGTCCCGAGGGTGCCACATAAACGGGCTTCCACTGTATATTGTTCACACTATTGTTCCAATTTTTTTTCTATTCTCTCTTAAATCTACGCATCTCCCTTTCTGTTTATTCCCCTTGCCTGCTGTATAACTAATGCTGATTTTATCATACGACTTAGTCAACTTTTCAATGTTATCTTTCATCTTGTATCTGTTTCACATAAAATTCTTGTCCATTGGTTTTGACCTCCAGACTCGAGAAGGTTTGACTGTGAAGCATTGGGTATGAAATACCAACCTCGTGGCTCTGAGGCGCTAGTCTGCATGGAGGGCACTGTGTTAGTGCACGTTGGGATTCCTAACTTTAGAAGGTTGAGGGGTAATCCGATAGAGATTTTAAAAATAACATGGAGTGTCGATAGGGTAGATACAGCCAATCTATTTCGTCTTATAGCGGATTCCAGAATAAGGGGGGCATCATCTTAAAATGAGAGCCAACATATTTAGGAGCAAAATCGGGATGCATTTTCCATCCACAGGTTAGTGGAAATCTAAAATTTCCACTATCTATCTCGCAGCAAAAGGCTGCGGATGCTAGATCTATTCACGTTTTCAGACTGAGGTGGAAAGATATTTGTTAGATCAGGGTATTAAGGGTTGTGTGGTTAGGACAGTTAAATGGAGTTGTGGTACAGATTAACCATGATCTTCTAGAATGACAGAACAGGCTCGAGGGGTTGAATGGCCTACCCCTGTTTCTATGATTCCATGTTTCTATGATTAAAAAAATAATAAATTGGTCTCCAGTCCTTGACTGTTGGAGGCACACTGCAGTGCACAATTGGCTGCCAAATGTTGCCCACAAATTTGCAGTCAAATCAGTTTACAGTCTAGTCTGAAGCCCAATGAGATGTCCAGAAGACGTGAAAAGCTCTCTATGAAATGCAAGGATTATTATTATTAATTTCCCAAGAAGGACACATCCTACTGACAAAATTCTAGAAAAGGCAACGTGAATATGTACAATTTACACAAATAGTGATGTATTTATTGTTATTACACAGTCACTTATTACAGTAATTGTTTTTACACAGTCACCAAATGCAGTAACACAAACATTTCACTCTGAAGCAAGAAATCAAAACAATACACAAACGTACATTAAATACATTTACAATTTCACAGCTTTTTTGAAGAAAACGTATAAGATGAAAACTCAATTCCTAGTTGTTACCTTTGACAATTGGAGTTGCCTGTAAACAAATAAAAGGACTGCCACCAACATGGTCATGCCGGCTCCAACTATAGCAAATACTACTATTACCATTCCTATTATTTCTGAATGAGACAGGAATTCTCTTTGTTTGGGAATGCATTGGTTGTGTTGTAAACATGACCAATATTCCCAAAGGCATTTCACGCAGTTTATTCAATATACGAGAAAATGAAAGATGAGTCAAGGAAAATGCAATACATTTCAGAGACAACTCCAGTGATTATAAAACGTTTTACGGTAAAATAAGAGCTTTTGGATATCTTGTGACACACCTGCGTTGTTGGTTATTTCTCCATCGTTGCACGGAATGCAGTCAAAGCAACACATAGGTTGTCCCTTTCTGGCCACTTTCCGTGTTCCAGGGGGACATGTTTCGGAACAAGCTGCTCGTGGAATCTTGGTTTAAAAACAAGAGCCTTTAGTTTGATTAGAATCCAACAGATATTGCGTGAAAAAGAGCTGTACCTTTGGTTTCACAATGGATAATCAATCGTTTTGGATGACGTTACCTTTCTGTGTCCAACACTCCAAACAATAATATTTTCAAGTAGGATCAACACTTGGCCCAAAGCTGCAGATCCATCATAGCGTCCCACCAGCACAACATCACAGCCACCAACACTATTGGGTTGTCTGTTGACTGTGTCGTACTTTGGGACCGGATCACCGCATTCATCGAATTATACATTTCCACCATTCCTAGTTGTGAAATGTGTGCTTTTTATGCAATGTATAAGCTGCACATTTGGAGATAAAATAAAAGTAAATAATGAACATAACCTTGAATGTACTAATCATTATTTTATTTCTTCATATTCTTTCGCTTGAATTCCAAATGTAACCAGTACAATTCCAATACCTTTAGTTTCAACTCATCACTCTACAACTCTTATACGCCTGATGTATCTAAGTCGTGTATTTGCCTGTAATACACCTGCACATGTCCCTTTGAAATTCCTACTAGTTAAATGATTTGTATTACTCATACTTCAAACACTTGATGCTGTTTTGTGAAGTTCCTGTAGCTCAGTGGTTAGAGCACTCGCCTTACAAGTGTGAGACCTGTGTTCAAGTCCAGGCAAGTCAGGGTGAAACATAAACACACACACACGAAAGGCACAAACACACACACAATGCACACCCACTAAATGCACCCATAGACACATTATCAATGTGTTATTTCGGTGAGATATTCAAGAACATATGAGTGTAAGAAATAGTAGCAGGAGTAGGCCTTTCGGCCCATCGAGCCTGCCCCGCCATTCAATCATGGCTGATATTCTTCTCTAACTCCAGCTATCTGCCTTATCCCCATACCCCTCAATCCCTTTATAAATTAGTAAACTATCTAACACAGTCTTGAATATGTTCAAGCACTGAGCATCAACAGCCCTCTGGGGGTAAATAATTCCATACATCCAGAATCCTCATACAACTTTTATATTACATTATTTTCTCTTTTCGTATTAAAACATGACTGTGTTGCAAAATTCTATTACTGTGTCCAATGACATTTTACTGTACAATAACCAACACTCCAAATTAACTGTTTAATTATTGAGTTCAAACTTACCACAGGAATTCTGTCACGTTGAGTTTTTTGCATAATAAATATTGGATAATTTCCTAACATTCCCTGAAAATGGTAAAATAATATGTCCCCGGAGAATGATAGAATGCTAGAGTAAACAAGATTGTTGATAGAATTCCTCAGAGAATAAGAACATATCAGTGGGCAGAATCATTTAACATCAACAATAACAACAAAATTACATTTGTGTAGCGCCTTTCACGTCAGGAGGACGTCCCAAGGCACTGTTCAAGAATCAGCATAAGGATTAACAGTTCAGCCATTCACTGCTGGGCTATGGAGCTCCTTCATTGTGTATTGAACATCACTCATGTGAAGTTTCACGCCCTGATTATGCAATCCTGTGACAATTAAGAAATGTTACAATATCACTTATTACTCCCCTGTAAGTCTACAAAGGAAGACTTGATATAGGATGTAAATTGTTTAACTCATTAGAAGTAAATTAGATTTTAAGAAATAATTCAGCCGCAAATCGAATAAGGGTTCCGTAAGATGATCAATTCTCACTATAAAATTAGGTAAGGATGTGTTTCCGAGGTATATTCAGCCACTAAATAAACAATATACAGTACAATCCTTGCATTTGAAATAGCCATTGACTTCGGGAGGATGAATAAAAGACCTTGATAGAGTAAATGATAAAGTGTAGTTACTGTGTATTTAATATGTAAGTGAATATTGGTTACCATGTGTAATAATAATACAACTTGGGTAATTACTAGCACGCTCACCTCTGAGTCACAAGGTTGTAGAAGTAAATCCCACGTCAGGAGTTGAACTCATATACTGTACTCTAAGACAATACTTTCAATGCATTGTTAGGGGAGCCGTCCTTCAGTTGAGATATTAAACTGAGGTCCCATCTGCCTGTTCAAGTGGATGTTAAGGATCCCATGGCGCTATTCGAAAGCATAATTGGGTGATTGATAGCGATGTGTAAGGCGTTAAAGAAATATAATTTTGTTGTTGTTGCCCTGGCCAACAATCCCCCAAATAAAATTGGCCATTGAATTCATGGCGGTTTGTAGGTAAGCGCTTTGAGATGCCGTCTGGCGTGGAGGGCGCTATATATATCTATCTTGTTGTTGTGTGTATTGCCGGTGTAATTATGCTGCCGTGTTACCAAATACACGGTCATTCCATTTCACAGTAAATCCTGTGAATTCTTTGAGATGTCTTTCTGATGTTATAAGGCATTATATCAAATGAAAGGATTATTATTATTATTAAAAATGAGCAAATAGATAATTGGGTGAAAAAGTCAATATTTCACAAGAAATTCCATGTGGAAGTCCAAGTGATAATCCGTTATGACGAATGGTCCATTTGCTTTGACTGGTTGTATTTGCAATGAGTTAAAGTCATGACAGTCATTTCTATTGACTTGTGGTTATACCATTTCAATTCCAATGTTGATGCAGGTTCAGCTTCACAGTATTCTTTAATCTGCTGTGGTGACCACCAAAGACCTTCACACAGGATCACAGAGAGATTCAGGTGAAGAAGAACTTTCATCCCTTTTTAATCTCAATATATTAGTTTGTGACTCGAAAGTCAATTTGGGATGTTACCTCTTCACAAAATGATTGGTTGGGCAAATAGAATCTAGAACTTCTTACTCAGTGCTTGTGTAATCTTGTCAATCAATGGTTAGAGAACTCTCCTTCTCAGCGAGAGACCTTGGTTCAATGTCAGGCAGGGTGAAACGTTGGGCAAGTTTCCTTACTCCACATGCCTAATAATAATACCACCAATTTATGTTTTAATTGCTCATTTCAATCCACAACTGTTTGTGGGACACTGATGCACGCAATTGGCTGCCATGTTTGGCCTAGTAACGAATGTCAACCAGGAACATCAGCCACCTCCACTCCCTTAAGGCCCAGGCACTGGAGGTATGTGACTGAAATCCAATTGATAGCGACTAATAGTTTACTAATTACTGGATAGTGCTGATATGACTGAGCGTAAACTGCAAGCAGAAGTGAGTAACAGCAGTGTTGAGTGCAAAGATTCAATCAGGCCATGATCACACGCTCAAATACTGAAGGTTCATGTGAACATCATGTGAATGTCGTAAGACTAGGGTCCGTCGATCAGGAAATGTTCCGATTTAGAGACGGCCTCATATCGAGATATACCGATATATCGATATTTTGGGGGTTCGTCCTGTGCATGCGCTCGTGTCGCCTCGCCCTCTCCCCCCCCCCCCCCCCCCCCCACCACAACTGGTCACTCTCTCTTCCCTCCCTCACACTCCCCGGTCTCTCTCACTACCTCCCTCCCACCCCACACCCCGTCTCTCAGTCTCTACCTACGCCCCCCCACCCCCCCAGTCTCTCTCTCTCCCTAAACCACTCCACCACAGGTTTCTCTCTTCCTCACCCCCACCTAACCCCAGTCTCTCTCTCTCTCTCTCTCTCTCCCTCCCACCCACCCCTCCGGTAACTCTCTCTACATCCTTCCATCCTCCACCCCAACACCCCGGTCTCTCCCTCTGCTTCCACTCCCCCACTTCCCTTCCCCGGTCTATCTCTTTCCCTCCCCCCACCCGGCCTCTCTCTCCCTCTTCCCCCCCCACCACCTCCGCCCCCGGTCTCCCTCTCTCCATCCCTCCACCACCACATGGCTTCTCTCTCCCTCCCCCACCCCCTACTCCGGTCTCTCTCACTCCCCAACCCCCGTCTCTCTCTCTCCTTCCCCCCCACACCAAGGTTTCTCTCCCCTTAACGCCCCCCGTCTCTCTCCCCTCACCCCTTGCATACCTGTATATTGTATTCGAGGACTATGAATACAGTATGGCGGCTTGCACCTCGGTCTGTGAATTGTGTACAGAGATGAGCAATCTGGGTCTTGTATTTCAGTGCGTGCGCATTCCGAATTTTTTCAGGATATCGGTTTCCCTATATATCGATATTTTTTGAAAGTTTATATCGTCGTATCGATATATAAATTGTATTGGAAAAAACATTATATAGATATGTCGCCGGACCCTGCGTGGGACTTATAGTTAGTTCCAATCAGGCAAAAAAAACAACCTATCCACAACACAGTCATGGTCAGCAACCTTGAGCAAAAGGGAGAGAAACAAAACATCAGGTGCACATTGTGGTTGGTCGACCTCACTATAGCTACGCCCCTTTTCTTTGTTAGTGTAGAATCACTTAGAGCAACACAAAGAAACTGCTTTGAAACTTTTCGCCTGTACTTTTGAACACGTGCTGAATAAACTTTGAAAAACCACTTCTCGGACTTCAATCTTTATTGAAGAAATACATGATCTAACACCAACTTAACAGTCCAGCAGCAGATCTGGCCGATCTTAGTGCCTCCACTAAATCTTACCACTCCGCCCTTGCCTCCACTAAATCGTCATCCTACTCCTAGTCAATCCCGAATGCCAATGAAAACACCAGGTTTCTCTTCTGAATCACCAAATGGCTCCTTCACCCCACCTTCTTGTGAATCATCCATCCTCTCCTACAACGCCAACTGTGAGGCCAATCCACACTGTATCAAAACTAAATAATAATAGTCATCATAATCCTTGCATTTGATACAGCGCTTTTCACGTTTTCCAGACGTCTCAAAGCGCTTCACAGAACATACTGTAAAGTGAATTGACTGTATATTTGTTGGCGAAATGCAGCAGCTCACTGCGCACAGCAGCGTCCCTACAAACAGTCGTGTCAAATAAGCGAGTGTGTGTGTGTGTGTGCGTGCGTCTGTCTGTCTGTCTGTCTGTCTGTCTGTCTGTCTGTCTGTCTGTGTGTGTGTGTGTGTGTGTGGAATAAGGAAACTTGCTCAAGGGCAAAACCTTGGATAAGTTTCCTTACTCCACATGCCTTTGTTTACCAAGCAGTAAATAGGAATATGTTTGTTTGTCAATTGGCGATCACTTTTCCAAAGGTAACAATACCTTAAAAAAACTTTAAAATCTGGTCACTCAACCTATTACTGGGGCAGCACTGTGTGCAATTGGCTGTGCAGTTTTTCCACAAAACATGCAATCAATTTACTTTACAATATATCCTGTGAAGCGGTTTTAGGCGTCTCACGATGTAATAAGGTACTATATCAAATGGAAGGATTATTATCATCATTATCATTATTATTATTATTAATTGTATTATTATTATTCGTGGCAAACACAATTTAGGAACAACAATTCAAACGATTAATATTCAATAGTAAATACAAACCAACCAAATTACAATTCTAAAGCAATGCTTGCTAAAATAATTGAAAATAAAATATCTAATTGGAATTAAATACTGTATTCGTGAAAAAAGTACCACTTATTAAGTTTCTTAGTTGGCAGTTAAATGTTGGAAGTGTTCAATAATACAAGTAATTAATTGTAGCACAAGTAGGAACAAATTATGTTAAAATGTCTTTACTAAATTAAAGCCTGTCTGTTGTGTATATAATGCTTACAGGAGAATACTATTGTTTGTGCTGAGAAATAGGACAATTAGATCTCAAGTGAGTCAAAATCTGTGGCTGCTAATTGTTTATAAAATTAAATTGTGTGGCTAATTAAATGAAAATATTCTATTGGAAACATGCAGTGTAACAATCTGTTCCAAAAAACAAATGGGAGCTGACTTTATCTTCTTCTAAGTGCAAAGCAGCTATAATTGAAATGATTCCCTTGATATAAATGTCCTGCTATTGTTTCCATCAAAGACACCTGTACTTTTAATAATACATTCTTATTTGCTTTGAAAACAGTATTTTATTAGCTCAATGACCTATAGAAATATATTTGAACTTTTTTCAGCAATATTTTTTAAATATTTATTTTTTCAGGAACAGTAAAATGTCACACATTTGTTTTGAAACATGCAGCATGAAACATACAATTGGGACCTTTTATGTCACCAGAAAAAGTGTTCAATTCAGTTGGGAACAAGAAAGTGTAAACTTAGTTTGACAGCAAACAAAATTAAGCAAAACACAAAATACTAGATATGCTGGGAATCTGAAACAAGAATAAAAGTTGCTGGGGAAACTCAGCAGGTCAAAGAGCCAAAGGAAGGCTTGTGAACCCAAAACGTTGTATCACCATGGATGCTGTTTGAACTGCTGATTTTCCCCAGCAATTTTTGTTTTTGTAGCAATCAAAATTACTTCAACTCTTTTTATGTGCAAATTGGAAATTATCAGGCTCAGACTAGCTCAACACATTAATTTGGGGGACATTGGCAGGAAAGGGAACTGAAGTGGATCAAAACAAGATACTGTATAGATAAATAGATACACGTCTGGAAATGAAAGTGAAAGACAAATGAGATTATAATTCTTAAAATTGAGACAACAAATGGACGGGATAGGGAACTACAATAAATAATCACAATCCATGCACTTGATATAGCGCTTTTTACGTCTTCTAGACTGTGTTTCAATGTCTTGTACTAACACTAATGAAATACCAATTCAGTGGATTGATAATTAACAGCCTCATGACATAACTGTTAAGGTGCTGCACTGAAGGTGGTCCACATATATTGAAAGTCTACAACTGGGTATAAATTAGAAACAAGAATGTTTTCAATTGGAAAGCAAGCAAAATACAATGATAAACTGACACCTTTATTGTGTACTAGCAGTGTAGGAAACCATACTACAATCGGTACAAGTCACTCACAGTGTTGATATAACCGTTAGACAAAAATGATAGCAATAATTTGGGATACAGTGAAAGGAAAAACAGTCACCTAAACCAAATATTGTAGAACTCAACTAAATTTCCGCTTTGATTAGTGAACCTGGTCACTGTTTCTTGGAAGCCACTTTACCCATCATATGCTGTTTCGTATTTTCTTCTTTTTTCAGCAGGATAATATAACATTTAGGGGCAAAAATACAGGCCAGTAGCCCAAAGCTTGATGCCAAAATGGCAAATATTTCTACAGCCACAGTGTATTTTCCAGGAGAGCTTACATAAGCTGGAATGAAAGTTATCCAAACAGCACAGAAGATAAGCATGCTGAAAGTGATGTGCTTCGCTTCATTGAAGTTGTCTGGAAGTCGGCGAGCTAGAGAAGCAACGCCAAAGCAAACACAAGACAACAGTCCAATGTAACCAAGCACACAGTAAAAGGCCACTGCAGAACCCACATGGCATTCAAACACAATTCTCTCAGTAAAATATTCACTATTTTTCAGAGGATAAGGAGGTGACAAACTAAGCCAAACAGTACATATTAAGCATTGTATCAGGGTAAGGATGAAAACACTCAGACGTTGTTGTGTGGGACCAAACCACTTCATCATGTTGTTACTGGGAAGTGTTGCATTAAATGCCATCACCACAACTATTGTTTTTCCCAAAACACAGGAAATACACAGAACAAAAGTGATACCAAAGGCCATGTGACGCAACCTACAGGACCAGACTGAAGGCTCTCCAATGAATGTAACTGAGCAAAGAAAACACAAAGATAACGCGACAAGCAGCAGAAAGCTTAACTCTGAGTTATTAGCTTTAACAATAGGAGTGTCTCTGTGAACATAGAACGCTGTGAATACACTTATAGTCAAGCAGACTCCAAGCAATGCAAGTGTGACTAAAACAATCCCTAATGTCTCCTCGAAGGAGAGGAATTCAATTTCCTTCAGTAGGCAGTGATCTCGTTTATCATTGGACCGGTATTCCAAAGGACATGGCAGGCACACGGCTGAATCTGAGGAAAGAAAGTAAATGATCATTGATTGAACCTGAATTGAAATCTGTTCAATAAATGTTTGAGAATTTAGGAAAGAATTGATAGCTGTGTTTATTCTTACCAGTGATGTTACTAATTTCACCATCAGCACATTCTATACAATCAAAGCAACACTTTGGTTGTCCTCTTCTTGCTGCCTTCCTTGTCCCAGGGAGACAACTGTCAGAGCAAACTGCCCGTGGGACCTAGTTATAGTGGAATTAAAATGTCAACACTTTCTAATTTTCAAATTTGTGGTTTGCTCGGCAATTACAACAACAACAAAATTACATTTGCAGAGCGACTTTCACTTGAGGAGGTCATCCAAAGCACTGAAATTAATACTTGCATCTCCCATTCTTCGTCAGCTAGGGACTAACACAGTAACACAAATTGTTCATTTTCAACCCATGACTGTTTGTAGGGACGCTGCTATGCGCAATCTGCGGCCGCGTTTCACCCACAATTATATATTGCAAATTGCAAACAAGTATTCTTAGTATTTATTATTATTTATAAAACTATCTGGTGTCTCGTGATACTTCTGTCTGACACCTGAATTACAATGTTTATGTATTGAATGAGCTACAGCTACGAATTCTACCATTGATCAGAAACCCGTCTGAGAAAAGTTCCTCAAACATTTCTGCAAAATATAATGCACAAAAGTCCTTACGGTGATCTGACCAGCGCTCCACACTATTTTGTTTTCTTCCAATTTAAACTCTTCCCCTGTTGGAGCAGATCCATCATAGTGACCGACAGTCAGTGTCTCAGTGCCGACCAGGTCACTTGGCTGCCGGTTTACAATGTCGTACATTGCCACTGGGTCCCCGTTTTCATCGAAATGAAAATTGTCACCAATCTTTGTCCTGAAATTTACCGTTTTTATGTAATGTAGAAGCTGTGTTGGGAAATGACAAAGGAGGAAGAAACATTGAATTCAACAACATAGAAACAATTGAACACGGCTGTCTACACCTGCAGCTGAAATATATCAATCAATCAACACTTACATTGATATAGAGCCTTTCAAGGCAAAAGGACGTACCAAGGCTCTATGCAGTCAAGTAGTGACAAGATCATGGGGGAGGGGTTGGGGCAGGATGAAGGAGAGTAGGAGAATTGACTGTATATTTGTGGGAGAAACGCGGCAGCCAAATTGCGCACAGCAGAGTCCCACAAACAGTCATGGAAGTGGATTAGAGGAGAAAGGTGGGAAAGATGGAAAGGGAAAGGGTCAGAGTAGAAAAGCAGGAAAACCAACTGTATATAGAGCATAACAACACAAAATATATACAGTATAACTATGTAAAATATATACAGTACAGTACAAAGATATAAAAATAGTGCTTCTTACTTGCCATGGTTGAAAGTTTGAAATATTCGCACAACTTTCATTGGGAAATGGACCTTTGCCACTTTGACATGACAGCATGTCATGAAGAGCATGAGCTATGGCGTAGGTTGCTGTATAGACATTGTAGGTTACATAGTACTGAGACACGTCTGTATATGGATTATTTACAGTCTGTAAATCCTCTCGTCCTGTACATTCCTTCATTCCATCGGCTTTGTGCTCCTCTTTATTCAGTGTACAGTTGAAGGCCAATTCCCAAAACTCTTCCATTAAGCGGTTTCCTGGGAATGCAGATGGATGAACTTGCAGCAGAAACTTTCTCAACCCTGGAGTATGTATTTTGCGAATCGCAGTTCCAATTGTCCCGGAGAGGAATTGTCTGCTTTCATCTCGGGGCAGATGTGTTGTGGTGACCCAGGCCTCACTTCCTATCCATTGAATACCTGTCACATTTTGTTGCACAATTTCTTTCAACAGAATTTTCATATGAAACTCACCAACAAATGCCACAATAACTTTTGTGGTGGATTTCTTAATCACTTCTATAGTTTTAAGCAATTTGTCCCGTGAGTATGTTACATGGAAAGACTCAGAGAATGCAATACAAACACCCAGTTGCTGCACAGCTTGTGTGAAGGCTTGCATTCCAAAGTTACCGTAGGCATCATCACTTCTAATTGTCCCAATCCACGTCCACCCAAAGTGTTTCACCAGCTGGGCCAAGGCTCTGACCTGATAGTAGTCGCTTGGTATAGTTCTAAAGAACGATGGATATTCCTTCCTGTTGCTCAGACATTCACACGTAGCAAAGTAACTTACCTATATATTTTAGAATAAAGAGAATCTTGAATTAAAATGATTTCATCTCATGGCTGCAATGTAAATATACATCTTCATGATTCCGTTTTTCTGATAAAACAGGCAATTTCATAAATAGAGTAATAAAGCAATCTATATGTGACTGTCCATTTCATTTATAGAAAATCCTTTAAAACGCAATCTACAGAACAGTTATTTTAATGCAATAATTTAATTTAAGGAATGTCGGCTGTTACATATTTTCTGACCAAGTTTGCACTTAAATTCACAGCTCTGACCTGAAGTATCTCACCATTGGGATCCTGAAAGGACTGATCAAAGTTGCTATTGCTATTGATTGTGAGGAGCTGGTGTCACCCACAATAGCAGAGACCACAGGGGCTCGTTTGCAGGTGAAATCTGAAGATGTTTCTTCAAGTCTGTTCAAAAATTCAAAGGTTGATTTTATGGATACGGTGGGCACCCCACAGGAGTCATAAATCCAGTAGCCCAGAGTAATGCCGGGGAGCAGACTGGGGTCCTTGTTTATTTCCTCTATTGCAAAGATCATCGCCATCGCAAACCGGAACTGTCGGAATTGAAAGCTGTGAGGAATCAAAGTACTAATTATCAACCACATAGTCCACAGTCATAGCATCACCAGTAATGCAATAGATACTAACATTTCAAGTTTTTTTCCCTATGGTTTGGGGAAAAATACAGAATGATAACGTTGACACATATATTGACGCTTCTTACTGTAGTGTACAACTTGTTTTATATCACAAATACAATCACAAAATGTACATCTAAGCCATTGCAAGAATAAGGTTTCCCGAATATCCTTCACTCTGTGGAATTACAAGCTTTGTCTGTTTCACTAAAACTTAGATTATCTTTCTTATCAACAGATACAGGGACCTTTTCCAAACTGAATAGCAGTAAAATCATTTCCAATTTGCAATCTGTGACTCGCTCAAGACAGATTTCTCCCAAAAGACTGTTAATAAATTGCAAATCTATGAATAGAACCACAAACAAAGCAGTATCTGTGGCAGCTCGAATCACAAAACAATACCATAACATATTGTTACCTCATTTTATTGGGCTATAATCTGAGTGAAATTCAATAATCTAACAATGTCCCACAGCAGATTGATCCCGTTATGTACATGTAAATGTGGGCCAATGTTTAGGGAACCATCCTGGAGTTCTCAGGCAAATGAAGTCGACAGTTTGGAAATCCAGTTTCATAGCGTAACGAATATTACATCAAGAACAACAATAAAATCACACTTGTGAAGAACCTTTCACGTCAGGAGGACATCCCACGGCGCTGGTATATTGCTCCATCCACATTTTAGATTGTGAATTTGACCAGAGATTACTAATAATATTAACATGTTCATCTCACTTGTGCAAAGGCTAGAAACAGAAATTCGAATATATATGCAGACATCCCTAAAGTTGCATCAAAATCAATCAATTGGTTATCATAATATTTTGTATGTCAGCCAACTAACTATAATTATATTGCGATGTTTTAAGTTGTCTGTAGATGTATTATTTTGAAGCAGTATTGAATACAGTATCTAACAGTATGTGTGTAATACAGTGGCTTCACGGCATCAATCAATAACATTGAATTATCGACTCAAAGATGGAAAATTGCACTAACTTTGTACACTTTACCGCTCTCGGTTGGGTCTTAAAATGTAGGACCTGATCCTCCACATCACCATGAATTCTGAAAACTCCGCCAAGAACAATATCTCCATCTTTAGAGAAACCGAGCAGATCAAATATTCCCCAGCGTTTGCAGCTTGTTTGTTGTTCGAGCCAAACAGGGACGAGAGTAGACATAAACAGTACACAATACGTGGTGTAATGCATCGCTTAATGTGTGCCCGTCAGTGCCTCAAAATATTTCTAATTGCTCATATATATACTGTTTCCTCCCAACGAGAATAATATAAATCTGTTTTAATTAGAACCAGAGGATATCTTGAATAAATTAGGGATAATTCACAGGTGTAAGCAAGTTAACAGTTTAATCCATTAAAATCTTCCCCCAGGTGATTAAACCAATTATGAAGTGAAATGTTTTAATTATATCTTCATCTGATCATAAGGTATCCATTTAGTTGTTCCACTAAAATGACAACAGCAAAGATTAACTTAGACTTTGTAGTGTTAAGGAGACAATGGGATTATTTTTTAATATCTTAACCTAAGCCACAGGAACCATTGTCAGGTTTCAATTTGACTCAGTTGATAGCATTCTAGCCTTTAAATCAGAAATGGAAAATAAATGCAACTTGTTGTCATTGTTCACCCTCTCTGATTAAACCACATCCAAGTGTTTCTTAACATAAACCCTGGTTATGGTTTCTCACTGTTTGCCGACCATAGGCTTGAGACAAACTGCACAAACTTGTCTTTCCATTTCCTTAAATTATTGATAGTGTTCATTTGTATTTAAATTATTCATTTTTTTGTCTTCTCTCTTAAATCTACAAATCTCCCTTTCTGTTTATTTCCCTTGCCTTCTGTATAACTAATCCTGACTTTATCATACGACTTATTCAACTTTTCAATGTGATGTGTCATCTAATATCTGTTTCACATCAAATTCTTGTCCAATGGTTTTGACCTCCCGACTCGAGAAGGTTTGACTGTGAGGCATTGGGTATGAAGTACCAACCTCGTGGCTCTGAGGCGCTATTCTGCATGGAGGACACTGTGTTAGTGCACATTGGGATTCTTGACATTAGAAGGTTGTGGGTGATCCGATAGTGATGTTAAAATTAATATGGGGATTTGATAGGGTAGATACAGACAAGCTATTTCCTTTGTTAGGGGATTCCAGAACAAGGGGTCATAATCTTAACATTAGAGCCAACATATATAGGAGTGAAATCGGGAGGCATTTTTCACCCAAAGGTTAGTGGAAATCTGAAATTCTCTCCCCAAAATGCTGCTGATGCTGGATCTATTCACATTTTCAGACTGAGGTGGATAGATA
The DNA here is from genome assembly GCA_035084275.1 of Hydrolagus colliei. Classification (NCBI taxonomy): domain Eukaryota; kingdom Metazoa; phylum Chordata; class Chondrichthyes; order Chimaeriformes; family Chimaeridae; genus Hydrolagus; species Hydrolagus colliei. The sequence continues at coordinate 749,326 of CM068744.1, read as the reverse complement.
TTTGTTAGGTCAGGGGATTAAGGGTTGCAGGGTAAGGACAGGTAACTGGAGTTGAGCTGTAGGGTGGGGGGAGGGAGGGGGGGGGTGTGAGGGGGAGTGGGGTGAGAGAGACGGGGGGAGGTTGGCGATATGGGGGAGAGGGGGTGGACGAGATGGGGGAGATGTGATAATATATGGATAGATAGAGATGGGGGTGGATGTGAGAAACGAGAGAGACACGGGGAGAAAAACACAGAGATGGAGAGAGTGAGTGTGATAGACACAGAGAGAGAGAGAGATATTTACCTCCTGAGGAGATAGGCCCCAAATGCGTGCACACCTCCGAATGTGTGCGCACCTCTGAATGCGCGCGCACATGCCCAGTATGGAAATCCCAAAAATATCGATATATCGGTACATCTCGATATAAGCCCATCGATGTATCGAAATCGGAAATTTCCACATGATATTTCCACATCATAGTTTCTATGATTAAACTAATAATAAATTGGTCTCCAGTCCATGATAGTTTGAGACACGCTGCTGTGCACAATTGGCTGCCACGTTTCGCCCACAAAAATGCAGTGAAATCACTTTACAGTCTGGCCTGTGGAGCCCATTGAGACATCTAGAAGATGTGAAAAGCGTTCTATGAAATACAAGGATTATTATTATTACTTTCCCAAGAGGGATGCATCCTGCTGACCAAATACTAGAAAGGGTAAAGTGAATATGTACAATTTACACAAATAATGATATTATGATTAACATATAATATTATTAACATATTTATTGTTATTACAGTAATTTATTACAGTAATTGTTTTTACACAGTTCCCAAATGCAGTAATACAAACATTTCACTCTGAAGCAAGAAATAAAAAAAATACACAAATACGCTAAATACCTTGACAATTCCACAGATGTTTGATGTTACCTTCCCCATTAGGTGCTGATGTGTATTATTTTCCGTTTTTAACAAAAGAATGTAACATTATGAGGCAAAAATACAGGCAAGAAGCCCAAAACTAGATGCCAAAATTGCAAGTAGTTCAGCAGCAACTGTATATTGTCCACAAGAGCTGATATAATCTGGAATAAAAGATATACTAACTGCACAAAATATAATCATGCTAAAGGTTATGAATTTGGCCTCATTAGAATGATCTGGCAATTTTCGAGCTAGAAATGCAGCAACAAAGCATACACAAGAGAGGTATCCAATATATCCCAGAACTCAATGAAAAGCTGTTTCAGACCCTACATCACATTCCAGAATAATATTGTCGGTGTAAGAAACACCATTCCTAACTGGGAAAGGTGATGCTGTAGTTAGCCAGATGGTGTACAATATACACTCTACCAGGGTAAGGATACAAACAGTCAATCATTGCTGTTTTACACCAAAATACTTCATTATATTATTGTGCGGCTGTGTCGCAAATAAAATGCCATCACGACAACAATTGTTTTCCCCCAAATACAAGACATGCACAGAACAAAACTAACACCAAACGTCGTGTGGTGTAGTATACAGGATGGAGCTGATGGCTGCCCAATGAATGTGAGGGAGGAAAGAAAACACAATGTTAATGCCAATAGCAGACGAAAATTCATTTCCGAGTTGTTAGATTTGACAATAGGAGTTGCCGGTATACAAAGTAAAGGACTGCCACCATCATGGTAATGCCGGCTCCAACTAAAGCAAATACTACTATTACCATTCCTATTATTTCTGAATGAGACAGGAATTCTGTTTGCTTGGGAATGCATTGGTCGTGTTGTAAACTGGACCAATATTCCCAAAGGCATTTCACACAGTGTATTGAATCTACCAGAAAATGAAAGAGGAGTCAAGGAAAATACAATCCATTTCACAAACAATTCCAGTGATTATAAAACGTTTTAAAATAACATAAGAGCTTTTGGATATCTTGTGACCCAACTGTGAGGTTGCTTATTTCTCCATCGCTGCACGGAACGCAGTCAAATCAACACATAGGTTGTCCCTTTCTGGCCGCTTTCCATGTTCCAGGGCGACATGTTTTGGAACAAGCTGCTCGTGGAATCTTGGTTTAAAAACAAGAGCCTTGAGTTTGATTGGATTCCAACAGATATTGTGTGAAAAATGGCTGTAACTTTGGTTTCACAATGGATTATCAATCATCTTGGATGACGTTACCTGTCTGTGCCCACCACTCAAAATAATAATATTTTCATGTAGGATCAACTCTTGGCCCAAAGCTACAGAACCATCATAGCGTCCCACCAGCACAACATCACAGCCACCAACACTATTGGGTTGTCTGTTGCCAGTGTCATATTTTGGGATCGGATCACCGTTTTCATCGAAATACACATTTTCACCATTCGTAGTTGTGAAATATGTGGTTTTTATGCAAAGTAGAAGCTGCACATTTGGAGATAAAATAAAAGTAAATAATGAACATAACCTTGAATGTACTAATCATTATTTTACTTCTTAGTCTTCTTTCACTTGAATTCCAAATGTAATCAGTACAATTCCAAGACCTTTATTTTCCAGTCATCACACTACAACTCGTATACGCCTGATCTATATCAATTGTAGATTTGCCTGTCATACACCTGACACAAGGAGCTCAGTGGTTAGAGCACTCCCCTTAAAAGCATGAGACCTTAGTTCGAATCCAGGCAAGTCACGGTGAAAACGAAAACCACACACAATCACTGAAAACGAAAACGCACACACACACATACACACACACACACACACACACATGCACACTAAACGCACACATAGACACATTATCAATGTGTTATTTCGGTGATATATTCAGAACATATGAATATAAAAAACAGGAGTACGAATAGGCCATTCGGCCCATCCAGCCTGCCCCGCCATTAAATCATCGCTGATATTCTTCCCTATCTCCAGCTACCTGCCATATCCCCATACTCCTTCATCCCTTTATAAATGAGAAAACTGTCTAACTCAGTCTTGAATATGTAGAAGGACTGAGATCCAACAGCCCTTTGGGTTGAAGATTCCACCACCCTTAAATAGCTTTTCTATTACATTATTTTCACTTTTCTTATTGAAAACTGAATGTGTAGCAAAATTATATTACTGTGTACAATGACACTTTACTGTACAATAACCAACCCTCCAAGTTAACTGTTTAATTATCGAGTTCAAACTTACCACAGGAATTCTGGCCCATTGATTTATTAGCATAATAAATATTGGATTATTTCCTAACATTCCCTGAAGATGGTAAGATAATATAACCCTGGAGAAGGATAGAAAACTGAAGTAAGCAAGATTATTGATAGAATTCCTCAGAGAATAAGAACATATCAGTGGTCAGAATCATTTAACAAAAACAAGTGCAACAAAATTACATTTGTATATTGCCTTTCACGTCAGGAGGATGTCCCAGGGAGCAATTTAAGTATCAGCATAAGGAATAATGGTTAAGAAATTCACTGCTGGGCTATGGAGCTCCTTCATTGTGTATTGAACATCACTCATGTGAAGTTTCACTCCCTGTTTATGCAATCCTGTGACATTTAAGAAATGGTGCGTAATAACTTATTTATTCGCCTGTAAGTCTACAAAGGAAGACTTCATATAAGATAGAAACTCTTTGACCCATCAGAAGTAAATTCGATGTCAAAAAATAATTCAGGCGAAAATTGAACAAGGATTATGTAAGATGATAGATTCTCACTATAAAATTAGGTAAGGGTTTGTTTCCGAGGTATATTCAAATATTAAATGAACAATATACAGTATAATCCTCGATTTGAAACACCAATTGACTTTGGTAGGATGACTAAAAACCTTCGCAGAGTATATGATCAATTGTAGTGACTGTATCCTTACTGTATGAGTGAAGATTTGTTACCATATGTAACAATAATACACCTTGGGTAATTCCTAGCACACTCACCTCTGAGTCACATGGTTCCAGAAGCATATCCCACATCAGGAATTTAACACATATACTGTAGGCAAAGACAAAATGCTCAATGCATTGCTGGGGGTGCCGTCTTTCAGATGAGACACTAAACTGATGTCCCATCTGCCTGTTCAAGTGGATGTTAAAGATCCCATGGCACTATTCTAAAGGATAATTGGGAGATTGATGGTGATGTGTAAGGTGCTATACATAACTTGTTGTTGTTGTGGCCCTGGCCAACAATCCCCCAAATAAAATTGGCCATTCATTTCCTGGCGATTTGTGGGTAATCGCTCTGAGATGCTGTCCGCCGTGGAGGGCGCTATATAAAGCAATGTTGTTGTTGTTGTTGTTGTTGTTCTGTGTATTGGTTGTGCAATTATGCTGTTTTGTTATCAAATACACAGTCTTTCCATTTCACAGTAAATCCTGTGAATACATTGAGATGTCTTTCTGTTGTGGATAAGGCATTATACCAAATGAAAGGATTATTATTAATATTATTGATAAAGAGCATGTAGATAATTGGATGAAAATGCCAATATTTCACAAGAAATTCCATGTGGACGTCCAACTGAATATCTATTATGACAAATGCTCCATTTGCTTTGACTGGTTTCAATTGCTATAAGCTAACGTCATGACAATCATTTCTATTAATATGTGTTTATGACATTTCCTTCCAATGTTGATGCAGATTCAGCTTCACAGTACTCTTTATACTGCTGTGGTGACCATCAAAAACCTTCACATAGAATCACAGAGAGATTCACCTAAAGAAGACCTTCCATTCCAGTTTAAACTTGGTAAATTAGTTTGTGACTCAGAAGTCAATTTGGGATGCTATCTCTTTACACAATGATTGACTGGTCAAACAGGATCTACCACTTCTTACTCAGTGCTTGTGGAATCCTGTCGCTCAATGGTTAGAGCACTCTCATTATAAGCGAGAGACCTGGGTTCAATGTCAGGCAGGGTGAAACATTGGGCAAGTTTCTTTACTCCACATCCCTAACAATAATCCCACCAATTTATGTCTTAATTGCTCATTTCAATCCACAACTCTTTGTGGGACACTGATGCACGCAATTGGCTGTCATGTTTGGCCTAGTTACGAATGTCTACCTGGATCACCAGCCACCTCCACTCTCTTACCACTCCACCTTTGCCTCCAGTAAATCGTCATCCTACTCCATGACAATCCTGAAGGCGAACGAAAACACCAGGTTTCTCTTCTCAACCAGCAATTGGCTCCTCCACCCCACTTTCTCTTGGCTCATCCATCCTCTCCTAACACGCCAACTGTGAGGCCTATCTACACTGTATCAAAACTAAATAATAATAATAATCCTCGTATTTGACAGAGCGATTCTCACGTCGTCTCAAAACGCTTTACAGAATATACTGTAAAGTGAATTGACTGGGTATTTGTGGACGAAATGCAGCAGCCAATTGTGCACAGCAGCGTCCCCACAAACAGTCGTGGGTTGAAATGACCAAGTTGTTCTTGTTTTTTTGGGAATGGATTTTTATTAAGCACGCGTGTGTGTGTGTGTGTGTGTGTTAGTGTGTGTGTTTGTGTGGAGTAAGGAAACTTGCTGAAGGTTTTATGCTGACCTGCCTGGATCCGAAACACAGGTCTCTCGCTTGTAAGGTGAGTGCTCCACAACATCAACAACAATCTTGCATTTATAGAGCGCCTTTCACGTCGGGAGGACAACAACAACAAGAACAACTTTGATTTATATAGCGCCCTCCTCACCGGACGGCGTCGCAGTGGGCTTAAGGACATCCCAAGGTGGTGACCCTAATCACTGAGCTGCATGACTTCGAAAGTCTAGGAGCTCCGATCTGTTGTCTCTGCCCTTGTGTGCACTACTCCCTTCCCATCTCCCCCATCACACCTAAACACACCTCCCTCTACACCTCGCCACTCCTAAAATTCAGAAATAAATCATGTGTCAGGCTGACCATTCACAATGCTTTAAAAATATAATATTCCTTACATTTAACATAGAATCATAGAATCATGGAATGTTACAGCACAGAAGGAGGCCATTTGGCCCATCGAGTCTGTGCCAGCTCTTTGACCGAGCAAGTCACTTTTTTATGGTATATCACGCCTTAGCATGTCAAAACATTTCAAAATCATTGTATGAACTTATTTTTGTGAATGTACAGATGGTGGAGTCCTGTAGCTTTGTGGTTAGAGAACTCGCCTTGGAAGCGGGAGAACTGGGTTCAATTCCATACAGGGCAAAACCTTGGGCAAGATTTCTTACTCCACAGGCCTAATAATAATCCCTCAAAAACTGTAATGAATTGGTCATTTCAAACCATGACTGTTTGTGTGACACTGCTGTGCACAATCGGCTGCTGTGTTTTGCCCACAATTATACACTCAATTCACGTTACAGCGTTTTATGTGAAGCGCATGGAGATGTCCAGAAGATGTGAAAAGAATTATATCAAGCTCAAGGATGATTATTATTATTACTATTATTATTATTATTATTATTATCATCGTCGTCGTCATCATTGTCATCATCATCATCATCATTGTCATCATTATCATCATCTTTATCATTAGCATTATTACTATTACTATTATTATTATTATAGCTCAAGCTCTCGCCTCGTAATGAGACAACTTGGGTTAAATTCCCAGAGGGGCAAAACCTCGGATTTTGTCAGACATTGAATCCTGGACGAGGGACAACTTCCTCCAATTGAACGTGAGCAAGACCGAGGCCCTCCTGCTTGGCTCAAGCCAGCGCCTCCGCACATCGGGCGCTGCCAGCATTTAATTTACAATATATTCTGTGAAGCGCTTTTAGGCGTCTCACGGTGTGATAAGGCACTATATCAAATGGAAAATTATTATTTGAGGCAAACACAATTTAGGATCAACAATTCAACCAATTAATATTGAGGAGTAAATACAAAACGACCAAATTACAATTCTAAAGGAATACTTGCAAAAATAATTGAAAATGAAATACTGTAATTGGAATGAAATACTTTATTCATGAAAAAAGCACCACTTGTTAAGATTCTTAGTTGGGTTGTTAAATGTTGGAAGTGTTGAATAATACGAGAAAGTAATTGTAGCTCAAGTAGGAACTAATTATTCTAGAATGTCTGCTAAATTAAAGGCTGTCTATTGTGTATATAATGCTTGCAGGAGAATACTATTGATTATGCTGGACAATAACAATAACAATAACAAAAACAACAACAACTTTGATTTATATAGCGCTCTCCACGCCGGACGGCGTCTCGGAGCGCTTCAAAATAATGGATCCCGGGACCGAGCCAGGGGCAGAGGCAGGAAGGTGACCAAAGGCACGGTCGAAGAGAAAGGCCTTCAGCTGAGACCTGAAGCTGGTAAGAGAGGGGGCGAGGGGAAGGTAGTGAGGGAGGGAGTTTCAGAGCCTCTGGGAGTAGTGGCTGAAGGCACGGCCGCCGAGGGTGGAGCGGAGGATTTGGGGGGACACGGAGGAGGCCAGACCCAGAGGAGCGAAGGCAGCTGGTGTTGAGTTGAGGGGAGCGGACATCAGAGAGATGGGGGGGGGGGGGGCAGAGGAGTTTAGGGACTTGAAAACAAGGGTGAGGATCTTGAAGTCGATCCTCTCTGGGACAGGGAGCCAGTGAAGTCTGGCAAGGACTGGGGTAATGGGGGAGCGAAGTTTGGAGCAGGTGAGTATGTGGGCGGCAGAGTTCTGGATTAGCTGGACTCTGTGGATTGTGGTGGAGGGGAGACCGGAGAGGAGGGCGTTGCAATAGTCCAGCCGAGAGGTGACAAAGCCCTGGACCAGGGTTTCAGTGGCTTTTGGGGTGAGGTATTGCCGGAGACGGGGGATCCATCGGAGGTGGTAGAAGGCGGTGCTGGTGAGGGACCGGATGTGGGGGAGGAAGGACAGTCGGGGGTCGAACCTGATGCCAAGGTTGCGCACAGGTTGGGAGAGTTTTTTGGGCCAGGCCGGGAAGGTGGAGGAGGTGAGAGCCGTGTGAATGGAGACGTTGACGAGAGCCAAGGAGTATGGCCTCCGTCTTGTCCACATTCAGCTGCAGGAAGTTTGTGCTCATCCAACCCCTGATGTGTGACAGGCAGCTGACAGAACATCAGGGGACTGGGGGTCACAGAGTGAAGTGGAGAAGTAGAGTTGGGTGTCATCCGCGTATATGTGGAAGTGTGCCCCATGTCTGTGGATGACATCCCCAAGAGGGAGCGTGTAGATGAGGAAGAGGAGGGGGCCAAGGATGGATCCCTGGGGTACCCCGCAGGTAACTGGGTGAGAGCGGGAGGACAAGCCATTGTGTAGATGTGCTGCTGGCGGTTTGTGAGGTAGGGACTCAAACCAGGTGAGTGCGGTCCCACTGAGGTGGATGGCGGAGGACGGGGGTGGGGGAGGATGGCGAAGTCGACTGTGTCAATCGTCGTTCTGTGTCAACAAGACAATTAGATCTCAAGTGGGTCAAAATCTGTAGCTGCCGATTGTTTATAATATTAAATTGTGTGTCTAATTAAATGAATATATTCTATTGGAAACATGCAGTGTAATGATCTGTTACAAAAACAAATGGGAGCTGACTTGATCTTCTCCTGAGGGCTAAGCAGCTATAATTGACGTGATTCCCTTGATATAAATGTACTGCTATTGTTTCCATCAAGGACACCTGTAGTTTTAATCATAGTTTCTTCTTTTGCTTCGAAAAAAATATGTAATTTATTAGCTCAATGACCCACAAAAATATATTGGAAATTTTTTCAGCAATATTTTAAAAAATTATGTTTATTCAGCAACAGTAAAAATGTCACATATTTGTTTTGAAACATGCAACATGAAACATATAATTGCTATTTTTTATGTCACCTGAAAAGTGTTCAATTCAGATGGGAACTAGAAACTGGGAAATTAGTTTGACAGCAAACAAAATTAATTCAAATCAGTGTGCAAATTGGAAAATATCACGCTCAGACTTGCTAAACACATTATTTTCAGGGACATTGGCAGGATAGGGAATTGAAGTTGATCAAAACAATATACTACATAGCTAAACAGATACATGTCTGGAAATGAAATGAAAGACAAACAAGATTATACTTCTTAAAATTGAGACAACAAATGGACGGGATAAGGAACCATTATAAATGAAAATAATCTTTGCATTTGAAGTAGCAAATTTCACATCTTCTAGAATGCATCTCAATGCATTGTATTAACAGTAATGAAATATTAATTCAGTGGATTTATAATCAACTGCCTCATTACAAAACTGTTAAGGTGCTGCACTGAAGGTGGTGCACATACAGTGAAAGTCTACAGCTACGTATCAATGAGAAACAAGAATGTATTAAATTGGAAAGCAAAAAAATACAATGATAAACTGACACATATACTGTGTATTAACAGTGTCAGAAACCATCTTACAATTGGTACAAGTCACTCACAACATTGATATAACCGTTAGCCAAAAATAATTGCAATAATTTGGGATACAATGAAATGAAATCAGCCACCTCATCTAAATAATACATAACTCAACTAAATTTCCACTGTGATTAGTAAAATCTGGTCACTGTTTCTTGGAAGCCAATTTACCCATCATATGCTTTTTTGTATTTTCTTCTTTTTTCAGCAGGATAATATAACATTTAGGGGCAAAAATACAGGCCAGTAGCCCAAAGCTTGATGCCAAGATGGCAAATATTTCTACAGCCACAGTGTATTTTCCAGGAGAGCTTACATAAGCTGGAATGAAAGTTATCCAAACAGCACAGAAGATAAGCATGCTGAAAGTGATGTGCTTCGCTTCATTGAAGTTGTCTGGAAGTCGGCGAGCTAGAAAAGCAACGCCAAAGCAAACACAAGACAACAGTCCAATGTAACCAAGCACACAGTAAAAGGCCACTGCAGATCCCACATGGCATTCAAACACAATTCTCTCAGTAAAATATTCATTATTTTTCAGAGGATAAGGAGGTGACAAACTAAGCCAAACAGTACATATTAAGCATTGTATCAGGGTAAGGATGAAAACACTCAGACGTTGTTGTGTGGGACCAAACCACTTCATCATGTTGTTACTGGGAAGTGTTGCATTAAATGCCATCACCACAACTATTGTTTTTCCCAAAACACAGGAAATACACAGAACAAAAGTGATACCAAAGGCCATGTGACGCAACCTACAGGACCAGACTGAAGGCTCTCCAACGAATGTAACTGAGCAAAGAAAACACAAAGCTAACGCGACAAGCAGCAGAAAGCTTAACTCTGAGTTATTAGCTTTAACAATAGGAGTGTCTCTGTGAACATAGAACGCTGTGAATACACTTATAGTCAAGCAGACTCCAAGCAATGCAAGTGTGACTAGAACAATCCCTAATGTCTCCTCGAAGGAGAGGAATTCAATTTCCTTCAGTAGGCAGTGATCTCGTTTATCATTGGACCGGTATTCCAAAGGACATGTCAGGCACACGGCGGAATCTGAGGAAAGAAAGTAAATTGTGATTGACAGAACATGAATTGAAATCTGTTCAATAATTTTTTGAGAATTTAGGAAAGAATTGTTAGCTGTGTTTATTCTTACCAGTGATGTTACTAATTTCACCATCAGCACATTCTATACAATCATAGCAACACTTTGGTTGTCCTCTTCTTGCTGCCTTCCTTGTCCCAGGGAGACAATTGTCAGAGCAAACTGCCCGTGGGACCTAGTTATAGTGGAATTAAAGTTTCAGCAGTTTCTAATTTTCAAAGTTTTGGTTTGCTCGGCAATTACAACAACAACACAATTTCATTTTTGAGCGACGTTCACATCAGGAGGACGTCCCAAATTACTGATATTAATACACACATGTCCCACTCTGAAAACTGGTTTGTAAAGGTTTTTGTATTGGAAATGTTAATGGCAAAATTGTTTCAGATAAAAAGTGCAATAGTTGCTGAAGTTTCCGTTTTTTTCTTGTGCAGCGATGTGTCTAACTCAGTAATAAAAAATGGTCAATTTCAATTCATGATTGTTTGTGGGGACGCTGCTGTGCGCAATTGGCTGCCGCGTTTCACCCACAATTATAGATTGCAAATTACAAACAATTACACAATTAAATGAAATAATTATTATTATTTATTATCATTTATGAAAGGATCTGGTGTCTCTTGACATTTCTGTCTGACACCTGAATTGCAATATTCATGTTTTGAATTATATCCTGTTACTAATTCAACTATTCATCAGAAATCCATCTGATAAACGTTTCTTAAAATTTATGGATAATGTAATGAAACAAAAAGACCTTACTGTGATGTGACCAGCGCTCCACACTATTTTGTTTACATCCAATTTAAACTCTTTTCCTGTTGGAGCAGATCCATCATAGTGACCGACAGTGAGTGTCTCAGTGCCACCCAGGTTACTTGGCTGCCAGTTTACAATGTCGTACGTTGCCACTGGGTCCCCGTTTTCATCGAAAATAACATTTTCACCAATCTTTGTGCTGAAATTTACCATTTTCATGTAAAGTAGAAGCTGTGTTGGGAAATGATAAAGGAGGAAGAAACATTGAATTTAGCAACAGACGAACAATTGAACACGGATCTGCAGCTGAAATATATCAATCAATCAAACATTACATTCATATAGCGCCTTTCACGGCGAGAGGACATCCCAAATCGATGTGCAGTCAAATAGCAACAAAAGCATGGGGGGGGAGGGGGAGTTGGTGGGTAGGGTTGGGGCAGGATGAAGTAGACGAGGAGAATTGACTGTATATTTGTGGGGGAAACGCGGCAGCCAAATTGCGCACAGTTGTGTCCCACAAACAGTCATGGAAGTGGGATTAGGGAAGAAAGGGTGGAAAGATGGCAAGGGGAGCGGTCACGGTAGGAGAGCAGGAAAACCAACTGTATATAGACCATAACAACACAAAATATATAGAGTGTAATCATATAAAATATATACAGTAAAGTACAACGATACAAAAATAATGCTCCTTACTTGCCATGGTTGAAAGCTTGAAATATTCGCACAACTTTCATTGGGAAATGGACCTTTGCCACTTTGACATGACAGCATGTCATGAAGAGCATGAGCTATGGCGTAGGTTGCTGTATAGACTTTGTAGGTTACACGGTACTGAGACACGGCTGTATATGGATTATTGACAGTCTGTAAATCCTCTCGTCCTGTGCATTCCTTCATTCCATCTGCTTTGTGCTCCTCGTTACTCAGTGTACAGTTGAAGGCCAATTCCCAAAACTCTTCCATTAAGCGGTTTCCTGGGAATGTAGACGGATGAACTTGCAGCAGAAACTCTCTCAACCCTGGAATATGTACTTTGCGAATCGCAATTCCAATTGTCCCGGAGAGGAATTGTCTGCTTTCCTCTGGGGGCAGAACTGTTGCAGTGACCCAGGCCTCACTTCCTATCCATTGAATTCCTGTCACATTTTGTCGCACAATTTCTTTCATAATTGTGGTCATATCTGTTTGTGCAAGAAATGCCACAATAACCTTTGTGGTAGATTTCTTAATCATTTCTATAATTTTAAGCAATTCGTTCCTTGAGTATGTTATATGGAAAGACTCAGAGAATGCAATACAAACACCCAGTTGCTGCACAGCTTGTGTGAAGGCTTGCATTCCAAAGTTACCGTAGTCATCGTCACTTCTAATGGTCCCAATCCATGTCCACCCAAAGTGTTTCACCAGCTGGGCCAAGGCTCTGACCTGATAGTAGTCGCTTGGTATAGTTCTAAAAAACGATGGATATTCGTTTCTGTTGCTCAAACATTCGCACGTAGCAAAGTAACTTACCTGTGGAAATTCAAATGGAAATTCAATTCAAACATAGAGAAACTTAACAGATAAATTTTAACCCAAATTATAATTGAAGTGTGATAAGAATATTCACATCTCAAGCATAAGGTGTTATCCGTATTGCCCAAAGCCTATTAACTGTTATGAATTATCCCATCAATAACTTCTTCTTTGCTTCGTTTTGCAGTGAACACTTTGTGAAAGTGTTTATACACTAACTTGAGCTTGGACTTTTCCGAATCCCTCACCCTTTTTTCACTAAATCGCAAATATATTTTACAGTTATCATTCTGAATGTATAATTAGAATAGGATTTAGTGATATTATAATCATAATTTTATTGCTTGTAAATTGGCTTTCAGTGCATTTGGACTTCCCGACGTGAAAGTAGTAACGTATCAATATAATTTTGTTCTTGTTGTTTAAGAACACTTGAGAGCTGGAAACAATGGATAGAATACCAGCTCAATCTGATTATTATTTATGTTAAGCAGACTTCTCACTCGTGTGAGAAAGAATTTAATTGGTTCATACCCTTAATTATTTTTAAATAAGAGGATTCCAATGTTGTACAACAAAATGGAAGTTGATACTAAATTGAATTGAATATAACTTTTCTATTGTTGTGCTTCAGTAAACTGACGTCGTATTTCATGAAATAGCTTACCAAAGGAATCCTAAAAGGACTGATCAAAGTTGCTATTGCTGAGGACCTCATGGAACTAGAGGCACCGACAATAGCCGAAATCATAGGTGCTCTTTGGCAGGATACATTTGTAGATGTTTCTTCAAGTCTACTTAAGAAATCAAAGGTCGTTTTTAGTGCCCCTGAAACCATTCTGCAATTGTCAGAAATCCAGTAGCCCAGAGTGATGTTGGGAAGCAGGGTGTGGTCTTTGTTGATTTCTGTTATAGCAAAGATCATCGCCATTGCAAAGCGAAACAGTCTGAAATTAAGCCTGAGGGTATTAAGTACAGCATATAGCAATTGTTTGAAACAAGAGTCATTTGAAAAGTGAAAGTAATACATTTCTATCTGGCTTTGCTATAATTTAGACATGTTGCAGACCGATTACAAATAACAAAATTATATCCAGAGATATAGGACTTACAACTGTTTGGGAATTCACGGCCGGATGAACACAATGCACAGTGTTTGCTTTCAAATAAAAATTAAATGCCTCGAATTTTGAGAAAAACACACCTATTCGCATGTTATTATCATTAAAGTTTTCTACTGAGGAATTACACCATTTTCTATTTTTCATGGTTATATGAATTTTTGGATCAATTGACAATAGAATGTACATCAACACAGAATAGCAACTTGCAAACTGTGTTGATACGGACTCTAGAAAGAGTGGGAAATAATGTGACTGTTCAATATTTCCATAGATATTGGCTTTTGTTGAGCTGTCATCTCAGTGAGTTTTATACAACAACAATAACAAAATTATATTAATAGAGTTCGGGTGTACGTCCCAAGGAGATCATAATTTGATCTGACTTTGTTATACACATTGAATATAATCGTGGACATTGAGTTTACATAAAAACTGTTTAAGATTTCAAACAAATCTCAATCTGTGAATTCGCCTGGAGTTCATATGCATCTTGATAATTATATTACTTTCACTTGTGTTGTGACTAACTTACAAATCGTAAAATAATCCGTGCGGAGATTTCACAAGATCCACCAGACTCAATGGCAATTTGGTCTTACACACTAAATAACTGGGATTCATTTTCTTAAAAACTGTGTGTCAAATTTTATAAGTTTAAATTGTTGTTGTAGTTGTTGTTTCCTTTAAGCAATTTGGATTTGTTGGAATGTGTTTTATAACTATTTGTGAATCTATGTTCGCTATTTCCCACAAATACACAGTCAATTCACATTATAGTATATACAGTGAAGCACATTTAGACGATGATAAGATGTGAAATGGGCGATATCAAATGGAAAGATTATCATTATTATATCAAATGGATCTATATGTCATGCAAGAGGTAACATTCCACTAACATTGTACATTTTACCACTTGTGGTTGGGTTTTGAAGGTGTTTTCCAGATTCTCAGCTTTGTTATGAATACTGAAAACTCCGCCAAGAATGATGTCACCGTCTTTAGACAAACTGAGCAGATCAAACATCCCCCAGCGTTTGCAGGTTGGTGCTTCAGGCAGCCTCACAGAACCAATAACAGAAAACAGTAGTACAGGTACGTACAGGAAAGGGTGATACATTGCTTTGAACGTTTGTATCAGTTTACTGAGGTACTGTATTGCCAATTAACCTTATATACTTTAATATGCAGTTACATTGCACTGACAATTTGTGTGTTTGCCTTTAAAAAGTTATTTTCCATATAGTTTAAACACATTAGGGACCATTCCCAGCAGGAAAGTAATTACCATTTTAATCTTTGTCAAGATAATGAAACCAAACTTGATGGGAGATACTTAATTATGTGGTAGTCTGATCACAAATGTTTACCCGTTCCTTTAATTTGCAGTCCTGTAGCTTGATGGTTAGAGCGCCTGCCTCACAAGTGAGAGGATCAGAGTTCGTTAACCGGGCATTCAATTGCCTACCGCATTTTGCCTACAATAAATGCAGTCAATTCCTTTTACACTATATTCTGTGAAGAGATTTGAGACATCTCGAAGACATGATTTGGTGCAATATCAAATGCAAGAATTATTAGCATAATTATATGTTTTCAATATATTTGCTTCCAAGTCAAAAATGTTGTTCTAAAGTTATAAGGAACATGGAAGAGACTGTATTTGCATTTTACTGTGTAGTTTCAGTTAATTTATCTTTAAAAGGACAGTTAACCTATGAAGGTCTGCCTTCCAGTGTGTTCTGTAAATGAGTCAGTGTTGATCATAAATTACAATGGTTACCATATAAGGCGAGTATCCTGGTTATACAAATAGTCTTTCATATTGAAAAAAGTTTCCATTTCATGCAGCAATTATCAAGTCAAAAAATCTCTATGTGCTTCACAGAAAATGCTATTAAGTACAATGACAAGTGCAGTATGTTTAAAGCAAATAAATAGGCCAAGATATTTACTGATGAAGATAATTAACTGATGAACATTGGACAAATTGCAAGCTGTTGACTCATTTTTAGTTCATGTTAACATTTGAAGAATCTACATTGCATTCCGCATAATAAATTACACACAAGATATTCTATGTTAAGGTAAATCAAATCACAAAACAACAACAGAAAGCTAACCAACATGTAATGTGTAGAATTCAATTGATTTTTAATCGAAAACCTGATCATTGTTTCTTGGAATCTAAAGTGCTTCTTCAAGCACATGAATGAATTCTGACTTTAATAACTGTCCAGACCCTTGTGGCGTCCACTTGTCATATTTTTAGTAAAAAACAACATTCACTGAATCTTGGAAGCCACTTTACCCTTTATATGCTTCTTTGTATTCTATTCTTTTTTCAGCAGGATAATATAACATTTAGGGGTAAAAATACAGGCCAGTAGCTTGATGCCAAAATGGCAAATATTTCTACAGCCAAAGTGTATTTTCCAGGAGAGCTTACATAAGCTGGAATGAAAGTTATCCAAACAGCACAGAAGATAAGCATGCTGAAAGTGATGTGCTTCGCTTCATTGAAGTTGTCTGGAAGTCGGCGAGCTAGAAAAGCAACGCCAAAGCAAACACAAGACAACAGTCCAATGTAACCAAGCACACAGTAAAAGGCCACTGCAGATCCCACATGGCATTCAAACACAATTCTCTCCGTAAAATATTCACTATTTTTCAGAGGATAAGGAGGTGACAAACTAAGCCAAACAGTACATATTAAGCATTGTATCAGGGTAAGGATGAAGACACTCAGACGTTGTTGTGTAGGACCAAACCACTTCATCATGTTGTTACTGGGAAGTGTTGCATTAAATGCCATCACCACAACTATTGTTTTTCCCAAAACACAGGAAATACACAGAACAAAAGTGATACCAAAGGCCATGTGACGCAACCTACAGGACCAGACTGAAGGCTCTCCAATGAATGTAACTGAGCAAAGAAAACACAAAGCTAACGCGACAAGCAGCAGAAAGCTTAACTCTGAGTTATTAGCTTTAACAATAGCAGTGTCTCTGTGAACATAGAACGCTGTGAATACACTTATAGTCAAGCAGACTCCAAGCAATGCAAGTGTGACTAGAACAATCCCTAATGTCTCCTCAAAGGAGAGGAATTCAATTTCCTTCAGTAGGCAGTGATCTCGTTTATCATTGGACCGGTATTCCAAAGGACATGGCAGGCACACGGCGGAATCTGAGGAAAGAAAGTAAATTGTGATTGATAGAACCTGAATTGAAATGTGTTCAATACAATTTTGAGAATTTAGGACAGAATTGATAGCTGTGTTTATTCTTACCAGTGATTCAGCTATGAGGAGAGGCTAGATAAGCTAGGGTTATTCTCTCTGGAGCAGAGAAGATTGAGGGGAGACATAATAGAGGTTTATAAGATCATGAGGGGTTTCGACAGGGGAAATAGTGAAAAACTATTTCCACTCGTGGGCGAATCTGTGACTCGTGGTCACAGATTTAAAATAGTTTCCAGGCGAAGTAGCGGGGAGCTGAGGAGAAATGTTTTCACTCAGCGAGTTGTTCGAATCTGGAATGCATTGCCTGAAATGGTGGTGGAGGCTGATTCGATAACAACTTTTAAAAGGGAATTAGATCTTTATTTAGGGAGAACAGGTCTATTAGGCTATGGGGAGCGGGTAGGGCAGTGGGATTGAATCGTTCTGTTCACAGAGCCGGCACAGACTAGATGGGCCGAATGGCCTCCTTTTGTGCCGTAAAATTCTATGAATCTATGTTACTAATTTCACCATCAGCACATTCTATACAATCAAAGCAACACTTTGGTTGTCCTCTTCTTGCTGCCTTCGTTGTCCCAGGGAGACAACTGTCAGAGCAAACTGCCCGTAGGACCTAGTTATACGGAAAGGCAGATATCAGGTGTTGATATTATACAATAGTTATTTTGCTGAAGTCAGGTGCCCTGTACCATATTGATTAGATGACAGTCGTGCTTTGGCCACAAAATATACAATACTTCACTTGATATTATATTCCGTGAATCGTTTTGACACTTCTGAGTCCTGTAGCTCAGTGGTGTGGAGTCATGTGGCTCAGTGGTTAGAGCACTCGCCTTAGAAGTGAGAGACCTGGGTTCAATTCCAGGCAGTGCAAAACTTTGGGCGAATTTCCATAATCCATATGCCTAATTATCATCCCTCAAAAACAAAACACTGCAATAAATTGGTGATTTGAATACACAATTGATTATGGGACACTGCTGTGTGCAATTGGCTGCCGCGTTTCACCCACAAATATACAGTCAATTCACTTTACAATACATTCTGTGAAGCGCTTTGAGACACAGTCTAGAAAATGTGAAAAGCGTTCTATCAAATTCAAGGCTTATTATTAGAGAACACATGATAAGGAGCTATATCAAATTAAGGATTATTAATGTTATTAAGTGATTCTTCAGTTCCATGTAATTAATTTATCCCACAATTCATGCTGAGTTGCAAGAGCATTTGCACTGTGATTGCTGCTCAACTCTTTTCACAACTGAAGCCCAAGTGCACAGCAAACGTTCCTACCATAATCCGACCTCCGCTCCATACAATCGTCTCTTCCCTTAATTTAAACTCTTCCCCTGTTGGAGCAGATCCATCATAGTGACCGACAGTGAGTGTCTCAGTGCCGCCCAGGTCACTTGGCTGCCAGTTTATAATGTCGTACGTTGCCACTGGATCCCCGTTTTCATCGAATTGAACATTTTCACAAATCTTTGTGCTGAAATTTACCATTTTGATGTAATGCAAAACCTATTTTCAATAAAGCATGAGAAGTGGAAATCATCGTTTTTATTTCACAAAATCATTTCAACACTTGACAGTTCATTCAAGGTTTACTGTCCATTCTCATTCTCAATACTGTTTAGGTAAACTTCTGTTTAGGACGGGGTTGCATTTCTGAAAAACTGTTCTCAGATCGAAACGTCCTGAATTGAAACATGATTTACCATGCAATCCCATTATATAACTTGAGGTGCGTTCTTTTCAAAAACTTTTTGGACCTTAAACCCACTAAATATAACACAAAACACACAAAACAACACACAAAATAACACACATATATGCAAGAAGGGGTACTTGTGGTAACTGTACAGTATTGTACTTTAGTACTGTCAAACTTTAATACAGTCCTATGTTTATATTCTGGTTGCACTTCTAGCTGTATCACATGACTTTGCAGGAAGTCTTGCCGCTAGCGGTACTACCGCTGTTCATATCAGTTACTGATCTCTTTTGTGACATGGTAGAAACGTGGTAGAGGCTGTAAATCACTCGAAGTTGCTCGGGAAGTATCGGAAATTATTGTAATACTGACGTGGCTTGGTGTCACATCAACATCAGCTGGCTTGTAAATAATGACGTAGTGACATGGCCAGTTCAAACGCCTTGATATACTATTTCAGGTGAGAGAGTTATTTACCTGTGAATACACAATGGATTCTGCATATGGACAAAAAGGACGCGTGAAATGCAACAGCGATATTCAAAATATGTAGTGTGCATGCGCAAAAAATAATTTTGTTTTTTAAAATGAAACCAAATGTCCTGTACAGAAATAGTGAAAGCAATACTTTGGTTGTGTGATATCTCTGGGACTTCAATTATCACACACATTCGCGCTCTGATGTTCCGGAAAACGACTGCACACATCATGTGGTGTATATTTACATTTATATACACTGGTCACTAGATGGCGCTATCACAGCTACTCTCTCCTTAATCAAGTTGTGAAAAAGTTACAATTACTGACATTCAAAACTCAATACTATAAACAATTTATGTATATACATACAATTTATACATACATACAATTTATGTATATTATCATGTTCAAACTGTGATACATCCAATCAAAATTCAAACTTGACTACTGGTTTCCTACTTCTAACGAGATACCTTCCCTGTCCAAAAGTTTTAGGACTCATAATAGCACTCGGACTTTTAGGACTCATGGTAGCACACGGAATTGACATGTGTCGAGTCTGGTATTCATCTTGACTTTCACTCCTTGTCTCCAGTTTCTCAGTCAGGCTCTGTTAACTATCACCTGGATCTAAACCCTCACCTTGATTCATACTTGAATACTGGTTTTCTGTTGAGTCCTCTGTTGCCATTACTGACTCGTTTGTTGGTCTAAAACTATTTGGTTCATTAGATGTATCCATTTCTCTCTACTCTTCCTGTACTTGTGCAGGTAAGATATAATCAATATGAACAAATCTGAGTTTGCCACTTTCAAATGTCCTGACCAATTAGGTGCGGGGTCCACATACTTTCACTAATCTTCCTGGTCCCCACTTTACCCATTTGTGATGATTTCTTCAATTAATTTTTTTGGTTTAACTCCAGCTTTCTGTCTTTCACCCTACCTCTATCACAGTTCTCTCTCTGTCTCTCCAGTTTTCCTTCTACCAAAGGTTAGGGGAAATCTGACATTCTCTCCCCCCAAAAGGCAGTGGAAGCTGGATCTATTCACTTTTTCAGACTGAGGTGGATAGATATTTGTTAGGTCAGGGTATTAAGGGTTGCGGGGTAAGTACAGGTAACATGAGTTGAGGTATAGATTAACATTGATCTTCTAGAATGACATAACAGGTTCGAGGGGCTGAATGGCCTACCCTGTTTCTACGATTCTATGTTTCTATGATTAAATAAATAATAAGTTGATCTCCAGTCCATGACTGTTTGAGGTGCACAGTGGATAATCAATCGTTTTGGATGACGTTACCTTTCTGTGTCCACCACTCCAAACAATAACATTTTCATTTAGGATCAACTCTTGGCCCAACGTTGCAGATCCATGATAGCGTCCACCTGTACAACATCACAGCCACCAACACTGTTGGGTTGTCTGTTGACTATGTCGTACTTTGGGACCGGATCACCATTTTCAACGAATTACACATTTTCAACATTCGTAATTGTGAAATGTGTGGTTTTTATGTAATGTGGAAGCTGCGCATTTGGATATAAAATAAAAGTAAATAATGAACATGCCCTTGAATGTATTAATCATTGTTTTATTTCTTCATCTTCTTTCGCTTGAATTCCAAATGTAAGCAGTACAATTCCAATACGTCTATTTTCAACTCATCACTCTACCACTGTTATATGCCTGATCTATCTAAGTCGTATATTTACCTGCACAAGTCCATTGAATTTCCTATTATTTATATGGTTTGTAGTAATCATACTTCACACACATTATGCTGTTTTGTGAAGTCCCTGTAGCTCAGTGGTTAGAGCACACGCCTTACAAGCGTGAGACTTGTGTTCAAATCCAGGAAAGTCAAGGTGAAACCTATCAACACACATACGAAACACACATACACACACCAAAAACACACACACAAAACGAACAAACACACAGAAAATGCACAACCAATAAACGCACACATAGACACATTATCAATGTGTTATTTCGGTGAGATATTCAAGAACATATGAATGTAAGAAATAGTAGCAGGAGTAGGCCTTTCGGCCCATCGATCCTGCCCCGCCATTCAATCATGGCTGTTATTCTTCTCTAACTCCAGCTACCTGCCTTATCCCCATACCCCTCAATCCCTTTATAAATGAGAAAACTATCTAACTCAGTCGTGAAGATTTTCAAGCACTGAGCATCAACAGCCCTTTGGGGTAAAGAATTCCATACATCCACCACCCTTATCTAACTTTTATATAACATTATTTTCTCTTTTCGTATTAAAGCCTGATTGTGTTGCAAAATTCTATTACTGCTGCAATGACATTTTAACTGTACATTAACCAACCCTCCGAGTTAACTGTTTAATTATTGTTCAAACTTACCACCTGATTTCTGTCACGTTGAGTTATTAGCATAATAATTATTTGATCATTTCCTAACATTCACTGAAGATGGTAAGATAATATATCCCCAGAGAAGGACAGAAAACTAGATTAAACAAGATAGTTGATAGAATTCTGCAGAGAATAAGAACATATCAGTGGTCAGAATCATTTAACAACAAAAACAATTACATTTGTATATTGCCTTTCACGTCAGGAGGACATTCCAAGGTGCTGTTTAAGAATCAGCATAAGGATTAACAGTTCAGCAATTCACTGCTGGGCTATGGAGCTTCTTCATTGTGTATTGAACATCACTAATGTGAAGTTTCACTCAATGTTTATGCAATCCTGTGACAATTAAGAAATGTTACAATATCACTTATTACTCTCCTGTAAGTCTACAAAGGAAGATTTGATATAGGATGGAAACTGTTTAAACCCATCAGAAGTAAATTAGATGTTAAGAAATATTTCAGCCGGAAATCGAAAAAGGGTTCTGTAAGATGATCGATTCTCACTATAAAATTAGGTAAGGATGTGTTTCCAAGGTATATTCAACCATTGAATAAACAATATATAGTACAATCCTTGCATTTGAAATAGCCACTGTCTTTGGGAGGATGACTAAAAGACCTTCATAGAGTGTATGATAAAGTTTAGTTAGTGTATTTACTATGTAAGTGAATATTGGTTACCATATGTAACAATAATACACCTTGGGTAATTCCTAGCATGCTCACCTCTGAGTCACATGGTTGAAGATGTAAATCCCACTTCAGGAGCTGAACTCATATACTGTAGTCTAAGACAACCTCTCAATTCATAACTGGGGGTGCCGTCCTTCAGATGAGACATTAAACTGAGGTCGCATCTGCCTGTTCAAGTGGCTGTTAAAGATCCCATGGCGCTATTCGAAAGGATAATTGGGAGATTGTTGATGATGTGTAAGGCGCTATACAAATATAATTTGTTGTTGTGTTTGTCCTGGACAACAATCCCCAAATAAAATTGACCATTCGTTTCATGGTGTTTTGTAGGTAAGCGCTCTGAAACGCCATCCGGTCGGGAGGGCGCTGTATAAATCAATGTTGTTGTTGTGTGTATTGCTGGTGCAATTATGCTGCCGTGTTACCAAATACACAGACATTCCATTTCATAGTAAATCCTGTGAATACGTTGAGATGTCTTTCTGATTTTTCAGACATTAAACATTTGCTTTGATTGGTTGTACTTGCTATGAGGTAAACTCATGACAATCATTTCTATTAACTTGTGGTTATGACATTTCCTTCCAATGTTGATCCAGGTTCAGCTTCACAGTATTCTTTAAACTGCTGAGGTGACCACCAAAGTCCTTCACACAGGATCACAGAGAGATTCAGATGAAGAAGACCTTCCATCCCAGTTTAATCTCAATACATTAGGTTGTGACTCGAAAGTAAATTTAGGATTTTACCTCTTCACAAAATGATTGGTTGGGCAAATAGGATCTACAAATTCTTACTCAGTGCTTGTGGAATCCTGTCGTTCAATGTTTAGAGCACTCTCCTTATAAGCGAGAAACCTGGGTTCAGTTTCAGGCAGGGTGAAACGTTGGGCAAGTTTCCTTACTCCACATGCCTAATAATAGTCCCACCAATTCGTGCTTTAATTGCTCATTTCAATCCACAACTGTTTGTGGAACACTGATGCACGCAATTGGCTGCCATGTTTAGCCAGTTACGATTGCCAACCTGGAACACCAGCCACCTCCACTCCGTTAAGGCCCAGGCACTGAATGTATGTGGCTCAAATCCAATTGATAGGGACTAATAGTTTACTAATTATTGGATAGTACTGATATGACTGAGCGTAAACTGCAAGCAGAAGTGTGTAACAGCGGTGTTGAGTGCCAAGATTCAATCAGGCTATGATCACACGCTCAAATACTGAAGGTTCACGTGAATATCAGGTGAATGACGTAGGACTAGGGGCCGTCGATCAGGAAATGTTCCGATTTAGATTTATCCACGGCCTCATATCGAGATATACCGATATATCGATATTTTCGGGGTTCGTCCTGTGCATGTGCGCGCGTCGCGAAGTGCATGCTATTTCGTAACTGCGCGCGAATTGGGGGCCTATCTCCTCAGGAGGTAAATCTCTCTCTCTCTCTGTGTCTCTCACAATCACATTCTCCATCTCTGTGTTTTTCTGTCTGTGTATTTGTGTCTCTCTCCTCTCTCACACCCCCCTCCATCTTTATCTATCTATCTGTATATTATCACATCTCCCCCGTCTCGCTCCCCCCCACTGGTCACTCTCTCTTCCCTCCCCACATCCCCCGGTCTCTCTCACTACCTCCATCCCACCCCAGCCCCCAGTCTCTCACTCTCTACCTACGCCCCATGCCATCCCTCCGGTCACTTTCTCTACCTCTGTCTACACCCCCCACCCCACCCTGTCTCTCCCTCTACCTCCACCAACCCCACTTCCCCTCACCGGTCTCTCTCTCTATCCCTCCCCACACTCGGTCTCACTCTCTCCCTCTCCCCTACCACCCACCGTCCCTGGTCTCCCTCTCTCCATCACTCCAGCCCCCACCGGCCTCTCTCTCCCTCCCTCACGTCCCAACTCCAGTCTCTCTCGCTCCCCACCACCCGTCTCTCTTTCAATCCCCCACCCCACCGGTCTCTCTCTCTCCCTCCCTCCCCACCCCCGCGGTCTCTCTCTCTCCTCCCCCCCCCCCCAAGGTCTCTCTCCCCTTACCCACCCATCTCTCTCCCCTCACCCCTTGCATACCTGTATATTGTATTAGAGGACTATGAATACAGTATGGTGGCTTGCACCTCGGTCTGTGAATTGTGTACAGAGATGAGCATTCTGGGTCTTGTATTTCAGTGCACGCATTCCGAATTGTTCCAGTATATCTGTTTCCAGAAAAAAATCAATATTTTCCAAATGTTTATATCGTCGTATCGATATATAAATTGTATTGGAAAAAACAATATATCGATGTATCCCCGGGCCCTGCGTGGGACTTATAGTTAGTTCCAATCAGGCAAAAAACAATCTATCCACAACACAGTCATGGTCAGCAACCTTGAGCAAAAGGGAGAGAAACAAAACATCAGGTGCACATTGTGGTTGGTCATCCTCACTATAGCTACGCCCCTTTTCTTTGTTAGTGTAGAATCACTTAGAGCAACACAAAGAAACTGCTTTGAAACTTTTCACCTGTACTTTTGAACTTTTGCTGAATAAACTTTGAAAAACCACTTCTCAGACTTCAATGTTTATTGAAGAAATACATGATCTAACACCAACTTAACAGTCCAGCAGCAGATCTGGCCGATCTTAGTGGCTCCACTAACTCTGCCCTTGCCTCCACTATATAGTCATCCTACTTTTAGATAATCCTGAATGCCAATGAAAACACCAGGTTTCTCTTCTCAATCACCAACTGGCTCCTTCACCCCACCTTCTTGTGGCTCATCCATCCTCTCCTACAAAGCCAAATGTGAGGCCAATCTACACTGTATCAAAACTAAATAATAATCATAATAATAATCTTTGCATTTGATACAGTGCTTCTTACGTCTTCCATACGTCTCAAAGCGCTTCACAGAACATACTGTAAAGTGAATTGACTGTATGTTTGTTGGTAAAATGCAGCAGCTAATTGCGCACAGTAGCGTCCCTACAAACAGTCGTGGGTTGAAATGACCAGTTTAATCTTGTTTTTTTGGGGATGGATTATTATTAGGCGAGTGTGTGTGTGTGTGTTTGCGTCTGTCTGTCTGTCTATCTCTGTGTGTGTGTGTGTGTGTGTGTGTGTGTGTGTGTGTGTGTGTGTGGAATAAGAAAACTTGCTCAAGGGCAAAACATTGGATAAGTTTCCTTAGTCCACAAGCTTTTGTTTACCCAGCAGTAAATAGGAATATGTTTGTTTGTCAATTGGCGATAACTTTTCCAAAGGTAACAATACATTTAAAAAAACCATTAAAATCTGATTACTAAACCTATTACTGGGGCAGCACTGTGTGCAATTGGCTGTGGCAGTTTTTCCACAAAACATGCAATCAATTTACTTTACAATACATCCTGTGAAGCGGTTTTAGGCGTCTCACGATGTGATAAGGCACTATATCAAATGGAAGGATTATTATTCTTATTAATATTAATAATATTGTTGTTGTTATTGTTATCATTATCATTATTATTTTTAGCACTAACACTATCATTATCACTATCATTTTCATTATCATTATTCGAGTCAAACACAATTGAGGAACAACAATCAAACAATTAACATTCAACAGTAAATACAAACCAACCAAATTATAATTCTAAAGCAATGCTTGCTAAAATAATTGAAAATAAAATATCTAATTGGAATTAAATACTGTATTCGTGAAAAAACACCACTTATTAAGGTTCTTAGTTGGCAGTTAAATGTTGGAAGTGTTCAATAATACGGGTAATTAATTGTAGCACATGTAGGAACAAATTATGTTAGAATGTCTCTACTAAACTAAAGTCTGTCTGTTGTGTATATAATGCTTACAGGAGAATACTATTGTTTGTGCTGAGAAATCGGACAATTAGATCTCAAGTGGATCAAAATCTGTAGATGCTAATTGTTTATAAAATAAAATTGTGTGGCTAATTAAATGAATATATTCTATTGGAAACATGCAGTGTAACAATCTATTGGAAACCAGAATAAAAGTTGCTGGGGAATCTCAGCCCGTCAAAGAGCCTTAGGAAGGCTTGTGAACCCGAAGCGTTGTATCACCTTGGATGCTGTTTGAACTGCTGATTTTCCCCAGCAACTTTTGTTTTTGTAGCAATCAAAATTACTTCAACTCTCTTTGTGTGCAAATTGGAAACTATCAGGCTCAGACTTGCTCAACACATTAATTTGGGGGACATTGGCAGGATAGGGAATTGAAGTGGATCGAAACATTATACTGTGTAGCTAAATAGATACATGTGTGGAAATGGAAGTGAAAGACAAATAAGATTATAATTCTTAAAATTGAGACAACAAATGGACGGGATAGGGAACTAAAATAAATAATCACAATCCATGCACTTGATATAGCGCTTTTCACGTCTTCTAGACTGTGTTTCAATGTCTTGTACTAACACTAATGAAATATTAATTCAGTGCATTGATAATTAACAGCCTCATGACATAACTGTTAAGGTGCTGCACTGAAGGTGGTGCACATATATTGAAAGTCTACAACTGGGTATAAATTAGAAACAAGAATGTTTTAAATTGCAAAGCAAGCAAAATACAACGATAAGCTGACACATTTATTGTGTACTAACAGTGTAGGAAACCAACTTACAATTGGTATAAGTCACTCACAGTGTTGATATAACAATTAGACATCAATCATATTGATAATTCGGGATACAGTGAAAGGAAAAAGAGCCACCTGATCCAAGTAATATAGAACTCAACTAAATTTGTAGTTTGATTAGCAAAACCTGGTCACTGTTTCTTGGAAGCCACTTTACCCATCATATGCTTTTTAGTATTTTCTTCTTTTTTCAGCAGGATAATATAACACTTAGGGGCAAAAATACAGGCCAGTAGCCCAAAGCTTGATGCCAAAATGGCAAATATTTCTACAGCCACAGTGTATTTTCCAGGAGAGCTTACATAAGCTGGAATGAAAGTTATCCAAACAGCACAGAAGATAAGCATGCTGAAAGTGATGTGCTTCGCTTCATTGAAGTTGTCTGGAAGTCGGCGAGCTAGAAAAGCAACGCCAAAGCAAACACAAGACAACAGTCCAATGTAACCAAGCACACAGTAAAAGGCTACTGCAGATCCCACATGGCATTCAAACACAATTCTCTCAGTAAAATATTCACTATTTTTCAGAGGGTAAGGAGGTGACAAACTAAGCCAAACAGTACATATTAAGCATTGTATCAGGGAAAGGATGAAAACACTCAGACGTTGTTGTGTAGGACCAAACCACTTCATCATGTTGTTACTGGGAAGTGTTGCATTAAATGCCATCACCACAACTATTGTTTTTCCCAAAACACAGGAAATACACAGAACAAAAGTGATACCAAAGGCCATGTGACGCAACCTACAGGACCAGACTGAAGGCTCTCCAATGAATGTAACTGAGCAAAGAAAACACAAAGCTAACGCGACAAGCAGCAGAAAGCTTAACTCTGAGTTATTAGCTTTAACAATAGGAGTGTCTCTGTGAACATAGAACGCTGTGAATACACTTATAGTCAAGCAGACTCCAAGCAATGCAAGTGTGACTAGAACAATCCCTAATGTCTCCTCGAAGGAGAGGAATTCAACTTCCTTCAGTAGGCAGTGATCTCGTTTATCATTGGACCGGTATTCCAAAGGACATGTCAGGCACACGGCGGAATCTGAGGAAAGAAAGTAAATTGTGATTGACAGAACCTGAATTGAAATCTGTTCAATAAATGTTTGAGAATTTAGGAAAGAATTGATAGCTGTGTTTATTCTTACCAGTGATGTTACTAATTTCACCATCAGCACATTCTATACAATCAAAGCAACACTTTGGTTGTCCTCTTCTTGCTGCCTTCCTTGTCCCAGGGAGACAACTGTCAGAGCAAACTGCCCGTGGGACCTACGGTAATTACAGTTGAATTGAAATGTCAGCACTTTCTAATTTTCAATTTTCTGGTTTGCTTGACAATTACAACAACATAACCAGTTTTATAGAGCGGCTTTCACTTTGTGACGACATCGCAAAGCACTGAAATTAATACTCGCATGTCCAACTGTGAATTTTTTGTTGGAAATGTTAATGGTAAAATTGTTTCAGATAAAAATGCAATACTGCACTTTAAACAGCTACTTAGGGAATCAATTTGTATTTTAGTTAAAATTGTCGCTAAAGTTAATTTTTTTTTCATGGGGAATCTGGGTGCCCAGCACAAGAAACCAATCACGAAGCTCACTCACCTACAAATTCCTCCTTTGAAATGCACGACATTTCCCTCTAGGGATGTACCGTGCTTACCACTGATAATATGAGTGGTCGGAGTTCCTGCCCCCTGCAGCTCAGTTTGAGTATTCGCCTTGCAAGGGTGAGAACTGTGTTCGAAACCAGGCAGATCATAGTGAAACGTTGGGCAAATTTCCTTTCTTCACATGCCTACTAATAAACCCTCCAAAAAACCCACAGTAATATAAATCTGTCACTTTAAACCCACATATGTTTGTGGGACACTGCTCTGCGCAACTGGTTGCCGCGTTTCACTCCTAGTTATATACAGTCAATTCATTTTACCTTATATTCAGTGAAGCGCTTTGAGACGTCAATATAATGTGAAAAGCACTATATCAAACGCAAGAACTTTATTATTTATACAACTATCTGGTGTCTCTTGATAATTCTGGCTGACACCTGAATTACAATGCTCATGTTTTGAATGAGTTACAGCTACTAATTCTACTATTGATCAGAAACCCATCTGATAAATGTTCGTTAAACATTTCTGCAAAATAGAATGCAACAAAATTCCTTACTGTGATCTGACCAGCGCTCCACACTATTTTGTTTTCTTCCAATTTAAACTCTTCCCCTGTTGGAGCAGATCCATCATAGTGACCGACAGTGAGTGTCTCAGTGCCACCCAGGTCACTTGGCTGCCAGTTTACAATCTCGTACGTTGCCACTGGGTCCCCGTTTATATCGAAATGAAGATTGTCACCAATGTTTGTCCTGAAATTTACCATTTTCATATAATGTAGAAGCTGTGTTGGGAAATGACAAAGGAGGAAGAAACATTGAATTAAACAACATACGAACAACTGAACACGGGTTTCTACACCTGCAGCTGAAATATAAAAATCAATCAGAACTTACATTTATATAGAGCCTTTCAAATCGGCAGGATGTCCCAAGTCACTGTGCAGTTGGGTAGCGACAAGAGCGGGTGGGGAGGGGTTGGGGCAGGATGAAGGAGAGGAGGAGAATTGACGGAATATTTATGGGCGAAATGCCCACAGCAGTGTCCCACAAACAGTCATGGAAGTGGGATTAGGGGAGAAAGCGTCGCAAGATGGCAAGGGGAGAGGTTGTGGTAGGAAAGCAGGAAAATCTAATGTAAATAGAGCATAAATAAACCTAATAAATACAGTATAACTACATAAAATATATACAGTAAAACGGTATAAAAATAATGCTTCTTACTTGCCATGGTTGAAAGTTTGAAACATTGGCACAACTTTCATTGGGAAATGGACCTTTGCCACTTTGACATGACAGCATGTCATGAAGAGCATGAGCTATGGCGTAGGTTGCTGTATAGACATTGTAGGTTACACGGTACTGAGACACGGCTGTATATGGATTATTTACAGTCTGTAAATCCTCTCGTCCTGTACATTCCTTCATTCCATCTGCTTTGTGCTCCTCATTACTCAGTGTACAGTTGAAGGCCAATTCCCAAAACTCTTCCATTAAGCGGTTTCCTGGGAATGCAGACGGATGAACTTGCAGCAGAAACTCTCTCAACCCTGGAATATGTACTTTGCGAATCGCAATTCCAATTGTCCCGGAGAGGAATTGTCTGCTTTCCTCTGGGGGCAGGACTGTTGTGGTGACCCACCCCTCACTTCCTATCCATTGAATACCTGTCACATTTTGACGCACAATTTCTTTCAACAGAATAGTGATATCAGTATGAGTAACAAATGCTACGATAACTTTTGTGGTAGATTTCTTAATCACTTCTATAATTTTAAGCAATTCTTCCCTTGAGTATGTTTTATGGAAAGTCTGAGAGAATGCAATACACACACCCAGTTGCTGCACAGCTTGTGTGAAGGCTTCCATTCCAAATTTACCGTAGTCATCGTCTCTTCTAATGGTTCCAATCCACGTCCAACCAAAGTGTTTCACCAGTTGGGCCAAGGCTCTGACCTGATAGTAGTCACTTGGTATAGTTCTAAAAAATGATGGATATTCCTTCCTGTTGCTCAGACATTCACACGTAGCAAAGTAACTTACCTATAGATTTTAGAGTAAAGAGAAACTAGAATTAAGAAGATTTAATCTCATAGCTGCAACATGTATGTACATCTTCCTGGTTTTGGTTATCTCATAAAACATGTAATTCCATAAATACAGTAATAAAGCTATCTATATCTAACTGTCCATTACATTTATAGTAAAATCATTAAAACACATTTTACGGAACAATTATTTTAATACAATAATTTAATATAAGGAATGTCGGATATTAGATATTTTGTGCCCAAGTTTGCATATAAATGTACAGCTCTGATCTGAAGTATCTCACCATTGGGATCCTGAAAGGACTGATCAAAGTTGCTATTGCTGATGATTGTGAGGAGGTGGTGTCACCCACAATAGCAGAGACCACAGGGGCTCGTTTGCAGGTGAAATCTGAAGATGATTCAAGTCCGTTCAAAAATTCAAAGGTTGTTTTTATGGATACAGCGGGCATCCCACAGGATTCAGAAACCCAGTAGCCCAGAGTAATGCCGGGGAGCAGTCTGGGGTCTTTGTTTATTTCCTCTATTGCAAAGATCATCGCCATCGCAAACCGGAACTGTCGGAATTCAAATCTGTGAGGACTCAAAGCATTAATTATCAACCACATAGTTCACAGACATAGCATCACCAGTAATGCAATAAATACTAACATTTCAAATTTTTTCCTTATGGTTTGGGAAAAATAAAAAATGATAACTTTTACACATAGATTGACACTTCTTACTGTAGTTTACAAACTGTTTTGTATCACAAATACAATCACAAAATTACATCTACGCCATTTGAAGAATTAGTTTACCGAAATATCCTTTACTCTGTGGAATTACAAGCTTTGTCTGTTTCAATAAAACTTCGACTAACTTTCTTATCAACAAATACAGAGACCTTTCCAAACTGAATACCAATACATTTATTTTTAATTTGCAAACTGTGACTCGCACAAGCCAGATTTCTCTCTAAAGACTGCTAATAGACTGCAAATCTAGGAACAGAAGTGAAACAAAGGAGAATCTGTGGATGTGATAATCACAAAACACTACCATAACAAATTGTTACCTCATTTTATTGGGCTATAATCTGAGACGAATTCAATCATCTAACAATATCCCACAGCAGAGTGATCGCGTTATGTACATGTAAATGTGGGCCAATGTTTAGGGAACCATCCTGGAGATCTCAGGCAAATGAAGTCGACAGATTGGAAATCCAGTTTCATACAGTAACAAATATTACCACAACAACAACAATAAAATCACACTTGTAAAGCACCTTTCACGTCAGGAGGATGTCCAAAGGCGCTGATATATTGCTCCATCCATATTTTAGATTGTGAATTTAACCAGAGATTAATTATAATTTTAACTTGTTCATCTCACTTGTGCAAAGGCTAGAGACAGAAATTCCAATATATATGCAGACGTCCCTAAAGTAGCATCAAAATCCATCAATTGGTTATCATACTATCTTATATGTCAGCCAACTAACTATAATTATATTGCGATGTTTGAAGTTGTCTGTAGATGTCTTATGTTGAAACAGTATTGAATACAATATCTAACAGAATGTGTGTAAAAGTGTACCAACTTTGTGCACTTTACCGCTCTCGGTTGAGACTTAAAATGTAGTTCCTGATCCTTCACAATATCATGAATACTGAAAACTCCGCCAAGAACAATATCTCCATCTTTAGACAAACTGAGCATATCAAATATTCCCCAGCGTTTGCAGCTTGTTTGTTGTTCGAGCCAAACAGGGACGAGAGTAGACATTAAAAGTACACAATACGTGGTGTTATGCATCGTTTACTGTGTGCCAGTCAGTGCCTCAAAGTATTCCTAATTGCTCATATATATATTGTTTCCTCCGAACGAGAATTATGTCAATCTTTTTTAATTAGAACCAGTGGAAATCTTGAATTAGTTAGGGATATTTCCCAGGTGGAAACAAATTTCCAGTTTAATCCATCAAAATCCATCAACAAAATTCCAGATTAATCCATTAAAATCATCCTCCAGGTGATTCAACCGATTATAAAGTGAAATGCTTGAATGATATCGTCATCTGATCATAAGGTATCCCTTTAATTGTTCCACTAAAATGACAACAGCAAAGATTAACTTGGATTTTGTAGTGTTAAGGACACAATCGACATTATTTTTTAATATCGTAAATTAATATATTTTAATATCTTAACTAAGCCACAAGAACCATTGTCAGGTTTCAGTTTGACTCAGTTGACAGGATTCTAGCCTATAAATCAGAAACACTATATAAATGCTAGTTGCTGTTGTTATTAACCCTCTCTGATTAAACCACAGCCAAGTGTTTCATAACATTAACCCTAGTTATGTTTTCTTCCTGTTTGCCGACCACAGACTTGAGACAAACTGGACATGTTTCTCTTTCCCTTTCGCTAAACTGTTTACAGTAAAACCCCATTTATTAGTGACCAGATCAGCCATAACTTCCGTATAACCAGCATAGATTTGTTTTTTTTTCGCATTCGATAAACCGGAATTTGGTGTTTTGTGTTGCGTCCGTATTTTGGATTGCTGCGAGTAGGTTCCTGACAGTGGCGCTAGCTCAGAATGCAGTCGGTACTGTAAAGCAATACACTCTCCGGAGTTTACTCTTTGAGAGAGGCAGAGGATGAGTTGATTAATTTAGATTTAATTTAGCTACAAAACAGAGTGCAGTATTTCGACTTACAGAGTGCAGTGTGTTGCACACACACACACACACATCGTAAGGCTTTTTGGAAAGAAATTTATTTCAACTGGGCGGTCAACACTCACTCTCTGCTCTCTCATTAACACAACTTTTCCTTTCTTCTGCCCCCAATGAGAACAGTGTCATTCAGACGGGTAACTTTTGCACTAGTTTAAAGATCTCTCTGAACTGCCTGGTCGCTGTGTGTAAAATGTTTTGAATTAATATTCCTATATTATGTTATCATACAAAAGATTATTTAGTCCCTTATTGATATGCTATGTTTGAAAAAATAATTTAATAAAAATTTTGTAATAATATATTATGTTAGGTTTTCTGCCTAATATCCGCTATCCCCTTTAACCAGCACTGGCCAGGTCCCGAGGGTGCCACATAAACGGGCTTCCACTGTATATTGTTCACACTATTGTTCCAATTTTTTTTCTATTCTCTCTTAAATCTACACATCTCCCTTTCTGTTTATTTCCCTTCCCTGCTGTATAACTGCTGTATAACTAATCCCGATTTAATCATATGACGTATTCAAATTTTCAATGTTATCATTCATCTCGTATCTGTTTCATATCAAATTCTTGTCCATTGGTTTTGACCTCCTGACTCGAGAAGGTTTGACTGTGAAGCATTGGGTATGAAATACCAACCTCGTGGCTCTGAGGCGCTAGTCTGCATGGAGGGCACTGTTTTAGTGCACATTGGGATTCTTGACTTTAGAAGGTTGTGGAGTGATACAATAGAGATTTTTAAAATAACATGGAGAGTCGATAGGGTAGATACAGACAAGCTATTTCGTCGTTTAGGGATTACAGAATAAGGGGGGCATCATCTTAAAATGAGAGCCAACATATTTAGGAGCAAAATCGGGATGCATTTTCCATCCTCAGGGTAGTTAAAATCTAAAATTTCCACAATCTATCTCGCAGCAAAAGGCTGCGGATGCTGGATCTATTCACGTTTTCAGACTGAGGTGGAAGATATTTGTTAGTTCAGGGTATTAAGGGTTGTGTGGTAAGGAGAGTTAAATGGAGTTGTGGTACAGATTAACCATGATCTTCTAGAATGACAGAACAGGTTCGAGGGGCTGAATGGCCTACCCATGTTTCTATGTTTATATGATTCTATGTTTCTATGATTAAAAAAATAATAAATTGGTCTCCAGTCCTTGACTGTTTGAGGCACACTGTGGTGCACAATTGACTGCCATATTTTGCCCACAAATATGCAGTCAAATCAGTTTACCGTCTCGTCTGAAGCCCAATTAGACGCCAGAAGACGTGAAAAGCTCTCTACGAAATGCAAGGATTATTATTATTAATTTCACAAGAGGGACACATCCTGCTGACGAAATTCTAGAAAGGGCAACGTGAATATGTACAATTTAGACAAATAGTGATGTATTTATTGTTATTACACCATCACTTATTACAGTAATTGTTTTTACACAGTCACCAAATGCAGTAATACAAACACTTCACTCTGAAACAAGAAATTAAAACAATACACAAACGTACATTAAATACCTTGACAATTTCACAGCTTTTTTGAAGAAAACATATAAGAAGAAAACTCAGTTCCTAGTTGTTACCTTTGACAATTGGAGTTGCCTGTAAACAAATAAAAGGACTGCCACCAACATGGCCATGCCGGCTCCAACTATAGCAAATACTACTATTACCATTTCTATTATTTCTGAATGAGACAGGAATTCTGTTTGCTTGGGAATGCATTGGTCGTGTGGTAAACTGGACCATTATTCCCAAAGGCATTTCACGCATTTTATTTAATGTACGAGAAAATAAAAGAAGAGTCGAAGGAAATGCAATCTATTTCACAAACAACTCCAGTAATTAGAAAACGTTTTACAATAGAATAAGAGCTTTTGGATATCTTGTGACCCACCTGTGATGTTGCTTATTTCTCCATCGCTGCACGGAACGCAGTCAAAGCAACACATAGGTTGTCACTTTCTGGCTGCTTTTTTGTTCCAGGTTGACATGTTTTGGAATAGGCTGCTTGTGGAATCTTGGTTTAAAAACAAGAGCCTTTAATTTGATTGGATTCCAACAGATATTGTGTGAAAAATAGCTGTACCTTTGGTTTCACAATTGATTATCAATCGTTTTGGATGACGTTACCTTTCTGTGCTCAACACTCCAAACAATAATATTTTAATTTAGGAACAACTCTTGGCCCAAAGCTGCAGATCCATCATAGCGTCCCACCAGCACAACATCACAGCCACCAGCACTATTGGGTTGTCTGTTGACAATGTTGTAATTTGGGACAGGATCACTATTTTCATCGAATTACACATTTTCACCAATCCTAGTTGCGAAATGTGTGGTTTTTATGTAATGTAGAAGCTGCACATTTGGAGATAAGATAAAAGTAAATAATGAACATGACCTTGAATGTTCTGACCATTGTTTTATTTCTTCATATTCTTTCGCTTGAATTCCAAATGTAACCAGTACAATTCCAATACCTTTATTTTCAACTCATCACTCTACAACTCTGAAACGCCTGATCTATCTAAGTCGTATATTTGCCAGTAATACACCTGCACATGTCCCTTTGAATTTCCTATTATTTATATGTTTTGTATTAATCATAATTCAAACACTTTAACCTGTTTTGTGAAGTCCTTGTAGCTCAGAGTTAGAGCACTCGCCTTACAAACGTGAGACCTGTGTTCAAATCCAGGCAAGTCAGGGTGAAACATAAACACACACACATGAAACACACATACACACTCACCAAACACACACACACAAGACACACAAACACACACACAATGCACACCCAACAAACGCACCCACATTATCAATGTGTTATTTTGGTGAGATATTCAAGAACATATGAGTGTAAGAAATAGTAGCAGGAGTAGGCCTTTTGGCCCATCGAGCCTGCCCCGCCATTCAATCAATATTATATTCTTCTCTAACTCTAGCTATCTGCCTTATACCCATACCCCTCAATCCCTTTATAAATGAGTAAATTATCTAACTCAGTCTTGAATATGTTCAAGCACTGATCATCAACAGCCCTCTGGGGGTAAAGAATTCCATACATCCACCTTCCTTATACAACTTTTATATTACATTATTTTCTATTTTCGTATTAAAATCTGACTGTGTTGCAAAATTCTATTACCGTGTCCAATGACATTTTACTGTACAATAACCAACCCTCCAAGTTAATTGTTTCATTATTGAGTTCAAACTTACCACAGGAATTCTGTCACGTTGAGTTATTAGCACAATAAATATTGGATAATTTCCTAACATTCCCTGAAGATGGTAAGATAATATATCCCCGGAGAATGATAGAATGCTAGAGTAAACAAGATTGTTGATATAATTTTGCAGAGAATATTAACATATCAGTGGTCAGAATCATTTAACATCAGCAATAACAACAAAATTATATTTGTGTAGCACCTTTCACGTCAGGAGGACGTCCAAAGGCGCTGTTTAAGAATCAGCATAAGGATTAACAGTTCATCAACTCACTGCTGGTCTTTGGAGCTCCTTCATTGTGTATTGAACATGACTCAAGTGAAATTTCACTCCCTGTTTATGCAATCCTGTGACATCTAAAAATGTTACAATATCACTCATTACTTCCCTGTATGTCTACAAAGGAAGACTTGATGTAGGATGGAAACTGTTTAACCCATCAGAAGTAAATTAGATGTTACGAAAAACTTCAGCCGAAAATCGAATAAGGGTTCTGTAAGATGATCGATTCTCACTATAAATTTAGGTAAGGATGTGTTTCCGAGGTATATTCAACTACTAAATAAATAATATACAGTATAATCCTTGCACTTGAAATAGCCATTGACTTTGGGAGGATGACTAAAAGACCTTCATAGAGTATATGATAAAGTGTAGTTACTGTGTATTTAATATGTAAGTGAATATTGGTTACCATGTGTAATAATAATACAATTTGGGTAATTCGTAGCACGCTCACCTCCGAGTCACATGGTTGTAGAAGTAAATCCCACGTCAGGAGCTGAACTCATATACTGTAGTCTAAGTCAATACTTTCAATGCATTGGTGGGGGCAACATCCTTCAGATGAGATGTTAAACTGAGGTCCCATCTGCTTGTTCAAGTGGATGTTAAGGATCCCATGGCGCTATTCGACAGCATAATTGGGTGATTGATAGCGATGTGTAAGGCGCTATACAAATATAATTTTG
The DNA here is from genome assembly GCA_035084275.1 of Hydrolagus colliei. Taxonomy (NCBI): domain Eukaryota; kingdom Metazoa; phylum Chordata; class Chondrichthyes; order Chimaeriformes; family Chimaeridae; genus Hydrolagus; species Hydrolagus colliei. The sequence goes on along the minus strand of CM068744.1, from coordinate 711,659 downwards.
TTGTTGTTTTTGCCATGGCCAACAATCTCCCAAATAAAATTGACCATTCGTTTCATGGCGGTTTGTAGGTAAGCACTCTGAGATGCCGTCTTGCGTGGAGGGCACTATATTAATAAATGTTGTTGTTGTTGTGGGTATTGCTGTTTGAATTATGCTGCCATGTTACCAAATACACAGGCATTCCATTTCACAGTAAATCCTGTGAATTGTTTGAGATGTCTTTCTGATTTGATAAGGCATTGTATCAAATGAAAGGATTATTATTATTATTAAAAATTAGCAAGTAGATAATTGGGTGAAAAAGTCAGTATTTCACAGGAAATTCCACGTGGAAGTCCAAGTGATAATCCGTTATGACGAATAGTCCATTTACTTTGACTGGTTGTATTTGCTATGAGTTAAAGTCATGACAGTCATTTCTGTTAACTTGTTGTTATACCATTTCCTTCCAATGTTGATGCAGGTTCAGCTTCACAGTATTCTTTAAACAGCTGTGGTGGCCACCAAAGACCTTCACACAGGATCACAGAGAGATTCAGATGAAGAAGAACTTCCATCCCAGTTTAATCTCAATACATTAGTTTGTGACTGGAAAGTCAATTTGGGATGTTACCTCTTCACAAAATGATTGGTTGGGCAAATAGGATCTACTACTTCTTACTCAGTGCTTGTGGAATCTTGTCAATAAATGGTTAGAGCTCTCTCCTTCTCAGCGAGAGACCTGGGTTCAGTTTCAGGCAGGGGGAAACGTTGGGCAAGTTTCCTTACTCCACATGCCTAATAATAATACCACCAATGTATGTTTTAATTGCTCATTTAATTCCACAACTGTTTGTGGGACACTGATGCACGCAATTGGCTGCCATGTTTGGCCTAGTTATGAATGTCAACCTGGAACACCAGCCACCTCCACTCCCTTAAGGCCCAGGCACTGAAGGTATGTGACTGAAATCCAATTGATAGCGACTAATAGTTTACTAATTACTGGATAGTGCTGATATGACTGAGCGTAACCTGCAAGCAGAAGTGAGTAACAGCAGTGTTGAGTGCAAAGATTCAATCAGGCCATGATCACACGCTCAAATACTGAAGGTTCACGTGAACATCGTGTGAATATCGTAAGATTAGGGTCCGTCGATCAGGAAATGTTCTGACTTAGATTTATCGACGGCCTCATATCGAGATATACCGATATATCGATATTTTGGGGGTTCGTCCTGTGCATGCGCGCGCGTTGTGAGGTGTGCGCGATTTTGAACGTGTGCGCGAATTGCGGGCCTATCTCCTCAGCAGGTAAATATCTCTCTCTGTGTTTGTCTCTCACAATCACATTCTCCATCTCTGTGTTTTTCTGTCTGTGTCTTTGTGTCTCTCTCCTCTCTCACATTCCCCTCCCATCTTTTTCTATCTATCTGTATGTCATCACATCTCCCCCGTCTCGCCCTCCCCCCCCCCCCCCCACCACCCCCCAGGTCGTCACTCTCTCTTCCCTCCCCCACACCCCCCGGTCTCTCTCAGTACCTCCCTCCCACCCCACACCCCATCTCTCAGTCTCTACCTACGCGCTCCCCCCCCCCCCCAAGGTCTCCCTCTCTCCCTAAACCCCCCCCCCCCGGTTTCTCTCTTCCTCCCCCCCAACTACCCCCAGTCTCTCTCTCTCTCTCCCTCCCCCCCACTCCTCCAGTAACTCTCTCTACCTCCTTCCACCCATCACCACAACCCCCCTGTCTCTCCCTCTACGTCCAACTGGGGTCCCACTTCCCCCACCCGGCCTCTCTCTCTTCCTCTTCCCCTCCCAACCACCACCTCCGCCCCCGGTCTCCCTCTCTCCATCCCTCCACCAGCACCCAGCTTCTCTCTCCCTCCCCTACCCACCAACTCCGGACTCTCTCACTCCCCCACCCCCGTCTCTCTCTCTCACTCCCACCACCCCCCACCGGTCTCTCTCTCTATCCCTCCCTCCCCCCTCACGGTCACTCTCTCTCTTTCCCCCCCCCCACCCCAAGGTCACTCACCCCTTAACCCCCCCATCTCTCTCCCCTCACCACTTGCATAGCTGTATATTGTATTTGAAGACTATGAATACAGTATGGCGGCTTGCACCTCGGTCTGTAAATTGTGTACAGGGATGAGCATTCTGGATTTTCTATTTCAGTGTGCGCATTCCGAATTTTTCCAGTATATCGGTTTCCCTATAGATCGATATTTTTAGAATGTTTATATCGTCGTATCGATATGTAAACCATATTGAAAAAAACGATATATAGATATGTCGCCGGGCCCTGCGTGCGACTTATAGTTAGTTCCAATCTAGCACAAAACAACCTATCCACAACACAATCATGGTCAGCAACCTTGAGCAAAAGGGAGAGAAACAAAACATCAGGTGCACATTGTGGTTGGTCGTCCTCACTATAGCTACGCCCCTTTTCTTTCTTAGTGTAGAATCACTTAGAGCAACATGAAGAAACTGCTTTGAAACTTTTCACCTGTACTTTTGAACACGTGCTGAATAAATCTTGAAAAACCACTTCTCGGACTTCAATCTTTATTGAAGAAATACATGATCTAACATCAACTTAACAGTCCAGCAGCAGATCTGGCCGATCTTAGTGGCTCCACTAAATCTTACCACTCCGCACTTGCCTCCACTAAATAGTCATCCTACTCCTTGTCAATCCCGAATGCCAATGAAAACACCAGGTTTCTCTTCTCAATCACCAACTGGCTCCTTCACCCCACCTTCTTGTGGCTCATCCATCCTCTCCTACAACGCCAACTGTGAGGCCAATCCACACTGTATCAAATCTGAACAATAATCATAATCATAATAATCATTGCATTTGATACAGCACTTTTCATGTCTTCCAGACGTCTCAAAGCGCTTCACAGAACATACTGTAAAGTGATTTGACTGTATATTTGTTGGTGAAATGCAGCAGCTCACTGCGCACAGCAGCGTCCCTACAAACAGTCGTGTCAAATAGGCGAGTGTGTGTGTGTGTTTGTGTGTGTGCGTCTGTGTGTGTATGCGTGTGTGTGTAACAAGGAAACTTCCTCAAGGGCAAAACCTTGGATAAGTTTCCTTACTCCACATGCCTTTGTTTACCAAGCAGTAAATAGGAATATGTTTGTTTGTCAATTGGCGATCACTTTTCCAAAGGTAACAATACCTTAAAAAAACGTTAAAATCTGGTCACTAAACCTATTACTGGGGCAGCACTGTGTGCAATTGTCTGTGGCAGTTTTTCCACAAAACATGCAATCAATTTACGTTACAATATATCCTGTGAAGTGGTTTTAGGCGTCTCACGATGTGTTAAGGCACTATTTCAAATGAAAGGATTATTATCATCATTATCATTATTATTATTATTATTATTATTATTTGAGGCAAACACAATTTAGGATCAACAATTCAAACTATTAATATTCAACAGTAAATACAAACCAACCAAATTATAATTCTAAAGCAATGCTTGCTAAAATAATTGAAAATAAAATATCTAATTGGAATTAAATACTGTATTCGTGAAAAAAGCACCACTTATTAAGGTTCTTAGTTGGACAGTTAAATGTTGCAAGTGTTCAATGATACGAGTAATTAATTGTAGCACAAGTAGTTACAAATTATGTTAGAATGTCTTTACTAAATTAAAGTCTGTCTGTTGTGTATATAATGCTTACAGGAGAATGCTATGACAGGAAAATGGCGGCAATAGGGACACACGGGTCTAGAGCTGTCCCTGTGCATTAAGAGCATATGGCAGAGATTGCAGAGATTGCTCGACCTGACCTGACCCACAGCCCATCGACCCGCAGCCCCGGCACCATCCCCAGACCCAAGACCCACAGCCACAGACTTGGCTGCAGCCCCGAGACTCACAGCCCCGGCTCCGGCTCCGGCCACAATCCCAGGTCCCCCGGCCCCAGCCACAGCCACATCCCCGCACCCCCGGCTCCAGCTCCGTAACACTCAGCCCTGGCTCCAAGACCAGCCCCACGACCAACGGCTTTGTGACACGCTGCCCCGGCTTCAAGACTAGCCCCGTGCCACACAGCCACGGCTCCAAGACCCACAGCCACGAGACTCAGGGCCCTGGTCCCGGCTCCAGCCTCGACGTGGCGACCCATAGCCCGGACACACGCAGCCCCGGCAACTGGCCCTAAAACCCACACCCCAGCCTCGGCTGCAGCCCCGGTCAGGCTTCAGACCGCAACGCCTCTGCATCCCCCAGCCGCGGCCTCACATCCCTCACATTGACCCTCGCTCCTGGTCCCCCGCGTGCGCAATATGGCTGCCGCCACGACCCGAGCTTCCCTCCCCCTATTCAAGCTTTTCCCCCCAACCCCCCCCTCTCCGTTATTCCCTCTCTACCCTTCTTTCTCTTCGCCCTCCTCGTTTACTGTCCCTGCTCGACCCTCCCACCGCTTCCCTCTGTTCCAGTATTGGACTCCTCCATCGGGCTCACCGTGGCACTCGGCGCTGAGTGTCCAACAGCAGCCACACCAAGTGCCCTGCCCCCCACCATCCCCGCCAGCCTCACCGGACACAAACCCGGGGGGTCAGCCTCTCCTCCCTTATTCAGATCCTCACCCTCCCCGCCGACCATCCCAGCCCCCCCTCACACCCCTTGGCCAACTGCTTTTTCCGCATCGGCCTCCAAAATGTCCGCTCTGTCTGCAACAAGGCCCTGGCCATCAACGATCTCATCCTTGGTGAGAACGTTGACATCATGGCCCTGACGGAGACTTGGACCATCCCAGGCGACACTTTCCCCCTTGTTGAAGCCACACTACCCAACTACACATTCCACCAATCTCCTCGACCCAACCGTCGTGGCGGTGGCGTGGCCCTCATCTCCAGGACATCCCTCGCCCTATCCCCCTATTCCTCCGGCTCCGTCCCCTCTTTTAAAAAGGGTGAGAAAGGGTGAGAACATCTCACCCTTTCTCACTCCTCCCACAGTTCTTTCAAAATCCTACTAGTTTATCGCCCCCCCAAACCCTCCCCCACTTTCATTTCAGACTTTTCTTCACTTTTAGTTTCCCTTTGTGCCTCCTCTGATCGCCTTATTATTCTTGGCGATTTCAACCTCCATTTCACCCCCTCCTGCCCCATTTCCTCTGAATTTTCCTCTTTACTTTCGTCTTTCAACTTCTCCCTTCATATCAACACTGCCACCCACACTCATTCTCTCGATCTGGTGATCACCCGAGGCCTCAACGTCTCTGGCGTCACCATCACAGACAAGGCCATTTCTGACCATTTTTTCATTTCCTGCAACACCTCTATCCCTCCCCCCTCCACTTCCAAACCCACCACCATCTTCTACTGGCCCTGGAAGAAGATTCCCCCTCAAACTTTCACCTCTGCCCTAGAAACCTCCGACCTCCTCCCACAATGGCATTCTTTTTGTACAGACCCATCCTCCGCCTCCACCGCCCTCCACAACACCCTCTCCACTACCCTCGACACCCTGGCCCCCCTCACCTCCAAAACCGTCTCCCATTCCCGATCATCACCGTGGTACACATCTCACCTCCGTTCCCTCAAAAGCCAAGTGAGAGCAGCTGAACGCACCTGGCTCAAATCTGGCCTCACTGTCCACCGGCAAATCTGGCTGGACAGCATCAAATTTTACCGCTCCGCCCCAGCCACCGCCAAATCAGCCTTCTACTCCAGGATAGTCCTGGAAGCAAAGGACAACCACCGCCTCCTCTTCGCCACCACCAACCAGCTCCTCTGCCCCCCCCCCCACCTCACCTCGCAGATCCTCTCCTCAAACGATCGTTGTGAGGAGATGCTGGATTTCCTCGAATCCAGCATCAGTGGCAAATGGACCTTTGCCACTTTGACATGACAGCATGTCATGAAGAGCATGAGCTATGGCGTAGGTTGCTGTATAGACATTGTAGGTTACACGGTACTGAGACACGGCTGTATATGGATTATTTACAGTCTGTAAATCCTCTCGTCCTGTACATTCCTTCATTCCATCTGCTTTGTGCTCCTCGTTACTCAGTGTACAGTTGAATACCAATTCCCAAATCTCTTCCATTAAGCGGTTTCCTGGGAATGCAGACGGATGAACTTGCAGCAGAAACTCTCTCAACCCTGGAATATGTACTTTGCGAATCGCAATTCCAATTGTCCCGGAGAGGAATTGTCTGCTTTCCTCTGGGGGCAGGAGTATTGTGGTGACCCAGGCCTCACTTCCTATCCATTGAATTCCTGTCACATTTTGTCGCACAATTTCTTTCATAATTGTGGTCATATCTGTTTGTGCAACAAATACTACAATAACCTTTGGTAGATTTCTTAATCACTTCTATCATTTTAAGCAATTGTTCCCTTGAGTATGTTATATGGAAAGACTCAGAGAATGCAATACAAACACCCAGTTGCTGCACAGCTTGTGTGAAGGCTTGCATTCCAAAGTTACCGTAGTCATGGTCACTTCTAATGGTCCCAATCCACGTCCACCCAAAATGTTTCACCAGCTGGGCCAAGGCTCTGACCTGAGAGTAGTCACTTGGTATAGTTCTCAAAAATGATGGATATTCCTTCCTGTTGCTCAGACATTCACATGTAGCAGAGTAACTTACCTATAGATTTTAGAATAAAGAGAAACATGAATTAAAATGATTTAATCTCATTGCTGCAATGTAATTGTATATCTTCCTGATTCCGTTTGTCTCATAAAACAGGTAATTTCATAAATACAGTAATATTGCAATCTATATCTCACTGTCCATTTCATTTATAGTAAAATCTTTCAAACACATTTTACAGAACAATTATTTTTGATGCAATAATTCAATTTAAGGAATGTCGGGTATTACATATTTTGTGCCTTAGTTTGTATATAAATGCAGAGCTATGACCTGAAATATCTCACCATTGGGATCCTGAAAGGACTGACCAATGTTGCTACTGGTAATGATTGTGAGGATGTGGAGTCACCCACAATAGCAGAGACCACAGGGGCTCGTTTGCAGGTGAAATCTGAAGATGTTTCTTCAAGTCTGTTTAAAAATTCAAAGGTTGTTTTTATGGATACGGCGGGCATCCCACAGGAGTCATAAACCCAGTAGCCCAGAGTAATGCCGGGGAGCAGTCTGGGGTTCTTGTTTATTTCCTCTATTGCAAAGATCATCGCCATCGCAAACCGGAACTGTCGGAATTGAAAGCTGTGAGGAATCAAAGTATTAATTATCAATCACATAGATCTCAGTCATAGCATCACCAGTAATGCAATAGTTACTAACATTTCAAGCTTTTTTTCCCTATGGTTTGGGAAAAATATGGAATGATAACGTTGACACATAGATTGACACTCCTTACTGAAGTTTACAAACTGTTTTATCAGAACATAAGGATTAGGAGCAGGAGTAGGCCATTCGGCCCCTCGAGCCTCCCTGCCATTCAATAAGGTCACGGCTGATCTTCTCCCCAAACTCTGATTACCTGCACTATCCCCATATCCACTGATTCCCCCAATTTTTCAAAATCTATCAGTCTCAGCCTTGAAAATGTTCAAGGACTGAGCATCTACAGCCTTCTGGGGTAGTGAGTTCCATAAGTTCACTACCATCTGATTGAAGAAATGTTTCCTCAACTCTGTTCTAAAAGGCTGACCATTAATTTTAAGAGTGTGACCCCTGGTTATAGATTCTCCAACCAGGGGAAACAGTCACTCAGTGCCTACTTTATCTAGCCCTTTAAGAAACTTATATGTTTCAATAAGATCCCCACCAATTCTTCTGTACTCTGGAGAATACAGCCGTAGTTTATTCAACCTATCCTCATAGTTCAGTCCCCTCATCCCAGGAACTAACCTAGTAAATCTACGCTGCACCCCCTCTAAGGCAAGTATGTTCTTTATTAAATAAGGAGACCAAAACTGCACACAATACTATATGTGCGGTCTCACCAAAGCCCTATACAGTTGCAGCAAGACTTCCCTAAACTTATACTCTAAACCTTTTGAAATGAACGCTAGCATGCTGTTCGCCTTCTTCGTTGCTTGCTGCACCTGCAAACTAACTTTTTGGGACTGGTGTACAAGGACACCCAAATCCCTTTGAATACTAACACTATCTAACTTCTCCCCCTCTAAAAAATAATCTATTATTTTATTCTTGCTACTGAGGTGAATAATTTCACACTTGCTAACATATCACAAATGTATCAAAAATACAATGACAAGATGGGCATCTAAGCCACTGGAAATACTGGTTTCCGAGTTATCCTTTACTCAGTGCAACTACAAGCTTTGTCTGTTTCCTAAAACTTAGATTAACTTTCTTGTCCACAGACACAGTGACCTTTCCAAACTGAATACCAGAAAAATCATTTGCAATTTCCAAAATGTAAAATTCGCACTAACTTTGTACACTTTACTGCTCTCAGTTGGATCTTAAAATGCAGGTCCTGATTTTCCACATCAAAATGAATACTGAAAACTCCGCCAAGAACAATATCTCCATCTTGAGACAAACCAAGCAAATCAAATATTCCCCAGCGTTTGCAGCTTGCTTGTTGTTCGAGCCAAACAGGGACGAGAGTATATGTAAACAGTACACAATACGTGGTGTAATGCATCGCTTAATGTGTGCCCGTCAGTGAATCAAATTATTCCTAATTGCTCATATATATACTGTTTCCTGCCAACGAGAAGGATGTGAATATGTTTGAATTAGAACCAGTGGATATCTTGAATAAATTGGGGATAAATCCCAGGTGGAATCAAATTACCAGTTTAATCCATTAAAATCATCCTCCAGGTGATTAAACCATTTGTGAAGCGAAATGTTTTAATTATACCATCATCTAATCATAAGATATTCATTTAATTGTTGCACTAAAATGACAACAGCAAAGATTAACTTGAACCTTGTAGTGCTATGGACAATATCGCATTATTTTTTAGTATCTTAACCTAAGCTACAGGAACCATTGTCAGATTTCAGTTTGACTCACAGCATCCTAGCTTTAAATCAGAAATGCTATATAAATGAAAGTTGTGTTAGTTGTAATAGCGCCATCTAATGACCAGTGTATATAAATGTAAATAAACAACATGATGTGTGCAGTCGTTTTCCAAAACATCAGAGCATGAACATGTGTGATTCTTGTAGTCCAAGAGATATCACAAATTGACGATAAGGATGAGATAGTCAGATTCCCTAGCTATTTTTGTTTGTAGGACAAGGACTCTACAACGTGCGGAGAGGTGTGTGAATACCTTTTGTTTTGATTGAGAGCTACAAATCCAGTAAAGTTTGCTGGATAAATGACGACTCCCATCGGATACATCGGACGATTGGGTGAGTATCAACAAAGCCGGGAATCATTTGGTGCTTCCCGGCTGAGCAGTTGTAGATGTTCTTTGCTGCCAATAATATTGTTGAAATTGGAGCTTCTGAAGATAATGCTGCATGTGTAAATACAGCAGTGCAAGAAAGAATGAGAGCAATCTTTCTGACAGAAGTGGGTCCTGATGTGTGTGAAACAGTGAAGAATTTGTTAACCCCAACTAAGCCTAATGACACAGCACTGAAGGACATGATTGAAAACCTGACAGAACACTATGACCTAAAACCATTAGAGATTGCAGAGAGTTACCGATTTGGTACCAGATGTCAATTATCAGTGGAAAACATTGGCAGTTTTATCGTAGCTTTTATTGAAAAAGCTGTCGATACGCCTCAATTTCGGGGATTTCCAGGACCGTGCATTACGAGATGGGTTTGTGCGAGGACTGAAGAGCGACCGTATCCGAAGCAAATTAATGACAATGTCACAGCTAACATTTGATTGAACATGTATAACTGCCTTATCTATGGACATGGCTGAGAGAGATTCAAAAGAAGTTTGAGCAAGCTATTGCTTAACAGTGGGGGAGCTAAACAAGCTGCTGGTGTGCAAACCGAAATTCAAGGCACCTGTGAGTCGATCTCTAGGGAAGATTAGCTGGAATAATGCAAAGTCATGTTATCGATGTCTGGGTTCTCATCCAGCACAATCTTGCCATTTCATGAAAGCAGAGTGTTATTCGTGCCATAAGACTGGGCATCTTGCGAAGGCTTATGTTGGAATGTAGCAGTTTTGTGTGTGACTCTGTAACAACACGTTTGTGTTTATCTGGCAGTTTAGACTGATTTAGACCAGATAACTATGTATTGTAGAAATATAACAAGTGTGTATGACCATTGGATCAGATAACTTTGTAGTGTAGAAAGATAACAAGTGTGTGTGACCATTGGATAACGCTCCTAATATGGGCATGTTGGTTGGGCAATACTGTTTTAACTGATTGGGTCCTGTAGGACAAAGAAAGCAAACTGAGTATATATGTGTTGAATCCTCCAAGATTCAACTGTTCAAACTAACAAGTAACTATTCGAATCACAAGAGGAATGCCTGTACTATAACTGGGATGTAGTACTGAATAAAAAGATCATAAAACTCTATGATGACTGAAGATCGTTCCTTTGAGAAAACTCCCATTTCTTCTGAATCCAACAGCTTGTTTCAAGGACAAGAGGACGAATGCGGTCAAGAAAGGATGTCAGTTTCTGCATATGGTTGAGCAACACCAGGAGAGTGAGGACTCTGAGGAGCCAGTGGAGATCAACACGATCTACAACACAAAAGCATCCAGTAGTAAGTCGCATGGCATCAGTGTCCAAGTAACATTGGATGGAGTCCCAGTAATCATGGAAGTTGATACTGGAGCAGCAGTCAGTGTGGTGTCTGAAACACTGTACCGCGAGAAGCTGGGCAAGAATAAGCAACAAACAGAAAGTGTCAAGCTGCGTAGCTATGGAGGAGAGATCATCTCAGTTTGTGGGTAGAGTGTGTGTTCCGGTTAAATACAAGGATCAATGTGCGGATTTGCCAATTCTTGTGGTGAAGGGAGAAAAGCCAGCATTACTTGGTAGAAATTGGATGCAATCGCTGAAATTATATTGGCAAGAAACCGTCCATGTGCGAATCTCGTTCACAACACAGGAAGAGGTGATAAAGAAGCATCCGACGGTGTTCAGTGAATCCGATGCACCAATCAGCAGATACAAAGTGAGTGTAGGAGTGCAAGGTGAAGCAAGGCCAGTGCACAATAATTCACGCCCAGTGCCATATGCAATGAGAGGAAAAGTAGAAAAACAACTGAAATTGCTTGAAAAAGAGAACGTTATCAGTAAACTACAACAAAGTAATTGGGCTACTCCCATTGTTGTAGTTCCAAAATCTGACGGTAGTAACAGAATCCCTGGGTAACGGTGAATCGAGTTATTGACTGTAGTCCACCTGACAGGTTACCAAATGTAGAAGATTTGTTCAACACATTGGTAGGTGGTAAAGTATTTTCTAAAATGGACTTGTCAAATGCCTATTTACAGTTAGAGTTAGATGAGAAGTCAAAGGTGTACTTGACAGGCAACAATCACACGGGCCTGTATCAATACAGTAGGCTACCGTTTGGCGTTAGGTCAAGTCCAGGAATTTTCCAAAGGGTCATGTGTCAGATTCTAGAGGGAATCGATGGGGTAATATGCTACCTTGATCACATACTCATCTCTGCACCAAATTGGCAGGTTGATGATGAAAGGCTACACATGGTTTACCAAGCTTAGAGAAACAACAAGTACGTGTCAAGTCTCACAAATGTGATATGTTTAAAGAGTCTGTAGAGTACCTAGGGCACAAGATAGACAAAGATGGGAAGCACCCAACCCAGAGTACGGTGGAGGCGATTAGGAACGCGACCATTCGCAAAAACTCATCTGAGCTACGATCATTCTTGCGATTATTGAATTATTATTTAAAATTCATTACAAATTTGGCAACCTTTATACACCCCTTGAATGAGCTTTTGAAGAAAGATGTGCCATGGAAATGGACACGTGAAGGTGACGAGGATTTCTAGTCGTGTAAAAAACAGCCAGTAGATGGTACGATGCTGGTACACTATGATGTCACCAAGACAATCAAGTATGTGACGCCTCCCCATACGGGGTTGGTGCGGTTATCTCTCATGTGTTAGAAACAGGGGAAGAGAGACAGATAGCTTTTGCTTCTAGAACAGAGTAGTAGTGAGAAAAACTATGCCCAAATAGAGAGAGAATGTTGGAAGTGTTGAATAATACGGGAAATTGATTGTACCACAAGTAAGAACTAACTATTCTAGAATGTCTACTAAATTAAAGTATCTCTATTGTATATATAATGCTTGCAGGAGAATACTGTTGTTTGTGATGGGCAATAGGCCAATTGGATCTCAAGTGGTTCAAAATCTGTAGCTGCTAATGGTTTATAAACTTAACTTGTATGTCTAATTAAATGAATATATTCTATTGGAAACATGCAGTGTAATAATCTGTTCCAAAAACAAATTGGAGCTGACTTGATCTTCTCCTAAGAGCTAAGCAGCAATAATTGATGTGATTCCCTTGATATAAATGTTTTACTATTATTTCCATTAAAGTCACAAGTACTTTTAATCATATTTTCTACTTTAATTTTTTTTTTTAAAAAAGCACTTTATTAGCTCAATGAGTGAAATAAATTTATTTGAATTTTTAAGCAATATTTGAAATATATATATTTATTCAGGACCAGTAAAAAGTTCACATACTTGTTTTGAGTCATGCAGCATGAAACATATAATTGCTACGTTTTATGTCACCTGAAAAAGTGTTCAATTCAGATGGGAACTCGAAACTGTGAAATTAGTTTGACAGCAACCAAATTACTTCAACTCTCTTTGTGTGCAAATTGGAAACTATCAGGCTCAGACTTGCAGAACATATTAATTTGGGGGACATTGGCACGATATGGAATTGAAGTGGATCAAAACAACGTACTGTATAGCTAAATAGATACATATCTGGAAATGGAAGTGAAAGACAAATAAGATTATACACCTTAAAATTGAGACTACAATGGGAAGAGATAGGGAACTACAATAAATAACAATAATTCTTGCATTTGATATCACGCTTTTCACGTCTTCTAGACTGCGTCTCAATGTCTTGTATTAACACTAATGAAATATTAATTCACTGGATTTATAAATAACTGCCTCATGACGTAACTTTTAAGGTGCTGCACTGAAGGTGGTGCACATATATTGAAAGTCTACAAATAGGTATCAATGAGAAACACGAATGTTTTGAATTGGAAAGCAAACAAAATACAATGATCAGCTGATACTTTATTACCTATTAACAGTGTGAGGAACGATCTTACAATCGGCACAAATCACTCACAATATTGCAATAACAGTTAGAAAGAAATCATAGCGATAATTTAGGATAAAGTAACAGGAAAAACAGCCACCTCATCCAAATAATATTGAATTCAACTAAATTTCCACTTTGATTAGTAACAACTTGTCACTGTTTCTTGGAAGCCATTTTACCCATCATATGCTGCTTTGTATTTTCTTCTTTTTTCAGCAGGATAATATAACATTTAGGGGCAAAAATAAAGGCCAGTAGCCCAAAGCTTGATGCCAAAATGGCAAATATTTCTACAGCCACAGTGTATTTTCCAGGAGAGCTTACATAAGCTGGAATGAAAGTTATCCAAACAGCACAGAAGATAAGCATGCTGAAAGTGATGTGCTTCGCTTCATTGAAGTTGTCTGGAAGTCGGCGAGCTAGAAAAGCAACGCCAAAGCAAACACAAGACAACAGTCCAATGTAACCAAGCACACAGTAAAAGGCCACTGCAGATCCCACATGGCATTCAAACACAATTCTCTCGGTAAAATATTCACTATTTTTCAGAGGATAAGGAGGTGACAAACTAAGCCAAACAGTACATATTAAGCATTGTATCAGGGTAAGGATGAAAACACTCAGGCGTTGTTGTGTGGGACCAAACCACTTCATCATGTTGTTACTGGGAAGTGTTGCATTAAATGCCATCACCACAACTATTGTTTTTCCCAAAACACAGGAAATACACAGAACAAAAGTGATACCAAAGGCCATGTGACGCAACCTACAGGACCAGACTGAAGGCTCTCCAATGAATGTAACTGAGCAAAGAAAACACAAAGCTAACGCGACAAGCAGCAGAAAGCTTAACTCTGAGTTATTAGCTTTAACAATAGGAGTGTCTCTGTGAACATAGAACGCTGTGAATACACTTATAGTCAAGCAGACTCCAAGCAATGCAAGTGTGACTAGAACAATCCCTAATGTCTCCTCGAAGGAGAGGAATTCAATTTCCTTCAGTAGGCAGTGATCTCGTTTACCATTGGACCGGTATTCCAAAGGACATGGCAGGCACACGGTGGAATCTGAGGAAACAAAGTAAATTGTGATTGATAGAACCTGAATTGAAATCTGTTCAATAAATGTTTGAGAGTTTAGGAAAGAATTGATAGCTGTGTTTATTCTTACCAGTGATGTTACTAATTTCACCATCAGCACATTCTATACAATCAAAGCAACACTTTGGTTGTCCTCTTCTTGCTGCCTTCCTTGTCCCAGGGAGACAACTGTCAGAGCAAACTGCCCGTGGGACCTGGTTATAGGGAAATGCAGATATCAGATGTTGATATTATACAATAGTTCCATGTAATTAATTTATCCCACAATTCATGCTGAGTTGCAAGAGCATTTGCACTGTGATTGCTGCTCAACTCTTTTCACATCTGAAGCCCAAGTGCACAGCAAACGTTCCTACCATAATCCGACCTCCGCTCCATACAATTGTCTCTTCCCTTAATTTAAACTCTTCCCCTGTTGGAGCAGATCCATCATAGTGACCGACAGTGAGTGTCTCAGTGCCGCCCAGGTCACTTGGCTGCCAGTTTACAATATCGTACGTTGCCACTGGATCCCCGTTTTCATCAAAATGAACATTGTCACCAATCTTTGTGCTGAAATTTACCGTTTTCATGTAATGCAAAACCTATTTGGGGATAAAGCGTGAAAAGTGGAAATAATCTTTTTTATTTCACACAATCATTTCAACAATTAACAGGTTGCAATATGCGGATGCTTAATATGTGAAACATTACAAGGCTTGCGTGTTACAGACAGTTTCCAATCCCGTTCTACATACTTTGCAGGTAAACCTCTATTTAGGATAGGGTTGCGTTCCTGAAAAACGGTTCTCAGATCGAAACGTCCAAAATTGAAATACAGTTTCCCATGCTGTCGCATTATATGCGTTATTTTCACAAAATTATCGGACCATAAACCGACTAAATAACACAAAAAACACACAAAATAACACACAAAATAACACATATTGGCAATCAGGTGTATATGGGGTAACTGTACAGTATTGTACTTTAATACTGGCAAACTTTATACAGTCCTATTTTTGATAATCTGCTTGCACCTGTAGCTGTAACATACCTTGAAATTGCCAGCATATTGTCCTTATTCTGTTTTATACTAGCCCCCGTCGATCTAGCTAGCCCTAAAGCCCTCCCGACGTCAGTACCTTTTTTTTGCCAGATTTGATGCGCTTTATCACCTCCAATTTAGTATTTAAAGTGATGACTTTGAGGGATCTCATGCTGTTAGCGGTATTACCGCTGGTCATATCAATTACTGCTCTCTTTTCCGACATGGTAGAAGCGCGGTAGAGGCTGTAAGTCGCTTGAAATTCCTCGGAAATGTTCAGAAATGACTGTAACACTGACGTGATGTGGTGTCTTTTCAAAATCAGCTGGCTATTAAACAATGACATAGTGACTTTCTATTGGCCAGTTCAATTGCTTGGAATTACTATATCAGGTGAGAGAGTGATTTACCCATGAATACAATATGGACGTGCGTATGGACAAAAAGGGCGCGCCAAAAACGGGTGCGATATTGAAAATATGTACTGCGCATGCAGAAAAAAGTATTGTGTTCATTAAAACAAAAACCAAGTGTCCTATATCGATAATAGGTGTTAAAAAATTATATTCAATCAATTGAAACATCCGAAATAGAAGTGTCCTTATACCATGCTTACTTGTAATAAAAATTCCTTTCGTTTTTATATGGCTTTTCATGTCTTCTAGACCTTTCAAAGCACTTCATAGAATATATTGTAAAGTGAATTGACTCAAATGTTTGTAAAGTGAATTGACTCAAATGTTTGTGGGCGAAACATGGCAGCCGCGTCCCCACAAACAGTGCTGTGCAGGAACTTGGCAATTGTCATGATTGCCACTGAGACAATGAATGAATTATTAGCATCCATCCAGTACTATTCCATTACCCCCTTTTTTTTCATGTCAGTTGAACATTTGTAGATGTTGGGTGGCACAAGTTTGAGGAGTCAATAATGTACTTCCAGCAGAATTGTATGAAATCACCAATTATAAAAGATCACGTTTGAGTAAATGTTGTTCAAGAAAATATGGACGGCCATGATACGAGGGTACAATCAACAGCAAAATAGGAAAATTCAAAAAAAGGCAGATAAAACCATGAAAACAATATAATTCATATAAACATTGAACCACAGATCACCAGAAGTTTTCAGATAAAGAAGGTACTTTAGGACATCAGATTCCATTCTTCCAAAGCACTCACAACAACAACAACTTTGATTTATATTGCGCCCTCCACGCTGGACTGCGTCTCAGAGCGTTTCCTCTGACCGTAGTGTTTCACCCTACAGACTGCAACAATGAGTTACAGCTTTCTACAGTAAAAGCCTCGACCACATCTGACACTGAAACACTGTTGAATCATTTCACTTTTAATTGACAAAATATATGAAGAACTTCTTACTTGCCATGGTTGAAAGTTTGAAATATTCGCACAACTTTCATTGGGAAATGGACCTTTGCCACTTTGACATGACAGCATGTCATGAAGAGCATGAGCTATGGCGTAGGTTGCTGTATAGACATTGTAGGTTACACGGTACTGAGACACGTCTGTATATGGATTATTGACAGTCTGTAAATCCTCTCGTCCTGTACATTCCTTCATTCCATCTGCTTTGTGCTCCTCGTTTCTCAGTGTACAGTTGAAGGCCAATTCCCCAAAATCTTCCATTAAGCGGTGTCCTGGGAATGCAGACAGATGAACTTGCAGCAGAAACTCTCTCAACCCTGGAATATGTACTTTGCGAATCGCAATTCCAATTGTCCCGGAGAGGAATTGTCTGCTTTCCTCTGGGGGCAGAATTGTTGTGGTGACCCAGGCCTCACTTCCTATCCATTGAATTCCTGTCACATTGTGTCGCACAATTTCTTTCAATAGAATAGTCATATGAGACTGATCAACAAATGCTACAATTACTTTTGTGGTAGATTTCTTGATCACTTCTATAGTTTTAAGCAATTCTTCCCTTGAGTATGTTATATGGAAAGACTCAGAGAATGCAATACACACACCCAGTTGCTGCACAGCCTGTGTGAAGGCTTGCATTCCAAAGTTACCGTAGTCATTGTCAATTCTAATTGTCCCAATCCATGTCCACCCAAAGTGCTTCACCAGCTGGGCCAAGGCTCTGACCTGATAGTAGTCACTTGGTATAGTTCTAAAAAATGATGGATATTCCTTCCTGTTGCTCAGACATTCACACGTAGCAAAGTAACTTACCTACGGAAATTCAAATGGGAAAGCAATTCAAGCATAGAGAAACATAACACATAAATTTAAAACCAAATTATAGTTGACGTGTAGTCAGAGTCTTCACATCTCAAGCATAATGTGTTACCAGTATTACCAAAAGCCTGTTAACTGTTATTTATTGTCCCATCAACGACTTGTTCATTGCTTCAATTTAGCAGTGAACATGTTGTGAATTTGCTAATACGCTGACATGAGCTTTTGCTCTTACTAATCCCTCACCTATAGCCTTTTGTGCACTCAATCTCAAATATAATATCCACTTACCATTCTGAATGTATAATTAGAATAGTATTTAGTGATATTATCAAGTTAATAATTTTATTGCTCGTAAATTTGCTTTCAGTGTCTTTGGACGTCTGCCCGACGTGAAAGCAGTAACATATCAAGATGATTTTATTGTTGTTGTTCAAGAACAATTGAGAGCTGGAAAGAATGGATAAAATACGAGCGCAATCTGAATATTATTTATGTTGACAAAGTGCCACATGAGAGACTTATTAGGAAATTAAAGGCCCACGGCGTAAAAGGGACAGTGGCAGCGTGGATCCACAACTGGCTGCGAGACAGAAAGCAGAGAGTTGTAGTGAGCGGCTGTTTTTCATACTGGACGGAAGTGAGCAGTGGTGTGCCACAGGGATCGGTTTTGGGACCATTGCTCTTTGTAATCTACATCAATGATCTGGACTTGGGTGTACGGAGTACAGTTTCCAAGTTTGCAGATGACACGAAGTTAGGGAGAATAGTAAATAGTGAGGAGGATAGTAGCCATCTGCAAGAGGATATAGACAAATTGGTAAAGTGGGCAGAAACATGGCAGATGAAGTTTAATGCAGAGAAGTGTGAGGTGATGCATTTTGGGAGAAGAAATGAAGGGAGGCAATATAGGCTAGATAGTACAATTTTAAATGGTGTGAAGGAACAGAGAGACCTGGGGATTTGTGTTAGTGACTTGTTGAAGGTGGCAGGACAGGTAGACAAGGCTGTTAAGAAGGCATATGGGATACTAGGCTTGATAAATAGGGGTATAGAGTACAAAAGTCAGGAAGTGCTGACTAACCTCTATAAACCTTTGGTGAGGCCTCAGCTGGAATACTGTGTTCAATTCTGGTCACCACACTACAGAAAGGATGTGAAGACATTGGAAAGGGTACAACGAAGATTTACTAGGATGGTGCTAGGATTGAGGGACTTCAGCTATGAGGAGAGGCTAGATAGGCTAGGGTTATTCTCTCTGGAGCAGAGAAGTTTGAGGGAAGACCTAATAGAGGTTTATAAGATCATGAGGAGTTTCGACAGGGCAAATAGAGAAAAACTATTTCCACTCGTGGGTGAATCTGTGACTCGTGGACACAGATTTAAAATAGTTTCAAGGCGAAGTAGAGGGGAGCTGAGGAGAAATTTTTTCACTCAGCGAGTTGTTCGAATCTGGAATGCATTGTCTGAAAAGGTGGTGGAGGCTGATTCGATAACAACTTTTAAAAGGGAATTAGATCTTTATTTAGGGAGAACAGGTCTATTAGGCTATGGGGAGCGGGCAGGGCAGTGGGATTGAATCGCTCTTTTCAAAGAGCCGCCACAGACTAGATGGGCCGAATGGTCTCCTTTTGTGCTGTAAAATCTATGAATCTATGAATCTGTGAATCTATGAATGTTAAGCAGACTTTTCACTGGTGCGAGAAATAATTTAATCGGTTCATATTCTTATCTAGTGTTAAAATAAGAGGATTCAAGTGTTGTAAAAGGAAATGGAAGTTGATACTCAAGTAAATTGAATATAATTTTCTATTGTCGTGCTTCAGTAAACTGACGTCATAGTTGATGAAATCGCTTACCAGAGGAATCCAGAAAGGACTGATCAAAGTTGCTATTGCTGAGGACCTCATGGAACTGGAGTCACCAACAATAGCAGAAATCACAGGTGCTCTTTGGCAGGTTATATTTGTCGATGTTTCTTCGAGTCTGCTTAAGAAATCAAAGGTCGTTTTTAGTGACACAGGAAGCATTCCGCAAGTATCAGAAATCCAGTAGCCCAGAGTGATGTTGGGAAGCAGGGTCTGGTCTTTGTTTATTTCTGTTATAGCAAAGATCATCGCCATTGCAAAGCGAAACTGTCTGAATTTTAACCTGATGGAATTAAGTACAGTATATAGCAATTGTTTTAAACAAGAGTCATTTGAACAGTGAAAGTAATACATTTCAATCTGGCTTTGCTATAATTTAGACATATTGCAAGACGATTACAAATAATAAAACTATACCTGGAGATACAAGGAACTAAAACTATTTGGGAACTCACGACTGCATGAATAAGGTTGCAAAAAGTGTTTGCTTTTAAATAAAAATCAAATGCCTTGAGTTTTCAAAAAAAACACACCTATTCCCATGTTATTATCATTAAACTTTTCTACTGAGGAACTACATCATTGTCTATTTTTCACGGTTATATGAATTTTTGGATCAATTGACAAGATAATCTATTTCCACATGCAATAGCAACTTGCAAACTGTGTTGTCATGGACTCTAGAAAGATGGGAAATAAATGCAAATCGGGTAACATAAAGAATTAATATTCCCATAGATATTGGCTTCCATTGAGCTGTCATCTCAGTGAGTATTATACAACAACAATAACATAATTACATTTATAGAGTTCGGGTTGCTTCCCAAGCAGTTAATAATTTGATCTAACATTGTTATACACATTGAATATATTTGCGGACATTGAATTTAGATAAAAAATGTTTAAGATTTCAAACAAATCTCAAACTGTAAATACGCCTTGAGTTTATATGCATTTTGATAATTATATTAATTTCACTTGTGTTCAGACTAATTTACAGATCGTAAAAGAATATGTATGGAGATTTCAGAAGATCTACCAGACTCAATGGCAATTAGGTCTTGCACACAACATAACTGGGATATATTTTCTTATAAACTGGTTGTCAAATTGTTTTAATTTCCTTTAAGCGATTTGAAGTGTTTTCTAAATATTTGTGCATTTATATTAGCTATCTCCCACAAATATATATAGTCAATTCACTTTCCAGTATATTCTGTGAAGCGTTTTGAGATGACAATAAGATGTGAAACGCACTGTATCAAACGCCAGGATTATTATGAATATATAAAATGGATTTATAAGTCACGCAAGAGCTAACATTCCACTAACATTGTACATTTTACCACGTGTGGTTGGGTTTTGAAGGTGTTTTCCAGATTCTCAGCTTTGCCATGAATTTTGAAAACTCCACCAAGAACGATGTCACCGTCTTTAGACAAACTGAGCAGATCAAACATCCCCCAGCGTTTGCAGGTTGGTCCTTCAGGCAGCCTTACAGAATCAATGAGAGAAAACATTAGTACAGGTACGTACAACAAAGGGTGATACATTGCGTTTGTAACAGTTTACTGAAGTACTGTATTTTCAATTAACCTTATATACTTTAATATGTACTGACATTACACTCATAACGTGTGCATGTTTGTCTTTAAAAAAAAACTTATTTTCCAAATACTTTAAACACATTAGGGACCGTTCCCTGCAGGAAAGTAATTACTATTTTAATCTTTGTCAAGATAATGAAACCAAATGTGATGGGAGATATTTAATTAAGTGGCAGTCTGATCACAAATGTTTACCTGTTCCTTTAATGTGAAGTCCTGTAGCTTGATGGTTAGGGCGCCTGCCTCTCAAGTGAGAGGATCAGAGTTCGATACCCAGGCATTCAATTGCCTACCACATTTTGACTGCAATAAATGCAGTCAATTCATTTTACACTATATTCTGTGAAGAGATTTGAGACGTCTCAAAAACACGATTTGGTGCATTATCAAATGCAACAATTATTAGCATCATTATATGTTTTCAATATGTTTGCTTCCAAGTCAAAAATGTTGTTCTGAAGTTATAAGGAACATGCATGAGACTGTGTTTGCATTATACTGTGTAGTTTCAGTTAATCTACCTTTAAAACGACATTTAACCTATGAAGCTGTACCTGCCCAGTGTGTTCTGTAAAGGAGCCAGTGTTGCTCATAAATTACAATGGTTAGCATGCAAGGTGTGTATCCTGGTTGGAGAAATAGACTTTCATATTAAAAAAATGTTTGCATTTCATGCAGAATTTATCAAGTCAACAAGTCTCTAAGTGCTTCACAGAAATTGCTATTGAGTACACTGACGTGTGCTGTATATTTAAAGCAAATAATATTACCAAGATATATAGTGATGGAAAGACTTAACTGATGAACACTGAACACAATGCAAACTGTTCACTTGTTTATTGTCTGTTAACATTTGAACAAACTAAGTTACATTCAGCATAATAACTTACAAACAAAAGTTTGATTGTTGTAACAAAAAATAATAATGGAATAATACAGAATATCAAGATACTACAGTTAAATCAAATCACGAAACAACAAGCTAACCAACGTGTAATGTGTTGAGTTACTTTTATTTTTAATAAGAAAACTTGTTCCCTGATTCTTGGAAGCTAAAGTGCCTCTATAAGCACATGAATTCTGCATTGAATAACTGTACAGTGCCTGGGGAAGTCCTTTTGAGGTATTTTCGGTTAAAAAAAAAAAAATACACTGAATCTTGGAAGCCACTTTACGCATCATATGCTTCTTTGTATTTTCTTCTTTTTTCAGCAGGATAATATTATATTTAGGGGCAAAAATACAGGCCAGTAGCCTAAAGCTTGATGCCAAAATGGCAAATATTTCTACAGCCACAGTGTATTTTCCAGGAGAGCTTACATAAGCTGGAATGAAAGTTATCCAAACAGCACAGAAGATAAGCATGCTGAAAGTGATGTGCTTTGCTTCATTGAAGTTGTCTGGAAGTCGGCGAGCTAGCAAAGCAACGCCAAAGCAAACACAAGACAACAGTCCAATGTAACCAAGCACACAGTAAAAGGCCATTGCAGATCCCACATGGCATTCAAACACAATTCTCTCAGTAAAATATTCACTATTTTTCAGAGGATAAGGAGGTGACAAACTAAGCCAAACAGTACATATTAAGCATTGTATCAGGGTAAGGATGAAAACACTCAGACGTTGTTGTGTAGGACCAAACCACTTCATCATGTTGTTACTGGGAAGTGTTGCATTAAATGCCATCACCACAACTATTGTTTTTCCCAAAACACAGGAAATACACAGAACAAAAGTGATACCAAAGGCCATGTGACGCAACCTACAGGACCAGACTGAAGGCTCTCCAATGAATGTAACTGAGCAAAGAAAACACAAAGCTAACGCGACAAGCAGCAGAAAGCTTAACTCTGAGTTATTAGCTTTAACAATAGGAGTGTCTCTGTGAACATAGAACGCTGTGAATACACTTATAGTCAAGCAGACTCCAAGCAATGCAAGTGTGACTAGAACAATCCCTAATGTCTCCTCGAAGGAGAGGAATTCAATTTCCTTCAGTAGGCAGTGATCTCGTTTATCATTGGACCGGTATTCCAAAGGACATGTCAGGCACATGGCGGAATCTGAGGAAAGAAAGTAAATTGAGATTGATAGAACCTGAAGTTAAATCTGTTGAATAAATGTTTGAGAGTTTAGGAAGGAATTGATAGCTGTGTTTATTCTTACCAGTGATGTTACTAATTTCACCATCAGCACATTCTATACAATCAAAGCAACACTTTGGTTGTCCTCTTCTTGCTGCCTTCCTTGTCCCAGGGAGACAACTGTCAGAGCAAACTGCCCGTGGGACCTAGTTATAGGGAAATGCAGATATCAGATGTTGATATTATACATTAGTTGTTTTGCTGACGTCAGGTGCCCTGTACCATATTGGTTAGAGTATGGCCGTGCTTTACTCAAAAAATATACATTACGTCACTTGATAGTATATTCTGTGAGTCGTTTTGAGACATCTGAGTCCTGTAGCTCAGTGGTTTTGAGTCATGTGGCTGATTGATTAGATCACATGCCTTACAAGCGAGAGACCTGGGTTCAATTCCAGGCAGAGCAAAACTTTGGTCAATTTTCCATACTCCTTACGCCTTGTAATAATCCCTCAAAAATAAAACACTAGCATAAATTGGTCATTTGTTTGTGGGACACTGCTGTGTGCAATTGGCTGCCGTGTTTCAGCCACAAGTGTACAGTCAATTTACTTTACAGTATATTCTGTGAATCGATTTGAGACACAGTCTAGAAGGTATAAAAAGTGCTATGTCAAATTCAAGGATCATTAATATAGAAAACATGATAAGGAGCTATACCAAATTAAGAATTATTAATATTATTAAGTGATTCTTCATTAACATGTAATTAATTTATCCCACAATTCATGCTGAGTTGCAAGAGCATTTGCATTGTGATTGCTGCTCAACTCTTTTCACATCTGAAGCCCAAGTGCACAGCAAATGTTCCTACCATAATCCGACCTCCGCTCCATACAATCGTCTCTTCCCTTAATTTAAACTCTTCCCCTGTTGGAGCAGATCCATCATAGTGACCGACAGTGACTGTCTCAGTGCCGCCCAGGTCACTTGGCTGCCAGTTTACAATGTCGTACGTTGCAACTGGGTCCCCGTTTTCATCGAAATGAACATTGTCACCAATATTTGTACTGAAATTTACCATTTTCATGTAATGTAAAACCTATTCATAGATTCATAGATTCATAGATTCATAGATTCATAGATTCATAGATTCATAGATTCATAGATTCATAGAATTTTACGGCACAAAAGGAGGCCATTCGGCCCATCTAGTCTGTGCCGGCTCTTTGAAAAGAGCGATTCAATCCCACTGCCCTGCCCGCTCCCCAAAGCCTAATAGACCTGTTTTCCCTAAATAAAGATCTAATTCCCTTTTAAAAGTTGTTATCGAATCAGCCTCCACCACCTTTTCAGGCAATGCATTCCAGATTCGAACAACTCGCTGAGTGAAAACATTTCTCCTCAGCTCCCCTCTACTTCGCCTTGAAACTATTTTAAATCTATGACCACGAGTCACAGATTCACCCACGAGTGGAAATAGTTTTTCTCTATTTGCCCTGTCGAAACCCCTCATGATCTTATAAACCTCTATTAGGTCTTCCCTCAAACTTCTTTCCTCCAGAGAGAATAACGCTAGCCTAAATACAGGTATGTTTCCATTTACAACGGGAATGCATTCGAAAAACAGTTCTCAAATCAAAACGTCCTGAATCGAAACGCGGTTTCCCATGCTGTCCTATTATATAACCTGAGATGGGTTCTTTTCAAAAGATTATCGGACCTTAAACCCACGAACTAAAGTTCTAAATAACAAAAGATTATCGGACCTTAAACCCACGAACTAAAGTTCTAAGTAACAAAAAGAGGCAAGCAGGGGTACTTGGGGTAACCGTACAGTATTGTACTTTAATACTGGCAAACTTTAATACACTCCTATGTTTTGATAATGTGCTTGCATCAGCAGGTGTAGCACACCTTGCCCTTGCCAGTATATTGTCCTTATTCTGTTTTATAGCAGCCTCCATTGATCTAGCTAAAGCCCTCACGACGTTGGTACATTTTTTGTCAGACTCGATGCGCTTTATCGGCTCCAATTTAGTATTTAAAGTGATGTATTTGTGGGGTCTCTTGCTGCTAGTGGTATCACCGCTGCTCATTTCACTTAATGCTCTCTTTTCTGACATGGTAGAAACGTGGCACAGGCTGAAAGTTGCTCGAGAATGTTCGGAAATGACTGTAATACTGACTTGGTGCGGTGTCGCTTCAAAGTCAGCTGCTTTTAAACAATGACGTGGAGACATGCTATTCGCCAGTTGAAATGCTTGGATACACTATATCAGATGAGAGCTTGATTTACCTGTGAATACACTATGGACTGCGTGAATGGACAAAAAGGACACGCCAAAAACGACTACGATATTCAAAATATGTACTGAGCATGCGCAAAAAATAATTTAGTTAATTAAAATGAAATTAAGTATCCTATATCAATCATAAGTTGTAAAAAAATTATATTCATTTAATAAAAATGTCCTAAATAGAAGCAACCTTAATCGAGGCTTATTTGTAATATATAATCCTTTCGTTTGATATCACGCTTTTCATGTCTTCTAGACTGTTCATAGCACTTCACAGAATATACTGTAAAGGGAATTGACTGCAAATAATTGCGTCTGAAACGTGGCAGCCAATTCCGCCCAGCAGCGTCCCCACAAACAGTGCTGTGCATGTACTTGGCAATTGTCATGATTGCCACTGAGATAATGAAGGAATTATCAGCATCCATCCAGCACTATTCCATGGATCTCCTGTGGCTCAGTGGTTAGAGCACTTGTCTTGTAAGCTGGAGAGACCAAGCTGGGGAGACCTGTGTTCGAATCGAGGCAGGTCAAGGCGAGTTTCTTGGGCACGTTTCCTTACTCCACACGCCAATAATTATTCCTCCAAAAATAACCACAATAATAAAATTAGTCATTTCAATCCACGGCTGTTTGTGGGACACTGCTGTGCTCAATTGGCTGCCTCGATTCGCCCACAAATATAAACAGTCAATTCACTTTACATTACGTTGCATTATGTGAAGGGCTTTGGGACATCCATAAGATGCAAAAAGCGCTGTACCAAATGCAAGGATTATTATTATTCCCCCCTTTTTTTCATGTCAGTTGAACATGTGTAGATGATGGGTGAGAACAAGCTTGAGCAGTCAATAAAGTAATTCTATCTGAATTGTGTGAAATCACCCATTATTGAAGATCATATTTAAGTAAATGTTCTTCAAGAAAATATGGACGGCCATGATATGCGGATACAATCAACAGCTAAATAGGAAAACTCAAACAACGGCAGACAAATCAGTGAAAACAAGATAATTACTATAAACATTTAACCACAGATCACCAGATGGTTTCAGATAAAGAAGGCACTTTAGGACATCAGATTCCATTCATCCAAAGCACTCACAACAACAACAACTTTGATTTATATAATGCCCTCCATGCCGGACGGCATTTCAGAGGGCTTCTTCCGACCATATTGTTTCATCCTACAGACTGCAACAATAGGTTATAGATTTCTACAGTGAAGGCCTGGACCACATCTGACACTGAAACACTATTGAATAATTTCACTTTTAAATGACAAAGGATATGAAGAACTGCTACTTGCCATGGCTGAAAGTTTGAAATTTTCGTGCAACTTTCATTGGGAAATGGACCTTTGCCACTTTGAAATGGCAGCAAGTCATGAAGAGCATGAGCTATGGCATAGGTTGCTGTATATACATTGTAGGTTACACGGTACTGAGACACATCTGTATATGGATTATTTACAGTATGTAAATCCTCTCGTTCTGTACATTCCTTCATTCCCTCTGCTTTGTGCTCCTCGTTTCTCAGTGTACAGTTGAAGGCCAATTCCCAAAACTCTTCCATTAAGCGGTTTCCTGGGAATGCAGACGGATGAACTTGCAGCAGAAACTCTCTCAACCCTGGAATATGTACTTTGCGAATCGCAATACCAATTGTCCCAGAGAGGAATTGTCTGCTTTCCTCTGGAGGCAGGAGTGTTGCGGTGACCCAGACCTCACTTCCTATCCATTGAATACCTGTCACATTTTGTCGCACAATTTCTTTCAATAGAGTTGTCATGTGAGCATGACCAACAAATGCTACAATAAACTTTGTGGTTGATTTCTTAATCACTTCTATAGTTTTAAGCAATTCTTCCCTTGAGTATATTATATGGAAAGATGCAGAGAAAGCAATACAAACCCCCATTCGCTGCACAGCTTGTGTGAAGGCTTGCATTCCAAAGTTACCGTAGTCATCGTCACTGCTAATGGTTCCAATCCACGTCCACCCAAAGTGTTTCACCAGCTGGGCCAAGGCTCTGACCTGATAGTAGTCACTTGGTATAGTTCTAAAAAATGATGGATATTCCTTCCTGTTGCTCAGACATTCACACTTAGCAAAGTAACTTACCTATAAATTTTAGAATAAAGAGAAACTTGAATTGAACTGATTTAATCTCATAGTTGCAATGTCAATGTACATCTTCCTGTTTTTCTCATAGAAAAAGGTGATTTCATACATAGAGTAAGAAAGCAATTTATATGTGACAGTCTGTTTCATTTGTAGTTAAATCTATAAAACACATTTTACAGAATAATTATTTTTAAAACCAAAATTTAATTTAACGAATGTCAGGTATTACATATTTTTTGCGCAAGTTTGCATATAAATGCACAGCTCTGACCTGAAGAATCTCACCATTGGGATCCTGAAAGGATTGATCAAAGTTTCTATTGCTATTGATTGTGAGGAGCTGTCATCACCCACAATAGTAGAGACCACAGGGGCTCGTTTGCAGGTGAAATTTGAAGATGTTTCTTCAAGTTCGTTCAGAAATTCCAATGTTGTTTTTATGGATACGGCGTGCATCTCACAGGAGTCATACACCCAGTTGCCCAGAGTAATGCCGGGGAGCAGTCTGGGGTCCTTGTTTATTTCCTCTATTGCAAAGATCATCGCCATCGCAAACCGGAACAGTCGGAATCGAAAGCTGTGAGGAATCAAAGTATTATTTATCAACCACATACTTCACAGTCATAGTATCACCAGTAATGCAATAGATACTAACATTTCAAGTTTTTTTCCCGATGGTTTGGGAACAATACAGAATGGTAACGTTATATATACAGATAAATGGACACTTCTTATTGTAGTTTACAAACTGTTTTATATCACTAATACAATCGCAAAATGTATATCTAAGCCATTGCACGAATTAGGTTTCCCAAATATACTTTACTCTATGGAACTACAAGCTTTGTCTTTTTCACTAAAACTCAGCTTAACTTTCTTATCAACAGACACAGGGACCTTTCCAAACAGAATACCAGTGAAATCAATTGCAATTTGTAAACGGTAAAAATAGCACTTAACTTTTTACACTTTACCGCTCTCGGTTGGGTCTTAAAATGTAGGTCCTGATCCTCCGCATCAACATGAATACTGAAAACTCCGCCAAGAACAATATCTCCATCTTTAGACAAACCGAGCAGATTAAATATTCCCCAGCATTTGCAGCTTGTTTGTTGTTCGAGTCAAACAGGGACAAGAGTAGACATAAACAGGACACAATATGTGGTGTAATGCATCGCTTAATGTATGCCCGTCAGTGCCTCAAATGATTCCTAATTGCTCATATATATACTGTTTCCTCCCAACGAGAATGATGTCAGTCTCTTTTAATTAGAACCAGTGGATGTATTGAACAAATTAGGGATAAATCCCAGGTGGAAATAAATTACCAGATTAATCCATTAAACTTTGTCCTCCAGGAGACTCAACCAATTATGAAGCGAAATGTTTTAATTATATTTTCATCTGATCATAAGTTATCAATTTAATTGTTCCACTACAATGACAACAACAATGATTATCTTGGACTTTGGAATTTGCAAGGACACAATTGCATTATCTTTTAATATCTTTACATAAGCCACACAAACCATTGTCAGGTTTCATTTTGACTCATAGCATTCTAGCCTTTAATCAGAACTGCTATATAAATGCAAGTTGTTGTTGTTATTAACTCCCTCTGATTAAACCACATCCAAATGTTTCTCAACATTAACCCTGGTTATGGTTTCTCGCTGTTTGCCGACCACAGACTTGAGACAAACTGGACAAACTTATTTTTCCCTTTCATTAAACAATTTATATTGTTCACAATATTGTTCCAATTTTTATTGTCTTCTCTCTTGAATCTACAAATCTCCCTTTCTGTTTATTTCCCTGTTTGCTGTATAACTAATCCTGACTTTATCATACGACTTATTCTACTTTTCAATGTTATCATTCATCTTGTATCTGTTTCACATCAAATTCTTGTCCGTTGGTTTTGACCTCCCGACTCGAGAATGTTTGACTGTGAAGCATTGGGTATGAAATACCAACTTCGTGGCTTTGAGGCTCTCGTCTGCATGGAGGGCACTGTGTTAGTGCACATTGAGATTCTTGACTTTAGACGGTTGTGGATTGATTCGATTTAAAAATAATATGGGGATTTGATAGGGTAGATACAGACACGCTATTTCATTTGTTAGGGATTCCAGAACAAGGGCGGCATAATCTTAAAATTAGAGCCAACATAATTAGGAGTGAAATCGAGTGGCAATTTACACCTGAAGGGTAGTGGAAATCTGAAATTCTCTCCCCCAAAAGGCTGTGGATGCTGAATCTATTCACATTTTCAGACTGCGGTGGATAGATATTTGTTCGGTCAGGGTATTAAGGGTTGCAGGATAAGGACAGGTAACTGGAGTTTAGGTACAGATTAAACATGATCTTCTAGAATGACAGAACAGGTTCGAGGGGCTGAATGGCCTACCCCTGTTTCTATGTTTCTGTGATGCTATGTTTAATATGAATAAACAAATAATAAATTGTTCATAAATATGTAGTCAAATCACTTTACTGTCTAGTCTGTGAAGCCCATTGGGATGTCGAGAAGACGTGAAAAGCACTCTATGAAATGCAAGGATTATTATTATTAATTTCCCAAGAGGGACGCATCCTGCTGACCAAATTGTAGAAAGGGTAAAGTGAATATGTACAATTTACACAAATAGTGATATATTTATTGTTATTACACAGTCACTTATTACAGTAATTGTTTTTACACAGTCACCAAATGCAGTAATACAAACATTTCACTCTGAAGCAAGAAAACAAAACAATACACAAACATACACTAATACGTTGACAATTTCACAGCATTTTGAAGAAAACGTGGAAGAAGAAAACTCTGTTCTGAGTTGTTGGATTTGACAATAGGAGTTCCCTGTAAACAAATAAAAGGACTGCCACCAGCATGGTAATGCCGGCTCCAACTATAGCAAATACTACTGTTACCATTCCTATTATTTCTGAATGAGACAGGAATTCTGTTTGTTTGGGAATGCATTGGTCATGTTGTAAACTGCACAAACATTCCCAAAGGCATTTCACGCAGTGTATTGAGTCTACCAGAAAATGAAAGAGGAGTCAAGGAAAATGTAATCCATTTCACAAACAACTCCAGTGATTAGAAAACGTTTTACAATAAAATAAGAGCTTTTGGATATCTTGTGACCCACCTGTGATGTGGCTTATTTCTCCATCGCTGCACGGAACGCAGTCAAAGTAACACATATGTTGTCCCTTTCTGTCCGCTTGCCGTGTTCAAGGGGGACATGTTTTGGAACAAGCTGCTCGTGGAATCTTGGTTTAAATACAAAAAAATTTAGTTTGATTGGATTCCAATAGATATTGTGTGAACAATAGCTGTACCGTTGGTTTCTCAATGGATTATCAATCGTTTTGGATGACGTTACCTTTCTGTGCCCACCACTCCAAACATTTATATTTTCATTTCCGATCAACTCTTGCGTTGATCACGCAATTCAGTGATCAACTCTTGGCCCAAAGCTGCAGATCCATCATAGCATCCCACCAGCACAACATCACAGCCACCAACACTATTGGCTTGTCTGTTGACAATGTCGTACTTTGGGACCGGATCACCATTTTCATCGAATTACACATTTTCACCATTCCTAGTTGTGAAATGTGTGGTTTTTATGTAATGTAGAAGCTGCACATATGGAGATAAAATAAAAGTAAATAATGAACATGACCTTGAATGTACTAATGATTGTTTTATTTCTTAACCTTCTTTCGCTTGAATTCCAAATGCAACCAGTACAATTCCAATACCTTTATTTTCAAGTCATCACTCTACAACTCATATAAGCCTGATCTATCCAAATCGTGTATTTGCCTGTAATACACCTGCACAAGTCCCATTAAATTTCCTATTATTTATATGTTTTGTATTACTCATACTTCACACACTATCTGGTGTTTTGTGAAGACCTTGTATCTCAGTGGTTAGAGCACTCGCCTTACAAGCGTGAGACATGTGTTCTAATCCGGGCAAGTCAAGGTGAAAACTAAATGCACACACACACGCTACATACATACACACACATCAAACACACACACACTAAACGCACACACATACAAAAAACGCACATATAGACACATTATCAATGTGTTATTTCGGTGATATATTCAAGAACATATGAATATAAGGAATAGGAGCAGGAGTCGGCCTTTCGGCCTATCGAGCCTCCCTGCCATTCAATCATGGTTGATATTACAGTATATTCTGTGAAGCGCTTTGGGACGTTGATAAGATGTGGAAAGCGCTATATCAAATGCAAGGATTATTATTATTATATTCTTATAGATTCATAGATTCATAGAATTTTATGGCACAAAAGGAGGCCATTTGGCCTGTCAGGTCTGTGCCAGCTCTATGAAAGGAGCGATTCAATCCCACTGCCCTGTCCACTCCCCATAGCCTAATAGACCTGTTCTCCCTAAATATAGATCTAAAGATCTTCTCTAACTCCAGCTTCCTGCCTTATCCCCATACCCCTTAATCCCTTTATAAATCAGAAATCTATCTAACTCAGTCTTGAATATGTTCAAGGACTGAGCATCAACAGCCCTTTGGGTAAATAATTCCATAAATATTACATTATTTTCTATTTTCTTATTAAAACCTGACTGTGTTACAAAATTATATTACTGAGTGCAATGACAATTTACTGTACAATAACGAACGCTCCAAATTAACTGTTTAATTATTGAGTTCAAATTTACCACAGCAATTCTGGCATGTTGATTTATTAGCATAATAAATATTGGATCATTTCTTAACATTCCCTGAAGATGGTAAGATAATATATCTCCAGAGAAGGATAGAAAACTAGAGTAAACAAGATTGTTGATAGAATTCCTCAGAGAATAAGAATATATCAGTGGTCAGAATCATTTAACAACAACAACAACAACAAAATTACATTTGTGTAGCGCCTTTCACATCAGGAGGACGTCTCAAAGCTCTATTTAAGAATCAGCATAAGGATTAACAGTTCAGCAATTCACTGCTGGGCTGTGGAGCTCCTTCATTGTGTATTGAACATCACTCATGTGAAGTTTCACTCCCTGTTTATGCAATCCTGTGACATTTAAGAAATTTTACAATATTACTTATCACTCCCCTGTAAGTCTACAAAGGAAGACTTGATAAAGGATAGAAACTATTTAACCCATCAAAAGTAAATTAGATGTAAATAAATAATTCACCTGAAAATCGAATAAGGGTTCTGTAAGATGATCGATTCTCACTATAAAATTAGGTAAGGGTATGTTTCCAAGATATATTCAACCATTAAACAAACAATATACAGTATAATCCTTGCATTTGAAATAGCCATTAACTTTGGTATGATGACTAAAAGACCTTCACGAAGTATAGGATAAATTGCAGTTACTGTGTGTTTACTGTGTAAGTGAATATTGGTTACCATATTTAATAATAATACACCTTGGGTGATTCCTGGCATGCTCACATCTGAGTCACAAGATTGTAGATGTAAATCCCACGTCAAGAGTTGAACTCATATACTGTAGTCTAAGACAAAACTCTCAATGCAATGTTGGGGGTGCAGTCCTTCAGATGAGACATTAAACTGAAGTCCCATCTGCCTGTTCAAGTGGATGTTAAAGATCCCATGGCACTATTCGAAAGGATAATTGGGAGATTGTTGGGGATGTGTAAGGCGCTATACAAATATAATTTTGTTGTTGTTGTTGCCCTGACCAACAATCCCCCAAAATAAAATTGGCCATTCATTTCATGGTGGCTTGTGGGTAAGTGCTCTGAGACGCTGTCCGGCCTGGAGGGCATTATATATATCAATGTTGTTGTTGTTGTGGGTATTGCTGGCGTAATTATGCTGCCGTGTTACCAAATATACAGTCATTCCGTATCACAGTAAATCCTTTGAATACTTTGAGATGTCTTTTGGATGCAATAAGGTATAATATCAAATGAAATTATTATTATGATTATTATTAAAAATGAGCAAGTAGATGATTGGGTGAAAAAGTCAATATTTCACAAGAAATTACATGGGAACGTCCAAGCGACAATCCGTTATGACAAATGCTCCATTTGCTTTGACTGATTTCAATTTCTATGAGTTAAAGTCATGACAATCATTTCTATTAACTTGTGGTTATGCCATTTCTTTCCAATTTTGATGAAGATTCAGATTCACAGTATTCGTTAAACTGCTGTGGTGATTACCAAAGAGCTTCACACAGGATCACAGAAAGATTCAGATGAAGAAGAACTTCCATCCCAGTTTAATCTCGATACATTAGATTGTGACTCAGAAATCAATTTGGGATGTTGCCTCTTTACAAAATGATTTGTTGGTCAAACAGGATCTACCATTTCTTACTCAGTGTATGTGGATTCCTGTTGCTCAATCGTTAGAGCACCCTCCTTATAAGCGAGAGACCTGGGCTCTATTTCAGGCAGGGTGAAACATTGGGCAAGTTTCCTTACTCCACAAGACTAATAATAATCCCACCAATGTTTTACTAATTGCTCATTTCAATCCACAACTGTTTGAGGGACACTGATGCACGCAATTGGCTGCCATGTTTGGCCTAAATATGAATGTCAACCTGGAACACCAGCCACCTCCACTCTCCTAAGGCACAGGCACTGAAGGCATGTGGCTCAAATCCAACTTAACAGTCCATCAGCAGATCTGACAGAGCTTAGTGCCTCCACTAAATCTTAACACTACGCCCTTGTCTCCACTAAATCGTCATCCTACTCCAAGACAATCCTGAAGGCCAACGAAAACACCAGGTTTCTCTTCTCAATCACCAACTGGCTCCTCCACCCCACCCTCTCATGGCTCATCCATCCTCTCCTACAACGCCAATAGTGAGGCCAATCCACACTGTATCAAAGCTAAATAATAATAATATTCCTTAAATTTGAAAGAGCACTTTTCCCTCTTCCAGACATCTCAAAGCACTTCACAGAATATTCTGTAAAGTGAATTGACTGTATATATTTCTGAGCGAAACGTGGCAGCCAATTGCGCACAGCAGCGTCCGCACAAACAGTCATGGGTTGCATTGACCAATTTGTTCTTGTTTATGATGGATTATTATTATTAGGCATGTGTGTTTGTTTGCGTGTGTGTGTTTGCTCTTTTGTGTTTGAGCGTGTGTGTGTGTGTGTGTGTCGAGTAAGGAAACGTGCTCAAGGTTTCGTCGTGACCTGCCTGGATTCGAAACACAGGTCTCATTGGTCTCACGCTTGTAAGTTGAATGCTCTACAACAACAACAACAACAAAATTACATTTATAGAGTGCATTGCACGTCGGGAGGACGTCCCAAGGCGGTGAAACCCAACCACTGAGCTACAGGACTCCGAAAGTGAAGGGGATCCCATCAGTTGCCTCTGGCCTTATGTCTACTATTTCCTCACCCATCAAACTTTGGCCCTTCCCATCCATCCCTCTGCAACTCGCCAAACCCTTCCCAATGCCATTATAACCCGTGTTGGAATGGCGTAATTATAATGACGGAGTCCTTGACAATTTGGTTGTTTTGGTTGTTTGTCAATTGGCTGTCACATTTCCAGAGGTTACAATACCTTTTAAAAAAATAATAATATTGTCATCCAATCTATGACAATCTATGTCACAGCCAATAACACACAGTGTGTTATTGGCTGTGACAGTTTTTACACAAAACATGTAATGAATTTACTTTAAAATATATTCTGTGAAGTGCTTTTAGGCGTCTCACAATGTGATTAGGCACTATATCAAATTGAAGGATTATTATTATTCCTACTATTGTTATTTTTATTTGACGCAAACACAATTTAGGATCAACAATTCAAACAAATAATATTCAGGAGTAAATACAAAACAACCAAATTACAATTCTAAAGCAATACTTGCTAAAATAATTGAAAATAAAAACAGTAATTGGAATTAAATACTTTATTCAAGAAAAAAGCACCACTTATTAAGATTCTTATTTGGGCTGTTAAATGTTGGAAGTGTTGAATAATATGAGGAATTAATTGTAGCACAACTAGGTACTAATTATTTTAGAATGTCTCTGCTATATTAAACTCTGTCTATTGTATATATAATGCTTACAGGAGAATACTATTGTTTGTGCTGGACAATAGGACAAATGGGTCACAATCTGTAGCTGCTAATTTTTTATAAAATAAAATTGTGTGTCTTATTAAATGAAAATATTCTATAAGAAACATGCAGTGTAAAAATCTGCTCCAAAAACAAATTCCCTCTGCCTCCTCGTCCTCCTTGACCTGTCTGCTGCGTTCAACACAGTCGATCACACCATCCTCCTTCAACGTCTTTCCTCCCACCTCAACCTTTAAGGCACAATCCTTGACTGGTTCCACTCTTATTTGACCCATCGTTTACATTTTGTTTCTTCCAATGGCTTTTATTCAAACCCCCGCACAATTTCCCACAGCGTCCCTCAGGGCTCTGTCCTCGGTCCCCTTCTTTGCACCCTTTACACGCTCCCTCTGGGCGATGTCATCCGCAGACATGGGGTAAATTTCCACATGTATGCGGATGACACCCAGTTGTACCTTTCTGCCTCATCCCTCAACCCCCAGACGATCGATGTTCTGACAGCATGTCTGTCCGACATCGAATCGTGGACGAGGGACAACTTTTTGCAATTGAACGTGAGTAAGACCGAGGCCCTCCTGATTGACTCAAGCCAGCGCCTCCGCACATCGGGCGCTGCCAGCCTCAACATCCAAGGCTGCACTCTCCACCTCACAAAGCCAGTCAGGAACCTCGGCATCATGTTCGATCAAAAACTTTCCTTCCTCCCCCACATCAGCGCCTTGACCGGCACCGCCTATTTCCATCTGCGCAACATTGCCAGGCTCCGCAACTATCTTACCCCCCGCGCTGCCGAAACACTCGTGCACGCGTATATCAGCTCACGGCTGGATTACGGAAATGCTCTCCTGGTCGGCCTCCCCAGTTCCTCCATTCACAGGCTGCAGGCCATCCCAAACTCTGCAGCCCGTGTACTATCCCGCACCCGCCTCCGCAACCACATAACCCCCACCCACGCCCGTCTCCACTGGCTCCCCATCCTCCAGAGGATCGAGTTCAAGATCCTCGTCCTCACCTTCAAGGCCTTACACGGCCTTGCCCCATCCTACCTAACCGATCTACTCTCCCCCTACACGCCCACCCGGACCCTCCGTTCAACAGGACTTGGCCTGCTCCAAGCCCCCCGCCCGAACTGCCCCACCATCGGAGGCCGGGCCTTCAGTTTCTCCGCTCCCACCTTATGGAATGCCATCCCTCAATCCCTCCGTTTCGCCTCTTCCCTTTCCTCTTTCAAGGCCGGTTTGAAGACTTTCCTCTTCGATCGTGCCTTTTGTTCCACCCCGAACTCTTTTACCTCCCCTTCGTGTTTCACCCCTTCCCAAACACTCCCCTCCCAGCTCGGGTCACACACCTCTTGTTTAGCGCCTTGGGATGTCCTCCCGACGTGAAAGGTGCTATATAAATGTAAATTGTTGTTGTTGTTGTTGTTGGAGCTGACGTTATCTTCTCCAAAGGCCTAAGCAGCTATCATTGACATGATTCCCTTGATATAAATGTCCTGCTATTGTTTCCATGACAGACACCTGTAGTTTTAATCATACTTTCTTATTTGCTTTGAAAAAAGTATTTCATTAGCTCAATAACCTATAGAAATATATTTGAACTTTTTTCAGCTATATTTTTAAAATATATATTTTTTCAGGAACAGTAAAATGTCACAGAATTGTTTTGAAACATGCAGCATGAAACATACAATTGGGACCTTTTATGTCACCTGAAAAAGTGTTCAATTCAGTTGGGAACTAGAACGGGTAAAATTAGTTTGACAGCAAACAAAATTAAACAAAACACAAAATACTAGAGATGCTGGGAATCTGAAACAAGAATAAAAGTTGCTGGGGAAACTCAGCAGGTCAAAGAGCCTTATGAAGGCTTATGAACCCAAAACGTTGACTCACCATGGATGCTGTTTGACCTGCTGACTTTCCCCAGCAACATTTCATTTTGTAGCAATCAAAATTAATTAAAATCTCTTTGTGTGCAAATTGGAAACTATCAGGCTCAGCCTTGCTCAACACATTACTTTGGGGGACATTGGCAAGATAGGGAATTGAAGTGGATCAAAACAATATACTGTGTAGCTAAATAGATACATTTCTGGAAATGCAAGTGAAAGACAAATAAGATTATACTCCTTAAAATTGAGACAACAAATGGACGGGATAGGGAACTATAATAAATAATCACAATCCTTGCATTTGATATAACGCTTTTCACATCTTCTAGACTATGTCTAAATGTCTTGTACTAACACTAATGAAATATTAATTTAGTGGATTGATAATTAACTGCCTCATGAAATGCTGCATTGAAGGTGGTGCACACGTATTGAAAGTCTACAACTGGGTATAAATTAGACACAAGAATGTGTTAAATTGGAAAGCAAGCAAAATACAATGATAAGCTGACACCTTTATTCTGCACTAGCAGTGTAGAAACAATATTACAATCGGAACAAGTCACACACAATGTTGTTATAACCATTAGACAAAAATGATAGCAATAACTTGGGAGGCAGTGAAAGGAAAAAGAGCCACCTCATTCAAATAATGTAGAACTCAACTAAATTGGCGCTTTGATTAACCTGGTCACTGTTTCTTGGAAGCCACTTTACCCATCATATGCTGTTTTGTATTTTCTTCTTTTTTCAGCAGGATAATATAACATTTAGGGGCAAAAATACAGGCCAGTAGCCCAAAGCTTGATGCCAAAATGGCAAATATTTCTACAGCCACAGTGTATTTTCCAGGAGAGCTTACATAAGCTGGAATGAAAGTTATCCAAACAGCACAGAAGATAAGCATGCTGAAAGTGATGTGCTTCGCTTCATTGAAGTTGTCTGGAAGTCGGCGAGCTAGAAAAGCAACGCCAAAGCAAACACAAGACAACAGTCCAATGTAACCAAGCACACAGTAAAAGGCCATTGCAGATCCCACATGGCATTCAAACACAATTCTCTCAGTAAAATATTCACTATTTTTCAGAGGATAAGGAGGTGACAAACTAAGCCAAACAGTACATATTAAGCATTGTATCAGGGTAAGGATGAAAACACTCAGACGTTGTTGTGTAGGACCAAACCACTTCATCATGTTGTTACTGGGAAGTGTTGCATTAAATGCCATCACCACAACTATTGTTTTTCCCAAAACACAGGAAATACACAGAACAAAAGTGATACCAAAGGCCATGTGACGCAACCTACAGGACCAGACTGAAGGCTCTCCAATGAATGTAACTGAGCAAAGAAAACACAAAGCTAACGCGACAAGCAGCAGAAAGCTTAACTCTGAGTTATTAGCTTTAACAATAGGAGTGTCTCTGTGAACATAGAACGCTGTGAATACACTTATAGTCAAGCAGACTCCAAGCAATGCAAGTGTGACTAGAACAATCCCTAATGTCTCCTCGAAGGAGAGGAATTCAATTTCCTTCAGTAGGCAGTGATCTCGTTTATCATTGGACCGGTATTCCAAAGGACATGTCAGGCACATGGCGGAATCTGAGGAAACAAAGTAAATTGTGATTGACAGAACCTGAATTGAAATCTGTTCAATAAACGTTTGAGAATGTAGGAAAGAATTGATAGCTGTGTTTATTCTTACCAGTGATGTTACTAATTTCACCATCAGCACATTCTATACAATCAAAGCAACACTTTGGTTGTCCTCTTCTTGCTGCCTTCCTTGTCCCAGGGAGACAACTGTCAGAGCAAACTGCCCGTGGGACCTAGTTATAGGGAAAGGCAGATATCAGATGTTGATATTATACAATAGTTCTTTTGCTGAAGTCAGGTGCCCTGTACCATATTGGTTAGAGGACGGCCATGCTTTGCCCACAAACTATTCATTAGTTCACTTGATAGTATATTCTGTGAGTCGTTTTGAGACATTTGAGTCCTGTAGCTCAGTGGTGTGGTGTCACGTGGCCCAGGGTAAAGCACTCGCCTTACAAGCGAGAGATCTGTATATAATTCCAGGCAGAGCAAAACTTTGGGCAAATTTCCATACTCCATATACCTAATGATAATCCCTCAAAAATAAAACCTCAGTAAATTGGTAATTTGTTTAAATCATTGCTGTGTGCAATTGGCTTCCTTGTTTCACCCTCAGATATACAGTCAGTTCACTTTACAGTTATTATTAAATGATTATTCAATTACATGTAATTAATTTATCCCACAATTCATGCTAATTTGCAATAGCATTTGCATTGTGATTGCTGCTCAAATCTTTTCACATCTGAAGCCCAAGTGCACAGCAAACGTTCCTACCGTAATCCGACCTCCGCTCCATACAATTGTCTCTTCCCTTAATTTAAACTCTTCCCCTGTTGGAGCAGATCCATCATAGTGACCAACAGTTAGTGTCTCGGTGCCGCCCAGGTCACTTGGCTGCCAGTTTATAATTTCGTACGTTGCCACTGGGTCCCCGTTTTCATCGAAATGAACATTGTCACCAATCGTTGTCCTGAAATTCACCATTTTCATGTAATGCAATACCTATTTTGGAGTAAAGCATGAGAAGTGGAAATCATCTTTTTTGTTTCACACAATCATTTCAACACTTAACAAGTTGCCTTATGTGGATCCTTAATATGTGAAGCAATAGAAGCTTTGCGTGTTACAGACAGGTTCCAATCTCATTCTAAATACAGTTAAACCTCTATTTAGGACGGGGTTGCGGTTCGAATAACGGTTCTCAGGTTGAAACATCCTGAATCGAAACATGGTTTCCCATGCAGCCCTATTACATAACTTGACATGGGTTCTTTTCACAAAATTATTGGACCTTAAACCCACAAAATAACACACAAAATAACACAGATAGGCAAGCAGGGGGTACTTTGGGTAACTGTACAATATTGTAATTTAATACTGGCAAACTTTAACAATCCTATGTTTTAATAATCTGCTTGCACCTGCAGCAAAAGCACACATTGAGCTTGCCAGTACATTGTCCTTATTCTGTTTTATTACATCCCCCGTCGATCTAGCTAGCCCTAAAGCCCTCCCATTGTTTGTACATTTTTTGTCAGACTCTATGCTCTTTATTAGCTCCAATTTCGTATTTAAAGTGATTACTTTGCGGGGTCTCTTGCCGTCAGCGGTATTACTATTGCTCATACCACTTACTGCTCTCTTTTCTGACATGGTAGAAATGCGGTAGAGGCTGTAAATCGCTTGAAGTTGCTCGGGAATGTTCGGAAATGACTGTAATACCGACGTGGCGTGTGTCACTTCAAAATCAACTGGTTTTTAAACAATGACTTAGCGACATGCTGTTAGCCAGTTCAAAAGCTTTACACTATATCAGGTGAGAGTGTGATTTACCCGTGAATAGACGAGGGACTATTCGTATGGACAAAAAGGACAACCCCAAAACGACTGCGATATTCAAAATATGTATTGCGCATGCGCAAAAATGAATTTTGTACATTAAAACAAATCTAAGTATCCTATATCAATAAAAGGTGTTAAAAAATTATGTTCATTCAATCAAAAAGGCCTAAGTAGAAGCATCCTTTATCGAGGCTTACTTGTAATAAATAATTATTTTGTTTGATTTAGTGCTTTTCATGACTTCTGTCCATGAAAAGCACTTCACAGAATATACTGTGAAGTGAATTGCCTGCAAATATTTGTGGGCAAAACATGGCAGCCAATTGCGCATAGGAGCGTCCCCATTAACAGTGCTGTGCAGGTACTTCGCAATTGTCATGAGTGCCACTGAGACAATAAAGGAATTATCAGCATTTATCCCGCACTATTCCATGGATCTCCTGTGGCTTAGTGGTTAGAGCACGTATCTTGCAAGCTGGGAAGACCTGTGTTCGATTCCAGGCAGATCAGGGTGAAACCTTTGGCAAGTTTCCTTACTCCACATGCCTAATAATAATCTGCTCAAATTAACCACAATAATAAAATTGGTCATTTCAATCTACAATTGTGTGTGGGGACGTTGCTGTGCGCAATTGGCTGCCATGAATCTCCCACAAATATACAGTCAATTCACTTTACAGTATAATCTGTGAAGCGCTTTGAGACATCAATAAGATGTGAAAAGTGCTATATCAAATGTGAGGATTATCATTATTATTATTATTAACCCTTTTTTTTAATGTCAGGTGAACTATTGTAGATGTTGGGTGAGAACAAGATGGAGGAGTCAATAATGTACTTCCAGCTGAATTGTGTGAAATCCCCAATTATTGAAGATCACATTTAGGTAAATGTTCTTCAAGACAATATGGACGGCTATGATATGAGGGTACAATCATCAGCAAAATAGGAAAACTCAGACAAAGGCAGACAAATCCGTGAAAACAAGAAAATTAACATAAACATTGAACAACAGATCACTAGATGATTTCAGATAAAGAAGTCATTTTAGTATATCAGATTCCATTTTTCCAAAGCACTCACAAGAAAAACAACTTTGATTTATATTGTGCCCTCCACGCCGGACGGTGTCTCAGAGGGCTTGCTCTGACTGTAGTGTTTCACACTACAGACTGCAAGAATGGTTTATACCTTTCTACAGTAAAAGCCTCGACCACATCTGACATTGAAACACTGTTGAATCATTTCACTTTCAATTGACAAAGGATATGAAGAACTTCTTACTTGCCAAGGTTGAAAGTTTGAAATATTCGCACAACTTTCATTGCGAAATGGACCTTTGCCACTTTGACATGACAGCATGTCATGAAGAGCATGAGCTATGGCGTAGGTTGCTGTATAAACATTGTAGGTTACACGGTACTGAGACACATCTGTATATGAATTATGTACAGTCTGTAAATCCTCTCGTCCTGTACATTCCTTCATTCCATCTGCTTTGTGCTCCTCGTTACTCAGTGTACAGTTGAATGTCAATTCCCAAAATGCTTCCATTAAGCGGTTTCCTGGGAATGCAGATGGATGGACTTGCAGCAGAAACTCTCTCAACCCTGGAATATGTACTTTGCGAATCGCAATTCCAATTGTCCCAGAGAGGAATTGTCTGCTTTCCTCTGGGGGCAGGAGTGTTGAGGTGACCCAGGCCTCACTTCCTATCCATTGAATACCTGTCACATTTTGTCGCACAATTTCTGTCAATAGAGTAGTCATATCACTATCACTAACGAATGCTACAATAACCTTTGTGGTAGATTTTTTAATCACTTCTATATTTTTAAGCAATTCTTCTTTTGAGTTTGTGTTATGGACAGACTCAGAGAATGCAATACAAACCCCCAGTTGCTGCACAGCTTGTGTGAAGGCTTGCATTCCAAATTTACCGTAGTCATTGTCACTTCTAATGGTCCCAATCCACGTCCACCCAAAGTGTTTCACCAGCTGGGCCAAGGCTCTGACCTGATAGTAGTCACTTGGTATTGTTCTAAAAAATGATGGATATTCCTTCCTGTTGCTCAGACATTCACACGTAGCAGAGTAACTTACCTATAGATTTTAGAATAAAGAGCTACTTGAATTAAAATGATTTAATCTCATAGCTTTAATGTAATTGTACATCTTCCTGATTCCGTTTGTCTCATAAAACAGGTAATTTCATAAATACAGTAATAAAGCAATCTATTTGTGACTGTCCATTTGATTTATAGTAAAAACCTGCTGCTGAGACATTAACAAGTAGCAAATTAACTTACCAATGGAAATTCAAATGGAAATTCAATACAAACATAGAGAAAAATAACAGATAAATTTGAACTCAAATTATAATTTACGTGTAGTACTAATTTTCACATATCAAACGTAAGGTGTCATCAGTATTACCCAAAGCCATTTAACTGTTAATAATTATCCCATCAATTACTTCTTTATTGCTTCCATTTAGCAGTGAACTCGTTGTGAAAGTGTTGATAAACTAACATGAACTTGCACTCTTCCTAATCCTTCACTCTTTTCCCCTTATTCACTCAATTTCAAATATATTAAACACTTATCATTCTGAATGTATAATTAGAAAAGAATAGTGATATTATCAACTTCAAAATTTTATTGCTCGTAAATTTGCTTTCAGCGCCTTTGGACGTCTTCCCGTCGTGAAATTAGTAACGTATAAATGTAATTTTCTTGTTGTTGTTTAAGAACACTTGAGAGCTGGAACCAATGGATAGATTACCAGCTCAATCTGACTACTATCTATCTTAAGCAGACTTCTCACCAGTGTGAGAAATAATTTAATTGTTTCATATTCTTATTTATTTTTAAAATAAGAGGATTCCAATGTTGTACAACAAAATGGAGGTTGATACTAAAGAGAATTGAATATAAGTTTTCCATTGTTGTGCTTCAGTAAATTGACATCTTATTTCATGAAATAGCTTACCAGGGGAATCCTAAAAGGACTGATCAAAGTTGCTATTGCTGAGGTCCTTGTGGAACTAGAGTCACCAACAATAGCAGAAATCACAGGTGCTCTTTGGCAGGTTATATTTGTCGATGTTGCTTCGAGACTGCTTAAGAAATCAAAGGTCGTTTTTAGTGACACAGCAACCATTCCGCAAGTGTGAGAAATCCAGTATCCCAGAGTGATGTTGGGAAGCAGGGTCTGGTCTTTGTTTATTTCTGTTATAGCAAAGATCATCGTCATTGCAAAGCGAAACAGTCCGAATTTTAACCTGAGGGTATTAAGTACAGTATATATCAATTGTTTTAAACAACAGTCATTTGAAAAGTGAAAGTAATACATTTCAATCTGGCTTTGCTATAATATAGACATATTGCAGGCCGATTACAAACAACAAAACTATATCCAGAGATACAATGATCTACAACTGTTTGAGAATTCACGACCGGATGAACACTATGCACAAAGTGTTTGCTTTTAAATAAAAATCAAATGCCTCGAGTTTTCAGAAAATCACGCCTATTCCCATGTTAATATCATTAAACTTTTCTGCTGAGGAATTACACATTTGTCTATTTTTCACGGTTATATGAATTTTGGATCAATTGACAATAGAATATATTTCCACATGGAATAGCAACATGCAAACTGTGTTGACACAGACTCTAGAAAGATGGGAAATAAATGCAAATCGGTTAACATAAATAATTAATATTGCCATAGATATTGGCTTTCATTGAGCTGTCATCTTAGTGAGTTTTATACAACAACAGTAACAACATTACATTCATAGAGCTCGAGTGTAAATGGAGTTAATAATTGGATGTATCTTTGTTATC
Source organism: Hydrolagus colliei (assembly GCA_035084275.1). Classification (NCBI taxonomy): domain Eukaryota; kingdom Metazoa; phylum Chordata; class Chondrichthyes; order Chimaeriformes; family Chimaeridae; genus Hydrolagus; species Hydrolagus colliei. The sequence goes on along the minus strand of CM068744.1, from coordinate 666,770 downwards.
TATATTGAATGTAATCGTGGACATTGAATTTACATGAACTGTTGAAGATTTCAAACAAATCTCAAACTGTAAATTCGCCTGGAGTTTATATGCATTTTGATAATTATATTAGTTTTGCTTTTGTTGAAAACTTACAAATCCTAAAAGAATGCGTACGGAGATTTCGCAAGATCCACCAGACTCAATGGCAATTAGGTCTTACACAAAAAATAACTGGGATGTATTTTCTTAAAAACTGTTTGTCAACTAGTTATAATTTCTTGTAAGAGATTTGACTTTGTTGGCATGTGTTCGATAAATATTGTTGAATCTATATTAGCTATCACCCACAAATATACAATCAATTCACTTTCCAGTATATTCTGTGCAGCGCTTTTAGACGATGATAAGATGTGAAATGTGCGATATCAAATGCAAGGATTATTCTTCTTATTATATCAAATGAATTTATCGATCATGCAGGAGGTAACATTCCACTAACATTGTACATTTTACCACTTGTGGTTGGGTTTTGAAGGTGTTTTCCAGATTCTCAGCTTTGCTCTGAATACTGAAAACTCCGCCAAGAATGATGTCACCGTCTTTAGACAAACTAGGCAGATCAAACATCCCCCAGCGTTTGCAGGTTGGTGCTTCAGGCAGCCTCACAGAACCAATAACAGAAAACAGTAGTACAGGTACGTACAGGAAAGGGTGATACATTGCTTTGAACATTTGTATCAGTTTACTGAAGTACTGTATTGCCAATTAACCTTATATACTTTAATATGCAGTAACATTACACTCACAATTTGTGTGTTTGCCTTTTAAAACTTATTTTCCAAATACTTTGAACCATTAGGGACCGTTCTCTGCAGGAAAGTAATTACCATTTTAATCTTTGTCACGATAATGAAACCAAACCTGATGGGAGATATTTAATTATGTGATCACAAATGTTTACCCTTTCCTTTAATGTAATGTATTGTAGGCATTTTGCCTACAATATATGCAGACAATTAATTTTACACTATGTTCTGTGAAGTGATTTGAGACGTCTCAAAGACATGATTTGGTGCATTATCAAATGCAAGAATTATTAGCATAATTATATATTTTCAATATGTTTGGTTCCAAGTCAAAAATGTTGTTATGAAGTTATAAGGAACATGGATGAGACTGTATTTGCATTACTCTGTGTAGTTTAAGTTAATTACCTTTAAAAGGACAGTTAAACTATGAAGCTTTGCCTACACAGTGTGTTCTGTAAAGGAGCCAGTGTTGCTCATAAATTACATTGGTTAGCATGTAAGGCGTGTATCCTGTTTGCAGAAATAGACTTTCATATTTAAAAAATGTTTGCATTTCATATCAAGGCAACAACAAACAAACAAACAAAACTTACATTTATATAGCGCCTTTCACGTCGAGAGGACGTCCCAAGGCGCTGTACAGTCAGGTAGGACAAGAGCAGGGTGGGAAGGATCAGGGCAGGATGAAGAATAGTAGGAAAAGTAACTGTATTAGTGGGCGAAACGTGGCAGCCAAATTGCGCACAGCAGTGTCCCACAATCAGTCACGGAAGTGGGACTAGGGGCAAAAGGGGGTAAAGAAGCAAAAGGGGAGGGGTCGAGGCAGGGGGAAGAAAAGCAGGAAAGTCGACTGTATACTTGTGGGCGAAACGCGGCAGCCAAATTGCGCACAGCAGTGTCCCCACAAACAATCACGAAAATGGGGCCAGGGGAGAAAGGGGGAAAAGAGGGTAAGGGGCGAGAGGGAGGGAAAGGTGGGATGGGTTAGGGTTAGGGAGGAAGATGGGGAGAAAGGGGGGTAAGGAAGAGAGGGAGGGAAAGATGGGTGGGGGCAAGATCTGGAAGAGGGAAGAGGGAGGGAAGGGGAAAATGGAGGAGAGAAAGTGGGGAAAGGGAGTGAGGGAAGAAGAAGATGGGGGCAGGGGTGGGGGGAATCAAACAACAATAATAAACAACAAAAGCAATAATATTAACAACAAAAACAGCAACAAACAACAACAAGTCTCTACGTGCTTCACAGAAATTTCTATTAAGTACACAGACGTGTGCTGTATATTTAAAGCAAACAATATGACCAAGATATATACTGATGAAAAGAAATAACTGATGAACACTGAACGCAATGCAAACTATTCACTTTTTTTAATTGTCTGTTAACATTTGAACAAACTAAATTACATTCAGCATAATAAATTTCACAAAAACTTTGATTGTTATAACAAAAATAATAATGGAATAAATCAGAATATCAAGATACTAAAGATAAACCAAATCACAAAACAACAGCAACAAGCTAACCAACATGTAATGTGTTGAATTACTTTTCTTTTTAATCAGAATACTTGTTCACTGAATCTTGGACGCTAAAGTACCTCTTTAAGCAAATGAATTCTGAAGTTAATAACAGTACAGTGCCTGGGGAAGTCCTTTTGGGGTATGTTCAGTTCAAAAATAATATTCACTGAATTTTGGAAGCCACTTTACGCATCATATGCTTCTTTGTATTTTCTTCTTTTTTCAGCTAGAAGGGATGGTCAGATGTTGCTGGAATCATGTTGACGTGTTTCAGGGCTGAGAGTTGATTTTGCTGACTTTGTTCAGTACTGAGTTGGTTAATTTGTTGACTTGATTGAGTTGTTGAAGAACTGAAAAACGCAGTTGAGCTCGCTCCAGCTACTGAGCTACAGGGATTCTGACTTGCAGAATTCTAACCACTGAGCTACAGGAACTGTGGCTTCTAAGACAAGAGCTCTGTTGGTTTACACCAACAATTGTAGCGTAGTCGGCAGGATCAGAGAAGACAAGAAAACAGACATAGAAACCCAAGACCCAGTAAAACGTCAGAAGTGACTCGAGATAAGGAATCCTCTTGAAAAATTCCTCGTCTTGGTTTTTGAGCTGTTTGAGTTTTCTTGTGATCCTTGAAAGAACTGTGTGTAAAGGTCGAGACTGAAGTTTGCTAAATATATAGTAGCCTATATTTTTTTGTTGTTTTGGATATCCTCTTCAGCGTTTCGATGTTGAAATGGCCCACGGGCTCAAAATTTAGCCCAATTGTAGTTTCAAAGGGAGATTCAAGTAAACCAACTACAGTTAAATGATGGCAGGCCCCTCCCGAGGTGAATTTGACTGAAATGTTGGAAGCATTAACTAAAATTCTGCAGACCAATCTAAAACTTTTAGGTAACATTTAGTTTGTTTATTCCAATATTTCAAAAATGCGATTCATAATTTTTGTGGCTACACTGTTTATGTTAATTATGATATTATTGATAATGATGCGCTATCATTACAAATTGGAAAGCTTGACAAAGCTTTATGCTGAAAAGCTTATATTATGTACTGTGACTGTTATGGATTTGTTCCCTTTCTCTTTCTTCCCTATAGCCCTGATTTTAACAATCTCAGATTTTACGTAGATTTTCCAGTGGTTCCAATTGATACATCGGTTCCAGCGCTTGGACATTGAAAATAAGCCATAAATATTCCCAAGGGTTTGGTTTGAATCAGTTCATAAGTTGATAAAAAAATAGTTATCTCAAATTTGCTTCTTTCACTCCAACAATGTGAAATTAACGCCTTTGAGAAATAAGGTGCTCGAAATGGGGGAGAGACATGGTTGTTTACAAGCACTTGTGTTCCTCACTCTCCCCTAATCAAAGATATCATGCTCAAGGTCACTGGGATGAGCAGAGATGTGACTGCAGCTGTACTTTGTTGTTTTAGCAGGTTATAAACCTAAGCTACTTGACAAAATTGATTTCAATGCTTTTTATATTTACTGTATTTAATTTTAAAAAATTATATGTTTAACCATGTTATGCTACAACAGATGATTGAAAGTCCAAGAAGACCAGACGATCGAAAACCAAATGTACATTGGTAAAAAAACTTAAATGTAGTGACTTACATTCGAAAATTCAAACAACAGTCAGGCATAATTTTTAAATTAACCTGACTGAGAATCAGTTTTTTTAATGAGTAAAAACACATAAAATTGAACTGAAAACAATTCAGTTCTGATGTGGTGTTCCAATAGCACCACTTGTTGATGTCTTTAAAAATATTTATTTTAGTTATAGAATATATTTTAAACAAACATTCTGATTAAAAAGAAAAGTGTGATGACAAAATGTCAGATGGAAAAAAAACTAATTTTAAGAAATTGCTATCTGAATTTACTGTCTCTATGGGGTCTGTTGCGACCCTTTGAATGAGTATTTGGGGAAGGCCAAAAGTTACAGCATGAGTTTGAGGCCACTCTGCATATTATTGATGGACTTGTGCCTCCCTAACTCTTCTTTAAGAAGAGCAATCCGAATAGTCACAATACTCCTAATTGAAAGTTTTTCCCCACAGGAAGTTGTGACTATACAGTCCATAGGAATACTTGAGCTCAATGTGTTACACTTTTCATTATAAAAGATGTAAAAAAAACGCGAGTACCTGTGTATGGTTTAGCTTGAATCAGCAGTAATTAAAATGAGCAAAGGAAGCAAGTTGAAGAGAAGCTTTTGTTTTATGTTTTATGTATTTTATGCATTTAAAGAGGATGATGGTGGGTCTGACTTTGCTCTGGACGTGGAGTATAACCAGATCCCATCCATGTTCCATAGGTTTTGGATTATTTTAAGGTACCGGAAAGTGATAGGTATGAATTTTCTCTGGACGCGGAGTATAAGCCAGATCCTACCCACGTTCCATATGTACTGAGAAATAGCAAAGTAAAAGATTAATAAAGTGATAAATAATTAAAGAATGTATTGGTCTGCATAGAGTTTAAAATACGACCAAATAATTTGGAACATGTGATGCAAGCACAAAGTGAAAAAGTAGAGGAAAATTTGAAGATATAAAAAAAAGTCTGATTTATTTAATGTATCATTTATTTTGTGTATTCCAGCATTTAATTAAAATGTTTGTAGAAATTAAATATGGATAAATTTAACTTGTGGGAATCAAATTAATTAAAATGTTTGTTGAAATTAAATATGGATAAATTTAACTTGTGGCAATCAAATTTGTATTGAATAAGTTTTTACTCATGATTATTACATTGAACTTGTTAGTTTTTACTCATGATTATTAATAATAATATGCAGTACTGTTGAATTATGTCTGATATCAGTTAAATTGTCTGGAGGAGGCCAGACCCAGCTCCTCTGGGTCTGGCCTCCTCCATGTCCCCCCGAATCCTCCGCTCCACCCTCGGCGGCCGTGCATTCAGCCACTACCCCACGAGGCTCTGGAACTCCCTTCCTCACTCGCTTCACGTCTCCCCTTCTCTTCACGGTTTCAGGTCACAGTTGAAGACCTTTCTATTCGACCGAGCTTTTAGTCACCTTTCTGCCCCTGCTCCTGCCTCGGCCCCGAGATCCGCTATTGTAAAGCGCTCTGAGACGCCACCCGGCGTGGAGGGCACTGTATAAATTGAAGTTGTTGTGGCTTGCTAGAGTTCCCTCCACTCAGCCACAGAGACTTTGGCTTGCCAGGCTAGGGCTCCCAACACCCAGCAACAAACCTTGTGGTTTGCCAGGCCAGGATTACACCCACTTCAGCCACAGAGACTGGCTTGCCAAACCAGGGCTCCCACCACTCAACGAAAGGGACTGTGGCATGCCAGCGCTCCCACCACTCAGCCACAGAGACTGGTTTGCCAGGGCTCCCACCTCAGCCACAGGGAATTGAATTGCCAGGCCTACTACCACTCAACCACAGGGACTGTGGCTTGCCAGGGCTCCAACCATTTCAACCACAGGGACTGTGGCTTGCCAGGGCTCCAACCATTTCAACCACAGGGACTGTGAATTGCCAGGGCTCCCACCACTCACCCACTGGCTTGCCAGGGATCCTACCTCAGACGCAGAGACTGGCTTGCCAGGGATCATACCTCAGCCACAATCACTGTGGCTTCCCAGGCCAGCACTCCCACCACTCAGCCACAGGGACTAGCTTGCCAGGGCTCCAACCAGTTCAACAACAGGGACTGTGAAAGGCCAGGGCTCCCATCACTCAGCCACAGGGAATGGCTTGTCAGGGTAACCACCATTGAGGCACAGGGACAGTGGCTTGCCAGGGATCCTACCTCAGCCCCAGGGACTTTAGGCCACAGCTGGAATACTGTGTCCAGTTCTGGGCACTTTATTTCAGGAAGGACATTAAAGCACTGGAAAGGGTGCAGAGGAGCTTCACGAGAATAATACCAGGAATGGAGAATCTTAGCTATGAGGACAGGCTGGAGAAGTTAGGACTTTTCCCATTACAACAGAGAAGGTTATGCGGGGACCTGATAGAGGTCTTCAAGATCATGAAAGGTTTCGACTCAGGCTAGACAGGGAAAAGCTGTTTCCGCTGGTAGGTGTGTCTCTGACCCGTGGTCACAGTCTTAAGATATCTACCAAAAGAAGCAGAGGGGAGGTTAAGGTTAGAAGAAATTGTTTTACTCAGCGAGTTGTTCGAATTTGAAATGATCTGCCTGAAATGGTAGTGGGGTCTGATTCGATAGCAGCTTTTAAGAGAGAACTAGATAGGTATCTGGGGAAGATGGGTTTGCAGGGTTGTGAGTAGAAAGCTGGTGATTGGGGTTAATGAAGGTGACTTGCTCGGTCAAAGAGCCGGCACAGACTCGATGGGCCGAATGGTCTCCTTCTGTGCCGTAACGTTGTGTGATTCTATGATTCTGTGATTCTATGAATTTGCTTGCCATGGTTCCCAACACTCAGCCACAGGGATTGTGGCTTGCCAGGTTTCCCAACCACTCTGCCACAGAGACTTGTTTGCCAAGTATCCTACCTCACCCAAAGGAACTGTGTCTTGCTAGGGCAGGGCTCCCACCATTTCAGACACAGGAACCGTAGCTTGCCAGGCCTGGGCTCCCACCACTTCAGAGGCCCCACACAGTGATTGACACACTCGCGATGTAGAGTGATTGACAGGCCCTAACACACTCTCTCCATACATTGACTGACAGGCGATGGTAAGGTGACTAAACAGCTCTAATGTTTACAACACAAGTGATTTGTTAGCACAAGAACATTGACTCGTGCCTCCTTACCCTCATCTTGCTGAATCCAGGTCCAGTTTCTACATTACTGTTCAGTACTGGACTTTGACTGAGTTGTTAAATCAAATTCAGGAGAACTTTAAAGATCACTCATTCCCCCACATATTATCTATGATTTTCGCTCATCACTCCATCAGTTCACTTCACATTATCTCATCTACAGGCTTTGAAGATAATTCTATACAGAACAAATCAATAATGAAGCACTTTTTGCTGATTAATAGTATTTTATGAATAATTGTAGCAAACTTCTGTAACTTACAGTTTTTCAATATGACAAGCACATCACAATATTAATAGTGATATAGAGGAACAAAATACACCAACCATTTGGCCAAACTTCACTTTGTCCTCAACTAATTGTTATCGTCACGGATAAACAATCCTCAACTACATTGTGAAACAACTTTACCCATCATATGTTTCTTCGTATTTTCTTCTTTTTTCAACAGGATAATATAACATTTAGGGGCAAAAATACAGGCCAGTAGCCCAAAGCTTGATGCCAAAATGGCAAATATTTCTACAGCCACAGTGTATTTTCCAGGAGAGCTTACATAAGCTGGAATGAAAGTTATCCAAACAGCACAGAAGATAAGCATGCTGAAAGTGATGTGCTTCGCTTCATTGAAGTTGTCTGGAAGTCGGCGAGCTAGAAAAGCAACGCCAAAGCAAACACAAGACAACAGTCCAATGTAACCAAGCACACAGTAAAAGGCCACTGCAGATCCCACAAGGCATTCAAACACAATTCTCTCAGTAAAATATTCACTATTTTTCAGAGGATAAGGAGGTGACAAACTAAGCCAAACAGTACATATTAAGCATTGTATCAGGGTAAGGATGAAAACACTCAGACGTTGTTGTGTAGGACCAAACCACTTCATCATGTTGTTACTGGGAAGTGTTGCATTAAATGCCATCACCACAACTATTGTTTTTCCCAAAACACAGGAAATACACAGAACAAAAGTGATACCAAAGGCCATGTGACGCAACCTACAGGACCAGACTGAAGGCTCTCCAATGAATGTAACTGAGCAAAGAAAACACAAAGCTAACGCGACAAGCAGCAGAAAGCTTAACTCTGAGTTATTAGCTTTAACAATAGGAGTGTCTCTGTGAACATAGAACGCTGTGAATACACTTATAGTCAAGCAGACTCCAAGCAATGCAAGTGTGACCAGAACAATCCCCAATGTCTCCTCGAAGGAGAGGAATTCAATTTCCTTCAGTAGGCAGTGATCTCGTTTATCATTGGACCGGTATTCCAAAGGACATGTCAGGCACATGGCGGAATCTGAGGAAAGAAAGTAAATTGTGATTGATAGAACCTGAATTGAAATCTGTTCTATAAATGTTTGAGAATTTAGGAAAGAATTGATAGCTGTGTTTATTCTTACCAGTGATATTACTAATTTCACCATCAGCACATTCTATACAATCAAAGCAACACTTTGGTTGTCCTCTTCTTGCTGCCTTCCTTGTCCCAGGGAGACAACTGTCAGAGCAAACTGCCCGTGGGACCTAGTTACAGTGGAATTAATATGACAACACTTTCTAATTTTCAAATTTCTATTTTGCACGGCAATTACGACAACAGCAAAATTACATTTATAGAGCGACGTTCACATCAGGTGGACGTCCGAAAGCACTAAAATTAGTTCGCTCGTGTCCCACTCTGAATAATGTTTGGAACGATTTTGGCCTTGGAAATATTACTGGCAAAATTGTTTCAGATAAAACATGCATTAGTGCACTTTAAACAGCTTTTTAGGGTATAAATCTGTATTTTAGTGAAAATTATTGCTAATGTTTAATTTTTTTCTTGGGCAGCTAGGTGTCTAACACAGGAATAAAAATTGGTCATTTTCAACCCATGACTGTTTGTGAGGACGCTGCTGTGCCCAATTGGCTGCCGTGTTTCACGCACAATTACATATTGCAAATTGCAAACAATTGCACAATTAAATGCAAGTATTCTTATTATTTATTATTATTCATAATACTATCTGGTGTCTCCTGATGCTTCTGTCTGACAACTGAATTACAATGATCATGTTTTGAATGTATTTCAGCTATTAATAATACTATCAGAAACCCATCTGATAAATGTTCCTTAAACATTTCAGCAAAATATAATGCAACGAAAATAACTTACTGTGATCTGACCAGCGCTCCACACTATTTTGTTTTCTTCCAATTGAAACTCTTCCCCTGTTGGAGCAGATCCATCATAGTGACCGACAGTGAGTGTCTCAGTGCCACCCAGGTCACTTGGCTGCCAGTTTACAATGTCGTACGTTGCCACTGGGTCCCCATTTTTATCGAAATGAACATTGTCACCAATCTTTGTGCTGAAATTTACTGTTTTCATGTAATGTAGAAGCTGTGTTTTGAAAGGACAAAGAGGAAGAAACATTTAACTCATCAACATACAAACAATTGAACATGGCTTTCTACACCTGCAGCTGAAATATATCAATCAGTCAAAACATACATTTATGTAGAGCCTTTCATGGTGAGAGGATGTCCCAAATCACTTTGCAGTGAAGTAAAACTTAAAACTTAAACATATAAACTTATAAAGCGCCTTTCGCGTTGGGAGGACGTCCCAAGGCGCTGCACAGGAGGCGTGTGACCCGAGCTGGGAGGGGAGTGTTCGGAAAGGGGTGAAACACGTAGGGGAGGTCGAACAATTCGGGGGGGAACAAAAGGCACGGTTGAAGAGGAAAGTCTTCAAACCGGCCTTGAAAGAGGAAAGGGAAGAAACAAGACGGAGGGATTGGGGGATGGAATTCCATAGGGTGGGAGCGGAAAAACTGAAAGCCCGGCCTCCGATGGTGGAGCAGTTCAGGCGGGGGGCTTGGAGCAGGACAAGTCCTGCTGAACGGAGGGTCCAGGTGGGCTTATACGGGGAAAGGAAGTCGGTTAAGTAGGGCGGGACAAGGCCGTGAAAGGCCTTCAAGGTGAGGACAAGGATCTTGAACTCGATCCTCTGGAGGATGGGGAGCCAGTGGAGACGGGCGAGCGTGGGGGTTATGTGGTCGCGGATGCGGGTGCGGGATAGTACACGGGCTGCAGAGTTTGGATGGCCTGCAGCCTGTGAATGGAGGAACTGGGGAGGCCGACGAGGATAGAGTTTCTGTAGTACAGCCGTGAGGTGATGTCCGCGTGCACGAGTGTTTCAGCAGCGTGGGGGGGTGAGGTAGTTGCGGAGCCTGGCAATGTTGCGCAGGTGGAAATAAGCGGTGCTGGTCAAGGCACGGATGTGGGGGAGGAAGGAGAGTTTATGGTCGAACATGATGCCGAGGTTCCTGACTGGCTTTGTGAGGTGGAGAGTACAGCCTTGGATGTTGAGGCTGGCAGCGCCCGATGTGCGGAGGCGCTGGCTTGAGCCAATTAGGAGGGCTTCCGTCTTGCTCATGTTCAATTGAAGGAAGTTGTCCCTTGTCCAGGACTCAATGTCGGACAGACATGCTGTCAGAACATCGATGGTCTGGGGGTTGAGGGATGAGGCAGAAAGGTACAGCTGGGTGTCGTCTGAATACATGTGGAAATTTACCCCATGTTTGCGGATGACATCGCCCAGAGGGAGCGTGTAAATGGTGAAAAGGAGGGGGCCGAAGACAGAGCCCTGAGGGACACTGTGAGAAACTGTGCGGGTGGTTGAGGAGAAACCGTTGGAAGATACAAAATGTAGGCGGTGGGTCAGGTAGGAATGGAACGAGTCAAGGACTGTGCCTTGAAGGTTGAGGTGGGAGGAAAGACGTTGGAGGAGGATGGTGTGATCGACTGTGTCGAACGCAGCAGACAGGTCAAGGAGGACGAGGAGGCAGAGGGTCCCCTGGTTGCAGGCGGTTAGGATATCATTAGTGATCTTGACCAGGGCAGTTTCCGTGCTGTGAGCAGGGCGGAAACCTGATTGGAGGGGTTCAAGGAGTGAGTAAATTTAGAGGAAAGAGTGGAGCTGGGAGGCAACCACTCTTTCAAGGACTTTTGATAAAAATGGGAGGTTGGAGATGGGTCGGTAGCTTGATGGCTGCGACGCATCAAGGGAGGGTTTGTTCAGGATAGGGGTGATGGTGGCTATTTTAATGGAGGTAGGGACGGTGCCTGCAGAGAAGGAAAGGTGATGGTTTCAGAAATGAGCGGGGCCAAAAGGTGCAGCTGGTTGCGGAGGAGGGGAGTGGGGATGGGTTCCAATGAGCACGTGGTTGGTTTCATGGAGGTGATTATTTTTGAGACTAAAGACGGGGTGGTAGGGTTGAAAGTATGAAAGGGGGCGTGGGTGGGGGTTGAAATAACGGATGGTGGGGCGAAGGTGGAGGAGAGGTGGGGGTAGGAAACCGCAGAGCGGATTCTCTCTATTTTGGACTCAAGGAAGTCCAACATTTCCTCACAACGTTCTTTTGAGGAGAGGATCTGCGAAGCTAGGCAAGGGGGGCGGAGCAGCTGGTTATAGGTGGCGAAGAGGAGGCGGTGGTAGTCCCACGCTTCCAGGATTGTCCTGGAATAGAAGGCTGATTTGGCGGTGTCTAGTGCAGAGCGGTAAAATTCGATGCGGTCCAGCAAGATACTGTCCAGCCAGTAGGGACATTAGCAGTGGAGGAGGAGTTGGGGCAGGATGAAGGAGAGTAGGAGAATTGACTGTGTATTTGTGGGAGAAACCCGGCAGCCGAATTGCGCATAGCATTGTCCCACAAACAGTCATGGAAGTGGGATTAGCGGAGAAAGGGGAGAAAGATGGCAAGTGGAGGGGTCGGGGTAGGAGAGTAGGAAAACTGACTGTATATGGAGAATAACAACACATAATATATCCAGTATAACTATATAAAAAATATACAGTGCAATACAACAATATACAAATAACGCTTCTTACTTGCCATGGTTGAAAGTTTGAAATATTCGCACAACTTTCATTGGGAAATGGACCTTTGCCACTTTGACATGACAGCATGTCATGAAGAGCATGAGCTATGGCGTAGGTTGCTGTATAGACATTGTAGGTTACACGGTACTGAGACACATCTGTATATGGATTATGTACAGTCTGTAAATCCTCTCGTCCTGTACATTCCTTCATTCCATCTGCTTTGTGCTCCTCGTTACTCAGTGTACAGTTGAAGGCCAATTCCCAAAATTGTTCCATTAAGCGATTTCCTGGGAATGCAGATGGATGAACTTGCAGCAGAAACTCTCTCAACCCTGGAATATGTACTTTGCGAATTGCAATTCCAATTGTCCCGGAGAGGAATTGTCTGCTTTCCTCTGGGGGCAGGAGTGTTGTGGTGACCCAGGCCTCACTTCCTATCCATTGTATTCCTGTCACATTTTGTCGTACAATTTCTTTGATAAGTGTGGTCATATCTGTTTGTGCAAGAAATGCTACAATAACCTTTGTGGTAGATTTCTTAATCACTTCTATAGTTTTAAGCAATTCTTCCCTTGAGTATGTTACATGGAAAGACTCAGAGAATGCAATACAAACACCCAGTTGCTGCACAGCTTGTGTGAAGGCTTGCATTCCAATGTTACCATAGTCATCATCTCTTCTAATGGTTCCAATCCATATCCACCCAAAGTGTTTCACCAGCTGGGCCAAGGCTCTGACCTGATAGTAGTCACTTGGTATAGTTCTAAAAAATGATGGATATTCCTTCCTGTTGCTAAGACATTCACACGTAGCAAAGTAGCTTACCTATAGATTTTAGAATAAAGAGAAACTTGAATTAAAATGATTCAATCTCATAGCTGCAATGTAAATGTACATCTTCCTGACTCCATTTGTCTCATAAAAAAGATAATTTCATAAATACAGTAGTAAAGCAATCAATATGTGACTGTCCATTTCATTTAGAGTAAAACATTTTGAAACACATTATAAAGAACAATTATTTTTAATATAAAAAAATTATTTAAGTAATGTCAAGTATTATACATTTTGTGCCCAAGTTTGCATATAAATGCACAGCTCTGACCTGAAGTATCTCACCATTGGGATCCTGAAAGGGCTGATCAAAGTTGCTATTGCTGATGATTGTGAGGAGGTGGTGTCACCCACAATAGCAGAGACCACAGGGGCTCGATTGCAGGTGAAATCTGAAGATGTTTCTTCAAGTCTGTTCAAAAACTCCAAGGTTGTTTTTATGGATAACGCAGGCATCCCACAGGAGTCATAAACCCAGTAGCCCAGAGTAATGCCGGGGAGCAGTCTGGGGTCTTTGTTTATTTCCTCTATTGCAAAGATCATCGCCATCGCAAACCGGAACAGTCGGAATTGAAAGCTGTGATGAATCAAAGTATTAATTATCAACCACATAGTTCACAGTCATAGCATCACCAGTAATGGAATATTTACTAACATTTCAAGAATTTTTCCCTGTGGTTTGGGAAAATTACAGAATGATAACGTTTACAGATAAATAGACACTTCTTACTGGAGTTTACAAACAGTTTTATATCACAAATACAATCACAAAATGTACATCTAAGCCACTGCAAGAATTAGGTTTCCGAAATAAACTTTACTGTGTGGAATTACAAGCTTTGTCTGTTTCACTAAAACTTACATTAACCTTCTTATCAAGAAACACAGGAACATTTCCAAACTGAACACCAGTAAAATCATTTGCAATTTGCAAACTGTAAAAATCACACGAACTTTGTACACTTTACCGCTCTCGGTTGGGTCTTAAAATGCAGGTCCTGATCCTCCACATCAACATGAATATTGAAAACTCCACCAAGAACAATATCTCCATCTTTAGACAAACCGAGCAGATCAAATATTCCCCAGCGTTTACAGCTTGTTTGTTGTCCGAGCCAAACAGGGACGAGAGTAGACATACACAGTGCACAATACGTGGTGTAATGCATCGCTTAATGTGTGCCCGTCAGTGCCTCAAAGTATTCCTAATTGCTCATATATATACTGTTTCCTCCCAAAGAGAATGATGACAGTCTGTTTTAATTAGAACCAGTGATATCTTGAATAAATTAGGGATAATTCCCAGGTGGAAACAAATTACCAGTTTAATCCATTAAAATCTTCCTCCAGGTGATTAAACCAATTATGAAGCGAAATGTTTTAATTATATCATCATCTGATCATAAGGTATCCATTTAATTGTTCCAGGAAAATGACAACAGGAAAGATTAACTTGGACTTTGTAGTGTTAAGGACACAAATGCATTATTTTTTAATATCTTAACCTAAGCCACAGGTTTATCTTTGCGGTCATATGTTTTTTGCATGCCAGTGGACGTCTCTAAAAGCAATTTTTAATTACAGGAATACATCTTTAATAATATAAATCAAACGTGATAATCAAGACAAAACAAGAAACATGATATTTCAGAAACACGCCTATCAAAACTTAAGTCATTTTTACTTACATTTATCAGATTACAATACGATTTCAGCTTCCACAAAGTGGTGCTACCTTTTTATGTAGTGACTGTATACGGGATGATTTCCGATTGACACACCACGTGGAATAGGCGCTAAAGCATAGGCCTACGTCCATGAGTATTTCTTTTAAAGATAGGCATTCCCGTCCAGACACATATAACTTTTTTGTTGGGTTCTCAAAAGCTTTAATTTCTCAGAAGCTTGTAAATATGTTGTCATTGTTTGCTAGCATTACAGTCACACCTCTCAAAACTTGAGCAATTTTTACTTACGGTGATCAGATGAAAAGATTATTTTAGCTTCCAGTAGTGGTGCTACCCTTGTGGCTGTTTACGGGATGATTTCCAAACGAGGATTTGAGTCTTGGCGCCTGTGTTTATCCAGTCACGAGTCACAGACATGTCATGGACTGGTATGTTTTGGGGTAGACGCTGATTCTGGTGTGCGACTCGATAATTTTATATTAATACTAAAACATTCAAAGATGTGTGTTTATAATTTATACATAGTTTTGAAGAACTGATTGTTACTCAAATGTTCAATAAATTTACTTGGTATTTAAATTTGATTAAAAAAATGCAATTCTCTACCCCGGAAAATGTGGACCTTTTATAATTTGGGGGGGTGCGTACGCACCCGTCGCACCCCCCCTGCGTACGGCCTTGTGATGCTATGTGATGTTATTGTATTACTGCTGTATAAGATAAGGGAAGTTGCTACACATAGTTTGAGTCATCAAGGTCACCATTAGAAACCGGTTAGAACAGACTGCGATAAGAAGAGCTCGTTTGCGAAGAAAGGCAGAGTTGGGTGTAAAAGAGAATGCGAATAAGCACGAGATTGGCATGAGATGTTCACGTGAACACCATGCGACCAAGAAAGGATAACAGTGTTGAGACAAAGGAATAGAGCGGAGCGGGTTGGAGTAGGTGAGCGAGCGGAACGAAGGGAGAGGACTGACGGAAGAGACTGTCGCTGGACAGTTACAAGCCACCCTCGATCGAAGGATTAAAACTAGGAACACTCAACTGAACGAAAGAGCCACAACTGATGGTAGACTCGTGACGGATTAGAATCGGACTGAAAGAAGAGTACCGATAGTATAAATTGTGAACTGTAATAACTCGACATTTAATTGTTTGGTTGTCAAAACGACGTTGCGTAGTCATTGAATTGTCTTGTAACGGGTGTAGTGTATTGTTTGTGCCTTGTGGTCGTTTTGTATGCTTTAGTGTCAGCTCAATGAGTATACCTGAATAAAGAACCTGTTTTATAAGAAATTAATCAGTGGTACCTGGTCAATCGGAGGCTGGCTGTAACCTCATTTTTGACCGGAGAAATTGATATTTTCAACCTGAGAATTTAAACTCTAACACAGTGATGTTACTAATTTCACCATCAGCACATTCTATACAATCAAAGCAACACTTTGGTTGTCCTCTTCTTGCTGCCTTCCTTGTCCCAGGGAGACAACTGTCAGAGCAAACTGCCCGTGGGACCTAGTTATAGGGAAATGCAGGTTCTTTTGCTGAAGTCAGGTGCCCTGTACCAGATTGTGTTAGAGGACGGCCGTGCTTTGCTCACAAAATATAAATTACTTCACTTGATGGTATATTCTGTGAGTCGTTTTGAGACATCTGAGTCCTGTGGCTCAGTGGTGTGGAGTCATGTGTCTCAGTGGTTAGAGCACTCGCCTTACAAGCGAGAGACCTGGGTTGAATTCCAGTCAGGGCGAAACTTTGTGCAAATTTCCATACTCCGTACGCCTAATAATAATCGCTCAAAAATAAAATGCAACAATCATAGATTCATAGATTCATAGAATTTTACGGCACTAAAGGAGGCCATTCGGCCCATCTAGTCTGTGCCGGCTCTTTGAAAAGAGCGATTCAATCCCACTGCCCTGCCCGCTCCCCATAGCCTAATAGACCTGTTCTCCCGAAATAAAGATCTAATTCCTTTTTAAAAGTTGTTATCGATTCAGCCTCCACCACCTTTTCAGGCAATGCATTCCAAATTCGAACAACTCGCTGAGTGAAAAAAATTCTCCTCAGCTCCCCTCTACTTCGCTTTGAAACTATTTTAAATCTGTGACCACGAGTCACAGTGGTCACAGATGACCACTACTAGGTCTCCCCTCAATCTTCTCTGCTCCAGAGAGAATAACCCTAGCCTATCTAGCCTCTCCTCATAGCTGAAGTCCCTCAATCCTGGCACCATCCTAGTAAATCTTCGTTGTACCCTTTCCAATGCCTTCACATCCTTTCTGTAGTGTGGTGACCAGAATTGAACACAGTATTCCAGCTGAGGCCTCACCAAAGTCCTATAGAGGTTAGTCAGCACTTCCTGACTTTTGTACTCTATACCCCTATTTATAAAGCCTAGTATCCCATAAGTCTTCTTAACAGCCTTGTCTGCCTGTCCTGCCACCTTCAACGAGTCACTCACACAAATCCCCAGGTCTCTCTGTTCCTTCACACCACCTAAAACTGTACTATCTAGCCTATATTGCCTCCCTTCATTTCTTCTCCCAAAATGCATCACCTCACACTTCTCTGTATTAAACTTCATCTGCCATGTGTCTGCCCACTTTACCAATTTGTCTATATCCTCTTGCAGATGGCTACTATCCTCCTCACTGTTTACTATTCTCCCTAACTTAGTGTAATCTGCAAACTTGGAAACTGTACTCCGTACACCCAAGTCCAGATCATTGATGTAGATTACAAACAGCAATGGTCCCAAAACTGATTCCTGTGGCACACCACTGCTCACTTCCCTCCAATCTGAAAAACAGCCGCTCACTACAACTCTCTGCTTTCTGTCTCACAGCCAGTTGTGGATCCACGCTGCCACTGTCCCTTTTACGCCATGGGCCTTTAATTTCATAATAAGTCTCTCATGTGGCACTTTGTCAAATGCCTTTTGAAAGTCCATGTAAACTACATCAACTGCGCTACCATTATCCACCCATTCCGTTACCTCATCAAAAAATTCTATCAGATTTGTAAGGCAAGATTTGCCTTTAACAAATCCATGTTGACTGTCCTTTATTAGCCTATATCTTTCTAAGTGAAGATCTACCTTGTCCCTGATTATGGACTCTAGAAGTTTGCCCACTACCGACGTTAGACTGACTGGTCTGTAGTTACCAGGCTTGTCCTTCTGCCCCTTTTTATACAAGGGTGTAACATTAGCTATCCTCCAGTCCTCTGGCATGACCCCTGTGTCCAAGGAAGATTGAAAGATCGTGGCCAGTGTCTCTGCTATTTGCTCCCGTGCCTCCCTTAGTAACCTAGGGTGCATCCCATCCGGACCAGTTGACTTATCCACCTTGAGCGACAAATCAATTGGTGATTTGTTTGTGGAACACTGCTGTGTGCAATTGACTGCCATGTTTCACCCACAAATATACAGTCAATTCACTTTACAGTATATTCTGTGAAGCGCTTTGAGATGTCTAGAAGATGTAAAAAACGCTATGTCAAATTCAAGGTTTATTAGTATTATAGAACACATGGTAAAGAGCTATATCAATTTAAGGATTGTTAATATTATTAAGTGATTCTTCAATTCAATCTAATTAATTTAATCTAATCTCGACCTCCCCTATGTGTTTCACCCCTTCCTGAACACTCCCCTCCCAGCACGGGTCACACGCCTCCTGTGCAGCGCATTGGGACGTCCTCCCGATGTGAAAGGCGCTTTATAAGTTTAAATTGTTGTTGTTCTTGAAACACAGATCAGCAGATGATTTCAGCTAAAGAAGGCACTTAAGGAAATCAGATTGGATTCTTCCAAAGCACACACAACAACAACTTTGATTTATACAGCGATCTCCACGCCGGACTGTGACTCAGAGCGCTTGCTCTGACCATAGTGTTTCATCCTTCAGACTGCAACAATTGGTTTTAGCTTTCTACAGGAAAAGCATCAACCACATCTGACAATGAAACACTGTTGAATCATTTCACTTTTAATTGGCAAAGGATATGAAGAACTTCTTACTTGCCATGGTTGAAAGTTTGAAATATTCGCACAACTTTCATTGGGAAATGGACCTTTGCCACTTTGACATGACAGCATGTCATGAAGAGCATGAGCTATGGCGTAGGTTGCTGTGTAGACATTGTAGGTTACACGGTACTGAGACACGTCTGTATATTGATTATTGACAGTCTGTAAATCCTCTCGTCCTGTACATTCCTTCATTCCATCTACTTTGTGCTCCTCGTTACTCAGTGTACAGTTGAAGGCCAATTCCCAAAACTGTTCCATTAAGCGGTTTCCTGGGAATGCGGACGGATGAACTTGCAGCAGAAACTCTCTCAACCCTGGAATATGTACTTTGCGAATCGCAATTCCAATTGTCCCGGAGAGGAATTGTCTGCTTTCCTCTGGGGGCAGGAGTGTTGTGGTGACCCAGGCCTCACTTCCTATCCATTAAATACCTGTCACATTTTGTCGCACAATTTCTTTCAATAGAATAGTCATATCACTGTCACTAACAGATGCCACAATAACCTTTGTGGTAGATTTCTTAATCACTTCTACAATTTTAAGCAATTCTTCCCTTGAGTATGTTATATTGTATGGGTCGATTTAAATTTGTGACCCTGCGGTGAAGTAAGGAGTATACAAATGTAATTTACAATTAATATATAAGTTTATTAATCTTGGTTAGTAATAGTTATAAGAAATTCAAAGTATTAATTTCAAATGTGCTTACGTACTTGGCTCACAATGAGTTGATCTAAGTTGACAAAAAAAAAGTTTGCTGTGCGATAGAGAGAGTAGCAAAGTACAATTATCAATGTCCAGGTTAGTCCAAATATAAGTCCATCATGGTCCAAAAATATATTATGTCAAACGGTGTCGAGTTGTTTCTGTACGATTTCTAGTTCGATTTCCATGTCCAAATATGCAGGTATTTTTGTACTTGTAGAGTTACTTGTTTCGGATTGTCCATCCTTCTCTTCTTCGGAGGCTGAAAAACGTGGATTCGAGATCCCAAGTTCCAAATTATCATCATCTTCTTCCTTGATTCGATCTTCATTGGGTGACCCTTCACCCATTGTATTTTGCGAGATGGTACAAACTCTAAACTCTACCATGTCTTAAAATGTAGGTCCTGATCCTCCACATCAACATGAATATTGAAAACTCCACCAAGAACAATATCTCCATCTTTAGACAAACCGAGCTGATCAAATATTCCCCAGCGTTTGCAGCTTGTTAGTTGTTCGAGCCAAACAGGGACGACAGTAGACATAAACAGTACACAATATGTGTTGTAATGCATCGCTTAATGTGTGCCCGTCAGTGCCTCAAAGTATTCCTAATTGCTCATATATATATACTGTTTCCTCCCAACGAGAACAATGTCAATCTGTTTTAATTAGAACCAGTGATATCTTGAATAAATTGCGGATAATTCCCAGTTGGAAACAAATTACCAGTTTAATCCATTAAAATCTTCCTCCAGGTGATTAAACCAATTATGAAGTGGAATGTTTTAATTATCGTCATCTGATCATAAGGTAACCATTTAAATTTTCCACTAAAATGACAACAGCAAAGATTAACTTGGACTTTGCAATGTTAAGGACACAATTGGATTATTTTTTAATATCTTATCCTAAGTCAAACAAACCATTGGCAGGTTTCAGTTTGACTCACAACTTTCTAGCCTTTAAGTTAGAAATGTATATAAATGCTAGTTGTTGTTCTTGAGACAAACGTCTCCTTCCCGTTCCTTAAACTATCTATATTGTTCACACTATTTTCCCAATTTTATTTGGCTTCTCTCTTAAATCTTCCCTTCTGTTTATTTCCCTTGCCTTCTGTATAACTAATCCTGACTTTATTATACGACGTAATCAACTTTTCAATGTTATCTTTCATCTTGTATCGGCTCCGCATCAAATACAAAGGTTTGACTGTGAAGCATTGGGTATGAAATACCAACCTCGTGGCTCTGATGCGCTAGTCTGCATTGAGGGCACTGTGTTACTGCACATTGGGATTCTTGACTTTAGATGGTTGTGGGGTGACCTTGATATAGATTTAAAAAATAATATAGGGATTTGATAGGGTAGATACACTGAAGCTATTTCATCTGTTAGGGATTCCAAAACAAGGGGGGCTTAATCTGAAAATTACAGCCAGCCTATTTAGGAGTGAAATCGGGAGGTGTTTTTTACCCAAAGGGTGGTCGAAATCTGAAATTCTCTCCCCCTAATAGGCTGTGGATGTATTCACATTTCCAGACTGAGCCAGAGACTTGGGCTGGTGGTAATCGCTGGCTATTGTCTTCTCAAACAAAGGATATTCTTGTTTGTTACTCAGACAGGCACAGGTGTAAAAGTAGCTGATCTGTAAATTTCCATCAGAAATAAATCACCAAAAATAAAAAACGAGCAGAGGATGAAGTAGCAATTTGTGAAGTAGATTCTCACAATCTTTACATCTCCAATAGTCAATGATCCCATTACCCAACATCCAATCCACATATTCAGCTGGACTTGAACTGTATCATTTCCAGGATGAAAATAGTGCAGTTTCAAAACCAACACGAAGCCTTGCAATTCACCAATAATGTTACATAATCAGAGAATTACCTTGTCCACTATGATATCTATTAATTGAATAGCAGAGCACACAACATAATGTTAATCTGCCTCAAGTACTGTACACACTCACACTAAATACACACACACACTCACACTAAAGGTACACACACTAAACACACACACACTAAACACACACACTCTAAATGCATTTAAACACACAAACATTAAACACACACACACTGAATGCACACACCAAATGCACACACAGACACTGAATGCAAACACGTACACTAAACCATACACACACAAACTAGACACACACTGGCTCCACTTTCACGTAAACTGGGGATCAATCCTAATAGTAAAATTGTAAAAATATGTTATATTTTGAAACATTACCCATGTATTATTTTGGTGATGTATTTACAAAGATAAGAACATAAGAAATAGGAGCAGGAGTAGGCCATTCGTCCCATCGAGCCTGCCCCGCCATTCAATCATGACTGACATACTTCTCTAACTCCAGCTACCTGCCTTATCCCCATACCCCTTAATTCCTTTATAAACGAGAAATCTATCTAACTCAGTCTTGATTATGTTTAAGGATTGAGTATCAACAGCCCTTTGGGATGAAGAATTCCATACATCCACCACACAAACATAACATTTATATAACATTATTTTCTCTTTTCTTATTAAAACCTGACTGTGTTGCAAAATTATATTACTGAGTGCAATGACATTGTATTGTACAATAACCAACCCGCAAAATTAACTGTTTAATTATTGAGTTCAAACTTACAACAGGAATTCTGGCACGTTGATTTATTAGCACAATAAATATTGCATCATTTCCTAACATTCTCTGAAGACGGTACGATAATGTATCCATAGAGAAGGGTAGAAAACTAGAGTAAACAAGATTATTGATAGAATTCCTCAGAGAATAAGAACATATCGGGGGTCAGAATCATTTAATAACAACAACAAAATTACATTTTTATAGCGCCTTTCACCTCAGGAGGATCTGTAAGATGATAGATTCTCACTATAAAATTAGGTAATGGTGTGTTTCCAAGGTGTATTCAACCATTAAATAAACAATATATAGTATAATCCTTGAATTTGAAATCAACACTGACTTTGGGAGGATAACAAAATACCTTCACAGAGTAAATCATAAAGTGTAGTAACTGTGTATTTCCTGTGTAAGAGAATATTGGTTACCATATGTAATAACACTACACCTTGGGTAATTCCCAGCACGCTCACCTCTGAGTCACATGGCTGTAGATGTAAACCCCACATCAGGAGTTGAACTCATGCACTATCGTCTAAGACAAAACTCTCAATGCATTGTTGGGGGTGCCGTCCTTCAGACGAGACATTAAACTGAGGTCCCACCTGCCTGTTCAAGTGAATGTTAAAGATCCCATGGCGCTATTCGAAAGGATAATTGGGAGATAGTTGGCTTTGTGTAAGGCGCTACACAAATATAATGTTGCTGTTGTTGTTGTTGCCTTGGCCAACAATCCCCCAAATCAAATTGGCCATTCATTTCATGGTGGTTTGTGGGCAAGCGCTCTGAGACGCCGTCCGACGTGGAGGGCGCTATATAAATCAATGTTTTTGTTGTTGTGGTGGGTATTGTTGGTGCAATTATGCTGTTGTGTTACCAAATACACAGTCATTCAATTTCACAGTAAATTCTTTGAATACATTGAGATGTCTTTCTGATGTGATAAGGCATTGTACCAAATGAAAGGATTATTATTATTATTCAAAATGAGCAAGTAGATAATTGGGTGAAAAAGTCAATATTTCACTAGAAATTCCATGTGGACGTCCAAGTGATAATCCATTCTGACAAATGCTCCATTTGCTTTGACTGGTTTCAATTGCTATGAGTTAAAGTCATGACAATCATTTCTATTAACTTGTGATTATGCCATTTCCTTCCAATGTTGATGCAGGTTCAGCTTCACAATATTCTTTAAACGTCTGCGGTAACCACCAAAGACCTTCACACAGGATCAAAGAGAGATTCAGATAAAGAAGGCCTTCCATCCCAGTTTAATCTCGATATATTAGGTTGTGACTCGAAAGACAATTTGGGATGTTACCTCTTCCCCAAATGATTGGTTGGTCAAACAGGATCTACAAATTCTTACTCAGTGCTTGTGGAATCCTGTTGCTCAATGGTTAGATAACTCTCCTTCTAAGCGAGAGACCTTGGTTCAATGTCAGGCAGGGTGAACATTGGACAAGTTTCCTTACTCCACATGCCTAATAATAATCCCACCAATTTATGTTTTAATTGCTCATTTCAATCCACAACTGTTTGTGGGACACTGATGCATGCAATTGGCTGCCATGTTTGGCCTACTTACGAATGTCAACCTGGAACACCAGCCACCTCCACTCCCTTAAGGCACAGGCACTGAAGGTATGTGGCTGAAATCCAATTGATAGGGACTAATAGTTTACTAATTACTGGATAGTACTGATATGACTGAGCGTAAACTGCAAGCAGAAGTGAGTAACAGCAGTGTTGAGTGCCAAGATCCAATCAGGCCATGATCACACGCTCAAACAGTGAAGGTTCACGTGAATATCATGTGAATGTCGTAGGACTAGGGTCCGTCGATCAGGAAATGTTCCGATTTAGATTTATCCACGGCCTCATATCGAGATACACCGATATATCGATATTTTCGGGGTTCGCCCTGCGCATGCGCGCGCGTCGCGAGGTGCGCGTGATTTTCAACGTGCGCGCACATTGGGGGCCTATCTGCTCAGGAGGTAAATATCTCTCTCTCTGTGTCTCTCACAATCACATTCTCCATCTCTGTGTATTTCTGTCTTTGTCTTTGTGTCTCTCTCCTCTCTCACATCTCCCCAAGCTTTATCTATTTGTATATTATCACATCTACCCTGTCTCGCTTCCCCCCCCCCCCACCCACTAGTCACTCTCTCTTCCCTCCCACCCAACCGCCAGTCTCTCTCTCTCAACCTCACTCCCCAACACCCCCCCATTCTTTCCCTCTCTACCTACCCACCACGCCTCCCCCCCCCCCTCCCCCCGGTTTCACTCTCTCCCGAAACTCCGCCCCCCCGGTCCCTTCCTCTACCTCCACCCCCACGCTACACCCCCAGTCTCGCTCTATAGCTTCCCCCACCCGGTCTCCCTCTCTCCCTCTCGCCCCCCCCACCCAACAAACCCCGTCGTCTGCGGTCTTCCTCTCTCCATCCCTCCACCACCACCCGGCCTCTCTCTCCCTTCCCCACCCCCCAACTCCGGTATCTCTCACTTCCCCCCCCCCCCCCACCGTCTCTCTCTCTCACTCCCCCCCCCTCCCAGGTCTCTCTCCCCTTACACCTTGCATACCCGTATATTGTATTCGAGGACTATAAATACAATATGGAGGCTTGCATCTCGGTCTGCGCATTGTGTATAGAGATTAACATTCTGGGTGTTGTAGTTCAGTGCACTTGCATTCCGAATTTTTCAATATACCGGTTTCCGATATGTCGATATCTATATCGGTGTATCGATATGAAAAACTTATCGGGTATAGCCGATATATCGATATATCGCCGGACCCTGCGTAGCACTTATAGTTAGTTCAAATCAGGCAAAAAACAATCTATCCACAACACAGACATGGTCAGCAACCTTGAGCAAAAGGGAGAGAAACAAAACATCAGGTGCACATTGTGGTTGGTCATCCTCACTATAGCTACGCCCCTTTTCTTTGTTAGTGCAGAATCACTTAGAGCAACACAAAGAAACTGCTTTGAAACTTTTCGCCTGTACTTTTGAACACGTGCTGAATAAACATTGAAAAACCACTTCTCGGACTTCAATCTTTATTGAAGAAATACATGATCTGAAACCAACTTAACAGTCCAGCAGCAGATCTGGTCGATCTTAGTGCCTCCACTAAATCTGACCACTCCGCCCTTGCCTCCACTAAATCGTTATCCTACTCTTAGTCAAACCCGAATGCCTATGAAAACACCAGGTTTCTCTTCTCAATCACCAACTGGCTCCTTCACCCCACCTTCTTGTGGCTCATCCATCCTCTCCTACAACGCCAAATGTGAGGCCAATCTACACTGTATCAAATCTGAACAATAATAATAATCCTCGTATTTGACAGAGTGCTTCAAAGCGCTTCACAGAACATACTTTAACGTGAATTGACTGTATATTTGTTGGTGAAATGCAGCAGCTAATTGCGCACAGCAGCGTCCTTACAAACAGTCGTGGGTTGAAATGACCAATTTAATCTTGTTTTTTTGGGGATGGATTATTTTTAGGCGAGTGTGTGTGTGTGCGTCTGTCTGTCTGTGTGTGGGTGCGTGCGTCTGTCTGTCTGTCTGTGTGTGGGTGCGTGCGTCTGTCTGTCTGTCTGTGTGTGTGTGTGTGTGTGTGCACATGTGTGTGTGTGTGTGTGCACATGTGTGTGTGTGTGTGTGTGTGTGGAATAAGGAAACTTGCTCAAGGGCAAAACCTTGGATAAGTTTCTTTACTCCACATGACTTTGTTTACCCAGCAGTAAATAGGAATATGTTTGTTTGTCAATTGGCGATCAATTTTCCAAATGTAACAATACCTTAAAAAACCCATTAAAATCTGATCACTAAACCTATTACTGGGGCAGCACTGTGTGCAATTGGCTGTGGCAGTTTTTCCACAAAACATGTAATCAATTTACTTTACAATATATCCTGTGAAGCGGTTTTAAGCGTCTCACGATGTGATAAGGCACTATATCAATGGAAGGATTATTATTATGATTATTATTCGAGGCAAACACAATTTAGGATCAACAATTCAAACAATTAACATTCAACAGTAAATACAAACCAACCAAATTATAATTCTAAAGCAATGCTTGCTAAAATAATTGAAAATAAAATATCTAATTGGCATTAAATACGGTATTCATGAAAAAAGCACCGCTTGTTAAGGTTCTTGTTGGGCAGTTAAATGTTGGAAGTGTTCAATAATATGAGTAATTAACTGTAGCACAAGTAGGACCAAAATATGTTAGAATGCCTCTACTGAATTAATGTTGTGTATATAATGCTTACAGGAGAATACTATTGTTTGTGCTGAAAAATAGGACAAAGAGGTCTCAAGTGGGTCAAAACCTGTAGATGCTAATTGTTTATAAAATTTAATTGTGTGACTAATTAAATGAATATATTCTTTTGGAAACATGCAGTGTAACAATCTGTTCCGAAAACAAATTGGAGCTGACTTTATCTTCTTCTAAGTGCAAAGCAGCTATAATTGACATGATTCCCTTGATATAAATGTCCTGCTATTGTTTCCATCAAAGACACCTGCACTTTCAATCATACTTTCTTATTTGCTTTGAAAAAAGTATTTTATTAGCTCAATGACCTGTAGAAATATATTTGAACTTTTTTCAGCAATATTTTTAAAATACATATATTTTCAGGAACAGTAAAATGTCACACATTTGTTTTGAAACATGCAGCATGAAACATGCAATTGGGATCTTTTATGTTACCTGAAAAAGTTTTCAATTCAGTTGAGAACTGGAAAGTGTAAAATTAGTTTGACAGCAAACAAAATTAAACAAAACACAAAATACTAGAGAAGCTGGGAATCTGAAACCAGAATAAAAGTTGCTGGGGATCTCAGCAGGTCAAAGAGCCTTAGGAAGGCTTGTGAACCCGAAACGTTGACTCACAATGGATGCTGTTTGAACTGCTGATTTTCCCCATCAACTTTTGTTTTTGTAGCAATCAAAATTACTTCAACTCTCTTTGTGTGCAATTTTGAAACTATCAGGCTCAGACTTGCTCAACACATTAATTTGGGGAACATTGGCAGGATAGGGAATTGAAGTGGATCAAAATAATATACTGTGTAGCTAAATAGATACATGTCTGAAAATGGAAGTGAAAGACAAATAAGATGATACTCCTTAAAATTGAGACAACAAATGGACGGGATAGGGAACTATAATAAATAATCCCAATCCTTGCAATTGATATATCGCTTTTTACGTCTTCTAGACTGCGTCTCAATGTCTTGTATTAACACTAATGAAATATTAATTCAGTGGATTGAGAATTAACTGCATCATGACATAACTGTTAAGGTGCTGCACTGAAGGTGGTGCACAAGTATTGAAAGTCTACAACTGGGAGAAACAAGAATTAGAAACAAGAAAGTTTTAAATTGGAAAGCAAGCAAAATACAATGATAAGCGGATACCTTTATTGTGTACTCACAGTTTAGGAATCTATTCTACAATCGGTACAGGTCACTCACAGTGTTGTTATAACCATTAGACAAAAATCATCGCAATAAATTGGGATACACTGAAAGGAAAAACAGCCACCTAATCCAAATAATGTAGAAATCAACTAAATTGGTGCTTTGATTAGCAAAACCTGGTCACTGTTTCTTGGAAGACACTTTACACATCATATGCTTTTTCGTATTTTCTTCTTTTTTCAACAGGATAATATAACATTTAGCGGCAAAAATACAGGCAAGTAGCGCAAAGCTTGATGCCAAAATGGCAAATATTTCTACAGCCACAGTGTATTTTCCAGGAGAGCTTATATAAGCTGGAATGAAAGTTATCCAAACAGCACAGAAGATAAGCATGCTGAAAGTGATGTGCTTTGCTTCATTGAAGTTGTCTGGAAGTCGGCGAGCTAGAAAAGCAACGCCAAAGCAAACACAAGACAACAGTCCAATGTAACCAAGCACACAGTAAAAGGCCACTGCAGATCCCACATGGCATTCAAACACAATTCTCTCAGTAAAATATTCACTATTTTTCAGAGGATAAGGAGGTGACAAACTAAGCCAAACAGTACATATTAAGCATTGTATCAGGGTAAGGATGAAAACACTCAGACGTTGTTGTGTAGGACCAAACCACTTCATCATGTTGTTACTGGGAAGTGTTGCATTAAATGCCATCACCACAACTATTGTTTTTCCCAAAACACAGGAAATACACAGAACAAAAGTGATACCAAAGGCCATGTGACGCAACCTACAGGACCAGACTGAAGGCTCTCCAATGAATGTAACTGAGCAAAGAAAACACAAAGCTAACGCGACAAGCAGCAGAAAGCTTAACTCTGAGTTATTAGCTTTAACAATAGGAGTGTCTCTGTGAACATAGAACGCTGTGAATACACTGATAGTCAAGCAGACTCCAAGCAATGCAAGTGTGACTAGAACAATCCCTAATGTCTCCTCGAAGGAGAGGAATTCAATTTCCTTCAGTAGGCAGTGATCTCGTTTATCATTGGACCGGTATTCCAAAGGACATGTCAGGCACACGGTGGAATCTGAGGAAAGAAATTAAATTGTGATTGATAGAACCTGAATTGAAATCTGTTCAATAAATGTTTGAGAATTTAAGAAAGAATTGATAGCTGTGTTTATTCTTACCAGTGATGTTACTAATTTCACCATCAGCACATTCTATACAATCAAAGCAACATTTTGGTTGTCCTCTTCTTGCTGCCTTCCTTGTCCCAGGGAGACAACTGTCAGAGCAAACTGCCCGTGGGACCTAGTTATAGTGGAGTTAATATGTCAGCACTCTCTAATTTTCAAAGTTCTGGTTTGCTCGGCAATTACAACAACAACAAAGTTACATTTATGGAGCGACTTTCACGTCAGGAGGACATCCAAATCACTGAAATTAATATTTGCTTCTGCCACTCATGTTCGGCTAGGTGTCTAACACAGTAAATAAAATTGGTCATTTTCAATCCATGACTGTTTCTGGGGACACTGCTGGGCACAATCTGCCTCCGCGTTTCACCATCAATTACATATTGCAAATTGCAAACAATTGCACAATTAAATGCAAGTATTCTTATTATTTATTATTATTTATAAAACCATCTGGTGTCTCTTGATACTTCTGTCTGACACCTGAATTACACTATTCATGTTTTGAATGAGTTATAGCTACGAATTGTAGCACTGATCAGAAACCTGTCTGATAAAAGTTCCTTAACCATTGCTGCAAAATATATTGCAACGAAAAGTCCTTACTGTGATCTGACCAGCGCTCCACACTATTTTGTTTACTTCCAATTTAAGCTCTTCCCCTGTTGGAGCAGATCCATCATAGTGACCAACAGTGAGTGTCTCAGTGCCGCCCAGGTCACTTGGCTGCCAGTTTACAATGTCGTACGTTGCCACTGGGTCCCCGTTTTCATCGAAATGAACATTGTCACCAATCTTTGTGCTGAAGTTTACCATTTTCATGTAATGTAGAAGCTGTGTTGGGAAATGACAATGGAGGAAGTAACACTGAATTAAACAACATACGAACAATTGAACACAAGTTTCTACACCTGCAGCTGAAATATATCAATCAAAACTTAGCACCTTTCAAATCGGCAGGATGTCCCAAGTCACTGTACAGTCGGGTAGCGACAAGAGCAGTTGGGGAGGGGTTGGGGCAGGATGAAGGAGAGTAGGAGAATTGACGGTATATTTGTGGGCGAAATGCGGAAAGCAGTGTCCCACAAACAGTCATTGAAGTGGGATTTGGGGTGAAAGAGGGGAAAGATGGCAAGGGGAGAGGTTGTGGTAGGAAAGCAGAAAAATTGAATGAAAATAGATAAAGTAAATAAATAAAGTAGAACTACATAAAATATATACAGAAAACGGTATAAAAATAAAGCTTCTTACTTGCCATGGTTGAAAGTTTGAAATATTCACACAACTTTCATTGCGAAATGGACCTTTGCCACTTTGACATGACAGCATGTCATGAAGAGCATGAGCTATGACGTAGGTTGCTGTATAGACATTGTAGGTTACACGGTACTGAGACACGTCTGTATATGGATTATTTACAGTCTGTAAATCCTCTCGTCCTGTGCATTCCTTCATTCCATCTGCTTTGTGCTCCTTGTTACTCAGTGTACAATTGAAGACCAATTCCCAAAACTCTTCCATTAAGCGGTTTCCTGGGAATGCAGATGGATGAACTTGCAGCAGAAACTCTCTCAACCCTGGAATATGTACTTTGCGAATCGCAATTCCAATTGTCCCGGAGAGGAATTGTCTGCTTTCCTCTGGGGGTAGGAGTGTTGTGGTGATCCAGGCCTCACTTCCTATCCATTGAATTCCTGTCACATTTTGTCGCACAATTTCTTTCATAAGTGTGGTCATTTCTGCTTGTGCAACAAATGCTACAATAACCTTTGTGGTAGATTTCTTAATCACTTCTATAATTTTAAGCAAGTCTTCCGTTGAGTATGTGTTATGGAAAGTCTCAGAGAAAGCAATACAAACACCCAGTTGCTGCACAGCTTGTGTGAAGGCTTTCATTCCAAAGTTACCGTAGTCATCATCTCTTCTAATGGTTCCAATCCATGTCCACCCGAAGTGTTTCACCAGCTGGGCCAAGGCTCTGACCTGATAGTAGTCACTTGGTATAGTTCTAAAAAATGATGGATATTCCTTCCTGTTGCTCAGACATTCACATGTAGCAGAGTAACTTACCTATAGATTTTAGAATAAAGAGAAACATGAATTAAAATGATTTAATCTCATTGCTGCAATGTAAATGTACATCTTCCTGATTCTGTTTGTCTCATAAAACAGGTAATTTCATATATACAGTAATATAGCAATCTATATCTCTCTTTTCATTGATAGTAAAAAGTTTAAAAACACATTTTACAGAACAATTATTTTTAATGCAATAATTCAATTTAAGGAATGTCGGCTATTACATATTTTGTGCCTTAGTTTGTACATAAATGCAGAGCTCTGACGTGAAGTATCTCACCATTGGGATCCTGAAAGGACTGATCAAAGTTGCGATTGCTGATGATTGTGAGGAGCTGGTGTCACCCACAATAGCAGAGACCACAGGGGCTCGTTTGCAGGTGAAATCTGAAGATGTTTCTTCAAGTCTGTTCAAAAACTCCAAGGTTGTTTTCATGGATACGGTGGGATTCTCACAGGAGTCATAAACCCAGTAGCCCAGAGAAATGCCGGGGAGCAGTCTTGGGTCCTTGTTTATTTCCTCTATTGCAATGATCATCGCCATCGCAAACCGGAACAGTCGGAATTGAAAACTGTGCGGAATCAAAGTACTAATTATCAACCACATAGTTCACAGTCATAGCATCACCAGTAATCCACTAGATACGATCATTTCAAGTTTTTGTCCCTATGGTTTGGGAAAAATATGGATTGATAACTTTGACAGATAGATTGACACTGCTTACTGTAGTTTACAAACTGTTTTATAAGAACATAAGAACATAAGAATTAGGAGCAGGATTAGGTCATTCAGCTCTTCTAGCCTGCTCCATCATTCAATAAGATCAAGTCTATCTTCTCATCTAACTCTGATTACCTGCTCTATCCCCATGTCCTCTAATCCCCCTGTTTTTCAAACATCTATCAGTCTCAGACTTGAAAGTGTGAAGAGCTGAGCGTCTACAGCCTTGTTTAGTAGTGATTTCCATAAATTCACTACCCTCTTCATGAATAAATGTTTTCTCAACTCTGTTCTAAAAGGCTGACCCCTGGTTACAGATTCTACTACCAGGGGAAACAGTCCCTCAGTGCCTACTTTATCTATCTCTTTCAGAATCTTATGTGTTTCAATAAGATCCCCACTAATTATTCTGTACTCTAGAGAATACAGCCCTAGTTTATTCAACCTATCTTCATAGGTCAGTAACCTCATCCCAGGAACTAACCTAGTGAATCTACGCTGCCCCCCTTCTAAGGCAAGTATGTCCTTTTTTAAATAAGGAGACCGAAACTGCACACAATACTCTAGGTGCGGTCTCACCAAAGCCCTATACAGTAGCAGGAAGACTTCCCTACTCGTATACTCCAAACGTTTTGAAATGAACGCAATCATGCCGTTCCCCTTCTTACTTGCTTGATGCACCTGTAAACTAACTTTTTGGGACTGGTGTACAAGGACAACCAAATACCTTTGTACACTAACACTATCTAACTTCTCCCCCTCTAGAATATAATCTATTATTTTATTCTTGCTACCTTGGTGAATAATTTCACACTTGCTAACATATAACAAATATATCACAAATACAATGACAAGATGGGCATCTAAGCCTTTGGAAGTACTTGTTTCCGAAATATCCTTTACTCTGTGCAATTACAAGCATTGTCTGTTTCACTAAAACTTAGATTAACTTTCTTATCAACAGACACAGTGACCTTTCCAAACTGATTACCAGTAAAATCATTTGCAATTTCCGAAATGTAAAAATTGCACTAACCTTGTACATTTTACCGCTCTCGGTTGGGTCTTAAAATGTAGGTCTTGATCCTCCACATCAAAATGAATACTGAAAACTCCGCCAAGAACAATATCTCCATGTTTAGACAAACCGAGCAGATCAAATATTCCCCAGCGTTTGCAGCTTGTTTGTTGTTCGAGCCAAACAGAGACGAGAGTAGACATAAACAGTACACAACATGTGGTGTAATGCATTGCTTAATGTGTGCCCTTCACTGCCTCAAAGTATTCCTAATTGCTCACATATATACTGTTTCCTCCCAACAAGAATGATGTAATTCTGTTTTAATTATAACCAGTGGATATCTTGAATAAAATATGGATATTTCCCAGGTGTAAACAAATTACCAGTTTAATCCATTAAAATTTTCCTCCAGGTGATTAAACTAATTATGAAGCGAAATGTTTTAATTATAGCATAATCTAATCATAAGGTATCCATTTCATTGTTCCACTAAAATGACAACAGCAAAGATTAACTTGGACTTTGTAGTGTTATGGACACAATCGCATTATTTTGTAATATCTTAACCTAAGCCACAGGAACCATTATCAGGTTACAGTTTGACTCACAGCATTCTAGCCTTTAAATCAGAAATGCTATACGAATGCAAGTTGTAGTTGTTGTGATTGTGCCAACTAATGACCAGTGTATATAAATGTAAATAAACCACATGAAGTGTGCAGTCGTTTTCCAGAACATCAGAGCATGAACATGTGTGATACTTGTTGTCCCAGAGATATCACGAATCATCGACATGAGATTGTGACAGTGGATTCCCAAACTATTTCTGTTTGTAGGACAAGGACTCTCCAAAGTGCGGAGACGTGTGTGAAGAATTCTTGTTTTGATTGAGAGCTACAAATCCAGTAAAGTTTGCGTTCATGTGTGGTGGGACTGATGCTATAAAAAATACTGAAATGACAACTCCCATAGTAGTCATCATTGGACGATTGGGTGAGTTTCAACAAAGCCGGGAAATGTTTAGTGAGAAATTTATTGAGAAATTGGAGATGTTCTTTGCTGCCACTAATATTGTTGAAATTAAAGCTTCTGAAGATAACGCTGCAAGTGTAAATACAGCAGTGCAAGAAAGAATGAGAGCAATCTTTCTGACACAAGTGGGTCCTGATGTGTATGAAACAGTGAATAATTTGTTAACCCCAGCTAAGCCTAAGGACACGCCATTGAATGACATCCTTGAAAATCTTACAGAACACTGTGACCCAAAGCCATTAGAGATTGCAGAGAATTACCGATTTGGTGCCAGATGCCAATTACCAGAGGAAAACATTGGCACTTTTATCGTAGCTTTTATTGAAAAAGCTGTCGATACGCTGCAATTTTGGGTATTTCCAGGACCGTGCGTTATGATATATGTTTGTGTGCAGACTGAAGAGCGACCGTATCTAAAGCAAATTAATGACAATGTCGCAGTTAACATTTGAGTTACCATGTAAAACTGCCTTATCTGTGGACATGGCTGAGGGAGATTCAAAAGAAGTTTGAGCAAGCTATTGCCTAACAGTGAGGGAGGTAAACAAGCTGCAGGTGTGGAAACAGAAATTCAAAGCACCTGTGAGTCGACCTCTAGAGAAGTTTAGCTGGAATAATGCAAAGTCATGCTATCGATGTCTGGGTTCTCATCCAGCACAATCTTGCCCTTTCACGAAAGCAGAGTGTTATTCGTGCCATAAGACTGGGCATCTTGCGAAGGCTTGTTTCAATGCCAAGAGGACGAATGCGGTCAGGAAAGGACATCAGTTTCTGCATATGGTTGAGTGACACCAGGAGAGTGAGGACTCGGAGGAGCCATTGGAGATCCACATGATCTACAACACAAAAACGTCCAGCAGCAAGTTGCATGGCATCAAGCTCCAAGTAGCATTGGATGGAGTCCCAGTAATCATGGAAGTTGATACTGGAGCAGCCGTCAGTGTGGTGTCTGAAACACTGTACCGAGAGATGCTGAGCAAGAATAAGCAACAAACAGCAAGGGTCGAGATGCATAGCTAAGGAGGAGAGATCATCCCAGTTGTGGGTAGAGTGTGTGTTCCAGTTAACTACAAGGGTCAATGTGCGGATTTGTCAATTCTTGTGGTGAAGGGAGAAAAGCCAGCATTACTTAGTTAGATATTGGATGCAATCGCTGAAATTAGATTGGCAAGATATCTTCCATGTGCAAGTCTAGTTCACAATACAGGAAGAGGTGAGAAAGAAATATCTGACGGTGATCAGTGAATCAGATGCACCAAACAGCGGATACAAAGCGAGTGTAGGAGTGTAAGGTGAATCAAGGCCAATGCACGATAAGCCACGCCCAGCACCACACGCAATGAGAGAAAAAGTAGAAAAAGAACTGAAAAGACTTGAAAAAGAGAACATTATCAGTAAAGTACAACAAAGTAATTCGGCTACTCCCATTGTTGTAGTTCCAAAATCTGACGGTAGTATCAGAATCTGTGGGGACTACAAGGTAACAGTGAATCGAATTCTTGAGTGTAGTCCACCTGACATGTTACCAAATGTAGAAGATTTGTTCAACACATTGGTAGGTGGTAAAGTATTTTCTAAAATGGACTTGTCAAACACCTATTTACAGTTAGATTTAGATGATAAGTCAAAGGTATACTTGACTATCAACATTCATATGGGCCTGTATCAATACAGTAGGCTACCGATTGGTGTTAGGTCAAGCCCAGGAAGTTTCCATGGGGTCATGTGTCAGATTCTAGAGGGAATCGATGGGGTAATATGATACCTTGATGGCACACTCATCTCTGCACCAAATAGGCAGGTTGATGATGAAAGGCTACACATGGTTTTACCAAGCTTAGAGAAACAACAATTACGTGTCAAGTTTCACAAATGTGAGATGTTTAAAGAGTCTGTAGATTACCGAGGGAACAAGGTAGACAAAGATGGGCTGCACCCAACCCAGAGTACGGTGGAGGCGATCAGGAATGCGACCATTCCCAGAAACTCATCTGAGCTATGATCATTCTTGGGATTGTTGAATTATTTTGGAAAATTCATTACAAATTTGGCAACCTTTATACACCCTTTAAATGAGCTTTTGAAGCAAGATGTACCATGGAAATGGACACGTTAATGTGACCAGGCTTTCAAGTTGTGTAAAAAACAGCCAGTAGATGGTACAATGCTGGTACAATATGATGTCACAAAGACAATCAAGTATGTGATGCCTCCCCATGCGGGGTTGGTGTGGTTATCTCTCACGTTAGAAACAAGGGAATAGAGACCGAAAGCTTTCGCTTCTAGAACAGAGTAGTAGTGAGAAAAACTACGCCCAAATAGAAAGAGAAGCTTTGGCATTGATTTTTGGAATTTGTGGATTCCACAAATACTTGAGTGGTCGCAAGTTCATCATTGAAACAGACCATAAACCTTTGACAGCCATCCTAAATCCAAAATCACAGATGCCTACTCTAGCAGCAGCCAGAATGCAAAGATAGGCGTTGATCTTGTCAGCATATCAGTATGACATACAATATCGTAGGTCAGCAGATCATGGTAATACCGATGGTAATACCGATGCAATATCGGTATTTCAGAAACGAAACCCAACAGGGAAGATGTATTCTATTTTTCCCATATTGAGGAACTGCCAGTCACATCAAGTGACATCAGCAAGGCAACTCGAAGGGACAGGATTATATTCAAGTTGCATCACTATATTGTCAGTGGGTCGCCTAGTCATATAAATGAGACAGTAGCAGATGTCAGGCCATACTTTGTTAGGAGACAACCTCGATAGGAGTGGATCCCTGAAAGGTACAGAGTACAGTTGTTAGGTGATCTTCATGATCAACGCCTATGGATGTATCTGACCAAGGGTCTAGTTAGAAGCTACATATGGTGGCCAGGGTTGGATAAAGATATTCAAAACACAGTAAAACAGTGTATGGTATGTGAGGCGGTTGGAATGAGTCCACTACCAGTACCAGTACAGCCATGCAAATGGCCAGTCAGAGTGTGGCAAAGGTTACACATAGATTTTGCAGATCTAAATGGACAGCAGTTGTTCATTGTGATAGACAATCATTCCAAGTGGGTTGATGAACACAGCAACATCTAGCAAAACTTTGGATATTTTGAGAGGGTTGTTTGCTTCTTATGGATTTCCAGAGAAATCGTGCCCGACAATGGACCACAGTTCTGTTCAGAAGAGTTCACGCAATGCATAAAAAGGAATGGTGTGAAGCACACTAGAGTACCTGCATACCATCCAGCTTTGAATGGTGCTGCAGAGCGCACAGTGCAACTTGTCAAACGCGCGCTAGCTAAGTAAATGCTAGATGCAAACCCAAGGAAAAGTCAACTATCGTTGCCTCACAAACTAGCCAACTTTCTGATAACATATCATCACACACCTCACAACACTGCAGGCAGAACACCGGCTGAGTTGTTCCTGAAAAGACAGACGAGAACAAGATTTTCATTGTAAAACCTAACTTAGCACAAACGGTAAACGGAAAACAGGAGAGACAGAGAGAGAACCATGATAGAGGTAGGGTGAAAGACAGAAGGCTGGAGTTAAACCAAAAAGTTAAAGTGAAGAACCATCATCATAAATGGGTAAATTGGGGAGCAGGAAGAGGAGTGAAAGTATGTGGACTGCGCACCTATTTGGTCAGGATGTTTGAAAGTGGCAAACTCAGATTTGTTCATATTGATCATATCTTACCTACACAAGTACAGGAAGAGAGGAGAAAATTGGATAAATCTAATGAACCAAATTGTTTTAGACCAAGAAAGGTTTCAGTAATGGTAGCAGAGGACTGAACAGAAAAACAGAATTCAAGTGTGAATGAAGGTGAGGGTTTAGTTCCAGGTGATAGTCAACAGAGCCTAACTGACGAACTGGAGACTATGAGTGAAAGTCAAGATGAATACCAGACTCGAGACATGGCGAGTCCGAGTGCTACCATGAGTCCTAAAACTTTTGGACAGGGTAGGTATCCCGTTAGAAGTAGGAAACCAGTCGTCAAGTTTGAATTTTGATTGGATGTGTCCACAGTTTGAACATGATAATATACATAAATTGTATTATTTACATAAATTGTACATAGTATCGTGTTTTGAATGTCAGTAATTGTAACTTTTTCATAATTTCTTCATTAAGGAGGGAGAAGCTGTGATAGCGCCATCCAGTGACTAGTGTATAAAAATGTAAATAAACCACATGGTGTGTGCAGTTGTTTCCCAGAACATCAGAGCGTGAACGTGTGTGATACTTGTTGACCCAGAGATATCACAAAGGTCACAGAGGTAGAGTGGGGCAACGCCATGGAGGGCTTTAAAGGTGAGAACCGAGATCTTCAATTGAATCCTCTGGGTGATGGGTAGTCAGTGGTGTCGGTTGAGAATGGGGGTGATAGTGTCACAGAGTCTGGAGCAGGAAAGGGCCATGGGCTGCAGAGTTGTGGATGATCTTCAGCCTATGGAAAGATAAATTGGTGTTGGCTGAAAAGCAGGACGTTAGCATAGTCGAGCCTGGGTGTGATGAAGTCATGAACGAAAGAACCACTTCCTTTAAATTGAACATTTCCCATTTCTACAGTGAGAAACCTGACTGTTGATAACATGCAACGGTATTAACTACACAGAGGCATGCCATACTATGTATGTATGTATGTATGTATGTATGTATGTATGTATGTATGTATGTATGTATGTATGTATGTATGTATGTATGTATCTATCTATCTATCTATCTATCTATCTATGTATGTATGCATGCATGCATGTATGTACGTACGTACGGACGTACGGACGGACGAACGAATGAATGGAAGATGTGTTAAGTATATATGTGCATATGTGCATGTGTCTGTACATGAGTGTAGGCATCCATGTATTTGAATGAGCCTCTCATGTGGTTCGTGGCATCAATGGAACTTTCTGAATATTTTAACAATGAAGTCACCAATATAACTCACTGCTTCTTCACCCAAATTATCCCTTTTGAGTACAGTACTGTATAATAAAATGATTCCAAAACAAGTTAAAATTTTGTTATTATACAGTAATTCCTTACATATTCTGTCAGCATCTTAGGTCATCCTCCTGACGTGAAAGGTACCATACAAATGTAATGTGTTGTTATTTGATTGTTGCTGTTATGAAACTACTGTACTCAGCTAATGCTTCCTATTCCTACGCAAGATGGAGAACTTCAATTTGTTGCTATGTAAATAGCTGTCCAACATCTACCAGTAATCCAGATTGTTATTATTATTATTACCAACATATACACAGCATGCTGCACTTTAATGTTTTACTGTTTAAGTGATCTGAGAGGCAGCCTAGCGTGGAGAGTGCTACATAAATGCAAATCGTTGCTGTTAATATCTTGCTATGTGAGCAAACTGTAGCTTCAGTACATACTGGTACTGAACCCAGTGAAAACATTATAATGCCTCATACAAAGTCATTAGTAAAGGGCTAAGGTTGATGTCCACAGCAATGTGTGACTGAATGGTTCCTGGGTGGCAGGAATCCTTTTTTGATAGTCGACTGCATAATTAGCAGTAATTCTCTCAGATTTACACCCAGCTTACACATGGCTTGCACAACACAACAACAACAGCTTGCTTTTATATTGTGCACTTCACATGGGATAATATCTTGGAGTGCCAGGATTGAACAGTGAGGACGGGAGAAGGGGAAGTGAGAGGCGACCATACGATTGGTCAAAGAGGAGATTTTAATCTCTAGAGGGGTGGAGGGGGATCGAATTGCGAGATGAAGAGTAAAGCGAGGAGTTCCAAAGATCAGTGCAAAGGATTTGAAAGCTCAGCCACAGTGGCAGTATGGAGGGCGCAGGAGATGTGCAGCGAAGCCCAAATTAGCTGAGTGGATAGGGCGAGCAGAAGAGTGGAGTAGGAGGACGTCAGAGATAAAGAGCTTCTAGGGCTTGAAAAGAATTGTAGTTGAGGATGAGGAAATTAATATCGATTTGAACCAGTGGAGCCTACTGACAGGTATGACGGGTATGCAGAGTTTGGTGTGAGGGAAGATTTGGGGTGTTTGGATAAATTGGAATTGATGGAACTTGCTTAATACACGTACTCGGGTCGTGGACACCAAACGTTGACTCACTTTCCTTTCTCTATAGATGCTGCCTGACCCACTGAGTGTTCCCAGCTATGTCTGTTTCTGTTACACATATTCATATCTGGCTCATAATCTTCTCAATTTCCATTATGGATTCCGAATGTCACATATGGAATGTAGCCGGTCAAGGTTTGGTCATGTAGCCAGGAACGTTAGTTTGATGACACCCG
Source organism: Hydrolagus colliei (assembly GCA_035084275.1). NCBI lineage: Eukaryota > Metazoa > Chordata > Chondrichthyes > Chimaeriformes > Chimaeridae > Hydrolagus > Hydrolagus colliei. The sequence continues at coordinate 627,075 of CM068744.1, read as the reverse complement.
GCTGACCACAAAAAAGTTATTCCTTACAAATAATGCAAAGTAGGTCAATAATTGTATCCCACAAGCAACCACACAGAGAGTCGATTGCCAGCTACTAGTTGTGAGAGTGACAAAGCATTCCAGACAAATAATTAGATTGGATGCTCTTAAAGAATGGTGATGGGTTTCAGCAAGTATCTCTAATGAAAACAATGTCACACCGTCGAAGGGAAAGCCTTTGTATCATTTGTTTATAACATGGTTTATGATAATCTAAAGAGCCATTGTTTGAGGAAATGAGATTCACTTACTATGTCACCAAACTGCTTTCTTATCACCATACTCTACATTCAGAAGATAATCCAGTCTATTAGTCGCAGAGATGGGAAATCCGCACAAGCCATCTTATTGTGAAAAGCTGGCAGAAGGAAGATACAGGAAGAAACTCCTTCTTGTTTTCATAACAATACATTTCAGTTGACATTTATATAGTGTGTTTCATGTTGGGAGCGTTTCCCAAAGTACATAGCGTCCAACATAAAAAGTCTGAAAACCACTGTGTCCTAGTCTGTAAAAACATTTTGTTTTTAAATTTAAGACTGCACTGAAATCCTACAAAAATAAGTTTGTAATTTGGTATTGCAGAACTGTTTACAATTCAGTCTTAATTTGGAAGCCAGTTCATTTTAAGAATCATGTAAATGTAATTTTACTATCCAGGCTGAGTTCAGATATAGTTCATCACGGATCAGCAATTAATAATAATTATAATAATCCTTGCATTTGATGCAATGACTTATCATTTCTCAAAATGTCTCAAAGCACTTCACAGAATATACTGTAAAGTGGAGCAGTGTCTGTGTGTTTTGTGGGTAAACATGGAGGCTTGCTAGTGGTATATTATTGGAAGTGTCGTCCTTTAGATAAGGCAACCTTGCTGATTTGTGTGTTTCATTAGCCCATCGGGTAATTATTTCACCAACAAGAGCCACGACACAGGGTTCTTCTAGTGTTCTAACACACCACCAGATTAGTTGGTCATTCATCTCAAGTGAAGAGTTCCTATAGGGCTTTCATGGCAAATCGATGCCTCGTTTGCCTACAAAACTACTACTAATAATAAAAATCCTTGCATTTGATATAGCGCCAGGTCAACAAGAATCCCCAACATGGGATTTTCTTGAACATTAAGTAAGAATGATCCTCTTGAAATAACATTTAAGAAGATGCAGAACAAAATTGAAAGAGCATATCCATACTATAAATGTGCTGAAAGGAACTCTGAAAGGATGTAGTTTTATTTGTTACTTGTTGTTGCATTCACCTGCCAGAGAGAGTGATGAAAGGACAGGCTCAACAGGCCAAATTACATTTTTGTTTCTACTGAGAGAAGTGCTAGTAATCCTGATAAAAATTGTGCTTGGAGAAAAAATAATTGGTCCGCAAACACAGACGGTTGTAATATATACAGGAGGCTAAATACTGTTGCATACCTGAGCCTGTGGGATGATGCTCAAAGATTCTAAAATATTATTTTCAATCGCGATGACATGTCCGAACGACATGTGGGGCTCAGGCTATCTGTACCCTGTCCAAATATACCCATATTCCGCTGTCTTTTTCTGCACAACATTTATCGTTTTGGAATATGGACTATTCTGAAACCTTTTCATCTAAATTGATACCTTAATGTGAGCACCATTTGATACTTCTCTTTACTCTCAGTGCCTTGGGACATCCTCGCGACGTGAAAGGTGCTCGATCAATGTAATGTTGTTGTTACTTCTTTGTCCACAACAACAACAAGAACAAGAACAACAGCAACAACAACAACTTTGATTTATTTTGCGCCCTCCATGCCAGACGGCGTCTCAGAGCGCTTCACAGTAGCGGATCCCGGGATCGAGCCAGGAGCAGGGGCAGGAAGGTGACCAAAAGCTCGGTCGAAGAGAAAGGTCTTCAACTATGACCTGAAATTGGGAAGAGAGGGGGCAAGGGGAAGGGAGTGAGGGAGGGTGTTCCGGAGCCTCAGGGCACAGTGGCTGAAGGCACGGCCGCCGAAGGTGGAGCGGAGGATTCTATATGTGTGTGTGTGTGTGTGTGTGCGTGTGTGTGTGTGTGTGTGTGTGCGCGAGTGTGTGTTTGTTTGTGTGTATGTGTGTGTGTATGTGATATATTTGATATAAATTTGATATATTACACTAAGTACTGTAAATTGTACTGTAACTGTTACTGTATCAGCAGATTTTCTTTCTTGGTTTACCACACTCTACGATAAGTTGACAACTACAGTTTACTAACTCTTCTCAGAGATAATTTTCACTGTACAGTCAATCCACTTTACACTATATTCTGTGAAGTTCTTCGAGCTGTTGGGAAGACTTGATCAGGTGCTGTATCAAATGCAATGATTCTTATTTTTAGTAGTCGTAGTTTTTGTGGCAAACATGCCAGCTGTTTAGCATCAAATCCATATAGGATCCCCCCCCCACCCCATCCCCACTTGAGATGAATGACCAGTTAATCTGGAGGTTTGTTTGCTAGAAAATTTGAAGAACTATATGCCACGGCTCCTGCCACTCTCCCCTCCGTACTTGCCTTCCGCTCATTTCTCGTTCCACCCTCTTCAGTTACCTGGTTGAAATTATTAATAATAATAATCCTTGCATTTGATATAGCCCTTTTCGCATCTTATCGATGTGCCAGAGCGCTCCACAGAATATACTGTAAAGTGAATTGACTGTGTATTTTGTGGGCGAATCGCAGCAGCCGATTGTGCACAGCAGTGTCCCACAAACAGTCATGTTACATCACCTGCTGCCTCATTCCCCTCCCCACCCATCTGCTGGTCACTCAATTCCCCCTCCTCTCCCACCAAATCTCTTCACTTTCTGGAACCTACTTACTTCTCTGACCTCCTCGCTGCTCAATTCACCACTCCGCGCCTCTGCTCGACTGACTGTGTGCGTTGAAATGTCTATTATTATGCTTAAATAGTAACATTTGATTGATTTTTTTTGTAGATGTTTGCTTACAAAATACACAGTCACTACAAAATCCCGCAAACATTGTCAGACATTCTACTGATATTGAAATGCAATACATTATATGAACTGCAAGGATTATTGTATGATGAAGATTATAATTTTGTGCTGCTTCCGTCAAAAGCTAGGTTAGGAGTTCCTGATCAACCACATTCTTTTTACACAATCCACCTGGGAATGGAATTTTCTGCAGCTTAATTTAGCAACTAGACGTTGCACACTCACAGCAGCATTGTCCCATTACCAGCCCACTTACATCAAAGTTACTTCACTTAAAAAGATGAAAAATGTTGCTGGACTGAATAATGGCAACTTGCATCCTGCAGCCCAGTGGTTAGAGCAAGAGTCCTGGGTTCGATTCCAGGCAGGGTGAAAACTTGGGTAAGTTTTCTTACTCCACATGCCTGATAATAATCCCTTAAAAAAAATAATGATTTGGTCATTTCAATCTACAAGTGTTTGTGGGACATTGCTGTGTGTAGCTGGCTGCTGTGTTTTGCCCACAAAATATACAGTCAATTCACTTTACAATATATTCTGTGATGCGCTTTGAAACGTCCAGAAAACATGAAAAGTGCAAGGATTAATAATATTGTGAAATACGAGGAATTATTTGTAGCACAATTAGCAACTCATTATTCTAGAATGTCCACTCTCTACTGGGAACCAGCGATATATCGATATATCGCTAAAACCCGATATAATTTTCAGATGGATATGCCGATATAGACATTTTAAAAATATTGATATGTCGGGAAAATCGATATATCGAGGTAAAAAAATCACGATGCGAGCACACTGAACGACAAGACCCAGAATGCTCATCTCTATACACAATGCACAGACCGAGGTGAAAAGCCGCCATATTGTATTCATAGTCCTCGAATACAATATACAGGTATGCAATGGGGGGGGGGGGGTAGACGGCTGCGGGGAGAGTGGGAGAGAGACGGCTGGGGGGAGGGCGAGAGAGATGGCTGGGGGTGGTGGTGGGGGAGAGAGACGACGGGGATTGGGGGTGCGAGAGACGGACGTTGGGGTGTGGGGGGGGGGGAGAGACGGGGTGGATGTGATAATATACAGATAGATAGAGATGGGGAGATGTGAGAGAGGAGAGAGGGAGAGAGACACAGAGACACACAGACAGAAAAACACAGAGATGGAGAGAGTGAGAGACACAGAGAGAAAAATATATTTACCTCCTGAGGACACAGGCCCCGAATGCGCGTGCACCCATAATGCGCGCATCGCGTGCGCATGCGCAGTACGAAAACCCCGAAAATATCGATATTTTGGTATATCTCGATATGAGCCCATCGATATATTTAATCGGAAAATTTCCGCATCGACGGACCCTACTCTCTACTAAACTAAAGTCTGTCTATTGTATAAATAATACTTACAGGAGAATACTGTTGTTTGTGCTGGGCAATAGGAAAATTAGATCTCACGTGGGTCAAAATCTTTAGCTGCTAATTGTTTATAAAATTAACTTGTATGTCTAATTAAATGAATAGATTCTATTGGAAACATGCAGTGTGATAATCTGTTCCAAAAACAAATTGAAGGTGACTTGATCTTCTCCTAAGTGCTAAGCAGCTATGATTGATGTGACTCCCTTGATATAAGTGTTCTGCTATGGTTTCCATCAAAGACACCTGTACTTTTAATCATACTTTCTACTTTTAGTTTTTTTTAAAAAAAAATATTATCTTAGCTCAGACTTGCTAACCACATTAATTTGGGGTACATTGGCAGGATAGGGAATGGAAGTGGATCAAACTAAGATGCTGTATAACAAAATAGATACAACTGGAAATGGAAGTGAAAGACAAATAAGACTATACTGCTTAAAACTGGGACAACAAATGGACGCGATAGGGAATTACAATAGATAATAATAATCCAATCATTTGATATAGCGCGTTTCACGTCTTCTCGACTGCGTCTCAATGTCTTGCATTAACACTAATCAAATATTCATTCCGTGGAACGATAATAAAATGCCTCATGACATAACTGTTAAGATACTGCACTAAAGATGATGCACGTAAAGTCTACATAGAATCATAGAATCATAGAATTTTATGGCACAAAAGGAGGCCATTCGGCCCATCTAGTCTGTGCCGGCTCTTTGAAAAGAGCGATTCAATCCCACTGCCCTGCCCGCTCCCCATAGCCTAATAGACCTGTTCTTCCTAAATAAAGATCTAATTCCCTTTTAAAAGTTGTTATCGAATCAGCCTCCACCACCTTTTCAGGCAATGCATTCCAGATTCGAACAACTCGCTGAGTGAAAAAAATTCTCCTCAGCTCCCCTCTACTTCGCCTTGAAACTATTTTAAATCTGTGACCACGAGTCACAGATTCACCCACGAGTGGAAATAGTTTTTCTCTATTTGCCCTGTCGAAACCCTCATGATCTTATAAACCTCTATTAGGTCTCCCCTCAATCTTCTCTGCTCCAGAGAGAATAACCCTAGCCTATCTAGCCTCTCCTCATAGCTGAAGTCCCTCAATCCTGGCACCATCCTAGTAAATCTTCGTTGTACCCTTTCTAATGCCTTCACATCCTTTCTGTAGTGTGGTGACCAGAATTGAACACAGTATTCCAGCTGAGGCCTCACCAAAGTCCTATAGAGGTTAGTCAGCACTTCCTGACTTTTGTACTCTATACCCCTATTTATAAAGCCTAGTATCCCATATGCCTTCTTAACAGCCTTGTCTACCTGTCCTGCCACCTTCAACGAGTCACTAACACAAATCCCCAGGTCTCTCTGTTCCTTTACACCATTTAAAATTGTACTATCTAGCCTATATTGCCTCCCTTCATTTCTTCTCCCAAAATGCATCACCTCACACTTCTCTGCATTAAACTTCATCTGCCATGTATCTGCCCACTTTACCAATTTGTCTATATCCTCTTGCAGATGGCTACTATCCTCCTCACTGTTTACTATTCTCCCTAACTTAGTGTCATCTGCAAACTTGGAAACTGTACTCCGTACACCCAAGTCCAGATCATTGATGTAGATTACAAACAGCAATGGTCCCAAAACCGATCCCTGTGGCACACCACTGCTCACTTCCCTCCAATCTGAAAAACAGCCGCTCACTACAACTCTCTGCTTTCTGTCTCGCATCCAGTTGTGGATCCACGCAGCCACTGTCCCTTTTACGCCATGGCCCTTTAATTTCATAATAAGTCTCTCATGTGGCACTTTGTCAAATGCCTTTTGAAAGTCCATGTAAACTACATCAACTGCGCTACCATTATCCACCCATTCCGTTACCTCATCAAAAAATTCTATCAGATTTGTAAGGCAAGATTTGCCTTTAACAAATCCATGTTGACTGTCCTTTATTAGCCTATATCTTTCTAAATGAAGATCTATCTTGTCCCTGATTATGGACTCTAGAAGTTTGCCCACTACCGACGTTAGACTGAGTGGTCTGTAGTTACCAGGCTTGTCCTTCTGCCCCTTTTTATACAAGGGAGTAACATTAGCTATCCTCCAGTCCTCTGGCACGACCCCTGTGTCCAAGGAAGATTGAAAGATCGTGGCCAGAGTCCCAGCTATTTGCTCCCGTGCCTCACTTAGTAACCTAGGGTGCATCCCATCCGGACCAGGTGACTTATCCACCTTGAGCAACGTCAACCTTTTTAGCACTTCCTCTCCGGTTATAATTATTCTATCCATTTCTCCTACCCTCTCCTCTAATACCATGGCATTGGCTGTATCATTTTCTTTTGTGAAGACAGAGGCGAAGTACTCATTCAGTACATCAGCCATGCCCTCTGCCTCCACAATGAGATTTCCTCCTAGGTCCCTAATTGGCCCCACCCTATCCTTGACCAACCTTTTACTCTTAATATGTTGGTAAAAAACCTTAGGGTTCCCCTTAATCTTACTTGCTAATTGTTTTTCATGCAGTCTCTTTGCCCCTCTAACTTCCTTTTTTAGTTCTATCCTACACTTCCTATATTCTGCTTTGTTCCCTTCTGAATTTTGAGCCTGACACTTATCATAAGCCTCTTTTTTTTGTTTTATTTTGACCCCGATTTCCTTAGTCATCCAGGGAGGTTTGGATGCCTTACATTTCACCTTTGTGGGGATGCTTTTGACCTGTGCCTGAACTATCTCCTCTTTGAACGCTGCCCACTGCTCGTTAGTTGTCTTACCTGCCAATTTTTCTTTCCAATCCACCTTTGCTAGGTCCCACCTCAACTCATTGAAATTAGCCCTTTTCCAGTTGAGTGTCCTCACCTGTGATCGTTCCTTATCCCTTTCCATAATTATTCTGAATCTAACGATATCTAGGTATATATGAGAAAGAAGAATGTTTTAAATTGGAAACCAAGCAAAATACAAGGATAAGCTGATACCTTTATTGTATACTAACAGTACAAGAAACCAACTGACAATCAGTACAAGTCAATCGCAACATTGATATAACCATGAGGCAAAAATCATAGTGATAATTTGGGATAAAGTAAAAGGAAAATCAGCCACCTCAACCAAATAATATAGAACTCGACTAAATTTCCGCTTTCAATAGCAAAACCTGGTCACTGTTTCTTGGAAGCCGCTTTACCCATCATATGCTTTTTAGTATTTTCTTCTTTTTTCAGCAGGATAATATAACATTTAGGGGCAAAAATGCAGGCCAGTAGCCCAAAGCTTGATGCCAAAATGGCAAATATTTCTACAGCCACAGTGTATTTTCCAGGAGAGCTTACATAAGCTGGAATGAAAGTTATCCAAACAGCACAGAAGATAAGCATGCTGAAAGTGATGTGCTTCGCTTCATTGAAGTTGTCTGGAAGTCGGCGAGCTAGAAAAGCAACACCAAAGCAAACACAAGACAACAGTCCAATGTAACCAAGCACACAGTAAAAGGCCACTGCAGATCCCACATGGCATTCAAGCACAATTCTCTCAGTAAAATATTCACTATTTTTCAGAGGATAAGGAGGTGACAAACTAAGCCAAACAGTACATATTAAGCATTGTATCAGGGTAAGGATGAAAACACTCAAACGTTGTTGTGTGGGACCAAACCACTTCATCATGTTGTTACTGGGAAGTGTTGCATTAAATGCCATCACCACAACTATTGTTTTTCCCAAAACACAGGAAATACACAGAACAAAAGTGATACCAAAGGCCATGTGACGCAACCTACAGGACCAGACTGAAGGCTCTCCAATGAATGTAACTGAGCAAAGAAAACACAAAGCTAACGCGACAAGCAGCAGAAAGCTTAACTCTGAGTTATTAGCTTTAACAATAGGAGTGTCTCTGTGAACATAGAACGCTGTGAATACACTTATAGTCAAGCAGACTCCAAGCAATGCAAGTGTGACTAGAACAATCCCTAATGTCTCCTCGAAGGAGAGGAATTCAATTTCCTTCAGTAGGCAGTGATCTCATTTATCATTGGACCGGTATTCCAAAGGACATGTCAGGCACACGGTGGAATCTGAGGAAAGAAATTAAATTGTGATTGATTGAACCTGAATTGAAATCTGTTCAATAAATGTTTGAGAATTTAGGAAAGAATTGATAGCTGTGTTTATTCTTACCAGTGATGTTACTAATTTCACCATCAGCACATTCTATACAATCAAAGCAACACTTTGGTTGTCCTCTTCTTGCTGCCTTCCTTGTCCCAGGGAGACAACTGTCAGAGCAAACTGCCCGTGGGACCTAGTTATAGTGGAAATAAAATGTCAGCGCTTTCTAATTTTCAACGTTCTGGTTTGATTGGCAATTACAACAACAACAAATTACATTGATAGAGCGACTTTCAGGAGGACATCCATTGCACTAAAATCAATACTCGCATTTTGCACTCTTCTTCAGCTAGGTGTCTAACACACTAACACAAATTGGTCAATTTCAACCCAAGACTGTTTGTGGGGATGCTGCTGTGCGCAGTCTGTTGCGGCATTTCACCCACAATTATATGTTGCAAATTGTATACAATTGGACAATTAAAGGGAAGTATTCTTATTATTTATTATTATTTAGAAAACTATCTGGTGTCTCGTGATACTTTTGTCTGACATCTGAAATACAATGTTTGATGTTTTGAATGAGCTACAGCTACGAATTGTACCATTGATCAGAAACCCGTCTGAGATACGTTCCTCAAATATTTCTGCAAAATATAATGCAATGAAAAGTCCTTACTATGATCTGACCAGCGCACCACACTATTTTGTTTTCTTCCAATTGAAACTCTTTCCCTGTTGGAGCAGATCCATCATAGTGACCGACAGTGAGTGTCTCAGTGCCGCCCAGGTCACTTGGCTGCCAGTTTACAATCTCGTACGTTGCCACTGGGTCCCCGTTTTCATTAAAATGAACATTTTCACCAATCTTTGTGCTGAAATTTACTGTTTTCATGTAATGTAGAAGCTGTGTTGGGAAATGACAAAGGCCGAAGAAACATTGAATTTAGCAACATACAAACAATGAACTCGACTTTCAACAACTACAGCTGAAATATACTGTATTAATCAATCAAACCTTATATTTATATTGCGCCTTTCATGTCGAGGACGTCGCAAGGTGCTGTATAGTCAGGTAGCAACATGAGAAGGGGGGGTGGATTTGGGCAGGATGAAGGAGAGTAGGAGATTTGACTGTAAATTTGTGGGACAAATGCAGCTGCCAAATTGCGAACAGCAGTGTCCCACAAACAGTCATGGAAGTGGGATTAGGGGGGAAATGGGGGATAGATTGCAAGGGGAAGGGTCAGGGTAGGAGAGCAAGAAAAGCAACTGTATATAGAGCATAACAACACAAAATATATACAGCATAACTATATAAAATATATAAAGTGCAATACAACGATATCAAAATAACGCTTCTTACTTGCCATGGTTGAAAGTTTGAAATATTCGCACAACTTTCATTGGGAAATGGACCTTTGCCACTTTGACATGACAGCATGTCATGAAGAGCATGAGCTATGGAGTAGGTTGCTGTATAGACATTGTAAGTTACACGGTACTGAGACACGTCTATATATGGATTATTTACAGTCTGTAAATCCTCTCTTCCTGTACATTCCTTCATTCCATCGGCTTTGTGCTCCTCGATACTCAGTGTACAATTGAATGCCAATTCCCAAAACTCTTCCATTAAGCGGTTTCCTGGGAATGCAGATGGATGAACTTGCAGCAGAAACTCTCTCAACCCTGGAATATGTACTTTGCGAATCGCAATTCCAATTGTCCCGGAGAGGAATTGTCTGCTTTCCTCTGGGGGCAGAACTGTTGTGGTGACCCACCCCTCACTTCCTATCTATTGAATACCTGTCACATTTTGTCGCACAATTTCTTTCATAAGTGTGGCCATATCTGCTTGTGCAACAAATGCAACAATAACCTTTGTGGTAGATTTCTTAATCACTTCTATAGTTTTTAGCAATTCTTCCCTTGAGTATGTGTTATGGAAAGACTCAGAGAATGCAATACAAACACCAAGTTGCTGCACAGCTTGTGTGAAGGCTTGCATTCCAAAGTTACCGTAGTCATCATCATTTCTAATGGTCCCAATCCACGTCCACTCAAAGTGTTTCACCAGCAGGGCCAAGGCTCTGACCTGATAGTAGTCACTTGGTATAGTTCTAAAGAATGATGGATATTCCTTCCTGTTGCTCAGACATTCACACGTAGCAAAGTAACTTACCTATAGATTTTTGGGTAACGAGAAACTTGAACTATAATGATTTAATCTCACAGCTGCAATGTAAATGTACATCTTCTTGATTCTGTTTGTCTCATTAAACAGATAATTTCATAATTACAGTTATAAAGCAATCTATATCTTACTGTCCATTTCATTTATTGTAAAACACTTGAAACGTATTTTACAGAACAATTATTTTAATACAACAATTTAATTTATAGAATGTCGAGTATTATATATTTTTGCCCAAGTTCGCATACAAATGCACAGATCTGACCTGAAGTATCTCACCATTGGTATCCTGAAAGGGCTGATCAAAGTGGCTATTGCTGATGATCGTGAGGAGCTGATGTCACCCACAATAGCAGAGACCACAGGGGCTCGTTTGCAGGTGAAATCTGAAGATAATTCAAGTCCGTTCAAAAATTCAAAGGTGGCTTTCATGGATACGGCGTGCATTCTACACGATTCATAAATCCAGTAGCCCAGAGTAATGCCGGGGAGCAGTCTGGGATCCTTGTTTATTTCCTCTATTGCAAAGATCATCGCCATCGCAAACCGGAACATTCGGAATCGAAAGCTGTGAGGAATCAAAGTATTAATTATCAACCACATAGTTCACAATGATAGCATCACCAGTAATCTAATAGATACTAACATTTCAAATTATTTTCCCTTTGTTTTGGGAAAAATAAAGAACGATAATGTTGACACATAGATTGACACTTCTTACTGTAGTTTACAAACTGTTTTATATCACAAATACATAACACAAAATGTGCATTCTAAGCCATTGCAAGAATTTAATTTCCGAAACATCCTTTACTCTGGAATTACAAGCTTTGTCTGTTTCACTAAAACTTCGATTAACTTTCTTATCAATAGACACAGGGACTGAATAGCAGTGGGGAATTTCCAAACTGAATAACAGTAAAATCATTTGCAATTTGCAAACTGTGACTCGCATAATCCAGATTTCTCCCAAACGACTGTTAATAAAATGCAAATCTATGAATAGAACCACAAACAAAGGAGAATCTGTGGAAGCGCTAATCACAAAACACTACCATAACATATTGTTACCTCATTTTATTGGGCTATCTTCTGAGTGGAATTCAATAATCTAACTATGTCCCACAGCAGATTGATCCCGTTATGTACATGTACATGTTGGCCAATGTTTAGGGAAACATCCTGGTGATTTCAGGCAAATGATGTCGACAGTTTGGAAATTTAGTTTCATAGAGTAACGAATATTATAACATCAACAACAAAATCACAATTGTAAAGCGCCTTTCACATCAGAAGGACGTCCCAAGGCACTGATATATTGCTCCATCTGCATGTTATATTGTAAATTTTACCAGAGATTACTTATAATTTTAACTTGTTCATCTCACTTGTGCAAAGGATAGAGACAGAAATTCCAATATATATGCAGACATCCCTAAAGTAGCATCAAAATCAATCAATTGGTTATCATACTATCTTATATGTCAGCCAACTAATTATAATTATGTTGCGATGTTTGAAGTTGTCTGTAGATTTATTATTTTGAAGCAGTATTGAATACAGTATCTAACAGTATGTGTGTAATACGGTGGCTTCACGCCATCAATCAATAACATTGAATTATCAACCCAAAGATAGAAAATCTCACTAACTTTATACACTTTACCGTTCTCGGTTGGGTCTTAAAATGTAGGACCTGATCCTCCACATCACCATGAATACTGAAAATTCCGCCAAGAACAATATCTCCATCTTTAGACAAACCGCGCAGATCAAATATTCCCCAGCGTTTGCAGCTTGTTTGTTGTTTGAGCCAAACAGGGACGAGAGTAGACATAAACAGTACACAATACATGGTGTAATGCATCGCTTAATGTGTACCCGTCAGTGCCTCAAAGTATTCCTAATTGCTCATATATATACTGTTTCCTCCCAACGAGAATGATGTAAATCTGTTTTAATTAGAACCAGAGGATATCTTGAGTAAATTAGGGATAATTCGCAGGTGGAAACAAATTACCAGATTAATCCATTAAAATCTTCCTCCAGGTGATTAACAATTATGAAGCGAAATGTTTTAATTATATCATCATTTGTTCAAAAGTTATCCATTTAATTGTTCCACTAAAATGACAACAGCAAATATTAACCTGGACTTTGTAGTGTTAAGGACACAATTGCATTATTTTTTAATATCTTAACCTAAGCCATAGGAACCATTGTCAGGTTTCGGTTTGACTCAGTTGACAGCATTCTAGCCTTTGAATCCGAAATACAATATAAATGCTAGTTGTTGTTATTAAACCTCTCTGATTAAACCACATCCAAGTGTTTATTAACATTAACCCTGGTTATGGTTTCTCGCTGGTTGTCGACCACAGTCTAGAGACAAACTGCACGAACTTCTCTTTCCTTTCCTTAAACTATTTATATCGTTCATTTATATTACAATTAGTCCTTTTTTTGTATTCTCTCTTAAATCTACAAATCTCCCTTTCTGTTTATTTCCCTTGCCTTCTGTATAACTAATCCTGACTTTATCATACGACTTATTCAACTATTCAATGTTATCAAATTCTTCTCCATAGGTTTTGACCTTGCGACTCGAGAAGGTTTGACTGTGAAGCATTGGGTATGAAATATCAACCTCGTGGCTCTGAGGCGCTAGTCTGCATGGAGGGCACTGTGTTAGGGCACATTGAGATTCCTGACTTTAGAATGTTGTGGGTGATCCAATATTGATGTTAAAATGAATGTGAGGATTTGATAGGGTAGATACAGGCAAGCTATTTCCTCTGTTACGGGATTCCTGAACAATGGATCATAATCTTTCAATTATAGCCAACATATTTAGGAGTGCAATCGGGAGGCATTTTTCACCCAAAGGTTAATGGAAATCTGAAATTCTCTCCCCCAAAAGGCTGTGGATGCTGGATCTATTCACATTTTCAGACTGAGGTGGATAGATATTTGTTAGGTCAGGGGATTATGGGTTGCAGGGTAAGGACAGGTAACTGGAGTTGAGCTCGGGGGGGGGAGGGAGGGGGGTTGTGAGAGGGAGTGGGGTGAGGGAGACGGGGGGCGGGGGGGTGAGAGATGGGGGAGAGGGGGTGGGAGAGACGGGGGAGATGTGATAATATGTAGATAGATAGAGATGGGGGTGGATGTGAGAGAGGAGAGAGACACAGAGAGAAAAACACAGAGATGGAGAGAGTGAGTTTGATAGACACAGATAGAGAGAGAGAGATAGATATATTTACCTCCTGAGGAGATAGGCCCCAAATGGGTGCACACCTCCGAATGTGTGCACATCTCTGAATGCGCGCGCACATGCCCAGTATGGAGTTCCCAAAAATATCGATATATCGGTACATCTGATATATGCCCATCGATGTATCGAAATCGGAAAATTTCCAGATGATATTTCCATATCATAGTTTCTATGATTAAACTAATAATAAATTGGTCTGCAGTCCATGATAGTTTGATATACACTGCTGTGCACAATTGGCTGCCACGTTTCGCCCACATAAATACAGTGAAATCACTTTACAGTCTGGCCTGTGGAGCCCATTGAGATATCTAGAAGATGTGAAAAGCACTCTATGAAATACAAGGATCATGATTATTACTTTCTCATGAGGGATGCATCCTGCTGACTAAATTCTAGAAAGGGTAAAGGGAATATGTACAATTTACACAAATAATGACCTATTTTTTGTTACTACACAATAATTTATTACAGTAATTGTTTTTACACAGTCACCAAATGCAGTAATACAAACATTTCACTCTGAAGCAAGAAATTTAAAAAATATACAAATACACTAAATACCATGACAATTTCACATATGTTTGATGTTACCTTCCCGATCAGGTGCTGCTGCGTATTATTTTCTGTTTTTAACAAAATAATGTAAAACTTTGAAGCAAAAATACAGGCAAGAAGCCCAAAACTAGATGCCAAAATTGCAAGTAGTTCAGCAGCAACTCTATATTGTCCACAAGAGCTGATATAAACTGGAATAAAAGATATCCTAACCGCACAAAATATAATCATGATAAAGGTTATGAATTTGGCCACATTAAAATGATCTGACAATTTTCGAGCTAGAAATGCAACAGCAAAGCACACACAAGAGAGGCATCCAATATATCCCAGAACACAATAAAAAGCTGTTTCAGACCCTACACCACATTCCAGAATAATTTTGTCAGTGAAAGAAACACCATTCCTAACAGGGAAAGGTGATGCTGTAGTTAACCAGATGGTGCACAATACACACTGTACCAGGGTAAGGATACAAACAGTCAATCATTGCTGTTTTACACCAAAATACTTCATTATATTATTGTGCAGCTGTTTTTTTCACCATTACTATTTGTGAAATGTGTGGGTTTTATGTAATGCAGAAGCTGCACATTTCATAGAATCATAGAATCATAGAATTTTACGGCACAAAAGGAGGCCATTCGGCCCATCTAGTCTGTGCCGGCTCTTTGAAAAGAGCGATTCAATCCCACTGCCCTGCCCGCTCCCCATATCCTAATAGACCCGTTCTCCCTAAATAAAGATCTAATTCCCTTTTAAAAGTTGTTATCGAATCAGCCTCCACCACCTTTTCAGGCAATGCATTCCAGATTCGAACAACTCGCTGAGTGAAAACATTTCTCCTCAGCTCCCCTCTACTGCGCCTTGAAACTATTTTAAATCTGTGACCACGAGTCACAGATTCACCCACGAGTGGAAATAGTTTTTCTCTATTTGCCCTGTCGAAACCCCTCATGATCTTATAAACCTCTATTAGGTCTCCCCTCAATCTTCTCTGCTCCAGAGAGAATAACCCTAGCCTATCTAGCCTCTCCTCATAGCTGAAGTCCCTCAATCCTGGCACCATCCTAGTAAATCTTCTTTGTACCATTTCCAATGCCTTCACATCCTTTCTGTAGTGTGGTGACCAGAATTGAACACAGTATTCCAGCTGAGGCCTCACCAAAGTCCTATAGAGGTTAGTCAGCACTTCCTGACTTTTGTACTCTATACCCCTATTTATAAAGCCTAGTATCCCATATGCCTTCTTAACAGCCTTGTCTACCTGTCCTGCCACCTTCAACGAGTCACTAACACAAATCCCCAGGTCTCTCTGTTCCTTTACACCATTTAAAATTGTACTATCTAGCCTATATTGCCTCCCTTCATTTCTTCTCCCAAAATGCATCACCTCACACTTCTCTGCATTAAACTTCATCTGCCATGTGTCTGCCCACTTTACCAATTTGTCTATATCCTCTTGCAGATGGCTACTATCCATCTCACTGTTTACTATTCTCCCTAACTTAGTGTCATCTGCAAACTTGGAAACTGTACTCCGTACACCCAAGTCCAGATCATTGATGTAGATTACAAACAGCAATGGTCCCAAAACTGATCCCTGTGGCACACCACTGCTCACTTCCCTCCAATCTGAAAAACAGCCGCTCAATACAACTCTCTGCGTTCTGTCTCGCAGCCAGTTGTGGATCTACGCTGCCACTGTCCCTTTTACGCCATGGGCCTTTAATTTCATAATAAGTCTCTCATGTGGCACTTTGTCAAATGCCTTTTGAAAGTCCATGTAAACTACATCAACTGCGCTACCATTATCCACCCATTCCGTTACCTCATCAAAAAATTCTATCAGATTTGTAAGGCAAGATTTGCCTTTAACAAATCCATGTTGACTTCCTTTATTAGTCTATATCTTTCTAAGTGAAGATCTACCTTGTCCCTGATTATGGACTCTAGAAGTTTGCCCACTACCGACGTTAGAGACGTATTTGGAGATAAAATAAATGTAAATAATGAACATGATCTTGAATGTACTAATCATTATTTTACTTCTTCGTCTTCTCTCACTTGAATTCCAAATGTAACCAGTACAATTCCAAGACCTTTATTTTCCAGTCATCACACTACAACTCGCATATGCCTGATCTATATAAAATATATATTTGCCTGTCATACATCTGACACAAGTGCCATTGAATTTCCTATTATGTATATATTTTGTATTGCTCATGCTGCACATACGATAAGCTGTTTTGTGATATCCCTGGGGTTCAGTGGTTAGAGTACTCGCCTTACAAGCGTGAGACCTTTGTTCGAATCCAGGCAAGTCAGGGTGAAAATTAAACACACACACACACACACACACACACACACACACACTAAACGCACACATAGACACATTATCAATGTGTTATTTCGGTGATATATTCAAGAACATATGATTATAAGAAATAGGAGCACGAATAGGAAAATTCGGCCCATCGAGCCTGCCCCATCATTCAATCATGGCTGATATTTTTCTAGAACTCCAGCTACCTGCCTTATCCCCATACCCCTTCTTCCCTTTATAAATGAGAAATCTATCTAACGCACTCTTGAATATGTTCAAGGACTGAGCATCAACAGCCCTTTGGGTTTAAGATTCCATACATCCACCACACTTATAAAACATTTATATTACATTATTTTCTCTTTTATTATTCAAACCTGAATGTGTAGCAAAATTATATTACTGTGTGCAATGACATTTTACTGTACAATAACCAACACTCCAAGTTAACTGTTTAATTATTGAGTTCAAACATACAACAGGAATTCTGTCACGTTGATATATTAGCATAATAAATATTGGATGATTTTCTAACATTCCCTGAAGATGGTAAGACAATATATACCTGGAGAAGGATAGAACACTAGAGTAAACAAGATTATTGATAGCATTCCTCAGAGAATAAGAACATATCAGTGGTCAGAATCATTTAACAACAACAAGAGCAACAACATTTCATTTGTATATTGCCTTTCACGTCAGGAGGACGTCCCAAGGCGCTGTTCAAGAATCAGCATAAGGATTAACAGTTCAGCAATTCACTGCTGGGCTATGGAGCTCCTTCATTGTGTATTGAACATCACTCATGTGAAGTTTCACTCCCTGTTTATGCAATCCTGTGACATTTAATAAATGTTACAATATTACTTATTATTCAACTGTAAATCTACAAAGGAGGACTCGATCCAAGATGGAAACTATTTAACCTATCAGAATTAAATTAGATATTAAGAAATTATTCAGCCGAAAATCGAATAAGGGTTCTGTAAGATGATAGATTCTCACTATAAAATTAGGTAAGGGTGTGTTTCGGAGGTATGTTCAAACAGTAAATGAACAATATAGAGTATAAACCTTGCATTTGAAACAGCCATTGACTTTGGGAGGTTGACTTTAAGACCTTCGCAGAGTATATGATAAATTTTAGAGAATGTATATTTACTGTCTAAGTGAAGATTGGTTACCATATGTAATAATAATACACCTTGAGTAATTCCTAGCACACTCACCTCTGATTCACATGGTTCCAGATGCATATCCCACATCTGGAATTGAACACATAAACTGTAGTCTAAGACAAAACTCTCAAAGCATTGCTGGGGGTGCCGTCCTTCAGATGAGACATTAAACTGAGGTCCCATCTGCCTGTTCAAGTGGATGTTAAAGATCCCATGGCACTATTCTAAAGGATAATTGCGAGATTGTTGGGGATGTGTAAGGCGCTAAACATAATTTGTTGTTGTTGTTGCCCTGGCAAACAATCCCCCAAATAAAATTGGCCATTCATTTCATGGCGATTTGTCAGTAATCGCTCTGAGATGCTGTCCGCCGTGGAGGGCGCTATATAAATCAATGTTGTTGTTGTTGTGTTTATTGGTTGTGCAATTAATCTGTTGTGTTATCAAATACACAGCCTTTCCATTTCACAGTAATTCGTCTTAATCGTCTTAATAATAGATGTCTGTCTGATGTTGATAAGGCATTATATCAAATGAAAGGATTAGTATTAATATGATTAATAAAGAACACGTAGTCAATTGGGTGAAAATGTCAATATTTCACAAGAAATTCCATGTGGACATCCAACTCACAATCTATTATGACAAATGCTCCTTTTGCTTTGACTGGTTTCAATTACTGTGAGTTAAAGTCATGACAATCATTTCCATTAACATGTGGCTATGACATTTCCTTCCAAAGTTGATGCAGGTTCAGCTTCACAGTATTCTTTAAACTGCTGTGCTGGCCACCAAAAACCTTCACACATGATCGCAGAGAGATTAACATAAAGAAGTCCTTCCATCCCAGTTTAATCTCGGTACATTAGTTTGTGACTCAGAAGTCAATTTGGGATGTTGCCTCTTTACAAAATGATTGCTTGGTAAAACAGGATCTACCACTTCTTACTCAGTGCTTGTGGAATCCTGTCACTCAGTGGTTAGAGCACTCTCATTATAAGCGAGAGACCTGGGTTCAATGTCAGGCAGGGTGAAACATTGGGCAAGTTTCTTTACTCCACATGCCTAATAATAATACCACCAATTTATGTTTTAATCGCTCATTTCAATCTACAACTATTTGTGGGACAGTGATGCACGCAATTGGCTGCCATGATAGTCCTAGTTATGAATGTCTACCTGGAACACCAGCCACCTCCACTCCCTTAAGGCACAGGCACTGAAGGCATGTGGCTCAAATCCAACTTAACAGTCCATCAGAAGATCTGGCCGATCTTAGTGCCTCCAATAAATTTTACCACTCCACCCTTGCCTCCACTAAATCGTCATCCTACTCCAAGACAATCCTGAAGGCCAACGAAAACACCAGGTTTCTCTTCTCAATCATCAACTGGCTCCTCCACCCCACCCTCTTGTGCCTCATCCATCCTCTCCTACAACGCCAACTGTGAGGCCAATCTACACTGTATCAAAACTAAAGGATAATAATAATCCTCATGTTTGACAGAGTGCTTCAAAGCACATCACAGAATACACTGTAAAGTGAATAGACTGTGTATTTGTGGGCGAAATGCAGCAGCCAATGGCGTACAGCAGCATCCCCACAAACAGTCGTGGGTTGAAATCACCAATTTGTTCTTGATTTTTGGGGGATGGATTGTTATTAGGCACGTGTATGTCGTTGTGTGTGTGTGTGTGTTTGTGTGGAGTAAGGAAACTTGCTGAAGGTTTCATCCTGACCTGCCTGGATTCGAAACACAGGTCTCTCGCTTGTAAGGTGAGTGCTGCACAACATCATCAACAATCTTGCATTTATAGAGCGCCTTTCACGTCGGGAGGACAACAACAACAAGAACAACTTTGATTTATATAGCGACCTTCACGCCGGACAGCATCGCAGTGGGCTTAAGGACGTCCCAAGGTGGTGACCCTAATCACTGAGCTGCATGACTTCGAAAGTCTAGGAGCTCCGATCCGTTGTCTCTGCCCTTGTGTCCACTACTCACTCCCTATCTCCCCATCACAGCTTTGTGGTAAGAGCACTCGCATTGGAAGCGGGAGACCTGAGTTCAATTCCAGACAGGGCAAATCCTTGGGCAAGATTTCTTACTCCACAGGCCTAATAATAATCCCTCAAAAAACAATAATGAATTTGTCATTTCAAACCATGACTGTTTGTGGGACACTGCTGTGCATAATTGGCTGCTGCGTTTTGCCCACAATTATACAGTCAATTGACGTTACAGCGTTTTATGTGAATCGCTTTGAGATGTCTAGAAGATGTGAAAAGAACTATATCAAACACAAGCTTTATTATTATTGTTGTTGTTGTTGTTATTGTTGTTGTTATTGTTGTTGTTATTATTGTTATTATTTTTATCGTGACTATTATCATGATTACGATTATGATTATTATGATTATGATTATGATTATTATGATTATTGTTATTATTATTATTGATATTGTTATTGTTATTATTTTTATCATTACCATGATTATTATGATGATTATGATTACGATTATTATTATTATTATTATTATTATCATTATTATCATTTTATTATCATTATAATTATCATTATTATGACTATTCTTCTTCTTATTCTTCTTCTTATTATTATTATTACTATTATAATGGCTCAAGCTCTCGCCTTGTAATGAGACAAACTGGGTTAAATTCCCAGAGGGGCAAAACCCCCGATGTTTGTCGGACATCGAGTCTTGGACGAGGGACAATTTTCTCCAATTGAACGTGAGTAAGACCGAGGCCCTCCTGATCGGCTCAAGCCAACGCCTCCGCACATCGGGCACTGCCAGCCTCAACATCCAAGGCTGTACTCTCCACCTCACAGCCAGTCAGGAACCTCGGCATCATGTTCAACCATAAACTCTCCTTCCTCCCCCACATCCATGCCTTGACCGGCACCGCTTATTGCCACCTGCGCAACATTGCCAGGCTCCGCAACTATCTTACCCCCCACGCTGCCGAAACACTCGTGCACGCGGACATCACCTCATGGCTGGACTACGGAAACTCTCTCCTCGTCGGCCTCCCCAGCTCCTACATTCACAGGCTGCAGGCCATCCAAACTCTGCAGCCCGTGTACTATCCCGCACCCGCCTCCGCGACCACATAACCCCCACCCTCGCCCGTCTCCACTGGCTCCCCATCCTCCAGAGGATCGAGTTCAAGATCCTCGTCCTCACCTACAAGGCCTTACACGGCCTTGCCCCGCCCTATTTAACCAATCTACTCTCCCCCTACATGCCCACCCAGACCCTCCGTTCAGCAGGACTTGGCCTGCTCCAAGCCCCCCGCCCGAACCGCCCCACCATCGGAGGCCGGGCCTTCAGTTTCTCTGCTCCCACCCTATGGAATTCCATCCCCCAATCCCTCCATCTCGTTTCTTCCCTTTCCTCTTTCAAGGCCGGTTTGAAGACTTTCCTCTTTGACCGTGCCTTGTGTTCACCCGCGCATTTTTCGACCTCCCCTACGTGTCTCACCCCTTCCCGAACACTCCCCTCCCGGCTCAGGTCACACGCCTCCTGTGCAGCGCCTTGGGACGTCCTCCCGATGTGAAAGGCGCTCTATCGAGTCTGTGTCGGCTCATTGACCGATCAAGTAACTTTCATTAATCACCAATCACAATCACCAGCTTTCTCACCATAACCCAGCAAATCCGTCTTCCCCAGATATCTATCTAGTTCTCTCTTAAAAACTGCTATCGAATCGGACCTCACTACCCCTTCATGCAGATCATTACAAATTCGAATAACTCACTGAATAGAAAAAATTATTCTAACCTCCCCACTGCTTCTTTTGGTAGATATCTTAAGACTGTGACCACGGATACAGCTTTTCCCTACCTGGCGTGTCGAAACATTTCATGGTCTTGAAGACCTCTATCAGGTCCCCTCGTAACCTTCTCTGGTCTAATGGGAAAAGTCCTAACTTCTCCAGCCTGTCCTCATAGCTAAGGTTCCCTATTCCTTGCAGGGCCGTACGCAGGATGTTTATTGGGGGGGTGCGAATTGCTAGTGATGGGACCATCAATGGCCGGGGGCTTGCGGGCTGCCCCCGAAGCCCCCTCGAGGCTCCGACGTTTTACACAGTTTGAGGTCTTATTTAATCGGTTCAGAAGATCCGATATGAACGGTATTTATGCCCTTGGTGTTTAAGAGCATCATTATTTATTCAGTGTTTTTATTTTCCCCGGTAGTCCGTGTCTAATTGGGAAGGTCGAATGTGTTCGCCGATAAAAGCCAACACGATTGTTGACTCGATGATGTAAGGAATGCGAACGATAAAGTAAATTACAATCCAATTAACACAGTACAATGACGAATGCTTGATAAATGTATGCGTATAGAGAAAATGATCATAAACTACAGATTGACGGTAATTAATAAGTTGTTCTGCATTGTTATCCTAAGACTCAATTTCTTTCGGACTGTAATGAACAATAATGTAAGAGTAAAGTATGAATTATGTGCTCAGATATTCCAGTAAAGCAAATTTTAGAAAAGACAAGAAAATATACAGAAACTGAAAATCAGTGTCAAACAGTTAATTCACACGTGTTACAAGCCTGTTATCAGCATTATCCTGAAAATATCGTTGAACTGTGAGCAATAGTGTAGTTAGTATTTTGTATTTATTTATTTAAAATCAAAATTAAAGGAAGTGACCCATCAAGCAATACTGATCTGACGAAAAAATACTTGAAAAAATAAGGAGGGGAAATTAATTCTTTAATAGCGTTCCATATTCGAGACGCCTTGGTTGCTTTAAAGCGAATACGTCAACCACTCTACCAATATCGATTTCCATATTATAATGAATGTGCATTAACGCGAGGGCTGAAAGTCGCTCCTATATGGAGCAGAATGCTGGACACTTAGGCAAACCTTGACCAGGAGATTAGGTGACTCGTGAGGTATATACCAGGCTTCTAAGAGACGCCCTGAACGTTTACTGGCGACAGCATCTGACAAATAGTGAGCTATATGGTACACTACCACACTGGTATCACAGACATTACTGCAGAGGCGTCTTAGGTTTAGCGGACATAGCTGGAGAAGCCGGGAGGAAACTGTCCATAGTCCTAATATCCTATGGGAACCATTGCACGGTCACAGAACACGAGGTAGACCGACCCTAACCTACATCGATACTCTGGAGCGCGATTGGGGTATTGGCAGGCGGGAGTTGTCAGGCTGCATGGAGAGAAGGGATCAGTGGAGAAGTGTGGTTGTCAATGCCCGAGTTCGCTCGATCAGATGACGGTGAAACTATTTTTATGCCAAATTCGTGCGACATTGATGTTTTTTCACTCTGGGTACAAAACTGAATGTGAAATAAAGTAGCTGTAGGTGTTTATCTTTGCGGTAATATTTTTTTGCATGCCAGTGGACGTCTCTAAAAGCAATTTTTAATTACAGGAATACATTTTTAATAATATAAATCAAATGTGATAATCAAGACAAAACAAGAAACATGATATTTCAGAAACACGCCTATCAAAACTTAAGTCATTTTTACTTACATTTATCAGATTAAAATACGATTTCAGCTTCCACAAAGTGTTGCAACCTTTTTATGTAGTGACTGTATACGGGATGATTTCCGATTGACACACCACGTGGAATAGGCACTAAAGCCTAGGTCTACGTCCATGAGTATTTCTTTTAAAGATAGGCATTCCCGTCCAGACACATATAACTTTTTTGTTGGGTTCTCAAAAGCTTTAATTTCTCAGAAGCTTGTAAATATGTTGTTCTTGTTTGCTAGCATTACAGTCACACCTCTCAAAACTTGAGCCATTTTTACTTACGGTGATCAGATGAAAAGATTATTTAACTCCAGAATTGGTGCTGCCCCTTGTGGCTGTTTACGGGATGATTTCCAAACGAGGATGGATTTGAGTCTTGGCGCCTATGTTTATCCAGTCACGAGTCACAGACTCGCTGCGTCATGGACTGGTCTATCCACGCGGTATGTTTTGGGTAGACGCCGATTCTGGTGTGCGACTCGATAATTTTAAATTAATACTAAATCATTCAAAGATGTGTGTTTATAATTTATACATAGTTTTGAAGAACTGATTGTTACACAAATGCTCAATAAATTTACTTTACTTGTTTTTCAGATTGGAGGGAAGTGAGCAGTGGTGTGCCACAGGGATCAGTTTTGGGACCATTGCTGTTTGTAATCTACATCAATGATCTGGACTTGGGTGTACAGAGTACAGTGTCCAAGTTTGCAGATGACACTAAGTTAGGGAGAATAGTAAATAGTGAGGAGGATAGTAGCCATCTGCAAGAGGATATAGACAAATTGGTAAAGTGGGCAGACACATGGCAGATGAAGTTTAATGCAGAGAAGTGTGAGGTGATGCATTTGGGGAAAAGAAATGAAGGGAGGCGATATAGGCTAGATAGTACAATTTTAAATGGTGTGAAGGAACAGAGAGACCTGGGGATTTGTGTTAGTGACTCGTTGAAGATGGCAGGACAGGTAGACAAGGCTGTTAAGAAGGCATATGGGATACTAGGCTTTATAAATAGGGGTATAGAGTACAAAAGTCAGGAAGTGCTGACTAACCTCTACAGGACTTTGGTGAGGCCTCAGCTGGAATACTGTGTTCATTTCTGGTCACCACACTACAGAAAGGATGTGAAGGCATTGGAAAGGGTACAACGAAGATTTACTAGGATGGTGCCAGGATTGAGGGACTTCAGCTATGAGGAGAGGCTAGATAGGCTAGGGTTATTCTCTATGGAGCAGAGAAGATTGAGGGGAGACCTAATAGAGGTTTATAAGATCATGAGGGGTTTCGACAGGGCAAATAGAGAAAAACTATTTCCACTCGTGGGTGAATCTGTGACTCGTGGTCACAGATTTAAAATAGTTTCAAGGCGAAGTAGAGGGGAGCTGAGGAGAAATTTTTTCACTCAGCGAGTTGTTCGAATCTGGAATGCATTGCCTGAAAAGGTGGTGGAGGCTGATTCGATAACAACTTTTAAAAGGGAATTAGATCTTTATTTAGGGAGAACAGGTCTATTAGGCTATGGGGAGCGGGCAGGGCAGTGGGATTGAATCGCTCTTTTCAAAGAGCCGGCACAGACTAGATGGGCCGAATGGCCTCCTTTTGTGCCGTAAAATTCTATGAATCTATGAATCTATTTAAATTTGATAAAAAATACAATTCTCTACCCCGGAAAATGTGGACCTTTTATAATTTGGGGGGGTGCGTACGCACCCGTCGCACCCCCACTGCGTACGGGCCTGCACCCCACCTTCTTGTGGCTCATCCATCCTCTCCTACAACGCCAAATGTGAGGCCAATCTACACTGTATCAAAACTAAATAATAATCATAATAATAATCCTTGCATTTGATACAGCGCTTCTCACATCTTCGAGACGTCTCAAAGCGCTTCACAGAACATTCCGTAAAGTGAATTTACTGTATATTTGTTGGCAAAATGCAGCAGCTAATTGCGCACAGTAGCATCCCTACAAACAGTCGTGGGTTGAAATGACCAGTTTAATATTGTTTTTTGGGGGATGGATTATTATTAGGCGAGTGCGTCTGTCTGTCTGACTCTGTGTGTGTGTGTGTGTGTGTGTGGAGTAAGGAAACTTGCTCAAGTGCAAAACCTAGGATAAGTTTCCTTAGTCCACAAGCTTTTGTTTACTCAGCAGTAAATAGGAATATGTTTATTTGTCAATTGGCGATAACGTTTCCGAAGGTAACAATACCTTAAAAAAACCCATTAAAATCTGGTCACTAAACCTATTACTGGGGCAGCACTGTGTGCAATTGGCTTTGGCAGTTTTTCCACAAAACATCTAATCAATTTACTTTACAATATATCCTGTGAAGCGGTTATAGGCGTCTCACGATGTGATAAAGCACTACATCAAATGGAAGGATTCTTATTATTGTTGTTGTTGTTGATGTTATTATTGTTATTGTTATCGTTATTATTATCATTATCATTATTCGAGGCAAACTCAATTTAGGATCAACAATTCAAACGATTAACATTCAACAGTAAATAAAAACCAACCAAATTATAATTCTAAAGCAATGCTTGCTAAAATAATTGAAATTAAAATATCTAATTGGAATTAAATACCGTATTCGTAAAAAAAGCACCACTTATTAAGTTTCTTAGTTGGGCAGTTAAATGTTGGAAGTGTTCAATAATACGGGTAATTAATTGTAGCACAAGTAGGATCAAATTACATTAGAATGTCTCTACTAAATTAAAGTCTGTCTGTTGTGTATATAATGCTTACAGGAGAATACTATTGTTTGTGCTGAGAAATCGGACAATTAGATCTCAAGTGGATCAAAATCTGTAGATGCTAATTGTTTATAAAATTAAATTGTGTGGCTAATTAAATGAATATATTCTATTGGAAACATGCAGTGTAACAATCTATTGGAAACCAGAATAAAAGTTGCTGGGGAAACTCAGCCCGTCAAAGAGCCTTAGGAAGGCTTGTGAACCCGAAGCGTTGTATCACCTTGGATGCTGTTTGAACTGCTGATTTTCCCCAGCAACTTTTGCTTTTGTAGCAATAAAAATTACTTCAACTCTCTTTGTGTGCAAATTGGAAACTATCAGGCTCAGACTTGCTCAGCACATTAATTTGGTGGACATTGGCAGGATAGGGAATTGAAGTGGAACAAAACATTATACTGTGTAGCTAAACAGATATACGTATGGAAATGGAAGTGAAAGACAAATATGATTATTATCCTTAAAATTGAGACAACAAATGGACGGGATAGGGAACTATAATAAATAATCACAATCCTTGCAATTGATATAGCGCTTTTCACGTTTTCTAGACTGCGTCTCATTGTCGTGTACTAACACTAATGAAATATTAATTGAGTGGATTGATAATTAACTGCCTCATGACATAACTGTTAAGGTGCTGCACTGAAGGTGGTGCACAAGTACTGAAAGTCTACAACTGGGTATAAATTAGAAACAAGAATGTTTAAAATTGGAAAGCAAGCAAAATACAATGATAAGCTGACACCTTTATTGTGTACTAACGGTGTAGGAAAGCATACTACAATTGGTACAAGTCACTCACAGTGTTGTTATATCCGTTAGACAAAAATCATAGCAATAATTTGTGATACAGTGAAACGAAAAGAAGCCAACTAATCCAAATAATATAGAAGTCAAATAAATTGGTACTTTGAGTAGTAAAACCTGGTCACTGTTTCTTGGAAGCCACTTTACCCATCATATGCTTCTTTGTATTTTCTTCTTTTTTCAGCAGGATAATATAACACTTAGGGGCAAAAATACAGGCCAGTAGCCCAAAGCTTGATGCCAAAATGGCAAATATTTCTACAGCCACAGTGTATTTTCCAGGAGAGCTTACATAAGCTGGAATGAAAGTTGTCCAAACAGCACAGAAGATAAGCATGCTGAAAGTGATGTGCTTCGCTTCATTGAAGTTGTCTGGAAGTCGGCGAGCTAGAAAAGCAACGCCAAAGCAAACACAAGACAACAGTCCAATGTAACCAAGCACACAGTAAAAGGCCACTGCAGATCCCACATGGCATTCAAACACAATTCTCTCAGTAAAATATTCACTATTTTTCAGAGGATAAGGAGGTGACAAACTAAGCCAAACAGTACATATTAAGCATTGTATCAGGGTAAGGATGAAAACACTCAGACGTTGTTGTATAGGACCAAACCACTTCATCATGTTGTTACTGGGAAGTGTTGCATTAAATGCCATCACCACAACTATTGTTTTTCCCAAAACACAGGAAATACACAGAACAAAAGTGATACCAAAGGCCATGTGACGCAACCTACAGGACCAGACTGAAGGCTCTCCAATGAATGTAACTGAGCAAAGAAAACACAAAGCTAACGCGACAAGCAGCAGAAAGCTTAACTCTGAGTTATTAGCTTTAACAATAGGAGTGTCTCTGTGAACATAGAACGCTGTGAATACACTTATAGTCAAGCAGACTCCAAGCAATGCAAGTGTGACTAGAACAATCCCTAATGTCTCCTCGAAGGAGAGGAATTCAATTTCCTTCAGTAGGCAGTGATCTCGTTTATCATTGGACCGGTATTCCAAAGGACATGTCAGGCACACGGCGGAATCTGAGGAAAGAAAGTAAATTGAGATTGACAGAACATGAATTGAAATCTGTTCAATAAATGTTTGAGAATTTAGGACAGAATTGATAGCTGTGTTTATTCTTACCAGTGATGTTACTAATTTCGCCATCAGCACATTCTATACAATCAAAGCAACACTTTGGTTGTCCTCTTCTTGCTGCCTTCCTTGTCCCAGGGAGACAACTGTCAGAGCAAACTGCCCGTGGGACCTAGTTATAGGGAAAGGCAGATATCAGGTGTTGATATTATACAATAATTATTTTGCTGAAGTCAGGTGCTCTGTACCATATTGTTTAGTGGACTGCCGTGCTTTGCTCACAAAATATACATTACGTCACCTGATAGTGTATTCTGTGAGTCGTTTTGAGATATCTGAGTCCTGTAGCTCAGTGGTTTTGAGTCACGTGGCTGAGAGATTAGAGCACTTGCCTTACAAGCGAGAGACCTGGGTTCAATTCCAGGCAGAGCAAAACTTTGGGCAAATTTCCATACTCCTTACGCCTAGTAATAATCCCTCAAAAATAAAACACTAGCATAAATAGGTGATTTGTTTGTGGGACACTGCTGTGTGCAATTGGCTGCCGTGTTTCACCCGCAAGTGTACAGTCAATTCACTTTACAGTATATTCTGTGAAGCGATTTGAGACACAGTCTGGAAGGTGCAAACAGTGCTATGTCAAATTCAAGGATCATTAATATAGAAAACATGATAAGGAGCTATACCAAATTAAGAATTATTAATATTATGAAGTGATTCTTCAGTTCCATGTAATTAATTTATCCCACAATTCATGCTGAGTTGCAAGAGCATTTGCATTGTGATTGCTGCTCAACTCTTTTCACATCTGAAGCCCAAGTGCACAGCAAACGTTCCTACCATAATCCGACCTCCGCTCCATACAATCGTCTCTTCCCTTAATTTAAACTCTTGCCCTGTTGGAGCAGATCCATCATAGTGACCGACAGTGAGTGTCTCAGTGCCGCCCAGGTCACTTGGCTGCCAGTTTACAATGTCGTACGTTGCCACTGGGTCCCCGTTTTCATCAAAATGAACATTGTCACCAATCTTTGTGCTGAAATTTACCATTTTCATATAATGCAAAACCTATTTTGGAATAAAGCGTGATAAATGCAAATAATCTTTTTTATTTCACACAAACATTTCAACACTTAACAGGTTGCCATATTTGGATCCTTAATATGCGACGCAATACAAGGCTCGCGTGTTACAGACAGGTTCCAATCTTATTCTAAATACAGGTATGCTTCTATTTGGGACGGGGATGCGGTTCAAAAAACGGTTCTCAGATCGAAACATCCTGAATCGAAATGCGGTTTCCCATGCAGTGCTATTATATAACCTGACACTCGTTTTTTCACAAAATTGTCAGACCTGAAACCCACTAAATAACATACAAAATAATACATAATGCCAAGTAGGGGTACGTTACATTCCATCCCCCAATCCCTCAGCCTTGTTTCTTCCCTTTCCTCTTTCAAGGCCGGTCTGAAGACTTTCCTTTTTGACCATGCTTTCTCTTCCCCCCTAATTCTTCGACATCCCCCACATTTTTTTTACCGCCTCCCGAACACTCCCCTCCCAGCTCTGGTCACACGCCTCCTGTGCAGCGCCTTGGGACGTTTCCCGACGTGAAAGGCGCTTGATAAGTTTAATTTGTTGTTGTTGTACGCAGTGTAATTGTGCAGTATTGTATTTTAATACTGGTAAACTTTAATACTGTCCTATATTTTGATAATCTGCTTGCACCTGTAGCTGAAACCCATCGTGATTTTGTCAGTATCTTGTTCTTACTCTATTTTATAGTAGCCCCCGTCAATCTATCTAGCCCTAAACCCTCCCGATGTCCATACATTTTTTGCCATACCCGATGCGCATTATCAGCTCCAATTTAGTATTGAAAGTGATGACTTTGCAGCATCTTTTGCCACTAGATATATTATCGCAGCTCATATCACTTTCTGCTCTAATTTCTGACATGGTAGAAACATCTTAGAGGCTGTAAATCGCTCGAAGTTGCTCGGGAAAGTTCGGAAATGACTGTAATACTGACTTGGAGTGGTGTCGCTTCAAAATCAGCTGGCGTTGCAACATACTATTGGCCAGTTCAAAACACTTGGATACACTATATCAGGTGAGAGCGTGATTTACCCGCGAATACATTATGGAATGTGCCAATGGACAAAAAGGACATGCCAAAAACGGCTGCGATATTTAAAATAAGTATTGCGCAAGTACAGAAAACTATTTTGTTCATTAAAACAAAACTATGTATCCTTTATCAATAAAAAGGTGTTAAAAATTATGTTCATTCAATCGAAACATCCTAAGTAGCAGCGTTTTTTATCGAGGCTTACTTGTAATAAATAATCTTTTCGTTTGATACAGCGCTTTTCATGTATTCTAGACATGAAAATCACTTCACAGAATAAACTATAAAGTGACTTCACTGCAAATATTTGTGTGCAAAATGTGGCAGCCAATTGCGTAAAGCAGCGTCCCCACAAACAGTGCTGTGCAGGTACTTGGCAATTGTCATGATTGCCACTGTGACAATGATGGAATTATCAGCATCCATCCTGTACTATTCCATTACCCCCTTTTTTCATGTCAGTTGAACTTTTGTAGATGTTGGGAGAGAACAAGATTGAGGAGTCAATAATGTACTTCCAACTGAATTGTGTGAAATCACCCATTATTGAAGATCACATTCAAGTAAATGTTCTTCAAGAAAATATGGACGGCCATGATATGAGGATACAATCAACAGCAAAATAGAAAAACTCAAACAATGGCAGACAAATCCGTGAAAACAATATAATTCATATAAACATTGAACCACAGATCACCAGACTATTTCAGATAAAGAAGGCACTTCAGGACATCCGGTTTCATTCTTCCAAAGCACTCACAACAATTTGATTTATTTGGCGCTTCCTCTGAATGCAACCTCCAGACTGCAACAATGGGATATACCTTTCTACAGTAAAAGCCTCGACCACATCTGACACTGAAACACTGTTGAATCATTTCACTTTTAATTGACAGAGGATATAAAGAACTTCTTACTTGCCATGGTTGAAAGTTTGAAATATTCGCACAACTTTCATTCGGAAATGGACCTTTGCCACTTTGACATGACAGCATGTCATGAAGAGCATGAGCTATGGCGTAGGTTGCTGTATAGACATTGTAGGTTACACGGTACTGAGACACGTCTGTATATGGATTATTGACAGTCTGTAAATCCTCTCGTCCTGTACATTCCTTCATTCCATTTGCTTTGTGCTCCTCGTTACTCAGTGTACAGTTGAAGGACAATTCCCAAAATTCTTCCATTAAGCGGTTTCCTGGGAATGCAGACGGATGAACTTGCAGCAGAAACTCTCTCAACCCTGGAATATGTACTTTGCGAATCGCAATTCCAATTGTCCCGGAGAGGAATTGTCTGCTTTCCTCTGGGGGCAGGAGTGTTGTGGTGACCCAGGCCTCACTTCCTATCCATTGAATGCCTGTCACGTTTTGTCGCACAATTTCTTTCATAAGTGTGGCCATATCTGCTTGTGCAACAAATGCAACAATAACCTTTGTGGTAGATTTCTTAATCACTTCTACAGTTTTAAGCAATTCTTCCCTTGAATATGTGTTATGGAAATACTCAGAGAACGCAATACAAACACCCAGTTGCTGCACAGCTTGTGTGAAGGCTTGCATTCCAAAGTTACCATAGTCATCATTTCTTCTAATGGTCCCAATCCATGTCCACCCAAAGTGTTTCACCAACTGGGCCAAGGCTCTGACCTGATAGTAGTCACTCGGTATAGTTCTAGAAAATGATGGATATTCCTTCCTGTTGCTCAGACATTCACAAGTAGCAAAGTAACTTACCTACGGAAATTCAAATGGGAAAGCAATACAAACATAGAAAAACATAACACAGAAATTTGAAACCATATAATAATTGATGTGTAGTCAGAATCTTCACATCTCAAGGGTAAGGTGTTATCAGTATTACCCAATGCCTATTAAATGTTACTGTGTATTCCATAAATGATTTCTTCATCACTTCGATTTAGCTGTGAAGATGGTGTGAAAGTCATTATACGCTAAAATGAGCTTGGACTCTTCCTAATCCCTCACCCATAGGACGTTATACACTCAATTGCTATTATATTATACAATTATCATCTTGAATGTATAACTGGAACAATAGTTAGTGACAGCATCAACTTAATAATTTTAATGCTCGTAAATTTGCTTCAGCAAATTTGACATCTTCCCGACTTGAAACTACTCAAGTATCAATGTGATTTTGTTGTTTAAGAGCACTTGAGAGCTGGATCCAATGGATAAAATACTGAATATTGTTTCTGTTTAGCAGACTTCCCACCAGTGTGAGAAATAATTTAGTTGGTTCATATTCTTGTTTATTTTTAAAATAATAGAATTCCAATGATGTAAAACGAAATGGAGATTGATACTAAAGTGAATTGAATCTAACTTTTCTATTGTTGTGCTTCAGTGAACTTACGTCTTATTTCATGAAACAGCTTACCAGAGGAATCCTAAAAGGACTGATCAAAGTTGCTATTGCTGAGGACTTTGTGGAACTAGAGTCACCAACAATAGCAGAAATCACAGGTGCTCTTTGGCAGGTTATATTTGTCGATGTTGCTTCGAGTCTGCTTAAGAAATCAAAGGTCGTTTTTAGTGACACAGCAAGCATTCCACACGTGTCAGAAATCCAGTAGCCCAGAGTGATGTTGGGAAGCAGGGTCTGGTCTTTGTTTATTTCTGTTATAGCAAAGATCATCGCCATTGCAAAGCGAAACTGTCTGAATTTTAACCTGAGGGTATTAAGTACAGTATATAGCAATTGTTTTCAACAAGAGTCATTTGAAAAGTGAAAGTAATACATTTCAATCTGGCTTTGTTATAATATCGACATTTTGCAGGCCAATTACAAATAACAAAAGTGTATAGAGTTACAACGACATACAAATGTTTGGGAATTCACCACTTGATG
Organism: Hydrolagus colliei; assembly: GCA_035084275.1. NCBI lineage: Eukaryota > Metazoa > Chordata > Chondrichthyes > Chimaeriformes > Chimaeridae > Hydrolagus > Hydrolagus colliei. The sequence goes on along the minus strand of CM068744.1, from coordinate 593,777 downwards.
ATCAGATTGTGCAAAGTGTTTGATTTTATTCAAAAATCAAATACCTTGACTTTTGAGAAAAACACACCTATTCCCATGTTATTGTCATGAAACTTTTCTCCTGAGGAATTACACCATTGACCATTTTTCACGGTTATATGAATTTTTGGATCAATTGACATTAGAATGTATTTCAACACGGAATAGCAACTTGCAAACTGTGTTGACACGGTCTCTAGAAAGATGGGAAATAAATGCAAATCGGATAAAATAAAGATTAGATATTCCCATAGATATTGGCTTTCATTGAGTTGTCATCTCAGTGAGTTTTATACAATAACAATAACAAAATTGCATTAATAGAGTTCGGGTGTACGTCCCACGGAGATAATAGTTTAATCTGACTTTGTTATACACATTTAATATAATCGTGGAAATTGAATTTACGTAAAAACTGTTTAAGATTTCAAACAAATCTCAAACCTGTAAATTCGATTGGAGTTTATATGCATTTTGATCATCATATTAATTTCACTTGTGTTGGGACTAACTTACAAATCATAAAAGAATGTGAACGGAGATTTCTCTGGATCCACCAGACTCAATGGCAATTAGGATTCATTTTCTTAACAACTGTTTATCAAATAAGTTATAATTTCCTTTAAGCGATTTGAATTTGTTCACATGTGTTTTATAAATATTGGTGAATCTATGTTAGCTAAATCCCACAAATAAATACAGTCAATTCACTTTACAGTATATTCTGTGAATCGCTTTTAGAAGAGGATAAGATGTGAAATGCGCGATATAAAATGCGAGGATTATTATTGTTATACAAAATGAATTTATAAGTCATGCAAGAGCTAACATTCCACTAACATTGTACATTTTACCACTTGTGGTTGGGTTTTGAAGGTGTTTTCCAGATTCTCAGCTTTGCCATGAATACTGAAAACTCCACCAAGAACGATGTCACCGTCTTTAGACAAACTGAGCAGATCAAACATCCCCCAGCGTTTGCAGGTTGGTCCTTCAGACAGCCTCGCAGAATCAATAACAGAAACCAGTAATACAGGTACGTACAACAAAGGGTGATACATTGCTTTGAACGTTTGATTCAGTTTACTGAAGTACTGTATTGCCAATCAACCTTATATACTTTAATATGCAGTAACATTACACTCAAAATTTGTGTATGTTAGCCTTGAAAAAAATTATTTTCCAAATACTTTAAACATATTAGGGACCATTCCCAGCAGGAAAGTAATTACCATTTTAATCTTTATCAAGATAATGAAACCAAATGTAATGGGAAATATTTAATTACGTGGCAGTCTGATCACAAATGTTTACTCGATCTTTTAATTTGAAGATTATTATATATTTTCAATGTTTGCTTCCAAGTAATAATGTTGTTCTAAATTAATAAGGAACATGCATGAGACTGTATTTGCATTATACTGTGTAGTTTCAGTTAATTTTCCTTTAAAAGGACAGTTGGCAGTTAGAGATATAGACTTTCATATCAAAAATGTATTTCATGCAGCAATTATCAAGTCAAAAAGTCTCTATGTGCTTCACAGAAATTGCTATTAAGTAGACTGACGTATGCAGTATATTTAAGCAAATAATTTGACCACGATATTTACTGATGAACAAACTAACTGATGAACACTTGACACAATGCAAACTGTTCACCTTTTTTTATTGTCTCTTAACATTTGACCAACCAAAATTGCATTAAGTATAATAAATTACACACAAAAGTTTGATTTTTATAACAAAAATAATAATGGAATAAATCAGAATATCAAGATGATACAGGGAAATCAAATCCCAAAACAACAACAAGCTAACCAACAACAACAACAACAATTTACATTTATATAGCGCCTTTCACGTCGGGAGGACGTCCCAAGGCGCTAATATGTAATAGTTGAATTACTATTATTTTTAATCAGAAAACCTGTTCACTGTTTCTTGGAACCTAAAATGCTTATTCAAGCACATGACTTCTGAATTCAATAACTATTCAGTGCTTTTGGACGTCCCCTTGAGGTATTTTTTAGAAAAAAAATAAATTCACTGAGTCTTGGAAGCCACTTTACACATCATATGCTTATTTGTATTTTCTTCTTTTTTTCAGCAGGATAATATAATATTTAGGGGCAAAATTACAGGCCAGTAGCCCAAAGCTTGGTGCCAAAAATTGCAAATATTTCTACAGACATATTGTATTTTCCAGGAGAGCTTACATGAGCTGGAATGAAAGTTATCCAAACAGCACAGAAGATAAGCATGCTGAAAGTGATGTGCTTCGCTTCATTGAAGTTGTCTGGAAGTCGGCGAGCTAGAAAAGCAACGCCAAAGCAAACACAAGACAACAGTCCAATGTAACCAAGCACACAGTAAAAGGCCACTGCAGATCCCACATGGCATTCAAACACAATTCTCTCAGTAAAATATTCACTATTTTTCAGAGGATAAGGAGGTGACAAACTAAGCCAAACAGTACATATTAAGCATTGTATCAGGGTAAGGATGAAAACACTCAGACGTTGTTGTGTAGGACCAAACCACTTCATCATGTTGTTACTGGGAAGTGTTGCATTAAATGCCATCACCACAACTATTGTTTTTCCCAAAACACAGGAAATACACAGAACAAAAGTGATACCAAAGGCCATGTGACGCAACCTACAGGACCAGACTGAAGGCTCTCCAATGAATGTAACTGAGCAAAGAAAACACAAAGCTAACGCGACAAGCAGCAGAAAGCTTAACTCTGAGTTATTAGCTTTAACAATAGGAGTGTCTCTGTGAACATAGAACGCTGTGAATACACTTATAGTCAAGCAGACTCCAAGCAATGCAAGTGTGACTAGAACAATCCCTAATGTCTCCTCGAAGGAGAGGAATTCAATTTCCTTCAGTAGGCAGTGATCTTGTTTATCATTGGACAGGTATTCCAAAGGACATGTCAGGCACATGGCGGAATCTGAGGAAAGAAAGTAAATTGTGATTGACAGAACCTGAATTGAAATCTGTTGAATAAATGTTTGAGATTTTAGGAAATAATTGACCTAGGGAACAAGAGTGCGCTGTTGCCAGCCAAGGTCAGGACTGGGTGACAGTCAGACGACCGGGTGTGCGGAACCACAAGACTGGTGCAGAGAAACCCCAGACTGTAACCATTTCCAACAGGTATGAAGTACTTTCAACCTGTTTGGATAAGGAGGTCTGTGAGAAGGTTGGACAAACCAACTCCATCAAGACCATTTTAATAGGAGATACAACTGTCCGAGGTATAGATAGGCGTTTTTGTGAACGGAAACGCGAATCCCAGAAGGTGTGTTGCCTACCAGGTGCCAGGGTTGAAGACTTGACTGAGCGGGTGCATGAAATTTTGCTAGGGGAAGGGGAAAATCCACTTGTGGTGGTCCATGTTGGGACCCATGAAGTTGAGAGGAAAAGACCTGAGATGCTCCAGGGAGAGTACCAGAGACAAGGGAGAAAACTAAAAAGTGGAACTTCGAGAGTGGTGATCTCTGGGTTGCTTCCAGTGCCTTGAGCAAGCCAGTTCCAGAATGCTAGAATAAGGCACATCAATGCATGGCTGGAGAAGTGGTGTAGGAAGGAGGGTTTCTGGTTCCTAGACCATTGGGACCAATTCTGGGGTAGGTGGAACCTGTACAAAATGGATGGGTTACACCTGAACAGGGCTGGAACCAATCTCCTTGCAGGGAGGTTGTCGAGTTTTGTGGGGGGTGCTTTAAACTAATCCCGGGGGGTGAGGGTGGGAAACTGATCAGTAGTTCAGATACGGGAGGGGTAACAAAGAGGACAGGGGTAAGGGTAAGACGGGAGAAAAGTGCAGAGGAAGTAATTTGTGCCTTAGAGTGCATGTATGTAAATGCACGAAGTTTGAGAAATAAAATTGGTGAGCTGCAGGCTTAGGTTGCTGCGAGGCGATATGATGTTATAGCAGTAACAGAGACTTGGCTCCAGCATGGGCAGGAATGCGAGTTGAACATTCCTGGTTATAATGTATTCAGGAGGGATAGAGAAGGGAGAAAAGGGGGCGGTGTGGCAATTTTAGTTAAGGAATCAGTGACTGCCTTAGAAAGGAACGAGGTGGAAGAAGGACTAAAAACCGAATCTATCTGGTTAGAAATGAGGAATAAAAAAGGTGCAGTTACACTGTTAGGGGTATACTATAGACCACCAAATAGTGGGGAGGAGATAGACAAGCAGATCTGCAAGCGTATCACGGAGAAATGCAGAACTAATAGAATAGTGATAATGGGTGACTTCAACTATCCCAACATAGACTGGCAGAATAGTAGAGTAAAGGGCAAGGAGGGAGAAGAATTCCTGAAGTGTGTGCAGGACAACTTTCTTGATCAGTATGTTTCCAGTCCAACGAGGAAAGAAGCATTGCTGGATCTAGTTTTGGGAAATGAGGTAGGGCAAGTTCAACAGGTTTCTGTAGGTGAGCATCTAGGGAATAGTGACCACAATATCGTTAGATTCAGAATAATTATGGAAAGGGATAAGGAACGATCACAGGTGAGGACACTCAACTGGAAAAGGGCTAATTTCAATGAGTTGAGGTGGGACCTAGCCAAGGTGGAATGGAAAGAAAAATTGGCAGGTAAGACAACTAACGAGCAGTGGGCAGCGTTCAAAGAGGAGATAGTTCAGGCACAGGTCAAAAGCATCCCCACAAAGGTGAAATGTAAGGCATCCAAACCTCCCTGGATGACTAAGGAAATCGGGGTCAAAATAAAACAAAAAAAAGAGGCTTATGATAAGTGTCAGCCTCAAAATTCAGAAGGGAACAAAGCAGAATATAGGAAGTGTAGGATAGAACTAAAAAAGGAAGTTAGAAGGGCAAAGAGACTGCATGAAAAACAATTAGCAAGTAAGATTAAGGGGAACCCTAAGGTTTTTTACCAACATATTAAGAGTAAAAGGTTGGTCAAGGATAGGGTGGGGCCAATTAGGGACCTAGGAGGAAATCTCATTGTGGAGGCAGAGGGCATGGCTGATGTACTGAATGAGTACTTCGCCTCTGTCTTCACAAAAGAAAATGATACAGCCAATGCCATGGTATTAGAGGAGAGGGTAGGAGAAATGGATAGAATAATTATAACCAGAGAGGAAGTGCTAAAAACGTTGACGTCGCTCAAGGTGGATAAGTCACCTGGTCCGGATGGGATGCACCCTAGGTTACTAAGTGAGGCACGGGAGCAAATAGCAGGGACTGTGGCCACGATCTTTCAATCTTCCTTGGACACAGGGGTCGTGCCAGTGGACTGGAGGATAGCTAATGTTACTCCCTTGGATAAAAAGGGGCAGAAGGACAAGCCTGGTAACTACAGACCAGTCAGTCTAACGTCGGTAGTGGGCAAACTTCTAGAGTCCATAATCAGGGACAAGGTAGATCTTCACTTAGAAAGATATAGGCTAATAAAGGACAGTCAACATGGATTTGTTAAAGGCAAATCTTGCCTTACAAATCTGATAGAATTTTTTGATGAGGTAACGGAATGGGTGGATAATGGTAGCGCAGTTGATGTAGTTTACAAGAACTTTCAAAAGGCATTTGACAAAGTGCCACATGAGAGACTTATTATGAAATTAAAGGCCCATGGCGTAAAAGGGACAGTGGCAGCGTGGATCCACAACTGGCTGCGAGACAGAAAGCAGAGAGTTGTAGTGAGCGGCTGTTTTTCAGATTGGAGGGAAGTGAGCAGTGGTGTGCCACAGGGATCAGTTTTGGGACCATTGCTGTTTGTAATCTACATCAATGATCTGGACTTGGATGTACGGAGTACAGTTTCCAAGTTTGCAGATGACACTAAGTTAGGGAGAATAGTAAACAGTGAGGAGGATAGTAGCCATCTGCAAGAGGATATAGACAAATTGGTAAAGTGGGCAGACACATGGCAGATGAAGTTTAATGCAGAGAAGTGTGAGGTGATGCATTTTGGGAGAAGAAATGAAGGGAGGCAATATAGGCTAGATAGTACAATTTTAAATGGTGTAAAGGAACAGAGAGACCTGGGGATTTGTGTTAGTGACTCGTTGAAGGTGGCAGGACAAGTAGACAAGGCTGTTAAGAAGGCATATGGGATACTAGGCTTTATAAATAGGGGTATAGACTACAAAAGTCAGGAAGTGCTGACTAACCTCTATAGGACTTTGGTGAAGCCTCAGCTGGAATACTGTGTTCAATGCTGGTCACCACACTACAGAAAGGATGTGAAGGCATTGGAAAGGGTACAACGAAGATTTACTAGGATGGTGCCAGGATTGAGGGACTTCAGCTATGAGGAGAGGCTAGATAGGCTAGGGTTATTCTCTCTGGAGCAGAGAAGATTGAGGGGAGACCTAATAGAGATTTATAAGATCATGAGGGGTTTCGAAAGGGCAAATAGAGAAAAACTATTTCCACTCGTGGGTGAATCTGTGACTCGTGGTCACAGATTTAAAATCGTTTCAAGGCGAAGTAGAGGGGAGCTGAGGAGAAATTTTTTCACTCAGCAAGTTGTTCGAATCTGGAATGCATTGCCTGAAAAGGTGGTGGAGGCTGATTCGATAACAACTTTTAAAAGGGAATTAGATCTTTATTTAGGGAGAACGGGTCTATTAGGCTATGGGGAGCGGGCAGGGCAGTGGGATTGAATCGCTCTTTTCAAAGAGCCGGCACAGACTAGATGGGCCGAATGGCCTCCTTTTGTGCCGTAAAATTCTATCATTCTATGATTCTATGATTCTATGATTCTATGAATTGATAGCTGTGTTTATTCTTACCAGTGATGTTACTAATTTCACTATCAGCACATTATATACAATCAAAGCAATACTGTGGTTGTGTGATATCTCTGGGACTATAAGTATCACACATGTTCACACTCTGATGTTCTGGAAAACGACTGCACACATCATGTGGTTTATCTACATTTATATACAGTGGTCACCAGTTGGCTCTATCACAGATCCTATCTCCTTAATGAAGAAGTTATGAAAAAGTTACAATTACTGACATTCAAAACACGATACTATACACAATTTATATATACATACAATTCATGTACATTATCATGTTCAAACGGTGACACATCCAATCAAAATTCAAGCTTGACCACTGGTTTCCTACTTCTAATGGGATACCTTCACTGTCCAAAAGTTTTAGGACACATGGTAGCACTCGGACTTTTAGGATTCATGGTAGCACTCGGACTCGCCACGTGTCGAGTCTGGTATTCATCTTGACTTTCACTCCTTGTCTCCAGTTCCTCAGTCAGGCTCTGTTGACTATCACCTGGATCTAAACCCTCACCTTCATTCACACTTGAATTCTGGTTTTCTGTTGAGTCCTCTGTTACCATTACTGATTCTTTTGTTGGTCTAAAACTATTTGGTTGATTAGATTTATCCATTTCACCCCCACTCGTCCTGTACTTGTGCAGGTAAGATATAATCAATATGAACAAATCTGAGTTTGCCACTTTCAAACATCCTGACCAAATAGGTGCGGGGTCCACATACTTTCACTTCTCTTCCTGGTACCCACTTTACCCACTTGTGATGATGGTTCTTCACTTCAACTTTTTGGTTGAACTGCAGCCTTCTGTCTTTCCCTCTACCTCTATCATGGTTCATTCTCTGTCTCTCTCTGTTTTCCGTCTACCGTTTGTGCCAAGTTGGGTTTTTGCAATGAAAATCTTGTTCTCGGGTGTCTTTTCAGGAAGAACTCAGCCGGTGTTCTGCCTGTTGTGGTGTGAGATGTGTTACGATACGTTATCAGAAAGTTGGCTAGTTTGTGAGGCAATGATAATTGACTTTTCCTTGGGTTTGCATCTAGCATTTGCTTAGCTAGCGTGCTTTTGACAATTTGCACTGTGCACTCTGCAGCACCATTCAAAGCTGGATGGTATGCAGGTACACTAGTGTGCTTCACACCATTCTTTTTCATTCATTGCACAAACTCTTCTGAACAGAACTGTGGTCCGTTGTCAGACACGATTTCTTCTGGAAATCCATAAGAAGCAAACAACCCTCTCAAAATATCCAAAGTTTTGCTACATGTTGTTGTGTTCATCGGTAACACCTCAACCCACTTGGAATGAGTATCTATCGCAATCAACAACTGCTGTCCATTTAGATCTCCAAAATCCATGTGTAACTTTTGCCACACTCTGGCTGGCCATTTCTATGACTGTAGTGGTACTGGTAGTGGACTCCTTCCAACCGCCTCACATACCATACACTGTTTTACTGTGTTTTCAATATCTTTATCCAACCCTGGCCACCATATGTAGCTTCTAGCTCGACTCTTGATCAGACACATCCCTGGATGTTGATCATGAAGATCACCTAACAACTGTACTCTGTACCTTTCAAGAATTACCACTCTAGCTCCGCACATGACACATGCTTGGTCATTTGACGATTCATGTCTCCTAACAAATTATGGCCTAATTTCTTCTTCTGTCTCAATTATATGACAAGGCCACCCACTGAAAATATAGTCATGCACCTTGGATTAAACCCTATCCCTATGAGTTGCCTTGTTGATGTCACTTGATGTGACTGGCAGCTCTTCAACATGGGAAAAATAGAACACATCTTCCCTGTTGGGTTTCATTTCAGATGCTAAGGGTAACCTAGACAATATATCGGCATTTACATGGTCTGCTGACCTATGATATTGGATGTCATATTGATATGCTGACAAGATCAACGCCCATCTTTGCATTCTGGCTGCTGCAAGAGTAGGTATCTGTGATTTCGGATTTAGGATGGCTGTAAAATGTTTATGGTCTGTTTCAATGAATAACTTGCGACCATACAAGTATTTGTGGAATCTCCTAACTACAAAAATCAATGCCAAAGCTTCTCTATCTATTTAGTTTTTCTCACTACTACTCAGTGTTCTCGAAGCGAAAGCTATCTGTCTCTCTTCCCCTGTTTCTAACACATGAGAGATAACCGCTCCAACCCCGTATGGGGAGGCGTCACATGCTTGATTGTCTTTCTGCCATCATAGTGGCTATCTGTCTTTTACACGACTTGAGTCTAGTGACTCTTTAACAACTCAGATATGTGAGCCTTGACACGTACTTGGTGTTTCTCTAACATTTGTAACACCATGTGTAGCTTTTCATCATGAACCAGCCTATTTGGAGCAGAGATGAATATGTCATCAAGGTAGCATATTACCCCATCAATTCTCTCTAGAATCTGAGTCATGACCCCTTGGAAAATACCTAGGCTTGAAGCAACACCAAATGGTAGCCTATTGTATTGATACAGGCCCATATGAGCGTTGATAGTCAAGTACGACTTTGACTTCTCATCTAACTAACTGTAAATAGGCGTTTGACAAGTCCATTTTAGAAAATACTTTACCACCTACCAATGTGTTGAACAAATCTTCTACGTTTGGTAACATGTCAGGTGGACTACACTCAAGAACTCGATTCACTGTTACCTTGTAGTCCCCACAGATTCTGATACTAACGTCAGATTTTGGAACTACAACAATGGGAGTAGCCCAATTACTTTGTTGTACTTTACTGATAATGTTCTCTTTTTCAAGTCTTTTCAGTTTTTATACTTTTTCTCTCATTGCGTATGACACTGGGCGTGGTTTGTAGTGCACTGGCCTTGCTTCACCTTACACTCCTACACTCGCTTTGTATCCGCTGATTGGAGCACCGGATTCACTGAACACCTTCGGATGCTTCTTTATCACTTCTTCCTGTGTTGTGAACGAGATTTGCTCATGGAAGAATTCTTGCCAATCTAATTTCAGCAAGTTCATCCAACTTCTACCAATTAATGCTGGATTTTCTCACTTCACTACAAGAATTGGCAAATCCGCACACTGATCCTTGTATTTAACCGGAACACACACTCTACCCACAACTGGGATGATAATAATAATAATAATCCTTGCATTTAATGTAGCGCTTTCCACATCTTATCAACGTCCCAAAGCGCTTCACAGAATATACTGTAAAGTGAATTGACTGTATATATTTGTGGGCAAATCGAGGCAGCCAATTGCGCACAGCAGTGTCCCACACACAGTCGTGGATTGAAATGACCAATTTTATTATTGTGGTTTTTTGGAGGGATTATTATTAGGCATGTGGAGTAAGGAAACTTGCCCAGGTTTTCGCCCTGACCTGCCTGGATTTGAACACAGGTCTCCCCAGCTTGGTTTCCCCAGCTTGCAAGACAAGTGCTCTAACCACTGAGCCACAGGAGCTCCACGATCTCTCCTCCATAGCTATGCATCTCGACCCTTGCTGTTTGTTGCTTATTCTTGCTCAGCTTCTCTCGGTACAGTGTTTCAGACACCACACTGACTGCTGCTCCAGTATCAACTTCCATGATTACTGGGACTCCATCCAATGTTACTTGGACACTGATGCCATGCGACTTACTACTGGACGCTTTTGTGTTGTAGATCGTGTTGATCTCCACTGGCTCCTCAGAGTCCTCGCTCTCCTGGTGTTGCTCAACCATATGCAGAAACTGACATCCTTTCTTCACCGCATTCGTCCTCTTGTCCTTGAAACAAGCCTTCTCAAGATGTCAAGCATGCACAAACACTTGTGCATGCTTACATCACCTCACGGCTGGATTACGGAAATTCTCTCCTAGTCGGCCTCCCCAGTTCCTCCATTCATAGGCTGCAGGCCATCCAAAACTCTGCAGCCCGTGTACTATCCCGCACCCGCCTCCGTGACCACATAACTCCCACCCTCGCCCGTCTCCACTGGCTCCCCATCCTCCAGAGGATCGAGTTTAAGATCCTCGTCCTCACCTACAAGGCCTTACACGGCCTTGCCCCATCCTACCTAACCGATCTACTCTCCCTCTACACACCCACCCGGACCCTCCGTTCAACAGGACTTGGCCTGCTCCAAGCCCCCCGCCCGAACCGCCCCACCATCGGAGGCCGGGCCTTCAGTTTCTCCGCTCCCACCCTATGGAATGCCATCCCTCAATCCCTCCATTTCGCCTCTTCCCTTTCCTCTTTCAAGGCCGATTTGAAGACTTTCCTCTTCGATCGTGCCTTTTGTTCCACCCCGAACTCTTTTACCTCCCCTTCGTGTTTCACCCCTTCCCAACCACTCCCCTCCCAGCTCGGGTCACACGCCTCTTGTTCAGCGCCTTGGGACGTCCTCCCAACGTGAAAGGCGCAATATAAATGTAAATTGTTGTTGTTGTTGTCCAGTCTTATGGCACGAATAACACTCTGCTTTCATGAAAGGGCAAGATTGTGCTGGATGGGAACCCAGACATCGATAGCATGACTTTGCATTATTCCAGCTACTCTCCCCCAGTGGTCGACTCACAGGTGCTTTGAATTTCGGTTTGCAAACCTGCAGCTTGTTTATCTCCTCCACTGTTAGACAATAGCTTGCTGAATCTCTCTCAGCCATGTTCATAGATAAGGCAGTTGTGCACGTTAAATCAAATGTTAGCTATGAAATTGTTATTAATTTGCTTCTTATACGGTCGCTCTTCAGTCCTCGCATAAACCTATCTCATAACGCACGTTGCTGGAAATCTCCAAAATTGTAGCGTATCGACAGCTTTTTCAATAAAAGCTCCGATAAAACTGCCAATGTTTTCCTCTGGTAATTGACATCGGTACCAAATCGGTAACTCTCTGCAATCTCTAATGGCTTTGGGTCAGTGTGTTCTGTAAGCTTATCAAGGATGTCCTTCAATGGTGTGTCCTTAGGCTTAGCTGGGGTTAGCACATTCCTCACTGTTTCATACACATCGGAAGCCACTTCTGTCACAAAGATTGCACTCATTCTTTCTTGCACTGCTGTATTTACACTTACCGCATCATCTTCAGAAGCTTCAATTTCAGCAATATTATTGGCAGCAAAGAACATCTCCAAACGATCAATGTAAGCACAATGCGTTTCCTGGCTTTGATGAATCTCACCCGATCGATGTAAGCTACGGGAGTCGTCATTTTTGGATTTATTTAGTATTTTTTTAGTATCAGTCCCACCACATGTGAACACAAACTTTACTGGATTTGTAGCTCTCAATCAAAACAAAAAAGTCTTCACACAACTATCCGCCCTTTGTAGAGTCCTTGTCCTACAAACAGACATAGCTAGAGTATCCACTGTCCCAATCTCTTGTCAACAATTTGTGATATCTCTGGGACTACATGTATCACACACGTTCACACTCCGATGTTCTGGAAAACGACTGCACATATCATGTGGTTTATTTACATTTATGTAAACTGGGCACTAGATGGCACTATCACACACTACACCGCATCCCATCTGGCCTCTTGCAAAGATGCCATCCCCTTTTCCCAGTTTCTCTGCCTCCACCGCATCTGCTCTGATTATACAACATTTCACACCAGAGCAACTGAGACGTCTGCATTTTCCTCGACCGAGGATTCCCACCAACCATGGTAGGAAAGGCTCTTGATTGTGTCTGTCTGATGTCTCTCACCTCTGCCCTCACCACTCCCCCCCATCGCGGAATCTTGATAGAGTCCCCTTGCCCCTCACTTACCACCCTCGTAGCATCACTGTTCTACACATAATCCGTAGAAACTTCCACCACCTGCAACGTGACCCATCCACCAAGGATATATTTCCCTCCCCTCCCTCCCCACATTCCGCAGGGACGGTTCCCTCCGGGCTTCTCTGGTCCACTCCGCTGTCAGCACCAACAGATGCTCTCCTTCCTCTGACACCTTCCCATGCCAGCACAGGAGATGTAATACCTGCCCTTTCACCTCCACCCAAACTCTCTCCAGGGACCAAAACACCTTCCATGTGAGACAGAGGTTCACTTGTACTACCACCAGTGTAGTGTACTGTATACTGCACCCGCTGATCACAGTGTGGTCTCCTCTACATTGGGGAGACTAAGCGCAGATGGAGACCGATTTGCAGCATCTTCGCTCTGTACAGAAGGTCAACCCTGATCTTCCAATCTCCGTCCATTTCAACTTGCGTCACATTCAGAGGCCGATCTTTCGATCCATTGTCTCCTGCGCTGTTCCAGTGACTCACAGCGACAGCTTGAGGAACAAACAGCACCTCATCTATCTACTGGGGACACTACAGCTGTCTGGGCTCAACATCGATTTCAGCCATTTCAGGTCATAGGAGTTTCTTTATCCCTCACCCCCAATTCCACCCCTCCACCACATCACAAGTTCGTTCAAACCCATCCTTTTGTTTTTTTCCAACCCATCATTTAGCATTCTTTTTCCTTTGTCTTCTTTGTATCCTTTTTCTTCCATGTTCTACCTCTTCCCCTCTAACATTTTTAAAAACCTCTCCCTCCGAACAAGGCCCAGTTCTGACGAAGGGTTTTAGACGCAAAACATTGACTCTTGTTCCTTTCTCCTGGATAAATGCTGCTTGAATTAATGAGTTTCCCCAGCAACTTTTGTTTTTGAAGCTATTTCTTCTGTTAGGGGATTCCAGAACAAGGGGGGCATAATCTTAAAATTAGAGCCACCATATATAGGAGTGAAATCGGGAGGCATTTTTCACCCAAAGGGTAGTGGAAATCTGAAATTCGCTCCCTAAAAAAGGCTGTGGATGCTGGATCTGTTCACATTTTCAGACTGAGGTGGATAGATATTTGTTAGGTCAGGGGATTAAGGGTTGTGGGGTACGGACAGGTAACTGGAGTTGAGGTATAGATAAACCATGATCTTCTAGAATGTCAAAATATGTTCGAGGGGCTGAATTGCCTACCCCTGTTTCTACGTTTTTATGATTCTATGTTTCTATGATTAAACAAATAATAATTTGGTCTCCAGTCCATGACTGTTTGAGGCACACTGCCATGCAAAATTGGCTGCCATGTTTCACCCACAAATATGCAGTCAAATCACTTTACAGTCTAGTCTGTGAAGCCCATTGAGACATCTAGAAGACGTGAAAAGCGCTCTATGAACTGCAAGGATTATTATTAATTTCCCAAGAGGGACACATGCTGCTGACCGAATTCTAGAAAGGGTAAAGTGAATATGTACAATTTACACAAATAGTGATCTATTTATTGTTATTACACAGTAATTAATTACAGTAATTTTTATTACAGAGTCACAAAATGCATTAATACAAACATTTCACTCTGAAGCAAGAAATTAAAACAATACACAAATATACACTAAATACCTTGACAATTTCACAGCTTTTTTGATGATACCTTTCCAATTAGGTGTTCTTTTGTACTATTTTCTGGTTTTAGTAAAATAATGTAACATTTTGGAGCAACAATGCAGACAAGAAGGTCAAAACAAGATGCCAAAATAGCAAATATTTCAGCAGCAAGAGTATATTTTCCACGACAGCTAATATAAACTGGAATAAAAGATATCCAAACTGCACAAAATATAATCACGCTAAAGGTTATGAATTTGGCCTCATTAAAATGATCTGGCAATTTTTGAGCCAGAAATGCAAAAACAAAGCACACACAAGAGAGGCATCCAATATATCTCAGAATACAATAAAAAGCGGTTTCAGATCTGACATCACATTCAAAATAATTTTGTCGGTGTAGGAAACACCATTCCAAACAGGGAAAGGTGATGCTGTAGTTAGCCAGGTGGTGTACAATATACACTGTACCAGGCTAAGGCTACAAACAGTCAATCATTGCTGTTTTATAACAAAATACTTCATTATATTATTGTGCAGCTGTGTGGCCGTCAATGCCATCAAGACAACAATTGTTTTCCCCAAAACACAAGACAATGCACAGAACAAAACTAACGCCCAACGTGATGAGGTGTAGTATGCAGAATGGAGCTGATGGCTCCACAATGAACGTGAGGGAGCAAAGAAAACACAATGTTAGTGCCAAGAGCATAAGAAACTTCAATTCCTTGTTGTTAGCTTTGACAATAGGAGTTGCATGTAAACAAAGAAAAGGACTGCCACCATCATGGTAATGCCAGCTCCAACTATAGCAAGTACTACTGTTACCATTCCTATTATTTCTGAATGAAACAGGAATTCTGTTTGCTTGGGAATGCATTGGTCATGTTGTAAATTGCACCAATATTCCCAAAGGCATTTCACGCAGTGTATTGAATCTACGAGAAAATGAAAGCAGAGTCAAGGAAAATGCAATCCATTTCACAAACAAATCCGGTGATTATAAAACGTTTTACAATAAAATAAGAGCTTTTGGATATCTTGCGACCCACCCGTGATGTTGCTTATTTCTCCATCGCTGCACGGGAGGCAGTCAAAGCAACACATAGGTTGTCCCTTTCTGGCCACTTTCCGTGTTCCAGGGGGACATGTTTCGGAACAAGCCGCTCGTGGAATCTTGGTTTAAAAACAAGAGCCTTTAGTTTGATTGGAATCCAACAGATATTGTGTGAAAAATAGCTGCACCTTTGGTTTCACAATGGATAATCAATCGTTTTGGATGACGTTACCTTTCCGTGCCCACTACTCCAAACAATAATATTTTCAGTTAGGATCAACTCTTGGCCCAAAGCTGCAGATCCATCATAGCGTCCCACCAGCACAACATCACAGCCACCAACTCTATTCGGTTGTCTATTGACAATGTCGTACTTTGCGACTGGATCACCGATTTCATCGAAATACACATTTTCACCATTCCTAATTGTGAAATGTGTGGGTTTTATTCAATGTAGAAGCTGCACATTTGGAGATAAAATAAAAGTAAATAATGAACATAACCTTGAATGTACTAATCATTATTTTACTTCTTCGTCTTCTTTCACTTGAATTCCAAATGTAAACAGTAAAAATCCAAACCTTTGTTTTTTCAAGTCATCGCACTACAACTCGTATTCGCCAGGTCTATATAAATCGTATATTTGATTGTCATACACCTTCACAAGTCCCACTGAAATTCATATTATTTATATGTTTTGTATTACTCATAATTCAAATACTTTATGCTGTTTTGTGAAGTCGCTGGAGCTCAGTGGTTAGAGCACTCGCCTTACAAGCGTGAGACCTGTGCTCTAAACTAGGTCATTCAGGGTGAAACATAAACACACATATACACACTAGACACACACACACACAACAAACACACACACACACAAGAAACGCAAACACACAAACACACACAAAACGCACACATAGACGCATTATCAAGGTGTTATTTCGATACTATATTCAAGAACATATGAATATAAGAAATAGGAGCACGAAGAGGCCATTTGGCCCATCGAGCCTGCCCCACTATTCAATCATGGCTGATATTTTTCTTTAACTCCAGCGACCTGCCTTATCCCCATACCCCTTCATCCCTTTATAAATGAGAAATCTATCTAACTCAGCCTTGAATATGTTCAAGGACTGAGCATGAACAGTCCTTTGGGTTGAAGATTCCATACATCCACCACACTTATATAACATTTATATTACATTATTTACTCTTTTATTATTAAAACCTGACTGTGTTGCAAAATTATATCACTGAGTGCAATGACATTTTACTGTAAAATGATAAACCCTCCAAGTTAACTGTTTAATTATTGAGTTCAAACTTACCACAGGAATTCTGGCACGTTGATTTATCAGAATAATAAATATTGGATCATTTCCTAACAATACCTGAAGATGGTAAGATAATATATCCCTGGAGAAGGATTAGAAAACTAGAGTAAACAAGATATTTATAGAACTCATCAGAGAATAAGAAAATATCAGTGGTCAGAAACATTTAACAACAAGAGCAACAACATTACATTTCTACATTGCCTTTCACGTCAGGAATACGTCCCAAGGCGCTGTTTAAGAATCAGCATAAGCATTAACAGTTCAGCAATTCACTGCCGGACTATGGAGCTCCTTCATTGAAATCGCAATTGACTTTGGGAGAATGAATAAAAGACCTTCACATAGTATATGATCAAGTGTAGTTACTGTGTATTTACTGTATTTACTGTGTAAGTGAATATTGGTTACCATATGTAATAATAATACACCTTGGGTAATTCCTAGCACGCTCACCTCTGAGTCACATGCTTGTAGATGTAAATCCCACGTCAGGGGTTGAACTCATATGATGTAGTCTAAGGCAAAACTCTCAATGCATTGCTGGGGGAGCCGTCCTTCAGATGAAACATTAAACTGAGGTCACATTTGCCTGTTGAAGTGGAAGTTAAAGATCCCATGGCACTATTCAAAAGGATAATTGGGAGATTGTTGGCAATGTGTAAGGCGCTATACAAATATAATTTTGTTGTTGTTGTTGCCCTGGCCAACAAATCCCCAAATCAAATTGGCCATTCATTACATGGCGGTTTGTGGGTAAGTGCTCTGAGATGCCGTCCGGCATGAAGGGCACTATATAAATCCATGTTGTTGTTGTTGTTGTTGTTGTGTGTATTGGTTGTGCAATTATGCTGTTGTGTTACAAAATACACAGTCATTTCATTTCACAGTAAATCCTGTGAATACATTGAGATGTCTTTCTGATGTTGATAATGCATTATACCAAATGAAAGGATTATTATTAATAAAGATCAAGTAGATAATTCGGTGAAAAAGTCAATATTTTACAAGAAGTTCCATGTGGACGTCCAACTGACAATCTATTATGACAAATGCTCCATTTGCTTTGACTGGTTTCAATTGCTCTGAGTTAAAGTCATGACAATCATTTCTATTAACTTGTGGTTATGTTATTTCCTTCCAAATTTGATGCAGGTTCAGCTTCACAATATTCTTTAAACTGCTGCGGTGACCATCAAAGACCTTCACACAGGATCACAGAGAGATACAGATAAAGAAGGCCTTCCATCCCAGTTTAATCTCGTTACATTAGTTTGTGACTCCGAAGTGAATTAGGGATGTTACCTCTTCACAAAATGATTGGTTGGTCAAACAGGACCTACCACTTCTTACTCAGTGTTTGTGGAATCCTGTCGCTCAGTGGTTAGAGCACTCCCCTTATAAGCGAGAGACCTGGGTTCTATTTCAGGCAGGGTGAAACACTGAGTGAGTTTCCTTGCTCCACATGCCTAATAATAATCCCACCAATGTTTTATTAATTGCTCATTTCAATCCACAACTTTTTGAGGGACACTGATGCACGGAATTGGCTGCCATGTTTGGCCTAGATATGATTCTCAAGCTGCGACACCAGCCACCTCCACTCCCTTAAGGCACAGGCATTGATCGCATGAGGCTCAAATCCAACTGAGCAGTCCATCAGCAGATCTGGGAGAACTTAATGCCTCCACTAAATCTTACCACTCCGCCCTTGCCTCCACTAATTCATCATCCTACTCCAAGACAATCCTGTAGTCCAACGAAAACACCAGGTTTTTCTTCTCAATCACCAACTGGCTCCTCCACCCCACCTTCTCGTGGCTCATCCTCTCATACAACGCCAACTATGAGGCCAATCTACATTGTATCAAAGCTAAATAATAATAATATTCCTTAAATTTGTCAGAGCACTTTTCACCTCTTCTAGACGTCTTAAAGTGCTTCACGGATTATAATGTAAAGTTAATTCACTGTATGTATTTCTGGGCGAAACGTGGCAGCCAATTGCACACAGCAGCGTCCCCGCAAACAGTCATGGTTTGAAATGACCAATTTATCATTTTTTTTGAATGAATTATTATTAGGCACGTGTTTGCTTGTGTATGTTTGCGCGTGCGTGTTTGAGCATGTGTGTTTGCGTGCGCGTGTGTTTGTTTGTGCGTGTGTGTCGAGTAAGGAAACGTGCTCAAGGTTTTGTCGTGCCCTGCCTGGATTCGATACATAGCTCTCAGAGGTCTCACGCTTGTATGTTGACAGTTCTACAACAGCAACAAAATTAAATTTTTAGAGTGCATTGCACGTTGGGAGGACGTCCCAAGGCAGTGAAATCCAATCACTGAGATGCGGGACTCCGAATGTCGAGGGGATCAGATCAGTTGCCTCTGCCCTTGTGTCTACTAATCCCTTCCCATCTCCCCATCACACTTTGGGCCCTACCCATCCCTCCCTCTGCATCTCGCAATCCCTTCCCAATGCCACTATAACCCGTGTTGGAATTGCATAATTATAATGATGGATTCCTTGACAATTTGGTTGTTTTGGTTGTTTGTCAATTGGCGGTCGCTTTTCCAAAGGTAACAATACCTTAAAAAAAACATTAAAATCTTGTCATTCAATCTATGACTGGGACAGCACTGTGTGCAATTGGCTGTGACAGTTTTTTTTACAAAACATGTAATGAATTTACATTACAATATATTCTGTGAAGCACTTTTTGGCGCCTCAAGGTGTGATTGGGTACTATATCACATGGAAGGATTACTATTATGATTCTGATTCTGATTCTGATTATTATTATTATCTGTGGCAAAGAGAATTTAGGATCAACAATTCAAACAATTAATATTCAGGAGTAAATACAAAACAAACAAATTATAATTCCAAAGGAATACTTGCTAAAGTAATTGAAAATAAAAACTGTATTTGGAATGAAATACTCTATTCATGAAAAAAGCACCACTTGTTAAGATTCTTATTTGGGCTGTTAAGTGTTGGAAGTGTTCAATAATACAAAGAATTAATTGTAGCAAAAGTAGGAACTAATTATTCTAGAATGTCTCTGCTGTATTAAAGTCTGTCTATTGTATATATATTGCTTACAGGAGAAAACTATTGTTTGTGCTTCGCAACACGACAGTTATATCTCAAGTGTATCAAAATCTGCAGCTGCTAATTGTTTATAAAAAAAATTATGTGTAATTAAATGAATATATTCTATTGGAAACATGCAGTGTAATAATCTGTTCCCAAACCAAATTGGAGCTGACTTGATCTTCTCCTAAAGGCTAAGCAGGTATAATTGCTGAGATTCCCTTGAGATGAATCTTCTGCTAGTGTTTCCATAAAAGACACCTGTACCTTTAATCATACTTTCTACTTTTAGTTTTTTAAAACAATGTATTTTATTAGCTAAAAATTGCTAAACACATTAATTTGGAGGTGATTGGCGGGAGAGGAAATTGAAGTGGATCAAAACAATATACTGTATAGCTAAATAGATACATATCTGGAAATAGAATTGAAAGAAAAATAAGATGATTCTCCTTAAAACTGAGACTGCAAATGGACGGGATAGGGAACTATAATAAATAATAATAATCCATGCATTTGATATAGCGCATTTCACGTCTTCTAGACTGCTTCTCAATGTCTTGTATTAACACTAATGGAATATTAATTCAGTGCATTTATAATTAACAGCCTCATGAATTAAATGTTGACTTGCTGCACTGACAGTGGTGCACATATATTGAAAGTTTACAACTAGGTATCAATGAGAAAAAATAATGATTTAAATTGGAAAGCAAGCAAAATACAGTGATAAGCTGACAATTTTATTGTGTATTAACAGGGTCAGAAACAATCTTACAATTGGTATCAGTCACTCACAACATTGACATAACCGTTACACAATAATCATTGCCACAATATGTGATAGAGTAAAAGGAAAAACAGCCACCTCATCCAAATACGATAGAACTCAAGTAAACTTGCGCTTTGATTAGCAAAACCCGGTCAATGTTTCTTGGAAGCCACTTTACCCATCATATGCTTCTTTGTATTTTCTTCTTTTTTCAGCAGGATAATATAACACTTAGGGGCAAAAATACAGGCCAGTAGCCCAAAGCCTGATGCCAAAATGGCAAATATTTCTACAGCCACAGTGTATTTTCCAGGAGAGCTGACATAAGCTGGAATGAAAGTTATCCAAACAGCACAGAAGATAAGCATGCTGAAAGTGATGTGCTTCGCTTCATTGAAGTTGTCTGGTAGTCGGCGAGCTAGAAAAGCAACGCCAAAGCAAACACAAGACAACAGTCCAATGTAACCAAGCACACAGTAAAAAGCCACTGCAGATCCCACATGGCATTCAAACACAATTCTCTCAGTAAAATATTCACTATTTTTCAGAGGATAAGGAGGTGACAAACTAAGCCAAACAGTACATATTAAGCATTGTATCAGGGTAAGGATGAAAACACTCAGACGTTGTTGTGTAGGACCAAACCACTTCATCATGTTGTTACTGGGAAGTGTTGCATTAAATGCCATCACCACAACTATTGTTTTTCCCAAAACACAGGAAATACACAGAACAAAAGTGATACCAAAGGCCATGTGACGCAACCTACAGGACCAGACTGAAGGCTCTCCAATGAATGTAACTGAGCAAAGAAAACACAAAGATAACGCGACAAGCAGCAGAAAGCTTAACTCTGAGTTATTAGCTTTAACAATAGGAGTGTCTCTGTGAACATAGAACGCTGTGAATACACTTATAGTCAAGCAGACTCCAAGCAATGCAAGTGTGACTAGAACAATCCCTAATGTCTCCTCGAAGGAGAGGAATTCAATTTCCTTCAGTAGGCAGTGATCTCGTTTATCATTGGACCGGTATTCCAAAGGACATGTCAGGCACATGGCGGAATCTGAGGAAACAAAGTAAATTGTGATTGACAGAACCTGAATTGAAATCTGTTCAATAAACGTTTGAGAATGTAGGAAAGAATTGATAGCTGTGTTTATTCTTACCAGTGATGTTACTAATTTCACCATCAGCACATTCTATACAATCAAAGCAACACTTTGGTTGTCCTCTTCTTGCTGCCTTCCTTGTCCCAGGGAGACAACTGTCAGAGCAAACTGCCCGTGGGACCTAGTGAGAGTGGAATTAAAATGTCATCACTTTCTAATTTTCAAATTTGTGGTTTGCTCAGCAATTACAACCACAACAAAATTACATTTATAGAGCCACTTTCACGTCAGGAGGACGTCCCAAAGCACTGAAACTAATACTCACATCTCCCACTCTTTGTCAACTCGGCGTTTAACACAGTAATAAGAATTGGTCATTTTCAACACGTGACTGTTTGTGGGAGCGCTGCTGTGCGCAATCTGTGGCTGCGTTTCACCCACAATTATATATTGCAATTTGCAAACAATTGCACAATTAAATGCAATTATTCTTACTATTTATTTTTATTGATAAAATTTTCTGGTGTCTCTAGATACTTCTGTCTGACAAATGAATTACAATGTTCATATTTTGAATGAGCTACAGCTACGAATTCTACAATTGATCAGAAACCCATCTGAGAAAAGTTCCTCAAACATTTCTAGAAAATATAATGCAGACAAGTCCTTACTGTGATCTGACCAGCGCTCCACACTATTTTGTTTTCTTCCAATTTAAACTCTTCCCCTGTTGGAGCAGATCCATCATAGTGACCGACAGTGAGTGTCTCAGTGCCTCCCAGGTCACTTGGCTGCCAGTTTACAATGTCGTACGTTGCCACTGGGTCCCCGCTTTCATCAAAATGAACATTGTCACCAATCTTTGTGCGGAAATTTACTGTTTTCATGTAATGTAGAAGCTGTGTTGGGAAATGACAGAGGAGGAAGAAACATTGAATTCAACAACATACGAACAAATGAACACGGCTTTCTAAAACTACAGCTAAAATATATCAATCAATCAAAACTTACATTTATACAGAGCCTTTCACATGGAGAGGACGTCCCAAGGCGCTATGCAGTCAGGTAGCGACAAGAGCAGTTGGGAGGTTTTGGGGCAGGATGAAGTAGAGTAGGATAATTGGCTGTATATTTGTGGGAGAAACGCGGCAGCCAAATTGCGCACAGCAGTGTCCCACAAACAGCCATGGAAGTGGGATTATGGGAGAAAGGGGGGTAAATGGCAAGGGGATGTGTCAGGTTAGGAGAGCAGGAAAGCCAACTGTATATGCAACATAACAACACAAAATATATACAGTATAACTATATAAAATATATACAGTAAAGTATAACGATACAAAAATAATGCTCCTTACTTGCCATGGTTGAAAGTTTGAAATATTCGCACAACTTTCATTGGGAAATGGACCTTTGCCACTTTGACATGACAGCATGTCATGAAGAGCATGAGCTATGGCATAGGTTGCTGTATAGACATTGTAGGTTACACGGTACTGAGACACGGCTGTATATGGATTATTTACTGTCTGTAAATCCTCTCTTCCTGTACATTCCTTCATTCCATCTGCTTTGTGCTCCTCGATACTCAGTGTACAGTTGAATGCCAATTCCCAAAACTCTTCCATTAAGCGGTTTCCTGGGAATGCAGATGGATGAACTTGCAGCAGAAACTCTCTCAACCCTGGAATATGTACTTTGCGAATCGCAATTCCAATTGTCCCGGAGAGGAATTGTCTGCTTTCCTCTCGGGGCAGAATAGTTGTGGTGACCCAACCCTCGCTTCCTATCCATTGAATACCTGTCACATTTTGTCGCACAATTTCTTTCATAATTGTGGTCATATCTGTTTGTGCAAGAAATGCCACAATAACATGCGTGGTAGATTTCTTAATCACTTCTATAATATTAAGCAATTCTTCCCTTGAGTATGTTATATGGAAAGACTCAGAGAATGCAATACAAACACCCAGTTGCTGCACAGCTTGTGTGAAGGCTCGCATTCCAAAATTACCGTAGTCATCGTCACTTCTAATGGTCCCAATCCACGTCCACCCAAAATGTTTCACCAGCTGGGCCAAGGCTCTGACCTGATAGTAGTCACTTGGTATAGTTCTAAAAAACGATGGATATTCCTTCCTATTGCTCAGACATTCACATGTAGCAAAGTAACTTACCTGTGGAAATTCAAATGGAAATTCAATTCAAACATAGAGAAACTTAACAGATAAATTTTAACCGAAATTATAATTGAAGTGTGATAAGAATGTTCACAGCTCAAGCATAAGGTGTTATCTGTGTTGCCCAAAGCCTATTAACTGTTATTAATTATCCAATCAATAACTTCTTCATTGCGTCCATCTGCAGTGAACAGTTTGTGAAAGTAACACTAACTTGAGCTTGGACTCTCCCTAATCCCTCACCCTTTTTTCACTCAATTACAAACATATTTTACACTTATCATTTTGAATGTATAATTAGACTAGGATTTAGTGATCTTATAATCATAAATGTATTGCCCGTAAATTTGCTTTCAGTGCCTTTGGACTTCCCGACGTGAAAGTAGTAACATATAAATGTAATTTTGTTCCTGTTGTTTAAGAACACTTGAGAGCTGGAAACAATGGATAGAATACCAGCTCGATCTGAATATTATTTATGTTAATTATATCTCACTCATGTGAGATATAATTTCATTGGTTCATATTCGTATTTATTTTTAAATAAGAGGATTCCAATGTTGTACAACAAAATGGAAGTTGATACTAAACTGAATTGAACATAACTTTTCTATTGTTGTGCTTCAGTAAACTGACGTCGTTTTTCATGAAATAGCTTACCAAAGGAATCCTAAAAGGACTGATCAAAGTTGCTATTGCTGAGGACCTCATGGAACTAGAGTCACCAACAATAGCAGAAATCACAGGTGCTCTTTGGCAGGATACATTTGTGGATGATTCTTCGAGACTGCTTAAGAAATCAAAGGTCGTTTTTAGTGCCCCTGAAACCGTTCTGCAATTGTCAGAAATCCAGTAGCCCAGAGTGATGTTGGGAAGCAGGGTCTGGTCTTTGTTTATTTCTGTTATAGCAAAGATCATCGCCATTGCAAAGCGAAACAGTGTGAAATGAAACCTGAGGGTATTAAGTACAGTATATAGCAATAGTTTTAAACAAGAGTCATTTGAAAAGTGAAAGCAATACATTTCAATCTGGCTTCGCTATAATTTCGACATGTTGCAGGCCGATTCCAAATAACAAAAGTGTATAGAGATACAAGGATTTACAACTGTTTGGGAATTCACGACCGGATGAACACGTTGCACAGTGTTTGCTTTCAAATAAAAATTAAATTCCTCGAGTTTTGAGAAAAACACACCTATTCCCATGTTATTA
The DNA here is from genome assembly GCA_035084275.1 of Hydrolagus colliei. Taxonomy (NCBI): domain Eukaryota; kingdom Metazoa; phylum Chordata; class Chondrichthyes; order Chimaeriformes; family Chimaeridae; genus Hydrolagus; species Hydrolagus colliei. The sequence goes on along the minus strand of CM068744.1, from coordinate 568,848 downwards.
TCATTAAAGTTTTCTACTGAGGAATTACACCATTGTATATTTTTCATGGTTAGATGAATTTTTGGATCAAATAACAATAGAATGTACATCAACACAGAATAACAACTTGCAAACTGTGTTGACACGGATTCTAGAAAGATGGGAAATAAATGCAAATCGGTTAAATGCAAATATACTAATTTCACTTTTGTTGAGACTAACTTCCAAATCATAAAAGAATGCGCAAGGAGATTTCGCAACATCCACCAGACTCAATGGCAATTTTGTCTTACAAAATAACTGAGATTCATTTACTTAAAAACTGTTTGTCAAATAGTTATTGTTTCCTGTAAGCGATTTGGATTTGTTGGAATGTGTTTTATAAATATTTGTGAATCTATGTTAGCTATCTCCCACAAATATACAGTCAATTCACGTTACAGTATATACTGTGAAGCACTTTTAGACGACGATAAGATGTGAAATGGTCTATCTCAAATGGAAAGATTATCATTATTATATCAAATGGAATTATAAGTCATGCAAGAGGTAACATCCGACTAACATTGTACAGTTTACCACTTGTGGTTGGGTTTTGAAGGTGTTTTCAAGATTTTCAGCTTTGCTATGAATACTGAAAACTCCGCCAAGAACGATGTCACCGTCTTTAGACAAACTGAGCTGATCAAACATCCCCCAGCGTTTGCAGGTTGGTCCTTCAGGCAGCCTCACAGAATCAATAACAGAAAACAGCAGCACAGGTACGTATAACAAATGGTGATACATTGCTTTGAACATTTGTATCAGTTTACTGAGGTACTGTATTGCCAATTCACCTTATATACTTTAATATGCAGTTACATTGCACTGACAATTTGTGTGTTTGCCTTTAAAAAGTTATTTTCCAAATACTTTAAACACATTAGGGACCATTCCCAGCAGGAAAGTAATTACCATTTTAATCTTTGTCAAGATAATGAAACCAAACGTGATGGGAGATATTTAATTACATGGCGGTCTGATCACAAATGTTTACCCGTTCCTTTAATTTGCAGTCCTGTAGCTTGATGGTTAGAGCACGTGCCTCATAAGTGAAAGTATCAGAGTTCGTTAACCGGGCATTCAATTGCCCACTCCATTTGGCCTACAATACATGCAGTCAATTCATTTTACACTATATTCTTTGAAGAGATTTGCGAAGTAGAGGGGAGCTGAGGAGAATTTTGTTCACTCAGCGAGTTGTTGGAATCTGGAATGCATTGCCTGAAAAGGTGGTGGAGGCTGATTCAATAACAACTTTTAAAAGGGAATTAGATCTTTATTTAGGGAGAACAGGTCTATTAGGCTATGGGGAGCGGGCAGGGCAGTGGGATTGAATCGCTCTTTTCAAAGAGCCGGCACAGACTAGATGGGCCAAATGGCCTCCTTTTGTGCCGTAAAATTCTATGAATCTATGAATCTATGAATCTAAGTCTCGAAGACATGATTTGGTGCATTATCAAATGCAAGAATTATTAGCATAACTATATGTTTTCAATATGTTTGCTTCCATGTCAAAAATGGTCTTCTAAAGTTCTAAGGAACATGGATGAGACAGTATTTGCATTTCACTGTGTAGTTTCAGTTAATTTATCTTTAAAAGGACAGTTAACATATGAAGCTCTGCCTTCCAGTGTGTTCTGTAAATGAGCCAGTGTTGCTCATAAATTACAATGGGTACCATGTAAGGCGAGTATCCTGGTTAGAGAAATAGACTTTCATATTGAACAAAGTTTGCATTTCATGCAACATTTATTAAGTCAAAAAGTCTCTCAGTGCTTCACAGAAAATGCTATTAAGTACAATGACAAGTGCAGTATGTTTAAAGCAAATAAATAGGCCAAGATATTTACTGATGAACAGAAATAACTGATGAACACTGAACAAATTGCAAGCTGTGCACTCTTTTTGTTTCATGTTAACATTTGAAGAAACTAAATTGCATTCCACATAATAAATTACACACAAATGTTTGATTGTTATAACCAAAATAATCATGGAATAATTCAGAATATCAAGATATTCTATGTTATTGTAAATCAAATCACTAAACAATAACAGAAAGCTAACCAACATGTAATGCGTAGAAATTAATTTATTTTTAATCGAAAACCTGATCATTGTTTCTTGGAATCTTGGAAAAAAATAACATGGAGAGTCGATAGGGTAGATACAGACAATCTATTTCGTCTTATAGGGGATTCCAGAATAAGGGGAGCATCATCTTAAAATGAGAGCCAACATATTTAGGAGTGAAATCAGGAGGCATTTTCCATCCACAGGGTAGTGGATATCTAAAATTTCCACTATCTATCTCGCAGCAAAAGGCTGCGGATGCTGGATCTATTCACGTTTGCAGACTAATGTGGAAAGATATTTGTTAGTTCAGGGTATTAAAGGTTGCATGTTAAGGACAGGTAAATTGAGTTGTGGTACAGATTAACCATGATCTTCTAGAATGACAGAACAGGCTCGAGGGGCTGAATGGCCTACCCCTGTTTCTATGTTTCTATCTTTCTATGATTCTATGATTCTATATTTCTATGATTAAAAAAATAACAAATTGGTCTCCAGTCCATGACTGAGGCACACTGCCATGCACAATTGGCTGCCACATTTTGCCCACAAATATGCAGTCAAATCAGTTTACAGTCCAGTCTGTGAAGCCCAATGAAACGTCTGGAAGATGTGAAACGCTCTCTATGAAATGCAAGGATTATTATTATTAATTTCCCAAGAGGAACACATCCTGCTGACCAATCTCTAGAAAGGGCAACGTGAATATGTACAAATTACACAAATAGTGATATATTTGTTGTTATTACACAGTCACTTATCACAGTAATTGTTTTTACACAGTCACCAAATGCAGTAATACAAACATTTCACTCTGAAGCAAGACATCAAAACAATACACTAACGTACATTAAATACCTTGACAATTTCACAGCTTTTTTGAAGAAAATGTATAAGAAGAAAACTCAATTCCTGGTCGTTAGCTTTGACAATTGGAGTTGCCTGTAAACAAAGAAAAAGACTGCCACCATCAAGGTAATGCCAGCTCCAACTATAGCAAATACTACTATTACCATTCCTATTATTTCTAAATGAGACAGGAATTCTGTTTGCTTGGGAATGCATTGGTTGTGTTCTAAACTGGGCGAATATTCCCAAAGGGATTTCACGCAGTGTATTGAATCTAAGAGAAATTGAAAGAGGAGTCAAGGAAAATGCAATCCATTTCACAAACAACTCCTGTAATTCGAAAACGTTTTACAATAAAATAAGAGCTTTTGGATATCTTGTAACCCACCTGTGGTGTGGCTTATTTCTCCATCGCTGCACGGACCACAGTCAAAGCAACACATAAGTTGTCCCTTTCTGGCCGCTTTCCGTGTTCCAGGGGGACATGTGTCGGAACAAGCTGCTCGTGGAATCTTGGATTAAAAACAAGAGCCTTTAATTTGATTGGATTCCAACATATATTGTGTGAAAAATACCTGTACCTGTGGTTTCACAATGGATAATCAATCGTTTTGGATGACGTTACCTTTCTGTGCCCATTACTACAAACAATGATATTTTCATTTAGGATAAACTCTTGGCCCAAAGCTGCAGATCCATCATAGCGTCCCACCAGCACAACATCACAGCCACCAACACTATTGGGTTGTCTGTTGACAATGTCGTACTTTGGGACCGGATCACCATTTTCATTGAATTACACATTTTCACCATTCCTAGTTGTGAAATGTGTGATTTTTATGTAATGTAGAAGCTGCACATTTGGAAATAAAATAAAAGTGAATAATGAACATGACCTTGAATGTACTAATCATTATTTTATTTCTTCATCTTCTTTCGTTTGAATTCCAAATGTAACCAGTACAATTCCAATACCTTTGTTTTCAACTCATCACTCAACAACTCTTATATGCCTAATCTGTCTAAGTCGTGCATTTTCCTGTAATATACCTGCATATGTCCCTTTGAATTTCCTATTGTTTAAATGTTTTGTATTACTCATACTTCAAACATTTTATGCTGTTTTGTGAAGTCTCTGTAGCTCAGTGGTTAGAGCACTCGCCTTACAAGCGTGAGACCTGTGTTCAAATCCAGGCAAGTCAGGGTGAAACATAAACACACCCACACAAAACACAAATACACACTCACTAAACACACACACACAAAACGCACAAACACCCACACAACGCACACCCACTAAACGCACCCATAGACACATTATCAATGTGTTATTTTGGTGATATATTCAAGAAGATAGGAATGCAAGAAATAGTAGCAGGAGTAGGCCTTTCGGCCCATCGAGCCTGCCCCGGCATTCAATCATGGCTGATATTCTTCTCTAACTCCAGCTACCTGCCTTATACCCATACCCCTCAATCCCTTTATAAATGAGTATTCTATCTAACTCAGTCTTGAATATGTTCAAGCACTGAGCATCAACAGCCCTTTGGGGGTGAAGAATTCCGTACCTCCACCACCCTTATATAACTTTTATACAACATTATTTTCTCTTTTCGTATTAAAACATGACTGTGTTGCAAAATTCTATTAATGTGTCCAATGACATTTTTACTGTACAATAACCAACCCTCCGAGTTAACTGTTTAATTATTGAGTTCAAAGTTACCACAGGAATTCTGTCTCGTTGAGTTAATAGCATAATAAATATTGGATCATTTCCTAACATTCCCTGAAGTTGGTAAGATAATATGTCCCCGGAGAAGGACAGAAAACTAGACTAAACAAGATTGTTGATAGAATCTGCAGAGAATAAGAACATATCAGTGTCAGAATCATTTAACATCAACAATAACAACAAAATTACGTTTGTATATTGCCTTTCACGTCAGGAGGATGTCCCAAGATGCTGTTTATGAATCAGCATAAGGATTAGCAGTTCAGCAATTCACTGCTGGGCTATGGAGCTCCTTCATTGTGTATTGAACATCACTCATGTGAAGTTTCACTCCTTGTTTATGCAATCCTGTGACATTTAAAAATGTTAAAATATCACTTATTACTCCCCTGTAAATCCACAAAGGAAGACTTTATATAGGATGGAAATTGTTTAACCCATCAGAAGTAAATTAGATGTTAAGAAACAATTCAGTAAGATGATCTATTCTCACTATAAAATTCGGTAAGGATGTGTTTCCGAGGTATATTCAACCACTAAATAAACAATATACAGTACAATCCGTGCATTTGAAATAGCCATTGACTTTGGGAGGATGAATAAAAGACCTTCATAGATTATATGATAAAGTTTAGTTACCATGTGTAATAATAATACAAATTGGGTAATTCCTAGCACGCTCACCTCCGAGTCACATGGTTGTAGAAGTAAATCCCATGTCAGGAGCTGAACTCATATACTGTGTGACATTTTACTGTTCCTGAAAAAATATATATATTAAAAATATTGCTGAAAAAAGTTCAAATATATTTCGATATGTAATTGAGCCAATAAAATACTTTTTTCAAAGCAAATAAGAAAGTATGATTAAAACTACAGGTGTCTTTGATGGAAACAATAGCAGGACATTTATATCAAGCGAATAATTTCAATTATAGCAGCTTTGCACTTAGAAGAAGCTAAAGTCAGCTCCAATTTGTGTTTGGAACAGATTGTTACACTGCATGTTTCCAATAGAATATATTCAGTTAATTAGCCACACAATTTAATTTTATAAACAATTAGCAGCTACAGATTTTGACCCACTTGAGATCTAATTGTCCTATTTCTCAGCACAAACAATAGTATTCTCCTGTAAGCATTATATAGACAACAGACAGACTTTAATTTTGTAGAGACATTCTAACATAATTTGTTCCTACTTGTGCTGCAATGAATTACTCGTATTATTGAACACTTCAACATTAACTGCACAACTAAGAAACTTAATAAGTGGTGCTTTTTTCACGAATACCGTATTTAATTCCAATTAGATATTTTATTTTCAATTATTTTAGCAAGCATTGCTGTAGAATTATAATTTGGTTAGTTTGTATTTACTGTTGAATATTAATTGTTTGAATTGTTGATCCTAAATTGAGTTTGCCTCGAATAATAAAAATAATAACGATAATAACAATAATAACAACAACAATAATAATAATAACAAAAACAACAAAAATAACAATAATACTAATAATCATCCTTCCATTTGATATAGTGCCTTATCACATCGTGAGACGCCTAAAATGGCTTCACAGGATATACTGTAAAGTAAATTGATTGCATGTTTTGTGGAAAAACTGCCACAGACAATTGCACACAGTGCTGCCCCAGTAATAGGTTGAGTGACCAGATTTTAAAGCGTTTATTTAAGGTATTGTTACCTTTGGAAAAGTGATCGCCAATTGACAAACAAACATATTTCTATTTACTGCTGGGTAAACAAAGGCATGTGGCATAAGGAAACTTATCCAAGGTTTTGCCCTTGAGCAGGTTTCCTTATTCCACACACACACACACACACACACAGACAGACAGACGCACACACACACACTCGCCTAATAATAATCCATCCCTCCAAAAAAAAGTTTAGATTGCTCATTTCAACCCACGACTGTTTGTAGGGACGCTGCTGTGCGCAATTAGCTGCTGCATTTCGCCAACAAATATACAGTCAATTCACTTTACAGTATGTTCTGTGAAGCGCTTTGAAGACGTGAAAAGCGCTGTATCAAATGCAAGGATTATTATTATTATTTAGTTTTGATACAGTGTAGATTGGCCTCACAGTTGGCGTTGTAGGTGAGGATGGATGAGCCACAAGAAGGTGGGGTGAAGGAGCCAGTTGGTGATTGAGAAGAGAAACCTGGTGTTTTCATTGGCATTCAGGATTATCTAAGAGTAGGATAACGATTTAGTGGAGGCAAGGGCGGAGTGGTAAGATTTAGTGGAGGCACTAAAATCGGCCAGATCTGCTGCTGGACTGTTAAGTTGCTGTTAGATCATGTACTTCTTCAATAAAGATTGAAGTCCTAGAAGTGGTTTTTCAAGTTTTATTCAGCATGTGTTCAAAAGTACAGGCGAAAAGTTTCAAAGCAGTTTCTCTGTGTTGCTCTAAGTGATTCTACACTAAGAAAGAAAAGGGGCGTAGCTATAGTGAGGATGACCAACCACAATGTGCACCTGATGTTTTGTTTCTCTCCCTTTTGCTCAAGGTTGCTGACCATGTCTGTGTTGTGGATAGATTGTTTTTTGCCTGATTGGAACTAACTATAAGTCCCACGAAGGGCCCGGCGACATATCTGTATATCGGTTTTTCCAATACAATTTATATATCGATACAACGATATAAACATTCAAAAAATATCGATATATAGGGAAACCGATATACTGAAAAAATTCAGAATGCGCACGCACTGAAATACAAGACCCAGAATGCTCATCTCGGTACACAATTCACAGACCGAGGTGCAAGCCGCCATACTTTATTCATAGTCCTCTAATACAATGTACAGGTATGCAAGGGGTGAGGGAAGAGAGACCTTGGGGGGGCGGTGCGGGAAGGAGACAGAGAGACCGCGGGGGGGAGGGAGGGAGCGAGAGAGAGACTGGTTGGGGAGGGGGGGAGTGAGAGAGAGAGACGGGGGTGGGGGAGTGAGAGAGACCGGATTTGGGGGGTGGGCGAGGGAGAGAGAGAGGGAGACCGGGGGCGGGGGTGGTGAGGGGGGATGCGGAAGAGAAAGAGACCGGGTGGGGGGCGGGATAGAGAGAGACAGGGGGGGGGGGGGCGTGGGGATTTGTGCGGCGTGGAGGTAGAGGGAGAGACCGGGTGGGAAGGGGTGGGGGGTGGAAGGAGGTAGAGAGAGTGACCGGAGCTGTGGGGGGTGAGGGTGAGGGAGAGGGAGAGAGAGACCTGGGGTGGGTGTGGGGGACGGAGAGTGAAACCGGGAGGGGGGGGGTTTAGGGAGAGAGATAGACCGGTGTGGGCATGGGGCGTAGGTAGAGAGTGAGAGACTGTGGGGTGGGGTGTGAGGGAAGTAGTGAGAGAGACCGGGGGCTGTGGGGGAGGACGAGAGAATGACCAGTGTGGGGGGGGGGGGGGGGGGGGGTGATAGGGGCAAGACAGGGGAGATGTGCCAATATACAGATAGATAGATGAAGATGGGGGTGATGTGAGAGAGGAGAGAGACACAAAGACACAGACAGAAAAACATTGAGATGGAGAATGTGATTGTGAGAGAGACACACAGAGAGAGATATTTACCTCCTGAGGAGACATGCCCCCAATTCGCGCGCACCTCGCGTCGCACGCGCATGCACAAGACAAAAACCCCAAATATCGATATATCGGTATATCTCGATATGAGGCCGTCGATAAATCGAAGTCGGAACATTTTCTGAACGACAGCCCCTAAACGTATGACATTCACATGATGTTCACGTGAACCTTCAGTATTTGAGCGTGTGATCATGGCATGATTGAATTTTTGCACTTAACTCTGCTGTTATTCACTTCTGCTTGCAGTTTACGCTCAGTCATATCAGTACTATCCAGTACTTAGTAAACTATTAGTCCCTATCAATTGGATTTCAGCCACATACCTTCAGTGCATGGTCAGTGCATGGGCCTTAAGGGAGTGGAGGTGGCTAGTGTTCCAGGTTGACATTCATAACTATGCCAAACATGGAAACCTATTGCGTGCATCAGTGTCCCACAAAATGTGGATTGAAATGAGCAATTCAAACATAAATTGGTGGGATTAATATTAGTCACGTGGAGTAAGGAAACGTGCCCAATGTTCACCCTGCCTGAAACTGAACTAAGGTATCTCGCTTATAGATTCATAGATTCATAGACTTTTACGGCACAAAAGGAGGCCATTTGAACCATCTAGTCTGTGCCGGCTCTTTGAAAAGATCGATCCAATCCCACTGCCCTGCCCACTCCCCATAGCCTAATAGACCTGTTCTCCCTAAATAACGATCTAATTCCCTTTTAAAAGTTGTTATCGAATCAGCCTCCACCACCTTTTCAGGCAATGCATTCCAGATTCGAACAACTCGCTGAGTGAAAAAATTTCTCCTCAGCTCCCCTCTACTTCGCCTTGAAACTATTTTAATTCTGTGACCACGAGTCACAGATTCGCCCAAGAGTGGAAATAGTTTATCTCTATTTGCCCTGTCGAAACCCCTCATGATCTTATAAGCCTCTATTAGATCTCCCCTCAATCTTCTCTGCTCCAGAGAGAATAACCCTAGCCTATCTAGCCTCTCCTCATAGCTGAAGTCCCTCAATCCTGGCACCATCCTAGTAAATCTTCTTTGTACACTTTCCAATGTCTTCACATCCTTTCTGTAGTGTGGTGACCAGAATTGAACAAAGTATTCCAGCTGAGGCCTCACCAAAGTTTTATAGAGGTTAGTCAGCACATCCTGACTTTTGTATTCTATACCCCTATTTATAAAGCCTAGTATCGCATATGCCTTCTTTGCAGCCTTGTCTACCTGTCCTGCCACCTTCAACGAGTCACTATCACAAATCCCCAGGTCTCTCTGTTCCTTCACACTATTTAAAATTGTACTATCTAGCCGATATGGCCTCCCTTCATTTCTTCTCCCAAAATGCATCACCTCACACTTCACTGCATTAAACTCCATCTGCCATGTGTCTGCCCATTTTACCAATTTGTCTAAATCCTCTTGCAGATGGCTACTATCCTCCTCACTATTTACTATTCTCCCTAACTTAGTGTCATCTGCAAACTTGGAAACTGAACTCCCTACACACAAGTCCAGATCATTGATGTAGATTACAAAGAGCAATGGTCCCAAAACCGATCCCTGTGGTACACCACTGCTCACTTCCCTCCAATCTGAAAAACAGCCGCTCACTACAACTCTCGGCTTTCTGTCTCGCAGCCAGTTGTGGATCCACTCTGCCACTGTCCCTTTTACGCCGTGGGCCTTTAATGTCCTAATAAGTCTCTCATGTGGCACTTTGTCAAATGCCTTTTGAAAGTCCATGTAAACTACATCAACTGCGCTATCATTATCAACCCATTCCGTTATGTCATCAAAAAATTCTATCAGGTTTGTTAGGCAAGATTTACCTTTAACAAATCCATGTTGACTGTCCTTTATTAGCCTATATCTTTCTAAGTGAAGATCTATCTTGTCCCTGATTATGGACTCTAGAAGTTTGCCCACTACCGACGTTAGACTGACTGGTCTGTAGTTACCAGGCTTGTCCTTCTGCCCCTTTTTATACAAGGGAGTAACATTAGCTATCCTCCAGTCCTCTGGCACGACCCCTGTGTCCAAGGAAGATTGAAAGATCGTGGCCAGAGTCCATGCTATTTGCTCCCGTGCCTCACATAGTAACCTAGGGTGCATCCCATCCGGACCAGGTGACTTATCCACCTTGAGCGACGTCAACCTTTTTAGAACTTCCTCTCCGGTGATAATTATTCTATCCATTTCTCCTACCCTCTCCTCTAATACCATGGCATTGGCTGTATCCTTTTCTTTTGTGAAGACAGAGGCGAAGTACTCATTCAGTACATCAGCCATGCCCTCTGCCTCCACAATGAGATTTCCTCCTAGGTCCCTAATTGGCCCCATCCTACCCTTGACCAACCTTTTACTCTTAATATGTTGGTAAACAACCTTAGGGTTCCACTTAATCTTACTCGCTAATTGTTTCTCATGCAGTCTCTTTGCCCCTCTAACGTCCATTTTTAGTTCTATCCTACACTTCCTGTATTCTGCTTGGTTCCCTTCTGTATTTTGAGCCTGACACTTATCATAAGCCCCTTTTGTTTGGTTTATTTTGGCCCCGATTTCCTTAGTCATCCAGGGAGGTTTGACTGCCTTACATTTCACCTTTGTGGGGATGCTTTTGCCCTGTGCCTGAACTATCTCCTCTTTGAACGCTGCCCACTGCTCGTTATTTGTCTTACCTGCCAATTTTTCTTTCCAATCCACCTTGGTTGGGTCCTACCTCAACTCATTGAAATTATAACTATAAGGAGAGTGCTCTAACCATTGAGCGACAGGATTCCACAAACACTGAGTAAGAAGTTGTAGATCCTATTTGCCCAACCAATCATTTTGTGAAGAGGTAACATCCCAAATTTACATTCGAGTCACAAACTAATGTACCAAGATTAAACTGGGATGGAAGGTCTTCTTCATCTGAATCTCTCTGTGATCCTGTGTGAAGGTCCTTGGTGGTCACCACAGCAGTTTAAAGAATACTGTGAAGCTGAACCTGGATCAACATTGGAAGGAAATGGCATAACCACTAGTCAATAGAAATGATTGTCATGACTTTAACTCATAGCAAATGCAACCAGTCAAACCAAATGGACCATTCGTCATAACGGATTATCACTTGGAAGTCCACATGGAATTTCTTGTGAAATATTGACTTTTTCACCCAATTATCCACCTGCTCATTTTGAATAATAATAATAATCCTTCCATATGGTATAATGCCTTATCGCATCAGGAAGACAAGTATTCAAAGGATTTACTGTGAAATGGAATGACTGTGTATTTGGTAAAACGGCAGCATAATTGCACCAGCAATACACACAACAAGAACAACATTGATTTATATCGCGCCCTCCACGCCGGACGGCGTCTCAGAGCGCTTACCCACAAACCGCCATGAAATGAATGGCCAATTTTATTTGGGGGATTGTTGGCCAGGACAACAACAACAACAAAATTTTATTTGTATAGCGTCTTACACATCGCCAACAGTCTCCCAATTATCCTTTCCAATAGTGCCATGGGATCTTTAACATCCACTTGAACAAACAGATTGGACCTCAGTTTAATGTCTCATCTGAAGGACGGCTCCCCCAACAATGCATTGAAAGTATTGTCTTAGATTTTGAAACATGCAGCATGAAACATACAATTGGGACCTTTATTGTGACCTGAAAAAGTGTTCAATTCAGTTGGGAACTAGAACGGGTAAAATTAGTTTGACAGCAAACAAAATTAAACAAAACACAAAATACTAGAGATGCTGGGAATCTGAAACCAGAATAAAAGTTGCTGGGGAAACTCAGCAGGTCAAAGAGCCTTAGCAAGGCTTGTGAACCCAAAACGTTGTATCACCATGGATGCTGTTTGAACTGCTGATTTTCCCCAACAACTTTTGTTTTTGTAGCAATCAAAATTAATTCAACTCTCTTTGTGTGCAAATTGGAAACTATCAGGCTCAGACTTGCTCAACACATTAATTTAGGGGACATTGGCAGGATAGGGAATTAAAGTGGATCGAAACATTATACTGTGTAGCTAAATAGATATACGTATGGAAATGGAAGTGAAAGACAAATAAGATAATTATCCTTAAAATTGAGTCAACAAATGGACGGGTTAGGGAACTAAAATAAATAATCACAATCCTTGCATTTGATGTAGCGCTTTTCACGTCTTCGAGACTGTGTCTCAATGTCTTGTACTAACACTAATGAAATATTAATTCAGTGGTTTGATAATTGACTGCCTCATGACATAACTGACGAGGTGCTGCACTGACGTTGATGCACACATATTGAAAGTCTACAACTAGGTCTAAATGAGAAACAAGAGTGTTTTAAATTGGAAAGCAAACAAAATAAAATGATAAACTGACACCTTTATTGTGTATTAACAGTGTAGGAAACCATCATACAATTGGTACAAGTCACTCACAGAGATGATATAACAAATAGACATAAATCGCAGCAATAATTTGGGATATATTGAAAAGAAAAACAGCCACCTCATCTAAATGATGTAGAACTCAACTAAATTTCCGCTTTGATTAGGAAAACGTGGTCATTGTTTTTTGGAAGCCACTTTACCCATCATATGCTTCTTTGTATTTTCTTCTTTTTTCAGCAGGATAATATAACATTTAGGGGCAAAAATACAGGCCAGTAGCCCAAAGCTTGATGCTAAAATGGCAAATATTTCTACAGCTACAGTGTATTTTCCAGGAGAGCTTACATAAGCTGGAATGAAAGTTATCCAAACAGCACAGAAGATAAGCATGCTGAAAGTGATGTGCTTCGCTTCATTGAAGTTGTCTGGAAGTCGGCGAGCTAGAAAAGCAACGCCAAAGCAAACACAAGACAACAGTCCAATGTAACCAAGCACACAGTAAAAGGCCACTGCAGATCCCACATGGCATTCAAACACAATTCTCTCAGTAAAATATTCACTATTTTTCAGAGGGTAAGGAGGTGACAAACTAAGCCAAACAGTACATATTAAGCATTGTATCAGGGTAAGGATGAAAACACTCAGACGTTGTTGTGTAGGACCAAACCACTTCATCATGTTGTTACTGGGAAGTGTTGCATTAAATGCCATCACCACAACTATTGTTTTTCCCAAAACACAGGAAATACACAGAACAAAAGTGATACCAAAGGCCATGTGACGCAACCTACAGGATCAGACTGAAGGCTCTCCAATGAATGTAACTGAGCAAAGAAAACACAAAGCTAACGCGACAAGCAGCAGAAAGCTTAACTCTGAGTTATTAGCTTTAACAATAGGAGTGTCTCTGTGAACATAGAACACTGTGAATACACTTATAGTCAAGCAGACTCCAAGCAATGCAAGTGTGACTAGAACAATCCCTAATGTCTCCTCGAAGGAGAGGAATTCAATTTCCTTCAGTAGGCAGTGATCTCGTTTATCATTGGACCAGTATTCCAAAGGACATGTCAGGCACACGGCGGAATCTGAGCAAAGAAAGTAAATGATCATTGATTGAACCTGAATTGAAATCTGTTCAATAAATGTTTGAGAATTTAGGAAAGAATTGATAGCTGTGTTTATTCTTACCAGTGATGTTACTAATTTCACCATCAGCACATTCTATACAATCAAAGCAACACTTTGGTTGTCCTCTTCTTGCTGCCTTCCTTGTCCCAGGGAGACAACTGTCAGAGCAAACTGCCCGTGGGACCTAGTTATAGGGAAAGGCAGATATCAGATGTTGATATTATACAATAGTTCTTTTGCTGAAGTCAGGTGTCCTGTACCAGATTGGTTAGTGGACTGCCGTGCTTTGCTCACATAATATACATTAGTTCACTTGACAGTAAATTTGGTGAATGGTTTTACATATCTGAGTCCTGTAGCTCAGTGGTGTGGTGTCATATGGCTCAGTAGTTAGAGCACTCGCCTTACAAGTGAGAGATCTGTGTGCAATTCCAGACAGGGCAAAACTTTGGGTAAATTTCCTTACGCCATATGCCTAATGATAATCCCTCAAAAATAACACACCACAGATCAAATTAAGAATTATTAATATTATTAAGTGATTCTTCAATTCCATGTAATTAATTTATCCCACAATTCATGCTGATTTGCAATTGCATTTGCATTGTGATTGCTGATCAACTCTTTTCACATCTGAAGCCCAAGTGCACAGCAAACATTCCTACCATAATCCGACCTCCGCTCCACACAATCATCTCTTCCCTTAATTTAAACTCTTCCCCTGTTGGAGCAGATCCATCATAGTGACCGACAGTGAGTGTCTCAATGCCGCCCAGGTCACTTGGCTGCCAGTTTATAATGTCGTACGTTGCCACTGCGTCCCCGTTCTCATCGAAATGAACATTGTCACCATTCGTTGTCCTGAAATTCACCCTTTTTATATAATGCAATACCTATTTTGGAATAAAGCATGAGAAGTGGAAATCATCGTTTTTATTTCACACAATCATTTCAACACTTGACAAGTTGCCTTATGTGGATCCTTATTATGTGAAGCAATACAAGGCTCGCGTGTTACAGACAGGTTCCAATCTCATTCTAAATACAGTTAAACCTCTATTTAGGACAGGGTTGCGGTTCGAATAACAGTTCTCAGTTTGAAACATCCTGAATCGAAACACGGTTTCCCATGCAGTCCTATTACATAACTTGACATGGGTTCTTTTCACAAAATTATTGGGCCTTTAATCCAGAAAATAACACATATAGGCAAGCAGGTTTATTTTGGGTAACTGTACAGTATTGTAATTTAATACTGGCAAACATTAACACAATCCTATGTTTTAATAATCTGCTTGTACCTGCAGCTATAACACACCTTGAGCTTGCCAATATATTGTCCTTCTTCTGTTTTACAACTTCCCCCGTCGATCTAGCTAGCCCTAAAGCCCTCCCATTGTCTGTATATTTTTTGTCAGACTCTATGCGCTTTATTAGCTCCAATTTAATATTTAAAGTGATTACTTTGCAGGGTCTCTTGCGGCCAGCGGTGTTACTATTGCTCATATCACTTACTGCTCTCTTTTCTGACATGGTAGAAATGCGGTAGAGGCAGTAGATCGCTTGAAGTTGCTCGGGAATGTTCGGAAATGACGGTAATACCGACGTGGCGTGTGTCACTTCAAAATCAACCGGCTTTTAAACAATGAATTAGCGACATGCTGTTAGCCAGTTCAAAAGCTTTACACGATATCAGGTGAGTGTGTGATTTACCCGTGAATAGACGAGGGAATGTGCATATGGACAAAAAGGACAAGCCAAAAACGACTGCGATATTCAAAATATGTATTGTGCATGCGCAAAAAACAATTTTGTACATTAAAACAAATCTAAGTATCCTATATCAATAAAAGGTGTTAAAACATTATGTTCATTCAATCAAAAAGCCTTAAGTAGAAGCGTCATTTATCGAGGCTTACTTGTAATAAATAATCCTTTCATTTGATATAGTGCTTTTCATGTCTTCCGTACATGAAAAGCGCTTCACAAAATATACTGTGAAGTGAATTGCCTGCAAATATTTGTGGGCAAAACATGGCAGCCAATTGCGCATAGGAGCGTCCCCATTAACAGTGCTGTGCAGGTACTTTGCAATTGTCATGAGTGCCACTGAGACAATGAAGGAATTATCAGCATTTACTCCGCACTATTGGATCTCATGTGGCTCAGTGGTTAGAGCACTCATCTTGCAAGCTGGGGAGACCTGTGTTCGATTCCAGGCAGATCAGTGTGAAACCTTTGGCAAGTTTCCTTGCTCCACACGCCTAATAATAATCTGCCTAAATTAACCACAATTTTAAAATTGTTCATTTCAATCTACAATTGTGTGTGGGGACGTTGCTGTGCGCAATTGGCTGCCATGATTCTCCCACAAATATACAGTCAATTTACTTTACAGTATAATCTGTGAAGCGCTTTGAGACATCAATAAGATGTGAAAAGTGCTATATCAAATGCAAGGATTATTATTATTAATATTATTATTATTATTATTATTATTATTATTAACCCTTTTTTTCATGTCAGGTTAACTTTTGTAGATGTTGGGTGATAACAAGTTTGAGGAGACACTAATGTACCTCTAGCTGAATAGTGTGAAATCCCCAATTATTGAAGCTCACATTTAAGTGAATGTTCTTCAAGAAAATATGGACGGCTATGATATGAGGGTACAATCAACAGCAAAATAGGAAAACTCAAACAATGGCAGACAAATCCGTGAACACAATATAATTCATATAAACATTTAACCACAGATCACCAGATGATTTCAGATAAAGAAGGCACTTTATGACATCAGATTCCATTCTTCCAAAGCACTAACAACAACAAAAACTTTTATTTATATTGCACCCTCCATGCCGGACTGAGTCTCAGAGAACTTGCTCTGATTGTAGTGTTTCACACTACAGACTGCAACAATGTGTTATAGCTTTCTACAGTAAATGCCTCGACCACATCTGCTACTGAAACACTGTTGAATCATTTCACTTTTAATTTACAAAGGATATGAAGAACTTCTTACTTGCCATGGTTGAAAGTTTGAAATATTCGCACAACTTTCATTGGGAAATGAACCTTTGCCACTTTGACATGACAGCATGTCATGAAGAGCATGAGCTATGGCGTAGGTTGCTGTATAGACATTGTAGGTTACACGGTACTGAGACACGTCTGTATATGGATTATTTACAGTCTGTAAATCCTCTCGTCCTGTACATTCCTTCATTCCATCTGCTTTGTGCTCCACGTTACTCACTGTACAGTTGAAGGCCAATTCCCAAAACTCTTCCATTAAGCGGTTTCCTGGGAATGCAGATGGATGAACTTGCAGCAGAAACTCTCTCAACCCTGGAATATGTACTTTGCGAATCGCAATTCCAATTGTCCCGGAGAGGAATTGTCTGCTTTCTTCAGGAGGCAGATGTGTTGTGGTGACCCAGGCCTCACTTCCTATCCATTGAATACCTGACACATTTTGTCGCACAATTTCTTTCAACAGAATAGTCATATGAGAATGACCAACAAATGCTACAATAACCTTTGTGGTAGATTTCTTAATCACTTCTATAGTTTTAAGCAATTCTTCCTTTGAGTTTGTGTTATGGACAGACTCAGAGAATGCAATACAAACCCCCATTCGCTGCACAGCTTGTGTGAAGGCTTGCATTCCAAAATTACCGTAGTCACCGACACTTCTAATGGTCCCAATCCAATTCCAACCAAAGTGTTTCACCAGCTGGGCCAAGGCTCTGACCTGATAGTAGTCACTTGGTATAGTTCTAAAAAATGATGGATATTCCTTCCTGTTGCTCAGACATTCACACGTAGCAAAGTAACTTACCTACAGATTTTAGAATAAAGAGAAACATGAATTTAAAATGATTTAATCTCATAGCTGCAATGTAAATGTACATTGTCCTGATTCCGTTTGTCTCATAAAACAGGTAGTTGCATAAATACAGAAAAAAACAAGCAATCTATATGTGAATGTCCATTTCATTGATAGTAAAAGCTGTTGCTCAGACATTCACACGCAGCAAAGTAACTTACTTATGTAAATTTAAATGAGAATGCAATACAAACAGAGAAACATAACAGATAAATTTGAACCAAAATTATAATTGACATGTAGTCAGAATGTTCACGTCTCAAGCGTAAAGTGTTATCATTATTACCTAAAGCTATTAAATTGATTATTGATCCCATCAATGACTTCTTCATTGCTTGAATTTAGCTGTGAGAACAGTGTGAAAGTATTTATACACTAACATGATCTTGTACTCTTCCTAATCCCTCATCCATAGCCCTTTATTCACTTAATCTCAAATATGTTATACGCTTATCATTCTGAATGTATAATTAGAATAGTGTCTAGTGATATTATTAACCTAATAATGTTATTGCTCGTAAATTTGCTTTCAGAGCCTTTGGATGTTTTCCCGACGTGAAAGTAGTAACGTATAAAAGTAATTTTGTTGTTGTTTAAGAACACTTGAGTGCTCGAACCAATGGATAGAATACCAGCTCAATTTGAGCATTATTTATGATAAGCAGAATTCTCACTTGTGTGAGAACTAATTTAATTAGTTCATATCCTTATTTATTTTTAAAATAAGAGGATTCCAATATTATACAATGACATGGAAGTTGCTACTAAAGTAAATTGAATATAACTTTTCTATTGATGTGTGTCAGTAAACTGACGTCTTATTTCATGAAATAGCTTACCAGAGGAATCCTAAAAGGACTGACCAAAGTTGCCATTGCTGCGGACCTTGTGGAACTAGAGTCTCCAACAATAGCAGAAATCACAGGTGTTCTTTGGCAGGTTATATTTGTAGATGTTTCTTCAAGTCTACTTAAGAAATCAAAGGTCGTTTTTAGTGACACAGCAAGCATTCTGCAATTGTCAGAAATCCAGTAGCCCAGAGTGATGTTGGGAAGCAGGGTCTGGTCTTTGTTTATTTCTGTTATAGCAAAGATCATCGCTATTGCAAAGCGAAACAGTCTGAATTGAAACCTGAGGGTATTAAGTAGAGTATATAACAATTGTTTTAAGCAAGAATCATTTGAAAAGTGAAAGTAGTACATTTAAATCTGGCTTTGCTATAATTTAGACATGTTGCAGGCCGATTACAAATAACAAAAGTGTATAGAGATACAGGACCAACAGTTTTTTTTCGAATTCACTACCTGATGAACACAAGGCAAATAGTGCTTGCTTTAAATAAACATCAAGTTCCTTTAGTTTTGAAAAAATCACGCCTATTCCCATGTTATTATGATCAAACGTTTCTACTGAGGAATTACACATTTATCAATTTTTCATGGTTATATGAAGTTTGGATCAAGTGACAATGGAATCGATTTCCTAATGGAATAGCAACTTGCAAACTGTGTTGGCACGGACTCTAGAAAAATTGGAAATAAATGCAAATCAGTTAACATAAAGATTAAATATTCCCATAGATATTGGCTTTCATTGAGCTGTCATCTCAGTGAGATTTATACAATAACAATAACAAAATTACATTGATGCAGATCGGGTGAAATGTCCCAAAGAGTTAATAACTTGATCTAACTTTGTTATACACATTGAATATAATCGTGGACATTGAATTAAAGTGAAACATTTAAGATTTTAAACAAATTTCAAACTGTAAATTCGCCTGGCGTTTATGTATATTTTGATAATTATATTCATTTCACTTGTGTTGGGACTAATTTACAAATCGTAAAAGAATACGAACAGAGATTTTACAAGATCCACCAGACTCAATGGCAACTAGGTCTTACGCACAAATTAACTGGGATTCATTTTCTTAAAAAGTGTTTGTCAAATAGTTATAATTTCCTTTAAGCCATTTGGAGTTGTTGGCATGTGTTTTATAAATATTTGTGAATCTATGTTAGCTATCACCCAAAAATATACAGTCAATTCACTTTCCAGTATACTCTGTGAATTGCTTTGAGACACCGAAAATATGTGAACAGCACTATATCAAATGCAAAGATAATTATTGTTATATAAAATGGATTTATAAGTAATGCAAGAGGTAACATTCCACTAACATTGTACATTTTGCCACTTGTGGTTGGGTTTTGAAGGTGTTTTCCAGATGCTCAGCTTTGCTATGAATACTGAAAACTCCGCCAAGAACGATGTCACCGTCTTTAGACAAACTGAGCAGATCAAACATCCCCCAGCGTTTGCAGGTTGGTTCTTCAGGCAGCCTCGCAGAATCAATAACAGAAAATAGCAGCACAGGCACGTACAACAAAGGGTGATACATTGCTTTTGAACGTTTGTATCAGTTTACTGAAGTACTGTATTGCCAGTTAACCTTATATACTTTAATATGCAGTTACATTGCACTGACAATTTGTGTATGTTTGTCTTTTAAAAAAATATTTTCCAAATACTTTAAACACATTAGGGACCGTTCCCAGCAGGAAAGTAATTACCATTTTAATATTTGTCAAGATAATGAAACCAAACGTGATGGGGATATTTAATTATGTGGCAGTCTGATCACAAAAGTTTACCTGTTCCTTTAATTTGAAGTCCTGTAGCTTGATGGTTAGAGCGCCTGCCTCACAAGTGAGAGGATCAGAGTTCGATACCCAGACATTCAATTGCCTACCGCATCTTGCCTACAATATATGCAATCAATTCATTTTACACTATATTCGGTGAAGAGATTTGAGACGTCTCGAAGACATGATTTGGTGCATTATCAAATGCAATAATTATTAGCATAATTATATGTTTTCAATATGTTTGCTTCCATGTCAAAAATGTTGTTCTGAAGTTATAAGGCACATGGATGAGACTGTATTTGCATTTTACCGTGTAGTTGCAGTTAATATACCTTTAAAAGGACAGTTAACCTATGAAGCTCTGTCTACCCAGTGTGTTCTGAAAATGAGCCAGTGTTGCTCATAAAATACAATAGTTACCAAATAAGGCGTGTAACCTGGTTAGAGAAATAGACCTTCATATTTTAAAAAGTTTCCAATTCATGCAGAATTTAATAAGTCAAATAGTCTCTACGTGCTTCACAGAAATTGCTGTTACGTACACTGATGTATTTCAAGCAAATAATTTGACCAAGTTATTTACTGATGAAGAGCACTAACTGATGAACATTAAAAACAATGCAAATGGTTTGGAAAGGTCCCCGTGTCTGTTGATAAGAAAGTTAATCTAATTTTTAGTGGAATAGACAAAGCTTGTAATTCCACAGACTAAGCGATAGTTTGGAAACCTAATTCTTGCAATGGCTTAGATGCACATTTTGCAATCGATTTTTGATATAAAATAATTTGTAAACTACAGTAAGAAGTGTCAATCTACGTGTTATCATTCTGTATCTTTCCCCAAGCATAGGGAAAAAATCTTGAAAAGTTAGTATCTATTGCATTACTGGTGATGCTATGACTGTGAACTATGTGGTTGATAATTAATATTTTGATTCCTCACAGCTTTCGATTCCAATTGTTCCGGTTTGCGATGGCGATGATCTTTGCAATAGAGGAAATAAACAAGGACCCCAGATTGCTCCCCGGCATTACTCTGGGCTACTGGGTTTATGATTCCTGTTTGATGCCCGCCTTATCCATAAAAACAACCTTTGAATTTTTGAACAGACTTAAAGAAACATCTTCAGATTTCACCTGTAAACGAGCCCCTGTGGTCTCTGCTATTGTGGGTGACACCACCTCCTCACAATCATCAGCAATAGCAACTTTGATCATCCCTTTCAGGATCCCAATGGTGAGATACTTCAGGTCATAGCTCTGCATTTATATGCAAACTTGGGCACAAAATATGTAATACCCGACATTCCTTAAATTAAATTATTTTGTTAAAATATTTGTTCTGTACAATGTGTGTTAAAGCTTTTACTAACAATTAAACTGATATTCACATATTAATTGCTTTATTAAGAACATAAGAAAATAAGAATTAGGAGCAAGAGTAGGCCATTCGGCCCTTCGAGCCTGCTCCACCTTTCAATAAGATCATGGCGGATCTTCTCACCTAACTCTAATTAAATGCCCTATCCCTATATCTCCTAATCCCTCTATTTTTCAAAAATGTATCAGTCTCAGCCTTGCAAATAATCAAGGACTGAGCATCTACAGCCTTCTCGTGAATTGCATAAATTCACTACCTTCTAGGTGAAGAAATGTTTCCTCAACACTGTTCTAAAAGGGTGACCTTGAATGTTAAGACTGTGACCCCTGGTTAAAGATAATCCTACAAGGGGAAACAGTCCCTCAGTGTCCACTTTATCTAGCCCTTTAAGAATATTATATGTTTCAATAAGATCCTCCCGAATTCTTCTGTAGCCTAGAGAATACAGCCCTAGTTTATTCAACCTATCCTTATAGGTCAGTCCCCTCATCCCAGGAACTAACCTAGTGAATCTACGCTGCACCCACTCCAAGCCAAGTATGTCCTTTTTTAAATAAGGAGACCAAAAGTGCACACAATACTCGAGGTGCGGTCTCACCAAAGACCTGTACAGTTGCATCAAACCTACCCTACAGTATTTATTGTATTCATTAATTTACCTGCTATATGAGACAAGCAGAATCAGGAAGATGTAAATATACTTTGCAGCTATCAGATTAAATCATTTTAATTCACGTTTCTCTTTATTCTAAAATCAATAGGTAAGTTACTTTGCTACATGTGAATGTCTGAGCAACAAGAAGGAATATCCATCATTTTCTATAACTATACCAAGTTACTACTATCAGGTTAAAGCCTTGGCCCAGTTGGTGAAACACTTTGGGTGGATGTGGATTGGGACTACGAGAAGTGACGATGACTATGGTAGCTTTGGAATGCAAGCCTTCACACAAGCTGTGCAGCACCTGGGTGTTTGTTAACTATAGAAATTATTAAGAAATCTACCACAAAAGTTATTGTAGCATTTGTTAGTGATACAGATATGACTATTCTATTGAAATAAATTGTGCGACAAAATGTGGCAGGTATTCAATGGATAGGAAGTGAGGCCTGGGTCACAACAACACTCCTGCCCACAGAGGAAAGCAGACAATTCCTCTCCGGGACAATTGGAATTGCGATTCGCAAAGTACATATTCCAGGGTTCAGAGAGTTCCTGTTCCAAGTTCATCTGTCAGCATTCCCAGGAAACCGCTTAATGGAAGAGTTTTGGGAATTGGTATTCAACTGTACACTGAGTAACGAGGAGCACAAAGCAGATGGAATGCAGGAATGTACAGGACGAGAGGATTTACAGACTATAAATAATCCATATACAGACGTGTCTCAATACCGTGTAACCTACAATATCTATACAGCAACCTATGTCATACCTCATGCTCTTCATGACATGCTGTCATGTCAAAGTGGCAAAGGTCCATTTCCCAATGAAAGTTGTGCGAATATTTCAAACTTTCAACCATGGCAAGTAAGAAGTTCTTCATATCCTTTGTAAATTAAAAGTGAAATGATTCAACAGTGTTTCAATGTCAAATGTGGTCGAGGCTTTTACTGTAGAAAGCTATAACCCTTTGCTGCAATATGTAGGATAAAACACTGTGATCAGAGGAAACGCTCTGAGACACAGTCCAGCGTGGATGGTGTTATATAAATCAAAGTTGTTGTTGTTGTTGTTGTGAGTGCTTTGGAAGAATTGATTCTGATATCCTAAAGTGCCTTCTTTATCTGAAATCATCTGGCGATCTGTGGTTCAATGTTTATATGAATTATATTGTTTTCACGGATTTGTCTGCCGTTGTTTGAGTTTTCCTGTTTTGCTGTTGATTGTATCCTCATATCATGGCCGTCCATATTTTCTCGAAGAACATTTACTTAAATGTGATCTTCAATAATGGGTGATTTCACACCATTCTGCTGGAAGTACATTATTGACTCCTCAATCTTGTTCTCGCCAAACATCCACAAAAGTGCACTGCATGAAAAAAAAATGTGGGAAATGGAAAAGTACTGGAAGGATGCTGATGATTCCTTTGATGGAACATAATTTTTAAACACCTTTTTATCTATGACATTCAGTTTAGTTTTTTTATCAAACAAAATTCTTTTTTTTGCGCATGCGCAGTACATATTTTGAATATCGCTGTCGCATTTCTCATGCCCCTGTTGTCCATACGCATTCCATTGTATATTCACGGGCAAATCATGCTCTGACCTGATATAGTGTATCCAAGCGTTTGAACTGGCCAATAGTATATCATGACTTCATTGTTTAAAAGCAGCTGATTTTGAAGCGATACCATGCTACGTCAGTATTACAGTAATTTCCGAACATTCCCAAGGAACTTCGGGTGCTTTGCAGTCTCTACCACATTTCTACCATGTCAGAAAAGAGTGCAGTAAGCGATACGAGCAGCGGTATTACCACAAGCGGCAAGAGACCCCGCACAGTCATCACTTTAAATAATAAATTGGACGTGATAAAGCGCATCGAGTCTGGCAAAAAATGTACAGACGTCAGGAGGGCTTTAAGACTAGATAAATCAACGGGGACTGCTATAAAACAGAATAAGGAACAGACCGGAGAGCAGTAAGTGATATGAGCAGCAGTAATACCACTAGCGCCAA
The DNA here is from genome assembly GCA_035084275.1 of Hydrolagus colliei. Taxonomy (NCBI): domain Eukaryota; kingdom Metazoa; phylum Chordata; class Chondrichthyes; order Chimaeriformes; family Chimaeridae; genus Hydrolagus; species Hydrolagus colliei. Next base: position 544,444 of record CM068744.1, on the reverse strand, counting down.
GAGATCCTGAAAAGTCTTGTGTTACATCTGCAGATGCAAGCAGATTATCACAAACTAGGATTGTATTGAAGTTTGCCAGGATTAAAGTACAATACTGTACAGTTATCTCAAGTGGCCCTTCTTGCCTATGCTTGTTATTTTGTGTGTTATTTTGTGTGCTTTCTTGTTATATAGTGGGTTTAAAGTCCGAAAATTCAGCGTAAAGAACGCATCTCAGGTTATATAATGGGACAGAGTGGGAAAACTGCGTTTCCATTTAGGACGTTTCAATCAGAGAACAATTTTACAGGAACACAACCCCGTCCTAAATAGAGGATTACCTGTACAGTATTTAGATTGAAATTTGACAGTATACATTGAATGAACTGTTAAGTGTTGAAATGATTGTGTGAAATAAAAAAGATTCTATTCACCTCTCACGCTTTACTCCAAAATAGGTTTTGCATTACATCAAAAAGGTAAATTTCAAAACAAAGATTGGTGACAATGTTCATTTCGATGAAAATGGGGACACAGTGGCAACGTACGACATTATAAACTGGAAGCCAAGTGACCTGGGCGGCACTGAGACACTCACTGTCGGTCACTATGATGGATCTGCTCCAACGGGGGAATAGTATAAATTAAGGGAAGAGACAATTGTATGGAGCGGAGGTCGGATTATGGTAGGAACGTTTGCTGTGCACTTGGGCTTCAGATGTGGAAAGAGTTGAGCAGCAATCACAATGAAAATGGTCTTGCAACTCAGCATGAATTGTGGGATAAATTAATTACATGGAACTGAAGAATCACTTAATAATATTAATAATTCTTAATTTGATATAGCTCCTTATCATGTGTTCTAGAATAGTAGTAAGCTTGCAATTTGATATCGCGCTTTTCACGTATTCTAGTCTGTGTCTCAAAGTTCTTCACAGAATGTACTGTAAAGTGAATTGACTGTATATTTGTGGGTGAAACATGGCAGCCAATGGCGCACAGCAGTGTTGTAGAAAAAAATTACCGATTTATTGTAGTGTTTTATTTTTGAGGTATTATTATTTGGCGTATGGAGTATGGAAAGTTGCCCAAGGTTCTGCCATGTCTGGAATTGAACCCAGGTCTCTCATTTTTAAAGCAAGTGCTCTAACCATTGAACCACATGACTCCACACAACTGAGCTACAGGACTCAGGTATTCAAAACGATTCACAAAATAAAATATCAAGTGAACTAATGTATATTTTGAGAGTAAAAAATGGCCGTCCTCTAACCAATATGGTACAGGGCACCTGAATTCAGCAAAAGAATCAGTGTATAATATCAATATCTGATATTTGCCTTTCCCGATACCTAGGTCCCACGGGCAGGTTGCTCTGACAGTTGTCTCCCTGGGACAAGGAAGGCAGCAAGAAGAGGGCAACCAAAGTGTTGCTTTGATTGTATAGAATGTGCTGATGGTGAAATTAGTATCATCACTGGTAAGAATAAACACAGCTATCAATTCCTTCCTAAATTCTCAAACATTTATTGAACAGATTTCAATTCAGGTTCTATCAATCACAATTTACTTTCTTTGCTCAGATTCCGCCGTGTGCCTGACATGTCCTTTGGAATACCGGTCCAATGATAAACGAGATCACTGCCTACTGAAGGAAATTGAATTCCTCTCCTTCGAGGAGACATTAGGGATTGTTCTAGTCACACTTGCATTGCTTGGAGTCTGCTTGACTATAAGTGTATTCACAGCGTTCTATGTTCACAGAGACACTCCTATTGTTAAAGCTACTAACTCAGAGTTAAGCTTTCTGCTGCTTGTCGCGTTAGCTTTGTGTTTTCTTTGCTCAGTTACATTCATTGGAGAGCCTTCAGTCTGGTCCTGTAGGTTGCGTCACATGGCCTTTGGTATCACTTTTGTTCTGTGTATTTCCTGTGTTTTGGGAAAAACAATAGTTGTGGTGATGGCATTTAATGCAACACTTCCCAGTAACAACATGATGAAGTGGTTTGGTCCTACACAACAACATCTGAGTGTTTTCATCCTTACCCTGATACAATGCTTAATATGTACTGTTTGGCTTAGTTTGTCACCTGCTTATCCTCTGAAAAATAGTGAATATTTTACTGAGAGTTTGAATGCCATGTGGGATCTGCAGTCGCCTTTTACTGTGTGCTTGGTTACATTGGACTGTTGTCTTGTGTTTGCTTTTGCGTTGCTTTTCTAGCTCGCCATCTCCCAGTCAACTTCAATGAAGCGAAGCACATCACTTTCAGCATGCTTATCTTCTGTGCTGTTTGGATAACTTTCATTCCAGCTTATGTAAGTTCTCCTGGAAAATACTCTCTGGCTGTAGAAATATTTGCCATTTTGGCATCAAGCTTTGGGCTGCTGGCCTGTACTTTTGCCCCTAAATGTTATATTATCCAGCTGAAAATAGAGGAAAATACTAAACAGCATATGATGGGTAAAGTGGCTTCCAAGAAACAGTGACCAGGTTTTCATAATGAAAGCGGAACTTTAGTTGAGGTCTATATTATTTGGATGATGTGGCTGTTTTTCCTTTCACTGTATCCCAAATTATCACTATGATTTTTTTCTAACGGTTATGTCAATGTTGTGAGTGACTTGTGCCGATTGTAAGATGATTTCTGACACTGTTAATACACAATAAAAGTGGAAGTTTATCATTGTATTTTGCTTGAATTCCAATTTAAAACTTTCTTGTTTCTCATTTATACCCAGTTGTAGACTTTCAATATATGTGCAGCACCTTCAGTGCAGCACCTTAACAGTTATGTCATGAGGCAATTAGTTATAAATCCAATGAATTAATCTTTCATTAGTGTTAATACAAGATATGTACGAGTATAATCTAAGTTGTCTTTCACTTCCATACCTGTATCTATTTATCTATACAGTATATTGTTTTGATCCACTTCAATTCACTCTCCTGCCAATGTCCCCAAAATTAATGTGTTTCGCAAGTCTGAGACTGATAGTTTCCAATTTGCACTCAAAGAGAGTTGAAGTAGTTTTGTTTGCTGTCAAACTAATGTCACTTTTTCTTGTTTCCATCTGAATTGAACACTTTTTCAAGTGGCATAAAACGCTGCAATTATACGTTTCATGCTGCACGTTTCAAAACAAATATGTGACATTTTTACTGTTCCTGAATAAATATATGTGCTTCCAATTTTTCTGAAAAAAGTTCAAATTTATTTCTATCGGTCATTCAGCTAATAAAATACTTTGTTTTTAAAATTAAAAGTAGAAACTATGATTAAAAGTACAGGTGTCTTTGATGGAAACAATAGCAGAACACTTATAGCAAGGGAATCACATCAATTATTGCTGCTTAGCTCTGAGGGGAAGATCAACTGAGCTCCAATTTGTTTTTCCATGAGATCATTACACTGCTTATTTCCAGTAGAATGTATTCATTTAATTCGACCTACAAGTTAATTTTATAAACAATTAGCAGCTAGGGATTTTGACCCACTTGAGATCTAATTATCCTATTGCCCAACACAAACAATAGTATTCTCCTGGAAGCATTATATACACAACAGTCAGACTTTTATTTAGTAGAGACATTCCAGAATGATTCGCTCCTACTTGTGCTACAATCAATTTCTCGTATTATTCAATACTTCCAACATTTAACAGCCCCACTAAGAATCTTAATACATAGATTCATAGATTCATAGATTCATAGATTCATAGATTCATAGATTCATAGATTCATAGATTCATAGATTCATAGATTCATAGATTCATAGATTCATAGATTCATAGAATTTTACGGCACAAAAGGAGGCCATTCGGCCCATCTAGTCTGTGCCGCTCTTTGAAAAGAGCGATTCAATCCCATTGCGCTACCCGCTCCCCATAGCCTAATAGACCTGTTCTCCCTAAATAAAGATCTAATTCCATTTTAAAGTTGTTATCGAATCAGCCTCCACCACCTTTTCAGGCAATGCATTCCAGATTCGAACAACTCGCTGAGTGAACAAAATTCTCCTCAGCTCCCCTCTACTTCGCCTTGAAACTATATTAAATCTGTGACCACGAGTCACAGATTCACCCACGAGTGGAAATAGTTTTTCTCTATTTGCCCTGTCGAAACCCCTCATGATCTTATAAACCTCTATCAGGTCTCCCCTCAATCTTCTCTGCTCCAGAGAGAATAACCCTAGCCCATCTAGCCTCTCCTCACAGCTGAAGTCCCTCAATCCTGGGACATAGTGCATTTTTCATGAATAAAATATTTAATTCCAATTGCAGTATTTTATTTTCAATTATTTTAGCAAGTATTGCTTTATAATTATAATTTGGTTGCTTTGTATTTACTCCTGAATATTAATTGTTTGAATTGTTGATCCTAAATTGTGTTTGCCTCAAATAATAATAGTAATCGTTCCATTTGATGTAGTGCCTTATCACATTGTGAGCCATCTAATAGCGCTTCACAGAATATATTGTAAAGTAAATTGATTGCAAGTTTTGTGGTCAAAGTGCCACAGCCAATTGCACACAATGCTGTCCCAGTCATAGATTGAGTGACCAGATTTTAACCTTTTTTTTTTAAGGTATTGTTACCTTTGGAAAAGCGACTGCCAATTGACAAACAACCAGACTCGTATTTACTGCTGGGTAAACAGAGGCCTGTGGAGTAAGGAAACTTATCCAAGGTTTTGCCCCGCTGGGAAATTAACCCAGGTTGTCTCATTACGAGGCGAGAGCTCGAGCCACTATAATAATAATAATCCTTGTGTTTCATATATTTATTTTCACATCTTCTAGACATCTCAAAGCGCTTCACAGAAAACGCTGTAACGTGAATTGACTGTATATTTGTGGGCAAAACGCAGCAGCCAATTGTGCACAGCAGTGTCCCACAAACAGTCATGGTTTGAAATGACCATTTCATTGTTGTTGTTAGAGGGATTATTATTAGGCCTGTGGAGTAAGAAAACTTGCCCAAGATTTTGCCCAATCTGGAATTGAACCCAGGTCTCTCGTTTTCAAGGCGAGTTCTCTAACCACAAAGCTACAGGACTCCACATTCAATATATTTACAAATAAGTTTACACAATGCTTTTGAAATGTTTTGACATGATAAGGCGTGATATTGCATGTAAGGAGTATTTATTTTTAAAACATTGTGAACGGTCAGCCTGACACATGATGTATTTCTGTATGTTAATCCAGACAACTAAAGAACTTTTAATGTTCAGGATTAAATTCTGAAAACTGAAGACATCACAGATGAAGACCTTTATTTTCGACCAAAACTTTGGTCACCTTTCTACCACTCCACTGTCTCGGTCCTGGGATCGACTATTGTGAAGCTCTCTGAGACGCTGACTGGCTTGGAGGGCACTATATAAATCAATGATGTTGGTTTTATTGTTGACAAGGAATCCGTCATTAAAATTATGCCATTCCAATGCGGGGTTTAGTGGCGTTGGGAAAGGAGTGTCGAGGGAGGGATGGGTTGGGTCCGAAGTGTGAGGGTGAGATGGGGAGGGATTGGTAGACACAAGGGCAGAGGCAACTGATCGGATCCCCTTAACATTCGGAGTCCTGCAGCTCAGTGGTTGGCTTTCACCTCCTTGGGACTTCCTCATGACATGAAAGACGCTCTATAAATGTAATATTGTTGTTGTTGTTATAGAGCAGTCACCTTGCAAGAGTGCGACCAGTGTTTCGAATCCAGGCAGGTCAGAATGAAACGTTGAGCAAGTTACTTATCCCAAACACACACACACAACAACACACACACACTTTCAAACACACGCTCACGCCTTATACGCTCACGTGCCTGATAATACTCCATCAACCAAAAAATGACAAATCGGTCATTTCAACCCAACGCCTGTTTGTGCGGACGCTGCTGTGTACAATTGGCTGCTGCGCTTCACCCACAAATATACAGTCAATTCATTTTACAGTTTTTTCTGTGAAGCGCTTTGAGACGTTTGGAAGATGTGAAAATCGCTATGTCAAATGAAACGTTGATTATTATTATTTTGTTTACCGTAAATACCCGCGTATAAGGCGAACTTGTTTTCACGTCGGAAGATCTCGAAAGTTGGGTGTGCTCCCTATACACAGGTACAAGAAATTTTGAGCCTCGGAAGTACAGTAAACAGGAGAGGCGGCCGGCGCGCTGTCAGCCGGGGTTTGGCCAGTGTGTCTGGCGGGAGTTGGGGGGTGTGGGTGATGGGGTTTCGGCCTCAGCCGCCCGGGCAGCGGCAACAGCAGTGGACTTCAGTGCTGTGCTTGTTGCCTGCCTTCTACCTAACCCAGTCTGCCTGCCTCACTCCCTCCCTCTCCTCCCTCCCTCCCTGCCTACATGCCTCCCTCTCTCCCTGCCTCCGTCCCTCCATCCCTGCCTGCCTGCCTCTCACTCTCTCCCTCCCTCTTTCCCTCTCTCTCTCTCCCTGCCTGCCTCCCTCCCTCTCTCCCTCCCTCCCTCCCTCCCTCCCTCCCTCCCTCCCTCCCTTTCTCTCTCCCTGCCTGCCTGCCTCCCTCACTTTCTCCATCCCTGCCTGCCTCCCTCCATGCCTGCCTCCCTCTCTCCCTACCTACCTGTCTCTCCTGCCTCCCTCCCTTCTGCCGGCAATATCATCGAAAACACTTCAGTTTGTTTTAACCATGATAAGGTCAAATGTGGGGGCTGCGTTTTATACGCGAGTGTGCCTTATACGCGGGTATTTACGGTAGATAAAATGTAGATTGGCCTCACAGTTGGCGTTGCAGGAGAGGATGGATGAGCGACGTGATGGTGGGGTAGAGGAGCCAGTTGGTGATTGAGAAGAAAAACCTGGTGTTTTTGTTGGCCTTCAGGATTGTCCTGGAGTCGGATGACGGTTTAGTGGAGCCAAGGGCGTAGTGGTAAGATTTAGTGGCGGCACTACGATCTGCCAGATCTGCTGATGGACTCTTCAGTTCGATTTTAGCCACATGCCTTCAGTGCCTGTGCTTTAAGGGAGTGGAGGTGGCAGGTGTTCCAGGTTGACATTCGTATTTAGGCCAAACATGGCAGCCAATTGCGTGCGTCAGTGTCCCACAAACAGTTGTGGATTGAAATGAGCAATTCATTTAAAAAAATGGTGGTATTGTTATTAGGCATCTGGGATGAGGAAGCTCGCCCAAAGTTTCACTCTGCGTGAAATTGAACCCAAGTCTCTCGCTTTTTGGAGAGTGCTCTAACCACTGAGGGACAGGATTCCACAAGCACTGAGTAAGAAGTGGTAGATCCTGTTTAACAAACCAATCATTTTGTGAAGAGGCAACATCCCAAATTGACTTTTGAGTCACAACCTAATGTACCGAGATGGAAGGTCTTCTGCATGTGAATCTCTCTGTGATCCTGTGTGAAGGTGTTTGGTGGCCACCACAGCAGATTAAAGAATACTGTGAAGCTGAACCTGCATCAACATTGGAAGGAAATGACATAACCACAAGTTAATAGAAATGATTGTCATGACTTTAACTCATAGCAATTGAAACTAGTCAAAGGAAATTGAACATTTGTCATAATAGATTGTCAGTTGCACGTCCACATAGAATTTCTTGTGAAATATTGACTTTTTCACCCAATTATCTACTTGCTCATTTAAAAAAAAAAAAAAAATCTTTTCATTTGGTACAATGACTTATTACATCAGAAAGACATCTCAAAGTATTCACAGGATTTACTGTGAACTGGAATGACTGTGTATTTGGTCACATGACAGCACAATTGCACCAACAATACCCACAACAACAACATGGATTAATATAGCGCCCTCCAGGCCGGACGGCGTCTCAGAGCACTTACCCACAAACCGCCATGAAATGAATGGCCAATTTTATTTGGGGGATTGTTGGCCAGGACAACAACAACAACAAAATTATATTTGTATAGCGCCTTACACATCGCCAACAATCTCCCAATCATCCTTTCGAATAGTGCCATGGGATCTTTAACATCCACTTGAACAGGCAGATGGGACCTCATTTTAATGTCTCATCTGAAGGACGGCACCCCCAACAATGCATTGAGAGTTTTGTCTTAGACTACAGTATATGAGGTCAACTCCTGATGTGGGATTTGCATCTACAACCATGTGACTCAGAGGTGAGTGTGCTAGGAATTACCCAAGGTGTATTATTATTACATATGGTAACCAATATTCACTTTCACTATAAATGCACAGTAACTACCTTTTATCATTTACTCTGTGAAGGTCTTTATTCATCCTCCCAACGCCATTATCTATTTCAAATGCAAGGCTTATACTGTAAATTGTTTATTTAACGGTTGACTATACCTCGGAAACACACCCTTACCTAATTTTATAGTGAGAATCTATCATCTCACAGAACCCTTATTCGATTTTCGGCTGAATCATTTCTTAACATCTAATTTACTTCTGATGGGTCAAATAGTTTTAATCCTATATCAAGTCTTCCTTTGTAGACTTACAGGGGAGTAATACGTGATATTGTAACATTTCTTCAATGTCACAGGATTGCATAAACAGGGAATGTAACTTCACATTATTGATGTTCAATTCACAAAGAAGGAGACTCCATATCCCAGCAGTGAATTGCTGAACTGTTAATCCTTATGCTGATTTTTAAACAGCGCCTTGGGATGTCCTCCTGACGTGAAAGGTGCAATACAAATGTAATTTTGTTGTTGTTGTTAGATGAATTTGACCACTGATATGTTCTTATTCTCTGAGGAATTCTATCAATAATCTTGTTTACTCTACTTTTCTATCCTTCTCCAGGGATATATTATCTTACCATCTTCAGGGAATTCAGCAAATGATCCAATATTTATTATGCTAATAAATCAACATGCCAGAATTCCTGTGGCAAGTTGGAACTCAATAATTACACAGTTAACTTGGAGGGTTGGTTATTGTACAGTAAAATGTAATTGCACACAGTAATATAATTTTGCAATACAGTCAGGTATTAACAAAAAAAGAGAAATTAATGTAATATAAATGTTATATAAAGGTGGTAGATGTATGGAATTATTTATCCCAAAGGGTTGTTTATGCTCAGCCCTTCAACATATTCAAGACTGAGTTAGATAGATTTCTCATTTATAAAGGAATTAAAGGGTATGCGGAAAAGTCATGCAGGTGGAATTAGAGAAGAATATCAGCCAGATACGTCTTTTCAGTTAAAACCATATATTTAATAATCATAATAATCCTTGCCTTTGATATAGCGCTTTTCACGTCTTCTGGACATCTCAAAGTGCTTCATAGAATAACTGTAAAAGAAATTGACTGTATATTTGAGGGCAAAACGGGGCAGCCAATTGCGCACAGAAACAGTCCTCCACAAACAGTCGTGGAATGAAGTTACCAATATTTATCTTTTTTTGGAGGGATTATTATTAGCTGTGTGTATGTGTGTGTGTGTGTGTGTGGAGTAAGGAATCTTGCCCAAGATTTCACCCTGACCTGCCTGGATATGAATACAATTTTCACTTTTGTAAGTCGAGTGCTCTAACCACTGAGCTACAGGGACTCCACAAAACAGCATAAAGTATGTGAAATATGAGTAATACAAAACTTATAAATTCTGGGAAATTCAATGGGACTTGTGAAGATGTTTGACAGGTTAATATACAATATATGTGGATCAGGCGTATATGAGTTGTAGTGTGATGTCTTCTAATATATATTAATGATGTGGACTTTGGCATAGAGAGCACTATTTCCAGGTTTGCAGATGATACAAAGTTAGGTTGGTTAGTAAATAGTGAGGAGGACTGTAACCAACTACAAGCAGACCTACACAGATTGGTGGAATGGGCTGACATGTGGCAGATGGATTTCAATGTGGATAAGTGTGAGGTGATACACTTAGGTAGGAAAAATGATAAGACGCAATATAGACTGGTAGCTCAATCTTAAGGGGGGTGAACGTACAGAAAGATCTGGGTGTTCAAGTATGTGAATCAATAAATGAGCAGGGCAAGTAGATGCAGAAAAAAAGGCATTTGGTGTACTGAGCTTTATTAGTAGGGACATAGAGTATAAGAGTAGGGAGGTTATGGTTAGTCTGTACAAAATACTGGTTAGGCCTCATCTGGAGCACTGCATCCAATTCTGGGCACCTTACTTCAGGAAGTTAATTAAGGCACTGGAAATGGTGCAGAGGAGATTCATGAGAATGATACCAGGAATGGGGAAACTTAGCCATGAGGACAGGCTGGAGAAGTTAGGACTTTTCCCATTAGAGCAGCGAAGGTTACGCGGGGACCTGATAGAGGTCTTCAAGATCATGAAAGGTTTCGACAGCTAGATAGGGAAAAGCTGTTTCCGCTGATAGGTGTCTGTGACCCGTGGACACAGTCGTAAGATATCTACCAAAACAAGCAGAGGAGAGGTTAGAAGAAATGTTTTTTACTCAGCGAGTTGTTCGAATTTGGAATGATCTGCCTGAAAGGGTAGTGAGATCCGATTCAATAGCAGCTTTTAAGAGAGAACTAGATAGGTATCTTGGGAAGACGGGTGTGCAGGGTTATGGGGAGAAAGCTGGTGATTGGGGTTAATGATATTGACTGGCTGGTCAAAGAGCCGGCACAGACTCGATGGGCCGAATGGCCTCCTTCTGTGCCGTAACATTCTATGATTCTATGACTTGAAAATACAGGTCATGGAATTAGAATCATAGAATTATTCAGCACAAAAGGAGACCATTTGGCCCATCTAGTCTGTGCCGGCTCTTTGAAGAGAGCAACTCAATCCCACTTGAATCCAGCGTAGATTCACTAGGTTAGTTCCTGGGATGAGGGGACTGACCTATGAAGATAGGTTGAATAAACTAGGGCTGTATTCTCTAGAGTACAGAAGAATTAGGGTGGATCTTATTGAAACATATAAGATTCTTAAAGGGCTAGATAAAGTAGACACTGAGGGACTGTTTGCCCTGGTAGTAGAATCTAAAACCAGGGGTCACAGTCTTAAAATTAAGGGTCAGCCTTTTAGAACAGAGTTGAGGAAACATTTCTTCACCCAGAAGGCTGTAGATGCTCAGTCCTTGAACATCTTCGAGGCTGAGAGTGGTAGATTTTTGAAAAATTGAGGGATTAGAGGCAATGGGTATATGGCAGGTAATCAGAGTTAGGTGAGAAGATCAGAGTTAGGTGATCTTATTGAATGGCGGAGCAGGCTCGACTGGCCGAATGGCCTACTCCTGCTCTGAATTCTTATGTTCTTATGTTGTAAATCTCCTCTGCACCCTTTTCAATGCCTTAATATCCTTCATAATGTGTGGTGACCAGACTTGTACACATTACTCCAGCTGAGACCTAACCAAAGTCTTATAGAGGTTAATCAGCACTTCCTGACTTTTATATTCTATACCCCTATTTATAAAGCCTGATAGCACATGTGCCTTCTTAACAGCTTTTTCTACCTGTCCTGCCACTTTCAAAGAGTCACTGACACAAATCCCTATGTCTCTCTGTTCCTTCCCACCCTTTAGAATTGTACTTTCTAGCTGATATTGCCTACCCTCATTTCTTCTCCCAAAGTGTATCACCTCACACTTCTCAGTGTTAAACTTCATCTGCCATGTGTCTCCCCACTTTATCATTTTATCTATATCCACTTGCAGATGGCTACTATCCTCCTCACTATTTACTTTTCTCCCTAACTTTGTATCATCTGCAAATTTGGAAACAGTACTCCCTACACCCAAATCCATATCATTAATATAGATTAAAAAGAGCAGTGGTCCCAAAACTGATCCCTGGGGGGCGCCACTGCACACTTCCCTCCAGTCTGAAAAGCAGCCGCTCACCACAACTCTCTGCTTTCTGGTTATTGGTTACTGGTTGTACTTGTTGCATTAGGAATTCAAGCAAACGAAGATAAAGAAGTAAAATAATGATTAATACATTCAAGGTTATGTTCATTATTTACTTTTATTTTATCTCCAACTTTGCAGCTTCTACATTACATTAAACCGACACATTTCACAACTACAAATGGTGAAAATGTGTATTTCGATGGAAACGGTGATCCGGTCCCAAAGTAAGACATTGTCAACAGACAACCCAATAGTGTTGGTGGCTGTGATGTTGTGCTGGTGGGACGCTATGATGGATCTGCAGCTTTGGGCTAAGAGTTGATCCTAAATGAAAATATTATTGTTTGGAGTGGTGGGCAAAGAAAGGTAACGTCATCCAAAACGATTGATAATCCATTCTGAAAACAAAAGTACAGCTATTTCTCACACAATATCTGTTGGAATCCAATCAAACCACAGGCTCTTATTTTAAACCAAGATTCCACGAGCAGCTTGTTCAGAAACATGTCCCCCTGGAACACGGAAAGCGGCCAGAAAGGGACAACCTATGTGTTGCTTTAACTGTGTTCTGTGCAGCGATGGAGAAACAATCAACATCACAAGTGGGTCACAAGATATCCCAAAACTCTTATTTTATTAAAACACATTTTCTAATTACTGGAGCTGTTGATGAAATCGATTGCATTTTCCTTGAATCTTCTTTCATTTTCTCGTAGATTCGGTACACTGCGTGAAATGCCTTTGGGAATATTAGTCCAGTTTACAACATGACCAATGCATTCCAAAGCAAACAGTCTCATTCAGAAATAATAGGAATGGTAGTAATAGTATTTGCTATAGTTGGAGCCGGCATTACCATGATGGTGGCAGTCCTTTTCTTTGTTTACAGGCAACTCCTATTGTCAAAGCTAACAACTCGGAATTCAGTTTTCTTCTTCTACGCTTCCTTCAAAAAAGCTGTGAAATTGTCAAGGTATTTATTAAATGTTTATGTATTGTTATAATTTCTTGCATAGGCCATTAGGGTAGGCCACTTAGCTCCTCAAACCTGTTCTGTCCTTTGAGAACATCATGGTTAATCTATACCTCAATTCCAGTTACTTGTCCTTAGTTATCCCGCAACCTGTAATACCCTGACCTAACAATTATCTATTCCCCTCAGTCTTAAAATGTGAATAGATCCAGTATCCACAGCCTTTTGGGGGAGAGAACTGCAGATTTCCACTACCCTTTGGGTGAAAAATGCCTCCCGATTTCATTCCTAAATAGACTCGCTCTCATTTTAAGATTATTCCCCACTTGTTCTGGAATACCCTAACAGAGGAAATAGCTTGGCTGTATCTACCCTATCGACTCCCCATATTATTTTTAAAATCTCTATTGTATCACCCCACAACTGTCTAAAGTCAAGAATTCCAACCTAGACTTACACTGTGCCCTCCATGCAGACTAGCGCCTCAGAGCCACGAGGTTGTTGTTTCATACCCAATGCTTCACAGTCAAACCATCTCGAGTCAGGAGGTCAAATCTATTGGACAAATATTTGATGTGAAACAGATACAAGATGAAAGATAACTTTGTAAATTTGGATAAGTTGTATGATAATGTCAGTATTAGTTGTAAAGAAGACAAGGGAAATCAACAGAAAGTGATATTTGTAGATTTAAGAGAGAATACAAAAAAAGGAAAAATTGTAATATAAATGAACAATATAAATAGGTTAAGGAAAGGGAAAGCGAAACATTTCCAGTTTGTCTCAAGTCTGTGGTTGACAAACAGCGAGAAACCATAACAAGTGTTAATGTTAAGGAAACACTTGAATGTGGTTTAATCTGAGAGGTATAATAACAACAAAAATTTGCATTTATTTAGTGTTTCTGATTGAAAGTCTAGAATGCTGTCAACTGAGTCAAACTGAAACCTGACAATGTGGTTTAGGTTAAGATATTAAAAAATAGTGCAATTCTGTCCTTAACACTACAAAGTCCAAGTTAATCTTTGCTGTTTTCATTCTAGCAGAAGGACTAAATGGATACCTTATGATCAGATGATAATTTAATTAAAGCATTTTGCTCCATAGTTGGTTTAATCACCTGGAGGAAGATTTTATTGGATTAAACTGGTAATTTGTTTCCACTTGGAAATCATTCCTAATATATTCAAGATATCCACTGGTTCTAATTAAAACGGATTTACATCATTCTCATTGGGAGGAAACAGTATATATATGAGCAATTAGGAATACTTTGAGGCACTGACGGGCACACATTATGCGATGCATTACACCATGTATTGTGTACTGTTTATGTCTACTCTCGTCCCTGTTTGGCTCGAAGAACAAACAAGCTGCAAACGCTGGGGAATATTTGATCTGCTCGGTTTGTCTAAAGATGGAGATATTGTTCTTGGTGGAATTTTCAAAATTCATGGTGATGTGGAGGATCAGGTCCTACATTTTCAGACCCAACCGAGAGCGGTAAAGTGTACAAAGTTAGTGCAATTTTCCATCTTTCAGTTGATAATTCAATGTTACTGATTGATGCCGTGAAGCCACCATATTAACATATACCGTTCGATACTGTATTCAATACTGCTTCAACATACATTGATGGACAACTTCAAACATCACAATATAATTATAATTAGTTGGCTGACATGTAAGATAGTATGATAGCCAATTGATTGATTTTTATGCTACTTTAGGGATTTCTGCACATATATTGGAATTTCTGTCTCGAGTCTGCACAAGTGAGATAAACAAGTTAAATTTATAAGTAATCGCTGGTCAAATTCACAATCTAAAATATGGATTAAACAATATATCAGCACCTTGGAGCTTCCTCCTGACGTGAAATGCTCTTTACATGTGTGATATTATTGTTGTTGTTGTTGTTGTTGTAATATTCATTAATCTATAAAATTGAATTTCCAAACTGTCGACTTCATTTGGCTGAGATCTCCAGGATGTTTCCCTAAACATTGGCCCCCATTTTTCATGTACATATCGGGATCAATCTGCTGTGGGACATTGTTAGATTATTGAATTCCACTCAGATTATAGCCCAATAAAATGAGGTAAAAATATGTTATGGTAGTGTTTTGTGATTATCACTTCCAAAGATTCTCCTTTGTTTGTGATTCTATTCATAGATTTGCATTTTATTAACATTCTTTTGGGAGAAATCTGGCTTGTGCAAGTCACAGTTTGCAAATTGCAAATCATTTCACTGGTATTCAGTTTGGAAAGTGTTTGTTGATCAGAAAGTTAATCTAAGTTTTAGTGAAGCAGACAAAGATTGCAATTCTACAGAGTAAAGTATATTTAGGAAAAATAATACTTGCATTGGCTTACATGTACATTTTGTGACTGGATTTTGTGATAGAAACAGTTTGTAAACTACAGTAAGAAGTGTCAATTTATGTGATATCAATCAGTATTTTCCCGCAAACCACAGGGAGAAACACTTGGAATGTTAGTATCTATTGCATTAGTGGTGATGCTATGACTGTGAACTATGTAGATGATAATTAATAATTTGATTCCTCACAGATTTCAATTCCGACCATTCCGGTTTGCGATGGCGATGATCTTTGCAATAGAGGAAATAAACAAGGACCCCAGATTGCTCCCCGGCATTACTCTGGGCTACTGGGTTTATGACTCCTGTGGGATGCACGCCGTAACCATAAAAACAACTTTGGAATTTTTGAACAGACTTGAAGAAGCATCTTCAGATTTCACCTGCAAACGAGCCCCTGTGGTCTCTGCTATTGTGGGTGACTCCAGCTCCTCACGATCATCAGCAATAGCAACTTTGATCAGTCCATTCAGGATACCAATGGTGAGATACTTCAGGTCAGATCTGTGCATTTGTATGCAAACTTGGGCAAAAAATATGTAATACCTGACATTCCTTAAATTAAATTGTTGTATTAAAATAATTGTTCTGTAAAATGCGTCTTAATGGTTTTACTATAAATGAAATGGACAGTGAGATATAGATTGCTTTATAACTGTACTTATTAAACTACCCATTTTATGAGACTAACAGAATCAGGAAGATGTATATTTACATTGCAGATATGAGATTAAATCATTTTAATTCAAGTTTCTCTTTATTCTAAAATCTGTAGGTAAGTTACTTTGCCACGTGTGAATGTCTGAGCAACAGGAAGGAATATCCATCATTTTTTAGAACTATCCCAAGTGACTACTATCAGGTCAGAGCCTTGGCCCAACTGGTGAAACACTTTGGGTGGACGTGGATTGGGACCATTAGAAATAACGATGACTACGGTAAATTTGCAATGCAAGCCTTCACACAAGCTGTGCAGCAACTGGACATTTGTATTGCATTCTCTGAATCTTTCGATATAACCTACTCAAGGGAAGAATTGCTTAAAACTATTGAAGTGATTAAGAAATCCACCACAAAGGTTATCGTTGCATTTGTTAGTGATAGTGATATGACTCCTCTATTGAAAGAAATTGTGCGACAAAATGTGACAGGTATTCAATGGATTGGAAGTGAGGCCTGGGTCACTGCAACACTCCTGCCCCCAGAGGAAAGCAAACAATTCCTCTCCGGGACAATTGGAATTGCGATTCGCAAAGTACATATTCCAGGGTTGAGGGAGTTTCTGCTGCAAATTCATCCATCTGCATTCCCAGGAAACCGCTTAATGGAAGAGTTTTGGGAATTGGCCTTCAACTGTACAGTGAGTAACGTGGAGCACAAAGCAGATGGAATGAAGGAATGTACAGGACGAGAGGATTTACAGACTGTAAATAATCCATATACAGACGTGTCTCAGTACCGTGTAACCTACAATGTCTATACAGCAACCTACGCCATAGCTCATGCTCTTCATGACATGCTGTCATGTCAAAGTGGCAAAGGTCCATTTCCCAATGAAAGTTGTGCGAATATTTCAAACTTTCAACCATGGCAAGTAAGAAACATTCTTATTATATCGTTGTATTTTACTTTATATATTTTGTACAGTTATACTTTTCATATTTTGTGTTGTTATTCACTATATACAGTTGGTTTTCCTGCTCCCTTCCACTGACCCCTCCCCTTGCCATCTTTCCCCCCTTTCTCCCTTAATCTCACTTCCATGACTGTTTGTGGGACACTGCTATGCGCAATTTGGCTGCCGCGTTTCTCCCACAAGTGTACAAATATTCTCCTTCTCTCGTTAATCCTGCCTCAAGACCCCCACCCCCCCTTCTGCTCTTGTCGCTATCTGACTGCATAGCGATGTGTGATGTCCACTCTTGCCCTGAAAGGCGCTATTTAATCTAATGTTAGATTTCAGCTGCAGGTGTAGAAAGCTGTGTTCAATTGTTCGTATGTTGTTGAATTCAATGTTTGTTTCTCCTTTGTCATTTCCCATCACAGCTTCTACATTACATGAAAACAGTAAATTTCAGCACAAAGATTGGTGACAATGTTCATTTCGATGAAAATGGGGACACAGTGGCAACGTACGACATTGTAAACTGGCAGCCAAGTGACCAGGGCGGCACTGAGACACTCACTGTCGGTCACTATGATGGATCTGCTCCAACAGGGGAAGAGTTTAAATTGGAAGAAAACAAAATAGCGTGGAGCGCTGGTCAGATCACAGTGAGGAGTTTTCGTTGCATTATATTTTGCAGGAATGTTTAAGGAACTTATATCAAACGGCTTTCTAATCAATGGTAGAATTTGCAGCTGTAACTCATTCAAAACATGCACTTTGTAATTCAGGTGTCAGACAGAAGTATCAGTAGATACCAGATAGTTTGATAACTAATAATAATTAATAAGAATACTTGCATGTATTTATGTAGTGTATTTATGTGTGCAATTGTTTGCAATATATAATTGTGGGTGAAACGCGGAAGACGATTGCTCACAGCAGCATTCACACAAACAGTCATGGGTTGAAAATGACCAATTTTTATTACTGTGTTAGTCCCTATCCGACCAAGAGTGAGACATGTGCGTATTAATTTCAGTGCTTTGGATGTCCTCCTGACGTGAAATTCGCACGATGAATGTAATTTTGTTGTGGTTGTAATTGCCGAGCAAACCAGAACTTTGAAAATTACAAAGTGCTATCGTTTTAATTCCACAATAACTAGGTCCCACGGGCAGTATGCTCTGACAGTTGTCTCCCTGGGACAAGGAAGGCAGCAAGAAGAGGACAACCAAAGTGTTGCTTTGATTGTATAGAATGTGCTGATGGTGAAATTAGTAACATCACTGGTAAGAATAAACACAGCTATCAATTCTGTCCTAAATTCTCAAACATTTATTGAACAGATTTCAATTCATGTTCTATCATTCACAATTTACTTTTTTCCTCAGATTCAGCCGTGTGCCTGACATGTCCTTTGGAATACCGGTCCAATGATAAACGAGATCACTGCCTACTGAAGGAAATTGAATTCCTCTCCTTCGAGGAGACATTAGGGATTGTTCTAGTCACACTTGCATTGCTTGGAGTCTGCTTGACTATAAGTGTATTCACAGCGTTCTATGTTCACTGAGACACTCCTATTGTTAAAGCTAATAACTCAGAGTTAAGCTTTCTGCTGCTTGTCGCGTTAGCTTTGTGTTTTCTTTGCTCAGTTACATTCATTGGAGAGCCTTCAGTCTGGTCCTGTAGGTTGCGTCACATGGCCTTTGGTATCACTTTTGTTCTGTGTATTTCCTGTGTTTTGGGAAAAACAATAGTTGTGGTGATGGCATTTAATGCAACACTTCCCAGTAACAACATGATGAAGTGGTTTGGTCCTACACAACAACGTCTGAGTGTTTTCATCCTTACCCTGATACAATGCTTGATATGTACTGTTTGGCTTAGTTTGTCACCTCCTTATCCTCTGAAAAACAGTGAATATTTTACTGAGAGAATTGTGTTTGAATGCCATGTGGGATCTGCAGTGGCCTTTTACTGTGTGCTTGGTTACATTGGACTGTTGTCTTGTGTTTGCTTTGGCGTTGCTTTTCTAGCACGCCGACTTCCAGACAACTTCAATGAAGCGAAGCACATCACTTTCAGCATGCTTATCTTCTGTGCTGTTTGGATTACTTTCATTCCAGCTTATGTAAGCTCTCCTGGAAAATACACTGTGGCTGTAGAAATATTTGCCATTTTGGCATCAAGCTTTGGGCTACTGGCCTGTATTTTTGTCCCTAAATGTTATATTATCCTGCTGAAAAAAGAAGAAAATACTAAAAAGCATATGATGGTTAAAGTGGCTACCAAGAAACAGTGACCGTGTTTTCCTATTCAAAGTGGAAATTTAGTTGAGTTCTATCTGATTTGGATGAGGTGGCTGTTTTTCCTTTCACTGTGTCCCATATGATTGCTATGATTTTTGTCTAACGGTTATATCAATATTGTAATTGATTTGTACCGATTATAAGATGGTTTCTGACACTGTTAATATACAATAAACGTGTCAGCTTGTCGTTGTATTTTGCTTGCTTTCCAATTTAAAACATTCTTGTTTCTGATTTCTACCTAGTTGTAGACTTTCAATATAGGTGCATCATCTTCGGTACAGCATCTTAACAGTTGTGTCACGAGGCAGTTAATTATAAATTCACTGAATTAATATTTCACTTGTGTTAAAACGAGACATTGAGACACATTATAGAAGTTGTGAAAAGCACTATATCAAATGCAAGGATTCTTATTAATTATTATAGTTCCCTATCCCGTCTATTTGTTACCTCAATTTTAAGGATTATAATCTTATTTATAACCTTATCTTCACTTCCATTTCCAGACATGTATCTATTTTGCTATACAGTATATTGTTTTGATCCACTTCAATTCCCTTTCCTGCCAATGTCCCCCAAATTACTGTGTTTAGCAAGTCTGAGTTAATATAATACTTTTTTTTAAATCTAAAATTAGAAAGTATGATTAAAAGTACAGTTGTCATTGATGGAAACAATAGAAGAACATTTACGTCAAGGGAATCACATCAATCATAGCTGCTCAGCCCTTAGGTGAAGATCAAGTCAGCTCCAATTTGTTTTGGAACAGATTATCACACTGCATGTTTCCAATAGAATATATTCATTTAATTAGACACACTATTTAATTTTATAAACAATTAGCAACTACAGATTTTGACTCACTTGGGATCTAACTGTCCTATTGCCCAGCACAAACAACAGTATTCTCCTATAAGCATTATATACACAATAGACAGACTTTACTATAGTGTAGGATAGAACTAGTTGAAGTGTAGGATAGAACCACAAAAGGTTGTATCAAATGCAAGGATTTTTATTATTAGTAGTAGTTTTGTAAGCAAACGTGGCATTGATTTGCCATTAATGCCCTATAGAAACTCCCCAAATGTTCCTTCACACCAAACTCTGCATACCTGTCGTACCTTTCAGTAGGCTCCACCGGTTCAAATCGATATTAATTTCCTCATCCTCAACTATAATTCTTTTCAAGCCCCAGAAGCTCCTTATCTCTGACATCCTCCTGCTCCGCTCTTCTGCTCGCCCTATCCGCTCAGCTAATTTGGGCTTCGCTGCACATCTCCCACGCCCTCCACACTGCCACTGTGGCTGAGCATTCAAATCCTTTGCACTGATCTTTGGAACTCCTCGCTTTACTCTTCATCTCGCAATTCAATCCCCCTCCACCCCTCTAGAGCGTGGAGCTCCTGTGGCTCAGTGGTTAGAACACTTCGTCTTGCAAGCTGGGGAGACCTGTGTTCGAATCCAGACAGGTCAGGGCGAAACCTTGGGCAAGTTTCCTTACTCCACATGCCGAATAATAATCCCTCAAAAAAAAACCACAACAATAAAATTGGTCAATTCAATCCACAATTGTGTGTGGGACAATGCTATGTGCAATTGGCTGCCGCGATTCGCCCACAAATATATATATAGTCAATTCACTTTACAGTATATTCTGTGAAGCGCTTTGAGACGCTGATAAGATGTGGAAAGCGCAATATAAAATGCAAGGAATTATTATTATTATTATTAATAATATTAAAGCCTACCTCTTTGACCAATCGTATGGTCGCCTCTCACTTCCCCCTCTCCCGTCCTCACTGTTCAATCCTGGCACTCCAAGATATTATCCCATGTGTAGGGCACAATATAAAAGCAAGCTGTTGTTGTTGTGTGTGGAAGCCATGTGTAAACTGTGTGTAAATATGAGAGAATTACTGATAATTATGCAGTCGACTATCAAAAAAGGATTCCTGCCACCCAGGAACTATTCAGTCACACATTGCTGTGGACATCAACCTTAGCCCTTTACTAAGGACTTTGTATGAGGCATTATAATGTTTTCACTGGGTTCAGTACCAGTATGTACTGAAGCTACAGTTTGCTCACATAGCAAGATATTAACAGCAAAGACTTGCATTTATGTAGCACTCTCCACGCTAGGCTGCGTCTCAGATCACTTAAACAGTACGACATTAAAGTGCAGCATGCTGTGTGCATGTTGGTAATAATAATAACAATCTGGATTATTGGTAGATGTTGGACAGCTATTCATATAGTAACAGGTTGCAGTTCTCCCTCTAGCGTAGGAATAGGAAGCATTAGCTGAGTACAGAAGTTTCATAACAACAACAATCAAATAACAACACATTACATTTGTATAGCATCGTTCACGTCAGCAGGATGTCCGAAGATGCTGACAGAATATATAAGGAATGACTCTACAATAACAAACTTTTTAACTTGTTTTGGAATCATTTTATTATACAGTACTGTACTCAAAAGCGATAATTTGGGGGAAGAAGCAGTGAGTTATATTGGTGGCTTCAGTGTTAAAATATTCAGAAAGTTCCACTGATGCCACGAACCACATGAGAGGCTCATTCAAATTCATCCATACATACCTGCCTGCCTATATACATGTATGCATACACAGTATGGCGTGCCAATGTGTAGTTAATAGCATTGTATCTTATCAACAGTCAGGTTTCTCACTGTAGAAATGGGAAGTTTTCAATTTAAAGGAAGTGGTTCTTTCGTTCATGACTTCATCACACTCGACTGTGCTAACGCCCTGCTTGTCTGCCACAGCAATTTATCTTTCCTTAGGCTGAAGATCATCCA
Source organism: Hydrolagus colliei (assembly GCA_035084275.1). Classification (NCBI taxonomy): domain Eukaryota; kingdom Metazoa; phylum Chordata; class Chondrichthyes; order Chimaeriformes; family Chimaeridae; genus Hydrolagus; species Hydrolagus colliei. The sequence continues at coordinate 522,521 of CM068744.1, read as the reverse complement.
CAACTCAGCAGCCCATGGCCCTCTCCTGCTCCAGACTCTGTGACCCTATCACCCCCATTCTCAACCGACACCACTGACTACCCATCACCCAGAGGATTCAATTGAAGATCTCGGTTCTCACCTTTAAAGCCCTCCATGGCGTTGCCCCACTCTACCTCTGTGACCTTTGTGATATCTCTGGGTCAACAAGTATCACACACGTTCACGCTCTGATGTTCTGGGAAACGACTGCACACATCATGTGGTTTATTTACATTTATAGTCACTAGGTGGCGCTATCACAGCTTCTCCCTCCTTAATGAAGAAATTATGAAAAAGTTACAATTACTTACATTCAAAACTCGATACTATATACAATTTATGTACATACATACAATTTATGTATATTATCATGTTCAAACTGTGACACATCCAATCAAAATTCAAACTTGACTACTGGTTTCCTACTTTTAATGGGATACCAACTTTGTCCAAAAGTTTGAGGGCTCATGGTAGCACTCGTAGTTGCCATGCATCAAGTCTGGTATTCATCTTGACTTTCTCTCCTAGCCTCCAGTTCCTTAATCAGGCTCTGTTGACTATCACCTGGATCTAAACCCTCACCTTCATTCACACTTAAATTCTGGTTATCTGTTGAGTCCTCTGTTACCATTACTGACTCGTTTGTTGGTCTAAAATTATTTGGTTCATTAGATTTATCCATTTCTCTCCACTCTTCCTGTACTTGTTTAGGTAAGGTATGATCAATATGACGAAATCTGAGTTTGCCAATTTCAAACATCCTGACCAAATAGGTGCGCGGTCCACATACTTTCACTTCTCTTCCTGGTACCCACTTTACTCATTTGTGATGATGGTTCTTGACTTTAACTTTTTGGTTTAACTCCAGCCTTCTGTCTTTCACTCTACCTCTATCATGGTTCTCTCTCTGTCTCTCCTGTTTTCCGTCTACCGTTTGTGCCAAGTTGGGTTTTAACAATGAAAATCTTGTTCTCGAGTGTCTTTTTAGGAACATCTCAGCCAGCGTTCTGCCTGTACTGGTATGAGGTGTGTTACGATACGTTATCAGAAAGTTGGCTCGTTTGTGAGGCTATGATAATTTACTATTTCTTGGGTTTGCATCTAGCATTTGCTTAGTTGCACTGTGCGCTCTGCAGCACCATTCAAAGCTGGATGGTCAGCAGGTACTCTAGTGTGCGTCACACCATTCTTTTTTATGCATTGCGCGTACTCTTCTGAAAAGAACTGTGGTCCACTGTCAGACACGATTTCCTCTGGAAATCCATATGAAGCAAACAACCCCCTCAAAATATCCAAAGTTTTGCTAGATGTTGTTGTGTTCCACAGAAATAACTCAACCCATTTGGAATGACTGTCTATCGCAATGAACAACTGCTATCCATTTAGATCTGCAAAATCTACGTGTAACTTTTGCCACACTCTGGCTGACCATTTCCATGGCTGTACTGGTACTGGTAGAAGACTCCTTCCAACTGCCTCACATACCGTACACTGTTTTACTGTCTTTTCAATGTCTTTATTTAAACCTGGCCACCATAGGTAGCTTCTAGCTAGACTCTTGGTCAGACAAATCCCTACAACAATAACAACACCAACAAATTACGTTTATGGAGCGCCTTTCACGTCGGGAGGACTTTCCAAGGCGCTGCACATGAGGCGTGTGACCCGAGCTCAGAGGGGAGTGTTTGGGAAGGGGTGAGACACGAAGGGGAGGTAGAAAGATTCGGGGTGGAACAAAAGGCACGGACGAAGAGGAAAGTCTTCAAACCGGCCTTGAAAGAGGAAAAGGAAGAAACAAGGCGGAGGGATTGAGGGATGGCATTCCATAGGGTGGGAGCGGAGAAACTGAAGGCCCGGCCTCCGATGGTGGGGCGGTTCGGGCGGGGGGCTTGGAGCAGGCCAAGTCCTGTTGAACGGAAGGTCCGGGTGGGCTTGCAGGGGGAAAGTAGTTTGGTTAAATAGGGAGGGGCAAGGCCGTGTAAGGCCTTGAAGGTGAGGACGAGGATCTGGAGAATGGGGAGCCAATGGAGACGAGCGAGGGTGGGGGTTATATGGTCACAGAGGCGGGTGCGGGATAATACATGGGCTGCAGCGTTTTGGATGACCTGCAGCCTGTGAATGGAGGAACTGGGGAGGCCGACGAGGAGAGAGTTTCCGTAGTCCAGCCTGGAGGTGATGTAAGCATGCACGAGTGTTTCGGCAGCGCGGGGGGTAAGATAGTTGCGGAGCCTGGCAATGTTGCGCAGGTGGAAATAAGCGGTGCCGGTCAAGGCATGGATTTGGGGGAGGAAGGAGAGTTTTTGATTGAACATGATGCCGAGGTTCCTGATTGGCTTTGTAAGGTGGAGATTCCAGCCTTGGATGTTGAGGCTGGCAGCGCCCGATGTGCGGAGGCGCTGGCTTGAGCCGATCAGGAGGGCCTCGGTCTTACTCACGTTCAATTGCAGGAAGTTGTCCCTCGTCCAGGACTCGATGTCGGACAAACATGCTGTCAGAACGTCGATGGTCTGGGGGTTGAGGGATGAGGCAGAAAGGTAAAGCTGGGTGTCGTCCGCATACATGTGGAAATTTACCCCATGTTTGCGGATGACATCGCCCAGAGGGAGCGTGTAAAGGATGAAAAGGAGGGGGCCTAAAACAGAGCCCTGAGGGACGCCGTGGGAAACTGTGCGGGGGTTTGAAGAAAAACCGTTGGAAGAAACAAAGTGTAAACGGTGGGTCAGGTAGGAATGGAACCAATCAAGGACTGTGCCTTGAAGGTTGAGGTGGGAGGAAAGACATTGGAGGAGGATGGTGTGATCGATTGTGTCGAACGCAGCAGACAGGTCAAGGAGGACAAGGAGGCAGAGGGAACCCTGGTCACAGGCGGTTAGGATGTCATTTGTAACCTTAACCAGGGTAGGTTCTGTGCTGTGAATTGGGCGGAAACCTGATTGGAGGGGTTCAAGAAGTGAGTGAGTTGAAAGGAAAGAGAGGAGCTGGGAGGCAACCACTCTTTGAAGGACCTTAGATAAAAACGGAAGGTCACTAGGTGTTGATCATGAAGATCACCTCACATCTTTTTTGTGAACGGAAACGCGAATCTCGGAAGGTGTGTTGCCTACCAGGTGCCAGGGTTGAAGACTTGACTGAGCGGGTCCAGGAAATTCTGCAGGGGGAAGGGGAAAATCCACTTGTGGTGGTCCATGTTGGGACCCATGAAGTTGAGAGGAAAAGACCTGAGATGCTCCAGGGAGAGTACCAGAGACTAGGGAGTAAACTGAAAAGTGGAACTTCGAGAGTGGTGATCTCTGGGTTGCTTCCAGTGCCTCGAGCAAGCCAGTTCCAGAATGCTAGAATAAGGCACATCAATGCATGGCTGGAGAAGTGGTGTAGGAAGGAGGGTTTCTGGTTCCTAGACCATTGGGACCAATTCTGGGGTAGGTGGAACCTGTACAAAATGGATGGGTTACACCTGAACAGGGCTGGAACCAATCTCCTTGCAGGGAGGTTGTCGAGTTTTGTGGGGGGGGCTTTAAACTAATCCCGGGGGGTGAGGGTGGGAAACTGATCAGTAGTTCAAATACGGGAGGGGTAACAAAGAGGACAGGGGTAAGGGTAAGACGGGAGAAAAGTGCAGAGGAAGTAATTTGTGCCTTAGAGTGTATGTATGTAAATGCACGAAGTTTGAGAAATAAAATTGGTGAGCTGCAGGCTCAGGTTGCTGCGAGGCGATATGATGTTATAGCAGTAACAGAGACTTGGCTCCAGCATGGGCAGGAATGGGAGTTGAACATTCCTGGTTATAATGTATTCAGGAGGGATAGAGAAGGGAGAAAAGGGGGCGGGGTGGCAATTTTAGTTAAGGACTCAGTGACTGCCTTAGAAAGGAACGAAGTGGAAGAAGGACTAAAAACCGAATCTATCTGGTTAGAATTGAGGAATAAAAAAGGTGCAGTTACACTGTTAGGGGTATACTATAGACCACCAAATAGTGGGGAGGAGATAGACAAGCAGATCTGCAAGCGTATCACGGAGAAATGCAGAGCTAATAGAGTAGTGATAATGGGTGACTTCAACTATCCCAACATAGACTGGCAGAATAGTAGAGTAAAGGGCAAGGAGGGAGAAGAATTCCTGAAGTGTGTGCAGGACAACTTTCTTGATCAGTATGTTTCCAGTCCAACGAGGAAAGAAGCATTGCTGGATCTAGTTTTGGGAAATGAGGTAGGGCAAGTTCAACAGGTTTCTGTAGGTGAGCATCTAGGGAATAGTGACCACAATATCGTTAGATTCAGAATAATTATGGAAAGGGATAAGGAACGATCACAGGTGAGGACACTCAACTGGAAAAGGGCTAATTTCAATGAGTTGAGGTGGGACCTAGCCAAGGTGGATTGGAAAGAAAAATTGGCAGGTAAGACAACTAACGAGCAGTGGGCAGCGTTCAAAGAGGAGATAGTTCAGGCACAGGTCAAAAGCATCTCCACAAAGGTGAAATGTAAGGCATCCAAACCTCCCTGGATGACTAAGGAAATCGGGGCCAAAATCAAACAAAAAAAAGAGGCTTATGATAAGTGTCAGGCTCAAAATTCAGAAGGGAACCAAGCAGAATATAGGAAGTGTAGGATAGAACTAAAAAGGGAAGTTAGAGGGGCAAAGAGACTGCATGAAAAACAATTAGCGAGTAAGATTAAGGGGAACCCTAAGGTTTTTTACCAACATATTAAAAGTAAAAGGTTGGTCAAGGAGAGGGTGGGGCCAATTAGGGACCTAGGAGGAAATCTCATTGTGGAGGCAGAGGGCATGGCTGATGTACTGAATGAGTACTTCGCTTCTGTCTTCACAAAAGAAAATGATACAGCCAATGCCATGGTATTAGAGGAGAGGGTAGGAGAAATGGATAGAATAATTATAACCAGAGAGGAAGTGCTAAAAAGGTTGACGTCGCTCAAGGTGGATAAGTCACCTGGTCCGGATGGGATGCACCCTAGGTTACTAAGTGAGGCACGGGAGCAAATAGCAGGGACTCTGGCCACGATCTTTCAATCTTCCTTGGACACAGGGGTCGTGCCAGAGGACTGGAGGATAGCTAATGTTACTCCCTTGTATAAAAAGGGGCAGAAGGACAAGCCTGGTAACTACAGACCAGTCAGTCTAACGTCGGTAGTGGGCAAACTTCTAGAGTCCATAATCAGGGACAAGGTAGATCTTCACTTAGAAAGATATAGGCTAATAAAGGACAGTCAACATGGATTTGTTAAAGGCAAATCTTGCCTTACAAATCTGATAGAATTTTTTGATGAGGTAACGGAATGGGTGGATAATGGTAGCGCAGTTGATGTAGTTTACATGGACTTTCAAAAGGCATTTGACAAAGTGCCACATGAGAGACTTATTATGAAATTAAAGGCCCATGGCGTAAAAGGGACAGTGGCAGCGTGGATCCACAACTGGCTGCGAGACAGAAAGCAGAGAGTTGTAGTGAGCGGCTGTTTTTCAGATTGGAGGGAAGTGAGCAGTGGTGTGCCACAGGGATCAGTTTTGGGACCATTGCTGTTTGTAATCTACATCAATGATCTGGACTTGGGTGTACGGAGTACAGTTTCCAAGTTTGCAGATGACACTAAGTTAGGGAGAATAGTAAACAGTGAGGAGGATAGTAGCCATCTGCAAGAGGATATAGACAAATTGGTAAAGTGGGCAGACACATGGCAGATGAAGTTTAATGCAGAGAAGTGTGAGGTGATGCATTTTGGGAGAAGAAATGAAGGGAGGCAATATAGGCTAGATAGTACAATTTTAAATGGTGTAAAGGAACAGAGAAACCTGGGGATTTGTGTTAGTGACTCGTTGAAGGTGGCAGGACATGTAGACAAGGCTGTTAAGAAGGCATATGGGATACTAGGCTTTATAAATAGGGGTATAGAGTACAAAAGTCAGGAAGTGCTGACTAACCTCTATAGGACTTTGGTGAGGCCTCAGCTGGAATACTGTGTTCAATTCTGGTCACCACACTACAGAAAGGATGTGAAGGCATTGGAAAGGGTACAACGAAGATTTACTAGGATGGTGCCAGGATTGAGGGACTTCAGCTACGAGGAGAGGCTAGATAGGCTAGGGTTATTCTCTCTGGAGCAGAGAAAATTGAGGGGAGACCTAATAGAGGTTTATAAGATCATGAGGGGTTTCGACAGGGCAAATAGAGAAAAACTATTTCCACTCGTGGGTGAATCTGTGACTCGTGGTCACAGATTTAAAATAGTTTCAAGGCGAAGTAGAGGGGAGCTGAGGAGAATTTTTTTCACTCAGCGAGTTGTTCGAATCTGGAATGCATTGCCTGAAATGGTGGTGGAGGCTGATTCGATAACAACTTTTAAAAGGGAATTAGATCTTTATTTAGGGAGAACGGGTCTATTAGGCTATGGGGAGAGGGCAGGGCAGTGGGATTGAATCGCTCTTTTCAAAGAGCCAGCACAGACTAGATGGGCCGAATGGCCTCCTTTTGTGCCGTAAAATTCTATGATTCTATGATTCTATGATTCTATCATTACAAATTCGAACAACTCACTGAATAAAAAATAAATTCTAACCTCCCCACTGCTTCTTTTGGTAGATATCTTAAGACTGTGACCACAGATACAGCTTTTCCCTACGTGGCGTGTCGAAACATTTCATGGTCTTGAAGACCTCTATCAGGTCCCCTCGTAACCTTCTCTGCTCTAATGGGAAAAGTCCTAACTTCTCCAGCCTGTCCTCATAGCTCAGGTTCCCTATTCCTTGTATCATTCTCGTGATTCTCCTCTGGACCACTTCCAGTGCCTTAATGTCCTTCCTGAAGTACGTTTCCCAGACGCATTACTCCAGTTGAGACCAATCCAGAGTTTTGTATAGATTAACCATAACCTCCCTACTCTTATACTCTTTGCCCCCACTAATATAGCTCAGTACACCAAATTCCTTTTATTTTTTACTGCCTTATCTACTTGACCTGCTACCATTAATGATTTGCTTACTTGAACACCCAGATCTCTCTGTACGTTCACCCCGTTTAAGATTACAACAACAATAACAATAAAATCAAACTTGTAACGCGCCTTTCACGTCAGGAGGATGTCCCAAGGTGCTGCTGTATTGCTCCATCCTCATTTTAGATTGTGAATTTGAACAGAGATTACTCATAATTTAAAGATGTTCATCTCACTTGTGCTGACTCGAGACAGAAATTGCAATATATGTGCAGAAATCCCTAAGTATCATCAAAATGAATCAATTGGCTATCATACTATCTTACATGTCAGCGAACTTACTATAATTCTATTCCAATGTTTCAAATTGTCTGTTGAAGCAGTATTGAATACTTTATCTAACAGTATGTGTGCAATACGGTGGCTTCACGGAGTCAATCAATTATATTGATTTATCGACTCAAAGATAGAAAATGTTACTAACTTTATACACTTTACTGCTCTCGGTTGGGTCTTAAAATGTAGGTCCTGATCCTCCACATCACCATGAATACTGAAAATTCCGCCAAGAACAATATCTCCATCTTTAGACAAACCGAGCTGATCAAATATTCCCCAGCATTTGCAGCTTGTTTGTTGTTCGAGCCAAACAGGGACGAGAGTAGACATAAACAGTACATAATACGTGGTGTAATGCATCGCTTAATGTGTGCCCGTCAGTGACACAAATTATTCCTAATTGCTCATATATATACTGTTTCCTCCCACCGAGAATGATGCAAATCAGTTTTAATTAGAACCAGTGGATATCTTGAATAAATTAGGAATAATTCCCAGGTGGAAACAAATTACCAGATTAATCCATTAAAATCTTCAAACCAATTATGAAGCGAAATGTTTTAATTATATCATCACCTGGTCATACTGTATCCGTTGAATTGTTGCACTAAAATGACCACAGCAAAGATTAACTTCGACTTTGTAAAAACAATTGCATTCTTTTTAGTATCTTAAACTAAGCCACAGAAACAATTGCCAGGTTTCAGTTTCACTCAGTTGACAGCATTCAAGCCTTTCTATCAGAAACGCTAACTAAATGCAAGTTGTTGTTGTTATTAACCCTCTCTGATTAAACCACAGCCAAGTGTTTCTTAACATTAACCCTGGTTATGGTTTCTCGCTGTTTGGCGACTACAGACTTGAGAAAAACTGGACAAACCTCTCTTTCCCTTTCCTTAAACTATTTATATTTTTCAAACTATTGTCCCAATTTTTTTTGTATTCTTTTTAAATATACAAATTTCCCTTTCCGTTTATTTTGCTTGCCTTGTGTATATATAATCCTGAATTTATCAAACGACTTATTCATCTTTTCAATGTTAACTTTCATCTTGTTCCTGTTTAACATCAAATTCTTATGCATTGGTTTTGACCTCCCGACTCGAGAAGGTTTGACTGTGAAGCATTGGCTCGTACCTCTGAGGCGCTAGTCTGCATGTAGGGCACTGTGTTAGTACATGTCGGGATTCTTGACTTTAGACGGTTGTGCGGTGATCCGTTAGAGATTTTAAAAATAATATGGGGATTTGATAGGGTAGATAATGTTATTTTCGAGATATAAAAGCGAGACCATGGAGAGATCGACTTTCATGTAAGACGGCTTTATTAAGACCACAAGCATGCAATTCCATGTGCTACCACACTGGTTACGAGAAGGTGCTATAACTGTTACATCTACATATAAGGGCATAGTGATTAGCATAATCCTACATCTCCCCCCAAGTACAGACAGGTGAACTTTAAGATCACTTAACAATTAAGGCGATCAAGAGGTTTCACTGCACATCCAGAACGTGTTGTCATCACAGCTGGTGAACACCCGGTGTTAGTGACATTGATGGAGACGGTGAAGACTTCTGGGGTGAAGTTGCCGTCTGTTCTGTTACATCAGGAGGTGTAGTTGGTGGAGGTTCAGTAGTGGTTTTTTAGGTGGTGTTTTAAACAGGGCTGATCGGTTTCATCGATCTGAGGCCGGGACTGGTTTTTATGATGTAGGATCGTGGGTTGGGAGTTTGGTTGAGGACAGTTCTGTGGCGGTCCTGGTCTCGGATCCAAACAGACTCGCCAGGATGGAGCTCTGGCAAATCTCTAGCGCGGTGAAAAAGGTTGAAATTTTGTTGCTGGTTTGTGCGATACACGTCTTCCTTCTGTCGGATCTTCTGGTCGGATTGAACCTTTGGTTGAAGGTTTGATGGAAGAATAGCCTGTGTTGTTCTAAGTTTCCTGCTCATCAGCAGCTCGCTTGGTGACAGGCCATTCTGGAGAGGAGACGCTCTGTACGTCAGGAGGGCAAGATAGGGATCTTCATTCTTCCTGAGTAGCCCTTTCATTGTATGAACTGCTCTCTCGGCTTCGCCGTTTGCCTGCTTGTACCTTGGCGAACTGGTGGTGTGTACGAATCCATACTTCTGAGCAAACTGGAGGAATGAGGCTCAACGAAATTGCGGCACATTGTTAGAGACCACGAAGTCTGGGATACAGTGGACGCCAAAATTTATTTCAGGGCTCTGATAACGGTTACTGAGGTTTGGCCAGATGAGAGAGATTTTATTTCTATCCAGCGGGAGTAGTAGTCGACTACAACAAGAAAAATCTTCACTTGATATTCAAATGAATCGATCCCCAGCCTTTCCCACGGACGTGATGGGAATGATGCTGGCAAGAGAGGCTCACGTTGTTCTGGTCGGTGTTTGGCAAAGTCAAACATTTAGAAATCATCTCTTCTAAAGTCTTGGAGAGACCCGGCCACCAAACATATGTACGTGCTCTGGCTCGGCATTTGGTGATTCCCAAATGGCCCTGATGAATGCTGTCAAGCATTTCCAATCTCATGGTTCTGCGAATGACTATGCGGTCGTCATAAAGAAGAAGATTGTCGAGGACAGAGAGATGACTTTTACTTTCCCAGTACTGGTGAAGTAATGGTGTGTGTGGTATGTAAGCAGGCCAACCACTTAAGCAATACTCTTTGATCTGCGCGCACTCTTCGTCCGCTTTCTGAGCCACGGCGATCTCAAGTAGGCGTTGTCTACTCGCTGGTAGTGTATTCATTGTATGATTCACGAAAGTTTCAATTTATGCAATCAGCAGAGTGTCGGATTCATCGGGTGTGCCGACAGGAGCATGGGATAGTGCATTGTGCGTTTTCTGGTGTTTGCCTGGAATGTACTGGATGGACTGTTGGACTAAATCTCATCAGACAAAGACGGAATCGCAGTATGCGTGGAGACATTTTATCGAGTTCTTTCATCTGCAGAAGGGACACAAGTGGTTTGTGATCTGTCTCGAGGATGAAGTGTAGTCCTAGTACATAGTCAGAGAACTTCTCACAGGCCCAGGTTGCAGCTAGAGCTTCTTTTTAAATTACCGCATATCGCTTCTCCATGTCACTGAGAGAACGTGATGCATAGTATATTGGATGGCGTTTTCCATCGTCTTGGATCTGAAAATGAACGGCACCAATGCCAGATGCTGAAGCGTCAGTGGCAACGAAGGTTGGACATTTTGGGTCATAGTGAGCGAGAACTGCAGATGAAAGTAGCAAATCTTTCACGTTTTGAAATGAACTCTGCTGTGCGTTACCCCAGTAACAAGCTGCCTCTTCCTGTAGCAGCTGGTGTAATGGCTCATTGACCTCCGCCAATCCAGGGACGAACTTCCCAAGTTGGTTGACCATTCCCATGAATCTCTGGAGCTCAGTGATGTTGGATGGAACTGGATACTCTGCAATGGCTGTCCTGATCAGCGTGTAGGCCTGCTGCGTCTATCACATGAGCTAAGAACTTGATGGAGCCCTTGGAGAATTCACATTTGTCAATGAGTGTGAGGCCATTTTCCAGTAGTCGCTGAAAGACTGATTTCACTCGTCGGTTGTGTTCAAGTTGTGTGGCACCGTGAATGAGAATGTCATCCATATGGCAAATTACACCATCGAGGCCAACGAGGATACCAGCCCTGGATCACCGGAAAATAATTTGGTGCAGAACTGATGCCGAATGGTAGCCGGTTGAAGCAGTAACGATCTGAAGGTGTGATGAATGTAGTCAGAAGTTTTGAATCTTTATCAAGCGGTATCTGCCAAAATCCACACTTTGCATCTTACATGGAGAAGACTTTACTTTTCCCAAGCTTAACCAAGCTCTCGTCGACTGAGGACATAGGGTGAATCTCATGTTGTACACTCTTGTTGAGTTGAGTGAGGTCAGCACAGATGCGATAGGAACCATTTGATTTGGTCACAGTTACCATCCCTGAGCACCATGTTGTTGGCATATTGACTGGCGAAATGATACCCTGTCGAAGCATGGAATGAAACTCCTTTTCCACTTGTGGCAGTAGTGGGTGTGGCACTTTTCTCGGTGTGTACAAGCGTACTGGCTTGGTGTCAGGGCACAGTGTTATGTGGTACGGTGTCTGAAGTATTCCCAAGCCAGTGAACTATCCAGGATATTCTCCTTTGAAGTTGGGAATTGGACTCTGCTTCACCTCGTTTACTCTTGCGATGAGGCCAAGATCGACGCATGCTCATTTACTGAGTAGCGAATATCTCTGGTTTTGAATTACGTAGAATCGCTCAGTTATCTCCCTCTGGAGGTAGTGCAGTTTAGCAATCAGCATTCCCTTCACTGGTAGTGGGATGCAACCTGGACTATGGAGGGACTGGTTGGTCTCTTTGAGTCGTACTCTGGCTAGCCAGGGTTCTGTGTCACTGATGCCGGAAATGGTTGCCACGGTGTCTAGCTTGAAGCAGGTGCGGTGTCCCATCAACTGAGATGCAAGCACTCCAAAAGTCGTTATTGCCAACGATCTCACCGAGGAAAGGAAGGTCATCCTGTAGTGAGTCTTGAACTTCATGCACGTTTGTGTTTTTGCGTTTGGATGCAGCGCTGTGGCAAACTGCCTTGAAATGACCTTTCTTTTGGCAATTGTTGCATATGGCATCTATTGCAAGACATTGTTGACGTGAATGGCATTGTCTGCCCCACCATTGACAATTATCGGCCTTGGAATCTCGTGTATGCTGCATTAGTTTGGTTGACTTTAAGCTGTTGCCATTGGGTGGAGTTTTGCGTTTAGTGACATGATCAATGCTAGTGAACCTGATGTCACCATGGACAATGTCTCGGCTGTTATATCTTGCCTCTGACTGACGGCATATATGGACCGCTTTGTCAAGCGTAGGTCCAGTTGGGCCTGCAGAGAGTCTGATAATTTTTCATCCAGCACTCCACCAACAATTCTGTCTCTGATCAAGCTGTCTTTGAGCTCGCCGTATTGACAGTTATCCGCTAGTCTAAACAAATCTTGTATGAAAACATCAATGGATTTGCCTGGCGCTTGTTTTCGCCTGTTAAACCGAGTCCTCTCCATGGTCACATTTCGTCTGCCTTCATAATGTTCAGTTAGTGCTTCTATAACTTCATCATATGTGCGAGCCGGCCAGACACGCTGTGTCCGAGGTACCAGGGCCGTCACCAAGTCACCAGCTGAGGAGCCGGTCGGTTCTGGGGCCTGTCACCACACTGGGCCCTGTGTCCCACCATTTTAAAGATGGTCCAGGTGGGCGGCGAGGACAAGGAGCTGGACTATTGCTGGACTATTGTTGATTGATATTGTTTTTGTTGTTTATTGTTGTTGTTTGATTCCCCCCACCCTTGCCCCCTGGCCTTCCCCCCCTTCTTCTTTCCCCACTCCCTTTCTCCCCCCCCTTTCCCCTTTCCCTCCCTCTTCATCCTTACCCACTTCTCTCCCTGATTTTAAGCCCCTGCCACCTTTCCCTTCCCTCCCTTAACCTACCTTTTCCTCCCTGAGTTTACCCCACCTTTCCCTCCCTCTCCCACATTATCCTCTTTTCCCCCTTTCTCCCCTGGCCCCAATTCCATGACTATTTCTGAATGTTTTGCTCTGAGCTCTGAGCTATTGTTTCAACCTGGACTCTCCTGTCAATTACAAAGCTATTGCTGTTAATAAGCAATTTTGTGGGACACTGTTATGCGCAATTAGGCTGCCGCATTTCTCCCACAAATATACCCTCAATTTTCTTACTTTCCTTTCCCCAACCACGACCCTTCACCCCCTTACTCTGGTCCCTACCTCTTCCCCTCCCTTTCTTCCCGCTTGTCTTCTCCCTCCCCACCTGCTCTGGTCCCAACCTTGGGACATAGTTGTATTCTGTGAAGCGCTTTGAGACGTCGAAAAGACGCGGAAAGTGCTATATGAATGTAAGGATTATTATCACTATTATATGTTGCAGTTTTCTCATCTATTATGAGAGTGATTACAATGTTATCAGCGCAATCTCCCATGGAATATAGGAGTGCGCTCACCTGTTTTATGTCTTATTTTTCGTTGAGACCTGAGGCAATGCGATAACGGTCAAAATGATTCATCCATTTAAGTCACAATTCACATTGGTCTGGTCCATTTCCACCTGCAAACTTGCCTGGCAAATTAATCTGGGTCGACAGATGTGTAGCCATGTTGTGGATTTAACTTTCGGACCGCTGCCACCATGTTATATTCGAGATATAAAAGAGAGACGGTGGAGTGATCGACTTTCATGTAAGACGGCTTTATTAAGAAGACCACAAGCTTGCAATTCAATGTGCTACCACACTGGTCGCGAGAAGGTGCTATAACCGTTACATCTACATGTAAGGGCATAGAGATTAGCATAATCCTACAGAAAATACAGACAAGAAGCCCAAAACTAGATGACAAAATTGCAAATATTTCAGCAGCAACAGTATATTCCCCATGAGAGCTGATATGAACTGGAATAGAAGGTATCCGAACTGAGGAAATATAATCATGCTAAAGGTTATGAATTTTGCTTCATTAAAATTATGTGTCAATTTTCGAGCTAGAAATGCAACAACAAACCACACACAAGAGAGGCATCCAATGTATCCCAGAACACAATAAAAAGCTGTTTCAGACCCGAGATCACATTCCAGAATAAATTTGTAAAAAATATGTTTTGCTCAGATAGACACAGGGGGAAAAGTAGCTGATCTGTAAATTTCCATCAGAAATAAAAATAAAAAACGAGCAGAGGATGAAGCAGTAATTTGTGAGGTAGATTCTCACAACCTTTACATCTCCGATAGTCAGTGATCCCACTACCAAACATCCAATCCCAATATTCAGCTTTACTTGAAATGTATCATTTCCAGGGTGAAAATGTGCAGTTTCAAAACCAACACAAAGCCTTGCAATTGAGCAATAATTTTACAAATAATCAGAGAATTATGTTGTCGATTGTGATATCCATTAGTTGAGTTGCAGAGCAGACAACATCATGTTAATCTGCCTCAGTACTGAACAAACTCACAGTAAACATACACACTAAACATACGCACACAAAACACACATACACACTAACTGCACACATACATACCAAACACAGCGACACTAAATGCATACACTAAGCGCACACATAGATATTGAACGCAAACACATACACTAAACGCACACACAAATACACACACACACACTAAACACACACACTGGCTCCACTAGCGCTTGAAATGGGGGTCAATCCTAACAGTGAAATGGCAAAAATATGTTATATTTTGAAACATGATCTATGTATTATTTTGGTGATATATTTAAAACATAAGAACATAAGCAATAGGAGCACGAGTAGGCTATTTGGTCCATCGAGCCTGGCACTCTGGAGTAAACAAGATTATTTATAGAATTCCTCAGAGAATAAGAACATATCAGTAATCACAATCATTTAACAACAACAATACAATTACTTTTGTATTGCGCCTTTCACGTCAGGAGGACTTCCCAAGGCGCTGTTTAAGAATCAGCATAAGGATTAACAGTTCAGCAATTCACTGCTGGGCTATGGAGCCCAGCAGTGAATTCACTGCTGGGATGATTCAGCCAAAAATTGAACATAGATTCTCCATATAACATTAGGTAATTGTGTGTTTCCAATATATGTATTTTCAGTGCCTTGGGACGTCCTCCCGACGTGAAAGGCGCTCTATCAATGTAAATTGTTGTTGTTGTTGTTGGAGCTCCTTCATTGTGTATTGAACATCACTAATGTAAAGTTTCACTCCCTGTTTATGCAATCCTGTGAAATTTAAAACATGTTACAATATCAGTTATTACTCCCCAGTAAGTCTACAAAGGAAGACTCGATATAGGATGGAGACTACTTGACCCATCAGAAGTCAATTAGATGTTAAGAAATGATTCAGCCAAAAATTGAACATAGATTCTCCATATAAAATTAGGTAAGTGTGTGTTTCCAAGGTATACTCAACTACTAAATCAACAATATACAGTATACTCCCTGCATTTGAAACAGCCATTGACTTTGGGAGGATGAGTAAAAGAGTACACAACATTATAAACAACAGAGGGATTAGCGGAAATGGGATGGGGCAGGTAATTAGAGTTAGGTCATAAGATCATAAATGATCTTATTGAATAGCAGGGCAGGCGCGAAGGGCCGAATGGCCTACTCCTGCTCCTAATTCTTCTGATCTTACGATAACATTTAGTTACAGTGTATTTACTGTGTAAGAGAATATTGGTTACCATATGTAATAATAATACACCTTGGGTAATTCTGAGCAAGGTCACATCTGACTCACATGGTTGTAGATGTAAATCCCATGTAACGAGTTGAATTCACAAACTGTAGTCTAAGACAAAACTTAAGCATTACATATGTATTGTTATGGGTGCCGTCCATCAGATTAGACATTAAACTGAGGTCCAATCTGCCTGTTCAAGTGGATGTTAAAGATCCCATGGCACTACTCGAAAGGATAATTCGGAGATTGTTGGCGATGTGTAAGGCGCTATACAAATATAATTTTGTTGTTGTTGTTGCCCTGGCCAACAATCCCCCAACTAAAATTGGCCATTCATTTCATGGTGGTTTGTGGGTAAGTGCTCTGAGATGCCGTCCGGTGTGGAGGGCGATATCTAAATCAATGTTGTTGTTGTTGTTGTTGTGGGTATTGCTGGTGCAATTATGCTGCCGTGTTGCCAAATACACAGCCATTCCATTTCACAGGAAATCCTATGAATACTTTGAGATGTCTTTCTGATGTGATAAGGCATTATACTAAATGAAAAGATTACTATTATTATTGAAAATGAACAAGTAGATAATTGGGTGAAAAAGTCAATGTTTCCTAAGAAATTCCATGTGGACATCCAACTGACAATCCGTTATGACAAATGCTCCATTTGCTTTGACTGGTTTCAATTGCTATGAGTTATATCATGACAATCATTTCTATTAACTTGTGGTAATGCCATTTCCTTCCAATGTTGATGCAGGTTGAGCTTCACAGTATTCTTAAATCTGCTGTGGTGACCACCAAAGACCTTCACACAGGATCACAGAGAGATTCAGATGAAGAAGATCTTCCATCCCAGTTTAATCTCAGTACGTTAGTTTGTGACTCAGAAATGAATTTGGGATGTTGCCTCTTCACAAAATGATTGGTTGGTCAAACAGGATCTACCACTTCTTACTCAGTGTTTGTGGAATCCTGTCCCTCAGTGGTTAGAGCACTCCCCTTATAAGCGAGAGACCTGCGTTCTATTTCAGGCAGGGTGAAGCATTGGGCGAGTTTCCTTACTCCACATGCCTAATAATAATCCCACCAATGTTTTATTAATTGTTCATTTCAATACACAACTGTTTGTGGGACACTGACACACACAATTGGCTGCCATGTTTGGCCTAGATACGAATGTCAACCTGCAACACCAGCCACCTCCACTCCCTTAAGGCAAAGGCACTGATCGCATGTGGCTCAAATCCAATTTAACAGTCCTTCAGCAGATCTGGCAGAACTTCATGCCTCCACTAAACCTTACCATTCCACCCTTGCCTCCACTAATTCGTCATCCTACTCCAAGAGAATCCTGAAATCCAACGAAAACACCAGGTTTCTCTTCTCAATCACCAACTGGATCCTCCCCCCCACCTTCTCGTGGCTCATCCTCTCCTACAACGCCAACTGTGAGGACAATTTACACTGTATCAAAACTAAATAATAATATTCCTTAAATTTGACAGAGCACTTTTCACGTCTTCCAGATGTCTCAAAGCGCTTCACAGAATATACTGTAAAGTGAATTGACTGTATGTATTTCTGGGCGAAACATGGCAGCCAATTGCACACAGCAGCGTCCCCACAAACAATCATGGGATGAATTGATCAAATTTTTTTTTTTTTATGGAATATTATTAGGCATGTGTTTGCGTTTGTGTGTTTGTGCGTGTGTGTTTGAGCACGTGTGTTTGCACGCGCGAGTGTGTGTGTGTGTGTTTGTGGAGTAAGGAAATGTGCTCAAGGTTTTGTCGTGCCCTGCCTGGATTCGAAACATAGGTCTCAGAGGTCTCACGCTTGTAAGTTGAACGCTCTACAACAGCAACAAAATTACATTCATAGAGTGCATTGCATGTTGGGAGGACGTCCCAAGACAGTGAAACCCAATCACTGAGATGCAGGACTCCGAATGTCGAGGGGATCCGATCAGTTGCCTCTGCCCCTGTGTCTACTACACCCTCCCCAACAAGCACCACTTGTTAAGATTCTAATTTTGGCTGTTAATTGTTGGAAGTGTTGAATACTATGAGGAATTAATTGTAGCACAAGTAGGAACTAATTATTCTAGAATGTCTCTGCTGTACTAAAGTCTGCCTATTGTGTATATAATGCTTACAGGAAAATTCTATTGGTTGTGCTGGGCAATAGGACAATTAGATCTGAAGTGTGTCACAATCTGTAGCTGCTAATTGTTTATAAATTTAAATTGTATGTCTAAATAAATGAATATATTCTATTGGAAACATACAGTGTAAAAATCTGCTCCAAAAACAAATTGGAGCTGACTTGATCTTCTCCAAAGGGTAGGCAACTATAATTGATGTGATTCCCTTGATATAAATATTCTGCTATTGTTTCCATCAAAGACACCTGTACTTTTAATCATACTTTCTAATTTCAGTTTTAGAAAAGAGTACTTTATTAACTCAGACTTGCTAATTACATTTCGGAACATTGGCACGATAGGGAATTTAATAGGATCAAAACAATGTACTGTAAAGCTAAATGGACACATGTCTTGGAATGGAAGTGAAAGACAAAAAAGACAATACTCCGTAAAATTGAGACAACAAATGGACGGGATAGGGAATTATAATAAATAATGATAATCCGTACATTTGATATAGCGCTTTTCAAGTCTTCCAGACTACGTCTCAATGACTTGTATTCACACTAATGTAATATTACTTCAGTGGATTGATAATTAACTGCCTCATGACATACATGTTTAGCTGCTGCACTGAAGATGATGCACATATATTGAAAGTCTGCAACTAGGTATAAATGAGAAACACGAATGTTCTAAATTGGAAAGCAAGCAAAATACAATGATAAGCTGATACATTTATTGTTTATTAATAGTATTAGAAACCATCTTCCAATTGTGCAAGTCAATCACAACATTGATATAGCCATAGGCAAAAATCATAGCGATAATTCGGGAAACAGTGAAAGGAAAAACAGACACCTGATACAAGTAATATAGAACTCAACTAAATTTTTACTTTGATTAGCAAAACCTGGTCACTGTTTCTTGGACGCCACTTTACCCATCATATGCCTTTTAGTATTTTCTTCTTTTTTCAGCAGGATAATATAACATTTAGGGGCAAAAATACAGGCCAATAGCCCAAAGCTTGATGCCAAAATGGCAAATATTTCTACAGCCACAGTGTATTTTCCAGGAGAGCTTACATAAGCTGGAATGAAAGTTATCCAAACAGCACAGAAGATAAGCATGCTGAAAGTGATGTGCTTCGCTTCATTGAAGTTGTCTGGAAGTCGGCGAGCCAGAAAAGCAACGCCAAAGCAAACACAAGACAACAGTCCAATGTAACCAAGCACACAGTAAAAGGCCACTGCAGATCCCACATGGCATTCAAACACAATTCTCTCAGTAAAATATTCACTATTTTTCAGAGGATAAGGAGGTGACAAACTAAGCCAAACAGTACATATTAAGCATTGTATCAGGGTAAGGATGAAAACACTCAGACGTTGTTGTGTTGGACCAAACAACTTCATTGTGTTGTTACTGGGAAGTGTCGCATTAAATGCCATCACCACAACTATTGTTTTTCCCAAAACACAGGAAATACACAGAACAAAAGTGATACCAAAGGCCACGTGACGCAACCTACAGGACCAGACTGAAGGCTCTCCAATGAATGTAACTGAGCAAAGAAAACACAAAGCTAACGCGACAAGCAGCAGAAAGCTTAACTCTGAGTTATTAGCTTTAACAATAGGAGTGTCTCTGTGAACATAGAACGCTGTGAATACACTGATAGTCAAGCAGACTCCAAGCAATGCAAGTGTGACTAGAACAATCCCTAATGTCTCCTCGAAGGAGAGGAATTCAATTTCCTTCAGTAGGCAGTGATCTCGTTTATCATTGGACCGGTATTCCAAAGGACATGTCATGCACACGGCGGAATCTGAGGAAAGAAAGTAAATTGTGATTGATAGAACCTGAATTGAAATCTGTTCAATAAATGTTTGAGAATTTAGGAAAGAATTGATAGCTATGTTTATTCTTACCAGTAATGTTACTAATTTCACCATCAGCACATTCTATACAATCAAAGCAACACTTTGGTTGTCCTCTTCTTGCTGCCTTCCTTGTCCCAGGGAGACAACTGTCAGAGCAAACTGCCCGTGGGACCTAGTTATAGGGAAATGCAGATATCAGGTGTTGATAATATACAATAATTATTTTGCTGAAGTCAGGTGCCCTGTACCATATTGGTTAGTGGACTGCCGTGCTTTGCCCACAAACTATTCATTAGTTCACTTGATAGTATATTATATGAATTGCTTTGAGACATCTGAATCCTGTAGCTCAGTGGTGTGGAGTCATGTGGATCAGTGATTAGAGCACTCGCCTAACAAGCGAGAGACCTGGGTTCAATTCCAGGCAGTACAAATCTTTGGGCAAATTTCCATATGCCATACGCCAAATAATAATCCCTCAAAAACAAAAAACTGCAATAAATTGGTGATTTGAATCTATGATTGTTTATATGACACTGCTGTGCGCAATTGGCTGCTGTGCTTCTCCCACAGATATACAGTCAATTCACTTTACATTACATTTTGTGAAGTGCTTTGACACACAGTCTAGAAAATGTGAAAAGCGTTGTATCAAATTCAAGGATTATTATTATTATTGTAGAAAACATGACAAGGAGCTTTATCAAATTAAGGATTATTAATATAATTAAGTGATTATTCAGTTCCATGTAATTAATTTATCCCACAATTCATGCTGAGTTGCAAGAGCATTTGCATTGTGATTGCTGCTCAACTCTTTTCACATCTGAAGCCCAAGTGCACAGCAAACGTTCCTACCATAATCCGACCTCCGCTCCATACAATCGTCTCTTCCCTTAATTTAAACTCTTCCCCTGTTGGAGCAGATCCATCATAGTGACCGACAGTGACTGTCTCAGTGCCGCCCAGGTCACTTGGCTGCCAGTTTACAATGTCGTACGTTGCCACTGGATCCCCGTTTTCATCGAAATGAACATTGTCTCCAATCTTTGTGCTGAAATTGACCTTTTTCATGTAATGTAAAATCTATTTTGGAATAAAGTGTGAGAAGTGGAAATCATCTTTATTATTTCACACAATCATTTCAACGCTTAACATGTTGCCATATGCGGATCCATAATGTGCGAAGCAATACAAGGCTCCCATGTTACAGACAGGTTCCAATCTCATTCTTAATACTGTATATGAAAACCTCTATTTATGACGGGGTTGCGTTCCTGAAAAACGGTACTCAGATTGAAATGTCCTATTTCGAAAGGCAGTTTCCCATACGGTCCCATTATATCAGCTGAAATGCGTTCTTTTCACAAAATTTTTGGACATTCAACCCACTAAAAAGCACACAAAACACATAAAATAACACAAAAATAACACACATAGCCAAGAAGGGGTACTTGGAGTAACTGTACAGTATTGTACTTTAATACTGACAAACTTTAATACAGTCCAATGTTTTGCTAATCTGCATGCAGCTGTAGCTGTAACACCTTGAACTTTCCAGTACATTGCCCTTATTCTGTTTTACAACAGTCCTTGTCTATCTAGTTAGCCCTTAAGCCCTCCCGACATCCGTACCTTTTTTTTTACCAGACTCAATGCGCTTGATCAGTTCCAATTTAGTATTGAAAGTGATGACTTTGCGGTGTCTCTTGCCGCTAGCAGTATTACCGCTGCTCATATCTCTTACTGCTCTCTTTTCCGACATGGTAGAAATGTGGTAGAGGCTGTGAATCGCTCGAAGTTGCTCGGGAATGTTCGGAAATGACTGTAATGCTGACGTGACCTGGTGTCGCTTCAAAATCAGCTGGCTTTTAAACAATGACACAGTGATCGGCAATTTCAAATGCTTTACACTATATAAGGTGAAAGCATGATTTTTTGGTGAATACAATATGGACTGTGCGTATGGACAAAAAGACACGCAAAATGATACCATGATATTCAAAATATGTACTGCGAATGCGCAAACAAGAGTTTTGTTCATTAAAACTAAATCCAATATTCTATATCGATAAAATGATGTAAAACAATTATGTTCATTCAATAAAAATGTCATAAATAGAAGCGTCTTTAATCGAGGCTTACATGTAATAAGTAATCCTTTTGTTTGATATGGCGCTTTTCATGTCTTCTAGATCTTCCAAAGCACTTTACAGAATATGCTGTAAAGCGAATGTGCAAATATTTGTGGGCGACACGTGGCAGCTGATTGCGTACAGCAGCATCCCCACAAACAGTGCTGTGTAGGTAATTGGCAATTGTCATGAGTACCACTGAAACAATGAAGGAATTATCAGAATCCATCCAGTACTATTCCATTACACCCTTTTTTTCATGTCAGTTGCACTTTTGTAGATGTTGGGTGAGAAAAAGATTGAGGAGTCAATAATGTACATCCAGCTGAATTGTGTGAAATCACCAATTATTGAAGAGCACATTTAAGTAAATGTACTTCCAAAAAATATGGATGGCTATGATATGAGGATACAATCAACAGCAAAATAGGAAAACTCAAACAATGGCAGACAAATCCGTGAAAACAAGGTAATTCATATAAACATTGAATGACAGATCATCAGAAGATTACAGATAAAGAAGGCACTTTATGACCCCAGATTCCATTCTTCCAAAGCACTCACAACAACAACATCTTTGATTTATATGGCGCCCTCCGCGCTGGACTGCATCTCAGAGAGCTTGCTCTGACTGTAGTGTTTTACCCTATGGACTGCAACAATGGGTTGCAGCTTTCTACAGTAAAATCCCTTTATCCGGCACCCACGGGAACTGGCCAATATTGGTTAAAGCGTGTCCCGGATATACGGCCGAAAACACAATAAAAGTTTTTGAAGAAATGCATTTTTCCTGATAAATTCCGGTTAAACGAATGCAGACTTTTTGAGGTGCCGATTATGGTTACGGTTGATCGGATGCCGGATAAATGGGATCTTTATTGTATTCATAAAGCCGCGACCATATTTGACACTCCAACACTGTTGAATCATTTGACTTTTAATTGACAATGTATATGAAGAACTTCTTACTTGCCATGGTTGAAAGTTTGAAATATTCGCACAACTTTCATTGGGAAATGGACCTTTGCCACTTTGACATGACAGCATGTCATGAAGAGCATGAGCTATGGCGTAGGTTGCTGTATAGACATTGTAGGTGACACGATACTGAGACACATCTGTATATGGATTATTTACAGTCTGTAAATCCTCTCGTCCTGTACATTCCTTCATTCCATCTGCTTTGTGCTCCTCGCTACTCAGTGTACAATTGAAGACCAATTCCCAAAACTCTTCCATTAAGTGGTTTCCTGGGAATGCGGATGGATGAACTTGCAGCAGAAACTCTCTCAACCCTGGAATATGTACTTTGCGAATCGCAATTCCAATTGTTCCGGAGAGGAATTGAATTCTTTCCTCTGGGGGTAGGAGTGTTGTGGTGACCCACCCCTCACTTCCTATCCATTGAATTCCTGTCACATTTTGTCGCACAATTTCTTTCAATAGAATAGTCATATCAGACTGACCAACAAATACTACAATAACCTTTGTGGTAGATTTCTTAATCAATTCTATAATTTGAAGCAATTCTTCCCGTGAGTATGTTACATGGAAAGTCTCAGAGAATGCAATACAAACACCCAGTTGCCGCACAGCTTGTGTGAAGGCTTGCATTCCAAATTTACCGTAGTCATCGTCTTTTCTAATGATTCCAATCCACGTCCAACCAAAGTGTTTCACCAGTTGGGCTAAGGCTCTGACCTGATAGTAGTCACTTGGTATAGTTCTAAAAAATGATGGATATTCCTTCCTGTTGCTCAGACATTCACACGTAGCAAAGTAACTTACCTATAGATTTTAGAGTAAAGAGAAACTAGAATTAAGATGATTTAATGTCATAGCTGCAACATGTATGTACATCTTCCTGATTTTGTTTGTCTCATAAAACATGTAATTTCATAAATACAGTAATAAAGCTATCTATATCTAACTGTCCATTACATTTATAGTAAAATCATTAAAACACATTTTACGGAACAATTATTTTAATACAATAATTTAATTTAAGGAATGTCGGATATTAGATATTTTGTGCCCAAGTTTGCATATAAATGCACAGCTCTGACCTGAAATATCTCACCATTGGGATCTTGAAAGGGCTGATCAAAGTTGCTATTGCTGATGATTGTGAGGAGGTGGTGTCACCCACAATAGCAGAGACCACAGGGGCTCGTTTGCAGGTGAAATCTGAAGATGTTTCTTCAAGTCTGTTCAAAAATTCAAAGGTTGTTTTTATGGATACAGCGGGCATCCCACAGGATTCAGAAACCCAGTAGCCCAGAGTAATGCCGGGGAGCAGTCTGGGGTCCTTGTTTATTTCCTGTATTGCAAAGATCATCGCCATCGCAAACCGGAACTGTCGGAAATCAAATCTGTGAGGAATCAAAGTATTAATTATCAACCACATAGTTCACAGTCATAGCATCACCAGTAATGCAATAAATACTAACATTTCAATTTTTTTTCCTTATGGTTTGGGAAAAATACAGAATTACACATAGATTGACACTTCTTACTGTAGTTTACAAACTGTTTTATATCACAAATACAATCACAAAATTACATCTAAGCCATTGGAAGAATTAGGTTTCCGAAATATCCTTTACTCTGTGGATTTACAAGCTTTGTCTGTTTCATGAAAACTTCAATTAACTTTCTTATCAACAAATACAGAAACCTTTCCAAACTGAATGCCAGTAAATTTATTTTTAATTTGCAAACTGTGACTCGCACAAGCCAGATTTTTCTCTAAAGACTGCTAATAGACTGCAAATCTAGGAACAGAAGTGAAACAAAGGAGAATCTGTGGAAGTGATAATCACAAAACACTACCATAACAAATTGTTACCTCATTTTATTGGGCTACAATCTGAGTGGAATTCAATCATCTAACAATGTCCCACAGCAGATTGATCCCGTTATGTACATGTAAATGTGGGCCAATGTTTAGGGAACCATCCTGGAGATCTCAGGCAAATGAAGTCGACAGTTTGGAAATCCAGTTTCATACAGTAACAAATATTACCACAACAACAACAATAAAATCACACTTGTAAAGCGCCTTTCACGTCAGGAGGACGTCCCAAGGCGCTGATATATTGCTCCATCCATATTTTAGATTGTGAATTTAACCAGAGATTAATTGTAATTTTAACTGGTTCATCTCACTTGTGCAAAGGCTAGAGACAGAAATTCCAATATATATGCAGACATCCCTAAAATAGCATCAAAATCAATCAATTGGTTATCATACTATCTTATATGTCAGCCAACTAACTATAATTATATTGCGATGTTTGGAGTTGTCTGTAGATGTCTTATGTTGAAGCAGTATTGAATACAATATCTACCAGTATGTGTGTAAAAGTTTACCAACTTTATACACTTTACCGCTCTCGGTTGGGTCTTAAAATGTAGTTCCTGATCCTCCACATCACCATGAATACTGAAGACTCCGCCAAGAACAATATCTCCATCTTTAGACAAACTGAGCATATCAAATATTCCCCAGCGTTTGCAGCTTGTTTGTTGTTCGAGCCAAACAGGGACAAGAGTAGACATAAACAGTACACAATACGTGGTGTAATGCATCGCTTAATGTGTGCCAGTCAGTGTCTCAATGTATTCCTAATTGCTCATATATATATTGTTTCCTCCCATCGAGAATGATGTCAATCTGTTTTAATTTGAACCCGTGGAGATCTTGAATTAGTTAGGGATATTTCCCAGGTGGAACAAATTGCCAGTTTAATCCATCAAAATCCATTAAAAAAAATTACCAAATTAATCCACGAAAATCATCCTCCAGGTGATTCAACCGATTATAAAGTGAAATGCTTTAATAATATCGTCATCTGATCATAAGGTACCTCTTTAGTTGTTCCACTAATATGACAACAGCAAAGATTAACTTGGATTTTGTAGTGTTAAGGACACAATTGACATTATTTTTTTAATATCGTAAATTAATATATTTTAATATCTTAACTAAGCCACAAGAACCATTGTCAGGTTTCAGTTTGACTCAGTTGACAGCATTCTAGCTTATAAATCAGAAACACTATATACATGCTAATTGCTGTTGTTATTAACCCTCTCTGATTAAACCACATCCAAGTGTTTCTTAACATTAACCCTAGTTATGGTTTATTGCTGTTTGCCGACCACAGACTTGAGACAAACTGGACATGTTTCTCTTTCCCTTTCGTTAAACTGTTTACAGTAAAAGCCCATTTATTAGTGACCAGATCAGCCATAACTTACGTATAACCAGCATAGATTTGTTTTTTTTTCTCATTCGATAAACCGTAATTTGGTGTTTTGTGTTGCGTCCGTATTTTGGATTGCTGCGAGTAGGTTCCTGACAGTGGCGCTAGCTCAGAATGCAGTCGGTACTGTAAAGCAATACACTCTCCGGAGTTTACTCTTTGAGAGAGGCAGAGGATGAGTTGATTAATTTAGATTTAATTTAGCTACAAAATAGAGTGCAGTATTTCGACTTACAGAGTGCAGTGTGTTGCACACACGCACACATCGTAAGGCTTTTTGGAAAGAAATTTATTTCAACTGGGCGGTCACCGCTCACTCTCTGCTCTCTCATTAACACAACTTTTCCTTTCTTCTGCCTCCAATGAGAACAGTGTCATTCAGACGGGTAACTTTTGCACTAGTTTAAAGATCTCTCTGAACTGCCTGGTCGCTGTGTGTAAAATGTTTTGAATTAATATTCCTATATTATGTTATCATACAAATGATTATTTAGTCCCTTATTAATATGCTATGTTTGAAAAAATAATTTAATAAAAATTTTGTAATAATTTATTATGTTAGGTTTTCTGCCGAATATCCGCTATCCCCTTTAACCGGCACTGGCCAGGTCCCGAGGGTGCCACATAAACGGGCTTCCACTGTATATTGTTCACACTATTGTTCCAATTTTTTTTCTATTCTCTCTTAAATCTACGCATCTCCCTTTCTGTTTATTCCCCTTGCCTGCTGTATAACTAATGCTGATTTTATCATACGACTTAGTCAACTTTTCAATGTTATCTTTCATCTTGTATCTGTTTCACATCAAATTCTTGTCCATTGGTTTTGACCTCCAGACTCGAGATGGTTTGACTGTGAAGCATTGGGTATGAAATACCAACCTCGGGGCTCTGAGGCGCTAGTCTGCATGGAGGGCACTGTGTTAGTGCACGTTGGGATTCCTAACTTTAGAAGGTAGTGGGGTAATCCGATAAAGATTTTAAAAATAAGATGGATTGTCGATAGGGTAGATACAGCCAATCTATTTCGTCTTATAGCGGATTCCAGAATAAGGGGGGCATCATCTTAAAATGAGAGCCAACATATTTAGGAGCAAAATCGGGATGCATTTTCCATCCACAGGTTAGTGGAAATCTAAAATTTCCACTATCTATCTCGCAGCAAAAGGCTGTGGATGCTGGATCTATTCATGTTTTCAGACTGAGGTGGAAAGATATTTGTTAGATCAGGGTATTAAGGGTTGTGTGGTAAGGACAGTTAAATGGAGTTGTGGTACAGATTAACCATGATCTTCTAGAATGACAGAACAGGCTCGAGGGGTTGAATGGCCTACCCCTGTTTCTATGATTCCATGTTTCTATGATTAAAAAAATGATAAATTGGTCTCCAGTCCTTGACTGTTGGAGGCACACTGCGTTGCACAATTGGCTGCCAAATGTTGCCCACAAATTTGCAGTCAAATCAGTTTACAGTCTAGTCTGAAGCCCAATGAGATGTCCAGAAGACGTGAAAAGCTCTCTATGAAATGCAAGGATTATTATTATTAATTTCCCAAGAAGGACACATCCTGCTGACGAAATTCTAGAAAAGGCAACGTGAATATGTACAATTTACACAAATAGTGATGTATTTATTGTTATTACACAGTCACTTATTACAGTAATTGTTTTTACACAGTCACCAAATGCAGTAACACAAACATTTCACTCTGAAGCAAGAAATCAAAACAATACACAAACGTACATAAAATACATTTACAATTTCACAGCTTTTTTGAAGAAAACGTATAAGATGAAAACTCAATTCCTAGTTGTTACCTTTGACAATTGGAGTTGCCTGTAAACAAATAAAAGGACTGCCACCAACATGATCATGCCGGCTCCAACTATAGCAAATACTACTATTACCATTCCTATTATTTCTGAATGAGACAGGAATTCTCTTTGTTTGGGAATGCATTGGTTGTGTTGTAAACATGACCAATATTCCCAAAGGCATTTCACGCAGTTTATTCAATATACGAGAAAATGAAAGACGAGTCAAGGAAAATGCAATACATTTCAGAGACAACTCCAGTGATTATAAAACGTTTTACGGTAAAATAAGAGCTTTTGGATATCTTGTGACACACCTGCGTTGTTGGTTATTTCTCCATCGTTGCACGGAATGCAGTCAAAGCAACACATAGGTTGTCCCTTTCTGGCCACTTTCCGTGTTCCAGGGGGACATGTTTCGGAACAAGCTGCTCGTGGAATCTTGGTTTAAAAACAGGAGCCTTTAGTTTGATTAGAATCCAACAGATATTGTGTGAAAAATAGCTGTACCTTTGGTTTCACAATGGATAATCCATCATTTTGGATGACGTTACCTTTCTGTGTCCACCACTCCAAACAATAATATTTTCAAGTAGGATCAACACTTGGCCCAAAGCTGCAGATCCATCATAGCGTCCCACCAGCACAACATCACAGCCACATCACACTATTGGGTTGTCTGTTGACTATGTCGTACTTTGCGACCGGACCACCGCATTCATCGAATTATACATTTCCACCATTCCTAGTTGTGAAATGTGTGCTTTTTATGCAATGTAGAAGCTGCACATTTGGAGATAAAATAAAAGTAAATAATGAACATAACCTTGAATGTACTAATCATTATTTTATTTCTTCATATTATTTCGCTTGAATTCCAAATGTAACCAGTACAATTCCAATACCTTTAGTTTCAACTCATCACTCTACAACTCTTATACGCCTGATCTATCTAAGTCATATATTTGCCTGTAATACACCTGCACATGTCCCTTTGAATTTCCTATTAGTTATATGATTTGTATTACTCATACTTCAAACACTTGATGCTGTTTTGTGAAGTTCCTGTAGCTCAGTGGTTAGAGCACTCGCCTTACAAGTGTGAGACCTGTGTTCAAGTCCAGGCAAGTCAGGATGAAACATAAACACACACACACGAAAGGCACAAACGCACACACAACGCACACCCACTAAACGCACCCATAGACACATTATCAATGTGTTATTTCGGTGAGATATTCAAGAACATATGAGTGTAAGAAATAGTAGCAGGAGTAGGCCTTTCAGCCCATCGAGCCTGCCCCGCCATTCAATCATGGCTGATATTCTTCTCTAACTCCAGCTATCTGCCTTATTCCCATACCCCTCAATCCCTTTATAAATTAGTAAACTATCTAACACAGTCTTGAATATGTTCAAGCACTGAGCATCAACAGCCCTCTGGGGGTAAATAATTCCATACATCCAGAATCCTCATACAACTTTTATATTCCATTATTTTCTCTTTTCGTATTAAAACCTGACTGTGTTGCAAAATTCTATTACTGTGTCCAATGACATTTTACTGTACAATAACCAACAGTCCAAATTAACTGTTTAATTATTGAGTTCAAACTTACCACAGGAATTCTGTCACGTTGAGTTTTTTGCATAATAAATATTGGATAATTTCCTAACATTCCCTGAAAATGGTAAAATAATATGTCCCCGGAGAATGATAGAATGCTAGAGTAAACAAGATTGTTGATAGAATTCCTCAGAGAATAAGAACATATCAGTGGGCAGAATCATTTAACATCAACAATAACAACAAAATTACATTTGTGTAGCGCCTTTCACGTCAGGAGGACGTCCCAAGGCACTGTTCAAGAATCAGCATAAGGATTAACAGTTCAGCAATTCACTGCTGGGCTATGGAGCTCCTTCATTGTTTATTGAACATCACTCATGTGAAGTTTCACTCCCTGATTATGCAATCCTGTGACAATTAAGAAATGTTACAATATCACTTATTACTCCCCTGTAAGTCTACAAAGGAAGACTTGATATAGGATGTAAATTGTTTAACTCATTAGAAGTAAATTAGATGTTAAGAAATAATTCAGCCGAAAATCGAATAAGGGTTCTGTAAGATGATCAATTCTCACTATAAAATTAGGTAAGGATGTGTTTCCGAGGTATATTCAGCCACTAAATAAACAATATACAGTACAATCCTTGCATTTGAAATAGCCATTGACTTTGGGAGGATGAATAAAAGACCTTGATAGAGTAAATGATAAAGTGTAGTTACTGTGTATTTAATATGTAAGTGAATATTGGTTACCATGTGTAATAATAATACAACTTGGGTAATTACTAGCACACTCACCTCTGAGTCACAAGGTTGTAGAAGTAAATCCCACGTCAGGAGTTGAACTCATATACTGTAGTCTAAGACAATACTTTCAATGCATTGTTAGGGGAGCCGTCCTTCAGTTGAGATATTAAACTGAGGTCCCATCTGCCTGTTCAAGTGGATGTTAAGGATCCCATGGCGCTATTCGAAAGCATAATTGGGTGATTGATAGCGATGTGTAAGGCGCTAAAGAAATATAATTTTGTTGTTGTTGTTGCCCTGGCGAACAATCCCCCAAATAAAATTGGCCATTCAATTCATGGCGGTTTGTAGGTAAGCGCTTTCAGATGCCGTCTGGCGTGGAGGGCGCTATATATATATATCTTGTTGTTGTGTGTATTGCCGGTGTAATTATGCTGCCGTGTTACCAAATACACGGTCATTCCATTTCACAGTAAATCCTGTGAATTCTTTGAGATGTCTTTCTGATGTTATAAGGCATTATATCAAATGAAAGGATTATTATTATTATTAAAAATGAGCAAATAGATAATTGGGTGAAAAAGTCAATATTTCACGAGAAATTCCATGTGGAAGTCCAAGTGATAATCCGTTATGACGAATGGTCCATTTGCTTTGACTGGTTGTATTTGCAATGAGTTAAAGTCATGACAGTCATTTCTATTGACTTGTGGTTATACCATTTCAATTCCAATGTTGATGCAGGTTCAGCTTCACAGTATTCTTTAATCTGCTGTGGTGACCACCAAAGACCTTCACACAGGATCACAGAGAGATTCAGGTGAAGAAGAACTTTCATCCCTTTTTAATCTCAATATATTAGTTTGTGACTCGAAAGTCAATTTGGGATGTTACCTCTTCACAAAATGATTGGTTGGGCAAATAGAATCTAGAACTTCTTACTCAGTGCTTGTGTAATCTTGTCAATCAATGGTTAGAGAACTCTCCTTCTCAGCGAGAGACCTTGGTTCAATGTCAGGCAGGGTGAACGTTGGGCAAGTTTCCTTACTCCACATGCCTAATAATAATCCCACCAATTTATGTTTTAATTGCTCATTTCAATCCACAACTGTTTGTGGGACACTGATGCACGCAATTGGCTGCCATGTTTGGCCTAGTAACGAATGTCAACCTGGAACACCAGCCACCTCCACTCCCTTAAGGCCCAGGCACTGGAGGTATGTGACTGAAATCCAATTGATAGCGACTAATAGTTTACTAATTACTGGATAGTGCTGATATGACTGAGCGTAAACTGCAAGCAGAAGTGAGTAACAGCAGTGTTGAGTGCAAAGATTCAATCAGGCCATGATCACACGCTCAAATACTGAAGGTTCACGTGAACATCATGTGAATGTCGTAAGACTAGGGTCCGTCGATCAGGAAATGTTCCGATTTAGAGACGACCTCATATCGAGATATACCGATATATCGATATTTTGGGGGTTCGTCCTGTGCATGCGCTCGTGTCGCCTCGCCCTCTCCCCCCCCCCCCCCCCCCCACCACAACTGGTCACTCTCTCTTCCCTCCCTCACACTCCCCGGTCTCTCTCACTACCTCCCTCCCACCCCACACCCCACACCCCGTCTCTCAGTCTCTACCTACGCCCCCCCAACCCCCCAGTCTCTCTATCTCTCCCTAAACCACTCCACCACAGGTTTCTCTCTTCCTCACCCCCACCTAACCCCAGTCTCTCTCTCTCTCTCCCTCCCCCCTACCCCTCCGGTAACTCTCTCTACATCCTTCCATCCTCCACCCCAACACCCCGGTCTCTCCCTCTGCTTCCACTCCCCCACTTCCCTTCCCCGGTCTATCTCTTTCCCTCCCCCCACCCGGCCTCTCTCTCCCTCTTCCCCCCCCACCACCTCCGCCCCCGGTATCCCTCTCTCCATCCCTCCACCACCACATGGCTTCTCTCTCCCTCCCCCACCCCCTACTCCGGTCTCTCTCACTCCCCAACCCCCGTCTCTCTCTCTCCTTCCCCCCCACACCAAGGTTTCTCTCCCCTTAACCCCCCCCGTCTCTCTCCCCTCACCCCTTGCATACCTGTATATTGTATTCGAGGACTATGAATACAGTATGGCGGCTTGCACCTCGGTCTGTGAATTGTGTACAGAGATGAGCAATCTGGGTCTTGTATTTCAGTGCGTGCGCATTCCGAATTTTTTCAGGATATCGGTTTCCCTATATATCGATATTTTTCGAAAGTTTATATCGTCGTATCGATATATAAATTGTATTGGAAAAAACATTATATAGATATGTCGCCGGACCCTGCGTGGGACTTATAGTTAGTTTCCAATCAGGCAAAAAAAACAACCTATCCACAACACAGTCATGGTCAGCAACCTTGAGCAAAAGGGAGAGAAACAAAACATCAGGTGCACATTGTGGTTGGTCATCCTCACTATAGCTACGCCCCTTTTCTTTGTTAGTGTAGAATCACTTAGAGCAACACAAAGAAACTGCTTTGAAACTTTTCGCCAGTACTTTTGAACACGTGCTGAATAAACCTTGAAAAACCACTTCTCGGACTTCAATCTTTTTTGAAGAAATACATGATCTAACATCAACTTAACAGTCCAGCAGCAGATCTGGCCGATCTTAGTGCCTCCACTAAATCTTACCACTCCGCACTTGCCTCCACTAAATAGTCATCCTACTCCAAGACAATCCTGAATGCCAATGAAAACACCAGGTTTCTCTTCTGAATCACCAACTGGCTCCTTCACCCCACCTTCTTGTGGCTCATCCATCCTCTCCTACAACGCCAACTGTGAGGCCAATCTACACTGTGTCAAAACTAAATAATAATAATAATCATAATAATCCTTGCATTTGATACAGCGCTTTTCACGTCTTCCACACGTCTCAAAGCGCTTCACAGAACACACTGTAAAGTGAATTGACTGTATATTTGTTGGCGAAATGCAGCAGCTCACTGCGCACAGCAGCGTCCCTGCAAACAGTCATGTCAAATAGGCGAGTGTGTGTGTGTGTGCGTCTGTCTGTCTGTCTGTCTGTCTGTCTGTCTGTCTGTCTGTGCGTGCGTGCGTGCGTGCGTGCGTGCGTGCGTGCGTGCGTGCGTGCGTGCGTGTGTGTGTGGAGTAAGGAAACTTGCTCAAGGGCAAAATCTTGGATAAGTTTCCTTAGTCCACATGCCTTTGTTTACCAAGCAGTAAACAGGAATATGTTTGTTTGTCAATTGGCGATCACTTTTCCAAAGGTAACAATACCTTAAAAAAACTTTAAAATCTGGTCACTCAGCCTATTACTGGGGCAGCACTGTGTGCAATTGGCTGTGGCAGTTTTTCCACAAAAGATGCGATCAATTTACTTTACAATATATCCTGTGAAGCGGTTTTAGGCGTCTCACGATGTAATAAGGTACTATATCAAATGGAAGGATTATTATCATCATTATTATTATTATTAATTTTATTATTATTATTATTCGTGGCAAACACAATTTAGGAACAACAATTCAAATAGTAAATACAAACCAACCAAATTACAATTCTAAAGCAATGCTTGCTAAAATAATTGAAAATAAAATATCTAATTGGAACTAAATACTGTATTCGTGAAAAAAGCACCACTTATTAAGTTTCTTAGTTGGCAGTTAAATGTTGGAAGTGTTCAATAATACGAGTAATTAATTGTAGCACAAGTAGGAACAAATTATGTTAAAATGTCTTTACTAAATTAAAGCCTGTCTGTTGTGTATATAATGCTTACAGGAGAATACTATTGTTTGTGCTGAGAAATAGGACAATTAGATCTCAAGTGGGTCAAAATCTGTGGCTGCTAATTGTTTATAAAATTAAATTGTGTGGCTAATTAAATGAATATATTCTATTGGAAACATGCAGTGTAACAATCTGTTCCAAAAAACAAATGGGAGCTGACTTTATCTTCTTCTA
This sequence comes from Hydrolagus colliei, assembly GCA_035084275.1. Taxonomy (NCBI): domain Eukaryota; kingdom Metazoa; phylum Chordata; class Chondrichthyes; order Chimaeriformes; family Chimaeridae; genus Hydrolagus; species Hydrolagus colliei. Next base: position 488,402 of record CM068744.1, on the reverse strand, counting down.
AGTGCAAAGCAGCTATAATTGAAATGATTCCCTTGATATAAATGTCCTGATATTGTTTCCATCAAAGACACCTGTACTTTTAATAATACTTTCTTATTTGCTTTGAAAACAGTATTTTATTAGCTCAATGACCTATAGAAATATATTTGAACTTTTTTAAGCAATATTTTTTAAATATTTATTTTTTCAGGAACAGTAAAATGTCACACATTTGTTTTGAAACATGCAGCATGAAGCATACAATTGGGACCTTTTATGTCACCTGAAAAAGTGTTCAATTCAGTTGGGAACAAGAAAGTGTAAACTTAGTTTGACAGCAAACAAAATGAAACAAAACACAAAATACTAGATATGCTGGGAATCTGAAACAAGAATAAAAGTTGCTGGGGAAACTCGGCAGGTCAAAGAGCCTTAGGAAGGCTTGTGAACCCAAAATGTTGTATCACCATGGATGCTGTTTGAACTGCTGATTTTCCCCAGCAATTTTTGTTTTTGTAGCAATCAAAATTACTTCAACTCTTTTTATGTGCAAATTGGAAATTATGAGGCTCAGACTAGCTCAACACATTAATTTGGGGGACATTGGCAGGAAAGGGAACTGAAGTGGATCAAAACAAGATACTGTATAGATGAATAGATACACGTCTGGAAATGGAAGTGAAAGACAAATGAGATTATAATTCTTAAAATTGAGACAACAAATGGACGGGATAGGGAACTACAATAAATAATCACAATCCATGCACTTGATATAGCGCTTTTCACGTCTTCTAGACTGTGTCTCTTTGTCATGTACTAACAGTAACGAAATACCAATTCAGTGCATTGATAATTAACAGCCTCATGACATAACTGTTAAGGTGCTGCACTGAAGGTGGTCCACATATATTGAAAGTCTACAACTGGGTATAAATTAGAAACAAGAATGTTTTCAATTGGAAACCAAGCAAAATACAATGATAAGCTGACACCTTTATTGTGTACTAGCAGTGTAGGAAACCATACTACAATCGGTACAAGTCACTCACAGTGTTGATATAACCGTTAGACAAAAATGATAGCAATAATTTGGGATACAGTGAAAGGAAAAACAGTCACCTAAACCAAATATTGTAGAACTCAACTAAATTTCCGCTTTGATTATTAAACCTGGTCACTGTTTCTTGGAAGCCACTTTACCCATCATATGCTGTTTCGTATTTTCTTCTTTTTTCAGCAGGATAATATAACATTTAGGGGCAAAAATACAGGCCAGTAGCCCAAAGCTTGATGCCAAAATGGCAAATATTTCTACAGCCACAGTGTATTTTCCAGGAGAGCTTACATAAGCTGGAATGAAAGTTATCCAAACAGCACAGAAGATAAGCATGCTGAAAGTGATGTGCTTCGCTTCGTTGAAATTGTCTGGAAGTCGGCGAGCTAGAAAAGCAACGCCAAAGCAAACACAAGACAACAGTCCAATGTAACCAAGCACACAGTAAAAGGCCACTGCAGATCCCACATGGCATTCAAACACAATTCTCTCAGTAAAATATTCACTATTTTTCAGAGGATAAGGAGGTGACAAACTAAGCCAAACAGTACATATTAAGCATTGAATCAGGGTAAGGATGAAAACACTCAGACGTTGTTGTGTAGGACCAAACCACTTCATCATGTTGTTACTGGGAAGTGTTGCATTAAATGCCATCACCACAACTATTGTTTTTCCCAAAACACAGGAAATACACAGAACAAAAGTGATACCAAAGGCCATGTGACGCAACCTACAGGACCAGACTGAAGGCTCTCCAATGAATGTAACTGAGCAAAGAAAACACAAAGCTAACGCGACAAGCAGCAGAAAGCTTAACTCTGAGTTATTAGCTTTAACAATAGGAGTGTCTCTGTGAACATAGAACGCTGTGAATACACTTATAGTCAAGCAGACTCCAAGCAATGCAAGTGTGACTAGAACAATCCCTAATGTCTCCTCGAAGGAGAGGAATTCAATTTCCTTCAGTAGGCAGTGATCTCGTTTATCATTGGACCGGTATTCCAAAGGACATGTCAGGCACATGGCGGAATCTGAGGAAACAAAGTAAATTGTGATTGACAGAACCTGAATTGAAATCTGTTCAATAAACGTTTGAGAATTTAGGAAAGAATTGATAGCTGTGTTTATTCTTACCAGTGATGTTACTAATTTCACCATCAGCACATTCTATACAATCAAAGCAACACTTTGGTTGTCCTCTTCTTGCTGCCTTCCTTGTCCCAGGGAGACAACTGTCAGAGCAAACTGCCCGTGGGACCTAGTTATAGGGAAAGGCAGATATCAGATGTTGATATTATACAATAGTTCTTTTGCTGAAGTCAGGTGCCCTGTACCATATTGGTTAGTGGACTGCCGTGCTTTGCTCACATAATATACATTAGTTCACTTGATAGTATATTCGGTGAATCGTTTTACATATCTGAGTCCTGTAGCTCAGTGGTGTGGTGTCATGTGGCTCAGTGGTTAGAGCACTCGCATTATAAGCGAGAGATCTGTGTGCAATTCCAGACAGGGCAAAACTTTGGGTAACTTTCCTTACGCCATATGCCTAATGATAATCCCTCAAAAATAACACACCACAGTAAATCTGTCATTTGTTTGTGGATCATTGCTGTGTGCAATTGGCTGCCGTGTTTCACCCACAAATATACAGTCAATTCACTTTACAGTTATTATGAAATGATTCTTCAATTCCATGTAATTAATTTATCCCACAATTCATGCTGATTTGCAATAGCATTTTCATTGTGATTGCTGATCAACTCTTTTCACATCTGAAGCCCAAGTGCACAGCAAACATTCCTACCATAATCCGACCTCCGCTCCACACAATCATCTCTTCCCTTAATTTAAACTCTTCCCCTGTTGGAGCAGATCCATCATAGTGACCGACAGTGAGTGTCTCAATGCCGCCCAGGTCACTTGGCTGCCAGTTTATAATGTCGTACGTTGCCACTGCGTCCCCGTTCTCATCGAAATGAACATTGTCACCATTCGTTGTCCTGAAATTCACCCTTTTTATATAATGCAATACCTATTTTGGAATAAAGCATGAGAAGTGGAAATCATCGTTTTTATTTCACACAATCATTTCAACACTTGACAAGTTGCCTTATGTGGATCCTTATTATGTGAAGCAATACAAGGCTCGCGTGTTACAGACAGGTTCCAATCTCATTCTAAATACAGTTAAACCTCTATTTAGGACAGGGTTGCGGTTCGAAAAACAGTTCTCAGTTTGAAACATCCTGAATCGAAACACGGTATCCCATGCAGTCCTATTACATAACTTGACATGGGTTCTTTTCACAAAATTATTGCACCTTGAATCCACCAAATAACACATATAGGCAAGCAGGTTTACTTTGGGTAACTGTACAGTATTGTAATTTAATACTGGCAAACATTAACACAATCCTATGTTTTAATAATCTGCTTGTACCTGCAGCTATAACACACCTTGAGCTTGCCAATATATTGTCCTTATTCTGTTTTACAACAGCCCCCGTCGATCTAGCTAGCCCTAAAGCCCTCCCATTGTCTGTATATTTTTTGTCAGACTCTATGCGCTTTATTAGCTCCAATTTAATATTTAAAGTGATTACTTTGCATGGTCTCTTGCCGCCAGCGGTGTTACTATTGCTCATATCACTTACTGCTCTCTTTTCTGACATGGTAGAAATGCGGTAGAAGCAGTAGATCGCTTGAAGTTGCTCGGGAATGTTCGGAAATGACTGTAATACCGACATGGCGTGTGTCACTTCAAAATCAACCGGCTTTTAAACAATGACTTAGCGACATGCTGTTAGCCAGTTCAAAAGCTTTACACTATATCAGGTGAGAGTGTGATTTACCCGTGAATAGACGAGGGAATGTGCATATGGACAAAAAGGACAAGCCAAAAACGACTGCGATATTCAAAATATGTATTGTGCATGCGCAAAAAACAATTTTGTACATTAAAACAAATCTAAGTATCCTATATCAATAAAAGGTGTTAAAACATTATGTTCATTCAATCAAAAAGCCTTAAGTAGAAGCGTCATTTATCGAGGCTTACTTGTAATAAATAATCCTTTCATTTGATATAGTGCTTTTCATGTCTTCCGTACATGGAAAGCGCTTCACAAAATATACTGTGAAGTGAATTGCCTGCAAATATTTGTGGGCAAAACATGGCAGCCAATTGCACATAGGAGCGTCCCCATTAACAGTGCTGTGCAGGTACTTCGCAATTGTCATGAGTGCCACTGAGACAATGAAGGAATTATCAGCATTTACTCCGCACTATTGGATCTCATGTGGCTCAGTGGTTAGAGCACTCATCTTGCAAGCTGGGGAGACCTGTGTTCGATTCCAGGCAGATCAGTGTGAAACCTTTGGCAAGTTTCCTTGCTCCACACGCCTAATAATAATCTGCCTAAATTAACCACAATAATAAAATTGTTCATTTCAATCTAAAATTGTGTGTGGGGACGTTGCTGTGCGCAATTGGCTGCCATGATTCTCCCACAAATATACAGTCAATTTACTTTACAGTATAATCTGTGAAGCGCTTTGAGACATCAATAAGATGTGAAAAGTGCTATATCAAATGCAAGGATTATTATTATTAATATTATTATTATTATTATTATTAACCCTTTTTTTCATGTCAGGTGAACTTTTGTAGATGTTGGGTGAGAACAAGTTTGAGGAGACACTAATGTACCTCTTGCTGAATAGTGTGAAATCCCCAATTATTGAAGCTCACGTTTAAGTGAATGTTCTTCAAGAAAATATGGACGGCTATGATATGAGGATACAATCAACAGCAAAATAGGAAAACTCAAACAATGGCAGACAAATCCGTGAACACAATATAATTCATATAAACATTGAACCACAGTTCACCAGATGATTTCAGATAAAGAAGGCACTTTATGACATCAGATTCCATTCTTCCAAAGCACTAACAACAACAAAAACTTTTATTTATATTGCGCCCTCCATGCCGGACTGAGTCTCAGAGCACTTGCTCTGATTGTAGTGTTTCACACTACAGACTGCAACAATGTGTTATAGCTTTCTACAGTGAAAGCCTCGACCACATCTGCTACTGAAACACTGTTGAATCATTTCACTTTTAATTTACAAAGGATATGAAGAACTTCTTACTTGCCATGGTTGAAAGTTTGAAATATTCGCACAACTTTCATTGGGAAATGGACCTTTGCCACTTTGACATGACAGCATGTCATGAAGAGCATGAGCTATGGCGTAGGTTGCTGTATAGACATTGTATGTTACACGGTACTGAGACACATCTGTATATGGATTATTTATAGTCTGTAAATCCTCTCGTCCTGTACATTCCTGCATTCCATCTGCTTTGTGCTCCTCGTTACTCAGTGTACAGTTGAATACCAATTCCCAAAACTCTTCCATTAAGCGGTTTCCTGGGAATGCAGATGGATGAACTTGCAGCAGAAACTCTCTCAACCCTGGAATATGTACTTTGTGAATCGCAATTCCAATTGTCCCGGAGAGGAATTGTCTACTTTCTTCAGGAGGCAGATGTGTTGCAGTGACCCAGGCCTCACTTCCTATCCATTGAATACCTGACACATTTTGTCGCACAATTTCTTTCAACAGAATAGTCATGTGAGAATGACCAACAAATGCTACAATAACCTTTGTGGTAGATTTCTTAATCACTTCTATAGTTTTAAGCAATTCTTCCTTTGAGTTTGTGTTATGGACAGACTCAGAGAATGCAATACAAACCCCCATTCGCTGCACAGCTTGTGTGAAGGCTTGCATTCCAAAATTACCGTAGTCATTGTCACTTCTAATGGTCCCAATCCAATTCCAACCAAAGTGTTTCACCAGCTGGGCCAAGGCTCTGACCTGATAGTAGTCACTTGGTATAGTTCTAAAAAATGATGGATATTCCTTCCTGTTGCTGAGACATTCACACGTCGCAAAGTAACTTACCTACAGATTTTAGAATAAAGAGAAACATGAATTTAAAATGATTTAATCTCATAGCTGCAATGTAAATGTACATTGTCCTGATTCCGTTTGTCTCATAAAACAGGTAGTTGCATAAATACAGTAAAAAAAAAGCAATCTATATGTGAATGTCCATTTCATTGATAGTAAAAGCTGTTGCTCAGACATTCACACGCAGCAAAGTAACTTACTTATGTAAATTCAAATGAGAATGCAATACAAACAGAGAAACATAACAGATAAATTTGAACCAAAATTATAATTGACATGTAGTCAGAATGTTCACATCTCAAGCGTAAAGTGTTATCATTATTACCTAAAGCTATTAACTTGATTATTGATCCCATCAATTACTTCTTCATTGCTTGAATTTAGCTGTGAGAACGGTGTGAAAGTATTTATACACTAACATGATCTTGTACTCTTCCTAATCCCTCATCCATAGCCCTTTATTCACTCAATCTCAAATATGTTATACGCTTATCATTCTGAATGTATAATTAGAATAGTGTCTAGTGATATTATTAACCTAATAATGTTATTGCTCGTAAATTTGCTTTCAGCGCCTTTGGATGTTTTCCCGACGTGAAAGTAGTAACGTATAAAAGTAATTTTGTTGTTGTTTAAGAACACTTGAGAGCTGGAACCAATGGATAGAATACCAGCTCAATTTGAGCATTATTTATGATAAGCAGAATTCTCACTTGTGTGAGAACTAATTTAATTGGTTCATATCCTTATTTATTTTTAAAATAAGAGGATTCCAATATTATACAATGACATGGAAGTTGCTACTAAAGTAAATTGAATATAACTTTTCTATTGATGTGTGTCAGTAAACTGACGTCTTATTTCATGAAATAGCTTACCAGAGGAATCCTAAAAGGACTGATTAAAGTTGCTATTGCTGCGGACCTTGTGGAACTAGAGTCACCAACAATAGCAGAAATCACAGGTGCTCTTTGGCAGGTTATATTTGCAGATGTTTCTTCAAGTCTACTTAAGAAATCAAAGGTCGTTTTTAGTGACACAGCAAGCATTCTGCAATTGTCAGAAATCCAGTAGCCCAGAGTGATGTTGGGAAGCAGGGTCTGGTCTTTGTTTATTTCTGTTACAGCAAAGATCATCGCTATTGCAAAGCGAAACAGTCTGAATTGAAACCTGAGGGTATTAAGTAGAGTATATAACAATTGTTTTAAACAAGAATCATTTGAAAAGTGAAAGTAGTACATTTAAATCTGGCTTTGCTATAATTTAGACATGTTGCAGGCCGATTACAAATAACAAAAGTGTATAGAGATACAGGACCAACAGTTTTTTTTTCGAATTCACAACCTGATGAACACAATGCAAATATTGCTTGCTTTAAATAAACATCAAGTTCCTTTAGTTTTGAAAAAATCACGCCTATTCCCATGTTATTATGATCAAACGTTTCTACTGAGGAATTACACATTTATCAATTTTTCATGGTTATATGAAGTTTGGATCAATTGACAATGGAATCGATTTCCAAATGGAATAGCAACTTGCAAACTGTGTTGGCACGGACTCTAGAAAAATTGGAAATAAATGCAAATCAGTTAACATAAAGATTAAATATTCCCATAGATATTGGCTTTCATTGAGCTGTCATCTCAGTGAGATTTATACAATAACAATAACAAAATGACATTTATGCAGATCGGGTGAAATGTCCCAAAGAGTTAATAATTTGATCTAACTTTGTTATACACATTGAATATAATCGTGGACATTGAATTTACGTGAAAACTTTTTAAGATTTCAAACAAATTTCAAACTGTAAATTCGCCTGGAGTTTATGTACATTTTGATAATTATATTCATTTTACTTGTGTTGGGACTAATTTACAAATCGTAAAAGAATGCGTACAGAGATTTTACAAGATCCACCAGACTCAATGGCAACTAGGTCTTACGCACAAATTAACTGGGATTCATTTTCTTAAAAAAATTTATATAAAATGGATTTATAAGTAATGCAAGAGGTAACATTCCACTAACATTGTACATTTTACCACTTGTGGTTGGGTTTTGAAGGTGTTTTCCGGATGCTCAGCTTTGCTATGAATACTGAAAACTCCGCCAAGAACGATGTCACCGTCTTTAGACAAACTGAGCAGATCAAACATCCCCCAGCGTTTGCAGGTTGGTGCTTCAGGCAGCCTCACAGAATCAATAACAGAAAACAGCAGCACAGGCACGTACAACAAAGGGTGATACATTGCTTTTGAACGTTTGTATCAGTTTACTGAAGTACTGTATTGCCAGTTAACCTTATATACTTTAATATGCAGTTACATTGCACTGACAATTTGTGTATGTTTGTCTTTAAAAAAAATATTTTCCAAATACTTTAAACACATTAGGGACCGTTCCCAGCAGGAAAGTAATTACCATTTTAATATTTGTCAAGATAATGAAACCAAACGTGATGGCAGATATTTAATTAAGTGGCAGTCTGATCACAAATGTTTACCTGTTCCTTTAATTTGAAGTCCTGTAGCTTGATGGTTAGAGCGCCTGCCTCACAAGTGAGAGGATCAGAGTTCGATACCCAGACATTCAATTGCCTACCGCATCTTGCCTACAATATATGCAATCAATTAATTTTACACTATATTCGGTGAAGAGATTTGAGACGTCTCGAAGACATGATTTGGTGCATTATCAAATGCAATAATTATTAGCATAATTATATGTTTTCAATATGTTTGCTTCCATGTCAAAAATGTTGTTCTGAAGTTATAAGGAACATGGATGAGACTGTATTTGCATTTTACCGTGTAGTTGCAGTTAATTTACCTTTAAAAGGACAGTTAACCTATGACGCTCTGCCTACCCAGTGTGTTCTGTAAATGAGCCAGTGTTGCTCATAAAATACAATAGTTACCATATAAGGCGTGTAACCTGGTTAGAGAAATAGACGTTCATATTTTTAAAAGTTTCCAATTCATGCAGAATTTAATAAGTCAAATAGTCTCTATGTGCTTCACAGAAATTGCTGTTACGTACACTGATGTATTTCAAGCAAATTATTTGACCAAGTGATTTACTGATGAAGAGCACTAACTGATGAACATTATAAACAATGCAAATGGTTTGGAAAGGTCCCCGTGTCTGTTGATAAGAAAGTTAATCTAATTTTTAGTGGAATAGACAAAGCTTGTAATTCCACAGACTAAAGGATAGTTTGGAAACCTAATTATTGCAATGGCTTAGATGCACATTTTGCAATCGATTTTTGATATAAAATAATTTGTAAACTACAGTAAGAAGTGTCAATCTACATGTTAGCATTCTGTATCTTTCTCCAAGCATAGGGAAAAAATCTTGAAAAGTTAGTATCTATTGCATTACTGGTGATGCTATGACTGTGAACTATGTGGTTGATAATTAATATTTTGATTCCTCACAGCTTTCGATTCCAATTGTTCTGGTTTGCGATGGCGATGATCTTTGCAATAGAGGAAATAAACAAGGACCCCAGACTGCTCCCCGGCATTACTCTGGGCTACTGGGTTTATGACTCCTGTGAGGTGCCCACCGTATCCATAAAAACAACCTTTGAATTTTTGAACAGACTTAAAGAAACATCTTCAGATTTCACCTGTAAACGAGCCCCTGTGGTCTCTGCTATTGTGGGTGACACCAGCTCCTCACAATCATCAGCAATAGCAACTTTGATCAGCCCTTTCAGGATCCCAATGGTGAGATACTTCAGGTCAGAGCTGTGCATTTATATGCAAACTTGGGCACAAAGTATGTAATACCCGACATTCCTTAAATTAAATTATTTTATTAAAATATTTGTTCTGTACAATGTGTGTTAAAGGTTTTACTAACAATTAAACTGATATTCACATAGAAATTGCTTTATTAAGAACATAAGAATTAGGAGCAAGAGTAGGCCATTCGGCCCTTCGAGCCTGCCCCACCTTTCAATAAGATCATGGCGGATCTTCTCACCTAACTCTAATTAAATGCCCTATCCCTATATCTCCTAATCCCTCTATTTTTCAAAAATCTATCAGTCTCAGCCTTGCAAATAATCAAGGACTGAACATCTACAGCCTTCTCGTGAATTGCATAAATTCACTACCTTCTGAGTGAAGAAATGTTTCCTCAACACTGTTCTAAAAGGCTGACCTTGAATGTTAAGACTGTGACCCCTGGTTAAAGATAATCCTACCAGGAGAAACAGTCCCTCAGTGTCCACTTTATCTAGCCCTTTAAGAATCTTATATGTTTCAATAAGATCCTCCCGAATTCTTCTGTAGTCTAGAGAATACAGCCCTAGTTTATTCAACCTATCCTTATAGGTCAGTCCCCTCATCCCAGGAACTAACCTAGTGAATCTACGCTGCACCCACTCTAAGCCAAGTATGTCCTTTTTTAAATAAGGAGACCAAAAGTGCACACAATACTCGAGGTGAGGTCTCAACAAAGACCTGTACAGTTGCAGCAAACCTTCCCTACAGTATTTATTGTATTCATTAATTTACCTGCTTTATGAGACAAGCAGAATCAGGAAGATGTAAATATACTTTGCAGCTATCAGATTAAATCATTTTAATTCACGTTTCTCTTTATTTTAAAATCAATAGGTAAGTTACTTTGCTACATGTGAATGTCTGAGCAACAAGAAGGAATATCCATCATTTTCTATAACTATACCAAGTTACTACTATCAGGTTAGAGCCTTGGCCCAGTTGGTGAAACACTTTGGGTGGATGTGGATTGGGACTACGAGAAGTGACGATGACTATGGTAGCTTTGGAATGCAAGCCTTCACACAAGCTGTGCAGCATCTGGGTGTTTGTTAACTATAGAAATTATTAAGAAATCTAGCACAAAAGTTATTGTAGCATTTGTTAGTGATACAGATATGACTATTCTATTGAAATAAATTGTGCGACAAAATGTGGCAGGTATTCAATGGATAGGAAGTGAGGCCTGGGTCACAACAACACTCCTGCCCACAGAGGAAAGCAGACAATTCCTCTCCGGGACAATTGGAATTGCGTTTCGCAAAGTACATATTCCAGGGTTGAGAGAGTTCCTGTTCCAAGTTCATCTGTCAGCATTCCCAGGAAACCGCTTGATGGAAGAGTTTTGGGAATTGGCCTTCAATTGTACACTGAGCAACGAGGAGCACAAAGCAGATGGAATAAAGGAATGTACAGGACGAGAGGATTTACAGACTGTCAATAATCCATATACAGACGTGTCTCAATACCGTGTAACCTACAGTGTCTATACAGCAACCTATGTCATACCTCATGCTCTTCATGACATGCTGTCATGTCAAAGTGGCAAAGGTCCATTTCCCAATGAAAGTTGTGCTAATATTTCAAACTTTCAACCATGGCAAGTAAGAAGTTCTTCATATCCTTTGTAAATTAAAAGTGAAATGATTCAACAGTGTTTCAATGTCAAATGTGGTCGAGACTTTTACTGTAGAAAGCTATAACCCTTTGCTGCAATATGTAGGATAAAACACTATGATCAGAGGAAACGCTCTGAGACACAGTCCAGCGTGGATGGCGTTATATAAATCAAAGTTGTTGTTGTTGTTGTTGTGAGTGCTTTGGAAGAATGGATTCTGATATCCTAAAGTGCCTTCTTTATCTGAAATCATCTGGCGATCTGTGGTTCAATGTTTATATGAATTATATTGTTTTCACGGATTTGTCTGCCGTTGTTTGAGTTTTCCTGTTTTGCTGTTGATTGTATCCTCATATCATGGCCGTCCATATTTTCTTGAAGAACATTTACTTAAATGTGATCTTCAATAATGGGTGATTTCACACCATTCTGCTGGAAGTACATTATTGACTCCTCAATCTTGTTCTCGCCAAACATCCACAAAAGTGCACTGCATGAAAAAAAATGTGGGAAATGGAAAAGTACTGGAAGGATGCTGATGATTCCTTTGATGGAACATAATTTTTAAATACCTTTTTATCTATGACATTTAGTTTAGTTTTTTTTATCAAACAAAATTCTTTTTTTTGCGCATGCGCAGTACATATTTTGAATATCGCTGTCGCATTTCTCATGCCCCTGTTGACCATACGCATTCTATTGTATATTCACGGGCAAATCATGCTCTGACCTGATATAGTGTATCCAAGCGTTTGAACTGGCCAATAGCATATCATGACTTCATTGTTTAAAAGCAGCTGATTTTGAAGCGATACCATGCTACGGCAGTATTACAGTAATTTCCGAACATTCCCGAGGAACTTCGGGTGCTTTACATTCTCTACCACATTTCTACCATGTCAGAAAAGAGTGCAGCAAGCGATACGAGCAGCGGTATTACCACAAGCGGCAAGAGACCCCGCACAGTCATCACTTTAAATAATAAATTGGACGTGATAAAGCGCATCGAGTCTGGCAAAAAATGTACAGACGTCAGGAGGGCTTTAAGACTAGATAAATCAACGGGGGCTGCTATAAAACAGAATAAGGAACAGACCGGAGAGCAGTAAGTGATATGAGCAGCAGTAATACCACTAGCGCCAAGAGATCCTGAAAAGTCTTGTGTTACATCTGCAGATGCAAGCAGATTATCACAAACTAGGATTGTATTGAAGTTTGCCAGGATTAAAGTACAATACTGTACAGTTATCCCAAGTAGCCCTTCTTGCCTATGCTTGTTATTTTGTGTGTTATTTTGTGTGCTTTCTTGTTATATAGTGGGTTTAAAGTCCGAAAATTTAGCGTAAAGAACGCATCTCAGGTTATATAATGGGACAGCGTGGGAAAACTGCATTTCGATTTAGGACGATTCAATCAGAGAACAATTTTACAGGAACACAACCCCGTCCTAAATAGAGGATTACCTGTACAGTATTTAGATTGAAATTTGACAGTATACATTGAATGAACTGTTAAGTGTTGAAATGATTGTGTGAAATAAAAAAGATTCTATTCACTTCTCACGCTTTACTCCAAAATAGGTTTTGCATTACATCAAAAAGGTAAATTTCAACACAAAGATTGGTGACAATGTTCATTTCGATGAAAATGGGGACACAGTGGCAACGTACGACATTATAAACTGGAAGCCAAGTGACCTGGGCGGCACTGAGACACTCACTGTCGGTCACTATGATGGATCTGCTCCAACAGGGGAATAGTATAAATTAAGGGAAGAGACGATTGTATGGAGCAGAGGTCGGATTATGGTAGGAACGTTTGCTGTGCACTTGGGCTTCAGATGTGAAAAGAGTTGAGCAGCAATCACAATGAAAATGGTCTTGCAACTCAGCATGAATTGTGGGATAAATTAATTACATGGAACTGAAGAATCACTTAATAATATTAATAATTCTTAATTTGATATAGCTCCTTATCATGTGTTCTAGAATAGTAATAAACCTGGAATTTGATATCGCGCTTTTCACATATTCTAGTCTGTGTCTCAAAGTTCTTCACAGAATGTACTGTAAAGTGAATTGACTGTATATTTGTGGGTGAAACGCGGCAGCCAATTGCGCACAGCAGTGTTGTACAAAAAAATGACCGATTTATTGTAGTGTTTTATTTTATTTTTGAGGGATTATTATTAGGCGAATGGAGTATGGAAAGTTGCCCAAGGTTCTGCCATGTCCGGAATTGAACCCAGGTTTATAAAGCAAGTGCTCTAACCATTGAGCCACATGACTCCACACCACTGAGTTACAGGACTCTGATATCTCAAAACGATTCACAAAATAAAATATCAAGTGAAATAATGTATATTTTGAGAGCAAAAAACGGCCGTCCTCTAACAAATATGGTACAGGGCATCTCACTTCAGCAAAAGAACCATTGTATAATATCAATATCTGATATTTGCCTTTCCCTATAACTAGGTCCCACGCGCAGTTTGCTCAGTGTTACGGAGCTGGAGCCGGGGGTGCGGGGATGTGGCTGTGTCTGGGGCCGGGGGTCCTGGGATTGTGGCCGGAGCCGGGGCTGTGAGTCTCGGGGCTGGAGCCAAGTCTGTGGCTGTGGGTCTTGGGGCTGGGGATGGTGCCGGGGCTGCGGGTCGATGGGCTGTGGGCTGTGGGTCAGGTCGAGCAATCTCTGCAATCTCTGCCATATGCTCTTAATGCACAGAGACAGCTCTAGACCCGTGTGTCCCTCTCGCCGCCATTTTCCTCTTTACAGCATAAAGTATGTGAAATATGAGTAATACAAAACTTATAAATTATGGGAAATTCAATGGGACTTGTGTAGATGTTTGACAGGTTAATATACAATATATGTGGATCAGGCGTATACGAGTTGTAGTGTGATGTCTTCTAATATATATTAATGATGTGGACTTTGGCATAGAGAGCACTATTTCCAAGTTTGCAGATGATACAAAGTTAGGTCGGGTAGTAAATAGTGAGGAGGACTGTAACCAACTACAAGCAGACCTACACGGATTGGTGGAATGGTCTGACACGTGGCAGATGGATTTCAATGTGGATAAGTGTGAGGTGATACACTTAGACAGGAAAAATGATAAGACGCGATATAGACTTGGCAGCTCAATCTTAAGGGGGGTGAATTACAGAAAGATCTGGGTGTTCAAGTATGTGAATCAATAAATGAGCAGGGCAAGTAGATGCAGAAAAAAAGGCATTTGGTGTACTGAGCTTTATTAGTAGGGACATAGAGTATAAGAGTAGGGAGGTTATGGTTAGTCTGTACAAAATACTGGTTAGGCCTCATCTGGAGCACTGCGTCCAATTCTGGGCACCTTACTTCAGGAAGTTAATTAAGGCACAGGAAATGGTGCAGAGGAGATTCATGAGAATGATACCAGGAATGGGGAAACTTAGCCATGAGGACAGGCTGGAGAAGTTAGGACTTTTCCTATTAGAGCAGCGAAGGTTACGCGGGGACCTGATAGAGGTCTTCAAGATCATGAAAGGTTTCGACAGCTAGATAGGGAAAAGCTGTTTCCGCTGATAGGTGTGTCTGTGACCCATGGACACAGTCGTAAGATATCTACCAAAACAAGCAGAGGAGAGGTTAGAAGAAATGTTTTTTACTCAGCGAGTTGTTCGAATTTGGAATGATCTGCCTGAAAGGGTAGTGAAATCCGATTCAATAGCAGCTTTTAAGAGAGAACTAGATAGGTATCTTGGGAAGACAGGTGTGCAGGGTTATGGGGAGAAAGCTGGTGATTGGGGTTAATGATAGTGACTGGCTGGTCAAAGAGCCGGCACAGACTCGATGGGCCGAATGGCCTCCTTCTGTGCCGTAACATTCTATGATTCTATGACTTGAAAATACAGGTCATGGAATTAGAATCATAGAATTATTCAGCACAAAAGGAGACCATTTGGCCCATCTAGTCTGTGCCGGCTCTTTGAAGAGAGCAACTCAATCCCACTTGAATCCAGCGTAGATTCACTAGGTTAGTTCCTGGGATGAGGGGACTGACCTATGAAGATAGGTTGAATAAACTAGGGCTGTATTCTCTAGAGTACAGAAGAATTAGGGTGGATCTTATTGAAACATATAAGATTCTTAAAGGGCTAGATAAAGTAGACACTGAGGGACTGTTTCCCCTGGTAGTAGAATCTAAAACCAGGGCTCACAGTCTTAAAATTAAGGGTCAGCCTTTTAGAACAGAGTTGAGGAAACATTTCTTCACCCAGAAGGCTGTAGATGCTCATTCCTTGAACATTTTCGAGGCTGAGAGTGGTAGATTTTTGAAAAATTGAGGGATTAGAGGCAATGGGTATATGGCAGGTAATCAGAGTTAGGTGAGAAGATCAGAGTTAGGTGATCTTATTGAATGGCGGAGCAGGCTCGACTGGCCGAATGGCCTACTCCTGCTCTGAATTCTTATGTTCTTATGTTGTAAATCTCCTCTGCACCCTTTTCAATGCCTTAATATCCTTCATAATGTGTGGTGACCAGACTTGTACACATTACTCCAGCTGAGACCTAACCAAAGTCTTATAGAGGTTAATCAGCACTTCCTGACTTTTATATTCTATACCCCTATTTATAAAGCCTGGTAGCACATGTGCCTTCTTAACAGCTTTTTCTACCTGTGCTGCCACTTTCAAAGAGTCACTGACACAAATCCCTATGTCTCTCTGTTCCTTCGCACCCTTTAGAATTGTACTATCTAGCTGATATTGCCTGCCCTCATTTCTTCTCCCAAAGTGTATCACCTCACACTTCTCAGTGTTAAACTTCATCTGCCATGTGTCTCCCCACTTTATCATTTTATCTATATCCACTTGCAGATGGCTACTATCCTCCTCACTATTTACTTTTCTCCCTAACTTTGTATCATCTGCAAATTTGGAAACAGTACTCCCTACACCCAAATCCGTATCATTAATATATATTAAAAAGAGCAGTGGTCCCAAAACTGATCCCTGGGGGGCGCCACTGCACACTTCCCTCCAGTCTGAAAAGCAGCCGCTCACCACAACTCTCTGCTTTCTGGTTACTGGTTGTACTTGTTACATTAGGAATTCAAGCAAAAGAAGATGAAGAAGTAAAATAATGATTAATACATTCAAGGTTATGTTCATTCTTTACTTTTATTTTATCTCCAAATTTGCAGCTTCTACATTACGTTAAACCGACACATTTCACAATTACAAATGGTGAAAATGTGTATTTCGATGGAAACGGTGATCCAGTCCCAAAGTAAGACATTGTCAACAGACAACCCAATAGTGTTGGTGGCTGTGATGTTGTGCTGGTAGGACGCTATGATGGATCTGCAGCTTTGGGCTAAGAGTTGATCCTAAATGAAAATATTATTGTTTGGAGTGGTGGGCAAAGAAAGGTAACGTCATCCAAAACGATTGATAATCCATTCTGAAAACAAAAGTACAGCTATTTCTCACACAATATCTGTTGGAATCCAATCAAACCACAGGCTCTTATTTTAAACCAAGATTCCACGAGCAGCTTGTTCAGAAACATGTCCCCCTGGAACACGGAAAGCGGCCAGAAAGGGACAACCTATGTGTTGCTTTAACTGTGTTCTGTGCAGCGATGGAGAAACAATCAACATCACAAGTGGGTCACAAGATATCCCAAAACTCTTATTTTATTAAAACACATTTTCTAATTACTGGAGCTGTTGATGAAATCGATTGCATTTTCCTTGAATCTTCTTTCATTTTCTCGTAGATTCGGTACACTGCGTGAAATGCCTTTGGGAATATTAGTCCAGTTTACAACATGACCAATGCATTCCAAAGCAAACAGTCTCATTCAGAAATAATAGGAATGGTAGTAATAGTATTTGCTATAGTTGGAGCCGGCATTACCATGATGGTGGCAGTCCTTTTCTTTGTTTACAGGCAACTCCTATTGTCAAAGCTAACAACTCGGAATTCAGTTTTCTTCTTCTACGCTTCCTTCAAAAAAGCTGTGAAATTGTCAAGGTATTTATTAAATGTTTATGTATTGTTATAATTTCTTGCATAGGCCATTAGGGTAGGCCATTTAGCTCCTCAAACCTGTTCTGGCCTTTGAGAACATCATGGTTAATCTATACCTCAATTCCAGTTACTTGTCCTTAGTTATCCCGCAACCTGTAATACCCTGACCTAACAAATATCTATTCCCCTCAGTCTTAAAATGTGAATAGATCCAGTATCCACAGCCTTTTGGGGGAGAGAATTGCAGATTTCCACTACCCTTTGGGTGAAAAATTCCTCCCGATTTCATTCCTAAATAGCCTGGCTCTCATTTTAAGATTATTCCCCACTTGTTCTGGAATCCCCTAACAGAGGAAATAGCTTGGCTGTATCTACCCTATCGACTCCCCATATTATTTTTAAAATCTCTATTGTATCACCCCACAACCGTCTAAAGTCAAGAATTCCAACCTAGACTTACACTGTGCCCTCCATGCAGACTAGCGCCTCAGAGCCACGAGGTTGTTGTTTCATACCCAATGCTTCACAGTCAAACCATCTCGAGTCAGGAGGTCAAAACTATTGGACAAATATTTGATGTGAAACAGATACAAGATGAAAGATAACTTTGTAAATTTCAATACGTTTTAGCGCCTTGGGACGTCCTCCCGACGTGAAAGGCGCTATATAAATGTAAATTGTTGTTGTTGTTGTTGTTAAGTTGTATGATAATGTCAGTATTAGTTGTAAAGAAGACAAGGGAAATCAACAGAAAGTTATATTTGTCGATTTAAGAGAGAATACAAAAAAAGGAAAAATTGTAATATAAATGAACAATATAAATAGGTTAAGGAAAGGGAAAGCAAAACATTTCCAGTTTGTCTCAAGTCTGTGGTTGACAAACAGCGAGAAACCATAACAAGTGTTAATGTTAAGGAAACACTTGAATGTGGTTTAATCTGAGAGGTATAATAACAACAAAAATTTGCATTTATTTAGTGTTTCTGATTGAAAGTCTAGAATGCTGTCAACTGAGTCAAACTGAAACCTGACAATGTGGTTTAGGTTAAGATATTAAAAAATAGTGCAATTCTGTCCTTAACACTACAAAGTCCAAGTTAATCTTTGCTGTTTTCATTCTAGCAGAAGGACTAAATGGATACCTTATGATCAGATGATAATTTAATTAAAGCATTTTGCTCCATAGTTGGTTTAATCACCTGGAGGAAGATTTTATTGGATTAAACTGGTAATTTGTTTCCACTTGGAAATCATTCCTAATATATTCAAGATATCCACTGGTTCTAATTAAAACGGATTTACATCATTCTCATTGGGAGGAAACAGTATATATATGAGCAATTAGGAATACTTTGAGGCACTGACGGGCACACATTATGCGATGCATTACACCATGTATTGTGTACTGTTTATGTCTACTCTCGTCCCTGTTTGGCTCGAAGAACAAACAAGCTGCAAACGCTGGGGAATATTTGATCTGCTCGGTTTGTCTAAAGATGGAGATATTGTTCTTGGTGGAATTTTCAAAATTCATGGTGATGTGGAGGATCAGGTCCTACATTTTCAGACCCAACCGAGAGCGGTAAAGTGTACAAAGTTAGTGCAATTTTCCATCTTTCAGTTGATAATTCAATGTTACTGACTGATGCCGTGAATCCACCATATTAACATATACTGTTCGATACTGCATTCAATACTGCTTCAACATACATTTATGGACAACTTCAAACATCACAATATAATTATAATTATTTGGCTGACATGTATGATGGTATGATAGCCAATTGATTGATTTTTATGCTACTTTAGGGATTTCTGCACATATATTGGAATTTCTGTCTCGAGTCTGCACAAGTGAGATAAACAAGTTAAATTTATAAGTAATCGCTGGTCAAATTCACAATCTAAAATATGGATTGAACAATATATCAGCACCTTGGGGCTTCCTCCTGACGTGAAATGCTCTTTACATGTGTGATAGTATTGTTGTTGTTGTTGTTGTAATATTCATTAATCTATAAAACTGAATTTCCAAACTGTCGACTTCATTTGGCTGAGATCTCCAGGATGTTTCCCTAAACATTGGCCCCCATTTACACGTACATATCGGGATCAATCTGCTGTGGGACATTGTTAGATTATTGAATTCCACTCAGATTATAGCCCAATAAAATGAGGTAAAAATATGTTATGGTAGTGTTTTGTGATTATCACTTCCACAGATTCTCCTTTGTTTGTGATTCTATTCATAGATTTGCATTTTATTAACATTCTTTTGGGAGAAATCTGGCTTGTGCAAGTCACAGTTTGCAAATTGCAAATCATTTCACTGGTATTCAGTTTGGAAAGGTCCCTGTGTTTGTTGATCAGAAAGTTAATCTAAGTTTTAGTGAAGCAGACAAAGCTTGCAATTCTACAGAGTAAAGTATATTTAGGAAAAATAATACTTGCATTGGCTTACATGTACATTTTGTGACTGGATTTTGTGATAGAAACAGTTTGTAAACTACAGTAAGAAGTGTCAATTTACGTGATATCATTCAGTATTTTCCCGCAAACCACAGGGAGAAACACTTGGAATGTTAGTATCTATTGCATTACTGGTCATGCTATGACTGTGAACTATGTAGATGATAATTAATAATTTGATTCCTCACAGATTTCAATTCCGACCATTCCGGTTTGCGATGGCGATGATCTTTGCAATAGAGGAAATAAACAAGGACCCCAGATTGCTCCCCGGCATTACTCTGGGCTACTGGGTTTATGACTCCTGTGCGATGCACGCCGTAACCATAAAAACAACTTTGGAATTTTTGAACAGACTTGATGAAACATCTTCAGATTTCACCTGCAAACGAGCCCCTGTGGTCTCTGCTATTGTGGGTGACTCCAGCTCCTCACGATCATCAGCAATAGCAACTTTGATCAGTCCATTCAGGATACCAATGGTGAGATACTTCAGGTCAGATCTGTGCATTTGTATGCAAACTTGGGCACAAAATATGTAATACCCGACATTCCTTAAATTAAATTGTTGTGTTAAAATAATTGTTCTGTAAAATGCGTTTTAATGGTTTTACTATAAATGAAATGGACAGTGAGATATAGATTGCTTTATAACTGTACTTATGAAACTACCCATTTTATGAGACTAACAGAATCAGGAAGATGTATATTTACATTGCAGATATGAGATTAAATCATTTTAATTCAAGTTTCTCTTTATTCTAAAATCTGTAGGTAAGTTACTTTGCCACGTGTGAATGTCTGAGCAACAGGAAGGAATATCCATCATTTTTTAGAACTATCCCAAGTGACTACTATCAGGTCAGAGTCTTGGCCCAGCTAGTGAAACACTTTGGGTGGACGTGGATTGGGACCATTAGAAATGACGATGACTATGGTAAATTTGCAATGCAAGCCTTCACACAAGCTGTGCAGCAACTGGGCATTTGTATTGCATTCTCTGAATCTTTCGATATAACCTACTCAAGGGAAGAATTGCTTAAAACTATAGATGTGATTAAGAAATCCACCACAAAGGTTATCGTTGCATTTGTTAGTGATACAGATATGACTATTCTATTGAAAGAAATTGTGCGACAAAATGTGACAGGTATTCAATGGTTAGGAAGTGAGTCCTGGGTCACCACAACACTCCTGCCCCCAGAGGAAAGCAGACAATTCCTCTCCGGGACAATTGGAATTGCGATTCGCAAAGTACATATTCCAGGGTTGAGGGAGTTTCTGCTGCAAGTTCATCCATCTGCATTCCCAGGAAACCGCTTAATGGAAGACTTTTTGGAATTGGCCTTCAACTGTACACTGAGTAACGAGGAGCACAAAGCAGATGGAATGAAGGAATGTACAGGACGAGAGGATTTACAGACTGTAAATAATCCATATACAGCCGTGTCTCAGTACCGTGTAACCTACAATGTATATACAGCAACCTACGCCATAGCTCATGCTCTTCATGACATGCTGTCATGTCAAAGTGGCAATGGTCCATTTCCCAATGAAAGTTGTGCGAATATTTCAAACTTTCAACCATGGCAAGTAAGAAGCATTCTTATTATATCGTTGTATTTTACTTTATATATTTTGTTCAGTTATACTTTTCATATTTTGTGTTGTTATTCACTATATACAGTTGGTTTTCCTGCTCCCTTCCACTGACCCCTCCCCTTGCCATCTTTCCCCCCTTTCTCCCTTAATCTCACTTCCATGACTGTTTGTGGGACACTGCTGTGCGCAATTTGGCTGCCGCGTTTCTCCCACAAGTGTACAAATATTCTCCTTCTCTCGTTCGTCCTGCCTCAAGCCCCCCGCCCCCCCCTCCTGCTCTTGTCGCTATCTGACTGCATAGCGATGTGTGATGTCCTCTCTTGCCCTGAAAGGCGCTATGTAAATCTAATGTTTGATTTCAGCTGCAGGTGTAGAAAGCCGTGTTCAATTGTTTGTATGTTGTTGAATTCAATGTTTCTTTCTCCTTTGTCATTTCCCAACACTGCTTCTGCATTACATGAAAACAGTAAATTTCAGCACAAAGATTGGTGACAATGTTCATTTTGATGAAAACGGGGACCCAGTTGCAACGTACGACATTGTAAACTGGCAGCCAAGTGACCTGGGCGGCACTGAGACACTCACTGTCGGTCACTATGATGGATCTGCTCCAACAGGGGAAGAGTTTAAATTGGAAGAAAACAAAATAGCGTGGAGCGCTGGTCAGATCACAGTGAGGAGTTTTCGTTGCATTATATTTTGCAGGAATGTTTAAGGAACTTATATCAAACGGCTTTCTAATCAATGGTAGAATTCGCAGCTGTAACTCATTCAAAACATGCACTTTGTAATTCAGGTGTCAGACAGAAGTATCAGTAGATACCAGATAGTTTGATAACTAATAATACTTAATAAGAATACTTGCATGTATTTATGTAGTGTATTTATGTGTGCAATTGTTTGCAATAGATAATTGTGGGTGTAACGCGGAAGACGATTGCTCACAGCAGCATTCACACAAACAGTCATGGGTTGAAAATGACCAATTTTTATTACTGTGTTAGTCCCTAGCTGACCAAGACTGGGACATGTGTGTATTAATTTCAGTGCTTTGGATGTCTTCCTGACATGAAATTCGCACGATAAATGTAATTTTGTTGTGGTTGTAATGGCCGAGTAAAGCAGAACTTTGAAAATTACAAAGTGCTGACGTTTTAATTCCACTATAACTAGGTCCCACGGGCAGTTTGCTCTGACAGTTGTCTCCCTGGGACAAGGAAGGCAGCAAGAAGAGGACAACCAAAGTGTTGCTTTGATTGTATAGAATGTGCTGATGGTGAAATTAGTAACATCACTGGTAAGAATAAACACAGCTATCAATTCTGTCCTAAACTCTCAAACATGTATTGAACAGATTTCAATTCAGGTTCTATCAATCACAATTTACTTTCTTTCCTCAGATTCCACCGTGTGCCTGACATGTCCTTTGGAATACCGGTCCAATGATAAACGAGATCACTGCCTACTGAAGGAAATTGAATTCCTCTCCTTCGAGGAGACATTGGGGATTGTTCTAGTCACACTTGCATTGCTTGGAGTCTGCTTGACTATAAGTGTATTCACAGCGTTCTATGTTCACAGAGACACTCCTATTGTTAAAGCTAATAACTCAGAGTTAAGCTTTCTGCTGCTTGTCGCGTTAGCTTTGTGTTTTCTTTGCTCAGTTACATTCATTGGAGAGCCTTCAGTCTGGTCCTGTAGGTTGCGTCACATGGCCTTTGGTATCACTTTTGTTCTGTGTATTTCCTGTGTTTTGGGAAAAACAATAGTTGTGGTGATGGCATTTAATGCAACACTTCCCAGTAACAACATGATGAAGTTGTTTGGTCCTACACAACAACGTGTGAGTGTTTTCATCCTTACCCTGATACAATGCTTAATATGTACTGTTTGGCTTAGTTCGTCACCTCCTTATCCTCTGAAAAATAGTGAATATTTTACTGAGAAAATTGTGTTTGAATGCCATGTGGGATCTGCAGTGGCCTTTTACTGTGTGCTTGGTTACATTGGACTGTTGTCTTGTGTTTGCTTTGGCGTTGCTTTTCTAGCTCGCCGACTTCCAGACAACTTCAATGAAGCGAAGCACATCACTTTCAGCATGCTTATCTTCTGTGCTGTTTGGATAACTTTCATTCCAGCTTATGTAAGCTCTCCTGGAAAATACACTGTGGCTGTAGAAATATTTGCCATTTTGGCATCAAGCTTTGGGCTACTGGCCTGTATTTTTGCCCCTAAATGTTATATTATCCTTCTGAAAAAAGAAGAAAATACTAAAAAGCATATGATGGGTAAAGTGGCCACCAAGAAACAGTGACCAGGTTTTCCTATTCAAAGTGGAAATTTAGTTGAGTTCTATCTGATTTGGATGAGGTGGCTGTTTTTCCTTTCACTGTGTCCCATATGATTGCTATGATTTTTGTCTAACGGTTATATCAATATTGTAATTGATTTGTACCGATTATAAGATGGTTTCTGACACTGTTAATATACAATAAACGTGTCAGCTTGTCGTTGTATTTTGCTTGCTTTCCAATTTAAAACATTCTTGTTGCTGATTTCTACCTAGTTGTAGACTTTCAATATAGGTGCATCATCTTCGGTGCAGCATCTTAACATTTGTGTCACGAGGCAGTTAATTATAAATTCACTGAATTAATATTTCACTTGTGTTAAAATGAGACATTGATACACATTGTAGAAGTTGTGAAAAGCGCTATATAAAATGCAAGGATTCTTATTAATTATTATAGTTCCCTATCCCGTCTATTTGTTACCTCAATTTTAAGGATTATAATCATATTTATAACCTTATCTTCACTTCCATTTCCAGACATGTATCTATTTAGCTATACAGCATATTGTTTTGATCTACTTCAATTCCCTTTCCTGCCAATGTCCCACAAATTACTGTGTTTAGCAAGTCTGAGTTAATATGATACATTTTTTAAAATTTAAATTAGAAAGTATGATTAAAAGTACAGTTGTCATTGATGGAAACAATAGAAGAACATTTACCTCAAGGGAATCACATCAATCATAGCTGCTCAGCCCATAGGAGAAGATCAAGTCAGCTCCAATTTGTCTTGGAACAGATTATCACACTGCATGTTTCCAACAGAATATATTCATTTAATTAGACACACAATTTAATTTTATAAACAATTAGCAACTACAGATTTTGACTCACTTGGGATCTAACTGTCCTATTGCCCAGCACAAACAATAGTATTCTCATATAAGCATTATATACACAATAGACAGACTTTAATATAGTGTAGGATAGAACTAAAAAAGGAAGTTAGAGGGGCAAAGAGACTGCATGAGAAACAATTAGCGAGTAAGATTAAGGGGAACCCTAAGGTTTTTTAACAACATATTAAGAGTAAAAGGTTGGTGAAGGATAGAGTGGAGCCAATTAGGGACCTAGGAGGAAATCTCATTGTGGAGGCAGAGGGCATGGCTGATGTACTGAATGAGTACTTCGCCTCTGTCTTCACAAAAGAAAAGGATGCAGACAATGCCATAGTATTGGAGGAGAGGGTAGAAGAAATGGATAGAATAATTATAACCAGAGAGGAAGTTCTAAAAAGGTTGACGTCGCTCAAGGTGGATAAGTCACCTGGTCCGGATGGGATGCACCCTAGGTTACTAAGTGAGGCACGGGAGCAAATAGCAGGGACTCTGGCCACGATCTTTCAATCTTCCTTGGACACAGGGTTCGTGCCAGAGGACTGGAGGATAGCTAATGTTACTCCCTTGTATAAAAAGGGGCAGAAGGACAAGCCTGGTAACTACAGACCAGTCAGTCTAACGTCGGTAGTGGGCAAACTTCTAGAGTCCATAATCAGGGACAAGATAGATCTTCACTTAGAAATATATAGGCTAATAAGGGACATTCAACATGGATTTGTTAAAGGCAAATCTTGCCTTACAAATCTGATATAATTTTTTGATGAGGTAATGGAATGGGTGGATAATGGTAGCGCAGTTGATGTAGTTTACATGGACTTTCAAAAGACATTTGACAAAGTGCCATATGAGAGACTTATTAGGAAATTAAAGGCCCACAGTGTGAAATGGACAGTGGCAGCGTGGATCCACAACTGGCTGCGAGACAGAAAGCAGAGAGTTGTAGTGAGCGGCTGCTTTTCAGACTGGAGGGAAGTGAGCAGTGGCGTCCCCCAGGGATCGGTTTTGGGACCATTGCTCTTTGTAATCTACATCAATGATCTGGACTTGGGTGTAGGGAGTACAGTTTCCAAGTTTGCAGATGACACTAAGTTACGGAGAATAGTAAATAGTGAGGAGGATAGTAGCCATCTGCAAGAGGATATAGACAAATTGGTAATGTGGGCAGAGACATGGCAGATGAAGTTTAATGCAGAGAAGTGTGAGGTGATGCTTTTTGGGAGAAGAAATGAAGGGAGGCAATATAGGCTAGATAGTACAATTTTCAATGGTGTAAAGGAACAAAGAGACCTGGGGATTTGTGTTAGTGACTCGTTGAAGGTGGCAGGACAGGTAGACAAGGCTGCTAAGAAGGCATATGGGATACTAGGCTTTATAAGTGGGGGTATAGAATACAAAAGTCAGAAAGTGCTGACTAACCTCTATAAGACTTTGGTGAGGCCTCAGCTGGAATACTGTGTTCAATTCTGGTCACCACACTACAAAAAGGATGTGAAGACATTGGAAAGGGTACAACGAAGATTTACTAGGATGGTGCCAGAATTGAGGGACTTCAGCTATGAGGAGAGGCTAGATAGGCTATTCTCTCTGCAACAGAGAAGATTGAGGGGAGACCTAATAGAGGTTTATAAGATCATGAGGGGTTTCGACAGGACAAACAGAGAAAAACTATTTCCACTCGTGGGCGAATCTGTGACTCCTGGTCACAGATTTAAAATAGTTTCAAAGCGAAGTAGAGTGGAGCTGAGGAGAAATCTTTTCACTCAGCGAGTTGTTCGAATCTAGAATGCATTGCCTGAATAGGTGGTGGAGGCTGATTCGATAACAACTTTTAAATGGGAATTAGAACATTATTTAGTCAGAACAGGTCTATTAGGCTATGGGGAGTGGGCAGGGCAGTGGGATTGAATCACTCATTTCAAAGAACCGGCACAGACTAGATGGGCTGCATGGCCTCCTTTTGTGCCGTAAAATTCTGTGAATCTATGAATCTCGTAGAGAGTGGACATTCTAGAATAATGAGTTGCTACTTGTGCTACAATTAATTCCTCATATTTCACAATAATATTAATCCTTGCATTTGATGTAATACTTTTCATGTTTTCTAGACGTTTCAAAGTGCATCACAGAATATACTGTAAAGCGAATTGACTGTATATTTTGTGGGCAAAACACAGAAGCCAGTTACACACAGCAGTGTCCCACAAACACTTGTAGATTGAAGTTACCAATTTTTTTTTAAGGGATTATTATCAGGCATGTGGAGTAAGAAAATTTACCCAAGTTTTCGTCCTGGCTGGAATCGAACCCAGGACTCTCGCGCTAACCACTGGGCTACAGGATGCAACTTGCCATTATTCAGTCCAGTGACATTGCTCATTTTTCTAAGTGAAGTAACTTTGATGTAAGTGGGCTGGTAATGGGACAATGCTGCTGTGAGTGTGCAATGTCTAATGGCTAAATTAAGCTGCAGAAAATTCCATTCCCAGGTGATTTGCGTAAAAAGAATGTGGTTGATCAGGAACTCCTAACCTAGCTTTTGACGGAAGCAGCACAAAATTATAATCTTCAACATACAACAAACCTTGCAATTCATATAATGTATTGCATTTCAATATCAGTAGAATGTCTGACAATACTTGTGGGTTTGTGTAGTGACTGTGCATTTTGTAAGCAAACATGAACGAAAAACCAATCACATGTTACTATTTAAGCATAATAGGTATTTCAACACATTCAGTCAGTCGAGCAGAGGTGCGGAGTGGTGGATTGAGCAGTGAGGAGGTCAGAGAAGTAAGTAGGATCCAGAAAGTGAAGAGATTTGGTGGGAGAGGAGGGGGACTTGAGTGACCAGTAGCTGGGTGGGGAGGGGAATGAGGCAGCAGGTGATGTAACATGACTGTTTGTGGGACACTGCTGTGCGCAATTGGCTGCTGCGATTCGCCCACATAATATACAGTCAATTCACTTGACAGTATATTCTGTAAAGCGCTCTGAGACGTCGATAAGATGTGAAAAGCGCTATATCAAATGCAAGGATTATTATTATTATGAACTTCATCCAGGTAAATGAAACGGGTGGAATGAGAAATGAGGGGAAGGCAAGTACGGAGGGGAGAGTGGCAGGAGCTTTGCCATATAGTTCTTCGAATATTCTAGCAAACAAACCTCCAGATTAACTGGTCATTCATCTCAAGTGGGGGGTGGGGGGGTGGTGGGTGGGGGGGTTCCATATGGATTTAATGCTAAACAGCTGGCATGTTTGCCACAAAAACTACGACTGCTAAAAATAAGAATCATTGCATTTGATATTGCGCTTGATCAAGTCTTCCCGACACCTCGAAGAACTTCACAGAATATAGTGTAAATTGGGTTGACCGTACAGTGAAAATTATCACTGAGAAGAGTTAGTAAACTGTAGTTCTCAGCTTAACATAGAGTGTGGTAAACCAAGAAAGAAAATCTGCTGATACAGCAACAGTAAAATTTACATTATTTAGTGTAATATATCAAATTCCACACGTACACTCACACACACACACATACATATAGACAAAGAAGTAACAACAACAACAACATTACATTTATAGAGCACCTTTCACGTCGGGAGGATGTCCCAAGGCACTGAGAGCAAAGAGAAGTATCAAATGGTGCTCACAAAAAGGAATCAACTTAGATGAAAAGGTTTCAGAATAGTCCATATTACAAAACGATAAATGTTGTGCAGAAAAAGACAGTGGAATATGGGTATATTTGGACAGGGTACAGATAGCCTGTGCCCCACATGTCTTTGGGACATGTCATCGGGATTGAAAAGAATATTTTAGAATCTTCGAGCATCATCCCACAGGCTCAGGTATGCAACAGTATTTAGCCTCCTGTATATATTACAACCCTCTGTGTTTGCGGACCATTTCTTTTTCTCCAAGCACAATTTTTACCAGGAATATGAGCACTTCTATCAGAAGAAACAAATATGCCATTTGGCCTGTTGAGTCTGCCCTTTCATCACTCTCTCTGGCAGGTGAATACAACAACAACAAACAAATAAAACTACATCCTTTCAGAGTTCCTTTCAGCACATTTATAGTATGGGCATGCTCTTTCAATTTTGTTCTGCATCTTCTTAAATGTCATTTCAAGAGGATCATTGTTACTTAATGTTCAAGAAAATCCCATGTTGGGGATTCTTGTTGACCTGGCGCTATATCAAATGCAAGGATTTTTTTTATTAGTAGTAGTTTTGTAGGCAAACGTGGCATTGATTTGCCATTAATGCCCTATAGAAACTCCTCACTTGAGATGAATGACCAATTAATGTGGTGGTGTGTTAGAACACTAGAAGAACCCTATGTCGTGGCTCTTGTTGGTCAAATAATTACCCGATGGGCTAATGAAACACACAAATCATCAAGGTTGCCTTATCTGAAGGATGACACCTCCAATAATATACCACTAGCAAGCCTCCATGTTCACCGACAAAAGACACAGACACTGCTCCACTTTACAGTATATTCTGTGAAGTGCGTTGAGACATCTTGAGAAATGATAACGCATTACATTATATGCAAGGATTATTATAATTATTAATTAATATCTGATCCGTGACAAATTATATCTGAACTCAGCCTGGATAGTAAAATTACAATTACATGATTCGTAAAAAGAACTGGTCTCCAAATTAAGACTGAATTGAAAACTGTTCCACAATACAATACAAATTACAAACTTATATTTGTAGGAATTCAGTGCAGTCTTAAATTTTAAAACAAAATGTTTTTACAGACTAGGACACAGTGGTTTTCAGGCTTTTTATGTTGGACGTTATGTACTTTGAGAAACGCTCCCAACATGAAAGGCACCAGATAAATGTCAATTAAAATGTATTGTTATGAAAACAAGAAGCAGCTTCTTCCTTTATCTTCCTTCTGCCAGCTTTTCACAATCAGATGGCTTGTGCGGATTTCCCATCTCTGCGACTAATAGACTGGATTATCTTCTGAATGTAGAATATGGTGATACGAAACCAGTTTGGTGACATAGTAAGTGAATCTCATTTCCTCAAACATTGGCTCTTTAGATGATCATAAACCATGTAATAAACAAATGATACAAAGGCTTTCCCTTCGATGATGTGACCTTGTTGTGATTAGAGGTACTTGCTGAAACCCATCTCCATTCTTTTAGAGCATCCAAACTAAACTCTTTGTCTGGTTTGGATATTGTTTAGCATGGTGATGGGTTTCTGTGTGTGTCAGATACTTGGATGAGGAAAATCGAACGATAAATACTTTATTAACAGGGACATCACTGTTACCTGATTCCAGAGAATATTAAACTCAAGCTGATAAGAGCCAATGCTTGTGGACCCTAACATGTCGTCGGGGTAATGCTGGAGTCAAACCGACTGAAAACACTTAGCTTGTCATTGATAGCACTGTCTGGCAAGCTTTGACTACCCGAGCCATTAGGGCTTGCAGGGTTAACGGGAGATGAGTAGTTATAATCAATGCACACCATTGACTGGTCTGCCCTTCCAAGTTCTGCCAATTAGCCCGGCTGTCTGTATTGTCACCAGCAGTGCCTTGGAATGCTTTGTCACTCTCATAAATAGTAGCTGGCAATCGACACTCTGTGTGGTTGCTTGCGGGATACAATTATTGACCTACTTTGTATTATTTGTAAGGAATAACTTTTTTGTGGTCAGCCGGGTGTCGTCAAACTAACGTTCCTGGCTACATGACCAAACCTTGACCGGCTACATTCCATATGTGACATTCGGAATCCATAACGGAAATTGAGAAGATTATGAGACAGATATGAATATGTGTAACAGAAACAGACATCGCTGGGAACACTCAGTGGGTCAGGCAGCATCTATGGAGAAAGGCAAGTGAGTCAACGTTTGGGAACCACGATCGGAATATGTGTATTAAGCAAGTTCCATCAATTCCAATTTATCCAAACTCCCCAAATGTTCCCTCACACCAAACTCTGCATACCTGTCATACCTGTCAGTAGGCTCCACCGGTTCAAATCAATATTAATTTCCTCATCCTTAACTACAATTATTTTCAAGCCCCAGAAGCTCCTTATCTCTGACGTCCTCCTTCTCCACTCTTCTGCTCGCCCTATCCGCTCAGCTAATTTGGGCTTCGCTGCACATCTCCCACGCCCTCCACACTGCCACTGTGGCTGAGCTTTCAAATCCTTTGCACTGATCTTTGGAACTCCTCGCTTTACTCTTCATCTCGCAATTCGATCCCCCTCCACCCCTCTAGAGCGTGGAGCTCCTGTGGCTCAGTGGTTAGAACACTTTGTCTTGCAAGCTGGGGAGACCTGTGTTCGAATCCAGGCAGGTCAGGGCGAAACCTTGGGCAAGTTTCCTTACTCCACATGCCTAATAATAATCCCTCGAAAAAAAACCACAACAATAAAATCGGTCATTTCAATGCACGATTGTGTGTGGGACACTGCTATGCGCAATTGGATGCCGCGATTCGCCCACAAATATATATATAGTCAATTCACTTTACAGTATATTCTGTGAAGCTCTTTGAGACGCTGATAAGATGTGGAAAGCGCTATATCAAATGCAAGGAATTATTATTATTATTATTAATAATATTAAAGCCTACCTCTTTGACCAATCGTATGGTCGCCTCTCACTTCCCCCACTCCCACCCTCACTGTTCAATCCTGGCACTCCAAGATATTATCCCATGTGAAGGGCACAATATAAAAGCAAGCTGTTGTTGTTGTGTTGTGGAAGCCATGTGTAAACTGGGTGTAAATATGAGAGAATTACTGATAATTATGCAGTTGACTATCAAAAAAGGATTCCTGCCACCCAGGAACCATTGAGTCACACATTGCTGTGGACATCAACCTTAGCCCTTTACTAATGACTTTGTATGAAGCGCTATAATGTTTTCACTGGGTTCAGTACCAGTATGTACTGAAGCTACAGTTTGCTCACATAGCAAGATATTAACAGCAAAGATTTGCATTTATGTAGCACTCTCCACGCTAGGCTGCCTCTCAGATCACTTAAACAGTACGACATTAAAGTGCAGCATGCTGTGTGTATGTTGGTAATAATAATAACAACAATCTGGATTATTGGTAGATGTTGGACAGCTATTCATATAGTAACAGGTTGAAGTTCTCCCTCTAGCGTAGGAATAGGAAGCTTTAGCTGAGTACAGTAGTTTCATAACAACAATCAAATAACAACACATTACATTTGTATAGCATCGTTCACGTCAGGAGGATGTCCGAAGATGCTGACAGAATATGTAAGGAATGACTGTACAATAACAAACTTTGTAACTGGTTTTGGAATCATTTTATAATACAGTAATGTACTCAAAAGCGATAATTTGAGGGAAGAAGCAGTGAGTTATATTGGTGACTTCAGTGTTAAAATATTCAGAAAGTTCCATTGATGCCACGAACCACATGAGAGGCTCATTCAAATACATGGATGAATCCATACATGTATGTATGAATTCATACATGTATGAATGAATACATACATACATACATGTATGTATGTATTCATTCATCCATACTTACATACCTGCCTGCCTATATACATGTATGCATACACAGTATGGCGTGCCTATGTGTAGTTAATACCATTGTATGTTATCAACAGTCAGGTTTCTCACTGTAGAAATGGGAAGTTTTTATTTAAAGGAAGTGGTTCTTTTGTTCATGACTTCATCACACTCGACTATGCTAACGCCCTGCTTGTCTGCCACACCAATTTATCTTTCCATAGGCTGAAGATCATCCACAACTCTGCAGCCCGTGGCCCTTTCCTGCTCCAGACTCTGTGACCCTATCACCCCCATTCTAAACCGACACCACTGACTACCCTACACCCAGAGTATTCAATTGAAGAACTCGGTTCTCACCTTTAAAGTCCTCCATGGCATTGCCCCACTCTACCTCTATGACCTTTGTGATATCTCTGGGTCAACAAGTATCACACACGTTCACGCTCTGATGTTCTGGGAAACGACTGCACACATCATGTGGTTTCATAGAATCATAGAATCATAGAATTTTACGGCACAAAAGGAGGCCATTCGGCCCATCTAGTCTGTGCCGGCTCTTTGAAAAGAGCGATTCAATCCCACTGCCCTGCCCGCTCCCCATAGCCTAATAGACCCGTTCTCCCTAAATAAAGATCTAATTCCCTTTTAAAAGTTGTTATCGAATCAGCCTCCACCACCTTTTCAGGCAATGCATTCCAGATTCGAACAACTCGCTGAGTGAAAAAAATTCTCCTCAGCTCCCCTCTACTTCGCCTTGAAACTATTTTAAATCTGTGACCACGAGTCACAGATTCACCCACGAGTGGAAATAGTTTTTCTCTATTTGCCATGTCGAAACCCCTCATGACCTTATAAACCTCTATTAGGTCTCCCCTCAATCTTCTCTGCTCCAGAGAGAATAACCCTAGCCTATCTAGCCTCTCCTCATAGCTGAAGTCCCTCAATCCTGGCACCATCCTAGTAAATCTTCGTTGTACCCTTTCCAATGCCTTCACATCCTTTCTGTAGTGTGGTGACCAGAATTGAACACAGTATTCCAGATCTATATAAATCGTATATTTGCTTGTCATACACCTGCACAAGTCCCACTGAATTTCCTATTATTTATATGTTTTGTATTACTCATAATTCACATACTTTATGCTGTTTTGTGAAGTCCCTGGAGCTCAGTGTTTAGAGCACTCACCTTACAAGCGTGAGAACTGTGTTCGAAACCAGGCAAGTCACGGTGAAACCTAAACACAAATACACACACTAAACACACACACACACACACACACAACAAACACACACTAAACGCATGCACACACAGACACACACAATCGCACATATAGACACATTATCAATATGTTATTTCGGTGCTATATTCAAGAACACATGAATATAAGAAATAGGAGCACGAAGAGGCCACTCGGCCCATCGAGCCTGCCCTGCCATTCAATCATGGCTGATATTCTACTCTAACTCCAGCTACCTGCCTTATCCCCATACCCCTTTATCCCTTCATAAATTAGAAATCTTTCTAACTCAGTCTTGAATATGTTCAAGGACTGAGCATCAACAGTACTTTGGGTTGAAGATTCCATACATCCACCACACTTTTATAACATTTATATTACATGATTTTTTTCTCTTTTCTTATTAAAACCTGACTGTGTTGCAAAATTATATCACTGTGTTCAATGACATTTTACTGTAAAACGATAAACACTCCAAGTTAACTGTTTAATTATTGAGTTCAAACTTACCACAGGTATTCTGGCACGTGGATCTATTGGCATAATAAATATTGGATCATTTCCTAACATTACCTAAAGATGGTAAGATAATATATCCCTGGAGAAGGATTAGAAAACTGGAGTAAATAAGATATTTGTAGATCTCCTCAGAGAATAAGAAAATATCAGTGGTCAGAATCATTTAACAACAAGAACAACAACATTACATTTGTACAGCGCCGTTCATGATAGGAGTACTTCCAATGGCGCTGTTTAAGAATCAGCATAAGGATTGAAATTTCAGCAATTCACTGCTGGACTATGGATCTCCTTCATTGAAATCGCCATTGACTTTGGGAGGATGAATAAAAGACCTTCACAGAGTATATGATAAGTGTAGTTACTGTGTATTTACTGTATTTACTGTGTAAGTGAATTTTGGTTGCCATGTGTAATAATAATACACCTTGGGTAATTCCTAGCATGCTCACCTCTGAGTCACAGGGTTGAAGATGATAAATCCCACATCAGGAGTTGAACTCATGTACTGTAGTCTAAGGCAAAACTCTCAATGCATTACTGGGGGAGCCGTCCTTCAGATGAGACATTAAACTGAGGTCCCATCTGCCTGTTTAATTGGAAGTTAAAGATCCCATGGCACAATTTGAAAGGATAATTGGGAGATTGTTGGCGATGTGTAAGGCGCTACAAATATAATTGTGTTGTTGTTGTTGCCCTGGCCAACAATCCCCCAAATAAAGTTGGCCATTCATTTCATGGTGGTTTGTGGGTAAGCGCTCTGAAATGCCGTCCGGCGTGGAGTGAGCGATATAAATCAATGTTGTTGTTGTTGTTGTTGTGTGTATTGGTTGTGCTATTATTCTGTCGTGTTACCAAATACACAGTCATTCCATTTCACAGTAAATCCTGTGAATACATTGAGATGACTCACTTATATTGATAAGGCATTACACCAAATGAAAGAATTATTATTATTAATATTATTAATAAAGAGCAAGTAGATAATTGGGTGAAAATTTCAATATTTTACAAGAAATTCCATGTGGACGTCCAACTGACAATCTATTATGACAAATGCTCCATTTGCTTTGACTGGTTTCAATTGCAATGAGTTAAAGTCATGACAATCATTTCTATAAACTTGTGGTTATGCCTTTTCCTTCCAATGTTGATGCAGGTTCAGCTTCACAGTATTCTTAAATCTGCTGTGGTGACCACCAAAGACCTTCACACAGGATCACAGAGAGATTCAGATGAAGAAGACCTTCCATCCCAGTTTAATCTCGGTAAACTAGTTTGTGACTCAGAAGTCAATTTGGGATGTTACCTCTTCACAAAATGATTGGTTGGTCAAACAGGATCTACCACTTCTTATTCAGTGTTTGTGGAATCCTGTCCCTCAGTGGTTAGAGCACTCTCCTTATAAGCGAGAGACCTGGGTTCTATTTCAGGCAGGGTGAAACATTGTGCGAGTTTTCTTACTCCACATGCCAAATAATAATCCCACCAATGTTTTATTAATTGCTCTTTTCAATCCACAGCTGTTTGTGGGACACTGACACACACAATTGGCTGCCATGTTTGGCCTAGATATGAATGTCAAGGTGCAACACCAGCCACCTCCACTCGCTTAAGGAACAGGCACTGATCGCATGTGGCTCAAATCCAACTTAACAGTCCATCAGCAGATCTGGCAGATCTTAATGCCTCCACTAAACCTTACCACTCCACCCTTGCCTCCACTAATTCATCATCCTACTCCAAAGGAATCCTGAAGTCTAACGAAAACACCAGGTTTCTCTTCTCAATCACCAACTGGCTCCTCCACCCCACCTTCTCGTGGCTCATCCTTTCCTACAACGGCAACTGTGAGGCCAAACTACATTGTATCAAAACTAAATAATATTAATATTCCTTGAATTTGACAGAGCACTTTTCACGTATTCCAGATGTCGCAAAGCGCTGCACAGAATATACTGTCAAGTGAATTGACTGTATATATTTCTGGGCGAAACTTGGCAGCCAATTGCACACAGCAGTGTCCCCACAAATAGTTGTGGGTTGAAATGACCAATGTGTTCTTTTTTTTCGGAAGGACTATTATTAGGTCTATTATTTTTTTTTGTGTGTGTGTTTCTGTGTGTGAGTGTTTGAGTGTGTGTGTGTGTGTGTGTGTGAGTGTTTGTGTGGAGTAAGGAAACGTGCTCAAGATTTCATCCTGAAACACAGGTCACACGCTTGTAAGTTGAATACTCTGCAACAGCAAAAAAATTAGATTTATAGAGCACATTGCATGTCGGGAGGGCGTCCCAAGGCAATGAAATCCAATCACTAAGATGCAGGACTCCGAAAGTCAAGGGGATCTGATCAGTTGCCTCTGCCCTTGTGTCTACTATTCCCTCCCCAACTCCCCATCACACTTTGGGCCTTACCCATCCCTCCCTCTACACCTCGCCAATCCCTTCCCAATAACACTATAACCCACATTGGAAAGGCATAATTATAATGACAGATTCCTTGACAATTTGGTTGTTTTGTTTGTTTGTCAATTGGCGGTCGCTTTTCCAAAGGTATCAATACCTTAAAAAAAACAATAATATCTGGGTATTCAATCTATGACTGGGACAGCACTGTGTGCAATTGGCTATGACAGTTTTTACACAAAACATGTAATTAATTTACACGACAATATGTTCTGTGAAGCGCTTTTAGGCGTCTCACGGTGTGATTAGGTACTATATCAAATGGAAGGATTACTATTATTATTTGAGGCAAACACAATTTAGGATCTACAATTCAAGCAATTAATATCCAGGAATCAATACAAAACAACCATATTACAATTCTCAAGGAATACTTGCTAAAATAATTGAAAATAAAAACTGTAATTGGAATGAAATGCTTTATTCATGAAAAAAGCACCATTTGTTTAGATTCTTTTTGGGCTGTTAAATATTGGATGTGATGAATAATACGAGGAATTAATTGTAGCACAAGTAGGAAATAATCATTGTAGAATATCTCTGCTATATTAAAGTCTGTCTATTGTGTATATAATGCATACAGAAGAATAATATTGTTTGTGCTTGGCAATAGGACAATTAGATCTCAAGTCGGTCAATTTGCTGTAGCTGCAAATTGTTTAGAAAATTAAATTGTATGTCTAGTTAAATGAATATATTCCATTGGAAACATGCAGTATAAAAATCTGCTATAAAAACAAATTGGATCTGACTTGATCTTCTCCAAAGGGCTAAGCAGCTATAATTGACGATTCCCTTGCTTTAAATGTTCTGTTATTGTTTCCATCAAAGACACCTGTACTTTTAATAATACTTTCTAATTTTAGTATTAATTTTTTTATTAGCTCAGAATTGCTCAACACATTAATTTCGGGAACATTCGCAGGATAGGGAATTGAAGTGGATCAAAACAATACACTGTAGAACTAAATAGATACATTTCTGGGAATGGAAGTGAAAGACAAATAAGCCAATACTCCTTAAAATTGAGACAATACATGGACGGGATAGGGAATTGTAATCAATAATGATAATCCTTGCATTTGATATAGCACTTTTCACGTCTTCTAGACTGCGTTCTAGACTTCTAGGGTCTTCAGTTTCTCCACTCCCACCTTATGGAATGCCATCCCTCAATCTCTCCGTTTCGCCTCTTCCCTTTCCTCTTTCAAGGCCGGTTTGAAGACTTTCCTCTTCGATCATGCCTTTTGTTCCACCCCAAACTCTTTTACCTCCCCTTCGTGTTTCACCCATTCCCAAACACTCCCCTCCCAGCTCGGGTCACACGCCTCTTGTTCAGCACCTTGGGACGTCCTCCCAACATGAAAGGCGCTCTATCAATGTAAATTGTTGTTGTTGTTGTTGTTGTTGCATCTCAATGGCCTTTATTAACACTAATGTAATATTAATTCAGTGGATTTATAATTAACTGACTCATGATATAACTGTTAAGGTGCTGCACTCAAGGTGGTGAACATTTATTAAAAGTCTCCAACTAGGTATAAATGAAAAGAAAGAATGTTTTAAATTTGTAAGCAAGTGAAATATAATGATAAGCTAGCAACTTTATTGTGTATTAACAGTGTCAGAAAGCACCTTACAATCGGTAAAAGTTACTCAAACATTGATATAACCGTTAGACAAAAATCATAGCGATAATTTGGGATACAGTGAAAGGAAAACAGCCACCTCATCCAAATAATATAGAAGTCAACTAAATTTCGGCTTTGATTAGTGAACCTGGTCACTGTTTCTTGGAAGCCGCTTTACCCATCATATGCTGTTTCGTATTTTCTTCTTTTTTCAGCAGGATAATATAACATTTAGGGGCAAAAATACAGGCCAGTAGCCCAAAGCTTGATGCCAAAATGGCAAATATTTCTACAGCCACAGTGTATTTTCCAGGAGAGCTTACATAAGCTGGAATGAAAGTTATCCAAACAGCACAGAAGATAAGCATGCTGAAAGTGATGTGCTTCGCTTCATTGAAGTTGTCTGGAAGTCGGCGAGCTAGAAAAGCAACGCCAAAGCAAACACAAGACAACAGTCCAATGTAACCAAGCACACAGTAAAAGGCCATTGCAGATCCCACATGGCATTCAAACACAATTCTCTCAGTAAAATATTCACTATTTTTCAGAGGATAAGGAGGTGACAAACTAAGCCAAACAGTACATATTAAGCATTGTATCAGGGTAAGGATGAAAACACTCAGGCGTTGTTGTGTAGGACCAAACCACTTCATCATGTTGTTACTGGGAAGTGTTGCATTAAATGCCATCACCACAACTATTGTTTTTCCCAAAACACAGGAAATACACAGAACAAAAGTGATACCAAAGGCCATGTGACGCAACCTACAGGACCAGACTGAAGGCTCTCCAATGAATGTAACTGAGCAAAGAAAACACAAAGCTAACGCGACAAGCAGCAGAAAGCTTAACTCTGAGTTATTAGCTTTAACAATAGGAGTGTCTCTGTGAACATAGAACGCTGTGAATACACTTATAGTCAAGCAGACTCCAAGCAATGCAAGTGTGACTAGAACAATCCCTAATGTCTCCTCGAAGGAGAGGAATTCAATTTCCTTCAGTAGGCAGTGATCTCGTTTATCATTGGACCGGTATTCCAAAGGACATGTCAGGCACACGGTGGAATCTGAGGAAACAAAGTAAATTGTGATTGATAGAACCTGAATTAAAATCTGTTCAATAAATGTTTGATAATTTAGGAAAGAATAGATAGCTGTGTTTATTCTTACCAGTGATGTTACTAATTTCACCATCAGCACATTCTATACAATCAAAGCAACACTTTGGTTGTCCTCTTCTTGCTGCCTTCCTTGTCCCAGGGAGACAACTGTCAGAGCAAACTGCCCGTGGGACCTAGTTACAGTGGAAATGAAAGGTCAGCACTTTCTAATTTTCAACTTTTTGGTTTGCTCGACAATTACAAGAACATAAATAGATTTATAGAGGGGCTGTCACTTCGGGAGGACATCTGTCCTCCCGAAGTGACACTGGAATTTATAGTCGCATGTCCAACTGTGAATTTTTTGTTGGAAATGTTACTGGCAAAATTGTTTCAGAAAAAATTGAATACTGCACTGTAAACAGCTACTTAGGGAATTAATTTGTATTTTAGTTAAAATTGTTGCTAAAGTTTAATTAATTTTTTTCGTGGGGAAGCTGGGTGCCCAGCACAAGAAACAGATCACCAAGCTCACTCACCTAGAAATTCCTCCTTTGAAATGCACAATATTTCCCTATAGGGATGTACCCTGCTTACCACTGATAATATGAGTGGGAGGATTTCCTGCCCCCTGCAGCTCAGTTTGAGTATTCGTCTTGCAAGGGTGAGAACTGTGTTCGAAACCAGCCAAATCATAGCGAAACGTTGGGCAAATTTCCTTTCTTCACAAGCCTACTAATAAACCCTCCAAAAAACCCACAGTAATATAAATCTGTCACTTTAAACCCACGTCTGTTTGTGGGACACTGCTCTGCGCAAGTGGCTGCCGCATTTCACTCATAGTTATATACAGTCAATTCACTTTACTTTATATTCAGTGAAGCGCTTTGAGATGTCGATAAAATGTGAAAAGTGCTATATCAAACGCAAGAACTTGATTAATTATACAACTATCTGGTGTCTCTTGATAATTCTGGCTGACATCTGAATTAGAATGCTCATGTTTTGAATGAGTTACAGCTACTAATTCTACTATTGATCAGAAACCCATCTGATAAATGTTCGTTAAACATTTCTGCAAAATATAATGCAACAAAAAGTCCTTACTGTGATCTGACCAGCGCTCCACACTATTTTGTTTTCTTCCAATTTAAACTCTTCGCCTGTTGGAGCAGATCCATCATAGTGACCGACATTGAGTGTCTCAGTGCCACCCAGGTCACTTGGCTGCCAGTTTACAATGTCGTACGTTGCCACTGGGTCCCCGCTTTCATCGAAATTAACATTTTTACCAATCTTTGTACTGAAATTTACTGTTTTAATGTAATGTAGAAGCTGTGTTGGGAAATGACAAAGGAGGAAGAAACATTGAATTCAACATATGAACACAGTTTCTCCACCTACAGCTGAAATATATCAATCAAAACTTCATTTATATAGAATATAGATCATTTATATGGAGCCTTTCAAAGCGAGAGGACCCCCCAAGTCGCTGTGCAGTCAGATAGCGACAAGAGCAGGAAGGGGAGGCGTTGGGGCAGGAAGAAGGAGAGAAGGAGAATTGACGGTATAGTTGTGGGAGAAACGCGGAGCCAAATTGCACACAACAGAGTCCCACAAACAGTCATGGAAGTGGAATTATGGAAGAAAGGGGGGAAAGATGGCAAGGGAAGGGTTCGAAGTAGGAGAGCAGGAAAACCAACAGCAAATAGAGTATAACTACACAATATATATACAATATAACTATATAAAATATATATACTACAATACAATGGTATAAAAATAATGCTTCTTACTTGCCATGGTTGAAAGTTTGAAATATTCGCACAACTTTCATTGAGAAATGGACCTTTGCCACTTTGACATGACAGCATGTCATGAAGAGCATGAGCTATGGCATAGGTTGCTGTATAGACATTGTAGGTTACACGGTACTGAGACACATCTGTATATGGATTTATGGTCTGTAAATCCTCTCATCCTGTACATTCCTTCATTCCATCTGCTTTGTGCTCCTCGTTACTCAGTGTACAATTGAAGACCAATTCCCAAAACTCTTCCATTAAGCGGTTTCCTGGGAATGCGGATGGATGAACTTGCAGCAGAAACTCTCTCAACCCTGGAATATGTACTTTGCGAATCGCAATTCCAATTGTCCCGGAGAGGAATTGTCTGCTTTCCTCTGGGGGCAGATGTGTTGTGGTGACCCAGGCCTCACTTCCTATCCATTGAATACCTGTCACATTGTGTCGCACAATTTCTTTCAACAGAGGAGTCATGTGAGGCTGACCAACAAATGCTACAATAACCTTTGTGTTAGATTTCTTAATCACTTCTATAGTTGTTAGCAATTCTTCCCGTGAGTATGTTATATGGATAGTCTCAGAGAATGCAATACAAACACCCAGTTGCTGCACAGCTTGTGTGAAGGCTTGCATTCCAAATTTACCGTAGTCGTCGTCACTTCTAATGGTCCCAATCCATGTCCACCCAAAATGTTTCACCAGCTGGGCCAAGGCTCTGACCTGATAGTAGTCACTTGGTATAGTTCTAAAAAATGATGGATATTCGTTCCTGTTGCTCAGACATTCACACGTAGCAAAGTAACTTACCTATAGATTTTAGAATAAAGAGAAGCTTGAATTAAAATAATTTAATCTCATGGCTGCAATGCAAGTGTGTATTTTCCTGATTCCATTTGTGTCTTTAAACAGGTAATTTCATAAATACAGCAATAAAGCAATCTCTATGTCAATGTCGATTTCATTCATAGTAAAACCTTTAAAACATATTTTATACAACAATTATGTTTAACTACTACAATCTAATTTAAGGAATGTCGGGTATTGCTTATATTGTGCCCAAATTTGGGCACAATATAACTCCACAGCTCTGACCTGGAGTATCTCACCATTGGGATCCTGAAAGGACTGATCACATTTGCTATTGCTAATGATTGGGAGGAGCTCGTGTCACCCACAATAGCAGAGACCACAGGGGCTCGTTTGCAGGTGAAATCTGAAGATGTTTCTTCAAATCCGTTCAAAATTTCCAAGGTTGCTTTTATGGATATGGCGGGCATCCCACAAGAGTCATAAACCCAGTAACCCAGAGTAATGCCTGGGAGCAGTCTGGGGTCCTTGTTTATTTCGTCTATTGCAAAGATCATCACCATCACAAACCAGAACAGTCGGAATCGAAAGCTGTGGGGATATCAAAGTATTGATTATCAACCATATAGTTCACGGTCACAGCATCACCAGTAATGCAATAGATACTAACATTTGAAGTATTTTTCCATATAGTTTGGGAAAAATACAGAATGATAACGTTGACACATAGATTGACATTTCTTACTCTAGTTTACAAACTGTTTCATATCACAAATACAATCACAAAATGTACATCTAAGCCATTGCAAAAATTAGTAATGCGAAATATTATTTACTCTGTGGAATTACTAACTTTGTCTGTTTCACTAAAACTTAGATTAACTGGTTTAGA
Organism: Hydrolagus colliei; assembly: GCA_035084275.1. NCBI lineage: Eukaryota > Metazoa > Chordata > Chondrichthyes > Chimaeriformes > Chimaeridae > Hydrolagus > Hydrolagus colliei. Next base: position 445,661 of record CM068744.1, on the reverse strand, counting down.
CACAGGGACCTTTCTAAACTGAATACCAGTAGAATCATTTGCAATTTGGAAACTGTTACTCGCACAAGCCAGATTTCTCCCAAAAGACTATTAATAAAATGCAAATCGATGAACAGAACCAGAACCAAAGAGAATCTGTGGAAGTGATAATCACAAAACACTACCATCACATATTGTTACCTCATTTTATTCAGCTACAATCTCAGTGGAATTCAATAATCTAACAATGTCGCACAGCAGATTGATCCTGATATATACATGTAAACTTGGGGCATGCTGGAGATCTCAGGCAAATGAAGTCGACTGTTTGGAAATCCCGTTTCATGGAGTAACGAATATTATCATTATAAAATCATAGAATGTTCCGGCACAGAAGGAGGCCATTCGGCCCATCGAGTCTGTGTCGGCTCATTGACCGATCAAGTAACTTTCATTAATCACCAATCACAATCACCAGCTTTCTCCCCATAACCCAGCAAATCCGTCTTCCCCAGATATCTATCTAGTTCTCTCTTAAAAACTGCTATCGAATCGGACCTCACTACCCCTTCATGCAGATCATTACAAATTCGAACAATTCACTGAATTAAAAAAATTATTCTAACCTCCCCACTGCTTCTTTTGGTAGATATCTTAAGACTGTGACCACGGATACAGCTTTTCCCTACCTGGCGTGTCGAAACATTTCATGGTCTTGAAGACCTCTATCAGGTCCACTCGTAACCTTCTCTGGTCTAATGGGAAAAGTCCTAACTTCTCCAGCCTGTCCTCATAGCTAAGGTTCTCTATTCCTTGTATCGTTCTCGTGAATCTCCTCTGGACCACTTCCAGTGCCTTAATGTCCTTCCTGAAGTAAGTTTCCCAGACGCAGTAGTCCAGTTGAGGCCAATCCAGAGTTTTGTATAGATTAACCATAACCTCCCTACTCTTATACTCTATGCTCCCACTAATATAGCTCAGTACACCAAATTCCTTTATTTTTACTGCCTTATCTACTTGCCCTGCTACCATTAATGATTCGCTTACTTGAACACCCAGATCTCTCTGTACGTTCACCCCGTTTAAGATTACAACAACAATAACAATAAAATCAAACTTGTAACGCGCCTTTCACGTCAGGAGGATGTCCCAAGGCGCTGCTGTATTGCTCCATCTTCATTTTAGATTGTGAATTTGAACAGAGATTACTCATAATTTAAAGATGTTCATCTCACTTGCGCAGACTCGAGACAGAAATTCCAATATATGTGCAGAAATCCCTATGTATCATCAAAATGAATCAATTGGCTATCATACTATCTTACATGTCAGCGAATAATTCTATTACAATGTTTCAAATTGTCTGTTGAAGCAGTATTGAATACATTATCTAACAGTATGTGTGCAATATGATGGCTTCACGGCGTCAATCAATTATATTGATTTATCGACTCAAAGATGCAAAATTTTACTAACTTTATACACTTTACTGCTCTCGGTTGGGTCTTAAAATGTAGGTCCTGATCCTCCACATCACCATGAATACTGAAAATTCCGCCAAGAACAATATCTCCATTTTTAGACAAACCGAGCAGATCAAATATTCCCCAGCGTTTACAGCTTGTTTGTTGTTCGAGCCAAACAGGGACGAGAGTAGACATAAACAGTACATAATACGTGGTGTAATGCATCGCTTAATGTGTGCCCGTCAGTGACTCAAAGTATTCCTAATTGCTCATATATATACTGTTTCCTCCCAACAAGAATGATGCAAATCTGTTTTAATTAGAACCAGTGGATATCTTGAATAAATTAGGGATAATTCCCAGGTGGAAACAAATTAGCAGATTAATCCATTAAAATCTTCCTCCAGGTGATTAAACCAATTATGAAGCGAAATGTTTTAATTATATCATCATCTGGTCATACTGTATCCATTTAATTGTTCCACTAAAATGACATCAGCAAAGATTAACTTTGACTTTGTAAAAACAATTGCATTCTTTTTTAGTATCTTAAACTAAGCCACAGAAACAATTGCCAATTTTCAGTTTCACTCAGTTGACAGCATTCAAGCCTTTCTATCAGAAACGCTAACTAAATGCAAGTTGTTGTTGTTATTAACCCTCTCTGATTAAACCACAGCCAAGTGTTTCTTAACATTAACCCTGGTTATGGTTTCTCGCTGTTTGGCGACTACAGACTTGAGAAAAACTGGACAAACTTCTCTTTCCCTTTCCTTAAACTATTTATATTTTTCAAACTATTGTCCCAATTTTTTTTGTATTCTTTTTAAATATACAAATTTCCCTTTCCGTTTATTTTGCTTGCCTTGTGTATATATAATCCTGAATTTATCAAACGACTTATTCATCTTTTCAATGTTAACTTTCATCTTGTTCCTGTTTAACATCAAATTCTTATGCATTGGTTTTGACCTCCCGACTCGAGAAGGTTTGACTGTGAAGCATTGGCTCGTACCTCTGAGGCGCTAGTCTGCATGTAGGGCACTGTGTTAGTACATGTCGGGATTCTTGACTTTAGACGGTTGTGCGGTGATCCGTTAGAGATTTTAAAAATAATATGGGGATTTGATAGGGTAGATAATGTTATTTTCGAGATATAAAAGCGAGACCATGGAGAGATCGACTTTCATGTAAGACGGCTTTATTAAGACCACAAGCATGCAATTCCATGTGCTACCACACTGGTTACGAGAAGGTGCTATAACTGTTACATCTACATATAAGGGCATAGTGATTAGCATAATCCTACATCTCCCCCCAAGTACAGACAGGTGAACTTTAAGATCACTTAACAATTAAGGCGATCAAGAGGTTTCACTGCACATCCAGAACGTGTTGTCATCACAGCTGGTGAACACCCGGTGTTAGTGACATTGATGGAGACGGTGAAGACTTCTGGGGTGAAGTTGCCGTCTGTTCTGTTACATCAGGAGGTGTAGTTGGTGGAGGTTCAGTAGTGGTTTTTTAGGTGGTGTTTTAAACAGGGCTGATCGGTTTCATCGATCTGAGGCCGGGACTGGTTTTTATGATGTAGGATCGTGGGTTGGGAGTTTGGTTGAGGACAGTTCTGTGGCGGTCCTGGTCTCGGATCCAAACAGACTCGCCAGGATGGAGCTCTGGCAAATCTCTAGCGCGGTGAAAAAGGTTGAAATTTTGTTGCTGGTTTGTGCGATACACGTCTTCCTTCTGTCGGATCTTCTGGTCGGATTGAACCTTTGGTTGAAGGTTTGATGGAAGAATAGGCAGTGTTGTTCTAAGTTTCCTGCTCATCAGCAGCTCGCTTGGTGACAGGCCATTCTGGAGAGGAGATGCTCTGTACGTCAGGAGGGCAAGATAGGGATCTTCATTCTTCCTGAGTAGCCCTTTCATTGTATGAACTGCTCTCTCAGCTTCGCCGTTTGCCTGCTTGTACCTTGGCGAACTGGTGGTGTGTACGAATCCATACTTCTGAGCAAACTGGAGGAATGAGGCTCAACGAAATTGCGGCACATTGTTAGAGACCACGAAGTCCGGGATACAGTGGACGCCAAAATTTATTTCAGGGCTCTGATAACGGTTACTGAGGTTTAGCCAGATGAGAGAGATTTTATTTCTATCCAGCGGGAGTAGTAGTCGACTACAACAAGAAAAATCTTCACTTGATATTCAAATAAATCGATCCCCAGCCTTTCCCACGGACGTGATGGGAATGATGCTGGCATGAGAGGCTCGCGTTGTTCTGGTCGGTGTTTGGCAAAGTCAAACATTTAGAAATCATCTCTTCTAAATTCTTGGAGAGACCCGGCCACCAAACAGATGTACGTGCTCTGGCTCGGCATTTGGTGATTCCCAAATGGCCCTGATGAATGCTGTCAAGCATTTCCAATCTCATGGTTCTGGGAATGACTATGCGGTCGTCATAAAGAAGAAGATTGTCGAGGACAGAGAGATGACTTTTACTTTCCCAGTACTGGTGAAGTAATGGTGTGTGTGGTATGTAAGCAGGCCAACCACTTAAGCAATACTCTTTGATCTGCGCGCACTCTTCGTTCGCTTTCTGAGCCACAGCGATCTCAAGGCGCTGAACTATTGCTGGTCTATTGTTGATTGTTATTGTTTTTGTTGTTTATTGTTGTTGTTTGATTCCCCCCACCCTTGGCCCCTGGCCTTACCCCCCCCTTCTTCTTTCCCCACTCCCATTCTCTCTCCCCCCCCCCCCCCCTTTCCTCCTTCCCTCGCTCTTCATCCTTACCCACTTCTCTCCCTGATTTTAAGCCCCTGCCACGTTTCCCTTCCCTCCCTTAACCCATCTTTTCCTCCCTGAGTTTGCCCCACCTTTCCCTCCCACTCCCCCCTTGTCCTCTTTTCCCCCTTTCTCCCCTGGCCACAATTCCTTGACTATTTCTGAATGTTTAGCTCTGAGCTACAAGGCATTGTTTCAACCTGGACTTTCCTGTCAATTACAAAGCTATTGCTGTTAATAAGCAATTTTGTGGGACACTGTTGTGCGCAATTTGGCTGCCGCGTTTCTCCCACAAATATACCGTCAATTTTCTTACTTTCCTTTCCCCAACCACGACCCTTCACCCCCTTACTCTGGTCCCTACCTCTGTCCCTCCCTTTATTCCAGCTTGTCTTCTCCCTCCCCACCTGCTCTGGTCCCAAGCTTGGGACATTGTTGTATTCTGTGAAGCGCTTTGAGACGTCGATAAGACGCGGAAAGCGGTATATGAATGTAAGGATTATTATCACTATTATATGTTGCAGTTTTCTCATCTATTATGAGAGTGATTACAATGTTATCAGCGCAATCTCCCATGGAATATAGGAGTGTGCTCACCTGTTTTATGTCTTCTTTTTCGTTGAGACCTGAGGCAATGCGATAACCGTCAAAATGATTGATCAATTTAAGCCACAATTCTCATTGGTCTGGTCCATTTCCACCCTCACACTTGCTTGGGAAATTAATCTGGATCGACAGATGTGTAGCCATGTTGTGGATTTAACTTTAGGACCGCTGCCACCATGTTATATTCGAGATATAAAAGAGAGACGGTGGAGTGATCGATTTTCATGTAAGGCGGCTTTATTAAGAAGACCACAAGCTTGCAATTCCATGTGCTACCACACTGGTCGCGAGAAGGTGCTATAACCGTTACATCTACATATAAGGGCATAGAGATTAGCATAATCCTACAGAAAATACAGACAAGAAGCCCAAAACTAGATGACAAAATTGCAAATATTTCAGCAGCAACAGTATATTCCCCATGAGAGCTAATATGAACTGGAATAGAAGGTATCCGAACTGAGGAAATATAATCATGCTAAAGGTTATGAATTTCGCTTCATTAAAATTATGTGTCAATTTTCGAGCTAGAAATGCAACAACAAACCACACACAAGAGAGGCATCCAATGTATCCCAGAACACAATAAAAAGCTGTTTCAGACCCGAGATCACATTCCAGAATAAATTTGTAAAAAATATGTTTTGCTCAGATAGACACAGGGGGAAAAGTAGCTGATCTGTAAATTTCCATCAGAAATAAATCAACACAAATAAAAAACGAGCAGATGATGAAGCAGTAATTTATTAGGTAGATTCTCACAACCTTTACATCTCCGATAGTCAATGAGTCCATTATCCAACATCCAATCCCAATATTCAGCTTCACTTGAAATGTATCATTTCCAGGATGAAAATGTGCAGTTTCAAAACCAACACGAAGCCTTGCAATTGAGCAATAATTTTACAAATAATCAGAGAATTACGTTGTCGATTGTGATATCCATTAGTTGAGTTGCAGAGCAGACAACATCATGTTAATCTGCCTCAGTACTGAACAAACTCACAATAAACATACACACTAAACATACACACACAAAACACACACACACTAACCGCACACATACACACCAAACACAGCGACACTAAATGCATACACTAAGCGCACACATACACTAAACACACACACAAATACACACACACACACACTAAACACACACACTAAACACACACACACTAAACACACACACAGGCTCCACTAGCGCTTGAACTGTGAGTCAATCCTAACAGTGAAATGGCAAAAATATGTTATATTTTGAAACATGATCTATGTATTATTTTGGTGATATATTTTAAACATAAGAACATAAGAACATAAGCAATAGGAGCACAAGTAGGCTATTTGGTCCATCGAGCCTGGCTCTCTGGAGAAAACAAGATTATTTATAGAATTCCTCAGAGAATAAGAACATATCAGTGGTCACAATCATTTAACAACAACAATAAAATTACTTTTGTATTGAGCCTTTCACGTCAGGAGGACTTCCCAAGGCGCTGTTTAAGAATCAGCATAAGGATTAACAGTTCAGCAATTCACTGCTGGGCTATGGAGCTCCTTCATTGTGTATTGAAGATCACTAATGTGAAGTTTCACACCCTTTTGATGCAATCCTGTGACATTTAAGAGATGTTACAATATCACTTATTACTCCCCTGTAAGTCGACAAAGGAAGACTCGATATACGATGGAAACTATTTGACCCATCAGAAGTCAATTAGATGTTAAGGAATGATTCAGCCAAAAATCGAACAAGGGTTCTGTAAGATGATAGATTCTCCATATAAAATTAGGTAAGGGTGTGTTTCCAAGGTATACTCAACTATTAAATCAACAATATACAGTCTACTCCTTGCATTTGAAACAGCCATTGACATTGGGAGGATGAGTAAAAGACCTTCAAAGAGTACACAACATTATAAACAACAGAGGGATTAGCGGAAATGGGATGGGGCAGGTAATTAGAGTTAGGTCATAAAATCATAAATGATCTTATTGAATAGCAGGGCAGGCGCGAAGGGCCGAATGGCCTACTCTTGCTCCTAATTCTTCTGATCTTACGATAACATTTAGTTACAGTGTATTTACTGTGTAAGAGAATATTGGTTACCATATGTAATAATAATACACCTTGGGTAATTCTGAGCAAGGTCACATCTGACTCACATGGTTGTAGATGTAAATCCCATGCAACGAGTTGAATTCACAAACTGTAGTCCAAGACAAAACTTAAGCATTACATATGTATTGTTATGGGTGCCGTCCATCAGATTAGACATTAAATTGAGGTCCAATCTGCCTGTTCAAGTGGATGTTAAAGATCCCATGGCACTATTCAAAAGAATAATTGGGAGATTATTGGCGATGTGTAAGGCGCTATACAAATATAATTTTGTTGTTGTTGTTGCCCTGGCCAACGATCCCCCAACTACAATAGGCCAATCATTTCATGGTGGTTTGTGGGTAACGCTCTGAGATGCCATCCGGTGTGGAGGGCGATATATAAATCAATGTTGTTGTTGTTGTGGGTATTGCTGGTGCAATTATGCTGCCGTGTTGCCAAATACACGGTCATTCCATTTCACAGGAAATCCTACGAACACTTTGAGATGTCTTGTGATAAGGCATTAAACCAAATGAAAAGATTACTATTATTATTAAAAATGAGCAAGTAGATAATTGGGTGAAAAAGTCAATATTTCCCAAGAAATTCCATGTGGACGTCCAAGTGACAATCCGTTATGACAAATGCTCCATTTGCTTTGACTGGTTTCAATTGCTATGAGTTAAAGTCATGACAATCATTTCTATTAACTTGTGGTAATGCCATTTCCTTCCAATGTTGATGCAGGTTCAGCTTCACAGTATTCTTTAATCTGCTGTGGTGACCACCAAACACCTTCACACAGGATCACAGAGAGATTCAAATGAAGAAGACCTTCCATCCCAGTTTAATCTCGGTATATTAGTTTGTGACTCAGAAATGAATTTGGGAAGTTGCCTCTTCACAAAATGATTGGTTGGTCAAACATGATCTACCACTTCTTACTCCGTGTTTGTGGAATCCTGTCCCTCAGTGGTTAGAGCACTCTACTTATAAGCAAGAGACCTGGTTTCTATTTCAGGTAGGGTGAAGCATTTGGCGAGTTTCCTTACTCCACATGCCTAATAATAATCCCACCAATGTTTTATTAATTGTTCATTTCAATCCACAACTGTTTGTGGGACACTGACGCACGCAATTGGCTGCTATGTTTGACCTAGATACGAATGTCAACCTGCAACACCAGCCACCTCCACTCCCTTAAGGCAAAGGCACTGATTGCATGTGGCTCAAATCCAACTTAACAGTCCATAAGCAGATCTGGCAGAACTTAGTGCCGCCACTAAACTTACCACTCCACCCTTGCCTCCACTAATTCGTCATCCTACTCCAAGACCATCCTGAAGTCCAACGAAAACACCAGTTTTCTCTTCTCAATCACCAACTGGCTCCTCCCCACCACCTTCTCGTGTGTCATACTCTCCTACAACGCCAACTGTGAGGCCAATTCACACTGTATCAAAACTAAATAATATTAAAATTCCTTAAATTTGACAGAGCACTTTCCACGTCTTCCAGACATCTCAAAGCGCTTCACAGAATATAATGTAAAGTGAATTGACTGTATGTATTTCTGGGCGATACGTGGCAGCAAACTGCACACAGCAGCATCCCCAGAAACAGTCATGGGATGAATTGTCCAATTTGGTTTTTTTTTGGATTGATTATTATTAGGCATGTGTGTGCTTGTGCGTGTGTGTTTGAGCATGTGTGTTTGCATGCGCGAGTGTATGTGTGTGTGTGTGTATATGTGTGTGTGTGTCGAGTAAGGAAACGTGCTCAAGGTTTCGTCGTGCCCTGCCTGGATTCGAAACATAGCTCTCAGAGGTCTCACGCTTGTAAGTTGAACGCTCTACAACAGCAACAAAATTACATTCATAGAGTGCATTGCACGTTGGGAGGACGTCCCATGGCGGTGAAACCCAATCACTGAGATGCAGGACTCCGAATGTCAAGGGGATCCGATCAGTTGCCTCTGCCCCTGTGTCTGCTACTCCCTCCCCATCTCCCCATCACACTTTGGGCCCTACCCATCCCTCCCTCTACACCTCGCAATCCCTTCCCATTGCCACTATAACCCGTGTTGGAATTGCATAATTATAATAACGGATTCCTTGACAATTTGGTTGTTTTGGTTGTTTGTCAATTGGCGGTTGCTTTTCCAAAGGTACCAATACCTTAAAAAATATATTACAATCTGGTCATTCAGTGTATGACTGGGACAGCACTGTGTGCAATTGGCTGTGACAGTTTTTACACCAAACATGTAATGAATTTACATGACAATATATTCTGTGAAGCGCTTTTAGGCGTCTCACTGTGTGAATAGGTACTATATCAAATGGAAGGATTACTATTTTTATTATTTTTATTATTATTTGAGGCAAAAACAATTTAGCATTAACAATTCAAACAATTAATATTCAGGAGTAAATACAAATCAAACAAATTATAATTCTAAAGGAATACTTGATAAAGTAATTGAAAATAAAAACTGTAATTGGAATTAAATACTTTTTTCATGAAAAAAAGTACCATTGTTAAGAGTCTAATTTGGGCTGTTAATTATTGGAAGTGTTGAATACTATGAGGAATTAATTGTAGCACAAGTAGGAACTAATTATTCTAGAATGTCTCTGCTGTACTAAAGTCTGTCTATTGTGTATATAATGTTAACAGGAAAATTCTATTGGTTGTGCTGGGCAATAGGACAATTAGATCTCAAGTGTGTCACAATCTGTAGCTGCTAATTGTTTATAAATTTAAATTGTATATCTAAATAAATGAATATATTCTATTGGAAACAAACAGTATAAAAATCTGCTCCAAAACCAAAATGGAGCTGACTTGATCTTCTCCAAAGGGTAGGCAACTATAATTGATTCCCTTGATATAAATATTCTGCTTTGTTTCCACCAAAGACACCTGTACTTTTAATCATACTTTCTAATTTCAGTTTTAGAAAAGAGTATTTTATTAACTCAGACTTGCTAAATACATTACATTTGTGAACATTGGCACGACAGGGAATTTAGTAGGATCAAAACAATATACTGTAAAGCTAAATAGACACGAGTCTTGGAATGGAAGTGAAAGACAAAAAAGACAATACTCCGTAAAATTGAGACAACAAATGGACGGGATAGGGAATTATAATAAATAATGATAATCCTTACATTTGATATAGCGCTTTTCACATCTTCTAGACTACGTCTCAAAGGCTTGTATTCACACTAATGTAATATTACTTCAGTGGATTGATAATTAACTGCTTCATGACATACATGTTTAGCTGCTGCACTGAAGATGATGCACATATATTGAAAGTCTGCAACTAGGTATAAATGAGAAACACGAATGTTCTAAATTGGAAAGCAAGCAAAATACAATGATAAGCTGATACATTTATTGTTTATTAATAGTATTAGAAACCATCTTCCAATTTTACAAGTCAATCACAACATTGATATAGCCATAGGCAAAAAATCATAACGATAATTCGGGATACCTTGAAAGGAAACACAGACACCTTATCCAAGTAATATAGAACTCAACTAAATTTGCACTTTGATTATCAAAACCTGGTCACTGTTTCTTGGAAGCCACTTTACCCATCATATGCTTTTTAGTATTTTCTTCTTTTTTCAGCAGGATAATATAACACTTAGGGGCAAAAATACAGGCCAGTAGCCCAAAGCTTGATGACAAAATGGCAAATATTTCTACAGCTACAGTGTATTTTCCAGGAGAGCTTACATAAGCTGGAATGAAAGTTATCCAAACAGCACAGAAGATAAGCATGCTGAAAGTGATGTGCTTCGCTTCATTGAAGTTGACTGGAAGTCGGCGAGCTAGAAAAGCAACGCCAAAGCAAACACAAGACAACAGTCCAATGTAACCAAGCACACAGTAAAAGGCCACTGCAGATCCCACATGGCATTCAAACACAATTCTCTCAGTAAAATATTCACTATTTTTCAGAGGATAAGGAGGTGACAAACTAAGCCAAACAGTACATATTAAGCATTGTATCAGGGTAAGGATGAAAACACTCAGACGTTGTTGTGTCGGACCAAACCACTTCATCATGTTGTTACTGGGAAGTGTTGCATTAAATGCCATCACCACAACTATTGTTTTTCCCAAAACACAGGAAATACACAGAACAAAAGTGATACCAAAGGCCATGTGACGCAACCTACAGGACCAGACTGAAGGCTCTCCAATGAATGTAACTGAGCAAAGAAAACACAAAGCTAACGCGACAAGCAGCAGAAAGCTTAACTCTGAGTTATTAGCTTTAACAATAGGAGTGTCTCTGTGAACATAGAACGCTGTGAATACACTTATAGTCAAGCAGACTCCAAGCAATGCAAGTGTGACTAGAACAATCCCTAATGTCTCCTCAAAGGAGAGGAATTCAACTTCCTTCAGTAGGCAGTGATCTCGTTTATCATTGGACCGGTATTCCAAAGGACATGTCAGGCACACGGCGGAATCTGAGGAAAGAAAGTAAATTGTGATTGATAGAACCTGAATTGAAATCTGTTCAATAAATGTTTGAGAATTTAGGAAAGAAATGATAGCTGTGTTTATTCTTACCAGTGATGTTACTAATTTCACCATCAGCACATTCTATACAATCAAAGCAACACTTTGGTTGTCCTCTTCTTGCTGCCTTTCTTGTCCCAGGGAGACAACTGTCAGAGCAAACTGCCCATGGGACCTAGTTATCGTGGAATTAATATGACAACACTTTCCAATTTGCAAAGTTCTGATTTGCTCGGCAATTACAACAACAACAAATTTATATTTATAGAGCGATTTTCACCTCACGAGGACATACAAAGCACTGAAATTAATATTCGCATGTCGTGCTCTTGTTCAGCTAATGTCTAATACAGTATTAACAAAGGGTGATTTTCAACCCACGACTGTTGTGGGGACGCTGCTGTGAGCAATCTGCTGCCGCATTTCACCCACAATTATTCATAGATTCATAGATTCATAGAATGTTACGGCACAAAAGGAGGCCATTCGGCCCATCTAGTCTGTGCCAGCTCTTTGAAAAGAGCGATTCAATCCCACTACCCTGCCCGCTCCCTATAGCCTACTAGACCTGTTCTCCCTAAATAAAGATCTAATTCCCTTTTAAAAGTTGTTATCGAATCAGCCTCCACCACCTTTTCAGGCAATGCATTCCAGATTCGAACAACTCGCTGTGTGAAAAAATTTCTCCTCACCTCCCCTCTACTTCTCCTTGAAACTATTTTAAATCTGTGCTCACGAGTCACAGATTCGCCAACGAGTGGAAATAGTTTATCTCTATTTGCACCGTCGAAACCCCTCATGATCTTATTAACCTCTATTAGGTCTCCCCTCAATCTTCTCTGCTCCAGAGAGAATAACCCTAGCCTATCTAGCCTCTCCTCATAGCTGATTTCCCTCAATCCTGGCACCATCCTAGTAAATCTTCGTTGTACCCTTTCCAATGTCTTCACATCCTTTCTGTAGTGTGGTGACCAGAATTGAACACTGAGGCATCACCAAAGCCTTATAGAGGTTAGTCAGCACTTCCTGACTTTTGTACTCTATACCCCTGTACTCTATACTCTATACTAGGCTTTATAAAGCCTAGTATCCCATATGCCTTCTTAACAGCCTTGTCTACCTGTCCTGCCGCCTTCAACGAGTCACTAACACAAATCCCCAGGTCTCTCTGTTCCTTCACACCATTTAAAATTTTATTATCTAACCTATATTGCCTCCCTTCATTTCTTCTCCCAAAATGCATCACCTCACACTTCTCTGCATTAAACTTCATCTTCCATGTGTCTGCCCACTTTACCAATTTGTCTATATCCTCTTGCAGATGGCTACTATCCTCGTCACTATTTACTATTCTCCCTAACTTAGTGTCATCTGCAAACTTGGAAACTTTACTCACTACACCCAAGTCCAGATCATTGATGTAGATTACAAACAGCAATGGTCCCAACACTGATCCCTGTGTCACACCACTGCTAACTTCCCTCCAGTCTGAAAAACAGCCGCTCACTACAACTATCTACTTTCTGTCTTGCAGCCAGTTGTGGATCCACTCTGCCACTGTCCCTTTTACGCCATGGGCCTTTAATTTCCTAATAAGTCTCTCATGAGGCACTTTGTCAAATGCCTTTTGAAAGTCCATGTAAACTGCATCAACTGTGCTAGCATTATCCACCCATTCCGTTACCTCATCAAAAAATTGTATCAGGTTTGTAAGATTGAAGGATCGTGGCCAGAGTCTCTGCTATTTGCTCCTGTGCCTCCCTTAGTAACCTAGGGTGCATCCCATCCGGACCAGGTGACTTATCCACCTTGAGCGACGTCAACCTTTTTAGAACTTCCTCTCTGGTTATAATTATTCTATCCATTTCTCCTACCCTCTCCTCCAATACCATGGCATTGGCTGTATCCTTTTCTTTTGTGAAGAAAGAGGCGAAGTACTCATTCAGTACATCAGCCATGCCCTCTGCCTCCACAATGAGATTTCCTCCTAGGTCCCTAATTGGCCCTACCCTATCCTTGACCAACCTTTTACTCTTAATATGTTGGTAAAAAAACCTTAGGGTTCCCCTTCATCTTACTCGCTAATTGTTTCTCATGCAGTCTCTTTGCCCCTCTAACTTCCTTTTTTAGTTCTATCCTACACTTCCTATATTCTGCTTGTTTCCCTTCTGAATTTTGAGCCTGACACTTATCATAAGCCTCTTTTTTTGGGTTTATTTTGGCCCCGATTTCCTTAGTCATCCAGGGAGGTTTGGATGCCTTACATTTCACCTTTGTGGGGATGCTTTTGACCTGTGCCTGAACTATCTCCTCTTTGAACACTGCCCACTGCTCGTTAGTTGTCTTACCTGCCAATTTTTCTTTCCAATCCACCTTGGCTAGGTCCCACCTCAACTCATTGAAATTAGCCCTTTTCCAGTTGAGTGTCCTCACCTGTGATCGTTCCTTATCCCTTTCCATCATTATTCTGAATCTAACGATATTGTGGTCACTATTCCCTAGATGCTCACCTACAGAAACCTGTTGAACTTGCCCTACCTCATTTCCCAAAACTAGATCCAGCAATGCTTCTTTCCTCGTTGGACTGGAAACTTACTGATCAAGAAAGTTGTCCTGCACACACTTCAGAAATTCTTCTCCCTCCTTACCCTATACCCTACTATTCTGCCAGTCTATGTTGGGATAGTTGAAGTCACCCATTATCACTACTCTATGAGCTCTGCATTTCTCCGTGATACTCTTGCAGATCTGCTTGTCTATCTCCTCCCCACTATTTGGTGGTCTATAGTATACCCCTAACAGTGTAACGGCACCTTTTTTATTCCTCATTTCTACCCAGATAGATTTGTTTTTTAGTCCTTCTTCCACCTCGTTCCTTTCTAAGGCAGTCACTGAGTGACTGCCTTAGAATTATATAGATTCATAGATTCATAGAATTTTACGGCACAAAAGGAGGCCATTCGGCCCATCTAGTCTGTGCCGGCTCTTTGAAAAGAGCGATTCAATCCCACTGCCCTGCCCGCTCCCCATAGCCTAATAGACCTGTTCTCCCTAAATAAAGATCTAATTCCCTTTTAAAAGTTGTTATCGAATCAGCCTCCACCACCTTTTCAGGCAATGCATTCCAGATTCGAACAACTTGCTGAGTGAAAAAAATTCTCCTCAGCTCTCCTCTACTTCGCCTTGAAACTATTTTAAATCTGTGACCACGAGTCACAGATTCCCCCACGTGTGGAAATAGTTTTTCTCTATTTGCCCTGTCGAAACCCCTCATGATCTTATAAACCTCTAATAGGTCTCCCATCAATCTTCTCTGCTCCAGAGAGAATAACCCTAGCCTATCTAGCCTCTCCTCATAGCTCCCCATATGTTGCACAATTAAATGCAGGTATTATTATTACTTATTATTTGTAAAACTATCTGGTGTCTCTTGATACTTCTGTCCGACAGCTTAATTACGATGTTCATGTTTTGAATGAGTTACAGCTACAATTTGTACCATTCATCAGAAACCCATCTGATAAAAGTTCCTCAAACATTTCTGCAAAATATAATGCAACGAATAATCCTCACTGTTTTCTGACCAGCGCTCCACACTATTTTGTTTTCTTCCAATATAAACTCTTCCCCTGTTGGAGCAGATCCATCATATTGACCAACAGTGAGTGTCTCGGTGCCGCCCAGTTCACTTGGCTGCCAGTTTACAATGTCGTACATTGCCACTGGGTCCCCGTTTTCATTGAAATGAATATTGTCACCAATCTTTGTGCTGAAATTTACTGTTTTCATGTAATGTAGAAGCTGTGTTGGGAAATGACAAAGGAGGAAGAACCATTGAATAAATGACAGACTAACAATTGAACAAGGGTTTCTACACCTGCACCTCAAAATATCAATCAATCAAAACTTACATGTATGTAAAGAGCCTTTCACTTCGAGAGGACGTCCCAATTCACTGTACAGTCAGGTAGTGACAAGAGCATGGTGGGGAGGGGTCGTGGTAGGATGCAGGAGAGCAGAATAATTGATTGTATATTTGTGGGTGAAACGCGTCAGCCAAATTGCAGACAGCAGTGTCCCACAAACAGTCATGGAAGTGGGATAAGGGGAGAAAGGGGGGAAAGATGGCAAGGGGAGGGGTTAGCTCAGGACAGCAGGATAACAACTGTATATAGAGTATATCTATACAAAATATGTACGGTATAACTATATAAATTATATACAGTACAACGGTATAAAAATAATAATTCTTACTTGCCATGGTTGAAAGTTTGAAATATTCGCACAATTTTCATTGGGAAATGGACCGCTTTGACATGACAACGTCTCATGAAGAGCATGAGCTATGGCGTAAGTTGCTGTGTAGACATTGTAGGTTACACGGTACTGAGACACGGCTGTATATGGATTATATACAGTCTGTAAATCCTCTCGTCCTGTACATTCCTTCATTCCATCTGCTTTGTGCTCCTTGTTACTAAGTGTACAGTTGAAGGCCAATTCCCAAAACTCTTCCATTAAGCGGTTTCCTGGGAATGCAGATGGATGAACTTGCAGCAGAAACTCTCTCAACCCTGGAATATGTACTTTGCGAATCGCAATTCCAATTGTCCCGGAGAGGAATTGTTTGCTTTCCTCTGGGGGCAGGAGTGTTGCGGTGACCCAGGCCTCACTTCCTATCCATTGAATACCTGTCACATTTTGTCGCACAATTTCTTTCAATAATGTTGTCATGTGAGCATGACCAACAAATGCCACAATTACCTTAGTGGTAGATTTCTTAATCACTTCTAAAGTTTTAAGCAATTCTTCCCTTGAGTATGTTATATGGAAAGACTCAGCGAACGCAATACAAACACCCAGTTGCTGCACAGCTTGTGTGAAGGCTTGCATTCCAAAGTTACCGTAGTCATCGTCACTTCTAATTGTCCCAATCCACGTCCACTCAAAGTGTTTCACCAGCTGCGCCAAGGCTCTGACCTGATAGTAGTCACTTGGTATAGTTCTAAAAAATGATGGATATTCCTTCCTGTTGCTCAGACATTCACACGTAGCAAAGTAACTTACCTTTAGATTTTAGAATAAAGAGAAACTTGAATTAAAATTATTTATTCTCACGATTGCAATGTAAATGTAGATCTTCCTGTTCCTGTTTGTCTCATAGAAAAAGGCGATTTCATATATAGAGTAAGAAAGCAATTTATATGTGAAAGTTTGTTTCATTTATAGTTAAATCTATAAAAACACATTTTACAGAACAATTATTTTTAACACAACAATTTAATTTAAGGAATGCCGGTTATTACATATTTTGTGCCTAAGTTTGCATATAAATGCACAGCTCTGACCTGAAGTATCTCACCATTGGGATCCTGAAAGGACTGATCAAAGTGGCTATTGCTATTGATTGTGAGGAGCTGTCGTCACCCACAATAGCAGAGACCACAGGGGCTCGTTTGCAGGTGAAATCTGAAGATGTTTCTTCAAGTTCGTTCAGAAATTCCAACGTTGTTTTTATGGATACGGCAGGCATCCCACAGGAGTCATAAACCCAGTAGCCCAGAGTAATGCCGGGGAGCAGTCTGGGGTCCTTGTTTATTTCCTCTATTGCAAAGATCATCGCCATCGCAAACCGGAACAGTCGGAATCGAAAGCTGTGAGGAATCAAAGTATTAATTATCAACCACATACTTCACAGTCATAGTATCACCAGTAATGCAATAGATACTAACATTGCAAGGTTTTTTCCCTGTGGTTTGGGAACAATACAGAATGGTAACATTTACAGATAAATGGACACTTCTCACTGTAGTTTACAAACTGTTTTATATCACAAATACAATCGCAAAAATGTATATCTAAGTCATTGCAAGAATTAGTTTTCCAAAATATACTTTACTCTGTGGAATTACAAGCTTTGTCTGTTTCACTAAAACTCAGCTTAACTTTCTTATCAACAGACACAGGGAAGTTTCCAAAAAGAATACCAGTAAAATCAATTGCAATTCGCAAACTGTAAAAATAGCACTAACGTTTTACACTTTACCACTCTCGGTTGGGTCTTAAAATATAGGTCCTGGTCCTCTACATCAACATGAATACTGAACACTCCGCCAAGAACAATATCTCCATCTTTAGACAAACCGAGCAGATCAAATACTCCCCAGCGTTTGCAGCTTGTTTGTTGTTCGAGCCAAACAGGGATGAGAGTAGACATAAACAGTACACAATACGTGGTGTAATGCATCGCTTAATGTGTGCCCGTCAATGCCTCAAAGTATTCCTAATTGCTGATATATATACTGTTTCCTCCCAACGAGAATGATGTCAATCTGTTTGAATTAGAACCAGAGGATATCTTGAATAAATTAGGGATAATTCCCAGGTGGAAACAAATTACCAGTTTAATACATTAAAATTTTCCTCCTGGAGATTCAACCAATTATGTAGCGAAATGTTTTAATTATATTTTCATCTGATCATAAATTATGAATTTAATTGTTCCACTACAATGACAACAACAATGATTATCTTGCACTTTGGAATTTGCAAGGACACAATTGCATTATCTTTTAATATATTTTCATAAGCCACAGAAACCATTGTCAAGTTTCATTTTGATTCATAGCATTCTAGCCTTTAATCAGAACTGCTATATAAATGCAAGTTGTTGTTGTTATTAACTCCCTCTGATTAAACCACATCCAAATGTTTCTCAACATTAACCCTGGTTATGGTTTCTCGCTGTTTGCCGACCACAGACTTGAGACAAACTGGACAAACTTATTTTTCCCTTTCATTAAAGATTCTATATTGTTCACAATATTGTTCCAATTGTTATTGTCATCTCTCTTGAATCTAGAAATCTCCCTTTCTGTTTATTTCCCTTGCCTGCTGTGTAACTAATCCTGACTTTATCATACGACTTATTCTACCTTTCAATGTTATCATTCATCTTGTATCTGTTTCACATCAAATTCTTGTCCATTGGTTTTGACCTCCCAACTCGAGAAGGGTTGACTGTGAAGCATTGGGTATGAAATACCAACCTCGTGGCTTTGAGGCTCTCGTCTGCATGGAGGGCACTGTGTTAGTGCACATTGGGATTCTTGACTTTAGACGGTTGTGGATTGATCCAATTTAAAAATAATATGGGGATTGATAGTGTAGATACAGACAAACTATTTCATTTGTTAGGGATTCAAGAACAAGGGAGGCATAATCTTAAAATTAGATCCAACATAATTAGGAGTGAAATCGGGTGGCATTTTCCACCTAAATTGTAGTGGAAATCTGAAATTCTCTCCCCCAAAAGGCTGCGGATGCTGAATCTATTCACATTTTCAGACTGAGGTGGAGAGATATTTGTTAGGTCAGGGTATTAAGGGTTGCAGGATAAGGACAGGTAACTGGAGTTTAGGTACAGATTAAACATGATCTTCTAGAATGACAGAACAGATTCGAGTGGCTGAATGGCCTAACAACAACAAACAAACAAAACTTACATTTATATAGCGCCTTTCACGTCGAGAGGACATCCCAAGGCGCTGTACAGTCAGGTAGGACAAGAGCAGGGTGAGAAGGATCAGGGCAGGATAAAGCATAGTAGGAAAAGTAACTGCATATTAGTGGGCGAAACGTGGCAGCCAAATTGCGCACATCAGTGTCCCACAATCAGTCACGGAAGTGGGACTAGGGGCAAAAGGGGGTAAAGAAGCAAAAGGGGAGGGGTCGAGGCAGGGGGAAGAAAGGCAGGAAAGTCGACTGTATACTTGTGGGCGAAACGCCTACCCCTGTTTCTATGTTTTTGCGATGCTATGTTTAATATGAATAAACAAATAATAAATTGTTCATAAATATGTAGTCAAATCACTTTACAATCTAGTCTGTGAAGCCCATTGAGATGTCGAGAAGACGTGAAAAGTACTCTATGAAATGCAAGGATTATTATTATTAATTTCCTAAGAGGGACGCATCCTGCTGACCAAATTGCAGAAAGGGTAAAGTGAATATGTACAATTTACACAAATAGTGATATATTTATTATTACACAGCAATTTATTACAGTAATTGTTTTTACAGTCACCAAATGCAGTAATACAAACATTTCACTCTGAAGCAAGAAAACAAAACAATTCACAAACATACACTAATACTTTGACAATGTCACAGCTTTTTTGAAGAAAACGTGGAAGAAGAAAGCTCTATTATGAGTTGTTAGATTTGACAAAAGGAGTTCCCTGTAAACAAAGAAAAGGACTGCCACCAGCATGGTAATGCCGGCTCCAACTATAGCAAATATTACTGTTACCATTCCTATTATTTCTGAATGAGACAGGAATTATGTTTGCTTGGGAATGCATTGGTCATGTTGTAAACTGGACCAATATTCCCAAAGGCATTTCACGCAGTGTATTGAGTCTACGAGAAAATGAAAGCAGAGTCAAGGAAAATGCAATGCATTTCAGAAACAACTCCAGTGATTATAAAACGTTTTACAATAAAATAAGTGTTTTGGGATATCTTGTGACCCACCTGTGATGTTGCTTATTTCTCCATCACTGCACGGAACGCAGTCAAAGCAACACATAGGTTGTCCCTTTCTGGCCGCTTTCCGTGTTCCAGGGGGACATGTTTTGGAACAAGCTGCTCGTGGAATCTTGGTTTAAATACTTGAGAATTTAGTTTGATTAGATTCCAACAGATATTGTATGAAAAATAGCTGTACCGTTGGTTTCTCAATGGATTATCAATCGTTTTCGATGACGTTAACTTTCTGTGCTCAACACTCCAAGCAATAATATTTTCATTTCTGATCAACACTTGGCACAAAGCTGCAGATCCATCATCGCGTCCCACCAGCACAACATCATAGCCACCAGCACTATTGGGTTGTCTGTTGACAATGTCGTACTTTGAGACCGGATCACCATTTTCATCGAATTACACATTTTCACCATTCCTAGTTGTGAAATGTGTGTTTTTTATGTAATGTAGAAGCTGCACATATGGAGATAAAATAAAAGTAAATAATGAACATGACATTGAATGTACTAATCATTATTTTATTTCTTAATCTTCTTTCCCTTCAATTCCAAATGCAACCAGTACAATTCCAATACCTTTATTTTCAAGTCATCACTCTACAACTCATATATGCTTGATCTATCCAAATTGTGTATTTGCCTGTAATACACCTGTACAAATCCCATTGAATTTCCTATTATTTATATGTTTTGTATTACTCATACTTCACACACTATATGGTGTTTTGTGAAGACCTTGTATCTCAGTGGTTAGAGCACTCGCCTTACAAGCATGAGACCTGTTTTCTAATCCGGGCAAGTCAGGGTGAAAACTAAATGCACACACACACGCTACATACATACACACACATCAAACACACACACACTAAACACACACACACACACACACACAACGCACACATAGACACATTATCAATGTGTTATTTCGGTGATATATTCAAGAACATATGAATATAAGAAATAGGAGCAGGATTCGGCCTTTCGACCCATCGAGCCTCCCTGTCATTCAATCATGGCTGATATTCTTATAGATTCATAGATTCATAGAATTTTACGACACAAAAGGAGGCCATTCGGCCCATCAAGTCTGTGCTGGCTTTTTGAAAGGAGCGATTCATTCCCACTGCCCTGCCCACTCCCCAAAGCCTAATAGACCTGTTCTCCCTAAATATAGATCTAAAGATCTTCTCTAACTCCAGCTTCCTGCCTTATACCCATACCCCTTAATCCCTTTATAAATCAGAAATCTATCAAACTCAGTCTTGAATATGTTCAAGGACTGAGCATCAACAGCCGTTTGGGTAAAGAATTCCATAATTCCATTTATCTTACATTAATTTCTCTTTTCTTATCAAAACCTGACTGTGTTACAAAATTATATTACTGAGTGCAATGACAATTTACTGTACAATAACGAACCCTCCAAATTAACTGTTTAATTATTGAGTTCAAATTTACCACAGCAATTCTGGCACGTTGATATATTAGCATAATAAATATTGGATCATTTCTTAACATTCCCTGAGAATGGTAAGATAATATATCTCCGGAGAAGGATAGAAAACTAGAGTAAACAAGATTATTGATAGAATTGCTCAGAGAATAAAAGCATATCAGTGGTCAGAATCATTTAACAATAGGGTTCGGCGATACATCGATATATCGCTAGAAACCCGATATAATTTTCAGATCGATATGCCGACGTGGACATTTTTAAAATATCGATATATCGAGAAAAACGATATATCGAGGTGAAAAATCGGGATGCCTGCACACTGAACTACAACACCCAGAATGCTCATCTCTATACACAATGACAGAGGTGCAAAGCCGCCATATTGTATTCACAGTCCTCGAATACAATATACTGGTATGCAAGGGCTGCGGGGTGAGAGAGACGGCTGTGGGGGGAGGGTGAGGGGGAGAGAGACTGCTGTAGGGGGGGGGAGAGAGACGGCTGGGGGGAGAGAGACGGCTGGGGGGGGAGAGGGGGAGAGAGACGGCTGGGTGAGGGGAGAGGGGGAGAGAGACGGCTGGGGGGAGGGGGAGAGAGACGGCTGGGGTGGGGAGAGAGATGGTTGGGGGAGGAGGAGAGAGAGAGAGACACGGCTGGGGGGTGGTGGAGAGAGGCGGCTGGGGGGAGGGGGAGAGAGACGGCTGGGTTGGGAGAGACGGCTGGGGGGTGGAGAGAGATGGTTGGGGGACGAGGAGAGGGGGAGAGAGACGGCTGGAGGGAGGGGGAGAGAGACAGCTGGGGGGAGAAAGACGGCTGGGGGGGTGAGAGAGACGGCTGGTGGGGGAGGGAGAGAGAGACGGCTGGGGGGGGTGGTGGGGGAGAGAGACGACTGGGGTGGGTGGTGCGAGAGAGGGATGGGGGGGGGGAGACGGGGTGGATGTGATAATATACATATAGATAGAGATGGGGGGGATGTGAGAGAGGAGAGAGGGAGAGAGACACAGAGACAGAAAAACACAGAGATGGACACAGAGAGAGAAAGATATTTACCTCCTCAGAAGATAGGCCCCAAATGCTCACGCACCCGGGATGCGCGCGCACTCCGAAAGCGCGCGCATGCGCAGTACGAAAAACCTGAAAATATCGATATTTCGGTATATCTCGATATGAGCCCATCGATATATTTAATCGGAACATTTTCCATATCGACGGACCCTATTTAACAACAACAACAACAACAACAAAATTACATTTGTGTAGCGCCTTTCACATCAGGAGGATGACTCAAAGCTCTGTTTAAAAATTAGCATAAGGATTAACAGTTCAACAATACACTGTTGGGCTATGGAGCTCCACCATTGTGTATTGAACATCACTCATGTGAAGTTTCACTCCCTGATTATGCAATCCTGTGACATTTAAGAAATTTTACAATATCACTTATCACTCACCTGTAAGTCTACAAAGGAAGACTTGATAAAGGATAGAAACTATTTAACCCATCAAAAGTAAATTAGATGTTAAGAAATAATTCAGCCGAAAATCGAATAAGGGTTCTGTAAGATGATCGATTCTCAGTATAAAATTAGGTAAGGGTGTGTTTCCAAGATATATTCAACCATTAAACAAACAATTTACAGTATAACCCTTGCATTTGAAATAGCCATTGACTTTGGTATGATGACTAAAAGACCTTCACGAAGTATAGGATAAATTGCCGTCACTGTGTGTTTACTGTGTAAGTGAATATTGGTTACCATATTTAATAATAATACACCTTGGGTGATTCCTGGCATGCTCACATCTGAGTCACAAGATTGTAGATGTAAATCCCACGTCAGGAGTTGACCTCATATCCTGTAATCAAAGACAAAACTCTCAATGCAATGTTGGGGGTGCAGTCCTTCAGATGAGACATTAAACTGAAGTCCCATCTGCCTGTTCAAGTGGATGTTAAAGATCCCATGGCACTTTTAGAAAGGATAATTGGAAGACTGTTGGGGATGTATAAGGCGCTATACAAATATAATTTTGTTGTTGTTGTTGCCCTGACCAACAATCCCGGAAAATATAATTGGCCATTCATTTCATGGCGGTTTGTGGGTAAGTGCTCTGAGACGCCGTCCGGCATGGAGGGCATTATATAAATGAATGTTGTTGTTGTTGTGGGTATTGCTGTTGTAATTGTGCTGCCGTTTTACCAAATATACAGTCATTCCATATCGCAGTAAATCCTTTGAATACTTTGAGATGTCATTCGGATGCGATAAGGTATAATATCAAATGAAATTATTATTATTAAAAATGAGCAAGTAGATGATTGGGTGAAAAAGTCAATATTTCACAAGAACTTCCTTGGGAACGTCCAAGTGACAATCCATTATGACAAATGCTCCATTTGCTTTCACAGATTTCAATTTCTATGAGTTAAAGTCATGACAATCATTTCTATTAACTTGTGGTTATGCCATTTCTTTCCAATTTTGATGAAGATTCAGATTCACAGTATTTGTTAAACTGCTGTGGTGATTACCAAAGAGCTTCACACAGGATCACAGAAAGATTCAGATGAAGAAGAACTTCCATCCCAGTTTAATCTCGATACATTAGATTGTGACTCAGAAATCAATTTGGGATGTTGCCTCTTTACAAAATGATTTGTTGGTCAAACAGGATCTACCACTTCTTACTCAGTGTATGTGGATTCCTGTTGCTCAATCGTTAGAGCACCCTCCTTATAAGCGAGAGACCTGGGCTCTATTTCAGGCAGGGTGAAACATTGGGCAAGTTTCCTTACTCCACATGTCTAATAATAATCCCACCAATGTTTTACTAATTGCTCATTTCAATCCACAACTGTTTGAGGGACAATGATGCACGCAATTGGCTGCCATGTTTGGCCTAAATATGAATGTCAACTTGGAACACCAGCCACCTCCACTCTCACAGGCACTGAAGGCATGTGGCTCAAATCCAATTTAACAGTCCATCAGCAGATCTGACAGAGCTTAGTGCCTCTACTA
Source organism: Hydrolagus colliei (assembly GCA_035084275.1). Taxonomy (NCBI): domain Eukaryota; kingdom Metazoa; phylum Chordata; class Chondrichthyes; order Chimaeriformes; family Chimaeridae; genus Hydrolagus; species Hydrolagus colliei. Next base: position 421,151 of record CM068744.1, on the reverse strand, counting down.
AATCTTACCACTCCGCTCTTGCCTCCAATTAATCATCATCCTACTCCAAGACAATACTGAAGGCCAACGAAAACACCAGGTTTCTCTTCTCAATCACCAACTGGCTCCTCCACCCCACCCTCTCGTGGCTCATCCATCCTCTCCTACAACGCCAACTGTGAGGCCAATCCACACTGTATCAAAGCTAAATAATAATAATATTCCTTAAATTTGACAGAGCACTTTTCACTCTTCCAGACATCTCAAAGCACTTCACAGAATATACTGTAAAGTGAATTGAATGTATATATTTCTGGGCGAAACTTGGCTGCCAGTTGCGCACAGCAGCGTCCCTGCAAACAGTCATATGTTAAATTGACCAATTTGTTCTTCTTTTTGATGGATTATTAGTAGGCTATGGGTGTGTTTCCAAGGTGTATTCAACCATTAGATAAACACTATACAGTAAAATCCTTGCATTTGAAATCACGATTGACTTTGGGAGGATGACTAAAATACCTTCACCGAGTAAATGATAAATTGTAGTAACTGTGTATTTACTGTGTAAGAGAATATTGGTTACCATATGTAATAATAATAAACATTGGGTAATTCCTAGCATGCTCATCTCTGAGTCACATGATTGTAGATGTAAATCCCACGTCAGGAGCTGAATTCATATACTGTAGTCTAAGACAAACTCTCAATGCATTGCTGGGGGTGCCATCCTTCAGATGAGACATTAAACTGAGGTCCCATCTGCCTGTTCAAGTGGATGTTAAAGATCCCATCGCACTATTGCGAAAGGATAATTGGGAGATTGTTGGCGATGTGTAAGGCGCTATACAAATATAATTTTGTTGTTTTTGTTGCCCTGGCCAACAATCCCCGAAAATAAAATTGTTCATTCATTTCATGGCGGTTTGTGGGTAAGTGCTCTGAGATGCCGTCCAGCGTCGATTGCGCTATATAGATCAATGTTGTTGTTGTCGGTATTGGTGGTGCAATTATGCTGCCGTGTTGCCAAATACAATCATTCCATTTCACAGTAGATCCTGTGAATATTTTGAGATGTCTTTCTGATGTGATAAGGCATTATACCAAATGAAAGGATTATTATACTTATTAAAAATGAGCAAGTAGATAATTGGGTTAAAAAGTCAATGTTTCACAAGAAATTCCATGTGGACGTCCAAGTGACAATCCGTTATGACAAATGGTCCATTTGCTTTGACTGGTTTCAATTGCTATGAGTTAAAGTCATGACAATAATTTCTATTAACTTGTGGTTATGCAATTTCCTTCCAACGTTGATGCAGATTCAGCTTCACAATATTCTTTACTCTGATGTGGTGACCACCAAAGACCTTCACACAGGATCACAGAGAGATTCAGATGAAGAAGACCTTCAATCCCAGTTTAATCTCGGTACATTAGTTTGTGACTCAGAAGTCAATTTGGGATGTTGCCTGTTTGCAAAATGATTGGTTGGTCAAACAGGATCTACCACTTCTTACTCAGTGTTTGTGGAATCCTGTCTCTCAGTGGTTAGAGCACTCGCCTTATAATAGTGAGACCTGGGTTCAGTATCAAGCCGGGTGAAAAATTGGGCGAGTTTCCTTACTCCACGTGACTAATAATAATACCTCCAATTTTTTATTAATTGCTCATTTCAATCCACAGCTGTTTGTGGGACAATGATGCACGCAATTGGCTGCCATGTTTGGCCTAGATATGAATGTCAACCTGGAATACCAGCCACTTCCACTCCCTTGATTCACAGGCACTGAAGGTATATGGCTCAAATCCAATTTAACAGTCCATCAGCAGATCTAGCAGATCTTAGTACCTCCACTAAATTTTACCACTCCACCCTTGCCTCCACTAAATCGTCATCCTACTGGAAAACAATCCTGAAGGCCAACGAAAACACCAGGTTTCTCTTGTCAATCACCAACTGGCTCCTCCACCCCACCCTCTCATGCCTCATCCATCCTCTCCTACAACGCCAACTGTGAGGCCAATCTACACTGTATCAAAACTAAATAATAATAATCCTTGCATTTGACAGAGCGCTTTTCACGTCTTCCAGACGTCTCAAAGCGCTTCACAGAATATACTGTAAAATGAATTGACTGTATATTTGTGGGTGACATGCAGCAGCCAATTGCACACAGCAGCGTCCCCACAAACAGTCATGGATTACAATGACCAATTTGTTCTTGTTTTTTGGGGGATGGATTACTATTAGGCACGTATGTGTGTGTGCGCGTGTGTGATTGTGTGTGTGTTTGTGTGTGTGTGTGTATGTGTGTGGATTAAGGAAACTTGCTCAAGGTTTCGTCCTGACCTGCCTGGATCCAAAACACAGGTCTCACGCTAGTAAGGTGAGTGCTCTACATTATTACGTTTATAGGGCGCATTTCACGTCGGGAGGACGTCCCAAGTCGGTGAAACCTAACCACTGTGCTCCAAAAGTCAAGGCGATCCGTTCAGTTGCCTCTGTCTTTGTGTCTACGACACCCTCCCCATCTTCCCGTCACACTTTGGGCCCTACCTCCCTCTACATCCCTCCCTCTGCACCTCGCCACTCCCTTCACCATGCCAAGAAGACACGCTTTGATTGGAATGGAATTATTTTAATGACAGATTCCTTGTCAGGTTTAACATACAGAAATAAAGTATGTATCAGGCTGACCTTTCACAATGCTTTAAAAATATAATATTCCTTACATTCAATATAACACCTTATTGTGTCAAAACATTTGAAAAGCATTGTATAAGCTTATTGGTGTTACTATACTGACTGTGAAGTCCTGTAGCTTTGTGGTTAGAGCACTCGGCTTGTAAGCAAGAGACCTGGGTTCAATTCCAGCCAGGGCAAAACCTTGGGTAAGTTTTCTTACTCCACAGGCCTAATAATATTCCCTCAAAAAACAATAATGAATAGGTAAATTTCATACCATGACTGTTTGTGGGACACTGCTGTGCACAATTGGCTGCTGTGTTTTGTCAATTGGCTGTTGCTTTTCCAAAGGTAACAGTACCTTAAAAAAAACATAACAATCTGGTCAGTCAATCTATGACAGGGACAGCACAGTGTGCATTTGGCTGTGGCAGTTCTCCCACAGAACATGCAATCACTTTACTTTACAATATATTTTGTGAAGCGGTTTTAGGTGTCTCACGATGTGATAAGGCACTATATCAAATGGAAAGTTTACTATTATTATTATTTGAGGCAAACACAATTTAGGATCAACAATTCAAACAATTAATATTCAGGAGTAAATACAAAACAATCAAATTACAATTCTAAAGCAATATTTGCTAAAATAATTCAAAATAAAACACTGTAGTTGGAATGAAATACTTTATTCATGAAAAAAACATCACTTGTTAAAATTCTTATTTGGGCTGTTAAATGTTGGAAGTGTTGAAAGATACAAGGAATTATTTGTAGCACAAGTAGGAACTAATTATTCTAGAATATCTCTATTATATTAAAGTCTGTCTATTGTGTATATAATGCTTACAGGAGAATACTATTGTTTGTGATGAGCAATAGGACAACTCTATCTAATGTACGGCAAAATCTGTAGCTGCTAATTGTTTCTAAAATTAAATTGTTTGTCTAATTAAATGAATATATTCTATTGGAAACATGCAGTGTAGTAATCTGTTCCAAAAACAAATTGGAGCTGACTTCATCTTCTCCTAAGGGCTAAGAAGCTATAATTGATGTGATTCCCTTGATACAAGTGTTCTGCAAATGTTTCCATCAAAGACACCTGTAAGATTAATCATACTTTGTACTTTGAGTTTCAAAAAATTATTTTATTAGCTCAGACTTGCTCAACACATTAATTTTGTGAACATTGGCAGGATAGGGAATTGAAGTGGATCAAAACAATATACTGTAAAGCTAAATATATACATGTCTGGGAATGGAAGTGAAAGACAAATAAGGTAATACTCCTTCAAATTGAAACAACAAATGGACGGGATAGGGAACTATAATAAATAATAATTATCCTTGCATTTGTTATAGCGCTTTTCACGTTGTCTAGACTGTGTCGCAATGTCTTGTTATAACACTAATGAAATATTAATTAAGTGGATTGATAATTAACTGCCTCATGACACAACTGTTAAGGTGCTGCACTGAAGCTGCTGAACATATATTGAAAGTCTACAAATAGGTATAAATGAGAAACAAGAATGTTTTAAATTGGAAAGCAAGCAAAATACAATGATAAATTGATACATTTATTGTGTATTAACAGTGTCAGAAAACATCTTACATTCGGAACAAGTCAATCACAATATCTCATTAAACACAAATCATAGCGATCATTTGGGATACAGTAGAAGGAAAAACAGCCACCTCATGCAAATAATATCGAATTCAACTGAATTTCTGCTTTGATTAGCAAAATCTGGTCACTGTTTCTTGGAAGCAACTTTACCCATCATATGCTTCTTTGTATTTTCTTCTTTTTTCAGCAGGATAATGTAACATTTAGGGGCAAAAATACAGGCCAGTAGCCCAAAGCTTGATGCTAAAATGGCAAATATTTCTACAGCCACAGTGTATTTTCCAGGAGAGCTTACATAAGCTGGAATGAAAGTTATCCAAACAGCACAGAAGATAAGCATGCTGAAAGTGATGTGCTTCGCTTCATTGAAGTTGTCTGGAAGTCGGCGAGCTAGAAAAGCAACGCCAAAGCAAACACAAGACAACAGTCCAATGTAACCAAGCACACAGTAAAAGGCTACTGCAGATCCCACATGGCATTCAAACACAATTCTCTCAGTAAAATATTCACTGTTTTTCAGAGGATAAGGAGGTGACAAACTAAGCCAAACAGTACATATTAAGCATTGTATCAGGGTAAGGATGAAAACACTCAGACGTTGTTGTGTAGGACCAAACCACTTCATCATGTTGTTACTGGGAAGTGTTGCATTAAATGCCATCACCACAACTATTGTTTTTCCCAAAACACAGGAAATACACAGAACAAAAGTGATACCAAAGGCCATGTGACGCAACCTACAGGACCAGACTGAAGGCTCTCCAATGAATGTAACTGAGCAAAGAAAACACAAAGCTAACGCGACAAGCAGCAGAAAGCTTAACTCTGAGTTATTAGCTTTAACAATAGGAGTGTCTCTGTGAACATAGAACGCTGTGAATACACTGATAGTCAAGCAGACTCCAAGCAATGCAAGTGTGACTAGAACAATCCCTAATGTCTCCTCGAAGGAGAGGAATTCAATTTCCTTCAGTAGGCAGTGATCTCGTTTATCATTGGACCGGTATTCCAAAGGACATGTCAGGCACATGGCGGAATCTGAGGAAACAAAGTAAATTGTGATTGACAGAACCTGAATTGAAATCTGTTCAATAAACGTTTGAGAATGTAGGAAAGAATTGATAGCTGTGTTTATTCTTACCAGTGATGTTACTAATTTCACCATCAGCACATTCTATACAATCAAAGCAACACTTTGGTTGTCCTCTTCTTGCTGCCTTCCTTGTCCCAGGGAGACAACTGTCAGAGCAAACTGCCCGTGGGACCTAGTTATAGGGCAAAGGCAGATATCAGATGTTGATATTATACAATGGTTCTTTTGCTGAAGTCAGGTGCCCTGTACCATATTGTTTAATGGACGGCCGTGCTTTTCTCACATATTATACATTTGTTCACTTGAAAGTATATTCTGTGAATCGTTTTGAGACATCTGAGTCCTGTAGCTCAGTGGTGTGGTGTCATGTGGCTCAGTGGTTAGAGCACTAGCCTTAGAAGCGAGAGATCTGTGTATAATTCCAGACAGGGCAAAACTTTGGGCAAATTTCCATACTCCATATGCCTAATGATAATCCCTCAAATATAAAACACCACAATAAATCGGTCATTTGTTTGTGGAACACTGCTGTGTGGAATTGGCTGCCATGTTTCACCCTCAAATATACAGTCAATTCACTTTATATTTATTATTAAATGATTCTTCAATTCCATGTAATTAATTCATCCCACAATTCATGCTGAGATACAAGAGAATTTGCATTGTGATTGCTGCTCAACTCTTTTCACATCTGAAGTGCACAGCAAACGTTCCTACCATAATCCGACCTCCGCTCCATACAATCATCTCTTCCCTTAATTTAAACTCTTCCCCTGTTGGAGCAGATCCATCATAGTGACCGACAGTTAGTGTCTCAGTGCCTCCCAGGTCACTTGGCTGCCAGTTTATAATGTCGTAATTTGCCACTGGGTCCCCGTTCTCATCGAAATGAACATTGTCACCAATCGTTGTCCTGAAATTCACCGTTTTCATGTAATGCAAAACCTATTGTGGAATAAAGCATGAGAAATGGAAATCATCTTTTTTGTTTCACACAATCATTTCAACACTTAACAAGTTGCCATATGTGGATCCTTAATATGTGAAGCAATACAAGGCTTGCGTGTTACATACAGGTTCCATCCTCATTCTAAATACAGGTAAACCTCTATTTAGGACGGGGATGCTGTTCAAAAAATTGTTCTCAGGTTGAAACATCCTGAATTGAACACGGTTTCCCATGCAGTCCTATTATATAACCTGACATGGGTTCTTTTCACAAAATTATTGGACCTTAAACCCACAAAATAACACATATAGGCAAGCAAGAGTACTTTGGGTAACTGTATAGTATTGTACTTTAATACTGGCAAACTTTAACACAATCCTATGTTTTGATAATCTGCTTGCACTTGCAGCTATAGCATAACACGTTGAACTTGCCAGTATATTGTCATTATTCTGTTTTATAATTGCCCCCGTCGATCTAGCTAGCCCTAAAGCCCTCCCATTGTCCCTATATTTTTTGTCAGACTCGATGCGCTTTATTAGCTCCAATTTAGTATTTCAAGTGATGACTTTGCGGGGTCTCTTGCCGTCAGTGGTATTTCCATTACTCATATCACTTACTACTCTCTTTTCTGACATGGTAGAAATGCGGTAGAGGCTGTAAATTGCTTGATGTTGCTCGGGAATGTTCAGAAATGACTGTAATACCGACATGGCGTGTGTCACTTCAAAATCAACTGGTTTTTAAACAATGACATAGCGACAAGCTGTTGGCCAGTTCAAATGTTTACACTATATCAGGTGAGAGTGTGATTTACCCGTGAACAGACTAGGGATTGTGCAAATGGACAAAAAGGACAAGCCAAAAATGACTGCGATATTCAAAGTATGTATTGCGCATGCGCAAAAAATAATTTGATACAGTAATACAAAGCTAAGTATCCTATATCAATAAAAGATGTTAAAAAATTATGTTCATTAAATCAAAAAGGCCTAAGTAGAAGTGTCCTTTATCGAGGCATGCTTGTAATAAATAATCCTTTCGTTTGATGTAGTGCTTTCCATGTCTTCTGTACATGAAAAGCACTTCACAGAATATACTGTGAAGTGAATTGACTGCAAATATTTGTGGGCGAAACATGGCAGCCAATTGCGCATAGGAGCATCCCCATTAATAGTGCTGTGCAGGTACTTCACAATTGTCTTGAGTGCCACTGAGACAATGAAGGAATTATCAGCATTTATCCCGCACTATTGCATGGATCTCATGTGGCTCAGTGTTTAGAGGATTTATCTTGCAAGGTGGGGAGACCTGTGGTCGATTCCAGGCAGATCAGATTGAAACCTTTGGCAAGTTGCCTTACTCCACACGCCTAATAATAATCTGTCCAAAAAAACCACAATAATAAAATTGGTCATTTCAATCTACAATTGTGTGTGGAGACGCTGCTGTGCACAATTGGCTGCCATGATTCTCCCACAAATAAACAGTGAATTCACGTTACAGTATAATCTGTCGAGAAAATATGAAAAGTGCTATGTCAAATGCAAGCATTGTTATTATTAAACCCTTTTTTTTCATGTCAGTTGAACTTTTGTAGATGTTGGGTGAGAAAAAGTGTGAGGAGTCAATAATGTACTTCCAGCTGAATTGTGTGAAATCCTCCATTATTGAAGATCACATTTAAGTAAATGTTCTTCAAGAAAATATGGACGGCCATGATATGAGGGTAACATCAACAGCAAAATAGGAAAACTCAAACAACGGCAGACAAATCCGTGAAAACAATATAATTCATAAAAACTTTGAACCACAGATCACCAGATGATTTCACTTAAAGAAGACACTTTATGACATCAGATTCTATTCTTCCAAAGCATTCACAACAACAACTTTGATTTACATAGCGTCCTCCACGCCGCACTGCGACTCAGAGCACTTGCTCTGTCCATAGTGTTTCAGCCTACAGACTGCAACAATGGGTTATAGTTTTCTACAGTAAAAGGCTCGACCACATCTAACATTGAAACACTGTTGAATCATTTCACTTGTAATTTACAAAGGATATGAAGAGCTGCTTACTTGCCATGGTTGAAAGTTTGAAATATTCGCACAACTTTCATTGGGAAATGGACCTTTGCCACTTTGACACGACAGCATGTCATGAAGAGCATGAGCTATAGCGTAGGTTGCTGTATAGACATTGTAGGTTACACGGTACTGAGACACGTCTGTATATGGATTGTTTACATTCTGTAAATCCTCTCGTCCTGTACATTCCTTCTTTCCATCTGCTTTGTGCTCCTCTTTACTCAGTGTACAGTTGAATGCCAATTCCCAAAACTCTTCCATTAAGCGGTTTCCTGGGAATGCAGACGGATGAACTTGCAGCAGAAACTCTCTCAACCCTGGAATATGTACTTTACGAATCGCAATTCCAATTGTCCCGGAGAGGAATTGTCTGCTTTCCTCTGGGGGCAGGAGTGTTGCAGTGACCCAGGCCTCACTTCCTATCCATTGAATTCCTGTCACATTTTGTCGCACAATTTCTTTCATAATTGTGGTCATATCTGTTTGTGCAAGAAATGCTACAATAACATTTGTGGTAGATTTCTTCATCACTTCTATAGTTTTAAGCAATTCTTCCCTTGAGTAAGTCTTATGGAATGACTCAGAGAATGCAATACAAACACCCAGTAGCTGCACAGCTTGTGTGAAGGCTCGCATTCCAAAGTTACCGTAGTCATCGTCACTTCTAATTGTCCCAATCCATGTCCACCCAAAGTGTTTCACCAGCTGAGCCAAGGCTCTGACCTGATAGTAGTCACTTGGTATAGTTCTAAAAAATGACGGATATTCTTTCCTGTTGCTCAGACATGCACACGTTGCAGAGTAACTTACCTATTGATTTTAGAATAAAGAGAAACTTGAATTAAAATGATTTAATCCCATAGCTGCAATGTAAATGTAAATCTTCCTGAATCCGTTTGTCTCATAAAACAGTTAATTTCATAAATACATTAATAAAGCAATGTATATGTGACTGTCCGTTTCATTTAGAGTAAAACCTGTTGCCGAGACATTAACAAGTAGTACAGGAAATTCACATGGAAATTCAATAGAAGCATAGAGAAACATAACAGATGAATTTGAACCCAAATTATAATTTATGTGTAGTAAGAATGTACACATCTCAAACGTAAGGTGTCATTAGTATTACTCAAAGCCAATTAACTGTTATTAATTATCCCAACAATTATTTCTTCATTGCTTCCATTTAGCAGTGAGTACGTTGTGAAAGTGTTGGAACGCTAACATGAGGTTGGTCTCTTCATAATCCCTCATCCATAGCCCTTTATTCACTCAATCTCAAATATAATAACACTTATCATTCTGAACGTATACTTAGAATAGAATTGAGTGATATTATGAACTTAATAATTTTATTGCTCGTAAATTTGCTTTCAGCGACTTTGGACGTCTTCCCGTCGTGAAAGTAATAACGTATGAATGTAATTTTCTTGTTGTTGTTTAAGAACACTTGATAGCTGGAACCAATGGATAGATTACCAGCTCAATCTGACTATTATTTATGTTAAGCAGACTTCTCACCAGTGTGAGAAGTAATTTATTTGGTTCATATTCTTATTTATTATTAAAATAAGAGGATTCCAATGTTGTACAACAAAATGGAAGTTGATACTAAAGAGAAATGAATGTAAGTTTTCTATTGTTGTGCTTCAGTAAATTTACGTCTTTTTTCATGAAATAGCTTACCAGAGGAATCCTAAAAGGACTGATCAAAGTTGCTATTGCTGAGGTCCTTGTGGAACTAGAGTCACCAACAATAGCAGAAATTACAGGTGCTCTTTGGCAGGTTATATTTGTAGTTGTTTCTTCGAGACTGCTTAAGAAATCAAAGGTCGTTGTTAGTGATGCAGCATCCATTCCGCAAGCGTGAGAAATCCAGTAGCCCAGAGTGATGTTGGGAAGCAGGGTCTGGTCATTGTTTATTTCTGTTATAGCAAAGATCATCGCCATTGCAAAGCGAAACAGTCTGAATTTTAACCTGAGGGTAATAAGTACAGTATATAGCAATTGTTTTAAACAAGAATCATTTGAAAAGTGAAAGTAATACATTTCAATCTGGTCTTCCGATAATATAGACAAATTGCAGGCCGTTTACAAATAACAAAAGTGTATCCATAGATACAAGGACCCAAAACTGTTTCAGAATTCACGACCAGATGAACACAATGCACAAAGTGTTTGCTTTTAAATAAAAATCAATTGCATCGAGTTTTGAGAAAAACACACCGATTCCCATGTTATTACCATTAAAATTTTCTACTGAAGAATTACACGATTGTCTATTTCTCACGGTTATATGAATTTTTGGATCAATTGACAATAGGATATATTTCCACACGCAACAGCAACTTGCAAACTGTGTTGACACAAACTCTAGACAGATGGGAAATAAATGCAAATCGGTTAAAATAAAAATTAAATATTCCCATAGATATTGGCTTTCATTGAGCTGTCATTTCAGTGAGTTTTATACAACAACAATAACAAAATTACATTCATAGAGCTCGGGTGTACATGGAGTTAATAATTGGATCTAGCTTTGTTATATACATTGAATGTAATCATGGACGTTGAATTTACATGAACTGTTGAAGATTTCAAACAAATCTCAAACTGTAAATTCGCCTGGAATTTATATGCGTTTTGATAATTATCTTAATTTCACGTTTGTTGAGAACTTACAAATCCTAAAAGAATCTGTACGGAGATTTTGCAAGATCCACCAGACTCAATGGCAATAAGGTCTTACACACAAAATAACTGGGATTCATTTTCTTAAAAAGTGTTTGTCAAATAGTTATAATTTCTTTTAAGAGATTTGACATTGTTGGCATGTGTTTTATAAATATTGGTGAATCTATATTAGATATCACTTCAAATATATGGTCAATTCACTTTCCAGTATATTCTGTGAAGCGCTTTTAGACGACGATAAGATGTGAAATGCACGATATCAAATACGAGGATTCTTCTTATTATTATATCAAATGAATTTATCGGTCATGCAGGAGGTAACATTCCACTAACATAGTACATTTTACCACTTGTGGTTGGGTTTTGAAGGCGTTTTGCAGATTCTCAGCTTTGCTCTGAATACTGAAAACTCCGCCAAGAACGATGTCACCGTCTTTAGACAAACTGAGCAAATCAAACATCCCCCAGCGTTTGCAGGTTGGTCCTTCAGGCAGCCTCACAGAATCAATAACAGAAAACAGCAGCACAGGTACGTACAACAAAGGGTGATACATTGCTTTTGTACGTTTGTATAAGTTTACTGAGGTACTGTATTGTCAATTAACCTTATATACTTTAATATGCAGTAACATTACACTCTCAATTTGTGCATGTTTGCCTTTTAAAAAACTTATTTTCAAAATACATTGAACCATTAGGGACCGTTCCCAGCAGGAAAGTAATTACAATTTTAATATTTGTCAAGATAATCAAACCAAACGTGATGGGAGAAATTTAATTACGTGGTAGTCTGATCACAAATGTTTAACTGTTACTTTAATGTGAAGTCCGGTAGCTTGATGGTTAGGGCGCCTGCCTCACAAGTGAGAGGATCATAGATGGATATCCAGACAATCAATTGCCTACCGCATTTTGCCTACAATAAATGCAGTCAATTCATTTTACACTATATTCTGTGAAGAGATTTGAGAAGTCTCGAAGACATGATTTGGTGCATTATCAAATGCAACAATTATTAGCATAATTATATGTTTTCAATATGTTTGCTTCCAAGTCAAAAATGTTGTTCTGAAGTTATAAGGAACATGCATGAGACTGTGTTTGCATTATACTGTGTAGTTTCAGTTAATCTACCTTTAAAACGACATTTAACCTATGAAGCTGTACCTGCCCAGTGTGTTCTGTGAAGGAGCCAGTGTTGCTCATAAATTACAATGGTTAGCATGCAAGGTGTGTATCCTGGTTGGAGAAATAGACTTTCATATTAAAAAATGTTTGCATTTCATGCAGAATTTATCAAGTCAACAAGTCTCTAAGTGCTTCACAGAAATTTCTATTGAGTACACTGACGTGTGCTGTATATTTAAAGCAAATAATATTACCAAGATATATACTGATGGAAAGACTTAACTGATGAACACTGAACACAATGCAAACTGTTCACTTTTTTATTGTCTGTTAACATTTGAATACACTAAATTGCATTTAGCATAATAAAGTACACACAAAAGTTTGATTGTTATAACAAAAACAATAATGGAACAAATCAGAATATCAAGATACTACAGAAAAATCATATCTAAACAACAATAACAACAACAAGCTAACCAATGAGTAATGTGCTGAGTCACTTTTATTTTTAATCAGAAAACTTGTTCCCTGATTCTTGGAAGCTAAAGTGCCTCTTTAAGCACATTAATTCTGCATTTAATAAATGTACAGTGCCTTGGGAAGTCCTTTTGGGGTACTTTCAGTTAAAAAAATATTCACTGACTCTTGGAAGCCACTTTACGCATCATATGCTTCTTTGTATTTTCTTCTTTTTCCAGCAGGATAATACTACATTTAGGGTAAACAATACAGACCAGTAGACCAATGCTTGATGCCAAAATTGCAAATATTTCCACAGCCACAGTGTATTTTCCAGGAGAGCTCACACCAGCTGGAATGAAAGTTATCCAAAGAGCACAGAAGATAAGCATGCTGAAAGTGATGTGCTTCGCTTCATTGAAGTTGTCTGGAAATCGGCGAGCTAGAAAATCAACGCCAAATCAAACACAAGACAACAGTCCAATGTAACGAAGCATACAGCAAAAGGCCACTGCAGATCCCACATGGCATTCAAACACAATTCTCTCAGTAAAATATTAACTATTTTTCAGAGGATAAGGAGGTTGTGGAAACCATGTTAAAAATCAGAAACCATGTTAGCTGTTTCTTAGTTTCCCCCTGGACATTGTTAGCTGTTTCTTAGTCTCCCTTAGAAATTCCAGAGGTCAATAGGGGTATCAGCAAATGTCAGTTGTATGACATAGTCCAGACCGAAGAAGGGAGAAAGGCTTGTGCTTGTTTAAATTAGACATTCCCTGCTTGTTATTGTTTAGGTGATCAATTGCTTCAGTATATGCCTGATCATTAAAGACAATTTACTTATTTCTTTGAAAATTGTAATCTATCAGTTAGCAACTTGTGGTTGTCCAGTTTTGTTTTAACAGATGCTGCCCTTTTTGCACCCCATGGCTAATGTAAATAGAGTTCAACTCTCTTCCCACATTCACTTTTATTGATTAGGTGATTTGCTGTAATTGTTTAAAGGAACTTATACTACTGTCACGCGGTGTGCAAAAGAATAAGATATAAACTGTTGTATTTCTGTTAGTTCCTTAGAAGTACCACCTCGGATATCTGACTTGTGAGGGTATTTCTCCTTTCGGCCGTTAGTATATTAAATGACTGTTTGTGCTTTACACGAATAACCTGATCTCTTTGTGAGTTATTCCACGACAAGGTGACCAACTAAGCCAAACAGTACATATTAAGCATTGTATCAGGGTAAGGATGAAAACACTCAGACGTTGTTGTGTAGGCCCAAACCACTTCATCACGTTGTTACTGGGAAGTGTTGCATTAAATGCCATCAGCACAACTATTGTTTTTCCCAAAACACAGGAAATACACAGAAAAAAAGTGATACCAAAGGCCATGTGACGCAACCTACAGGACCAGACTGAAGGCTCTCCAATGAATGTAACTGAGCAAAGAAAACACAAAGCTAACGCGACAAGCAGCAGAAAGCTTAACTCTGAGTTATTAGCTTTAACAATAGGAGTGTCTCTGTGAACATAGAACGCTGTGAATACACTTATAGTCAAGCAGACTCCAAGCAATGCAAGTGTGACTAGAACAATCCCTAATGTCTCCTCGAAGGAGAGGAATTCAATTTCCTTCAGTAGGCAGTGATCTCGTTTATCATTGGACCGGTATTCCAAAGGACATGTCAGGCACACGGTGGAATCTGAGGAAACAAAGTAAATTGTGATTGATAGAACCTGAATTGAAATCTGGTCAATACATGTTTGAGAATTTAGGAAATAATTGATAGCTATGTTTATTCTTACCAGTGATGTTACTAATTTCACCATCAGCACATTCTATACAATCAAAGCAACACTTTGGTTGTCCTCCTCTTGCTGCCTTCCTTGTCCCAGGGAGACAACTGTCATTGCAAACTGCCCGTGGGACCTAGTTATAGGGAAAGGCGTATATCAAATGTTCAAGTTTTACAACAGTTCTTTTGCTGAAGTCAGGTTCCCCGTACCATATTGGTTAGAATACGGCCGTGCTTTTCCCACAAAATATACATAGGTTCACTTGATAATATATTCTGTGAATCATTTTGAGACATCTGAGACCTGTAGCTTAGTGGTGCGTTGTCATGTGGCTCAGTGGTTAAGCACTCGCATTACAAGTGAGAGTCTGGGTTCAATTCCAGGCAAGGCAAACCTTTGGGTGAATTTCCATACTCCATATGTCTAATAATAATCCCTCAAAAATATAACAATGGAAGATATTGGTGATTTGTTTGTGGAACACTGTTGTGAGCAATCAGCTGCCATGTATCATCTATGAATATACAGTCAATTCACTTTACAGTACATTCTGTGAAGCGTTTTGAGATACAGTCTAGAAGATGTGAAAAGTACGATATCAAATTCAAGGATTATTATTATTATAGAACACATGATAAGGAGCTATATCAAATTAAGGATTATTAATACTATTAAGTGATTCTTCAGTTCCAAGTAATTAATTTATTCCACCTTTCATGCTGAGTTGCAAGAGCATTTGCACTGTGATTGCTGCTCAACTCTTTTCATATCTGAAGCCCAAGTGCACAGCAAACGTTCCTACCATAATCCGACCTCCGTTCCATAAAATTATCTCTTCCCTTCATTTAAATTCTTCCCCTGTTGGAGCAGATCCATCATAGTGACCGACAGTGAGTGTCTCAGTGCCGCCCAGGTCACTTGGCTGCCAGTTTACAATGTTGTACGTTGCCACTGGTTTCCTGTTTTCATCTGATTGAACATTTTCACCAATCTTTGTGCTGCAATTTACTATTTTCATGTAAAGCAAATCCTATTTTTGAATAAAGCGTGAGAAGTGGAAAGAACCTTTTTATTTCGCACAATCATTTCAACTCATAAAAGGTTGCCATATGCGGATACATAATATGCGAAGCAATACAAGGCTCCCGTTCCAATCTCATTCTAAATACAGGTAAACCTTCATTTTGGATGGGGTTGTGTTCCTGAAAAACTGATCTCAGATCTAAACGTCCTAAATTGAAACGCGATTTCCAATGAGGTCCTATTATATAATCTGAGATGCGTAGTTTCACAAAATGTTCGTCCTCAAACCCACTAAATAACACATAAACCACACAAAATATCACACATAGATAAACAGGGTTACTGGGGGTAACTGTACAGTATTGTTCTTTAATACAGGCAAACTTTAATACAGTCCTATATTTTGATCATCTGCTTGCATCTGTAGCTGTAACACACCTTGGACTTGCCAGTATATTGTTTTTATTCTGTTTTATAGTAGCCCCTGTCGATCTAGCTAGCCATAAAGCCCTCCAATTTAGTATTTAAAGTGATGACTTTATGGGGTCTCTTGCCGCTAGTGGTATTACTGCTCATCATATCAGTTACTGCTCTCTTTCTGACATGGTAGAAATGCGGTAGATGCTGTAAATCACTCGAAGTTGCTCTGGAATGTTTGGAAATTTCTATAATACTGACGTGATGTCGCTTCAAAATCAGCTGCTTTTAAACAATTGCGTAGTGACATGCTATTGGCTAGTTCAAATGCTTGGATACACTATATCAGGTGAGAGCAAGATTTACCTATGAATACACTGTGGACTGTGCGTATGGATAAAAGGGACTCGCGAGATGCGACTACAATATTAAAAATAAATACTGCAAATGCGCAAAAAAGAATTTTGTTCATTAAAACAAAACCAAATGTCCTATATTGATTAAAAGAAAGTGCTGAAAAATTATGTTCAATCAATCGAAATGTCCTAAATAGAAGCGTCTTTAATCAAGGCTTATCTGTAATAAATAATAATTTGGTTTGATATTGCACTTTTCCTTTTCATGTCTTCTAAACCTTACAAATCATTTCACAGTACATACTGAAAAGTGAATTGACTGCAAATATTTGTGGGCGAAACGTGGCAGCCAATTGCGCACAGCAGCGTACCCACCAACAGTGCTGTGCAGGTACTTGGGAATTGTCATGATTGCCACTGATACAATGAAGGAATTATCAGGATCCATCCCGTAGTATTCCAATACGTCCTTCTTTTTCATGTCAGTTGAACTTTTGGAGATGTTGGGTGAGAATAAGATTAAGGAGTCAATAATGTACATCCAGGTGAATTGTGTAAAATCACCCATTATTGAATATTAAATTTAAGTAAACATTCTTCAAGAAAATATGGACGGCCATGATATGAAGATAAAATCAACAGCAAAATAGGAAAACTCAAACAACGGCAGACAAATCCGTGAAAACAAAAAATTAATATAAACATTGAACCATAGCTAACCAGATGATTTCAGATAAAGAAGTCATTTTAGGCCATCAGATTCCATTCTTCCAAAGCACTCACAACAACAACAACTTTGATTTACATAGTGCCCTCCACGCCGGATGGTGTCTCAAAGCGCTTGCTCTGACCGTAGTGTTTCACACTATAGACTGCAACAATGGGTTATAGTTTTCTACAGTAAAAGCCTCGACCACATCTGACACTGAAACACTGTTGAATCATTTCACTTTTAATTGACAAAGTATATCAAGAACTTCTTAATTGCCATGGTTGAAAGTTTGAAATATTCGCTCAACTTTCATTGGGAAATGGACCTTTGCCACTTTGACATGACAGCATGTCATGAAGAGCATGAGCTATGGCGTAGATTGCTGTATAGACACTGTAGGTTACACGGTACTGAGACACTTCTGTATATGGATTATTTACAGTCTGTAAATCCTCTCGTCCTGTACATTCCTTCATTCCATCTGCTTTGTGCTCCTCGTTACTAAGTGTACAGTTGAAGGCCAATTCCCAAAACTCTTCCATTAAGTGGTTTCCTGGGAATGCAGATGGATGAACTTGCAGCAGAAACTCTCTCAAGCCTGGAATATGTACTTTGCGAATCGCAATTCCAATTGACCCGGAGAGGAATTGTCTGCTTTCCTCTGGGGGCAGGAGAGTTGTGGTGACCCAAGCCTCACTTCCTATCCATTGAATACCTGTCACATTTTGTCACACAATTTATTTCAACAGAGCAGTCATGTCAGACTGACCAACAAATGCTACAATAACCTTTGTGGTAGAATTCTTAATTACTCCTACAGTTTTAAGCATTTCTTAACTTGATTATGTTAATTGGTAGCTTCAGTTCACATATGTTTGTGGGGGACACTTCTATGCACAATTGGCTGCCGTGTTTTGCCCACAAATATACAGTCAATTCCTTTTACAGTATGTTCTGTGAAGTACTTTGAGATGTCCAGAAGTTGTGAAAACTGATATATCAAAGGCAAGGATTATTATGATTACTAAATATATGGCTCTAACTGAAAAGACGTATTGGAAGTTTACTGTAGAGTTCCATACCTGCCAAGGGTGAAAGTTTGGATTAGTTGCACAGAATTTCTTCTGAAATGGACCATTTCCACTTTCACATGAAAGACTATTGTGAAGAGCATGCGCCTCAGCATACGTTGCCTTGTATACATTATATGTCACTCTGGGCTGAGAGACATCTATATATGTATTGTTTACTGTCCTCAAGCTCTGTTTTGCAGAGCATTCATTAGTATGTGTAGTCTAGTTTACTTCTCTGTCTGTCTGAGGTTACAGCTGATTAGCATTTCCCCAAATTATTTCATTAAATAATTTCCTGGGTATAGGGAAGGGTGAGTTCAATCAAAAAGTTTTTCTAGCCCGGTATCTTTCCTGTACTGATCACAACTCCAGTGGCTCCAGGGAGAAATTCTCTGCTTTTTTCTGGAGTGAGCAGTGAGGTAGATATACAGGTTTCGCTGCCAATCCATTGAATGCTACTGATATTCTGCTTTGCAATTTCTTCCAGCAAAATGGCCATATCCGCCTGAGCAAGGAAAGCCACGATTACTTTGGTGGACGATTTCTTTATGACATCTATAGTTTTAAGTAACTTCTTTCTGGGATAGGTTCTAAAGAAAGATTCGGAGAAAGCAAAACAGATGCCAAACTGCCGCACATCCTGAGTGAAGGCTTGCATCCCAAATATACCATAGTCATCTTCGCTCTTAATTGTTCCAATCCATGTCCAACCAAAGTGCCTGACAATCTGGGACAGAGCTTTGGACTGGTGGTAATCGCTGGATATTGTCCTCAGAAACGAAGGATAGTTTTGTTTGATACTCAGACAGGCACAGATGGAAAAGTAGCTGATCTGTAAATTTCCATCAGAAATAAATCAACAAAACTGAAAAACGAGCAGAAGATGAAGCAGCATTTTGTGAGGTTGATTCTCACAAACTTTACATCTCCGATAGTGAATGATCCCATTACCCAACATCAAATCCACAAAATTCAGAAGGGAACAAAGCAGAATATAGGAAGTGTAGGATAGAACTAAAAAAGGAAGTTAGAGGGGCAAAGAGACTGCATGAAAAACAATTAGCGAGTAAGATTAAGGGGAACCCTAAGGTTTTTTACCAACATATTAAGAGTAAAAGGTTGGTCAAGGAGAGGGTGGGGCCAATTAGGGACCTAGGATGAAATCTCATTGTGGAGGCAGAGGGCATGGCTGATGTACTGAATGAGTACTTCGCCTCTGTCTTCACAAAAGAAAATGATACAGCCAATGTCATGGTATTAGAGGAGAGGGTAGGAGAAATGGATAGAATAATTATAACCAGAGAGGAAGTGCTAAAAAGGTTGACGTCGCTCAAGGTGGATAAGTCACCTGGTCCGGATGGGATGCACACTAGGTTACTAAGTGAGGCACGGGAGCAAATAGCAGGAACTCTGGCCACGATCTTTCAATCTTCCTTGGACACAGGGGTCGTGCCAGAGGACTGGAGGATAGCTAATGTTACTCCCTTGTATAAAAAGGGGCAGAAGGACAAGCCTGGTAACTACAGACCAGTCAGCCTAACGTCGGTAGTGGGCAAACTTCTAGAGTCCATAATCAGGGACAAGGTAGATCTTCACTTAGAAAGATATAGGCTAATAAAGGACAGTCAACATGGATTTGTTAAAGGCAAATCTTGCCTTACAAATCTGATAGAATTTTTTGATGAGTTAACGGAATGGGTGGATAATGGTAGCGCAGTTGATGTAGTTTACATGGACTTTCAAAAGGCATTTGACAAAGTGCCACATGAGAGACTTATTATGAAATTAAAGGCCCAAGGCGTAAAAGGGACAGTGGCAGCGTGGATCCACAACTGTCTGCGAGACAGAAAGCAGAGAGTTGTAGTGAGCGGCTGTTTTTCAGATTGGAGGGAAGTGAGCAGTGGTGTGCCACAGGGATCGGTTTTGGGACCATTGCTGTTTGTAATCTACATCAATGATCTGGACTTGGGTGTACGGAGTACAGTTTCCAAGTTTGCAGATGACACTAAGTTAGGGAGAATAGTAAACAGTGAGGAGGATAGTAGCCATCTGCAAGAGGATATAGATAAATTGGTAAAATGGGCAGACACATGGCAGATGAAGTTTAATGCAGAGAAGTGTGAGGTGATGCATTTTGGGAGAAGAAATGAAGGGAGGCAATATAGGCTAGATAGTACAATTTTAAATGGTGTAAAGGAACAGAGAGACCTGGAGATTTGTGTTAGTGACTCGTTGAAGGTGGCAGGACAGGTAGACAAGGCTGTTAAGAAGGCATATGGGATACTAGGCTTTATAAATAGGGGTATAGAGTACAAAAGTCAGGAAGTGCTGACTAACCTCTATAGGACTTTGGTGAGGCCTCAGCTGGAATACTGTGTTCAATTCTGGTCACCACACTACAGAAAGGATGTGAAGGCATTGGAAAGGGTACAACGAAGATTTACTAGGATGGTGCCAGGATTGAGGGACTTCAGCTATGAGGAGAGGCTAGATAGGCTAGGGTTATTCTCTCTGGAGCAGAGAAGATTGAGGGGAGACCTAATAGAGGTTTATAAGATCATGAGGGGTTTCGACAGGGCAAATAGAGAAAAACTATTTCCACTCGTGTGTGAATCTGTGACTCGTGGTCACAGATTTAAAATAGTTTCAAGGCGCAGTAGAGGGGAGCTGAGGAGAAATTTTTTCACTCAGCGAGTTGTTCGAATCTGGAATGCATTGCCTGAAAAGGTGGTGGAGGCTGATTCGATAACAACTTTTAAAAGGGAATTAGATCTTTATTTAGGGAGAACGGGTCTATTAGGCTATGGGGAGCGGGCAGGGCAGTAGGATTGAATCGCTCTTTTCAAAGAGCCGGCACAGACTAGATGGGCCAAATGGCCTCCTTTTGTGCCGTAAAATTCTATGATTCTATGATTCTATGATTCTATTCAGCTGGACTTGAAATGTTTCATTTCCAGCGTGAAAATTGTGCTGTTTCAAAACCAACACAAAGCCTTGCAATTCACCAATAATTTTACATAATCAGAGATTTACCTTATCCATTATGATATCTATTAGTTAGGCAACAGAGCAGACAATATGATGTTAATCTGCCTCAAGTACTGAACACACTCACACTAAACACACACACACACACACACACAACACACACAAAATACCCCTCCACACACACTAAACACACACACACACTAAACACAAACACACATACCAAAAACATACACATGCACTAAACACGCACACACACACACACACACACAAACTGGCTCCACTGGCACTTGAACAGGGTGTCAATCCTAATAGTAAAATGGCAAACAGATGTTACATTTCGAAATATTATTTATGTCTTATTTCGGTGGTATATTTAAGAACATATATTTAAGAACATACATTTAAGAACATGGTCACCACACTACAGAAAGTATGTGAAGACATTGGAAAGGGTACAAAGAAGATTTACTAGGATGGTGCCAGGATTGAGGGACTTCAGCTATGAGGAGAGGCTAGATAGGCTAAGGTTATTCTCTCTGGAGCAGAGAAGATTGAGGGGAGACCTAATAGAGGTTTATAAGATCATGAGGGGTTTCGACAGGGCAAATAGAGAAAAACTATTTCCACTCGTGGGCGAATCTGTAACTCGTGGTCACAGATTTAAAATAGTTTCAAGGCGAAGTAGAGGGGAGCTGAGGAGAAATGTTTTCACTCAGCGAGTTGTACGAATCTGGAATGCATTGCCTGAAAAGGTGGTGGAGGCTGATTCGATAACAACTTTTAAAAGGGAATTAGACCTTTATTTAGGGAGAACAGGTGTAGTAGGCTATGGGGAGCGGGCAGGGCAGTAGGATTGAATCGCTCTTTTCAAAGAGCTGGCACAGACTAGATGGGCCGAATGGCCTCCTTTTGTGCCGTAAAATTCTATGAATCTATGAATCTATAAGAACATAAGAAATAGGAGCAGGAGCAGGCCATTCAGCCCATCGAGCCTGCCCCGGCATTCAATCATGGCTGATATTCTTCTCTAACTCCATCTACCTGCCTTATCCCCATACAACTTAATCCCTTTATAAAAGGGATATATACAAAACACTAGGTAGGCATCAACTGGAGTACTGCGTCCAGTTCTGGGCACCTTACTTCATGAAGGACATTTAGGTCACTGGAAAGGGTGCAGAGGAGGTTCACGAGAATGATACCACGAATGGGGAACTTTAGCTATGAGGACAGGCTGGAGAAGTTAGGACTTTTCCCATTAGAGCAGAGAAGTTTACGCTTGGACCTGATAGAGGTCTTCAAGATCATGAATGGTTTCGACAGCTAGATAGGGAAAAGCTGTTTCCGCTGATAGTTGTGTCTGTGACCCGTGGTCACAGTCTTAAGATACCTACCAAAAGAAGCAGAAGGGAGGTTAGAAGAATTTTTTTTACTCAGCGAGTTGTTTGAATTTGGAATGATCTGCCTGAAAGTGATGTCCGATTCGATAGCAGCTTTTAAGAGAGAACTAGATAGGTATCTGGGGAAGACGGATTTACAGGGTTATGGGGAGAAAGCTGGTGATTGGGGTTAATGATAGTGACTTGCTCAGTCAAAGAGCCGGCACAGACTCGATGGGAATGGCCTCCTTCTGTGCCATAACATTCTATGATTCTTTGATTCTGTGAAATGAGAAATCTATCTAATTCGGTCTTCAATATGTTCAAGGACTGAGCATCAACAGCCCTTTGGGGGTAAATAATTCTATACATCTACCACCCGTATATAACATTTATATTACATTATTTTCTCTTCACTTATTAAAACCTGACTGTGTTGCAAAATTATATCACTGTGTGCAATGACATTTTACTGTACAATAACCAACCCTCCAAGTTAACTGTTTAATTATTGAGTTCAAACAAACCACAGGAATTCTGTCAAATTCATTTATTAGCATAATAAATATTGGATCTTTCCTAACATTCCCTGAAGATGGTAAGATAATATATCCCTGGAGAAGGATAGAAAACTAGAGTAAACAAGATTATTGATATAATTCCTCAGAGAATAAGAACATGTCAGTGGTCAGAATCATTTAACAACTACAAAAACAAAATTACATTTGTATAGCGCCTTTCACGTCAGGAGTACGTCCCAAGGCGCTGTTTAAGAATCAGCTCAAGGAATAACATTCAGCAATTCAACACTGGGCTGTGGAGCTTCTTCATTGTGTATTGAACATCACTCATGTGAAGTTTCACTCCCTGTTTATGCAATCCTGTGACATTTAAGAAATAATGCAATATCACTTATTACTCCCCTGTATGTCTACAAAGGAAGATTTGATGTAGGATGGAAATTTGATCCAGAAGTAAATTAGATGTTAAGAAATGATTCTGCGGAAAATCGAATAAGGGTTCTGTAAGATGATAGATTCTCACTAAAAAATTAGGTAAGGGTGTGTTTCCGAGATATACTCAACCATTAAATAAACAAGTTACAGTATAATGCTTGCATTTGAAACAGACATTGAGTTTGGGACGATGACTAAAAGACTTTCACGGAGTTTAAGATAAAATGTCGTTACTGTGTATTTACTGTGTAAGTGAATATTGGTTACCATATGAAATAATAATACACCTTGGGTTATTCCTAGCACGCTCACCTCTGAGTCACATGGTTGTGGATGTAAATCCCAAGTCAGAAGTTGAGCTCATATACTGTAGTCTAAGACAAACTCTCAATGCATTGTTGGGGGAGCCATCCTTCAGATGAGACATTATACTGAGGTCCCATCTGCCTGTTCAAGTGGATGTTAAAGATCCCATGGCACAATTCGAAAGGATAATTGGGAGATTGTTGGCGATGTGTAAGGCTCTATACAAATAAAATTGTTGTTGTTGTTGCCCTGGCCAACAATCCCATAAATAAAATTGTCCATTCATTTAATTGCGGTTTGTGGATAAGTGCTCTGAGACGCCGTCCGGCGTGGATGGCACTATATAAATCAATGTTGTTGTTGTTGTGGGTATTGCTGCTGCAATTATGCTGCCGTGTTACCAAATAGACAGTCATTCCATTTCACAGTAAATCCTGTGAAAACTCTCAGATGTATTTCTGATGTGATAAGGCATTTTTCCAAATGAAAGGATTGTTATTATTAAATATGAGCAAGTATATAATTGGGTGAAAAAGTCAATATTTCACAAGAAGTTCTATGTGGACGTAAAAGTTACAATCCATTATGAAAAATGCTCAATTTGCTTTGACTGGTTTCAATTGCTATGAGTTAAAGTCATGACAATCATTTCTATTAACTTGTGGTTATGCCATTTCCTTCCAATGTTGATGCAGGTTCAGCTTCACAATATTCTATAAACTGCTGTCGTGACCACCAAACACCTTCACATAGGATCACAGAGAGATTCAGATGAAGAAGATCTTCCATCCCATTTTAATCTCGGTACGTTATTTTGTGACTCAAAAGTCAATTTGGGATGTTACCTCTTCACAAAATGATTGGTTGGTCAAACAGGATCTACCACTTTTTGCTCAGTGCTTGTGGAATCCTGTCGCTCAGTGGTTAGAGCACACTCATTATAAGTGAGAGACCTTGGTTCAATTTCAGGCAGGGTGAAACATTGGGCAAGTTTCCTTACTCCACATACCTAATAATAATCCCACCAATTTATGTTTTAATTGCTCATTTGAATCCACAACTGTTTGTGGTACACTGATGCACGCAATTGTCTGCCATGTTTGGCCTAGTTATGAATATCAACCTGGAACACCAGCCACCTCCACTCCCTTAAGGCCCAGGCACTGAAGGCATGTGGCTGAAATCCAATTTAACAGTCCATCAGCAGATCTGGCAGATCTTAATGTCCTCCACTAAATTTTACCACTCCATCCTTGCCTCCACTAAATCATCATCCTACTCCAAGACAATCCTGAAGGCCAATGAAAACACCAGGTTTCTCTACTCAATCACCAACTGGCTCCTCCACCTCACTTTCTCGTGGCTCATCCATCCTTTCCGCCAACGCCAACTGTGAGAGCAATCTACACTGTATCAAAACTAAAAAGTAATAATAATTCTTGCATTTGACAGAGCGATTTTCACGTCTTCCAGATGTCTCAAAGCGCTTCACAGAATATACTGTAAATTTAATTGACTGTATATTTGTTGGCGAAATGTGGCAGCCAATTGCACACAGCAGCGTCCCCACAAACAGTCGTGGGTTGAAATGACCTTTTTTTTTTGGTGGGGGATGGATTATTAGTAGGCGCATGAATGTGTGTGAGTGTGTGTGTGTGTGTATGCATGTGTGTGTGTGTCTGTGTGTCTGTGTGTGTGTGGAGAAAGGAAACTTGCTCAAGGTTTCGTCCTGACCTAACAGGATTCAAAACACAGGTCTCTCGTTTGTAAGCTGAATGCTCTACAACAATTAAAACTACAATATTAGATTTATAGAGCGCCTTTCACGACGGGAGAAGGTTCCAAGGCAGTGAAACGCAACCACTGAGCAACAGGACTCCGGATGTCAAAGGGATCCGATCAGTTGCTTCAGTCCTTATGTCTTCTAATCCCTCCCCATCTCCCCCTCATATTTTGGGCCCTACGCATCCCTCCCTCTACACCTCGCCATCATTGCCCAATGCCACAATGATATGCATTGGAATGGCATGATTTTAGTGACGGATTCTTTGTCAGGATTAATATGCAGAAATAAAGTATGTGTCAGGCTGACCATTCACAATGCTTTAAAAATATAATATTCCTTACATTCAATATAATTCTATATCATGTCAGAACATATCAAAAGCATTGTATAAACATATTTTTGTAAATATACTGAGTGTGGAGTCCAGCAGCTTTGTGGTTAGAGCACTCTCCTTGGAAGCGAGATGCCTGGGTTCAATTCCAGACAGGGCAAAAACTTGGGCATGTTTTCTTACTCCACAGGCCAAATAATATTCCCTCTAAAAACGACAATGAATTGGTCATTTCATACCATGCCTGTTTGTGGGACACTGCTGTGCACAATTGGCTGCTGCGTTTTGCCCACAAATATACAGTGAATTCACATTACAGCGTTTTCGGTGAAGCGCTTTGAGATCTCTAGAAGATGTGAAAAGAACTATATCAAACACAAGGATTATTATTAGTATTATAGTGGCTTGAACTTTCGACTCGTAATGAAGCAATCGCTTTTAGGTGTCTCACGATATGATTAGGCACTATATCAAATGGAAGGATGACTATTATTTTATAGTAATAATACGAGAAATTAACTGGAGCACAAGTGGGAACTAATTATTCTAGGATGTCTCTGCTAAACTAAAGTCTGTCTGTTGTGCACATAATGCTTACAGGAGAATACTATTGTTTGTGCTGGGCAATAGGACAAATAGATCTCAAGTGGGTCAAAATCTGCAGCTGCTAATTGTTTATAAAATTAAATTGTATGTCTAACTAAATGAATATATTCTATTAGAAATATGCAGTGTAAAAATCTGTTCCAAAAACAAATTGGAGCTGACTTGATCTTTTCCTAAGGGCTAAGCAGCTACAATTGACGTGATTCCCTTGATATGAATGTTCCCCAATTGTTTCCATCAAAGACACTGGTACTTTTAATCAAACTTTCTACTTTTAATTTTAAAATGTATTTTGTCAGCTCAATGACATATATAAATATACTTGAACTTTTTCGGCAATATTTTAAAATATATATTCATTCAGGAATAGTAAAAATGTCACATATTTGTTTTGAAACATGCAACATGAAACATATAATTGCTACATTTTATGTTACCTGAACAACTGTTAAATTCAGATGGGAACTACAAACTGAAATTAGTTTGACAGCAAACAAAATTATTTAAACTCTCTTTGTGTGGAAATTGGAAACTATCAGGCTCAGACTTGCTAAATATATTAATTTGGGGCAGAAACAAACGTTGCTGGGGAAACTCAGCAGGTCAAACAGCATCCATAGAGAAAGGAAAAAGAGACAACATTTTGGGTCTACAACCCTTCGTCAGGACTGGGGCTTGTTTGGAGGGAGAGGTTTCTTAAAAACTTTAAATGGGGAGAGGCAGGAATTGGAAGGCAAATGGGACAAAAAGGCAGAGGGTGTCTAGGGTTGTGATTGTGAGGTGGGGAGGGAGTGAGGGGGAAGAAACTCCTATGGCCTGAAATGTCTGAAATCAATGGTGAGGCCTGGTGGCTGCAGTGTCCCCAGCAGAAAGATGAGGTGCTGTTGCTCAAGCTGTCACTCACAGCCATGTTAGGCCACAGGAGTCTCTCCCCCCATCACAATCACAACCCCAGACACCCCTTGCCTCTCTGTTGTTTTGTTTATTCTATCACCACTAAACACCTCTTTTCCCCAGTTTCTTTGAAACCCACTCCCTTCTGTTTCTCCCCCTGAAACCTTTATCACATATTCCATGTCTTGCCTATCCCTCTTTAACGTTTTTAAGAAACCTCTCCCTCCAACAAGCCCCAGTCCTGACGAAGGCTTGCAGACCCGAAACTTTGACTCTTTCTCCTTTGTCAATGGATGCTGTTTGAACTGCTGAATTTCCCCAACAACTTTTGTTTTTGTTTCACATTCCCAGCATATATAGCATATTGTGATTACATTAATTTGGGGTACATTGGCAGGATCGGGAATTTAAGTGGATCAAAACAATACACTTTATAGCTAAAATATACATATATATAATATATACATGTCTGGAAGTGGAAGTGAAAGACAAATAACATTATGCTCCTTAAAATTAAGATAACAAATGGACGGGATAGGGAACTATAATAAAGAATAATAATCCCTGTATTTCATATAGCGCTTTTCACGTCTTCTAGACTGTGTCTCACTGTCTTGTATGAACACGAATGAAATATTACTTCAGTGGATTGATAATTAACTGCCTCATGACATAACTGTTAAGGTGCTGTATTGAAGGTGGTGTACATATATTGAACGTCTACAACTAGGTATCAATGAGAAACAATAATTATTTTAAATTGGAAAGCAAGCGAAATACAATGATAAACTGACAGCTTTATTGTGTATTAACAGGGTCAGAAACCATCCTACAATCTGTACAACTCACAACATTGATATAACCGTTAGACAAAAATCACAGTGATAATTTGGGATATAGTAAACGAAAAACAGCCACCTTAACCAAATAATATGGAACTCAACTAAATTTGCGCTTTCATCAGCGAAATCTGGTCACTGTTTCTTGGATGCCACTTTACCCATCATATGCTTCTTTGTATTTTCTTCTTTTTTCAGCAGGATAATATAACATTTAGGGGCAAAAATACAGGCCAGTAGCCCAAAGCTTGATGCCAAAATGGCAAATATTTCTACAGCCACAGTGTATTTTCCAGGAGAGCTTACATAAGCTGGAATGAAAGTTATCCAAACAGCACAGAAGATAAGCATGCTGAAAGTGATGTGCTTCGCTTCATTGAAGTTGTCTGGAAGTCGGCGAGCTAGAAAAGCAACGCCAAAGCAAACACAAGACAACAGTCCAATGTAACCAAGCACACAGTAAAAGGCCACTGCAGATCCCACATGGCATTCAAACACAATTCTCTCAGTAAAATATTCACTATTTTTCAGAGGATAAGGAGGTGACAAACTAAGCCAAACAGTACATATTAAGCATTGTATCAGGGTAAGGATGAAAACACTCAGACGTTGTTGTGTAGGACCAAACCACTTCATCATGTTGTTACTGGGAAGTGTTGCATTAAATGCCATCACCACAACTATTGTTTTTCCCAAAACACAGGAAATACACAGAACAAAAGTGATACCAAAGGCCATGTGACGCAACCTACAGGACCAGACTGAAGGCTCTCCAATGAATGTAACTGAGCAAAGAAAACACAAAGCTAACGCGACAAGCAGCAGAAAGCTTAACTCTGAGTTATTAGCTTTAACAATAGGAGTGTCTCTGTGAACATAGAACGCTGTGAATACACTTATAGTCAAGCAGACTCCAAGCAATGCAAGTGTGACTAGAACAATCCCTAATGTCTCCTCGAAGGAGAGGAATTCAATTTCCTTCAGTAGGCAGTGATCTCGTTTATCATTGGACCGGTATTCCAAAGGACATGTCAGGCACACTGCGGAATCTGAGGAAAGAAAGTAAATTGTGATTGACAGAACCTGAATTAAAATCTGTTCAATAAATGTTTGAGAATTTAGGAAAGAATTGATAGCTGTGTTTATTCTTACCAGTGATGTTACTAATTTCACCATCAGCACATTCTATACAATCAAAGCAACACTTTGGTTGTCCTCTTCTTGCTGCCTTCCTTGTCCCAGGGAGACAACTGTCAGAACAAACTGCCGGTGGGACCTAGTTATAGGGAAAGGCAGATATCAGATGTTGATATTATACAATATTTATTTTGCTGAATTCAGGTGCCCTGTACCATATTGGTTAGAGGATGGCCGTGCTAAGCCCACATAATATACATTACGTCACTTGATAGTATATTCTGTGAATCGTTTTGAGACATCTGAGTCCTGTAGCTCAGTGGTGTGGAGCCTTGAGGCTCAGTAGTTAGAGCGCTTGCATTACGAGCTGGAGACCTGGGTTCAATTCCATGCACAGCAAAACTTTGGGCAAATTAGATACACCATCTGCCTAATAATAGTCTCTCAAAAATAAAACATTGCAATAAATTTGTCATTTGTTTGTGGAACACTGCTGTGCACAATTGGCTGCTGTGTTTCATCCACAAATATACAGTCAATTCACTTTACAATACATTCTGTGAAGCGCATTGAGATGTCTAGAAGATGTAAAAAGTGCTATGTCAAATTCAAGGATTATTATTATAGAAAACATGATAAGGAGCTATATCAAATTAAGGATTATTAATATTATTAAGTGATTCTTCAGTTCCATGTAATTATTTTTTCCCACAATTCATGCTGAGTTGCAATAGCATTTTCATTGTGATTGCTGCTCAACTCTTTTCACATCTGAAGCCCAAGTGCACAGCAAACGTTCCTACCATAATCCGACCTCCGCTCCATACAATCGTCTCTTCCCTTAATTTAAACTCTTCCCCTGTTGGAGCAGATCCATCATAGTGACCGACAGTGAGTGTCTCAGTGCCGCCCAGGTCACTTGGCTGCCAGTTTATAATGTCGTACGTTGCCACTGGGTCCCCGTTTTCATCGAAATGAACATTGTCACCAATATTTGTGCTGAAATTTACCATTTTCATGTAATGCAAAACCTATTTTAGATTAAAACGTGAGAAATGGAAAGAATCTTTTTAATTTTACTCAATCATTTCAACAACAACAACAACAAATTACACTTATAAAGCGCCTTTCACGTCGGGAGGACGGCCCTAGTCGTGCAAGCACTTAACAGACTGCAATATGCGGACGCTTAATACGTGAAACAATACAAGACTCCTGTGTTACAGACAGGTTCCAATCCCATTCTAAATACAGGTATGTTTCCATTTAGAACGGGAATGCGTTCGAAAAACAGTTCTCAGATCAAAACGTCCTGAATCGAAACGCGATTTCCCATGCTGTCCTATTATATAACCTGAGATGGGTTCTTTTCAAAAGATTATCGGACCTTAAACCCACGAACTAAAGTTCTAAATAACAAAAAGAGGCAAGCAGGGGTACTTGGGGTAACCGTACAGTATTGTACTTTAATACTGGCAAACTTTAATACACTCCTATGTTTTGATAATGTGCTTGCATCAGCAGGTGTAGCACACCTTGCCCTTGCCAGTATATTGTCCTTATTCTGTTTTATAGCAGCCTACATTGATCTAGCTAAAGCCCTCACGACGTTGGTACATTTTTTGTCAGACTCGATGCGCTTTATCGGCTCCAATTTAGTATTTAAAGTGATGTATTTGTGGGGTCTCTTGCTGCTAGTGGTATCACCGCTGCTCATTTCACTTAATGCTCTCTTTTCTGACATGGTAGAAACGTGGCACAGGCTGAAAGTTGCTCGAGAATGTTCGCAAACAACTGTAATACAGACGTGGCACGGTGTCATTCAAAGTCAGCTGCTTTGAAACAATGACGTGGAGACATGCTATTCACCAGTTGAAATGCTTGGATACACTATATCAGATGAGAGAGTGATTTCCCACGAATACACTATGGACTGTGCATATGGACAAAAAGGACACGCCAAAAACGACTGCGATATTCAAAATATGTACTGAGCATGCGCAAAAATTATGTTCATTCAATAAAAATGTCCTAAATAGAAGCAATCTTAATCAAGGCTTACTTGTAATATATAATCCTTTCATTTGATACAGTGCTTTTAATGTCTTCTAGACTTTTCAAAGCACTTCACAGAATATACTGTAAAGGGAATTGACTGCAAATATTTGTGAGCGAAACGTTGCAGCCAATTACGCACAGCAGCGTCCCCACAAACAGTGCTGTGCAGGTACTTGGCAATTGTCATGATTGCCACTGAGACAATTAAGGAATTATCAGCATCCATCCTGTACTATTGCATTACCCCGTTTTTTCATGTCAGTTGAACTTTTGTTGATGTTGGGTAAGAACATGTTTGAGCAGTGAATAATGTACTTCCAGCTGAATTGAGTGAAATTGCCCATTATTGAAGATCACATTTAAGTAAATGTTCTTCAAGAAAATATGGACGGCCATGATATGAGGATACAATCAACAGCAAAACAGGAAAACTCAAACAACGGCAGATAAATCCGTGAAAACAATATAATTCATATAAACATTGAACCACAGATCGCCAGATGATTTCAGATAAAGAAGGCAATTTAGGACATCAGATTCCATTTTTCGAAAGCACTCACAACAACACTAACTTTGATTCATATAGCGCATTTCACGCCGGACTGTGACTTAGAGCTCTTGCTCTGACTGCAGTGTTTCACCCTAAAGACTGCAACAATGGGTTATAGTTTTCTACAGTAAAAGCCTCGACCACATCTGATACTGAAACAATGTTGAATCATTTCGCTTTTAATTGACAGAGGATATGAAGAACTGCTTACTTGCCATGGTTGAAATCTTGAAATATTCGCACAACTTCCATTGGGAAATGGACCTTTGCCACTTTGACATGATAACATTTCATGAAGAGCATGAGCTATAGCGTAGGTTGCAGTATAGACATTGTAGGTTACACGGTACTGAGACACGTCTGTATATGGATTATTGACAGTCTGTAAATCCTCTCGTCCTGTACATTCCTTCATTCCATCTGCTTTGTGCTCCTCGTTACTCAGTGAACAGTTGAAAGCCAATTCCCAAAACTCTTCCATTAAGCGGTTTCCTGGGAATGCAGACAGATGAACTTGCAGCAGAAACTCTCTCAACCCTGGAATATGTACTTTGCGAATCGCAATTCCAATTGTCCCGGAGAGGAATTGTCTGCTTTCCTCTGGGGGCAGGAGTGTTGTGGTGACCCAGGCCTCACTTCCTATCCATTGAATACCTGTCACATTTTGTCTCACAATTTCTTTTAATAGAATAGTCATATGAGACGGGCCAACAAATGCTACAATTACCTTTGTGGTAGATTTCTTAATCACTTCTATAATTTTAAGCAATTCTTCGCTTGAGTATATCTTATGGAAAGACTCAGAGAAAGCAATACAAACACCCAGTTGCTGCACAGCTTGTGTGAAGGCTTGCATTCCAAAGTTACCGTAATCATCGTCACTTCTAATCGTCCCAATCCACGTCCACCCAAAGTGTTTCACCAGCTGGGCCAATGCTCTGACCTGATAGTTGTCACTTGGTATGGTTCTAAAAAATGATGGATATTCCTTTCTATTGCTCAGACATTCACACGTAGCAAAGTAACTTACCTACAGAAATTCAAATGAGAATGCAATATAATTATAGAGAAACAAAGCAGATCAATTTGATCCCAATTATATTTAATGAGTAGTTAGAATGTTCACATCTCAAAGGTAAGATGTTATCAGTATTACCCAAAGCCTATTAACTTTTTTTTAATTATCCCTTCAGTGACTTGTTCATTGCTTCCATTTTGCAGTGAACACATTGTGAATGTGTTTATACACTAACATAGAATCATACAATAGTATGGCACAGAAGGAGCCCATTCAGCCCATCGAGACTGTGCCGGCTCTGCGACCGAGCAAGTCACTCTCATTAACCCCAATCACCAGCTTTCTCCCCATAACCCTGCAAACCCGTATTCGCCAGATAACTATCCAGTTCTCTCTTAAATGCTGCTATCGAATCGGACCTCACTACCCGTTCAGGCAGATCATTCCAAATTCAAACAACTCGCTGAGTAAAAAAAATTATTCTAACCTCCCCTCTGCTTCTTTTGGTAGTTATCTTACGACTGTGACCACGGATCATAGACACACCTACCAGCAGAAACAGCTTTTCCCTAACCAGCCTATCGAAACCTGTCACGATCTTGAATACCTCTATCAGCATAACATTCTCTGCTCTAAAATTATCTTGGACTCTTCCTAACCCCTGACCCATAGCCCTTTATTCACTCAATCTCAAATATATTATACATTTATCATTCTGAATTTATAATTAGAACAATAATTAGTGATAGTATCAACTTAATAATTCTGTTGCTCGTAAATTTGCTTTCAGTGCCATTGGATGTCATCTCGAAGTGAAAGTAGTGACGTATAATTGTAATTTTGTTATTCTTGTTTAAGAAGGCTTGAGAGCTGGAACCAATGGATGGAATACCAGCTCAATCTGAATATTATTTATGCTAAGCAAACTTCTCACTGATGTGAGAAATTATTTAATTGGTTCATATTCTTGTTTGTTTTCCATATAAGAGGATTCCAATTTTGTGCAACAAAATGGAAGTTGATAATGCAGTAAATTGGATTTAACTTTTCTATGGTTGTGCTTCAGTAAACTGACGTCTTATTTCATGAAACAGCTTACCAGAGGAATCCTAAAAGGACTGATCAAAGTTGATATTGCTGAGGTTCTTGTGGAACTAGAGGCACCAACAATAGCAGAAATCATAGGTGCTCTTTGGCAGGTTATATTTGTAGATGTTTCTTCAAGTCGACTTAAGAAATCAAAGGTCGTTTTTAGTGCCCCTGAAACCATTCCGCAAGTGTCAGAAATCCAGTAGCCCAGAGTGATGTTGGGCAGCAGGGTCTGGTCTTTGTTTATTTCTGTTATAGCAAAGATCATCGCCATTGCAAAGCGAAACAGTCTGAAATGAAACCTGAGGGTATTAAGTACAGTATATAGCAATTGTTTTGAACAAGAGTGATTTGAAAAGTGAAAGTAATACATTTCAATCTGGCTTTGCTATAATTCAGTCTTATTGTAGGCCGATTACAAATAGCAAAACGATATCCAGAGATATAGAACCTAAAACTGTTTGGGAATTCACGACCGGATGAACACAATGCAAATAGTGTTTGCTTTAAATAAAAATCAAATGCCTCGAGTTTTGAGAAAAGCACACCTGTTCCCATGTTATTATCATGAAACTTTTCTACTGAGGAATTACACATTTGTCTATTGTTCATGGTTATATGAATTTTTGGATTAGTTGACAATAGAATATATTCCAACAAGGAATAGCAACTTGCAAACGGTTTTGACATGGACTCTAGAATGATGGGAAATAAATACTAATTGGTTAACATAAAGATTAAATATTCCCATAGATATTGGCTTTCATTAAGCTGTCATCTCAGTGAGTTTTATACAACAACAATAACAAAATTACATATATATACCTTGGGTGTACTTCCCAACGAGTTAATAATTTGATGTAACTTTGTTTTCCACATTGAATATAAATGTGGACATTGAATTTGTATGAAAACTGGTTAAGATTTCAAAGGAATCTCAACTGTAAATTCACCTGGAGTTGATATACATTTTGATAATTGTATTAATTTCACTTGTGTTGGGTCTAATTTATAAATTGTAAAAGAATGCATATGGAGATTTCGCAAGATCAACCAGACTCAATGGCAAGTAGATCTTACACACAAAATAACTGGGATACATTTTCTTAAAAACTGTTTGTCAAATAGTTATAATTTCATTTAAGAGATTTGAAGTTGTTGGCATGTGTTTTATAAATATTTGTGAATCTATATTAGCTATCTCCAAAAAATAAATACAGTCAATTCACTTTACCGTATATTCTGTGAAGCGCTTTTAGTCGACGATAAGATGTGAAAAGCGCTTTATCAAATGTGAAGATGATTATTCTATCAAATGGATTTAAAAGTCATGAAAGAGATAACATTCCACTAACATAGTACATTTTACCACTTGTGGTTGGGTTTTGAAGGTGTTTTCCAGATTCTCAGCTTTGCTATGAATACTGAAAACTCCGCCAAGAACGATGTCACCGTCTTTAGACAAACTGAGCAGATCAAACATCCCCCAGCGTTTGCAGGTTGGTCCTTCAGGCAGCCTCACAGAATCAATAACAGAAAACAGTAGTATAGGTACGTACAACAAAGGGTGATACATTGCTTTTGAACGTTTGTATCAGTTTACTGAAGTACTGTATTGCCAATTAACCTTATATACTTTAATACACAGTAACATTACACTCATAATTTGTATATGTTTGCCTTGAAAAGAAATATTTTCAACATACTTTTAACACATTAGGGACCGATGCCAGCAGCAAAGTAATTACCATTTAAATCTTCGTCAAGTAAATGAAACCATTCAAGGAGATAGTGCAAAATTCCCAGTGAGCACATATTCCTTTGAGGAATAAGAATGCCATGGGAAAGGTGTTTCAGCCATGGCTAACTAGAGCAGTTAGGGAAAGTACCAAATCAAAAGAAAAAGCCTATAAAACAGCTGAACTGAGTAGTAAAGCCGAGGATTCGGAGATCTTTAGGAACAACAGAGGAGGACCAACGATTCATCAAGAGGGAGAAAATAGATTATGAGGGCAGACTATTGAAGAACATAAAAAGAGTTTTTACAAATAAATAAAGAGGAAAAGGCTATTGTGTGTGGTTGGGTGGGGGGGGATGTGGATCCATTTCAGGCAGAGACTGGAGGAATTATAATAGGGGACGAAGACATGGTGGAGACATTAAACAAGTATTTTTCTACAGTCTTCACCGTAGAAGACACTGGAAACATACCAAAAATAGAAGGGAATCAAGAATACGATGTTAGCGAACAACTTAGTGAGATTAACATTAGTAAAGAGATGGTTCTAGGTAAATTGTCGGGTCTTAAAACTGATAAATCCCCTAGCCCGGATGGCATGCATTCTGGAGTTTTAAAGAAGGTGGCTACTGAGATAGTGGATGGCTTGTTTATAATCTTCCAAAATTCTCTGGATACTGGAAAAGTCCCCATCAATTGGAAGATTGCAAATGTAACTCCACTATTAAAGAAGGGTGGGAGGAAATATATGGGAAACTATAGACCAGTTAGTCTGACATCAGTTGTAGGGAAAATTCTTCAGTCCTTAATAAAAGATGAAGTTATGGGACACCTTGAAGACCATAAAAACCTTAGGCAGAGTCAACATGGCTTTACAAAAGGGAAGTCATGCTTGACTAATCTTTTAGAATGTTTTGAGGATGTATCCAGCAGGTTGGATAATGGGAACCAGTAGATATGGTCTACTTGGATTTTAGGAAGGCATTTGACAAGGTGCCACACAAAAG
This sequence comes from Hydrolagus colliei, assembly GCA_035084275.1. Classification (NCBI taxonomy): domain Eukaryota; kingdom Metazoa; phylum Chordata; class Chondrichthyes; order Chimaeriformes; family Chimaeridae; genus Hydrolagus; species Hydrolagus colliei. Next base: position 384,374 of record CM068744.1, on the reverse strand, counting down.
GCTGTTACTCAAGATTAATGCCCACAGGATTAATGGGAACATATTAGCATGGATAGAAGAGTGGCTATCAGGTAAAATGCAGAGAGTAGCGATAAAAGGATCATTTGCGAATTGTCAGGATGTAACTAGTGGAGTGCCACAAGGACCAGTGCTTGAGCCTCAGCTATTTACATCAATGATCTGGACAATGACATTGAATGTAATGTGTCTAAATTTGTGGATGACACTAAACTAGGTAGCAGAGTGAGCTCTGAGGTAGGGTCCGTCGACATGGAAATTTTTAGTTTCAAATATATCAATGGGCTCATATCGAGATATACCGATATACCGATATACCGATCTGTCTGCCTGCCTGCCTTGCCCGCCCGCCCGCCCGCCCGCCCGCCCGCCCGCCCGCCCGCCCGCCCACCCGCCCACCCACCCACCCACCCACCCACCCACCCATCTATCTATCTGTATATTATCAAATCCACCCCGTCACCCTCTCCTCCCCCCAATGCCGTTTCTCTCCCCCCACCCCTTCGCCATCTCTCTCTCTCTCCCTTCCCCTCCGCCATTTCTCTCTCTCCCCCCGCCCCCCCGCCCCCTCTCTCTCCCCCCCCCCCCCCCCCCCCCCCCCCATCCGGCGTCTCTCTCTTCCCCCACCCGCCGTCTCTCTCTCTCCCCCCCCACCCGCCGTCTCTCTATTCCTACCCCCGGGCAGAATCTCTCTCCCCCACCCCCCTGCGTCTCTCTCTCCCCCCCCATCCGGCGTCTCTCTCTTCCCCCACCCGCCGTCTCTGTCTCTCCCCCCCCACCCACCGTCTCTCTATTCCTCCCCCCGGGCACAATCTCTCTCCCCCACCCCCCTGCGTCTCTCTCTCTCCCCCCCCCTTCCCGCCGTCTCTCTCTCTCCCCACCCCCGCTGTCTCTCTCTCTCTCCCCCACCCCCCACCGTCTCTCTCTCTCTCCCCCACCCCAGCTATCTCTCTCTCTCCCCCCAGCCGCCTCTCTCCCCCCCTCCCCCCATCCCTCCCCCCTCACCACTTGCATACCTGTATATTGTATTTGAGGACTATGAATACAATATGGCGGCTTGCACCTCGGTCTGTGCATTGTGTGTAGTGATGAGCATTTTGGGTCTTGTAATTCAGTGTGCGCGCATGCCGATGTTATCGATATATCGATTTTCCCATATATCGATATTTTTCGATGCCTATATCGGCATATCGATATGAAACTTATTTCGGATATAACTGATATATCGATATATCGCCGGACCCTGCTCTGAGGATGATGCAAAAAGATTGCAACAAGATATAGATAGGCTAGGGGAGTGGGCAAATAGGTGGCAGATGGAAGTCAATGTTAGCAAGTGTGAAATTATTCACCTAGGTAGCAAGAATAAAAGAATAGATTATTTTCTAGAGGGGGAGAAGTTAGACAGTGTTAGTATTCCAGGGGATTTGGGTGTCATTGTTCACTAGTCCCAAAAAGTTAGTTTGCAGCTGCAGCAAGCAACTAAGACGGGGAACGGCATGCTAGCGTTCATTTCAAAAGGTTTAGAGTATAAGAGTAGGGAAGTCTTGCTGAAACTGCATAGTGATCTGGTGAGAACGCACCGACAGTATTGTGTGCAGTTTTGGTCTCCTTATTCAATAAAGGACATACTTGCCTTAGAGGGGGTGCAGCGTAGATTCACTCGGTTAGTTCCTGGGATGAGGGGACTGACCTATGAGGATACGTTGAATAAACTAGGGCTGCATTCTCTAGAGTACAGAAGAATTAGGGCAGATCTTATTGAAATATATAAGATTCTTAAAGGGATCATATTGAAACATATAAGATTCTTAATTTATGGAATTCACTACCCCACAAGGCTGTAGATGCTCAGTCATTGAACATTTTTAAGGCTGAGACTGGTAGATTTTTGAAAAATAGAGGGATTAGGGGATATGGGGATAGGGCACTTAATTAGAGTTAGGTGAGAAGATCAGGCATGATCTTATTGAATGGCGGAGCAGGCTCGAGGGGCAGAATAGCCTACTCCTGCTTCTAATTATTATGTTCTTATGTTCAAATGTGATGGAAGACATTTAATTATGTGGCAGTCTGATCACAAATGTTTACCCCTTCCTTTAATTTGAAGATTATTATATATTTTCAATATGTTTGCTTCCAAGTCAAAATATTTGATATAAAATTATAAGAAATATGGATGAGATTGTATTTGCATTATACTGTGTAGTTTCAGTTAATTTACCTTTAAAATGACAGTTAACAGATAGAGAGATAGACTTTGATGTGAAAAAAAATTGTATTTCATGCAGCATTTACCAAGTCAAAAATTCTCTAAGTGCTTTAAAGAATCTGCTATTAAGTACACTGATGTGTGCAGTATATTAAAGCAAATAATTTGACCAAGATACTTACTGATGAACAAAACTAACTGATGAACACTGAACACAATGCAAACTGTTCACGTTTTTTTAATATATTCTGTTAACATTTGAACAAACTAAATTGCATTCAGTATAATAAATTTACACACAAAATTTTGATTGTTAGAACAAAACTAATAATGCAATAAATCAGAATATCAGGATACTACAGGGAAATCAAAATTACAAACAAACAACAAGCTAAAAAACATGTATCCTGTTGAATTACTTTAATATTTAATCAGAAAACCTGTGTTCACTGTTTCTTGGAAACTAAAATAATTCTTTAAGCACACGAATGCTGAATTCAATCACTGTTCAGTGACTTGGGACGTCATCCTGACGTGATTTTAGTTAAGAATAACATACTCACTGAATATTGGAAGCCACTTTACCCATCATATGCTCCTTTGTATTTTCTACTTTTTTCAGCAGGATAATATAACATTTAGGGGCAAAAATACAGGCCAGTAGCCCAAAGCTTGATGCCAAAATGGCAAATATTTCTACAGCCACAGTGTATTTTCCAGGAGAGCTTACATAAGTTGTAATGAAAGTTATCCAAACAGAACAGAAGACACGCATGCTGAAAGTGATGTGCTTCACTTCATTGAAGTTGCCTGGAAGTCGGCGAGATAGAAAAGCAACGCCAAAGCAAACACAAGTGTTGCATTAAATGTCATCACCACAACTATTGTTTTTCCCAAAACACAGGAAATACACAGAATAAAAGTGATACCAAAAGCCATGTGACACAACCTACAGGACCAGACTCAAGGCTCTCGAATGAATCTAACTGAGCAAAGAAAACACAAAGCTAACGCGATAAGCAGCAGAAAGCTTAACTCTGAGTGGAGCTCCTGTGGCTTGTGGAGCTCCTTTGGCTCAGTGGAGCTCCTTTGGCTCAATGGTTAGAGCACTTATCTTGGAAGCTGGGGAGACCAAGCTGGGGAGACCTGTGTTCGAATCCAGGCAGGTCGAATCCAGCGCGAAAACTTGGGCAAGTTTCCTTACTCCACACGCCTAATAATAATCCCTCCAAAAAAAACACAATAATAAAATTGGTCATTTCAATCCACGACTGTGTGTGGAACACTGCTGTGCGCAATTGGCTCCCACGATTCGCCCACAAATATATATAGTCAATTCACTTTACAGTATATTCTGTGAAGCGCTTTGGGAAGTTGATAAGATGTGGAAAGCGCTATATCAAATGCAAGGATTATTATTATTATTAGCTTTAACAATAGGAGTGTCTCTGTGAACATAGAATGCTGTGAATACACTTATAGTCAAGCAGTCTCCAAGCAATGCAAGTGTGACTGGAACAATCCCTAACGTCTCCTTGAAGGAGAGGATTTCAATTTCTTCCTTCAGTAGACAGTGATCTCGTTTATCATTGGACCGGTATTCCAAAGGACATGTGAGGCACATGGCGGAATCAGACGAAAGAAAGTAAATTGTGATTGATAGAACCTGAATTGAAATCTGTTCAATAAATGTTTGAGAATTTAGGAAAGAATTGATAGCTGTGTTTATTCTTATCAATGATGTTACTAATTTCACCATCAGCACATTCTATACAATCATAGCAAAACTTTGGTTGTCCTCTTCTTGCTGCCTTCCTTGTCCCAGGGAGACAACTGCCAGAGCAAACTGCCCGTGGGACCTAGTTATAGTGGAAGGCAGATATGAGTTGTTGTTATTGAGTCCTTTGCCGCAGTCAAGAGATACACGTTCAGTTGCAAGTTCTGTTTTTTAAATATAGACTCGTTTGGCAAGTGTTCTCACACCATTTGCCTTTCTCAATACTGTTGTTACTCTTATACCGCACCTTGAAAAATTGGTTCAATTGGGAAGTCATGATTGAATAACAAAAATGTTTGTACATATTTTCCATTTCTCCGCTCGTGGACACGAACGATAACTCGAAATGATTGCTCTTGCACAGCAACAGAGTCAGGTTGGAACAACAACAACTTGGATTTATAAAGTCAAATCACTTTACAGTCTGGCCTGTGGAGCCCATTGAGACACCTAGAAGATGTGAAAAGCGCTCTACGAAATACAAGGATTATTATTATTAGTTTCCCAAGAGGGATGCATCCTGCTGACCAAATTCTAGAAAGGGTAAAGTGAATATGTACAATTTACACAAATAATGATATTATTATTAACATATATAATTAACATATTTATTGTTATTACACAATAATTTATTACAGTAATTGTTTTTACACAGTCACCAAATGCAGTAATACAAACATTTCACTCTGAAGCAAGAAATTAAAAAAATACACAAATACACTAAATACCATGACAATTTCACAGACGTTTGATATTAACTTCCCCATTAGGTGCTGATGCATATTATTTTCTGTTTTTAACAAAATAATGTAAAACTATGAAGCAAAAATACAGGCAAGAAGCCCAAAACTAGATGACAAAATTGCAAGTAGTTCAGCAGCAAATGTATACTGTCCACACGAGCTGATATAAACTGGAATAAAAGATATCCTAACTGCACAAAATATAATCATGCTAATGGTTATGAATTTGGCCTCATTAAAATGATCTGGCAATTTTCGAGCTAGAAATACAACAACAAAGTACACACAAGAGAGGCATCCAATATATCCCAGAACACAATAAAAAGCTGTTCCAGACCCGACATCACATTCCAGAACAATATTGTCGGTGTAAGAAACACCATTCCTAACAGGGAAAGGTGATGCTGTAGTTAGCCAGATGGTGCACAATATATACTGTACCAGGCTAAGGATACAAACAGTCAATCATTGCTGTTTTACACCAAAATACTTCATTATATTATTGTGCAGCTGTGTCGCCTTCAATGCCATCACGACAACAAATGTTTTCTCCAAAACACAAGACATGCACAGAACAAAACTAAGACCAAACATCGTGTGGCGTTGTATACAGGATGGAGCTGATGGCTGCCCAATGAATGTGAGGGAGCAAAGAAAACACAATGTTAGTGCCAATCGCAGAAGAAAACTCAATTCCGAGTTATTAGCTTTGACAATTGGAGTTGTCTGTAAACAAAGAAAAGGACTGCCACCATCATGGTAATGCCGGCTCCAACTATAGCAAATACTACTATTACCATTCCTATTGTTTCTGAATGAGACAGGAATTCTATTTGCTTGGGAATGCATTGGTTGTGTTGCAAACTGGACCAATATTCCCAAAGGCGTTTCACGCAGTGTATTGAATCTACCAGAAAATTAAAGAGAAGTCAAGGAAAATGCAATCCATTTCACAAACAACTCCAGTAATTAGAAAACGTTTTACAATAAAATAAGAGCTTTTGGATATCTTGTGACCACCTGTGATATTGCTTATTTCTCTATCGCTGCACGGAACGCAGTCAAAGCAACACATAGGTTGTCCCTGTCTGGCTGCTTTCCATGTTCCAGGGGGACATGTTTCGGAACAAGCTGCTCATGGAATCTTGGTTTAAAAACAAGAGACTTTAGTTTGATTGGATTCCAACAGATATTGTGTGAAAAATAGCTGTACCTTTGGATTCACAATGGATTATCAAACGTTTTGGATGATGTTACCTTTCTGTGCCCACCACTCCAAACAATAATGTTTTCGTTTAGGATCAACTCTTGGCCCAAAGCTGCAGATCCATCATAGCGTCCCAACAGGACAACATCACAGCCACCAACACTATTCGGTTGTCTGTTGACAATGTCGTACTTTCGGACTGGATCACCGTTTTCATCAGAATACACATTTTCACCATTCCTAGTTGTGAAATGTGTGGGTTTTATGCAATGTAGAAGCTGCACATTTGGAGATAAACTAAAAGTAATTAATGAACATAACCTTAAATGTACAAATCATTATATTACTTCTTCGTCTTCTTTCACTTGAATTCCAAATGTAACCAGTACAATTCAAAAACCTTTATTTTCAAGTCATCACGCTACCACTCGTATACGCCAGATCTATATAAATCGTATATTTGCTTGTCATACACCTGCACAAGTCCCACTGAATTTCATATTATTTATATGTTTTGTATTACTCATAATTCACATACTTTATGCTGTTTTGTGAAGTCCCTGGAGCTCAGTGTTTAGAGCACTCGCCTGACAAGCGTGATACCTGTGTTAGAAACCAGGCAAGTCAGGGTGAAATCTCAACACACACACACACACTAAACATACACACACACAACAATCACACACACTAAACGTACACACACACATAACGTACAAATAGACACATTATCAATGTGTTATTCCGGTGATATATTCAAGAACATATGAATAAAGGAATAGGAGCACGAAGAGGCCATTCGTCCCATCGAGTCTACACTGCCATTCAATCATGGCTGATATTCTTCTTTTACTCCAGCTACCTGCCTTATCCCCATACCCCTTCATCCCTTTATAAATGAGAAATCTGTCTAACTCAGTCTGGAATATGTTCAAGGACTGAGCATCAACAGCCCTTTGGGTTGAAGATTCCATACATTCACCACACTTATATAACATTTATAATACATTATTTTCTCTTTTCTTATTAAAACCTGACTGTGTTGCAAAATTATTTCACTGTGTGCAATGACATTTTACTGTAAAATGATAAACCCTCCAAGTTAACTGTTTAATTATTGAGTTCAAACTTACCACAGGAATTCTGGCACGTTGATTTATTAGCATAATACATACTGGATCATTTCCTAACATTACCTGAAAATGGTAAGTTAATATATCCCTGGAAAAGGATTAGAAAACTAGAGTAAACAAGATATTTATAGAACTCCTCAGAGAATAAGAAAATATCAGTAGTCATAATCATTTAACAACAAGAGCAACAACATTACATTTGTACATTGCCTTTCACGTCAGGAGTACGTCCCATGGCACTGTTTAAGAATCAGCATAAGGATTAACAGTTCAACAATTCACTGCTGGGCTATGGAGCTCCTTCATTGAAATCGCCATTGGACTTTGGAAGGATGAATAAAAGACCTTCACAGAGTATATGATAAAGTGTAGTTCCTGTGTATTTACTGTATTTACTGTATCAGCGAATATTGGTTACAGTATGTAATAATAATACACCTTGGTTAATTCCGAGCATGCTCACCTCTCAGTCACTTGGTTGTAGATGTAAATACCACGTCAGGAGTTGAACTCATATAATGTAGTCTAAGAAAAACTCTCAATGCATAACTGGGGGAGCCGTCCTTCAGATGACACATTAAACTAAGGTCCCATCTGCCTGTTAAAGTGGAAGTTAAAGATCCCATGGCAGTATTCAAAAGGATAATTGGGAGATTTTTGGCGATGTGTAAGGCGCTGTACAAATATAATTTTGTTGTTGTTTTTGCCCTGGACAACAAACCCCCAAACAAAACTAAATAATAATCATAATAATAATCCTAGCATTTGATACAGTGCTTCTCACATCTTCGAGACGTCTCAAAGCGCTTCACAGAACATACCGTAAAGTGAATTTACTGTATATTTGTTGGCAAAATGCAGCAGCTAATTGCGCACAGTAGCATCCCTACAAACAGTCGTGGGTTGAAATGACCCGTTTAATCTTGTTTTTTGGGGGGATGGATTATTATTAGGCGAGTGTGTGTGTGTGTGTGTCTGTCTGTCTCCGTGTGTGCGTGTGTGTGTGTATGTGTGTGTGGAATAAGTAAACTTGCTCAAGGTCAAAACCTAGGATAAGTTTCCTTAGTCCACATGCTTTTGTTTACCCAGCAGTAAATAGGAATATGTTTGTTGGCGATAACTTTTCCAAAGATAACAATACCTTAAAAAAACCCATTAAAATCTGGTAACTAAACCTAGTACTGGGGCAGCACTGTGTGCAATTGGCTGTGGCAGTTTTTTCACAAACAATGCAATCAATTTACTTTACAATATATCCTGTGAAGCGGTTTTAGGCGTCTCACGATGTGATAAGGAACTATATCAAATGGAAGGATTATTATTATTATTATTATTGTTGTTGTTGTTGTTGTTGTTGTTGTTATTGTTATTGTTATCGTTATCGTTATCATTATCATTATCATTATTCAAGTCAGTATCAACTTCCATGATTACTGGGAATCCATCCAATGTTACTTGGAGCTTGATGCCATGCGACTTTCTACTGGACGCTTTTGTGTTGTAGATCGTGTGGATCTCCACTGGCTCCTCAGATTCCTCGCTCTCCTGGTGTTGCTCAACCATATGCAGACATTGATGTCCTTTCTTGACCGCATTCGTCCTCTTGGTCTTGAAACAAGCCTTCGCAAGATGCCCAGTCTTATGGCACGTGAAAGGGCACGATTGTGCTGGATGAGAACCCAGACATCGATAGCATGACTTTGCATTATTCCATTATTCCAGCTACTCTTTGATAGACTCACAGGTGCTTTGAATTTCGGTTTCCACAGCTTTCGGTTTGCAGCTTGCTTACCTCCCCCACTGTTAGACAATAGCTTGCTCAAACTTCTTTTGAATCTCCCTCAGCCATGTCCACAGATAAGGCAGTTATACATGTTCAATCAAATGTTAGCCGTGACATTGTCATTAATTTGCTTCGGATACGGTCGGTCTTCAGTCTGCACACAAACCTATCTCGTTACACATGGTCCTGGAAATCCCCCAAATTGCAGTGTATCGGCAGCGATTTCAACAAAAGCTCCGATAAAACTGCCAATGTTTTCCTCTGGTAATTGGCATCTGGTACCAAATCGGTAACTCTCTGTAATCTCTAATGGCTTTGGGTCACGGTGTTCTGTAAGCTTTTCAAGGATGTCCTTCAATGGTGCGTCCTCAGGATTAGCTGGGGTTAACACATTCATCACTGTTTCATACACATCGGGACCCACTTCTGTCCGAAAGATTGCTCTCATTCTTCCTTGTACTGCTGTATTTACACTTGTAGCGTTATCTTCAGAAGCTTCAATTTCAACAATATTATTGGCAGCAAAGAACATCTCCAATCGATCAGTGTAAGTAATAAATGATTGCCGGCTTTGTTGATATTCACTCAATCAACCGAATTATCATATGGGAGTCGTCATTTTTGGATTATTTTAGTATCAGTCCTACCACACATGAATGCAAACTTTACTGGATTTGTAGCTCTCAAACAAAACGAAAAGTCTTCGCACACCTCTCCACACTTTGTAGAGTCCTTGTCCTACAAACAGACATAGCTAAGGAATCCAATGTCCCAATCTCTCGTCGCCAATTTATGATATCTCAGGGACTACAAGTATCACACACGTTCACGCTACGATGTTCTGGAAAACGACTGCAGACATCATGTGGTTTATTTACATTTATATACACTGGGCACTTGATGGCGCTATCACACACTACACTGCATCCCACCCGGCCTCTTGCAAAGACCCCATCCCCTTTTCCCAGTTCCTCCACCTCCACCGCAACTGCTCTGATGATACAACATTTCACACCAGAGCGACTGAGACGTCTGCATTTTTCCTCGACCGAGGATTACCACCAACCATGGTAGGAAAGGCCCTTGACTGTGTCTGTCTGATGTCCCGCACCTCTGCACTCACCACTCCCCCCCATCACGGAATCTTGATAGAGTCCCCTTGCTCCTCACTTACCACCCTCCTAGAGATGTAATACCTGCCCTTTCACCTCCACCCAAACACTCTCCAGGGACCAAAACACCTTCCATGTGAGACAGAGGTTCACTTGTACTACCACCAGTGTAGTGTACTGTATACTGCACCCGCTGATCACAGTGTGGTCTCCTCTACATTGGGGAGACTAAGTGCAGATGGAAACCGATTTGCAGCATCTTCGCTCTGTACAGAAGGTCAACCCTGATCTTCCAGTCTCCCTCCATTTCAACTTGCGTCACATTCAGAGGCTGATCTTTCGATCCATGGTTTCCTGCGCTGCTCCAGTGTCTCACAGCGACAGCTGAGGAACAAACAGCACCTCATCTATCTGCTGGGGACACTACAGCCGTCTGGGCTCAACACTGAGTTCAGCCATTTCAGGCCATAGGAGTTTCATAGGGTTGTAGACTTGAAACGCTAACTCTTTTTCCTTTCTCCATGGATGCTGCTCAACCTACTGAGTTTCCCCAGCAACTTTTATTTTTGAAGCTATTTCCTCTGTTAGGGGATTCCAGAACAAGGGGGGCATAATCTTAAAATTAGAGCCACCATATATAGGAGTGAAATCGGGAGGCATTTTGCACCCAAAGGGTAGTGGAAATCTGAAATTCACTCCCAAAAATAGGCTGCGGATGCTGGATCTGTTCACATTTTCAGACTGAGGTGGATAGATATTTGTTAGTTAAGGGGATTAAGGGTTGCGGGGTAAGGACAGGTAACTGGTGTTGAGGTATAGATTAACAATGTTCTTCTAGAATGACAGAACAGTTTCGAGGGGCTGAATTGCCTACCCCTGTTTCTACGTTTCTATGATTCTATGTTTCTATGATTAAACAAATTATAATTTGGTCTCCAGTCCATGACTGTTTGAGGTACACTGCCGTGCACAACTGGCTGCCACGTTTCAACCACAAATATGCAGTCAAATCACTTTACAGTCTAGTCTGTGAAGCACATTGAGACGTCTAGAAGACGTGAAAAGCGCTCTATGAACTGCAAGGATTATTATTAATTTCCCAAGAGGGACGCATCCTGCTGACCAAATTCTAGAAAGGGTAAAGTGAATATGTACAATTTACACAAATAGTGATCTATTTATTGTTATTACACGATAATTAATTACAGTAATTGTATTTACAGAGTCACGAAATGCATTAATACAAACATTTCACTCTGAAGCAAGAAATTAAAACAATACACAAATATACACTAAATATCTTGACAATTTCACAGCTTTTTTGATGATACCTTTCCCATTAGGTGTTCTTTTGTACTATTTTCTGGTTTTAGTAAAATAATGTAACATTTTTGAGCAACAATACAGACAAGAAGCTCAAAAGTAGAAGCCACAATTGCAAATACTTCAGCAGCAAGAGTATATTTTCGACGACAGCTAATATAAAATGAAATAAAAGATATCCAAACTGCAAAAAATATAGTCACGCTACAGGTTATGAATTTGGCCTCATTAAAATGGTCTGGCAATTTTCGAGTCAGAAATGCAAAAACAAAGCACACACAAGAGAGGCATCCAATATATCCCAGAACACAATAAAAAGCTGTTTCAGACCTGACATCACATTCCTGAACAATTTTGTCGGTGTAAGAAACACTATTCCTAACAGGGAAAGGTGATGCTGTATTTAGCCAGATGGTGTACAATATACACTGTACCAGGGTAAGGATACAAACAGTCAATCATTGCTGTTTTACACTAACATACTTCATTATATTATTGCGCAGCCGTATTGCCATAAATGCCATTACGACAACAATTGTTTTCCCCAAAACACAAGACATCCACAGAACAAAACTAACGCCAAACGTCGTGTGGTGTAGTATGCAGGATGTAGTTGATGGCTGCCCAATGAATGTGAGGGAGCAAATAAAACAGAATGTTAGTGCCAATAGCAGAAGAAAACTCAATTCAGAGTTGTTAGCTTTGAGAATAGGAATTGCCTGTAAACAAAGAAAAGGACTGCCACCATCATGGTGATGCCGGATCCAATTATAGCAAATACAATTATTACCATTCCTATTAGTTCTGAAAGAGACAGCACCTAATGGGCTTCAATGCTGGGAATGCATTGGTCGTGTTGTAAACTGGACCAATATTCCCAAAGGCATTTCACACAGTGTATTGAATCTATGAGAAAATGAAAGAGGAGTCAAGCAAAATGCAATCCATTTCACAAACAACTCCAGTAATTATAAAATGTTTTACGATAAAATAAGAGCTTTTGGGGTATCTTGTGACCCACCTGTGATGTTGCTTAATTCTCTATCACTGCACTGAACGCAGTCAAAGCAACACATAGGTTGTTCCTTTCTGGCCCCTTTCCGTGTTGTAGTGGGACTTGTTTCGGAACAAGCCTCTCGTGGAATCTTGATTTAAAAACAAGAGCCTTTAGTTTGATTGGAATCCAACAGACATTGTGTGAAAAATAGCTGTACCTTTGGTTTCACAATGGATTATCAATCGTTTTGAATGACGTTACCTTTCTGTGCCCACCACTCCAAACAATATGATTTTCATTTAGGATCAACTCTTGGCCCAAAGCTGCAGATCCATCATAGCGTCCCACCAGCACAACATCAGAGCCACCAACACTATTGGGTTGTATGTTGACAATGTCATACTTTGCGACTGGATCACCGTTTTCATCGAAATACACATTTTCACTATTCCTAGTTGTGAAATATGTGGTTTTTATTCATTGCAGAAGCTGCACATTTGGAGATAAAATAAAAGTAAATAATGAACAAACCTTGAATGTACTAATCATTATTTTACTTCTTCGTCTTCTATCACTTGAATTCCAAATGTAAACAGTACAATTCCAAAACCTTTATTTTCAGTTCATCACACTACAACTCGTATTTGCCAGTTCTATATAAATCGTAAAGATGCCTGTGATACACCAGCACAAGTCCCACTGAATTTCCTTTTATTTATATGTATTGTATTACTCATAATTCACATACTTTATGCTGTTTGTGAAGTCCCTGGAGCTCAGTGTTTAGAGCACTCGCCTTACAAGCGTGAGACCTGTGTTCGAAACCAGGCAAGTCAGGTTGAAACCTAAACACACATACGCACGCTAAATACACACACACACAATAAAGGCACACACACAAACACACACAAAACGCACACATAGAAACTTTATCAATGTGTTATTTCGGTGATATATTCAAGAACATATGAATAAAAGAAATAGGAGCACGAGGAGGCCATTTGGCCCATCAAGCCTGCCCCGCCAATCAATCATGGCTGATATACTTCTTTAACTCCAGCTACCTACCTTATCCCCATACCCTTTCATCCCTTTATAAATGAGAAATCTATCTAACTCAGTCTTGAATATGTTCAAGGACTCAGCATCAACAGCCCATTGGGTTGAAGATTCCATACATTCACCACACTTATATAACATTTATAATACATTATTTTCTCTTTTCTTATTAAAACCTGACTGCGTTGTAAAATTATAGCACTGTGTGGAATCACATTTTACTATAAAATGATAAACCCTCCAAATTAACTGTTTAATTATTGAGTTCAAACTTACCACAGGAATTCTGGCACGTTGATTTATTAGCATAATAAATATTGGATCATTTCCTAACATTACCTGAAGATAGTAAGATAATATATCCCTGGAGAAGGATTAGAAAACTAGAGTAAACAAGATATTTGTAGAACTCCTCAGAGAATAAGAAAATATCAGTAGTCATAATCATTTAACAACAAGAGCAACAACATTACATTTGTGTAGCGCTTTTCACGTCACGAGTACGTCCCAAGGCGCTATTTAAGAATCAGCATGAGGATTAACAGTTCAGCAATTCACTGCTGGGCTATGGAGTTCCTTCATTGAAATCGCCATTGACGTTGGGAGGATGAATAAAAGACCTTCACAGAGTATATGATAAGTGTAGTTACTGTGTATTTACTGTATTTACTGTGTAAGTGAATATTGGTTACCATGTGTAACCATAACACACCTTGGGTAATTCCTAGCACGCTCACCTCTGAGTCACATGCTTGTAGATGTAAATCCCACGTCTGGAGTTGAACTCATATACTGTAGTCTAAGGCAAAACTCTCAATGCATTGCTGGGGGAGCCATCCTTCAGATGAGACATTAAAATGAGGTCCCATCTGCCTGTTCAAGTGGAAGTTAAAGATCCCATGGCACTATTCAAAAGGATAATTGGGAGATTGTTGGCGATGTGTAAGGCGCTATACAAATATAATTTTGTTGTTGTTGTTGCCCTGGCCAACAAACCCCCAAATAAAATTGGCCATTCATTTCATTGCGGTTTGTGGGTAAGCACTCTGAGACGCCGTCTGGCGTGGAGAGCACTATATAAATCCATGTTGTTGTTGTTATGTGTATTGGTTGTGCAATTATGCTGCCGTGTTACCAAATACACAGTCATTTCATTTCACAGTAAATCCTGTGAATACATTGAGATGTATTTCTGATGTTGATAAGGCACTATACCAAATGAAAGGATTATTATTAATATTATTAATAAAGAGCAAGTAGATAATTGGGTGATTAAGTCAATATTTTGTAAGAGATTTCACGTGGACGTCCAACTGACAATCTATTATGACAAACGCTCATAATTTGCTTTGACTGGTTTCAATTGCAATTAGTTAAAGTCATGACAATCATTTCTATTAACTTGTGGTTATGCCATTTCCTTCCAATGTTGATGCAGGATCAGCTTTACAATATTCTTTAAACTGCTGTGGTGACCACCAAACACCTTCACACAGGATCACAAAGAGATTCAGATGAAGAAGTTCTTCCATCCCAGTTTAATATTGATACATTAGTTTGTGACTCGAAAGTAAATTTGGGATGTTACCTCTTCACAAAATGATTGGTTGGTCAAACAGGATCTACCACTTCTTACTCAGTGTTTGTGAAATCCTGTCCCTCAGTGGTTAGAGCACTCTACTTATAAGCGAGAGACCTGGGTTCAGATTCAGGCAGGGTGAAACATTGGGCGAGTTTCCTTACTCCACATACCTAATAATAATCCCACCAATGTTTTATTAATTGTTCATTTCAATCCACAACTGTTTGTGGGACTCTGACGCACGCAATTGGCTGCCATGTTTGGCCGAGATACGAACGTCAACCTGCAACACCAGCCACCTCCACTCCCTTAAGGCAAAGGCACTGATCGCATGTGGCTCAAATCCAACTTAACAGTCCATCAGCAGATCTGGCAGAACTTAGTGCCTCCATTAAATCTTAAAACTCCGCCCTTGCCTCCATTAATTTGTCATCCTACTCCAAGACAACAAGACAACTACTCGTAGTCCAACGAAAACACCAGGTTTCTCTTCTCAATCACCAACTGGCTCCTCCACCCCACCTTCTCGTCGCTCATCCTCTCCTACAACGCCAACTGTGAGGCCAAACTACATTGTATCAAAACTAAATTATATTAATATTCCTTGAATTTGACAGAGCACTTTTCACGTCTTCCAGATGTCTCAAATCGCTGCACAGAATACACTGTCAAGTGAAGATACTGTATATATTTCTGGGCGAGACTTGGCAGCCAATTGCACACAGCAGCGTCCCCACAAACAGTCGTGGTTTGAAATGACCAATGTGTTTTTTTTTCAGGTGGACTATTATTAGGTCTACTAGTTTTTTTTTGTGTGTGTTTTTCTGCGTCTGGTGTGTGTGTGTGTGTGCGTGCGTGTGTGTTTGTGTGAGTGTGTGTGTGAGAGTATTTGTGTGGAGTAAGGAAACGTGCTCACGTTTTCGTCCTGACTTGCTTGAATTCGAAACACAGGTCACACGCTTGTAAGTTGAATGCTCTGCAACAGCAACAAAATTACATTTATAGAGCGCATTGCATATTGGGAGGACGTCCGAAGGCAGTGAAACCAGCCACCTCATCCAAATAATACAGAATTCAACTAAATTTCCGCATCGATTAGCAAAACCAGGTCACTGCTTCTTGGAAGCCACTTTTCCCATCATATGGTGTTTGGTATTTTCTTCTTTTTTCAGCAGGATAATATAACATTTAGGGGCAAAAATACACGCCAGTAGCCCAAAGCTTGATGCCAAAATGGCAAATATTTCTACAGCCACAGTGTATTTTCCAGGAGAGCTTACATAAGCTGGAATGAAAGTTATCCAAACAGCACAGAAGATAAGCATGCTGAAAGTGATGTGCTTCGCTTCATTGAAGTTGTCTGGAAGTCGGCGAGCTAGAAAAGCAACGCCAAAGCAAACACAAGACAACAGTCCAATGTAACCAAGCACACAGTAAAAGGCCACTGCAGATCCCACATGGCATTCAAACACAATTCTCTCAGTAAAATATTCACTATTTTTCAGAGGATAAGGAGGTGACAAACTAAGCCAAACAGTACATATTAAGCATTGTATCAGGGTAAGGATGAAAACACTCAGACGTTGTTGTGTAGGACCAAACCACTTCATCATGTTGTTACTGGGAAGTGTTGCATTAAATGCCATCACCACAACTATTGTTTTTCCCAAAACACAGGAAATACACAGAACAAAAGTGATACCAAAGGCCATGTGACGCAACCTACAGGACCAGACTGAAGGCTCTCCAATGAATGTAACTGAGCAAAGAAAACACAAAGCTAACGCGACAAGCAGCAGAAAGCTTAACTCTGAGTTATTAGCTTTAACAATAGGAGTGTCTCTGTGAACATAGAACGCTGTGAATACACTTATAGTCAAGCAGACTCCAAGCAATGCAAGTGTGACTAGAACAATCCCTAATGTCTCCTCGAAGGAGAGGAATTCAATTTCCTTCAGTAGGCAGTGATCTCGTTTATCATTGGACCGGTATTCCAAAGGACATGTCAGGCACACTGTGGAATCTGAGGAAAGAAAGTAAATTGTGATTGATAGAACCTGAAGTTAAATCTGTTGAATAAATGTTTGAGAATTTAGGAAGGAATTGATAGCTGTGTTTATTCTTACCAGTGATGTTACTAATTTCGCCATCAGCACATTCTATACAATCAAAGCAACACTTTGGTTGTCCTCTTCTTGCTGCCTTCCTTGTCCCAGGGAGACAACTGTCAGAGCAAACAGCCCGTGGGACCTAATTACAGTTGAATTGAAATGTCAGCACTTTCTAATTTTCAACTTTCTGGTTTGCTCGACAATTACAACAACATAACCAGTTTTATAGAGCGGCTTTCACTTCGCGAGGACATCCCAAAGCACTGAAATTAATACTCGCATGTCCAACTGTGAATTTTTTGTTGGAACGTTACTGGCAAAATTGTTTCAGATAAAAATGCAATACTGCACTATCAACAGCTACTTAGAGAATCAATTTGTATTTCAGTTAAAATTGCTGCTAAAGTTTAATTTTTTTTTCTTGGGAAATCTGGGTGCCCAACACAAGAAACCAATCACCAAGCTCACTCTCCTACAAATTCCTCCTTTGAAATGCACGATATTTCCCTGTAGAGATGTACCCTGCTTACCACTGATAATATGAGTGGGAGGATTTCCTGCCCCCTGCAGCTCAGTTTGAGTATTCGCCTTGCACGGGTGAGATCTGTGTTCGAAACCAGGCAGATCAAAGTGAAACTTTGGGCAAATTTCGTTGCTTCACAAGCCTACTAATAAACCCTCCAAAAAACCTACAATAATAAAAATCTGTCATTTTAAACCCACGTCTGTTTGTGGGACACTTCTCTGCGCAACTGGCTGCCGCGTTTCACTCATAGTTATATACAGTCAATTTGTTTTACCTTATATTCAGTGAAGCGCAATAACTTTATTATTTATACAAATATCTGGTGTCTCTTGATAATTCTGGCTGACACCTGAATTACAATGCTCATGTTTTGAATGAGTTACATCTACTAATTCTACTATTCATCAGAAACCCATCTAATAAATATTCGTTAAACATTTCTGCAAAATAGAATGCAACAAAATTCCTTACTGTGATCTGACCAGCGCTCCACACTATTTTGTTTTCTTCCAATTTAAACTCTTCGCCTGTTGGAGCAGATCCATCATAGTGACCGACAGTGAGTGTCTCAGTGCCACCCAGGTCACTTGGCTGCCAGTTTACAATCTCGTACGTTGCCACTGGGTCCCCGCTTTCATCGAAATTAACATTGTCACCGATGTTTGTCCTGAAATTTACCATTTTCATGTAATGTAGAAGCTGTGTTGGGAAATGACAAAGGAGGAAGAAACATTGAATTAAACAACATACGAACAACTGAACACGGGTTTCTACACCTGCATCTGAAATATAAAAATCAATCAAAAGTTACATTTATATAGAGCCTTTCAAATCGGGAGGACGTCCCAAGTCACTGTACAGTCAGGTAGCGACAAGAGCAGGTGGGGAGGGGTTGGGGCAGGATGAAGGAATAGTAGGAGAATTGACGGTATATTTGTGGGTGAAATGCTCACAGCAGTGTCCCACAAACAGCCATGGAAGTGGGATTAGGAGAGAAAGCGTGGAAAGATGGCAAGGGGAGAGGTTGTGGTAGGAAAGCAGGAAAATTTAATGTGAATAGAGCATAAATACACCTCATAAATACAGTATAACTACATAAAATATATGCAGTAAAACGGTATAAAAATAATGCTTCTTACTTGCCATGGTTGAAAGTTTGAAATATTGGCACAACTTTCATTGAGAAATGGACCTTTGCCACTTTGACATGACAGCATGTCATGAAGAGCATGAGCTATGGCGTAGGTTGCTGTATAGACATTGTAGGTTACACGGTACTGAGACACGGCTGTATATGGATTATTTACAGTCTGTAAATCCTCTCGTCCTGTACATTCCTTCATTCCATCTGCTTTGTGCTTCTCGTTACTCAGTGTACAGTTGAAGGCCAATTCCCAAAACTCTTCCATTAACTGGTTTCTTGGGAATGCAGATGGATGAACTTGCAGCAGAAACTCTCTCAACCCTGGAATATGTACTTTGCGAATCGCAATTCCAATTGTCCCGGAGAGGAATTGTCTGCTTTCCTCTGGGGGTAGGACTGTTGTGGTGACCCACCCCTCACTTCCTATCCACTGAAGACCTGTCACATTTTGACGCACAATTTCGTTCAACAGAATAGTGATATCAGTATCAGTAACAAATGCTACGATAACCTTTGTGGTAGATTTCTTAATTACTTCTATAATTTTAAGCAATTCTTCCCTTGAGTATGTTTTATGGAAAGTCTCAGAGAATGCAATACAAACACCCAATTGCTGCACAGCTTGTGTGAAGGCTTGCATTCCAAATTTACCGTAGTCATCGTCTCTTCTAATGGTTCCAATCCACGTCCAACCAAAGTGCTTCACCAGCTGGGCCAAGGCTCTGACCTGATAGTAGTCACTTGGTATAGTTCTAAAAAATGATGGATATTCCTTCCTGTTGCTCAGACATTCACACGTAGCAAAGTAACTTACCTATAGATTTTAGAGTAAAGAGAAACTAGAATTAAGATGATTTAATCTCATAGCTGCAACATATCTGTACATCTTCCTGATTTTGTTTGTCTCATAGAACATGTAATTTCATACATACAGTAATAAAGTTATCTATATCTAACTGTCCATTACATTTATAGTAAAATCATTAACACACATTTTACGGAACAATTATTTTAATACAATAATTTAATTTAAGGAATGTCGGATATTAGATATTTTGTGCCCAAGTTTGCATATAAATGCGCAGCTATGACCTGAAGTATCTCACCATTGGGATCCTGAAAGGACTGATCAAAGTTGCTATTGCTGATGATTGTGAGGAGGTGGTGTCACCCACAATAGCAGAGACCACAGGGGCTCGTTTGCAGGTGAAATCTGAAGATGTTTCTTCAAGTCTGTTCAAAAATTCAAAGGTTGTTTTTATCGATACGGTGGGCATCCCACAGGATTCAGAAACCCAGTAGCCCAGAGTAATGCCGGGGAGCAGTCTGGGGTCTTTGTTTATTTCCTCTATTGCAAAGATCATCGTCATCGCAAACCGGAACTGTCGGAATTCAAATCTGTGAGGACTCAAAGTATTAATTATCAACCACATGGTTCACAGTCACAGCATCACCAGTAATGCAATAAATACTAACATTTCAAATTTTTTCCTTATGGTTTGGGAAAAATACAGAATGATATCATTTGCACATAGATTGACACTTCTTACTGTGGTTTACAAACTGTTTTATATCACAAATACAATCACAAAATTACATCTAAGCCATTGGAAGAATAAGGTTTCCGAAATATCCTTTACTCTGTGGAATTACAAGCTTTGTCTGTTTCACTAAAACTTTGATTAACTTTATTATCAACAAATACAGAGACCTTTCCAAACTGAATACCAATACATTTATTTTTAATTTGCAAACTGTGACTCGCACAAGCCAGATTTCTCTCTAAAGACTGCTAATAGAATACAAATCTAGGAACAGAACTGAAACAAAGGAGAATCTGTGGAAGTGATAATCACAAAACACTACCATAACATATTGTTACCTCATTTTTTGGGGCTATACTCTGAGTGGAATTCAATCATCTAACAATATCCCACAGCAGAGTGATCGCGTTATGTACATGTAAATGTGCGCCAATGTTCAGGGAACCATCCCGGAGATCTCAGGCAAATGAAGTCGACATATTGGAAATCCAGTTTCATACAGTAACAAATATTACCACAACAACAACAATAATATCACACATGTAAAGCGCCTTTCACATCAGGAGGAAGTCCCAAGGCGCTGATATATTGCTCCATCCATATTTTAGATTGTGAATTTAACCAGAGACTAATTATAATTTTAACTTGTTCATCTCACTTGTGCAAAGGCTAGAGACAGAAATTCCAATATCTATGCAGACATCCCTAAAGTAGCATCAAAATCAATCAATTGGTTATCATACTATCTTATATGTCCGCCAACTAACTATAATTATATTGCGATGTTTGAAGTTGTCTGTAGATGTCTTATGTTGAAACAGTATTGAATACAATATCTAACAGTATTTGTGTAAAATTGTACCAACTTTGTGCACTTTACCGCTCTCGGTTGGGTCTTAAAATGTAGTTCCTGATCCTTCACAATATCACGAATGCTGAAAACTCCGCCAAGAACAATATCTCCATCTTTAGACAAACTGAGCATATCAAATATTCCCCAGCGTTTGCAGCTTGTTTGTTTTTCGAGCCACACAGGGACGAGAGTAGACGTAAAAAGTACACAATACGTGGTGTAATGCATCGTTTAATGTGTGCCAGTCAGTGCCTCAAAATATTCCCAATTGCTCATATATATATTTTTTCCTCCCAACGAGAATGATGTCAATCTGTTTTAATTAGAACCAGTGGAAATCTTGAATTAATTAGGGATATTTCCCAGGTGGAAACAAATTGCCAGTTTAATCCATCAAAATCCATTAAAAAATTGCCAGATTAATCCATTAAAATCATCCTCCAGGTGATTCAACCGATTATAATGTGAAATCTTTTAATGATATCGTCATCTGATCATAAGGTATCCCTTTAATTGTTCCACTAAAATGACAACAGCAAAGATTAACTTGTATTTTGTAGTGTTAAGTACACAATTGCCATTATTTTTTAATATTGTAAATTAATATATTTTAATATCTTAACTAAGCCACAAGAACCATTGTCAGGTTTCAGTTTGACTCAGTTGACAGCATTCTAGCCTATAAATCAGAAACACTATATACATGCTAGTTGTTGTTGTTATTAACCCTCTCTGATTAAACCACATCCAAGTATTTCTTAACATTAACCCTTGTTATGGTTTATTGCTGTTTGCCGACCACAGACTTGAGACAAACTGGACATGTTTCTCTTTCCCTTTCGTTAAACTGTTTACAGTAAAAGCCTATTTATTAGTGACCAGATCAGCCATAACTTCAGTATAACCAGCACAGCATGTTGGGTTTTCTGCCGAATATCCGCTAGCCCCTTTAAACTGAAACCTGACAATGCCAGGTACTGAGGGTGCCGGATAAACGGGCTTCTACTATATATTGTTCACACGATTGTTCCAATTTTTTTTCTATCCTCTCTGAAATCTACACATCTCCCTTTCTGTTTATTTCCCTTGCCTGCTGTATAACTAATCCTGACTTTATCATTCGACTCAATCAAAGTTTCAATGTTATCTTTCATCTCGTATCTGTTTCACATCAAATTCTTGTCCATTGGTTTTGACGTCCAGACTCGAGATGGTTTGACTGTGAAGCATTGGGTATTTCATACCAACCTCGTGGCTCTGAGGTGCTAGTCTGCATGGAGGGCACTGTGTTAGGGCACATTGGGATTCTTGACTTTAGAAGGTTGTGGAGTGATCCGATAGAGATTTTTAATATAACATGGAGAGTCGATAGGTTAGATATAGACAATCTATTTCGTAGTTTAGGGGATTACAGAATAAGGGGGGCATCATCTTAAAATGAGAGCCAACATATTTAGGAGTGAAATCGGGAGGCATTTTCCATCCACAGGGTAGTGGAAATCTAAAATTTCCACTATCTATCTCGCAGCAAAAGGCTGTGGATGCTGGATCTATTCACGTTTTCAGACTGAGGTGGAAAGATATTTGTTAGTTCAGGGTATTAAGGGTTGCCTGGTAAGGACAGTTAAATGGAGTTGTGGTACAGATTAACCATGATCTTCTTGAATGACAGAACAGGTTCAAGGGGCTGAATGGCCTACCCCTGTTTCTATGTTTCTATGATTCCATGTTTCTATGATTAAAAAAATAATAAATTGGTCTCCTGTCCTTGACTGTTTGAGTCACACTGCGGTGCACAATTGACTGCCACATGTTGCCCACAAATATGCAGTCAAATCAGTTTACAGTCTAGTCTGAAGCCCAATGAGACGTCCAGAAAACGTGAAAAGCTCTCTATGAAATGCAAGGATGATTATTATTAATTTCCCAAGAGGAACACATCCTGCTGAACAAATTCTAGAAAGTGCAACCTGAATATGTACAATTTACACAAATAGTGATGTATTTATTGTTATTACACAGTCACATATTACATTAATTGTTTTTACACAGTCACCAAATGCACTAATACAAACACTTCACTCTGAAGCAAGAAATTAAAACAATACACAAACGTACATTAAATACCTTGACAATTTCACAGCTTTTTTGAAGAAAACGTATAAGAAGAAAACTCAATTCCTAGTTGTTAGCTTTGACAACTGGAGTTGCATTTAAACAAATAAAAGGACTGCCACCAACATGGTCATGCCGGCTCCAACTATAGCAAATACTACTATTACCATTCCTATTATTTCTGAATGAGACAGGAATTCTGTTTGCTTGTGAATGCATTGGTCGTGTTGTAAACTAGACCAATATTCCCAAAGGCATTTCACGCATTTTATTGAATGTACGAGAAAATGAAAGAATAGTCGAGGAAAATTCAATCTATTTCACAAAAAACTCCAGTGATTAGAAAAGGTTTTACACTAAAATAAGAACTTTTGGATATCTTGTGACCCACCTGTGATGTTGCATATTTCTCCATCGCTGCACGGAACGCAGTCAAAGCAACACATAGGTTGTCCCTTTCTGGCTGCTTTCTTTGTTCCAGGTGGACATGTTTTGGAATAGGCTGCTCGTGGAATCTTGGATTAAAAACAAGACCCTTTAGTTTGATTGGATTCCAACAGATATTGTGTGAAAAATATCTGTAGCTTTGGTTTCACAATGGATAATCAATCGTTTTGGATGACGTTACCTTTCTGTGCCCATTACTCCAAACAACAATATTATAATTTAGGATCAACTCTTGGGCCAAAGCTGCAGATCCATCATAGCGTCCCACCAGCACAACATCACAGCCACCAACACTATTGGTTTGTCTGTTGACAATGTTGTACTTTGGGACCGGATCACCATTTTCATCGAATTACACATTTTCACCATTCCTAGTTGCGAAATGTGTGTTTTGTATGTAATGTAGAAGCTGCACATTTGGAGATAAAATAAAAGTAAATAATGAACATAACCTTGAATGTACTGATCATTATTTTATTTCTTCATATTCTTTCGCTTGAATTCCAAATGTAACCAGTACAATTCCAACACCTTTATTTTCAACTCATCACTCTACAACTCTTATACGCCTGATCTATTTAAGTCGTGTATTTGCCTGTAATACACCTGCACATGTCCCCATGAATTTCCTATTATTTATATGTTTTGTATTACTCATACTTCAAACAATTTATGCTGTTTTGTGAAGTCCTTGTAGCTCAGTGGTTAGAGCACTCGCCTTACAAGCGTGAGACCTGTGTTCAAATCCAGGCAAGTCAGGGTGTAACCTAAACACACACACACACGAAACACACAAACAAACACACAACGCACACCCACTAAACGCACCCATAGACACATTATCAATGTGTTATTTCGGTGAGATATTCAAAAACATATGAATGTAAGAAATGTAACAGGAGTAGGCCTTTCGGTCCATAGAGCCTGCCCCGCCATTCAATCATGGCTGATATTCTTCTCTTACTCCAGCTACCTGCCTTATCTCCATACCCCTCAATCCCTTTATAAATGAGTATTCTATCTAGCTCAGTCTTGAATATGTTCAAGCACTGAGCATCAACAGCCATTTGGGGGTAAAGAATTCCGTACATCCAGCATCCTTATATAAATTTAGTATCACATTACTTTCTCTTTTCGTATTAAAACCTGACTGTGTTGCAAAATGCTATTACTGTGTCCAATTACATTTTTACTGTACAATAACCAACCCTCCAAGTTAACTGTTTAATTATTGAGTTCAAAGTTACCACAGGAATTCTGTCTCGTTGAGTTAACACCATAATAAATATTGGATCATTTCCTAACATTCACTGAAGTTGGTAAGATAATATGTCCCAGAGAAGGATAGAAAACTAGAGTAAACAAGATTGTTGATAGAATCTGCAGAGAATAAGAACATAACAGTGTCAGAATCATTTAACATCAACAATAACAACTCAATTACATTTGTATATTGCCTTTCATGTCAGGCGGACGTCCCAAGGCGCTGTTTAAGAATCAGCATAAGGATTAGCAGTTCAGCAATTCACTGCTGAGCTATGGAGCACCTTCGTTGTGTATTGAACATCACTCATGTGAAGATTTACTCGCTGATTATGCAATCCTGTGACATTTAAAAATGTTACAATATCACTTATTACTCTCCTGTGAGACTACAAAGGAAGACTTGATATAGGATGGAAATTGTTTAACCCATCTGAAGTAAATTAGATGTTAAGAAATAATTAAGCCGAAAATCGAATAAGGGTTATGTAAGATGATCGATTCTAACTATAAAATTAGGTAAGGATGTGTTTCCGAGGTATTTTCAACCACTAAATAAACAATATACAGTACAATCCGTGCATTTGAAATAGCCATTGACTTTGGGACGATGAATAAAAGACCTTCATAGATTATATGATAAATTGTAGTTACCATGTGTAATAATAATACAACTTGGGTAATGCTAGCACGCTCACCTCTGAGTCACATGGTTGTAGACGTAAATCCCATGTCAGGAGCTGAACTCATATACTGTATTCTAAGACAATACTTTCAATGCATTGTTGGGGGAGCCGTCCTTCAGATGAGATATTAAACTGAGGTCCAATCTGCCTGTTCAAGTGGATGTTAAAGATTCCATGGCACTATTCAAAAGGATAATTGGGAGATTGTTGGCGATATGTAAGGCGCTATACAAATATAATTTTGTTGTTATTGTTGTCCTAGCCAACAATCCCCCAAACAAAATTGGCCATTCATTTCATGGCGGTTTGTGGGTAAGCGCTCTGAGACGCCGTCCGGCGTGGAGGGCGCGATACAAATCAATGTTGTTGTTGTTGTGTGTATTGCTGGTGCAGTTATGCTGCCGTGTTACCAAATACACAGTCATTCCATTTCACAGTAAATCCTGTGAATACTTTGAGATGTCTTTCTGATGTGATAAGGCATTATATCAAATGAAAGGATTATTATTATTATTAAAAATGAGCAGGTGGATAATTCGGTGAAAAAGTCAATAGTTCACAAGAAATTCCATGTGGACGTCCAAGTGATAATCCGTTATGACGAATGGTCCATTTGCTTTGACTGGTTGTATTTGCTTTGAGTTAAAGTCATGACAATCATTTCTATTAACTTGTGGTTATACCATTTCCTTCCAATGTTGATCCAGGTTCAGCTTCACAATATTCTTTAAACTGCTGTGGTGACCACCAAAGACCTTCACACAGGATCACAGAGCGATTCAGATGAAGAAGACCTTCCATCCCAGTTTTATCTTGGTACATTAGTTTGTGACTCGAAAATAAATTTGGGATGTTACCTCTTCACAAAATGATTGGTTGGGCAAATAGGATCTACAACTTCTTACTCAGTGTTTGTGGAATCCTGTTGCTCAATGGTTAGAGCTCTCTCCTTATAAGCGAGAGACCTTGGTTCAGTTTCAGGCAGGGTGAACATTGGGCACGTTTCCTTACTCCACATGACTAATAATAATGCCACCAATTTATGGTTGAATTGCTCATTTCAATCCACAATTGTTTGTGGGTCACTGATGCACGCAATTGGCTGCCATGTTCGGCCTAGTTATGAATGTCAACCTGGAACACCAGCTACCTCCACTCCCTTAAGGCCCATGCACTGAAGGTTTGTGGCTCAAATCTAATTGATAGGGAATAATAGTTTACTAATTACTGGATAGTACTGATATGACTCAACGTAAACTGCAAGCTGAAGTGAGAAACAGCATAGTTGAGTGCAAAGATCCAATCATGCCATGATCACACGCTCAAATACTGAAGGTTCACGTGAACATCATGTGAATTTCGTAAGTTTAGGTCCGTCGATCAGGAAATGTTCCGACTTCGATTAATCGATGGCCTCGTATCGAGATATACAGATAGATCGATTTTTTCGGGGTTAGTCCCGTGCGTGCGCGCGCGTCGCGAAGTGCGCGCGATTTCGCACGTGTGCACGAATTTGGGGGCATATCTCCTCGGGAGGTAAATATCTCTCTCTGTGTGTGTCTCTCACAATCACATTCTCCATCTCTGTGTTTTTCTGTCTGTGTCTTTGTGTCTCTCTCCTCTCTCACATCCCCCCTAAACTTTATCTATCTATCTGTATATTAGCACATCTCCCCCGACTTCCCCCCCCCCCCCCCACTGGTCACTCTCTCTTCCCTCTCCCACACCCTCCGGTCTCTCTCACTACCACCCTCACACCCCACCCCCCAGTCTCTCACTCTCTACCTTCGCCTGAACCCACCTCCGGTCTCCCTCTTTCTCTCCCTCCCCCCCACAGCACCGGTCACTCTCTCTACCTCCTTCCACCCCCCCAACCCTTCCCACCCCCCGGTCTCTCCCTCTACATCAACGCGCCCCACTTCCCCCACCCCCCCAGTCTCTCTCTATCCCACCCCCCACCCGGTCTCTTTCTCTCCCGCACCCCCCCCCACCACCCCCGCCCCCGGTCTCCCTCTCTCCATCCCTCCACCACCACATGGCTTCTCTCTCCCTCCCCCACCCCCAACTCTGGTCTCTCTCACTCCCCCACCCCCGTCTCTCTCTCTCACTCCTCCCCGCCCCCACCAGTCTCTCTCTCTCTCCCTCCCCGCCGCGGTCTCTCTGTCTCCTTCACACCCCCACGCCCCCAAACGTCTCTCTCCCCTCACCCCTTGCATACCTGTATATTGTATTCGAGGACTATGAATACAGTATGGCGGCTTGCACCTCGGTCTGTGAATTGTGTACCGAGATGAGCAATTTGGGTCTTGTATTTCAGTGCGTGCGCATTCTGAATTTTTTCAGTATATCGGTTTCCCTATATATAGATATTTTTTGAATGTTTATATCGTCGTATCGATATATAAATTGTATTGGAAAAAATCAATATATAGATATGTCGCCGGGCCCTGCGTGGGACTTATAGTTAGTTCCAATCAGGCAAAAAAAACAACCTATCCACAACACAGTCATGGTCTGCAACCTTGAGCAAAAGGGAGAGAAACAAAACATCAGGTGCACATTGTGGTTGGTCATCCTCACTATAGCTACGCCCCTTTTCTTTGTTAGTGTAGAATCACTTAGAGCAACACAAAGAAACTGCTTTGAAACTTTTCGCCTGTACTTTTGAACACGTGCTGAATAAACTTTGAAAAACCACTTCTCAGACTTCAATCTTTATTGAAGAAATACATGATCTAACACCAACTTAACAGTCCAGCAGCAGATCTGGCCGATCTTAGTGGCTCCACTAAATCGTCGTCCTACTCTTAGATAATCCTGAATGCCAATGAAAACACCAGGTTTCTCTTCTCAATCACCAACTGGCTCCTTCACCCCACCTTCTTGTGGCTCATCCATCCTCTCCTACCACGCCAACTGTGAGGCCAATCTACACGGTATCAAAACTAAATAATAGTAATAATCCTTGCATTTGATACAGCGCTTTTCACGTCTTCCAGACGTCTCAAAGCGCTTCACAGAACATACTGTAAGAACATACAAAAAGACACTTAGTGTCTTTTTGACTTGATAACTGCTGCATGAAATACAAACTTTTTTTGATATGAAAGTCTATCTCTAACTGTTAACTGTTCTTTTAAAGGTAAATTTACTGAAACCACACAGTATAATACAAATACATTCTCATCCATGTTCATTATAACTTTAGAAAACCTTTTTTGACTCGGAAGCAAACATATTGAAAATATATACTAATCTTCAAATTAAAGGAATGTGTAAACATGTGTGATCAGACTGCCACATAATTAAATAACTCCCATCACGATTTAGTTTCATTATCTTGACAAAGATTAAAATGGTAATTACTTTCCTGCTGGGAACATTCCCTAATGTGTTTAAAGTATTTGGAAAATATTTTTTTTAAGGCAAACATACACAAATTGTGAGTGTAATGTTACTACATATTAAAGTATATAAGGTTAATTGGCAATACAGTACCTCAGTAAACTGATACAAACGTTCAAAACAATGTATCACCCTTTGATGTATGTACCTGTACTACTGTTTTCTGTTATTGATTCTGTGAGGCTGTCTGAAGGACCAACCTGCAAACGCTGGGGGATGTTTGATCTGCTCAGTTTGTCTAAAGACGGTGACATCGTTCTTGGCGGAGTTTTCAGTATTCATGGCAAAGCTGAGAATCTGGAAAACGCCTTCAAAACCCAGCCACAAGTGGTAAAATGTACAATGTTAGTGGAATGTAACCGCTTTCATTACTTATAAATCCATTTTATATAATAATAATAATAATCTTCGCATTTGATATAACGCTTATCACATCCTATCGTCATCTAAAAGCGCTTCACAGAATATACTGGAAAATGAATTGACTGTATATTTGTGGGAGATAGCTAATATAGATTCACAAATATTTATAAAACACACACCAACAACTTTGAATCGCTTAAAGGAAATTATAGCTATTTGACAACCAGTTTTTAAGAAAATATATTGCAGTTATTTTGTGTATAAGACCTACTTGCCATTCATTCTGGTGGATCTTGCAAAACCTCCATACGCATTATTTTATGATCTGTAAATTACTCTTAACACAAGTGAAATTAAGATAATTATCAAAATGCATATAAACTCCAAACGAATTTACAGTTTGAAATTTGTTTGAAATCTTAAATAGTTTTCACGTAAATTCAATGTCGACGATTATATACAAAGTGTATAACAAAGTTAGATCAAACTATTAACTCTTTGGGACATTACGCCTGAGATCTATGAATGTAATATTGTTATTGTTGTTGTATAAAACTCACTGAGATGACAGCTCAATGAAAGCCAATATCTATGGCAATATTTAATTTTTATGTTAACCGATTTGCATTTATTTCCCATCTTTCTAGAGTCTATGTCAACACAGTTTGCAAGTTGTTATTCCGAGTGGAAATAGATTCTCTTGTCAATTGATCCAAAAATTCATATAACCGTGAAAAATAGACAATGGTGTAATTCCTCAGTAAAAAGTTTAATAATAATAACATGGGAATAGGTGTGTTTTTCTGAAGACTAGAGGCATATGATTTTTATTTAAAAGCAAACACTTTAAACATGGTGTTGATCCGGTAGTGAATTCCCAAACAGCTGTAGGTCCTGTATCTCTGGATATACTTTTGTTATTTGTAATCGGCATACAATATATCTATATTATAGCAAAGCCAGATTGAAATGTACAAATTTCACTTTTCAAATGCGTCTTGTTTAAAACAATTGCTATATACTGTACTTAATATCCTCAGGTTTCATTTCAGAGTGTTTCGCTTTGCAATGGCGATGATCTTTGCTATAACAGAAATAAACAAAGACCAGACCCTGCTTCCCAACATCACTCTGGGCTACTGGATTTCTGACACTTGCAGAATGGTTGCTGTGTCAATAAAAACGACCTTTGATTTCTTAAGTAGACTTGAAGAAACATCTACAAATATAACCTGTCAAAGAGCACCAATGATTTCTGCTATTGTTGGTGCTTCTAGTTCCACAAGGACCTCAGCAATATCAACTTTGATCAGTCCTTTTAGGATTCCTCTGGTAAGCTATTTCATGAAATTCTATGTCAGTTTACTGAAGCACAACCACAGAAAAGTAATCTTCAATTCCCTTTATTATCAACTTCCATTTTTTTGCACGAAATTTGTTTCCTCTTATTTTAAAAATAAACAAGAATATGAAACAATTAAATTATTCCTCACACCAGTGAAATGTCTGCTTAACAAAAATAATATTTGGATTGAGGTTGTATTTTATCCATTGGTTCCAGCTCTCAAGTGTTCTTAAACAACAACAAAATCACATTGATACATTACTACTTTCACATCGGGAAGATGTCCAAATGCGCTGAAAGCAGATTCACGAGCAATAAAATTATTAAGTTGATACTATCACTAAATAGTATTCTAATTATAAATTCAGAATGATAAGTGTATAATATGTTTGAGATTGAGTGTACAAAGTGCTATGGGTTAGAGATTAGGAGGAATCGAAGCTAATGTTAGTGTATAAACACTTTCACAACATGTTCACTGCTAAATAGAAGCAATGAACAGTTCATTGATGGTATAATTAATAGCAGTTAATAGGCTTTGGGTAATCCTGATAACAACTTATTTGAGATGTGAACATTCTAAATACACGTCAATTATAATTTGGGTTCAAATTGATCTGTTATGTTTCTCTATGTTTGTATTGCTTTCTCCTTTGAATTTCCATAGGTAAGTTACTTTGCGACGTGTGAATGTCTGAGCAACAGGAAGGAATATCCATCATTTTTCAGAACTATACCAAGTGACTACTATCAGGTCAAAGCCTTGGCTCAGCTCGTGAAACACTTTGGGTGGACGTGGATTGGGACCATTAGAAGTGACAATGACTATGGTAACTTTGGAATGCAAGCCTTCACACAAGCTGTGCAGCAACTGGGGATTTGTATTGCATTCTCTGAGTCGTTCCTTATAACAAACTCAACCGAGGAATTGCTTAAAACTATAGAAGTGATTAAGAAATCTACCACAAAGGTTGTTGTAGCATTTCTCGCACAAACAGATATGACCACGCTTATGAAAGAGATTGTGCGACAAAATGTGACAGGTATTCAATGGATAGGAAGTGAGGCCTGGGTCACCACAACACTCCTGCCCCCAGAGGAAAGCAGACAATTCCTCTCCGGGACAATTGGAATTGCGATTCGCAAAGTACATATTCCAGGGTTGAGAGAGTTTCTGCTGCAAGTTCAACCGTCTGCATTCCCAGGAAACCGCTTAATGGAAGAGTTTTGGGAATTGGCCTTCAACTGTACACTGAACAATGAGGATCAAAAAGCAGATGGAATGAAGGAATGTACAGGACGAGAGGATTTACAGACTGTCAATAATCCATATACAGACGTGTCTCAGTACCGTGTAACTTACAATGTCTATACAGCAACCTACGCCATAGCTCATGCTCTTCATGACATGCTGTCATGTCAAAGTGGCAAAGGTCCATTTCCCAATGAAAGTTGTGCGAATATTTCAAACTTTCAACCATGGCAAGTAAGAAGTTCTTCATATCATTTGTCAATTAAAAGTGAAATGATTCAACAGTGTTTCAGTGTCAGATATGGTCGAGGCTTTTACTGTAGAAAACTATAACCCATTGTTGCAGTCTTTAGGGTGAAGCACTATGGTAAGAGCAAGCGTGCTGAGATGTCGTCTGGCGCGGAGGGCGCTCTATAAATCAAAGTTGTTGTTGTTGTGAGTGCTTTGGAAGAATGGAATCTGATTTCCTAAAGTGCCTTCTTGATCTGAAATCATCTGGTGATCTGTAGTTCAATGTTTATATGAATTATATTGTTTTCACGGATTTGTCTGCCATTGTTTGAGTTTTCCTATTTTGCTGTTGATTGCATCCACATATCATGGCCGTCCATATTTTCATGAAGAACATTAACTTGAATGTGATCTTCAATAATGGGTGATTTCACACAATTCAGCTGGATGCATATTATTGACTCCTCAATCTTGTTCTCTCCCAACATCGATAAAAGTTCAACTGACATAAAAAAAAAGGGGGAAATGGAATAGTACTGGATGGCTGCTGACAATTCTTCATTGTCTCAGTGGCAATCATGACAATTACCAAGTACCTGCACAGCGCTGTTTGTGGGGACACTGCTGTTTGCAATTGGCAGCCACGTTTCGCCCACAAATATTTGCAGTCAATTCACTTTATAGTGTTTACCATGAAGTGCTTTGAAAGTTCTAGAAGACATGAAAAGCACTGTATCTCACGAAAGGATCATTTATCACACGTAAGCCTCGATTCAGGATGCTTCTGTTTAGGATGTTTTGATTGAATGAATATAATTATTGAACACCTTTTTATCGATATTGTACATTTGGTTTCATTTTAATGCACAACATTTTTTGGCATGTGCCGTACACATTTTGAATATCGTGGAGGCATTCTGTGCATCCTTTTTGTCCATTTTCGCAGTACATAATGTATTCATGGTTAAACCACTCTCTCACCTGATATAGTGCATCAAAGCGTTTGAACTGGCCAATAGCATGTCTCTACATCATTGTTTAAAATCCAGCTGATTTTCAAGTGATCCACGCCACGTCAGTATTTCAGTCATTTCTGAACATTCCCGAACAACTTCAAGCAACCTCTACCGTGTTTCTACCATGTCAAAAAACACAGCAATAAGTGATATGAGCAGCGGTAATACTGCTAGAAGCAAGACATCCCACAAAGTCATCACTTTAAATACCAAATTAGAGGTGATAAAGACCGTTGAGTATGGCAAAAAGGGTACGGATGTCGGGAGGATTTAGGGCAAGCTATATCGACGGTGGCTAATATAAAATAGAATTAGGACAATATGCTGGCAAGTTCAAGGTGTGTTACAGCTACAGGTGCAAGCAGATTAGCAAAACATAGGACTGCATTAAAGTTTGCCAGTATTAAGGTACAGTTACCACAAATTACCCCTTCTTGCCTATGTGGTTTTTTTTTTTGTTGTTGTTATTTTGTGTGTATTGTGTGTAATTTACTGGATTCATGGTCCGAGAATTCTATGAAAATAACGCATCTCAGGATAGGTAATGGGATAGCATGGGAAATTTCGATCTGTGCATCGTTATTAAGGAATGCAACACCATCCTAAAAAGAGCTTTACCTGTACAGTATTTATCATGAGATAAGACAGTAAACATTGAAAGAACTGTTAAGTGTTGAAATGATTGTTTGAAATAAAAAAGGTTCTTTACATTTCTCACGCTTTATTTCAAAACAGGTTTTGCATTACTTGCAAAAGGTAAATTTCAACACAAAGATTGGTGAAAATGTACATTTCGATGAAAACGGGGACCCAGGGGCAACGTACGACATTGTAAACTGGCAGCCAAGTGAACTGGGCGGCACTGAGACACTCACTGTCGGTCACTATGATGGATCTGCTCCAACAGGGGAAGAGTTTAAATTAAGGGAAGAGGCGATTGTATGGAGCGGAGGTCGGATAATGGTAGGAACGTTTGCTGTGCACTTGGGCTTCAGATGTGAAAAGATTTGAGCAGCATTCACAATGCAAATCCTCTTGCAACTCAGCAAGAATTGTGGGATAAGATAAATACATGGAACTATTGTATAATATCAACATCTAATACCTGCCTTTCCCTATAACCAGGTCCCACGGGCAGTATGCTCTGACAGTTGTATCCCTGGGACAAGGAAGGCAGCAAGAAGAGGACAACCAAAGTGTTGCTTTGATTGTATAGAATGTGCTGATGGTGAAATTAGTAACATCACTGGTAAGAATAAACACAGCTATATATTCTTTCCTAAATTATCAAACATTTATTGAACAGATTTTAATTCAGGTTCTATCAATCACAATTTATATTCTTCACTCAGATTCCGCCATGTGCCTGACATGTCCTTTGGAATACCGGTCCAATGATAAACGAGATCACTGCCTACTGAAGGAAATTGAATTCCTCTCCTTCGAGGAGACATTAGGGATTGTTCTAGTCACACTTGCATTGCTTGGAGTCTGCTTGACTATAAGTGTATTCACAGCGTTCTATGTTCACAGAGACACTCCTATTGTTAAAGCTACTAACTCAGAGTTAAGCTTTCTGCTGCTTGTCGCGTTAGCTTTGTGTTTTCTTTGCTCAGTTACATTCATTGGAGAGCCTTCAGTCTGGTCCTGTAGGTTGCGTCACATGGCCTTTGGTATCACTTTTGTTCTGTGTATTTCCTGTGTTTTGGGAAAAACAATAGTTGTGGTGATGGCATTTAATGCAACACTTCCCAGTAACAACATGATGAAGTGGTTTGGTCCCACACAACAACGCCTGAGTGTTTTCATCCTTACCCTGATACAATGCTTAATATGTACTGTTTGGCTGAGTTTGTCACCTCCTTATCCTCTGAAAAATAGTGAATATTTTACTGAGAGAATTGTGTTTGAATGCCATGTGGGATCTGCAGTGGCCTTTTACTGTGTGCTTGGTTACATTGGACTGTTGTCTTGTGTTTGCTTTGGCGTTGCTTTTCTAGCTCGCCGACTTCCAGACAACTTCAATGAAGCGAAGCACATCACTTTCAGCATGCTTATCTTCTGTGCTGTTTGGATAACTTTCATTCCAGCTTATGTAAGCTCTCCTGGAAAATACACTGTGGCTGTAGAAATATTTGCCATTTTGGCATCAAGCTTTGGGCTACTTGCGTGTATTTTTGCCCCTAAATGTTATATTATCCTGCTGAAAAAAGAAGAAAATACTAGAAAGCATATGATGGGTAAAGTGGCTTCAAAGAAAAAGTGACCACGTTTTCCTAATCGAAGTGTAAATTTAGTTGAGTTCTATATGATTTGGATGAGGTCGCTTTTTTTCCTTTTAATGTATCCAAATGGTTGCTATGATTTTTGTCTAACGGTTATATCAATGTTGTGATTGACTTGTACCGATTGTAAGATGGTTTCTGACATTGTTAATATACAATAAAGTTGTCATCATATCATTGTATTTTGCTTGCTTTCCAAGTGAAAACATTCTTGCTTCTCATTTATACTTAGTTGTAGACTTTCAATATATGTGCACCAGCTTCAGTGCAGCACCTTAACAGTTATGTCATGAGGCAGTTAATTATAAATTCACTGAATTAATATTTCACTTGTGTTAAAACGAGACATTGAGACACATTCTAGAAGTTGTGAAAAGCGCTATACCAAATGCAAGGATTCTTATTATTTATTATAGTTCCCTATCCCGTCCATTTGTTAGCTCAATTTTAAGGATTATAATCTTATTTTTCCTTCACTTCCATTTCCAGACATGTATCTATTTAGCTATACAGTATATTGTTTTGATCCAATTCAATTCCCTTTCCTGCCAATGTCCACCAAACTACATATTAGCAAGTCTGAGTTAATAAAATACTTTTAAAAAAACTAAAAGTAGCAGGTGTCTTCGATGGAAACAATAGCAGAAACTTATATCAGGGGAATCACATCAATTATAGCTGCTTAGTCCTTAGGAGAAGATCAAGTCAGCTCCAATTTGTTTTGGAACAGATTATTACTCTGCATGTTTCCAATAGAATATATTCATTTAATTAGACACACAATTTAATTTTATAACCAATTAGCAGCTAAAGATTGTGACTCATTTGCGATCTAACTTTCCTGTTTCCCAGCACAAACAATAGTATTCTCCTGTAAGCATTATATACACAATAGACAGACTTTCATATAGTAGAGATATTCTAATATATTTTAATATAGTAGAGACATTCTCTCTACTATGTTAATTATAATTAATATAGTAGAGAGTGGACATTCTAAAATAATGAGTAGCTACTTGTGCTTCAAATAGTTCCTCGTATTTCACAATAGTGTTAATCTTTGCATTTCATATAGCAATTTTCATGCTTTCTAGACGTTTCAAAGCGCGTCACAGAATATCCTGTAAAGTGAATTGACTGTATATTATGTGGGCAAAACACAGCAGCCAATTACACACAGCAGTGTACCACAAACACTTGTGGATTGAAATCACCAATTCATTTTTTTTAAGGGATTATTATCAGGCATGTAAGGAGTAAGGAAACTTACCCAAGTTGTCGCCCTGCCTGGAATCAAATCCAGGACTCTTGCTCTAACCACTGGGCTACATGATGCAAGTTGCCATTATTCAGTCCAGTGACATTGCTCATGTTTCTAAGTGAAGTAACTTTGATGTAAGTGGGCTGGTAATGGGACAATGCTGCTGTGAGTGTGCAATGTCTAATTGCTAAATTGAGCTGCAGAAAATTCCATTCCCAGGTGAATTGCATAAAAAGAATGTGGTTGATCAGGAACTCCTAACCTAGCTTTTGACGGAAGCAGCACAAAATTATAATCTTCTACATACAATAAACCTTGCAATTCATATACTGTATTGCCTTTCAATATCAGTAGAATGTCTCACAATGCTTGCGGGTTTGTGTAGTCACTGTGTATTTTGTAAGCAAACATGAACGAAAAACCAATCAAATGTTAATATTTAAGCATAATAATAGATATTTCAACACATTCAGTCAGTCGAGCAGAGGCGCGGAGTGGTGGATTGAGCAGTGAGCAGGTCAGAGAAGTAAGTAGGTTCCAGAAAGTGAAGAGATTTGGTGGGAGAGGAGGCGGACCTGAGTGACCAGTAGCTGGGTGGGGAGGGGAATGAGGCAGCAGGTGATGTAACATGACTGTTTGTGGGACACTGCTGTGCGCAATTTGCTGCTGTGATTCGCCCACATAATATACAGTCAATTCACTTTACAGTATATTCTATGGAGCGCTCTGGGATGTCGATAAGATGTGAAAAGCACTATATCAAATGCAAGGATTATTATTATTATGAACTTCATCCAGGTAAATGAAGAGGGTGGAATGAGAAATGAGGGGAAGGCAAGTACGGAGGGGAGAGTGGCAGGAGCTTTGCCATATAGTTCTTCGAATGTTCTAGCAAACAAACCTCCAGATTAACTGGTCATTCATCTCAAGTGGGGGGTGGGGGGGTGGTGGGTGGGGGGGTTCTATATGGATTTAATGCTAAACAGCTGGCATGTTTGCCACAAAAACTACGACTGCTAAAAATAAGATTCCTTGCATTTGATATAGCGCTTGATCAAGTCTTCCCGACAGCTCGTAGAACTTCACAGAATATAGTGGAAAGTGTCTTGACTGTACAGTGAAAATTATCTCTGAGAAGAGTTAGTAAACTGTAGTTCTCAGCTTAATGTAGAGTGTCGTAAACCATGAAAGAAAATCTGCTGATTCAGTAATAATTACAGTACAATTTACATTATTTAGTGTAATATATCAAATTGCACACTCACACGCACACACATACACACACACGCGCACACACACACACACACACATAGACAAAGAAGTAACAACAACATTCCATTTATAGAGCACCTTTCACGTCGCGAGGACGTCCCAAGTCACTGAGAGTAAAGAGAAGTATCAAATGGTGCTCACAATAAGGTATCAATTTAGATGAAAAGGTTTCAGAATAGTCAATTTTCCAAAACGATAAATGTTGTGCAGAAAAAGACAGTGGAATCTGGGTATATTTGGACAGGGTACAGATAGCCTGAGCCCCACATTTCTTTGAAACATGTCATCGGGATTGAAAAGAATATTTTAGAATCTTCGAGCATCATCCCACAGGCTCAGGTATGCAACAGTATTTAGCCTCCTGTATATATTACAACCCTCTGTGTTTGCGGACCAATTCTTTTTTCTCCAAGCACAATTTTTACCAGGATTATTAGCACTTCTATCAGAAGAAACAAATATGCCTGTCTCTGGCAGGTGAATACAACAACAAGCAACAAATAAAACTACATCCTTTCAGAGTTCCTTTCAGCACATTTATACTATGGGTATGCTCTTTCAATTTTGTACTGCATCTTATTAAATGTTATTTCAAGAGGATCATTGTTACTTAGTGTTCAAGAAAATCCCATGTTGGGGATTCTTGTTGACCTGGCGCTATATCAAATGCAAGGATTTTTATTATTAGTAGTAGTTTTGTAGGCAAACGTGGCATCGATTTGCCATTAAAGCCCTATAGGAACTCCTCATTTGAGATGAATGACCAATTAATGTGGTGGTGTGTTAGAACACTAGAAGAACCCTATGTCATGGCTCTTGTTGGTCAACTAATTACCCGATCGGCTAATGAAACACACAAATCATCAAGGTTGCCTTATCTGAAGGACGACACCTCCAATAATATACCACTAGCAAGCCTCCATGTTCACCGACAAAAGACACAGACACTGCTCCACTTTACAGTATATTCTGTGAAGTGGGTTGAGACATCTTGAGAAATGATAAGGCATCACATCATATGCAAGGATTAGTATAATTATTATTAATATCTGATCCGTGATGAATTATATCTGAACTCAGCCTGGATAGTAAAATTACAATTACATGATTCGTAAAAAGAACTGGTCTCCAAATTAAGACTGAATTGAAAACTGTTCCATAATACAATACAAATTACAAACATATATTTGTAGGAATTCAGTGCAGTCTTAAATTTTAAAACAAAATGTTTTTACAGACTAGGACACAGTGGTTTTCAGGCTTTTTATGTTGGACGTTATGTACTTTGGGAAATGCTCCCAACATGAAAGGCACCAGATAAATGTCAATTAAAATGTATTGTTATGAAAACAAGAAGCAGCTTCTTCCTTTATCTTCCTTCTGCCAGCTTTTCACAATCAGATAGCTTGTGCGGATTTCCCATCTCTGCGACTAATAGACTGGATTATCTTCTGAATGTAGAGTATGGTGATAAGAAACCAGTTTGGTGACATAGTAAGTGAATCTCATTTCCTCAAACATTGGCTCTTTAGATTATCATAAACCATGTTATAAACAAATGATACAAAGGCTTTCCCTTCGATGATGTG
The DNA here is from genome assembly GCA_035084275.1 of Hydrolagus colliei. Taxonomy (NCBI): domain Eukaryota; kingdom Metazoa; phylum Chordata; class Chondrichthyes; order Chimaeriformes; family Chimaeridae; genus Hydrolagus; species Hydrolagus colliei. The sequence continues at coordinate 344,723 of CM068744.1, read as the reverse complement.
ACCTTGTTGTGATTAGAGGTACTTGCTGAAACCCAACTCCATTCTTTTAGAGCATCCAAACTAAACTCTTTGTCTGGTTTGGATATTGTTTAGCATGGTGATGGGTTTCTGTGTGTGTCAGATACTTGGCTGAGGAAAATCGAACGATAAATACTTTATTAACAGGGACATCACTGTTACCTGATTCCAGAGAATATTAAACTCAAGCTGATAAGAGCCAATGCTTGTGGACCCTAACATGTCGTCGGGGTAATGCTGGAGTCAAACCGACTGAAAACACTTAGCTTGTCATTGATAGCACTGTCTGGCAAGCTTTGACAACCTGAGCCATTAGGGCTTGCAGGGTTAACGGGAGATGAGTAGTTATAATCAATGCCCACCATTGACTGGTCTGCCCTTCCAAGTTCTGCCAATTAGCCTGGCTGTCTGTACTGTCACCAGCAGTGCCTTGGAATGCTTTGGCACTCTCCTAAACAGTAGCTGGCAATCGACGCTCTGCGTGGTTGCTTGCGGGATACAATTATGGACCTACTTTGTATTATTTGTAAGGAATAACTTTTTTTGTGGTCAGCCGGGTGTCGTCAAACTAACGTTCCTGGCTACATGACCAAACCTTGACCGGCTACATTCCATATGTGACATTCGGAATCCATAACGGAAATTTAGAAGATTATGAGCCAGATATGAATATGTGTAACAGAAACAGACATCGCTTGGAACACTCAGTGGGTCAGGCAGCATCTATAGAGAAAGGCAAGTGAGACAACGTTTGGGGTCCACGACCGGAATATGTGTATTAAGCAAGTTCCATCAATTCCAATTTATCCAAACTCCCCAAATCTTCCCTCACACCAAACTCTGCATACCTGTCAGTAGGCTCCACTGGTTCAAATCGATATTAAGTTCCTCATCTTCAACTACAATTCTTTTCAAGCCCCAGAAGCTCCTTATCTCTGACGTCCTCCTGCTCCGCTCTTCTGCTCGCCCTCTCCGCTCAGCTAATTTGGGCTTTGCTGCACATCTCCCGCGCCCTACACACTGCCACTGTGGCTGAGCTTTCAAATCCTTTGCACTGATCTTTGGAACTCCTCGCTTTACTCTTCTTCTCGCAATTCAATTTCCCTCCACCCCTCTAGAGCGTGGAGCTCCTAGTGGTTAGAACACTTCGTCTTGCAAGCTGGGGAGACCTGTGTTCGAATCCAGGCAGGTCAGGGCGAAACCTTGGGCAAGTTTCCTTAATCCACATGCCTAATAATAATCCCTCCAAAGAAAGACCACAACAATAAAATTGGTCATTTCAATCCACGATTGTGTGTGGGACATTGCTATGCGCAATTGGCTGCCGCGATTCGTCCACCAATATATATGTAGTCAATTCACTTTACAGTATATCCTGTGAAGCACTTTGAGATGCTGATAAGATGTGGAAAGCGCTATATCAAATGCAAGGAATTATTATTATTATTATTATTAAAGACTACCTCTTTGACCAATTGTATGGTCGCCTCTCACTTCCCCCTCTCCCGTCCTCACTGTTCAATCCTGGCACTCCAAGATATTATCCCATGTGAAGTGCACAATATAAAAGCAAGCTTTTATTGTTGTGTTGTGCAAGCCATGTGTAAACTGGGTGTAAATCTGAGAGAATTACTGATAATTATGCAGTTGACTTTCAAAAAAGGATTCCTGCCACCCAGGAACCATTCAGTCACATAGTGCTGTGGACATCAACCTTAGCCCTTTACTAATGACTTTGTATGAAGCGCTATAATGTTTTCACTGGGTTCAGTACCAGTATGTACTGAAGCTACAGTTTGCTCACATAGCAAGATATTAACAGCAAAGACTTGCATTTATGTAGCACTCTCCACGCTAGGCTGCCTCTCAGATCACTTAAACAGTAAGACATTAAAGTGCAGCATGCTGTGTGTATGTTGGTAATAATAATAATAACAATCTGGATTACTGGTAGATGTTGGACAGCTATTCATATAGTAACAGGTTGAAGTTCTCCCTCTAGCGTAGGAATAGGAAGCTTTAGCTGAGTACAGTAGTTTCATAACAACAACAATCAAATAACAACACAATACATTTGTATAGCATCGTTCACGTCAGGAGGATGTCCGAAGGTGCTGATAGAATATGCAAGCAATGACTGTATCATAACAAACTTTTTAACTGGTTTTGGAATCATTTTATAATACAGTACTGTACTCAAAAGCGATGATTTGGGGGAAAGAAGCAGTGAGTTATATTGGTGACTTCAGTGTTAAAATATTCAGAAAGTTCCATTGATGCTGCGAACCACATTCGAGGCTCATTCAAATACATAGATGAATCCATACATGTATGTATGTATTCATTCATCCATACTTACATACCTGCCTGCCTATATACATGTATGCATACACAGTATGGCGCGCCAATGTGTAGTTAATACCATTGTATGTTATCAACAGTCAGGTTTCTCACTGTAGAAATGGGAAGTTATCAATTTAAAGGAAGTAGTTATTTCGTTCATGACTTCATCACACACGACTATGCTAACGCCCTGCTTGCCACACCAATTTCTCTTTCCATAGGCTGAAGATCATCCACAACTCGGCAGCCCATGGCCCTTTCCTGCTCCAGACTCTGTGACCCTATCACCCCCAATCTAAACTGACACCACTGACTACCTGTCACCCAGAGGATTCAATTGAAGATCTCGGTTCTCACGTTTCAAGCCCTCCATGGCATTGCCCCACTCTACCTCTGTGACCTTTGTGATATCTCTGGGTCAACAAGTATCACACACGTTCACGCTCTGATGTTGTGGGAAACGACTGCACACATCATGTGGTTTATTTACATTTTTATACATTAGTCACTGGATGGAGCTATCACAGCTTCTCCCTCCTTAATGAAGAAATTATGAAAAAGTTACAATTACTGACATTCAAAACACGATACTATATACAATTTATGTACATAAATACAATTTATGTATATTATCATGTTCAAAATGTTACACATCCAATCAAAATTCAAACTTGACTACTGGTTTCCAACTTCTAATGGAATACCTACCCTGTCCAAAAGTTTTAGGACTCATGGTAGCACTCGTAGTCGCCATGCATCGAGTCTGGTATTCATCTTAACTTTCACTCCTAGCCTCCAGTTCCTTAATCAGGCTCTGTTGACTATCACCTGGATCTAAACCCTCACCTTCATTCTCACTTAAATTCTGGTTATCTGTTGAGTCCTCTGTTACCATAACTGACTCATTTGTTGGTCTAAAATTATTTGGTTCATTAGATTTATCCATTTCTCTCCACTCTTCCTGTACTTGTGTAGGTAAGATATGATCAATATGAAGAAATCTGAGTTTGCCAATTTCAAACGTCCTGACCAAATAGGTGCGCAGTCCACATACTTTCACTTCTCTTCCTGGTCCCCACTTTACCCATTTGTGATGATGGTTCTTGACTTTAACTTTTTGGTTTAACTCCAGCCTTCTGTCTTTCACTCTACGTCTATCATGGTTCTCTCTGTCTCTACTGTTTTCCGTCTACCGTTTGTGCCAAATTGGGTTTTAACAATGAAAATCTTGTTCTCAAGTGTCTTTTTAGGAACAGCTCAGCCGGTGTTCTGCCTGTACTGGTGTGAGGTTTGTTAGGATACGTTATCAGAAAGTTGGCTAGTTTGTGAGGCTATGATAATTGACTATTTCTTGGGTTTGCATCTAGCATTTGCTTAGCTAGCGCGCGTTTGACAAGTTGCACTGTGCGCTCTGCAGCACCATTCAAAGCTGGATGGTATGCAGGTACTGTAGTGTGGGTCACACCATTCTTTTTTATGCATTGCGCGAACTCTTCTGAACAGAAATGTGGTCCGTTGTCAGACACGATTTCCAATGGAAATCCATATGAAGCAAACAACCCCCTCAAAATATCCAAAGTTTTGCTCGATGTTGTTGTGTTCATCAGAAACACATCAACCCATTTGGAATGACTATCTATCACAATGAGCAACTGCTGTCCATTTAGATCTGCAAAATCTACGTGTAACCTTTGCCACACTCTGGCTGGCCATTTCCATGGCTGTACTGGTACTGGTAGTGGACTCCTTCCAACCGCCTCACATACCGTACATTGTTTTACTGTGTTTTCAATGTCTTTATCTAAACCTGGCCACCATAGCTAGCTTCTAGCTAGACTCTTGGTCAGACACATCCCGAGGTGTTGATCATGAAGATCACCTAACATTGGTACTCTGTACCTTTCAGGGATTACCACTCTGGCTCCCCACATGACACATCCATTTGACAATTCATGTCTCCTAACAAAGTATGGCCTAATGTCTTCTTCTGTCTCAGTTATATGACTAGGCCACTCACTGACAATATTGTCATGCACCTTGGATAAAACCCTGTCCCTACGAGTTGCCTTGCTGATGTCACGTAATGTGACTGTCAGCTCTTCAACATGGGAGAAATAGAACACTTCTTCCCTGTTGGGTTTCACTTCTGATTGTAAGTGTAATGGTCTGCTGACCTACGATATTGTATGTCATACTGGTATGCTGACAAGATCTATGACCATCTTTGCATTCTGGCTGCTGCTAGAGTAGATTCCTGTGATTTTGGATTTACCATGGCTGCCAATCATTTATGGTGTGTTTCAATGAAGAACTTGTGACCATACACGTATTTGTGGAATCTCCCAACTCCTGAAATCAATGCCAAAGCTTCTCTCTCTATTTGGGCGTAGTTTTTCTCACTACTACTCAGTATTCTAGAAGCGAAAGCTTTCGGTCTCTCTTCCCCTGTTTCTAACACATGAGAGATAACTGCACCAACCCTGTTTGGGGAGGCGTCACATGCTAGGCTTGATTGACTTGGTGACATCATAGTGTACCAGCAATGTACCATCTACTGGCTGTTTTTTGCACAACTTGAAAGCCTGGTCACATTCATGTGTCCATTTCCATGGCACATCTTTCTTCAATAGCTCATTCAAGGGGTGTATAAAGGTTGCCAAATTTGGAATGAATTTTCAATAATAATTCAACAATCCCAAGAATGATCGTAGCTCATCTGTGTTTCTGGGAATGGGCGCATTCCTGATCGCGTCAACCTTACTCTGGGTTGGGTACAACCCATCTTTGTCTACCTTGTGCCCTAGATACTCTACAAACTCTTTAAACATCTCACATTTGTGAGACTTGGCACATACTTGGTGTTTCTCTAAACTTTGTAACACCATGTGTAGCCTTTCATCATCAACCTGCCTATTTGGTACAGAGAAGAATATGTCATCAAGGTAGCATATTACACCATCGATTCCCTCAAGAATCTGATTCATGACCGCTTTGAAAATTCCAGGGCTTGACGGAACGCCAAATGGTAGCCTATTGTATTGATACAGGCCCATAAGAGTGTTGATAGTCAAGTACGCCTTTGACTACTCATCTAACTAACTGTAAATAGGCGTTTGACAAGTCCATTTTAGAAAATACTTTACCACCTACCAAGGTGTTGAACAAATCTTCTACATTTGGAAACGTGTCAGGTGGACTACACTGAAGAACTCGATTCACTGTCACCTTGTTGTCCCCACAGATTCTGATACTACCGTCAGATTTTGGAACTACAACAATGGGAGTAGCCCAATTACTTTGTTGTACTTTATTGGTAATGTTCTCTTTTTCCAGTCTTTTCAGTTCTTTTTCTACTTTTTCTCTCATTGCGTATGTCACTGGGCATGGCTTATAGTGCATTGGCCTTGCTTCACCTTACACTTCTATACTCGCTTTTTATCTGCGGATTGGTGCATCGGATTCACTGAACACCATTGGATGCTTCTTTATCACTTATTCCTGTGCTGTGAACAAGATTTGCACATGGAAGATTTCTTGCCAATCTAATTTCAGCGATTTCATCCAATTTCTACCAAGTAATGCTGGTTTTTCTTCCTGCACCACAAGAATTGGCAAATCCGCACATTGATCCTTGTATTTAACTGGAACACACAGTCTACCCACAAACTGAGATGATCTCTCCTCCATAGCTACGCAGCTCGACCCTTGCTGTTTGTAACTTATTCTTGCTCAGCTTCCCTCGGTACAGTGTTTCAGACACCACACTGACTGCTGCTCCAGTATCAACTTCCATGATTACTGGGACTCCATCCAATGTTACTTGGAGCTTGATGCCATGCAACTTGCTACTGGACACTTTTGTGTTGTAGATCGTGTGGATCTCCACTGGCTCCTTAGAGTCCTCGCTCTCCTGGTGTCGCTCAAACATATGCAGAAACTGACATCCTTTCTTGACCGCATTCGTCCTCTTGGTCTTGAAACAAGCCTTCACAAGATGCCCAGTCTTATGGCATAAATAACACTCCGCTTTCGTGAAAGCACAAGATTGTGCTGGATGACAACCCAGAAATCGATAGCATGACTTTGCATTATTCCAGCAACTCTTCCCTAGAGTTCGACTCACAGGTGCTTTGAATTTCAGTTTGCACACCTGTAGCTTGTTTATTTATTCCGCCATTGGACAATAGCTTGCTGAATCTCTCTCAGCCATGTCCACAGATAAGGTAGTTTTACAAGCTAAATCAAATGTTAGCTGTGACATTGTCATTAATTTGCTTTGGATATGGTCGCTCTTCAGTCCACACTCAAATCTATCTCGTAACGCATGGACCTGGAAATCTCCAAAATTGCAGCATATCAACAGCTTGTTCAATCAATGTTACGATAAAACTGCCAATGTTTTCCTCTGATAATTGGCTTCTGGTACCAAATTGGTAACTCTCTGCAATCTCTAATGGCTTTGTGTCATAGTGTTCTGCAAGCTTTTCAATGATGTCCTTCAATGATGTGTCCTTAGGCTTAGTTGGGGTTTACACATTCTTCACTGTATGATACACATCGGGACCCACTTCTGTCAGAAAGATTGCTCTCATTCTTTCTTGCACTGCTGTATTTACACTTGCAGCATTATCTTCAGTAGCTTCAATTTCAACAATATTATTGGCAGCAAAGAGCTTTTCCAACTGCTCAATGTAAGCACTAAACATTTCCCAGGTTTGTTGAGACTCACCCAATCGTAAAATGTATGCTATGGGAGTCGTCATTCTAGGATTTTTTTTAGTATCAGTCCCACCACACGTGAATGCAAACTTTACTCGATTTGTAAATCTCAATCAAAACGAAAAGTCTTCACATACCTCTCCACACTTTGTAGAGTCCTTGCCTTACAAACAGAAATAGCTATGGAATCCAATATCCCATCCGTGTCACCAATTTGTGATATCTCTGGGACTACAGGTATCACAAACGTTCACGCTCTGATGTTCTGGAAAACAACTGCACTCATCATGTGGTTTATTTACATTTATATACAGTGGTATAATTACACTATTACAACAACCACAAATTACGTTTATATAGCATTTCTGATTCAAAGGCTAGAATGATGTGAATCAAACTGAAAGCTGACAATGGTTCCTGTGGCTTAGGTTAAGATATTAAAAAAATAATGCAATTGTGTCCTTAACACTACAAACTCCAAGTTAATCTTTACTGTTGTCATTTTAGTGGAACAACTAAACAGATTCATTAGGATCAGATGGCGATAAAATTAAAAAAATTTGCATCATAATTGGTTTAATCACATGCAGGAAGATTTTAATGGATTAATGTGGTAATTTGTTTCCACCTTGGAATTATCCCTCATTTATTCAAGATATCCACTGGTTCTAATTAAAACAGATTGACACCATTCTCGTTGGGAGGAAACAGCATATATATGAGCAATTAGGAATACTTTGAGTCACTGACGGGCACACATTAAGCGATGCATTACACCACGTATTATGTACTGTTTATGTCTACTCTCGTCCCTGTTTGGCTCGAACAACAAACAAGCTGTAAACGCTGGGGAATATTTGATCTGCGCGGTTTGTCTAAAGATGGAGATATTGTTCTTGGCGGAATTTTCAGTATTCATGGTGATGTGGAGGATCATGACCTACATTTTAAGACCCAACCAAGACCGTTAAAGTGTACAATGTAAGTGCAATTTTTACAGTTTGCAAATTGCGAATGATTTCACTAGTATTCAGTTTGAAGGGTCCCTATGTCTGTTGATCAGAAAGTTAATCTAAGTTTTAGTGAAACAAACAAAGCTTGTAATTGCACGGAGTAAAGGATATTTCGGAAACCTGATATTTGCAATGGCTTAGATGTCCATTTTGTGATTGTGTATGTGATATAAAACAGTTTGTAACCTACAGTAAGAAGTGTATATCTATGTGTAAACATTACCATGCTCTACTTTTCCCCAAAACATAGGAAAATGAACTTGAAATGTTAGTATCTATTGCATTACTGGGTGATGCTATGACTGTGAACTATGTGGTTGATAATTAAAACTTTGATTCCTCACAGATTTCAATTCCGAGATTTCCGGTTTGCGATGGCGATGATCTTTGCAATAGAGGAAATAAACAAGGACCCCAGACTGCTCCCCGGCATTACTCTGGGCTACTGGGTTTATGACTCCTGTGGGATGCACGGCATATCCATAAAAACAACATTTGAATTTTTGAACAGACTTGATGAAACATCTTCAGATTTCACCTGCAAACGAGCCCCTGTGGTCTCTGCTATTGTGGGTGACTCCAGCTCCTCACGATCATCAGCAATAGCAACTTTGATCAGTCCTTTCAGGATACCAATGGTGAGTTACTTCAGGTCAGAGCTGTGCAGTTATATGCAAACTTGGGCACAAAATATATAATACCCGACATTCCTTAAATTAAATTGTTGTATTAAAATAATTGTTCTGTAAAATGCTTTTTAAAGGTTTTACTATAAATGTAATGGACAGTCAGATATAGATTGCTGTATATAAAAGTATTTATGAAATCACCTGTTTTATGGGACAAACAGAATCAGGAAGATGTACATTGAAATTGCAGCTATGAAATTAAATCATTTTAATTCAAGTTTCTCTTTATTTTAAAATGTATAGGTAAGTTACTTTGCTACGTGTGAATGTCTGAGCAACAGGAAGGAATATCCATCATTTTTTAGAACTATACCAAGTGACGACTATCAGATCAGAGCCTTAGCCCAGCTGGTGAAACACTTTGGGTGGACGTGGATTGGAACCATTAGAAATGACGATGACTACGGTAACTTTGGAATGCAAGCCTTCACACAAGCTGTGCAGCAACTGGGCATTTGTATTGCGTTCTCTGAGTCTTTCGATACAATATACTCAAGGGAACAATTGCTTAAAACTATAGAAGTGATTAAGAAATCTACTACAAAGGTTATTGTAGCATTTGTTAGTGATATTGATATGACTATTCTATTGAAAGAAATTGTGCGACAAAATGTGACAGGTATTCAATGGATAGGAAGTGAGGCCTGGGTCACCACAACACTCCTGCCCCCAGAGGAAAGCAGACAATTCCTCTCCGGGACAATTGGAATTGCGATTCGCAAAGTACAAATTCCAGGGTTGAGAGAATTTCTGCTGCAAGTTCATCCATCTGCATTCCCAAGAAACCGCTTAATGGAAGAGTTTTGGGAATTGGCCTTCAACTGTACACTGACTAACGAGGAGCACAAAGCAGATGGAATGAAGAAATGTACAGGACGAGAGGATTTACTGATTGTAAATAATCCATATACAGACGTGTCTCAGTACCGTGTAACCTACAATGTCTATACAGCAACCTACGCTATAGCTCATGCTCTTCATGACATGCTGTCATGTCAAAGTGGCAAAGGTCCATTTCCCAATGAAAGTTGTGCGAATATTTCAAACTTTCAACCATGGCAAGTAAGAAGCATTATTTTCATATCGTTGTACTGTACTATAGAAATATTTACACAGTTATACTGTATATATTTTTGTTGCTATGCTCTATATACAGTTGGTTTTCCTTCTCTCCTACCTTGACCCTTCCACTTGCAACCTTTCCCCCCTTATCCACCTAATCCCACTTCAAGGACTGTTTGTGGGACACTGCTGTGCGCAATTTGGCTGCCGCGTTTCTCCCACCAATATACATTCAATTCTCCTACTCTCCTTTATCCTGCCCCAACCCCTCCCACCCTGCTCTTGTCACTACCTGACTGCACAGTGACTCAGGAAGTCCTCTCCACGTGAAAGGCTCCATGTAAATTTAAGTTTTTATTGATTGATATATTTCAGCTGCAGGTGTAGAAAGCTGTGTTCAATTGTTTTTATATTGTTGAATTCAATGTTTCTTTCTCCTCTGTCATTTCCCAACACAGCTTCTACATTACATGAAAACAGTAAACTTCAGCACAAAGATTGGTGAAACTATTCATTTCGATGAAAACGGGGACCCAGTGGCAACGTACGACATTGTAAACTGGCAGCTAAGTGACCTGGGAGGCACTGAGACACTCACTGTCGGTCATTATGATGGATCTGCTCCAACAGGGGAAGAGTTTAAATTAGAAGAAAACAAAATAGTGTGGAGCGCTGGTCACATCACAGTAAGGACTTTTCTTTGCATTATATTTTGCAGAAATGTTTCAGGAAGTTTTTTCAGATAGCTTTCTGATGAATGGTAGAATTCTTAGCTGTAATTCGCTCGAAATATGAACACTGTAATTCAGGTGTCAGACAGAAGTATCAAGAGACACCAGAAAGTTTTATAAATAACAATAAATAATAAGAATACTTGCATTTAATTGTGCAATTATTTGCAATTTACAATGTATAATCATGGGTGGAATGCTGCAGCCAGAGTCCCTACAAACAGCCTTGGTTGAAAATGGACAATTTTTATTAGTGTGGTAGACACCTAGCTGACCAAGAGTTGGACATGTGAGTATTAATTTCACTGCTTTGGATGTCCTCCTGACGTGAAAGTCGCTCTATAAATGTAAATTAATTGTTGTTTTAATTGCCGAGCAAACCAGAACTTTGAAAATTAGAAAGTGCTGACATTTTAATTCCGCTGAAACTAGGTCCCACGGGCAGTTTGCTCTGACAGTTGTCTCCCTGGGACAAGGAAGGCAGCAAGAAGAGGACAACCAAAGTGTTGCTTTGATTGTATAGAATGTGCTGATGGTGAAATTAGTAACATCACTGGTAAGAATAAACACAGCTACCATTTCTTTCCTAAATCCTCAAACATTTATTGAACAGACTTCAATTCAGGTTCTATCAATCACAATTCACTTTTTTTCCTCAGATTCCACCGTGTGCCTGACATGCCCTTTGGAATACCGGTCCAATGATAAACGAGATCACTGCATATTGAAGGAAATTGAATTCCTCTCCTTCGAGGAGACATTAGGGATTGTTCTAGTCACACTTGCATTGCTTGGAGTCTGCTTGACTATCAGTGTATTCACAGCGTTCTATGTTCACAGAGACACTCCCATTGTTAAAGCTAATAACTCAGTGTTAAGCTTTCTGCTGCTTGTCGCGTTAGCTTTGTGTTTTCTTTGCTCAGTTACATTCATTGGAGAACCTTCAGTCTGGTCCTGTAGGTTGCGTCACATGGCCTTTGGTATCACTTTTGTTCTGTGTATTTCCTGTGTATTGGGAAAAACAATAGTTGTGGTGATGGCATTTAATGCAACACTTCCCAGAAACAACATGGTGAATTGGTTTGGTCCTACACAACAACGTCTGAGTGTTTTCATCCTTACCCTGATACAATGCTTAATATGTACTGTTTGGCTTAGTTTGTCACCTCCTTATCCTCTGAAAAATAGTCAATATTTTACTGAGAGAATTGTGTTTGAATGCCATGTGGGATCTGCAGTGGCCTTTTACTGTGTGCTTGGTTACATTGGACTGTTGTCTTGTGTTTGCTTTGGTGTAGCTTTTCTAGCTCGCCGACTTCCAGACAACTTCAATGAAGCGAAGCACATCACTTTCAGCATGCTTATCTTCTGTGCTGTTTGGATAACTTTCATTCCAGCTTATGTAAGCTCTCCTGGAAAATACACTGTGGCTGTAGAAATATTTGCCATTTTGGCATCAAGCTTTGGGCTACTTGCCTGTATTTTTGCCCCTAAATGTTATATTATCCTGCTGAAAAAAGAAGAAAATACAAAGAAGTGTATGATGGGTAAAGTGGCTTCCAAGAAACAGTGACCGGGTTTTCCTAATCAAAGCACAAATTTAGTTGATTTCTATATTATTTGTATGAGTTGGCTATTTTTCGTTTCACTGTATCCCGAATCATCACTGTGATTTTTGTGTAACAGTTATGTCAATGTTGTGAGTAACTTGTACCGATTGTAAAATGGTTTCTGACCCTGTTAATACACAATAAAGGTGTCAGCTTATCATTGTATTTTGCATGCTTTCCTATTTAAAACTTTCTTGTTTTTCATATATACCTAGTTGGAGACTTTCAATATATGTGCACCACTTTCAGAGCAGCATCTTAACAGTTATTCCATGAGGCAGTTAATTATCAATCCACTGAATTAATATTTCATTACTGTTAATACAATACATTGAGATGCAGTCTAGAAGACGTAAAAAGCGCTATTTCAAATGCATGGATTATTAATATTTATTATAGTTCCCTCTCCCGTCCATTTGTTGTCTCAATTTTAGGGAGTATTTTCTTATTTGTCTTTCACTTCCATTCCCAGACATTTATCCAGTTAGCTTTCCAGCATATTGTGTTGATCCACTTCAATTCCCTATCCCACCAATGTTCCAAAAATTTATGTGTTTAGCAAGTCTGAGTTAATAAAATACATTTTTTTTAATTTAAAATTAGAAAGTATCATTAAAAGTACAGGTGTCATTGATGGAAACAATAGAAGAACACAAGGGAATCACATCAATTATAGCTGCTTAGCCCTTAGGAGAAGATCAACTCAGCTTGAATTTGTTTTTGGAACAGATTTTTATACTGCATGTTTCGAATAGAATTTATTCATTTAATTAGACATAAAAGTTAATCTTTTAAACAATTAGCAGCTGCAGATTTTGATCCACTTGAGATCTAATTGTCCTATTGCCCAGCACAAACAATAGTATTCTCCAGTAAGCATTTTATACACTATAGACAGAATTAATTTAGTAGAGACATTCTGGAAATTTTAAGTTCCTACTTGTGCTGCAATTCCTCGTATTATTCAATGATTCCAACATTTGACAGCCTAAATAAGAATCTTAACAAGTGGTGCTTTTTTCATGAATAAAGTATTTCATTCCAATTACAGTATTTTATTTTCAATTATTTTGGAAATGATTGCTTTAGAATTGTAAGTTGGTTGTTTTGTATTTACTCCTGAATATTAATTGTTTGAATTGTTGATCCTAAATTGTGTTCTCCTGAACTACTACTACTAATAATAGTAATCCTTCCTTTTGATATAGTGCCTTATCACATCGTGAGTCACCTAAAAGCGCTTCACAGAATATATTCTAAAGTAAATTATTTGCACGTTTTGTGCAAAAACTGCCACAGCCAATTGCTCACAGTGCTGTCCCAGTCATAGTTTGAATGACCAGATTTTAGTGGTTTTTTTAAGGTATTGTTACCTTTGGAAAAGCGACCGCCAATTGACAAAAAAAAACAACCAAATTGTCAAGGACTCCGTCATTATAATTATGCCATTCCAACGCGGGTTATAGTGGCTTTGGGAAAGGAGTGTGGAGGTGTAGAGGGAGGGATGGGTAGGTCCCAAAGTGTGATGGGAAGATGAGGAGGGAGTAGCAGACACAAGTGCAGAGGCAACTGATCGGATCCCCTTGACTTTCGGTGTCCTGTAGCACAGTGGTTGGGTTTCACTGCCTTGGGACATCCTCCGGACGTGCAATGCGCCTATAAATGTAATTTTGTTGCTGTTGTAGAACACTCACTTTACAAGCGTGAGACCTGTGTTTAGAATCCAGGCAGATCACGACTAAACCTTGAGCACTTTTCCTAACTCGACATACACACACACACACACACACAAACACACACACACAAACACACGTAAACATACACACACACACACACACACACACACAAACACACACAAACGTAAACATACACACACACATATGCCTAATGATAATCCATCCGAAAAAAAAGAAAACAAATGGCCAATTCAACCAATGACTGATTGTGGGGACGTTGCTGTGTGCAATTGGCTGCCACGTTTCGCCCAGAAATATATTCAGTCAATTCACTTTACAGTATTTTCTGTGAAGTGCCTTGAGACGTCTGGAAGACATGAGAAGTGCACTGTCAAATTCGCGGATTATTATTATCATTTAGTTTCGATACAGTGTAGATTGGCCTCACAGTTGGAATTTTAGGAGATACTGGATGCGCCACGAGAGGGTGGGGTGGAGGAGCCAGTTTGTGATTGAGAAGAGAAACCTGGTGTTTTCGTTCACCTTCAGGATTGTCTTGGAGTACGATGTTGATTTATTGGAGGCAAGGGCGTAGTGGTACGACATAGTGGAGGCACTAAGATCTATCAGATCTGCTGATGGACTGTTAATTTGGATTTGAGCCACATGCGTTTAGTGCCTTAAGGGAGTGGAGGTAACTGATGTTCCAGGTTGACATTCGTAACCAGGCCAAACATGGCAACCAACTGCGTACATTAGTGTCCCACAAACAGTTGTGGATTGAAAAGAGCAATTAATAAAACATTGCTGGGATTATTAGTAGGCATGTGGAGTAAGGAAACTGCCCAATGTTTCACCCTGCCTGAAATTGAACCCAGGTCTCTCGCTTACAAGGAGAGTGCTCTAACCACTGAGGGACAGGATTCCAATAGCACTGAGTAAGAAAAGGTAGATTCTGTTTGACCAACCAATCATTTTGTGAAGAGGTAACATCCCAAATTGACTTCTGAGCATTGAATGGATTGGCAGTGAAGCCTGGATATCCACCTCACTGCGCACTCCAGAAAAAAGCAGAGAGTTTCTCGCTGGAATCATTGGAGTTGTGATAAGTAATGGAAAGATACCGGGCTCGAAACACGTCTTGGTTGAACTCCACCCTCCTTTATACCCAGGAATTCTTTTAATAAAAGAATTTGGGGAAGTGCTATTTCGCTGTAACCTCAGACAGACAGAGAATGAAAACCCGACTCCACAAACTAATGAATGCTCTGCAAAACAGAGCTTGAAGACAGTAAACAATACATATACAGATGTCTCTCAGTTCAGAGTATCGTAAAATGTGTACAAGGCAACGTATATTGTTGCGCATGCTCTTCACAATAGGCTTTCATGTGAAAGTAGAAATGATTCATTTCAGAAAAATACCTGTGCAACTTATCCAAACTTTCACCCCTGGCAGGTTTGAAAAATTACTGTACAGTAAACCAAAGATACGTCTTTTCAGATAGAACCATACATTTAATGGTTCTTGCCTTTGATATAGCACTTTTCACATCTTCTGGACATCTCACAATGCTTCACAGAATATACTGTAAAAGGAATCGACTGTATATTTGTGGGCAAAATGCGGCAGGAAATTGCGCGCAGAAGCATCTCCCACAAAAAGACGTGGACTGAAATTACCAATTTTTATATATTTTTTGGAGGGATTAATCTTAGTTGTGCGTGTGTGTGTGTGAAGCAAGGACACTTGCCCAAGGTTTCACCCTGACCTGCTTGGATTCGAACACAGGTCTGACCATTCGAAGGCGAGTGCTCTAACCACTGAGCTAAAGGGACTCCACAAAACAGCATAAAATATGTGAATAATGAGAAATACAAAACTTATAAATCATAGGAAATTCAATGGGGCTTGTGCAGATGTATGACAGGCAAATACACAATTTATATAAATCAGGCGTACACGAGTTGTAGTGTGGTGACTGGAAAATAAAGGTCTTGGAATTGTACTGGTTACATTTGTAATTCAAGCGAAAGAAGACAAAGATGCAAAATAATGATTAGTACATTCAAGGTCATGTTCCTTATTTACTTTTGTTTTATCTCCAAATGTGCAGCTTCTACATTACATAGAAACCACATATTTCACAACTACGAATGGTGAAAAAGTGTATTTCGATGAAAACGGTGATCCAGTCCCAAAGTACGACATTGATAACAGACAACCCAATAGTGATGGTGGCTGTGATGTTGTGCTGGTGGGACGCTATGATGGATCTGCAGCTTTGGGCCAAGAGTTGATCCTAAATGAAAATCTTATTGTTTGGAGTGGTGGGCACAGAAAGGTAACGTCATCCAAAACGATTGATTATCCATTGTGAAACGAAAGGTACAGCTATTGTTCACACAATATCTGCTGGATCCAATCAAACTAAACACTCTTGTGTTTAAACCAAGATTCCACCAGCAGCTTGTTCCGAAACATGTCCCCCTGGAACATGGAATGCGGCCAGAAAGGGACAACCTATGTGTTGGTTTGACTGCGTTCCATGCAGCGATGGAGGAATAAGCAACATCACAGGTGGGTCACAAGATATCCAAACGCTCTTATTTTATTGTAAAACGTTTTCTAATTACTGGAGTTGTTTGTGAAATGGATTCCATTTTCCTTGACTCTACTTTCATTTTCTCATAGATTCAATACACTGCGTGAAATGCTTTTGGGAATATTGGTCTGGTTTACAACACGACAATGCATTCCCAAGGAAACAGAATTCCTGTCTCTTTCAGAAATAATAGGAATGGTAATAGTAGCATTTGCTATAGTTGGAGCCGGCATTATCATGATGGTGGCAGTCGTTTTCTTTGTTTAGAGGCAACTCCTATTGTCAAAGCTAACAACTCTGAATTGAGTTTTCTTCTGCTTTTCGCACTAACATTGTGTTTGCTTTGCTTCCTCACATTCATTGGGCAGCCATCAACTACATCCTGCATACTACGCCACACGACATTTGGCGTTATTTTTGATCAGTGCATGTCTTGTGTTTGGGGGAAAACAATTGTTGTCATGATGGCATTGAAGGCAACACAGCCGCACAATAATATAATGAAGTATTTTGGTGTAAAACAGCAATGATTGACTGTTTGTATCCTTAGCCTGGTACAGTGTATATTGTACACCATCTGGCTAACTACAGCATCACCTTTCCCTGTTAGGAATGGTGTTTCTTACACCGACAATATTATTCTGCAATG
Source organism: Hydrolagus colliei (assembly GCA_035084275.1). Taxonomy (NCBI): domain Eukaryota; kingdom Metazoa; phylum Chordata; class Chondrichthyes; order Chimaeriformes; family Chimaeridae; genus Hydrolagus; species Hydrolagus colliei. The sequence goes on along the minus strand of CM068744.1, from coordinate 327,607 downwards.
TGATGTCGCGTCTGAAACAGCCTTTTATTTTGTCTGGGATATATTGTATGCCTCTCTTGTTTGTGCTTTCCTGTTTTATTTCTAGCTAGATAATTGCCACATTATTTTAATTAGGCCATATTCATAACCTTTAGCATGATTATATATTGTGCAGTTTGAATATCTTTTATTCCAGTTGATATCAGCTCTTGTGGAAAATATACTGTTAGTGATGAAGTATTTGCAATTTTTGCATCTAGTTTTGGGATTAGTATCTGTATTTTTGCTCCAAAATGTTACATTATTTTATACAAATCAGGAAATAATATGAAGCAGCACCTAATGGGAAAGATATCATCAAAAAAGCTGTGAAATATACAGAATCATAGAACGTTACGGCAAAGAAGGAGGCCATTCGGCCCATCGAATCTGTGCCGGCTCTTTGACTGAGCAAATCACTTTCATTAACCCCAATCACCAGCTTTCTCCCCATAACCCTGCAAACCCGTCTTCCCCAGATACATATCTAGTTCTCTCTTAAAAGCTGCTATCTAATCGGACCTCACTATCCGATAGCTATCCAGTTCTCTATTAAAAGTTGCTACGGTATCGGACCTCACTACCCTTTCGTGCAGATCATTCCAAATTCGAACAACTCGCTGAGTAAGAAAATTCTTCTAACCTCCCCTCTGCTTCTTTTGGTAGACATCTTAAGACTGTGACGGGTCACAGACACACCTACCAGCGGAAACAGCTTTTCCCTATCTAGCCTGTTGATACCATTCATGATCTTGAAGACATCTAACAGGTCCCAGCGTAACCTTCTCTGCTCTAATGGGAAAAATCCTAACTTCTCCAGCCTGTCCTCATAGCTAAGGTTCCGCATTCCTGTTATCATTCTCGTGAATAGTCTCTGCTCCCTTTCCTGTGCCTTAATGTACTTCCTGAAATAAGGTGCCCACAATTGCGCACAGTACTCCAGCTGAGGCCTAAGTAGTATTTTGTATAGATTAACAATAACCTCCCTAATCTTATACTCTATGCCCCTATTAATAAAGCTAAGTACACAAAATGTCTTGTTTTACTGCCTTATCTACCTGCCCTGCTACCTTTAATGATTCGCTTACTGAACACCCCGATCTCTCTGTACGTCCTCCCCCCTTAAGATTGAGCTACTAAGTCTATATTGCCTCCTACCATTTTTCCTACCTAAATGTATTGCCTCACACTTATCCACATTGAAATCCATCTGCCACATGTCAGCCCATTCCACCAATCTGTGTATGTGTGCTTGCAGTTGGTTACAGTCCTCCTCACTGTTTACTACCCTACCTAACTTTTTATCATCTGCAAACTTGAAAATAGTGCTCTCTATGCCCAAGTCCAGATCATTAATATATATTAGAAAGAGCAGTGGTCCCAATACCGATCCCTGGGGGACACCGCTGCACACCTCCTTCCATTTCGAGAAACACCCATTAACCACCACCCTCTGCTTTCTGTCACTCAGCCAGTTCTTAATCCAAACTGCCACCATCCCCTTAATACCATGGGCCTCTCATTTTTTTAATTAATCTCTTATGCAGTACTGTGTCAAAAGCCTTTTTGAAATCCATGTAAATAACGTCCACCGCATTTCCCTCATCAACCCTCACAGTTGCCTCTTCAAAAAATTCTACTAGATTTGTTCGTAACATTTACCTTAAACAAATCCATGTTGGCTGTCTCTAATTACCTCGTGTTCCTCTAAGTAGAGATTTATTCTGTCCCAGATTATGGTCTCCAGTAGCTTTCCTATTACCAAAGTAAGGCTGACTGGCCTGTAATTTCAGGGTTTGTCTTTCTACCCCTATTTGTAGAGGGGGATAACATTAGCCACTCTCCAGTCTCTTGGCACCACTCCTGTGTCCAATAAAGATTGAAATGTAATGGCCAGAGCCTCCGCTATTTGAACCCGTATCTCCCACAGCAACCTTGGGAGAAACCCATCTGGTCCTGGTGACTTATCAATTTTGAGCCCAGTCAATCTTTTCAGAAATTCCTCTCTGTCTATAGTAATCTGATCTATTTCCTCTACTCTCTCATCCAATGCTGCGGCATTTGGGGCATCCATTTCCGTTGTGAAGACAGATGCAAAGTACTCGTTCAGTACATCAGCCATGCCCTCTGCCTCCACAACAAGATTGCAGTCATTGTCTTTGATTGGCCCCCACCCTGCCATTAACTAACCTTTTTTTCCCTTATGTGCATATAAAATATTTTAGGATTCCCCTTTATGTTATCCGCATACCTCTTCTCATGTGATCTTTTAGCCTGTCTTATCACACTTTTAAGATCACTCCTGCATTCTCTATAATGTGCTTTGCTGTCCTCAGTATTTTGCGTCTTCCAATTGTTGAACGCTATCTTCTTCTTTTTCATCCTTGACAGAATATCCCTGGTGATCCAGACTGGCTTTGTTGTTGCACATTTCCCTTTTATGGGAATATATCTGTTTAGACCTTGAGCTATCATATCTTTGAAGATCTCCCATTGCTCATGAGTTGTTTTATCTGCCAGTCTTATTTGCCAGTCCACCAACTCAAGCTCCCTTTTTAACCCATCAAAATTAGCCCTTTTCCAGTCAAGCATTTTCACCCTTGACTGTATTTTGTCCTTGTTCATGAGTTATCTAAATCCAATAATATTATGGTCACTTTTACCTAGATGCTCCCCTACCGAAACCTGTTCAACCTGACCTATTTCATTCCCCAGGACTAGATCCAGCAATGCTTCCTTCCTCGTAGGTCTGGAGACCTACTGCTCAAGAAAAGTTTGCTGCACCCAGTTTATGAATCTTTCTCCTGCTTTGCCCTTAGCGATGATATTTTGCCAGTCTATATTGGGATAATTGAAATCACCCATTATCACAACTCTGTTTTTCTTACATCTATCCGCGACCTGGTTGCAGATCTGCTCCTCTATTTCCTTCCCGCTGTCTGTTAGTCAATAGTAACCCCCTATCAGTGTAACTGATCTTTTATTACGTCTTATCTCTAACCAGATGGATTCTGTTGTCGGGACCTCCAGTGCCTCGTTCCTTTCTACAGCTATTATTGTATCCTTAACTAATATTGCCACACCTCCTCTATTTCTTCCTTCTCTAGCCTTCCTGAACACATTATATCCTGGAATCTTTAACTTTCATTTCTGTCCTGTCTAGGTTACTGCCACCACATAGTAACCTCCTACGGCCAGTATTTAAGAACATATGAACATAAGAAATAGGAGCAGGAGTAGGACATTAAGCCCATTGAGCCTGCTCTACCATTCAATCAAGGCTGATATTCTTCTCTAACTCCAGCTACCTGCTTTATTCCCATACCCCTTAATCCTTTTATAAATGACAAATCTATCTAACTCAGTCTTGAAAATATTCAAGGATTGAGCATCAACAGCCCTTTGGGATAAATAATTCCATACATTCACCACACTTATATAAAATTCATATGACATTATTTTCTCTTTCCTTATTAAAATCTGACTGTGATGCAAAATTATATTACTGTGTGCAATGACATTTTACTGTACAATAACCAATTCGCTTTGTTAAATGTTTAATTATTGATTTCAAGCTTACCACAGGAATTCTGGCCCGTTGACTTATTAGCATAATAAATATTGGATCATTTCTTAAAATACCCTGAATATGGTAAAGTAATATATCTCTGGAGAAGGATAGAAAACTAGAATCAACAAGATTATTGACTGAATTCCTCAGAGAATAAGAACATATCAGTGGTCAGAATCATTTAGCAATAACAGCAACAACGTTATATTTGTATGGTGCCCTTAACATCAGGAGGACGTTCCAAGGTGCTGTTTAAGAATCAGCATAAGGATTAACAGTTCAGCAATTCACTGCTGGGCTATGGAGCTCCTTCATTGTGTATTGAACATCACTCATGTGAAGTTTCACTCCCTGTTTATGCAATCCTGTGACATTAAAGAAATGTTACACTATCACTTATTACTCCCCAGTAAGTCTACAAAGGAAGACGTGATGTAGGATGGAAACTATTTGACCCGTCAGAAGTAAATTAGATGTTAAGAAATAATTTAGCCGAAAATCAAATAAAGGTTCTCTAAGATGATAGATTCTCATGATAAAATTAGGTAAAGGTGTGTTTCCGAGGTATATTCAACCAGTAAATAAACAATATAGAGTATAATCCTAGCATTTGAAATCGCCATTGACTTTGAGAGGATGACAAAAAGACCTTCACAGAGTATAAGATAAAGTGTAGTTACTGCGTATTTACTGTGTAAGTGAATACTGGTTACCATATGTAATAAAAATACACCTTGGGTAATTCCGAGCACGCTCAACTCTGAGTCACATGGCTGAAATGTGAATCCCATGTCAGGAGTTAAACTTATATACTGTAATCTAAGACAAACTCTCAATGCATTGTTGGGGATGCCGTCCTTCAGATGAGACATTAAATTGAGGCCCCATGTGCCTGTTCAAGTGGATGTTTAAAGATCCTATTGTACTATTCGAAAGCATAATTGGGAGATTGATGTGTAAGGACTATACTAATATAATTTTGTTGTTGTTGTTGCGATGGCCAACAATCCCCCAAATAATATTGGCCATTCATTTCATGGCTGATGTACTGAATGAGTACTTCGCCTCTGTCTTCACAAAAGAAAAGGATACAGCCAATGCCATAGCATTGGAGGAGAGGGTAGGAGAAATGGATAGAATAATTATAACCAGAGAGGAAGTTCCAAAAAGGTTGACGTCGCTCAAGGTGGATAAGTCACCTGGTCCGGATTGGATGCAACCTAGGTGACTAAGGGAGGTACGGGAGCAAATAGCAAGGACTCTGACCACAATCTTTCACTCTTCCTTGGACACAGGGGTCGTGCCAGAGGACTGGAGGATAGCTAATGTTACTCCCTTTTATAAAAAGGGGCAGAAGGACAAGCCTGGTAACTACAGACCAGTCAGTCTAACGTCGGCAGTGGGCAAACTTCTAGAGTCCATAATCACGGACAAGACAGATCTTCACTTAGAAAGATATAGGCTAATAGAGGACAGTCAACATGGATTTGTTAAACGCAAATCTTGCCTTACAAAACTGATAGAATTTTTTGATGAGGTAACGGAATGGGTTCATAATGGTAGTGCAGTTGATGTAGTTTACATGGACTTTCAAAAGGCATTTGACAAAGTGCCACATGAGAGACTTATTAGGAAATTAAAGACCCACGGCGTAAAAGGGACAGTGGCAGAGTGGATCCACAACTGGCTGCGAGACAGAAAGCAGAGAGTTGTAGTGAGCGACTGTTTTTCAGACTGGAGGGAAGTGAGCAGTGGTGTGCCACAGGGATCGGGTTTGGGACCATTGCTGTTTGAAATCTACATCAATGATCTGGACTTGGGTGTACGGAGTACAGTTTCCAAGTTTGCAGATGACACCAAGTTAGGGAGAATAGTAAATAGTGAGGAGGATAGTAGCCATCTGCAAGAGGATATAGACAAATTGGTAAAGTGGGCAGACACATGGCAGATGAAGTTTAATGCAGAGAAGTGTGAGGTAATGCATTTTGGGAGAAGAAATGAAGGGAGGCAATATAGGCTAGATAGTACAATTTTAAATGGTGTGAAGGAACAGAGAGACCTGGGGTTTTGTGTTAGTGACTCGTTGAAGGTGGCAGGACAGGTAGACAAGGCTGTTAAGAAGGCATGTGGGATACTAGGCTTTATAAATAGGGGTATAGAATACAAAAGTCAGGAAGTGCTGACTCACATCTATAAAACTTTGGTGAGGCCTCAGCTGGAATACTGTGTTCAATTCTGGTCACCACACTAGAGAAAGGATGTGAAGACATTGGAAAGGGTACAAAGAAGATTTACTAGGATGGTGCCAGGATTGAGGGACTTCAGCTATGAGGAGAGGCTAGATAGGCTAGGGTTATTCTCTCTGGAGCAGAGAAGATTGAGGGGAGACCTAATAGAGGTTTATAAGATCATGAGGGGTTTCGACAGGGCAAATAGAGAAAAACTATTTCCACTCGTGGGCGAATCTGTGACTCGTGGTCACAGATTTAAAATAGTTTCAAGGCGAAGTAGAGGGGAGCTGAGGAGAAATCTTTTCACTCAGCGAGTTGTTCGTTGTTGCATTTAATATGGTGCTTTTCATGTCTTCTAGATGTCCCAAAGCTCTTCACAGAATATACTGTAAAGTGAATTGACGTTATATTTGTGGGCGAAACACGGCAGCCAATTGGACACAGTAGTGTGCCACCAATAGACGCGGATTCAAATTAGCACTTTTTGGGGGGAGAGACTATTATTAGATGTGTGGAATAAGGAAACTTGCCCAAGGTTTTGCCCTGACCTGACCTGCCAGGAATTGAACCCAAATCTCTCGCTTATAAGACGAGAGATTGCTGTAACCAGTCAGCTGAAGGTCTCCACAATGAGATCATGACTGGTCGCCTTTCCTAATTCAATTTACCCGACCTATCCCATATCCCTTAGATAATAACTTTAGCTTTCAAAACACTGCCAACCAATATCAGTCTTGAGTATGTTCAGTGACTGAGCATCCACAGGAATCTGGTGTAGAAATTTACATAAATTCAAACCCCTTTGAGTGAGATTCATTCCTGTCCCTCACCTTTCAAGCCCTCAGTGACCTTGCCACACCCTACCTCTGCGATCTCCTAACCCACTACCAACCTGCCCGCCCCCTCCACTCTGCAGGCTATCAACTGCTCCATGCTTGGCTCTGAATCACTGACTGTCCAGCGCCTTGGGCCATTCTCCCAACATGAGAGGTGCTATTACAAGTGTAGTTTTGCTGTTGCTGTTTCCTTTCCGCCTTGCCCCTTTAACTTCCCTCCCCCTTCCTCCCCCCCGCCATTCGACCCCCCTCTACCACCAAAATTGTAGGCTACAGGAAGCCCCAACATGAATCCACCACTTGGACACAGACACAAAAGGTAAGAACAATTCATTCTTATAATAATAGTGAAACTGTCATTTGACACTGAATCTTATCACGTCACCGAGACGTCTCAAAGCACTTCATAGGGCACATTGTAAAGTGGAGTGACTGTGTATTTTGTGGGCCAATTGTGCACAGTGATGTCCCCACAAAAAGCCATGGGTTGAAGTGATCAAAGTATTGTTTACTTGAGAGATTATTATCAGGCCCTTGGATATGTGTTTGTGTGGGTGTATGTGTTTGTGTGTGTGCGGCATGTCTGTCTGTGTGTGTGTATGTGGGTGGGTGTGGGTGGGTTGTTGTGGGTGGGTTGGTGTGGGTTGGTGTTAGATTCAGAAGAAATGGGAGTTTTCTCAAAGAAACGATCTTCAGTCATCACAGAGTTTTATGATCTTTTTATTCAGTACTACATCCCAGTTATAGTACAGGCACTCCTCTTATGATTCGAATATGGCTTGTTAGTTCGAACCGTAGTATCTTGGAGGACAGCCAACACATATATACTCAGTTGGCTTTCTTTGTCCTACAGGACCCAATCAGTTAAGACAGTCTTGCCCAACCAACATGCCCATATTAGGAGCGTTATCCAATGGTCACACACAATTGCTATATTTCTACAATACACATTATCTGGTAACAAACTTCTGATCTGGTCTAAATCAGTCTAGACTGCCACATATCATTTGTTTTGTCCAATCAACGTGCCCATATTAGGAGCGTTATCCAATGGTCACACACAATTGCTATATTTCTACAATACACGATTACCTGGTCACAAACTTCTGATCTGGTCTAAATCAGTCTAGACTGCCACATACACACAAACGTGTTGTTACAGAGTCACACACAAAACTGCTACATATATTTCTACAATACACGATTACCTGGTCACAAACTTCTGATCTGGTCTAAATCAGTCTAGACTGCCACATACACACAAACGTGTTGTTACAGAGTCACACACAAAACTGCTACATTCCAACAATCCCCCCTTTTGTGACTCTGTCACAACAATCTAAACATAATACTGTTGATGTTGCTTATGTAAAAGCGACAACGAAACACCTGGTGCAACAGAAGCCCAAACGATTAATGCAAACTTTTATACATTGTATTATTACACAAAAAATTAATAACAATGCTATCACAATAACTAGCACGTGCATGAACCAGGCTCCCCATCCCTCCAACCAGGCTTTCCACCAGGCCGGAAGGGGATCGCCGTATCTAAGCCTATTTACTTCTCTATGCATGTGAGATACTAGATTGGTAATATTTTCAGACTCATCAGGGATATAGGTCGTTACAGAGTCACACCCAAAACTGTTACATTCCCACAATCCCCCCTTTTGTGACTGTCATAACAATCCAAACATAATACTGTTAAGATAAAGGGGGAAGGGCTTGGTGAAGTATCCTTATAGTCGGGGTGATACCATCCCGAAAACTGAGTCGAGGAATAACCAGCTGATTCCAGCTGTTTGGGCAAAACTGGCCCATTCGTGTCCATTTTCAATTCAGTAACATTACCAATATTGTTTTGAGACAATAACCACTGTGATCATCATTGTGACATTAAAAGGAACAACCACAAACCCAACATTTTGTACGATTTGTGGCAATGGAGGTTTTAAGTGTCATTAACAAATAGGTATTAACTGCCACATTGTGCTTAACGATAGCGTGGGCTTCGCCCTGTTGGGACGTGGTTACCGTTACCATCCCTATGCATATTGACAGAAATGAAAGTATTCTAAATTTTTTTTAAAAAAACTTATAAACACACAGTGCTTAAACAATACAAGTTCTTAAACAGTGGAGCGTTTCACATGTGACGCGTGAATCCAAGCCTTCCTTCCTTCCACTTTTACTGCAGCAGGAGTTGTCAGCGACACCATGTAGGGACCTTCCCACTTAGCACCTAACGGATTTTTATGTATCTTCTTGATATACGCTCGTTCTCCCGGGACCAAATCGTGTCCTCCCTTTGGTGAATCTCCCCAAGCCATCGACACCTGTCGAGAAGCAGGACCTACAGCATTTGTTAATTTCTTCAGCGGCATTCAACAGGGCTCGCTGCATTCGAGAGGAAAGACTTTCAAAACGCTCCCGATTTGATCGAGGTTTATGTATCTCATCACAGCCATCATCATGATTTTGCTTATTTGAAAACGCTTTAAAGTTGCCGCCACTCCCATTCATTCGAACACGGCACGTTTTAGCCCAGTGACCTTCTTTACCACATCTGCGGCATTTGCCAGGTTTATGTCCAAAGGATGACTGTCCCGCTGAAGTTCTCTCTCCTCGTTGAAATGCTCGTAGTTGTACCCCTTGGTCCCTATCGACTTGGATACAGCGTGCAACCAACTGACCGAACGTTACTCCTTGTTCTTCCCACAGGGGCAACGTTAATTTTACCAATTTTGATATTTCCCCTTTGAGTCCGGCCATGAAAGATGGTTTCAAAGGACCCTCCTCGTTAGCATCTAAGTCTGCATTTTGCATGTCGTTAGCCAGTCCCGAATGTTCAATCCACACAGCCCTGAAGCGCTCATCAAACTGAGCAACCATTTCGGTCGGTTCTTGGGTACAGCCTGATATTTTCTTCCAGTCCACCCGGGCCGGACCTTGATTTCTCAGCCATTGTCTGATCGCTCCCCATCCAGCGTTCAAATTATTTCCATTTTCGCCCAACGCGGTATAAACTTGTTGTTGCAATTCTTGGGCGTTTCGACCGGTTGCCATTACTGACAAAACTTGCACACCATCTTGAGGATGCAGCCGATAGATGGTACGTATTCGGTTAAGCTCTTCCCATGTTTTCAATGACCCTTTCTTTGGGTCTGGCAATGCTTTTGACCATTTGTCGATTCTGTCCGGATCGGCAGGTTGGTGTTCATGAAAAGGTACCCAAACAGCTCCGAATGCCTGAGCCCCGCCCACCGGACCGACGTTCGCCCCTTCTTCGGGTCGTGCTGCCGGCGGACCTGCTGGTCCCTGTCCGCGCCGGGCACGATATCGGGTGACCATAGGTCTCAATTGCGGTGGACGGTTATCATCCCCCCAAGGGTCCGGTAGACAAGTCGACGGGTCCCAAGGATCACACTCATAATCACTGGCATACTCAGGAGGTAAAGATGGAATAGATGCATGCAACACATTTAAAGATGGATATACTGATTGGTACGGTACCGATGGAGCGCTCGATGTTTTTACGCCCTTCTCCTTTTGCTTAAACAGTTCAGTTTTAAGCTTTTCAATTTCAGCTTGCTTTTTACTAAATTGTTCTGCCATTGCATTTAATTGTTCCTTTGCTTTCTTCATATCTGTATCGTACTGGGTATTACGCATAATTTCACTCCGTTGTCGTAGCTGACTCATGACAAGCATCGCCAACCTTGTCTGGTCGTTCCCCTTTGAGCGGGTAGTTTTTCCCCATAATTTTTGTATATTGGGTAAAGACCACTGTCCTGTTCCCATGTTATATTTATTTTCCAAAGTCTGCTGGAGCTTAAGTAAGTTCATATTTTTCTGGAAGATTTGTGTTAGTTCGCTCAACATTTCGGTTTCAGACACGTCCGGAGGTGCCTGCCCTCCTTTGTGTAAAGTGTTTTTTTCACTTTTTTTTTCTACCATTTTTACCAATTTTTCTTGAGGCCGTAGGCAATTTCAACGCCGATAAAGGATTACACCCCGAGGATCTGAATGGGCTTCTCAAACTTGGTAATTTTCTAAAACCTAAAACCCGCTTGTACAACGTCTCCTAAGGATCCAAACTCAAACAAAAGAGATATTTCTTACGTCGAGATTACGTCTGACCGCACTTTGTTTTCTTGTCTTCTGCAAATCCGGTTCTTTCTTTAAGAATCACGAGAAGGTTCAAACAGCTCCACACGTGCCGAGGAATTTTAACAAAGATTCCATAACTTTATCTGGGGTAGCCCGTGTTCCGCCCTTGTTAACCAAGTCGTACACCTTTACCGATTCAATTGAGGTAGACCGTGTTCCGCCCTTATCAATCAAGTCGTACACCTTTACCGTTTCTGGGGTAGACCATGTTCCGCCCTTATCAATCGAGCCATACACCTTTACCGATTCACCTTAGGCAATCCGTGTTCAATGTCTGTCCTTGTTACCTTCTGTGATCCTGCCGACTACGCCAAATGTTAGATTCAGAAGAAATGGGAGTTTTCTCAAAGAAACGATCTTCAGTCATCACAGAGTTTTATGATCTTTTTATTCAGTACTACATCCCAGTTATAGTACAGGCACTCCTCTTATGATTCGAATATGGCTTGTTAGTTCGAACCGTAGTATCTTGGAGGACAGCCAACACATATATACTCAGTTGGCTTTCTTTGTCCTACAGGACCCAATCAGTTAAGACAGTCTTGCCCAACCAACATGCCCATATTAGGAGCGTTATCCAATGGTCACACACAATTGCTATATTTCTACAATACACATTATCTGGTAACAAACTTCTGATCTGGTCTAAATCAGTCTAGACTGCCACATATCATTTGTTTTGTCCAATCAACGTGCCCATATTAGGAGCGTTATCCAATGGTCACACACAATTGCTATATTTCTACAATACACGATTACCTGGTCACAAACTTCTGATCTGGTCTAAATCAGTCTAGACTGCCACATACACACAAACGTGTTGTTACAGAGTCACACACAAAACTGCTACATTCCAACAGTTGGTGTGGATGTGTGTTGGTGTGTGGAGTAAGGAAACTTGCCCAATCTTTTTCCTTGAACTACCTCGCCCAGGAATCAAACCCAGGGCCTCTCACTTGCTTACAATACCAATCGCCCCGATGAGAAAAGTGCTGAACAGTCAGGCCAGGAGCTCAGTAATAATAATAATAATAATAATAATAATAATCCTTGCATTTGATATAGCGCTTTTGAGTTTGTTGACTGACTGACTGATGGATTGATTGATTGATTGGTTATAATGTCCTAGTGATGATTGTGTTGCTTTATGATGGATCAATGAGCGGCTGAGTGTGTCCTGAGAGCCAACGTCACTGGCGGTCTCCTCTGCCAGATTGGCCGCAAACATGGAGATCAATGAGAGAGAGAGCAAGGGAGCGGGAGAATGAGAAAGCCAGAGCGTGAGAGAGTGTGAGAGTGAGAGGCCAACAAGAAAAAATGAGAATGAGAGACAGAACAAGAGAGACATTGAGAGGGAGGGAGTGCAAAACTAAATGGTGAGTCAGAGGTCTTAGAAATGGCCAATGTTTGACTGTGTCACTTGATGTTCACAGAGTCGTGGGGCATCACTGTACACAAACCCTGAGTAATTAAAGTTCCTTTGAGTTGCGACAGAAAACCCCGTCGAGAGGACGCCAATAACAACAATAACACATGACACTTGTACAATGCCTTCTCTTTGATTTGCATGGATGTCCCACTATTATAAAAATAATGATAATCTTTGAATTTGACACACCACCTTCTAGACATCTCAAAGTGCTTCATAGGATCCACTGTTGAGTGAAGTGTAATACAAAGGGATACTAGGCTTTATAACTAGGGGTATAGAATACAAAAGTCAGGAAGTGCTGACTAACCTCTATAAAACTTTGGTGAGGCCTCAGCTGGAATAATGTGTACAATTCTGGTCACCACACTACAGAAAGGATGTGAAGACATTGGAAAGGGTACAAAGAAGATTTACTAGGATGGTGCCAGGATTGAGGGACTTCAGCTATGAGGAGAGGCTAGATAGGCTAGGGTTATTCTCTCTGGAACAGAGAAGATTGAGGGGAGACCTAATAGAGGTTTATAAGATCATGTGGGGTTTCGACAGGGCAAGTAGAGAAAAACTATTTCCACTCGTGGGCGAATCTGTGACTCATGGTCTCAGATTTAAAATAGTTTCAAAGCGAAGCAGAGGGGAGCTGAGGAGAAATTTTTTCACTCAGCAAGTTGTTCAAATCTGGAATGCATTGCCTGAAAAGGTGGTGGAGGCAGATTCGATAACAACTTTTAAAAGGGAATTAGATCTTTATTTAGGGAGAACAGGTCTATTAGGCTATGGGGAGCGGGCAGGGCAGTGGGATTGAATCGCTCTTTTCAAAGAGCCGGCACAGACTAAATGGGCCGAATGGCCTCCTTTTGTGCCGTAAAATTCTATGAATCTATGGTGGTTTGTGGGTAAGACCTCTGAGACTACGTCTTGCATGGAGGGTGCTATATAAATCAATGTTGTTGTTGTTGTTGTTGTGAGTATCGCTTGTGCATTTATGCTGCCGTGTTACCAAATACACATTCATTCCATTTCACAGCAATTCCTGTGAATACTTTGAGATGCCTTTCTGATGTGCTAAGGCATTCTACCAAATGAAAGGATTATTAATATTATTGGTATCAACAATGAGCAAGTAGATAATTGAGTGAAAAAGTCAATATTTCACAAGAAATTCCATGTGGACGTCCAAGTGACAATCCGTTATAACAAATGTTCCATTTGCTTTGACTGGTTTCAATTGCTATGAATTAAAGACGTGACAATCATTTCTATTAACTTGTGGTTATGGCATTTCCTTCCAAAGATGATGCAGGTTCAGCTTCACAATATTATTTAAACTGCTGTGGTGACCACCAAAGTCTTTCACAGTGGATCACAGAGAGATTCGCATGAAGAAGACCTTCCATCCCAGTTTAATCTCAATACATTAGTTTGTGACTCAAAAGTCAATTTGGGATGTTACCTCTTCACAAAATGATTGGTTGGTAAAACAGGATCCACCACTTCTTAGTCAGTGCTTGTGGAATCCAGTCGCTCAATGGGTAGAGCACTATTCTTCTAAGCAAGAGACCTGGGTTCAATTTCTTGCAGAGTGAAATATTGGGAAAGTTTCCTTACTGCACATGCTTATAACAATCCCACCAAATTATGTTTTAGTTGCTCATTTCAATCTACAACTGTTTTTAGACACATAATTGAATGCCATGGTTGGCCTAGTTACAAATGTCAAACTAGAACACCAGCCACCTCCACTCCTTTAAGGCACAGGCACTGAAGGTATGCGGCTCAAATCCAACTAAACATTCCATCAGCAGATCTGGCAGATCTTAGTTCCTCCACTAAACATTACCACTCTGACCTTGCCTCCACTAAATCGTCATCCTACTCCAAGACAATCCTGAAGGCCAACGGAAACACCAGGTTTCTCTTCTTAATCACCAACTGGCTCCTCCACCCCACCCTCTCCTGCCTCATCCATCCTCTCCTACAACGCCAACTGTGAGGCCAATCTACACTGCATCAAAACTAAACAATATCAATAATCCTTGCATGAAACAGAGTGCATTTCATGTCTTCCAGATGTCTCAAAGAGCATCACAAAATATATTGTAAAGTGAATTGACTGTATATATTTATGGGCGAAATGTGGCAGCTAACTGCATAAAGTAGCATCCCCATAAACAGTCGTGGGTTGAAATGACCAATTTGTTCTTGTGTTTTGGGGGATGGATTATTATTAGGCGTGTCTGTGTTTGTGTGTGCGTGCATTTGTGTGTGTGTGTGTGTGGTGTGTATGTGTGTGGAGTAAGGAAACTTGCTCATAGTTTCATCCTGACCTTCCTGGAATCGAAAGGTGAGTACTCTACAACAACAAAATCATTACATTTTTAGAGCGCCTTTCACGTCGGGAGGACATCCCAAGTCGGTGAAACCCAACCACTGAGCTACAGGACTCCGAAAGTCAATGGCATCCGATCAGTTGCCTCTGCCATTGTGTCTACTACTCACTCACCATCTCCCCCTCACAGTTTGGTCCCTACGCATCCCTCCCTCTACACCACGCCACTCTTTTTCCAATGCCACTATAACCCGTGTTGAAATGGCATAATTTTAATGACGGAGTCCTTGACAATTTGGTTGTTTTGGTTGTTTGTCAATTGGCTGTCGCTTTTCCAAAGGTAACAATACCTTAAAAAAAACATTAAAATCTGGTCAATGAATCTATGACTGGGACAGCACAGTGTGCAATTGGCTGTGACAGTTTTTACACAAAACATGCAATGAATTTACTTTACAATATATTCTGTTAAGCGCTTTTAGGCATCTCACGATGTGCTAAGTCACTATATCAAATGGAAGGATGACTGTTATTATTGTTATTATTATTTGAGGCAAACACAATTTAGGATCAACAATTCAAACAATTAATATTCAGGAGTAAATACAAAACAACCAAATTATAATTCTAAAGCGATATTTGCTAAAATAATTGAAAATAAAATCCTGAAATTGGAATGAAATACTTTATTCATGAAAAAAGCACCACTTGTTAAGAAGCTTATTTGCGCTGTTAAATGTTGGAAGTGTTGAATATTAACAGGAATTAATTGTAGCACAAGTAGGAACTACCGGTAATTATTCTAGAACGTCTCTACTATATTAAAGTTTGTCTATTGTATATATAATGCTTACAGGATAAAACTATTGTTTGTGCTTCGCAACAGGACAATTAGATCTCAAGTGGATCAAAATCTGCAGCTGCTAATTGTTTCTAAAAAATCTAATTGTATGTCTAATTAAATGAGTATATTCTCTTGGAAACATATAGTGTAATAATCTGTTCCAAAAACAAATTGCAGCTGACTTGATCTTCTCCTAAGGGCTAAGCGGCTATAATTGATGTGATTCCCTTGAGATGAATGTTCTGCTAGTGTTTCCATAAAAGACAACTGTACCTTTATCTACATTTAGTTTTTTTTTAAATGTAGTTTATTAGCTCAGACTTGCTAAACACATTAATTTGGAGGTTATCGGTGGGAGAGGGAATTGAAGTGGATCAAAACAATATACTGTATAGCTAAATAGATACATGTCTGGAAATGGAATTGAAAGACAAATAAGATGGTACTCCTTAAAATTGAGACTGCAAATGGACGGGATAGGGAACTATCATAAATAATAATAATCCGTACATTTGATATAGCGCATTGAACGTCTTCTAGACTGCGTCTCAATGTCTTGTATTAACGCTAATGAAATATTAATTCAGTGCAGATAAAATTAACAGCCTCATGAATTAACTGATGACTTGCTGCACTGAAGGTGGAGCAAATTGGAAAGCAAGCAAAATACAATGATAAGCTGACAACTTTATTGTGTATTAAAAGTGTAAGAAACAATCTACAACTACAATTGGTATAAGTCACTCACAACATTGACATAACCGTTACACAATAATCATTGCAACAATTTGGGACACAGTAAAAGGAAAAACAGCCACCTCATCCAAACAAGATAGAACTCAACTAAACTTGCGCTTTGATTAGCAAAACATGGTCAATATTTATTTGAAGCTACTTTACCCATCATATGCTTCTTTGTATTTTCTTCTTTTTTCAGCAGGATAATATAACATTTAGGGGCAAAAATACAGGCAAGTAGCCCAAAGCTTGATGCCAAAATGGCAAATATTTCTACAGCCACAGTGTATTTTCCAGGAGAGCTTACATAAGCTGGAATGAAAGTTATCCAAACTGCACAGAAGATAAGCATGCTGAAAGTGATGTGCTTCGCTTCATTGAAGTTGTCTGGAAGTCGGCGAGCTAGAAAAGCAACGCCAAAGCAAACACAAGACAACAGTCCAATGTAACCAAGCACACAGTAAAAGGCCACTGCAGATCCCACATGGCATTCAAACACAATTCTCTCAGTAAAATATTCACTATTTTTCAGAGGATAAGGAGGTGACAAACTAAGCCAAACAGTACATATTAAGCATTGTATCAGGGTAAGGATGAAAACACTCAGACGTTGTTGCGTAGGACCAAACCACTTCATCATGTTGTTACTGGGAAGTGTTGCATTAAATGCCATCACCACAACTATTGTTTTTCCCAAAACACAGGTAATACACAGAACAAAAGTGATACCAAAGGCCATGTGACGCAACCTACAGGACCAGACTGAAGGCTCTCCAACGAATGTAACTGAGCAAAGAAAACACAAAGCTAACGCGACAAGCAGCAGAAAGCTTAACTCTGAGTTATTAGCTTTAACAATAGGAGTGTTTCTGTGAACATAGAAAGCTGTGAATACACTTATAGTCAAGCAGACTCCAAGCAATGCAAGTGTGACTAGAACAATCCCTAATGTCTCCTCGAAGGAGAGGAATTCAATTTCCTTCAGTAGGCAGTGATCTCGTTTATCATTGGACCGGTATTCCAAAGGGCATGGCAGGCACACGGCGGAATCTGAGGAAAGAAAAGAAATTGTGATTGATAGAACCTGAATTGAAATCTGTTCAATAAACATTGAGAATTGAGGAACGAACTGATAGTTGTTTTCATTCTTACCAGTGATGTTACTAATTTTACCATCAGCACATTCCATACAATCAAAGCAGCACTTAGGTTGTCCTCTTCTTGCTGCCTTCCTTGTCCCAGGGAGACAGCTGTCAGAGCAAACTGCCCGTGGGGCCTAGTTATAGTTAAATGAAGATATCAGAAGTTGATATTATACAATGGTTCTTTTGCTGAAGTCAGGTGCCCTGTACCATATTGTTTAGAGGACGGCCGTGCTTTGCACACAAAATATATATTAGTTCACTTGATAGTATATTCTGTGAATCATTTTGAGAAATCTGAGTCCTGTAGCTCATTGGTGTGGTGTCACCTGGCTCAATGGTTAGTGCACTTGCCTTACATGTGAGAAACCTGGGTTTTATTCCATGCAGGGCAAAGCTTTGGGCAAGTTTCCACACTCCATACGGCTAATTAAAATCCCTCAAAAATAAAACACTGCAATAAATTGGTCATTTGTTTGTGGAACACTGCTGTGCACAATTGGCTGCCGTGTTTCACCCGCAAACATACAGTCGATTCACTTTACAGTAGATTCTGTGAAGAAATTTGGGACACAATCTAGAATATGTGAAAAGCGCGACATCAAATTCAAGGTTTATTATTATTATAGAACACATGTTGAGGATCTATATCAAATTAAGGATTAATAATATTATTAATTGATTCTTCAGTTCCATGTAATCAATTTATCCCACAATTCATGCTGAGTTGCAAGATCATTTGTATTGTGTTTGCTGCTCAACTCTTTTCACATCTGAAGCCCAAGTGCACAGCAAAAGTTCCTACCGTAATCCGACCTCCGCTCCATACAATCGTCTCTTCCCTTAATTTAAATTCTTCCCCTGTTGGAGCAGATCCATCATAGTGACCGACAGTGAGTGTCTCAGTGCCGCCCAGGACACTTGACTGCCAGTTTATTATGTCGTACGTTGCCACTGGGTCCCCGTTTTCATCAAAATGAACATTGTCACCAATCGTTGTCCTAAAATCCACATTTTTCATGTAATGCAAAAGCTATTTTGGAATAAAGTGTGAGAAATGGAAATAATCTTTTTTATTTCACACAATCATTTCAACACTTAACAGTCCATTCAAGGTGTACTGTCCAATCTCATTCTAAACACTGTACAGGTAAACCTCTGTTTAGGACGGCGTTGCATTCCTGAAAATCTGTTCTCAGATCGAAACATCCTAATTCGAAATGTGATTTCCCATGCGGTCCCATTACATAATCTGAAATGCGTTATTTTCACAAAATTTTCAGACCGAAAATCTAGTAAATAACACAAAAAACATACAAAATAACACACAAAGTAACACACGTAGGCAAGAAGGGCTACTTGGGATAACTGTACAGTATTGCCCTTTAATACTGACAAACTGTAATGCAGTGCATTTTTTTGATAATCTGCTTGCACCTGCAGCTGTAGCACACCTTCAACCTGCCAGTATATTGTCCATATTCTATTTTATAGCAGCCCCCGTCAATCTAGCTAGCCCTAAAACCCTCCTGACTTCCGTACCATTTTTGCCAGACTCAATGCGCCTTATCAACTCCAATTTAGTATTTAAAGTGATGACTTTGCGGAGTTTCTTGCCACTAGCAGTATTACCGCTGCTCATGTCAATTAATGCTCTCATTTCCGACATGATAGAAACGCGGTAGAGGCTGTAAATCACTCGAAGTTCCTGAGGAATGTTCGGAAATGACTGTAATACTGACGTGGCGTGGTGGTGCTTCAAAATCAGCTGGCTTTTAAACAATGACATGGTGATATGCTATTGGCCAGATTAAACGCTTGGATACACTATATCATGTGAGAGAGTGGATTACTCACGAATACATTATGGACTGAATGGACAAGAAGCACACGCGAAATACGACCGCGATATTGAAAATATGTAATGTGCATGTGCAAAAACAGAATTTTGTTTGTTAAAACGAAACCAAAATCTCCTATATCAATAAATAGGTGTTAAAGTTACGCTCAAACAATCGATACGTCCTAAAGAGAAGCATGTTTAAACGAGATTTACCTGTAATAAATAATCCTTTGGTTTGATATAGCGCTTTACATGTCTTCTAGACCTTTCAAAGCGCTTCACAGTATATACTGTAAAGTGAATTGACTGCATACATTTGTGGGCGAAACATGGTAGCCAATTGTGCACAGCAGCGTCCCCACAAATAATGCTGTAATGTAATTCCAGCTGAATTGTGTTAAATCAACCATTGTTGAAGATCACTTTTAAGTAAATGTTCTACAAGACAATATGGACGGCCATGATATGAGGATACAATCAACAGCACAATAGGAAACCTGAAACAATGGCAGACAAATCCGTGAAAACAATATAATTAATATAAAATTGAACCACAGATCATCAGATGATTTCTGATAAGGAAGGTGCTTTAGCACATCAGATTCCACTCTTCCAAAGCACTCACAACAACAACAACTTTGATTTATATTATGCCCTCCACGCCGGACGGCATCTCAAAGCGCTTGCTCTGACCGTTGTGTTTCAGCCTACAGACTGCAACAATGGGTTATAGTTTTCTAGAGTAAAAGCCTCGACCATATCTGACACTGAAACACTGTTGAATCATTTCACTTTTAATTGACAGAGGATATGAAGAGCTGCTTACTTGCCACGGTTGAAAGTTTGAAATATTGGCACAACTTTCATTGGGAAATGGACCTTTGCCACTTTGACATGACAGCATGTCATGAAGAGCATGAGCTATGGCGTAGGTTGCTGTATAGACATTGTAGGTTACACGGTACTGAGACACGTCTGTATATGGATTATTGACAGTCTGTAAATCCTCTCGTCCTGTGCATTCCTTCATTCCATCTGCTTTGTGCTCCTCGTTACTCAGTGTACAGTTGAAGGCCAATTCCCAAAACTCTTCCATTAAGCGGTTTCCTGGGAATGCAGACGGATGAACTTGCAGCAGAAACTCTCTCAACCCTGGAATATGTACTTTGCGAATCGCAATTCCAATTGTCCCGGAGAGGAATTGTCTGCTTTCATCTGGGGGCAGATGTGTTGCAGTGACCCAGGCCTCACTTCCTATCCATTGAATATCTGTCACATTTTGTCGCACAATTTCTTTTAATAGAAAAGTCATATCAGACTGACCAACAAATGCTACAATAACCTTTGTGGTAGATTTCTTAATCACTTCTATAGTTTTAAGCAAATCTTCCCTTGAGTTTGTGTTATGGAAAGACTCAGCAAACGCAATACAAACACCCAGTTGCTGCACAGCTTGTGCGAAGGCTTGCATTCCAAAGTTACCGTAGTCATTGTCACTTCTAATGGTCCCAATCCAGGTCCACCCAAAGTGATTTACTAGCTGGGCCAAGGCTCTGATCTGATAGTAATCACTTGGTATAGTTCTAAAAAATGATGGATATTCCTTCCTGTTGCTCAGACATTCACAAGTAGCAAAGTAACTTACCTACGGAAATTCAAATGAGAAAGCAATACAAACATACATAAACATAACAGATAAATTTGAACCCAAATTATGATTGACGTGTCGTCAGAATGTTCACATCTCAACGTAAGGTGTTATCAGTATTACCCAAAGCCTATCAACAGTTATTAATATTCACATCAATGACTTCTTCATTGCTTAAATTTAGCTGTGAACATGTTGTGAAATTGTTTATATGCTAACATGAACTTGGACAACAACAACAATAGGAACATCTTTGTTTTACGTGGCGCCCTCCAAGTCGGACGACATCTCTTCCTAATCCTTCTCCCATTGTCCCTTATTCACTAAATCTCAAATATATTACACACTTATGATTCTATATATATAATTAGAACATTATTTAGTGATAGTATCAGCTTAATAATTTTATTGTCAATTTGCTTTCAGCGCCTTTGGAAGTCTTTCTGACCTGAAAGTAGTTACGTACAAATGTAATGTTGTTTTTGTTGTTTAAGTACACTTGGAAACTGGAACCAATGGATAGAATACCAGCTCAATCTGAATATTATTTATTTTAAGCAGACTGCTCACTGGTGTGAGAAATAATTTAATTGGTCCATATTCTTATTTATTTTTAAAATAAGAGGATTCCAATATTATACAACAAAATGGAAGTTGATAATAATTGAATTGAGTATAAGTTTTCTATTGTTGCGCTTCAGTAAACTGACATCTTATTTCATGGAATAGCTTACCAGAGGAATCCTAAAAGGACTGATCAAAGTTGCTATTGCTGAGGACCTTGTGGAACTAGAGTCACCAACAATAGCAGAAATCACAGGTGCTCTTTGGCAGGTTATATTTGTAGATGTTTCTTCGATTCTGCTTAAGAAATCAAAGGTCGTTTTTAGTGACACAGCAACCATTTTGCAAGCGTCAGAAATCCAGTAGCCCAGAGTGATGTTGGGAAGCAGGGTCTGGTCTTTGTTTATTTCTGTTACAGCAAAGATCATCGCCATTGCAAAGCGAAGCAGTCTGAATTGAAACCTGAGGGTATTAAGTACAGTATATAGCAATTGTTTTAAACAAAAGTCATTTGAAAATTGAAAGTGATACATTTCTATCTGGCTTTGCGATAGTATAGACATGTTGTTGGCCGATTACAAATAACAAAACTATATCCAGAGTTACAAAGACCTACAGCTTTTTGGGAATTCACCACCGGATGAATACATTGCACCTCGTGTTTGCTTTTAAATAAAAATCAAATGCCTCAAGTTTTGAGAAAAAAAGATCTATTCCCATGATATTATCATTAAAATTTTCTGTTGATGAATTACACCATTGTCTATTTTTCACGGATATATGAATTTTTGGATCAGTTGACAATGGAGTGTATTTCAACACGGAATAGCAACTTGCAAACTGTGTTGACAAGGACTCTAGAAAGATGGGAAATAAATGCAAATCAGTTACCATAAAAATAAAATATTCCCATACATATTGGCTTTCATTGAGCTGTCATCTCCATGTGTTTTATACAACAACAATAACAAAATTATATTAATAGAGTTCGGGTATACGTCCCAAGGAATTAATATTTGAATCTAATTTTGTTATACACATTGAATATGATCGTGGACATTGAATTAAATGAAAACTGTTGAAGATTTCAAACAAATCTGATACTTTAAATTTGCCTGCAGTTTCTATGCATTTTGATAATCATATTCATTTCACTTGTGTTGAAATGAATTTACAAATCGTAAAAGAATGCATACGGAGATTTCACAAGATGCACCAGACTCAATGGCAAGTAAGTCTTTCACACAAAATAACTAGGTTGTATTTTCATAAAACTGTTTGTCAAATACAGTAGTTATAATTCCCATTAAGCGATTTGAAGTTGTTGACAATTGTTTTATAAATATTTGTGAATCTATATTAGCTATCTGCAACAAATATACAGTCAATTCACTTTACAGTATATTCTGTGAAGCGCTTTTAGACGACATTAAGATGTGAAAAGCGTTATATCAAATGCGGAGATTACTATTATATAAAATTGATTCATAAGTCACGCAAGAGGTAACATTTCACTAACATTGTACATTTTACCAATCGTGGTTGGGTTTTGAAGGTGTTTTCCAGATTCTCAGCTTTGCTATGAATACTGAAAACTCCGCCAAGAATGATGTCACCGTCTTTAGACAAACTGAGCAGATCAAACATCCCCCAGCGTTTGCAGGTTGGTCCTTCAGGCAGCCTCACAGAATCAATAACAGAAAACAGCAGCACAGGTACGTACAACAAAGGGTGATACATTGCTTTTGAACGTTTGTATAAGTTTACTGAAGTACTGTATTGCCAATTAACCTTATATACTTTAATATGCATTACACTCACAATTTGTGTATGTTTGTCTTTTTAAAAAAAACTTTATTTTCCAAATACTTTAAACACATTAGGGACCGTTCCGAGCAGGAAAGTAATTACATTTTAATCTTTGTCAAGATAATGAAACAAAACATGATGGGAGATATTTAATTATGTTGCAGTCTGATCACAAATGTTTACCCTTTCCTTTAATTTGAAGCCCTGTAGCTTGATGACTACAGCGCCTGCCTCACAAGTGAGAGGATCATAGTTCGATACACGGGCATTCAATTGCCTACCGCATTTTCCATACAATATATGCAGTCAATTGATTTTACTTTATAGCCTGTGAAGAGATTTGAGACGTCTCGAAGACATGATTTGGTGCATTTTCAAATGCAATAATTATTAGCATAATTATATATTTTCAATATTTTTGCTTCCAAGTCAAAAATGTTGTTCGAAATTTACAAGGAACATGGATGAGACTGTATTTGCATTATACTGTGTAATTTCAGTAAATTCACCTTTAGAAGAACAGTTAACCTATGAAGCTCTGCCTGCACAGTGTACTCTCCAAACAGCCAGTGTTGCTCATAAGTTACAATGGTTGCCATATATGGCGTGTATCCTGGTTAGAGAAATAGACTTTCATATTTTAAAAAAGTTTGCATTTCATGCAGCATTTATCATGTCAAAAAGTCGATAAGTGCTTCACATAAATTGCTATTAAGTACACTGACGTGTGCAGTATATTTAAAGCAAATAATTAGACCAAGATATTTACTGATGAACGGAATTAACTGATGAACACTGAACACAACGCAAACTGTTCACATTTTTTTTTATCGTCTGTTAACATTTGAACAAACTAAATTGCATTCATTATACTGTATTACACACAAACATTAGATTGTAATAACAAAAATAATACTGGAATAAATCAGAATATCAAGATAGTACAGGGAAATCAAATCACAAAACAACAAAAAGGTAACCAACATGTAATGTGTTGAACTACTTTTATGTTTAACCAGAAAACATGTTCACTGTTTCTTGGCAGCTAATTTGCCTCTTTAGGCACATGAATTCTGAATTTAATAACTGGCCAGTGCCTTGAGATGTCTTCTTGACATATTCTTAGTTTAAAAAAATCTCTAAATCTTGGAAGCCACTTTACCCATTATTAGTTTTTTTTTAGTATTTTCTTCTTTTTTCAGCAGGATAATGCAACATTTAGGGGCAAAATACAGGCCAGTAGCCCAAAGCTTGATGCCAAAATGGCAAATATTTCTACAGCCACAGTGTATTTTCCAGGAGAGCTTACTTAAGCTGAAATGAAAGTTATCCAAACAGCACAGAAGATAAGCATGCTGAAAGTGATGTGCTTCGCTTCATTGAAGTTGTCTGGAAGTCGGCGAGCTAGAGAAGCAACGCCAAAGCAAACACAAGACAACAGTCCAATGTAACCAAGCACACAGTAAAAGGCCACTGCAGATCCCACATAGCATTCAAATACAATTCTCTCAGTAAAATATTCACTATTTTTCAGAGGATAAGGAGGTGACAAACTAAGCCAAACAGTACATATTAAGCATTGTATCAGGGTAAGGATGAAAACACTCAGACGTTGTTGTGTAGGACCAAACCACTTCATCATGTTGTTACTGGGGAGTGTTGCATTAAATGCCATCACCACAACTATTGTTTTTCCCAAAACACAGGAAATACACAGAACAAAAGTGATACCAAAGGCCATGTGACGCAACCTACAGGACCAGACTGAAGGCTCTCCAATGAATGTAACTGAGCAAAGAAAACACAAAGCTAACGCAACAAGCAGCAGAAAGCTTAACTCTGAGTTATTAGCTTTAACAATAGGAGTGTCTCTGTGAACATAGAACGCTGTGAATACACTTATAGTCAAGCAGACTCCAAGCAATGCAAGTGTGACTAGAACAATCCCTAATGTCTCCTCGAAGGAGAGGAATTCAATTTCCTTCAGTAGGCAGTGATCTCGTTTATCATTGGACCGGTATTCCAAAGGACATGTCAGGCACATGGCGGAATCTGAGGAAACAAAGTAAATTGTGAATTGAAATCTGTTCAATAAATGTTTGAGGATGTAGGAAAGAATTGATAGCTGTGTTTATTCTTACCAGTGATGTTAGTAATTTCACCATCAGCACATTCTATACAATCAAAGCAACACTTTGGTTGTCCTCTTCTTGCTGCCTTCCTTTTCCCAGGGAGACAACTGTCAGAGCAAACTGCCCGTGGGACCTAGTTATAGGGAAAGGCAGATACAAGATGTTGATATTGTACAACAGTTCTTTTGCTGAATTCAGGTGCCCTGTACCATATTGGTTGGAATACGGCTGTGCTTTGCCCACAAAATATACATTACTTCAATTGATATATATCTTGTGAACGTTTTTAGACATCAGAGTCCTGTAGCTCATCGGTGTGGAGTCATGTGACTCAATGGTTAGATCACTTGCCTTACAAGTGAGAGATGTGGGTTCAATTCCAGGCAGGGCATATTTCAATATTCCATACGCTTAATAATATGCTTAATAATAATAATAATCCATCGAAAATAAAACACTTCAATAAATTATTCATTTGTTTGTGGAACAGTGCTGTGCGCAATTGGTTGCTGTATTTCACCCACAAATCTACAGACAATTCACTTTACAGTACATTCTATGAATCGCTTTGAGACACAATCTAGATGATGTGAAAAGTACGATATCAAATTCAAGGATCATTATTCTTATATAACACATGATAAGGAGCTATTTCAAATCAAGGATGATTAATATTATTAAGTGATTCTTCAGTTCCATGTAATTAATTTATCCTACAATTCATGCAAGAGCATTTGCATTGTGATTGCTGCTCAACTGTTTTCACATCTGAAGCCCAAGTGCACAGCAAACGTCCCTACCATAATCGGACCTCCGCTCCATACAATCGTCTCTTCCCTTAAGTTAAACTCTTCCCCTGTTGGAGCAGATCCATCATAGTGACCGACAGTGAGTGTCTCAGTGCCGCCCAGGTCACTTGGCTGCCAGTTTATAACGTCATACACGCCACTGGGTCCCCGTTTTCATCGCAATGAACATTTTCACCAATCTTTGTGCTGAAATTGACTGTATATTTGTGGGCGAAAGGCGGCAGCCAGAAATCCCTAAAGCTACCTATCAATTAACTAAGCCAACCTTAATATGGTTGACCACAAACAAAATAGGAAACAAGAAAAACTTAAAAGTCACAGTGAAATATGTTTAAATTACATATTTGGTATGTGTCGGGAACAACATACCATGGGCACACAGTATCTTTCTATCTATAAAGCAGCTAAAACAAAAGGAAACGTAAGCACTATGAGGACAGTTACATGACAAAATGTATCAATTATTTCTTACTTGCCACTTTTGAAAATTTGAAATATTCGCACAACTTTCATTGGGAAATGGACCTTTGCCACTTTGACATGACAGCATGTCATGAAGAGCATGAGCTATAGCGTAGGTTGCTGTATAGACATTGTAGGTTACACGGTACTGAGACACGTCTGTATATGGATTATTTACAGTCTGTAAATCCTCTCGTCCTGTACATTTTTTCATTTCATCTGCTTTGTGCTCCTCGTTACTCAGTGTACAGTTGAAGGCCAATTCCCATACCTCTTCCATTAAGCGGTTTCCTGGGAATGCAGACGGATGGACTTGCTGCAGAAACTCTCTCAACCCTGGAATATGTACATTGCGAATCGCAATTCCAATTGTCCCGGAGAGGAATTGTCTGCTTTCCTCTGGGGGCAGCACTGTTGTGGTGACCCAACCCTCACTTCCTATCCATTGAATACCTGTCACATTTTGTTGCACAATTTCTTTTAGTAAAGCAGACATATGAGGGTGAGCAAGAAATGCCACAACAATCTTTGTGGTGGATTTCTTGATGATTTTTACAGTTTTAAGCAAATCTTCCGGCGAGTGTATGATAGAGAAAGATTCAGAGAATGCAATGCAAATCTCTAGTTGTTCTACAGCTTGTGTGAAGGCTTGCATTCCAAAGTTACCATGGTCATTGTCACTTCTAATGGTCCCAATCCACATCCACCCAAAGTGTTTCACCAGCTGGGCCAAGGCTCTGACCTGATAGTAGTCACTTGGTATAGTTCTAAAAAATGATGGATATTCCTTCCTGTTGCTCAAACATTCACACGTAGCAAAGTAACTTACCTATGGAAATTCAAATGGGAAAGAGGGCAAATCATCTTCAAATATAAATGAACTGTGACTAGCATGTTTATATTTCAAGGGAAAGGTGTTATCAGCATTAGCCAAAGCACAGTAACAGTTATTCAGGACTTCATTATCGCTTCTCTTCAGCTGTGAACTTGTTGTGATGATACAGTACAAACATTGATATATATTCCCTAATATCGACACAAGTTGCTCTTCATTTTCCTCGTGGAATTATTCTTGGATTCCCTGACAGTTTTATCATGAGGTCGAGAAGTATATCTCACTTCCAGATTCCTACATCCCGAAATTAACGTTTATAATAAAATTATCACATTGACATTCAAAGCCCTCCACTGTCTCGCCCCACCCAACATCTGTCACCTCCGATCCCCGGCTGGACTATTTATAACCCCTCCTCTCCAGTCTCTCCTCCGCTACCATTCATACAATCCAGGTTATCCAGAATTCTGCCGCCCTTATTCTTACCCGCACCAAGCTTCGCTCCCCGATTACCCCAGTCCTCACCAGACTGCACTGGCTTCCTGTCCTGGAGAGGATCGATTTCAAGATTCTCGCACTTGTATTTAAATCCCTCCACTCCTCTGCACCCCCCTATCTCTCTGACCTCCTGTCCCATCACAACAGTATCCGTTGCCTTCGCTCCACCATGTCTGGCCTCCTCTATGTCCCCCCGAATCCTCTGCTTCACCCTCAGCCGCCATGCCTTCAGCCCCGAGGCTCTGAACTCCCTTCCTCACTCACTTCGCCTCACCCCCCCCACCCCACTCCCTTCCTACTTTCAGGTCTCGGCTAAAGAACTTTCTTTTTGACCTCGCTATCACCTACTTCCCCCTTCCCCCCGGGATTAATGGGACGTGCTCTGAGACGCCATCTGGCGTGGAGGGCCCTAAATAACCCCCCCCCCCCCCCCCTGCCACCCCCGCTTGTCAGCCAACCTGTCTATGCCAGCCTTTCGTCTCCAATCAGCCTCAGGTATTCTCTCTCCGATTTACTTCAATGCACTTTTCCTTTAACTGTATCACATAATCTCGCTCTCAAAGTGAAAACAGGTAAATTAATAATCCTCTCTTGATCACCAGAAACAATATTGTGTATTAATGAATGAATGGACTGTTATTACATGTAAATCAGCGGATTACTATTTAATAATCGATTCTGACTGTGTCCAACTGAGTTAGCAATAAGATATTTGTAATGTAACTTGTGACTGACTGACTGTGGGAGGGGGAGAGGGGGCAGCCAGTGAGCCAGTGTTTACCAGAGGGATCCTGAAAGGGCTGATTACTGTGGCCACGGCGGCCGACAGTGAGGAGCTGGAGTCTCCCACCAGGGCAGACACTGCGGGAGAGCGTCTGCAGCTCAGATCCCAAGGCGGTTCGAGTCTGTTCAGGAAATTGAAGGTAGTTTTTATTGTCCCAGCGGGAGTTCCGCAGGAGCCAGCGATCCAGTAACCCAGAGAGAGCCCGGGGAGCAGAGACGGATTTCTGTTTATTTCCTCCACAGCAAACACCATGGCCATCGCCAACCGGTACATCCTCAACAGGAACCTGCACAACCACAAACACTGTCTGAGAGGCGTCGGCAGCAATAATGTGGGACATAACTAAACCAATGGCTAGAATTCCCAATCCGGCAGCGAACACACAGCAAACAAGGGTTAAATGATGGAATCCACATTCACCTAATATACCCTAATATATAATGATATACCCTGATACAGTCTACCCCAATACAGTCTACCCTAACCTACCCTAATCTACCCTAATATACAATGATATACTCTGATACAGTCTACCCTAATACAGTCTACACTAATCTACCCTAATATACAATGACACACCCTAATACAGACTACACTAATCTACCCTAATCTACCCTAATCTACCCTGCTATACCCTAATACAGTCTACCCTAATCTACAATGACATACCATAATACAGTCTACACTAATCTATCCTAATCTACCCTAATACACAATGACATACCCTAATACAGTCTACCCTAATCTACCCTGCTATACCATAATACACCTAAATACAGTATACCCTGCTATAACCCAATGTAACCTGATTGCCGAGGTCAGTGGGAGAGGCGGCGGCTGTATGTTAGTAACCCCAGCTGCCAGTCCAGTCACTATGTTACTTCAGGTCCTTGTGGCCGCATTGGCAAGTCCCCCATAGCCCTCTCTCCCTCTCCCACAGCCCCCTCTCCCTCTCCCCCACTCCCTCTACCACAGCCCCCTCTCCCACAGCCCCCTCTCCCTCTCCCACAGCCCCCCCTACCACAGCTCCCTCTCCCAAGGCCCGTCTTCCACAGCCCGCTCTCCCTCTCCCACAGCCCCCTCTCTCCCTCTCCCTCTCCCACAGACCCACCTCCCTCTCCCGTCCCCATCTGCTCACAACTGGCAGCAAATCACATCACCAGGAACTGGAAACAGCAACCGAGCCCCTGAAAGTAACTATTCTGATACAAACTAATCTATTGTCTGTATCCAATGTCACTATAATGCCGTGCCTAAAATGCTAAAGTATTCTGGTTATTTCACGCATTTTCCACAGTGATCGGTGGGTTATTGGATGGTCACACTGGCCAGTATCACTAACTTTGTACAAGTCACTGCTTTAGGCTGGGATTTTAAATCAATATCCTGATCCTCAACATCCACATGGAGACTGAACAAGCCGCCCACGACTATGTCGCCGTCTTTAGCCAAATTCAGCAGATCAAACATCTCCCAGGGGTTACAGCTGGGGTCTTGGGTCTGGCTGCCAGGGACCAGAACACAAAACACCAACACGGGGAGTACAGGGAACACAGGGAGACACATAGTGTGATGCTGTGCTGGTCAGTGCCCGCCTTATACACTATTATATACTCCAGCTGCTGACTGACATCTGTGTGTTATTTAAGCTGCTCCCAACAAATTAAGGACAATTCTCAGAAGGAAGCTCGTTAGCCACTTTAATTCTCCTCCAGAACACAATGTAATTATACAATTATCTGCGCAATCTGTATTCCATTCCCTTTATTTCCTCCGTCATTGATTAATTTCCTTAAGGTGTTTGGTGTAATTTAACAGATGTGTGTGTTGTGTGTGATGTTCTGTGTGTGGTATGTGATGCTGTGTGTGTGGTGTGTGATGCTCTGTGTGGTGTGTGATGCTCTGTGTGGTGTGTGTGATGCTCTGTGTGGTCTGTGGTGTGTGCAATGCTCTCTGTGGTGTGTGATGCTCTGTGTGGTGTGTGTGATGCTCTGGGTGGTCTGTGGTGTGTGCGATGCTCTGTGTGGTGTGTGTGTGTGTGACACTCTGCGTGGTGTGTGTCGTGTGTGATGCACTGTGTGTGGTGTGTGTGATCTAAGCATGTTAGAAGTCACTCTAAGTTTCAATCAGATGTTTTACCAAGACTACTTGTTGTCTGTTAACAAATTCAATAAACTATCTTTGCATTCAATACCAGGACCTATTGACAACTTGGACAATTTTATTATTAAACACTGAAGCAGAATGTGATGCTGCTTTAACCAGAGTAACAACGTCTCTCCAACAAGTCAATTTTTCGAACGGATTTTTACTCTCATTCAGAGCCACATATTCAGTGTTTGTGGGAAGCCGCTTTGCCCATCGTGTGCGCTTGTTAATGCGCAATGAGAAGCCTCACACAGTTTGCAGGTCCCAGGGTGATTGTTGGCCCTGAGCCAGGGAGGGAATCAGTGTCTAACCCTTGGCCAACACTGTAACATCACATCTCCCCACAATGTCTGCACAGTCAGGGCAGCAATGTCAATCACACTCAACTGAGCTGTGTGTGTATGTGTCTGGGGTGGGAGGGGGTGGGCTGTGTGTGTGGGGGTGGGGGGGTAGGGGCCTGTGTGTAGGTGGGGGTGGTAGAGGCTGTGTGTGGGGTGGGGGGGTGGGAGGCTAGAGGCAGTGTGTGGGTTGGAGTGAGGGTTAGTAGTTATGGGCTGCGTGTGTGGGGGGTAGGGACTGTGTGCGGGGAGGGGTTGGGGCTATGTATGGGGCGGCGTAGGCATATGGGCTGTGTGTGTGTGTGTTTGTAGGGGCTGTGTGTGTGTAGTAGCTGTGTGTGGGGCAGGGCGGGTTGGGGCTGTGTGAGGGGGGAGTTGAGGTTATGTGTGGGGTGGGGTAGGGGCTGTGTGGGGCGGTTGGGGCTACGTGTGGGGCAAGGTAGGGGTAGAGGCCGTGTGTGTGGGGGGGGGGGGGGGGGGGTAGGAGCTGCGTGTGTGCGTGTGCGTGGAGGGGGCCTGTAGAGGCTTTGTGTGGGGCAGGGTGAGATGGGGGGGGGGGGGGGGCTGTGTGTGTGTGTCTCTCTCTCTCCCTGTTTTCTGACCCACACGGGGGCCAGATGCCGAGGAAATCATCAGAGAAAATGTTCAGCTGAACAGACATGTGAGAGAGACCCAGGTCACACTGTCTGTCTGTCTATCTGTCTCTCTGTCAGTCAGTCTGTCTCTTCTTTATGCCTATACTGTGTGTGAGTGTACAGTGTTAATAAGTACAGTACTGTAGATATATATATATATATTGAATCTCTTGCTCTCTCAGTCGGTCAGTCATACTGTCTCTCAGTGTATCTATACTGTGTGTGAGTGTACAGTGTGAATATGTACAGTACTGTACATATACATATTGAATCTCTTGCTCTCTCTCAGTCGGTCATTCATGCTGTCTCTCAGTGTATCTATACTGTGTGTGAGTGTACAGTGTGAATATGTAAAATACTGTATATATATATATATATTGAATCTCTTGCTCTCTCTCAGTCGGTCAGTCATGCTGTCTCTCAGTGTATCTATACTGTGTGAGTGTACAGAGTGAATATGTACAGTACTGTATATATATATATATTGAATCTCTTGCTCTCTCTCTCTCTCCCCAGATATTGTCTGTCTCTGGAAGCCAAAGTTCTCTGTTTCCTGCTAGGTTTGGCTGGTTTGAATAGCGACATAATGTACCCTCAGGGTCTCTCCGTCACCCCCTCCCCCACACAGCCCCCCATGGCCTCGGTTATCACCCAAAGGTAAGTCTGTGCTGGTGGGAACCGTACAGTGAAGGCTGAAGCTCACACCCTCTCTCTCTCTCGAGCAGCTCAGGACATGTGGAAGATCAGGTAAGTGTAATAGTGGAAACCTCACGGTGGCGACTAAAGCTGTTTCTCTTTCTGTCTCTCTCTGAGGAGATGTTGCTGAATTATCGTACCTGTCAGACTTGTTTAAGGGTTGAGTTGTTTCAGGGCTGAGAGTTGGATTGAATTGGTTAAGTGCAGGTGAGGAGATGGAGATATCTGTGTGTGGAGGCTGTCTGAGTGCCTTAATCGACTGTCAGGCCTGGTCGCAGGGTAGTTGACACTAATCAGTGGCTGCCAGGGCTGGGTTAGAGCAGTTGGCGTGGCTGGAAGAAAAAAGAAAACAACAATAATAATAATTTGCTTCGATCGACAATTGTTTATGAGGACGTCGATGTGTGCAATTGGCTGCTGCTTTTCACCCACAAAATATACAGTGAATTCACTACATAGTGTGTCCCGTGAAGTGCTTTGAAATATTTTGATGACGTGCTACGGCGCTGTATCAAATACAAGGATTATTATTATGTGATGTCTCCTCAATATAAAACCATGTGAATTCTCCAAAAATTCAATATAAATATATTGTGGAGTCCTGCAGACCAGTGGTTAAGAGTCCTTGCCTCGCAAGCCACAGTCCTGTAGCTCAATGGTTAGAGGATGTAGAATCAGTTTGGGTGCAGCTATGAAACAAAAAAGGGCAGAAAACACAAATATTTAGGACGGGGTTGCATTCCCGAAAAACTGTTCTCAGATTGAAACGTCACAATTTGAAACACGATTTCCCATCATATAACCCGAGATGCGTTCTTTTTACAACATTTTTGGACCTTAAACCCACTAAATAACATACAAAATAGGGTCCGTCGGTATGGAAATTTTCCGATTTAGATATATCGATGGGCTCATATCGAGATATAACGAAATATCGATATTTTCGGCTTTTTCGTACTGCGCATGTGCGCGCAGCGCGTGCATTCGGGATGTGCGCACATTCGGGGAGCACGCGCATTCGGGGTGCATGCGCATTCGTGGCCTATTTCCTCAGGAGTTTACTATATTTCTCTCTCTGTGTCTCTCACACTAACTCTCTCCATCTCTGTGTGTTTCTGTCTGTGTCTCTGTCTCTCTCCTCTCTGACATCCCCCCCATCTCTATCTATCTGTATATCATCACATCCACCCCGTCTCTCTCCCCACAACCCCCCGCCGCCGTCCCTCTCTCCTCCCCCCCCTCCCCCCCGCTGCCATCCCTCTCTCCTCCCTCCCCACCACCGTCCCTCTCTCCCCTCTCCATTCCCCCCCAGCCGTCTCTCTCCCCCTCCACCCCTCCCCACCATCTCTATCCCCCTCCCCCCCGCCCCCAGCTGTCCATCTCCCCTCACCCCTTGCATACATGTATATTTGCCTTTGTCACCTCTCAGCTGGACTATTGCAACGCCCTCCTCGCCGGTCTCCCCTCCACCACAATCCACTAAATCCATCTTATCCGGAACTCTGCCGCCTGCATACTCACCCGCTCTAAGCTTCACTCCTCCATTACCCCAGTCCTTGCCAGACTTCACTGTCTCCCTATCCCAGAGAGGATCGACTTCAAGATCCTCAACCTTGTTTTCAAATCCCTCCACTCCTCTGCACCCCCCTATTTCTCTGATCTCCTCTCCCCCCAACCCAGCACCCGCTGCCTTCGCTCCTCTGGGTCTGGCCTCCTCCATGTCCCCCGAATCCGCGGCTCCACCCTCGGCTGCCATGCCTTTAGCCACTACGCCCCGAGGCTCTAGAACTCTCCCCCCCCCCCCCCACCCCGCCCCCCCCCCCCCCCCCCCCTCTCTTCCCAGTTTCCAGTTTCAGGTCACAGCTGAAGACCTTTCTCTTCGACCGTGCTTTTGGTCACCTTCCTGCCCCTGCCCCTGGCTCGGTCCCGGATTGTGAAACGTTCTGAGACGCCGTCCGGCGTGGAGGGCGATGTATAAATCGAAGTTGTTGTTGTTGTTGTTGTATTGTATTCTAGGACTATGAATACAATATGGCGGCTTTGCACCTCGGTCTGTGCATTGTGTATAGAGATGAGCATTCTGGATCTTGTAGTTCAGTGTGTGTGCAATTCGATTTTTTCCCTCGATGTAGTGATTTTTTGATATATCGAAATTTTTCAGATGTCTATGTCGGCATATCGATATGAAATCTATGTCGGGTTTTAGCGATATATCGATATATCGCTGGGCCCTAACACGAAACATACAAAATAACACACAAAACACACAAAATAACACAGATAGGCAAGGAGGGGTACTTGGGATAACTGTACAGTATTGTACTTTAATACTGGCAAACTTTAATTCAGTCCTATGTTTTGATAATCTGCTTACACTTGTAGCTGTATCACACCTTGCACTTTATCACCTCCAATTTAGTATTTAAAGTGATGACTTTGTGGGTTCTCTTGCCACTAGCGGTATCACCACTGCTCATATAATTTACTACTCTCTTTTCTAACATGGTAGAAACATGGTAGAGGTTGTAAATCACTCAAAGTATCTCGGGAATGTTTGGAAATTTCTGTAATACGGACATGGCATGGTACCGCTTCAATTCAGCTGCTTTTAAACAATGACATAGAGACATACTATTGGCCAGTTCAAATGTTTGGATACACTATATCAGGTGAGAGTGATTTACTCGTGAATACACAATGTATTGTGTGAATAGACAAAAAAGACGCGCCAAATACAACTATGATATACAATTGTTACTGCGCCTGCACAGAAAAGATGATTTTGGTCGTTAAAACGAAACCAATATCAATAAAAATGTGTTGAAAATTATGTTTGTTCAATCGAAATGATGTAAATAGAAGCGTCCTAAATCGGGGCTTACCTGTATTAATAAAATGATGATACATGTGTGTTTTTGTGTATTTGCCAACAACAAAATAACTGATTGCCGTAGAGATATGATATATACCTCAATGGAATAGTCTTGAAAGCATGACTGTTATCGTATATACGATTTGGGGGATCTCTTATCTTTGATCAGGTTTATTTTTTATTTTCTTGTCGACATTGTAATACAGTAATTGATTATTAAATTAATCATTTATATCTAATAAATGATTAATGTTAATGCAATCTGTTAGGGGATTTATAGCTAAGAACAGATGGATATTAAGGTTAATATAAAATATTAGATGGTTTATGTCTAATAACAGATTAGT
The DNA here is from genome assembly GCA_035084275.1 of Hydrolagus colliei. NCBI lineage: Eukaryota > Metazoa > Chordata > Chondrichthyes > Chimaeriformes > Chimaeridae > Hydrolagus > Hydrolagus colliei. The sequence continues at coordinate 291,876 of CM068744.1, read as the reverse complement.
TGTTCATGTTAACCTAATATATTAGAGGTCTCCCAGTGTGGGTTTCATCGACGAAAACCTGGGGTAAGTACAGCTACAGTGTAAACCTGATGGAAGCAGTTAGTGTCAGGGCCGCTTCTGTGTAGACACAGAGACATTTCTTTTACAGCGGAGCTCGGATCAGCTCATCATTGGACCGTATGGGAATGTTGGTTTTTGGAAACCTTCATCTTTCTTTCTAGCATCTCGGGGTTGGTGGAAGATTCCTGTAAATGTGACAGTTGAAAGCTGATGGAAGTACTTAGTGTCAGGGACAATTTCTTTACATCGAAGCTCGGATTGGCTCGTTATTGAACATAAGAGTAGTGTTGGTTTATGGAAACCTTGGGATATTTGTGTCTTTTCTTCTAGCATCTCGAGGCTGGTGGAAGAAACAGGTAAACGTAATAGCGGAAACCTAACGGTGCCAACTAAAACTATTACACCCTTTCCCTCTCTGGCACCTTTCTACACCCCAGAGGTTTGGCAACACTATGTGGACTCCATGCTGGGTGTCTGACACCCTAACACATAAGCCTTAACTCTGGTTATATTGCAGGTCAAGGAAATTTTACTAACTCTCACACTAACTGGGGAATTTTTTTTGCTGAGGGCAAACTTTTGCTGAAGGATAGATGTTTGTCAAGTTTGATGTTGAGTTGGTTCAAGACTGAAAGTCTACATTTGCCCTTTAGGTGGACTGTAAACCAGATCAAGTGGAGAAGTTGTTCGAAATTGAGGCTGAGATTTGAAGCTGGAAGGGATGTTCAGATGTTGCTGGATTCATGTTGACGTGTTTCAGGGCTGAGAGTTGATTTTGCTGAATTTGTTCAGAACTGAGTTGGTTAATTTGTTGACTTGATTGAGTTGTTGAAGAACTGAAAAATGCAGTGGAGCTCGCTCCAGCCACTGAGCTATAGGGATTCTGGCTTACAGAAATCTAACCACTGAGCTACAGGGATTCTGGCTTGCAGAAATCTAACCACTGAGCTACAGGAACTGTGGCTTCTAATACGAGGGCTCTCATGACTGAGCTACATGCCTGCGAGGCCAGGGCTCCCACCACTTCAACCGCAGTAACTGTGGCTAGCCAGAGCTCCCACCACTCAGCCAGACAGACTGTGGCTTACGAGAGCAGGGCTCCCACCACTCAGCCACAGGGAATGTGGCTTGCCAGGCCAGGGCTCCCACCACTTCAGTCACAGGGGATGACTTGCCAGACCAGGGATCCCACCACTCTGCCAAAAGTACTGTGGCTTGCCAGGGATCCTACCTCAGCCACAGGGACTTTGGCATGCCAGGCCAGGGCTGAGTGGTGGGAGCCATAGGGATTGTGACTTGCCGTGGCGACCACCACTCAGCCACACAGACTGTGGCTTGCAAGGCCAGAGTTTCCAACATGCAGCCACAGCAACTGAGGCTTGCAGTGCCAGGGCTCCCACCACTTAGCCACATGAACTGTTTTTTCAGGGATCCTACTTCTTAGCCACAGGGATTCTGGCTTGCCAGGGCTCCTACCTCAGCCACAGGGAACGACGCTGGCCAGGGCTCCCACCACTTCAACCACAGGGACAATGGTGTGCCAGGGATCCAACTTCAGCCACAACCAGGCCAGGGCTGAGTGGTGGGAGCGACAGGGATTGTTGCTTGCCGTGGCGCCCACCACTCAGCCACACAGACTGTGGCTTGCCAAGACAGTCAAAGGGCCTGTGGCTTACCAGGGCTTCCATCACTCAGATACAGACACTGGCTTGCCAGGCCAGGGCTCCCACTGCTTCAGCCAAAGGAACTGTGGCCTACCAGGGCTCCCAACACTCAGCCACAGGGACTGGTTTGCCAAGGATCCTACTTCTCAGCCACAGGGACTGTGGTTTGCAAAGCCAGGGCTCTCACCCTTTCAGCCACAGTAAATGTGGCTTGTCAAGCCATGGCTCCCACCACTCAACCACAGTGACTGGCTTGCCAGGGGTCCTGCCTCAGCTAAAGGGACTGTGGTTTGCCAGGCCAGGGCTCCCACTACTTCAGACAAAGGGAATGTGGATTCCAGGCCAGGGCTCCAAACACTCACACATAGGGACTATGGATTGCCAGGGATCCTACTTCTCAGCTACAGGGACTGTGACTTGCCAGGCCAGCGCTCCACCACTCAGACACAGGGACTGGCTTGCCAGGCCAAGGCTCCCACCACTTCAGAGACCACACACAGTGACTGACACATTCACTGTGTAGAGTGATTGATAGACCCTGACACACCCTCTCTATGCAGTGATTGACAGGCGATGGTAAGGTGCCTAAACAGCTCTAACGTAGGGTCCGTTGATAAGTAAATTTTCCGATTTAGATATATAGATGGGCTCATATCGAGATATACAGATATATCGATATTTTTTCGGTTTTTGTACTGCGCATATGCGCTCATTTCGGAGGTGCGCGCGCATTCGGGGCCTATCTCCTCAGGAGGTAAATATATCTCTCTCTGTGTCTCTCGAACTCACTCTCTCCATCTCTGTGTTTGTCTGTCTGTGTCTCTCTCCACTCTGACATCCCCCCCATCTCTATCTATCTGTATATTATCACATTCCCCCCGTCTTCACCCCTCCCGTCTGTCCCTCCGCCGCTGTTCCTCTCTACCATAACCCCCACCCCGCCGCCATCCCTCTCTCACCCCACCCCCCCCCACCGCCATCCCTCTCTCCCCCCACCCCCCCCACCGCCATCCCTCTCTCCCCCCACCCCCCCCACCGCCATCCCTCTCTCCCCCCACCCCCCCCACCACCATCCCTCTCTCCCCCCACCCCCCCCCACCGCCATCCCTCTCTCCCCCCACCCCCCCCACCGCCATCCCTCTCTCCCCCCACAGCCCCCGCCACCGTCCCTCTCTCCTCCCACAGCCCCCGCCGCCGTCCCTCTCTCCTCCCACCCTCCCCACCGCCATCCCTCTCTCCCCCCACCCCCCCCACCGCCATCCCTCTCTCCCCCCACCATCCCCGCCGCCGTCCCTCTCTCCCCCCCACCACCCGCCGCCGTCACACTCTCCCACCACCCCCCCCGCCATCGTCCGTCTCTCCCCCCCCACCACCATCCCTCTCTCCCCCCCCACCCTGTCTCTCTCCCCCACCACTCACCCCGCCGTCTCTCTCCCCCCCCCACCCCACCCCTGCCGTCGCTCTGCCCTCCACCACCCCCTGTATACATGTATATTGTATTCGAGGACTATGAATACAATATGGCAGCTTGCACCTCGGTTTGTGCATTGTGTATAGAGATGAGCATTCTGGGTCTTGTAGTTCAGTGCACGAGCATTGCGATTGTTTTCGATGTATCGGTTTTCGATATATCGATATTTTTCCGATGTTTCTGTCGCGTATCGATATGCAGATCACATCAGATATAGCCGGTATATCGATATATCGCCTAAACCTTCACTAACGTTTACAATATAAGTGATTTGTTAGCAAAAGAACATTGACTTGTGCCTCCTTACCGTCATCTTGCTGAATACAGGTCCGGTTTCTATTGTTCAGTACTGGACTTTGACTCTATTGTTAAACCAAATTCAGGAGAACTCTAAAGAACCCACATTCCCCCACATATTATCTGTTATATTATCTAACCACTCCATCAAGCAATCAACTCCACATCATCTCCCTTACAGGCCTTCGAAGATAATTGTTTCTAGTACAAATCAATAATGAATCAATTTTTGCTGATTAATTGTATTTTATGAATAATTGTAACAAACTGCTGTATCTTACAGTTTTTCAATATGAGAAGTACATTGCATCATTAATAGTGATATAGAGGAACAAAATACACCCACCATTAGACCAAACTTCACTTTATAATCAACTAATTGTTATCGTCAAGGATAAACAATCTTCAACTACATTTTGAAGCCATTTTACCCATCATAAGTTTCTTCGTATTTTCTTCTTTTTTCAACAGGATAATATAACATTTAGGGGCACAAATACAGGCCAGTAGCCCAAAGCTTGATGCCAAAATGGCAAATATATCTACAGCCGCAGTGTATTTTCCAGGAGAGCTTACATAAGCTGGAATGAAAGTTATCCAAACAGCACAGAAGATACAGGCCCGTACGCAGGGGGGGTGCGACGGGTGCATACGCACCCCCCCCGAATTATAAAAGGTCCACATTTTCCGGGGTAGAGAATTTTATTTTTTATCAAATTTAAATACCAAGTAAAGTAAATTTATTGAGCATTTGTGTAACAATCAGTTCTTCAAAACTATGTATAAATTATAAACACACATCTTTGAATGTTTTAGTATTAATATAAAATTATCGAGTCGCACACCAGAATCGGCGTCTACCCAAAACATACCGCGTCGATAGACGAGTCGATGACGCGGCGAGTCTGTGACTCACTGCATAAACATAGGCGGCGCCAAGACTCAAATCCATCCTCGTTTGGAAATCATCCCGTAAACAGCCACAAGGGACAGCACCACTACTGGAAGTTAAAATAATCTTTTCATCTGCTCACCGTAAGTAAAAATTGCTCAAGTTTTGAGAGGTGTGACTGTAATGCTAGCAAACAATGACAACATATTTACAAGCTTCTGAGAAATTAAAGCTTTTGAGAACCCAACAAAAAAGTTATATGTGTCTGGACGGGAATGCCTATCTTTAAAATAAATACTCATGGACGTAGACCTATGCTTTAGCGCCTATTCTACGTGGTGTGTCAATCGGAAATCATCCCGTATACAGTCACTACATAAAAAGGTAGCACCACTTTGTGGAAGCTGAAATCGTATTTTAATCTGATAAATGTAAGTAAAAATGACTTAAGTTTTGATAGGCGTGTTTCTGAAATATCACGTTTCTTGTTTTGTCTTGATTATCACATTTGATTTATATTATTGAAAATGTATTCCTGTAATTAAAAATTGCTTTTAGAGACGTCCACTGGCATGCAAAAAACATATGACCGCAAAGATAAACACCTACAGCTACTTTATTTCACATTCAGTTTTGTACCCAGAGTGAAAAAACATCAATGTGGCACGAATTTGGCATAAAAATAGTTTCACCGTCATCTGATCGAGCGAACTCGGGCATTGACAACCACACTTCTCCACTGATCCCTTCTCTCCATGCAGCCTGACAACTCCCGCCTGCCAATACCCCAATCGCGCTCCAGAGTATCGATGTAGGTTAGGGTCGGTCTACCTCGTGTTCTGTGAACGTGCAATGGTTCCCATAGGATAGTAGGACTATGGACAGTTTCCTCCCGGCTTCTCCAGCTATGTCCGCTAAACCTAAGACTCCTCTGCAGTAATGTCTCTGATACCAGTGTGATAGTGCACCATATAGCTAGCTCACTATTTGTCAGATGCTGTCGCCAGTAAACGTTCAGGGCGTCTCTTAGAAGCCTGGTATATACCTCATGAGTCACGTAATCTCCTGGTCAAGGTTTGCGTAAGTGTCCAGCATTCTGCTGAAGTCGCCGAGCCCCTTATAATTATACAACATAGGTCTACTCATTTCGTTAATGATATCGGAAACATCATAAATGCTACTCTGAGCCCTGAGGAGTTGACCAATGCAATTGAAAAACTTGATGTTGCATATAAATACCATCTCTTGACAAGCCACTTCATCCCATCTGAAGATTACATTTTCCTGTCACGGTTCCTTCACCATTGTCAGTGCCAGTTCAAGATGAGATACTTGCGAGATTATAAATGGATGGTCTACAGTCCTTCATTAGATGCTGCCTTTTGCATTCACTGTGCACTTATGGTCCAAACAAGTGAGAGGAAACGGATGGGGGCATTTGTTAATACACCCTTTACCATGTTCTACAAACTAAACGAGAAGGTGAAGGAACATGAACGAAATGGTTATCACGTAAATTCTATGATTAGATCGGCATCAATGTGCGACTCTGTTGCGAACCCACAACATAAGATAGACATTCGTTTGGTCGATGAAAAGAAGAAAAACATTGAAAGAAATCGACATATCCTAAGAACAGTTGCCGAATCTGTATTATTCTGTGGACGTCAGTGCATTGCACTTAGAGGAGATAATGAAAGAGTCGTGGAAATTAACACCGTTACGAGTGACGGCACACATTACAAAGGTAATCCTGGAAACTTTCTGGCAGCCCTACAGATGATTGCGAAGCACGACGAGGTTCTTCGACATCACCTTGCTAGTATTGGGCTCGCAAATAGGAATTGTAAATATACCTCACCTAGAATACAGAACGATATCATCACAATCATCAGCCATGATATAATCCGCAGTGATTATTACATTATTGTTCATTACAGTCCGAAAGAAATTGAGTATTAGGATAACAATGCAGAACAACTATTGCTCACAGTTCAACGATATTTTCAGGATAATGCTGATAACAGGCTTGTAACACGTGTGAATTAACTGTTTGACACTGATTTTCAGTTTCTGTATATTTTCTTGTCTTTTATAAAATTTGCTTTGCTGGAATATCTGAGCACATCATTCATACTTTACTCTTACATTATTGTTCATTACAGTCCGAAAGAAATTTAGTCTTTGGACAACAATGCAGAACAACTTATTAATTACCGTCAATCTGTAGTTTATGATCATTTTCTCTATACGCATACATTTATCAAGCATTCGTCATTGTACTGTTTTAATTGGATTGTAATTTACTTTATCGTTCACATTCCGTACATCATCGAGTCAACAATCGTGTTTGCTTTTATCGGCGAACACATTCGACCTTCCCAAAAAATTTAGACACGGACTACCGGGGAAAATAAAAACACTGAATAAATAATGATGCTCTTAAACACCAAGGGCATGAAACATTTACCGTTCATATTGGATCTTCTGAACCGATTAAATAAAACCTCAAACTGTGTAAAACGTCGGAGCCTCGAGGGGGCTTCGGGAGCAGCCCGCAAGCCCCCGGCCATTGATGGTCCCATCACTAGCAATTCGCACCCCCCCATTAAACATCCTGCGTACGGCCCTGAGATAAGCATGCTGAAAGTGATGTGCTTCGCTTCATTGAAGTTGTCTGGAAGTCGGCGAGCTAGAAAAGCAACGCCAAAGCAAACACAAGACAACAGTCCAATGTAACCAAGCACACAGTAAAAGGCCACTGCAGATCCCACATGGCATTCAAACACAATTCTCTCAATAAAATATTCACTATTTTTCAGAGGATAAGGAGGTGACAAACTAAGCCAAACTGTACATATTAAGCATTGTATCAGGGTAAGGATGAAAACACTCAGACGTTGTTGTGTAGGACCAAACCACTTCATCATGTTGTTACTCGGAAGTGTTGCATTAAATGCCATCACCACAACTATTGTTTTTCCCAAAACACAGGAAATACACAGAACAAAAGTGATACCAAAGGCCATGTGACGCAACCTACAGGACCAGACTGAAGGTTCTCCAATGAATGTAACTGAGCAAAGAAAACACAAAGATAACGCGACAAGCAGCAGAAAGCTTAACTCTTAGTTATTAGCTTTAACAATAGGAGTGTCTCTGTGAACATAGAACGCTGTGAATACACTTATAGTCAAGCAGACTCCAAGCAATGCAAGTGTGACTAGAACAATCCCTAATGTCTCCTCGAAGGAGAGGAATTCAACTTCCTTCAGTAGGCAGTGATCTCGTTTATCATTGGACCGTTATTCCAAAGGACATGTCAGGCACACGGCGGAATCTGAGGAAAGAAAGTAAATTGTGATTGATAGAACCTGAATTGAAGTGTTTTCAATAAGTGTTTGAGAATTTAGGAAGGAATTGATAGCTGTGTTTATTCTTACCAGTGATGTTACTAATTTCACCTTCAGCACATTCTATGCAATCAAAGCAACATTTTGGTTGACCTCTTCTTGCTGCCTTCCTTGTCCCAGGGAGACAACTGTCAGAGCAAACTGCCCGTGGGACCTAGTTATAGTGGAATTAAAATGTCAGCACTTTCTAATTTTCAAAGTTCTGTTTTTCTCGGCAATTAGAACAGCAACAAATTTACATTTGCAGAGCGACTTTCACGTCAGGAGGTCATCCATAGCACTGAAATTAATACTCAAATCTCCCACTCTTTTTCAGCTAAGTGTCTAGCACAGTCATAAGAATTGGACATTTTGAACCATGACTGTTTGTGGGGATGCTGCTGTGCGCAATCTGCTGCCACGTTTCACCCACAATTATAGATTGCAAACAATTGCACAATTAAATGCAAGTATTCTTATTATTTATTATTATTTATAAAATTATCTGGTTTCTCTTGATACTTCTGTCTGACACCTGCATTACAATGTTTATGTATTGAATGAGCTACAGCTACGAATTCTACCATTGATCATTGAATTCTACATTGAAACCCGTCTGTGAAAATTTCCTGAAGCATTGCTGCAAAATGTAATGCAGAAAAGTCCTTACTGTGATCTGACCAGCGCTCCACACTATCTTGTTTTCTTCCAATTTAAACTCTTCCCCTGTTGGAGCAGATCCATCATAGTGACCAACAGTGAGTGTCTCAGTGCTGACCAGGTAAATTGGTTGCCGGTTTACAATGTTGTACGTTGCCACTGGGTCCCCGTTTTCATCGAAATGAAAATTTTCACCAATCTTTGTGCTGAAGTTTACCATTTTCATGTAATGTAGAAGCTGTGTTGGGAAATTACAAAGGAGGAAGAAACATTGAATTCAACAACATACAAACAATTGAACACGGCTGTCTACACCTGCAGCTGAAATATATCAATCAATAAAAACTTACATTTATATAGAGCCTTTCACATGGAGAGGACGTCCCAAGGCTCTATGCTGTCAGCTAGCGACAAGATCATGAGGGAGGGGTTGGGGCAGGATTAAGGAGAGTAGGAGAATTGACTGTATATTTGTGGGAGAAACGCGGCAGCCAAATTGCGCACAGCAGTGTCCTACAAACTGCCGTGGAAGTGGGATTAGAGGAGAAAGGGAGGAAAGATGGCAAGGGGAAGGGTCAGAGTAGAAAAGCAGGAAAACCAACTGTATATAGAGCATAACAACACAAAATATATACAGTATAACTATATAAAATATATATAGTATAAAGATATAAAAATAATGCTTCTTACTTGACACGTTTGAAAGATTGATATATTTGCACAACTTCCATTGGGAAATGGACCTTTGCCACTTTGACATGACAGCATGTCATGAAGAGTATGAGCTATGGCGTATATTGCTGTATAGACATTGTAGGTTACATAGTACTGAGACACGTCTGTATATGGATTATTTACAGTCTGTAAATCCTCTCGTACTGTACATTCCTTCATTCCATCTGCTTTGTGCTCCTCGAAACTCAGTGTACAGTTGAAGGCCAATTCCCAAACCTCTTCCATTAAGCGGTTTCCTGGGAATGCAGATGGATGAACTTGAAGCAGAAACTCTCTCAACCCTGGAGTATGTAATTTGCGAATCGCAATTCCAATTGTCCCGGAGAGGAATTGTCTGCTTTCCTCTGGGGGCAGATGTGTTGTGGTGACCCAGGCCTCACTTAGTATCCATTGAATACCAGTCACATTTTGTCGCACAATTTCTTTCAACAGAATTTTCATATGAAACTCAGCAACAAATGCCACAATAACTTTTGTGGTGGATTTCTTAATCACTTCTATAGTTTTAAGCAATTCTTGCCTTGAGTATGTTACATGGAAAAACTCAGAGAACGCAATACCAGTTGCTGCACAGCTTGTGTGAAGGCTTGAATTCCAAAATTACCGTAGGCATCGTCACTTCTAATGGTCCCAATCCATGTCCACCCAAAGTGTTTCACCAGCTGGGCCAAGGCTCTGACCTGATAGTAGTCGCTTGGTATAGTTCTAAAAAACGATGGATATTCCTTCCTGTTGCTCAGACATTCACACGTAGCAAAGTAACTTACCTATAGATTTTAGAATAAAGAGAATCTTGAGTTAAAATGATTTAATCTCATAGCTGCAACGTAAATGTACATCTTCCTGATTCCGTTTCTCTCATTAAACTGGCAGTTTCATAAATACAGTAATAAAGCAATCTATATGTGAGTGTCCATTTCATTTATAGTAAATTCTTTAAAACGCATTTTACGGAACATTTATTTTAATACAATAATTTAATTTAAGGAATGTTGGTTATTACATATTTTCTGACCAAGTTTGCACATAAATGCAGAGCTCTGACCTGAAGTATCTCACCATTGGGATCCTGAAAGGGCTGATCAAAGTGGCTATTGCTGATGATTGTGAGGAGGTGGTGTCACCCACAATTGCAGAAACCAAAGGGGCTCATTTGCAGGTGAAATCTGAAGATGTTTCTTCAAGTCTGTTCAAAAATTCAACAGTTGTTTTTATGGATATGGTGGGCATCCCACAGGATTCATAAACCTAGTAGCCCAGAGTAATGCCGGGGAGCAGTCTGGGGTCCTTGTTTATTTCCTCTATTGCAAAGATCATCGCCATCGCAAACTAGAACAGTTGGAATTGAAAGCTGTGAGGAATCAAAGTACTAATTATCAACAACATAGTCCACAGTCATAGCATCACCAGTAATGCAATAGATACTAACATTTCACGTTTTTTTCCCTATGGTTTAGGGAAAAATACAGAATGATAACGTTGACACATATATTGATGCTTCTTACTGTAGTGTACAACTTGTTTTATATCACAAATACAATCACAAAATGTACATCTAAGCCATTGCAAGAATTAGGTTTCCCGAATATCCTTCACTCTGTGGAATTACAAGCTTTGTCTGTTTCACTAAAACTTAGATTATCTTTCTTATCAACAGATACAGGGACCTTTTCCAAACTGAATAGCAGTAAAATTATTTCCAATTTGCAATCTGTGACTCGCTCAAGACAAATTTCTACCAAAAGACTGTTAATAAATTGCAAATCTATGAATAGAACCACGAACAAAGCAGAATCTGTGGCAGCGCGAATCACAAAACACTACCATAACATATTGTTACCACATTTTATTGGGCTATAATCTGAGTGAAATTCAATAATCTAACAATGTCCCACAGCAGATTGATCCCGTTATGTACATATAAATGTGGGCCAATGTTTAGGGAACCATCCTGGAGATCTCAGGCAAATGAATTCGACAGTTTGGAAATCCAGTTTCATAGAGTAACGAATATTATATCAAGAACAACAATAAAATAACACTTGTGAAGAACCTTTCACGTCAGGAGGACATCCCAAGGCGCTGATATATTGCTCCATCCACATTTTAGATTGTGAATTTGACCAGAGATTACTTATAATATTAATGTTCATCTCACTTGTGCAAAGGCTAGAAACAGAAATTCCAATATATATGCATGCAGACATCCCTAAAGTTGCATCAAAATCAATCAATTGGTTATCATAATATTTTATATGTCAGCCAACTAACTATAATTATATTGCGATGTTTAAAGTTGTCTATAGATGTATTGAGTTGAAGCAGTATTGAATACAGTATCTAACAGTAAGTGCGTAATACAGTGGCTTCACGGCATCAATCAATAATATTGAGTTATCGACTCAAAGATGGAAAATTGCACCTACTTTGTACACTTTACTGCTCTCGGTTGGGACTTAAAATGTAGGACCTGATCCTCCACATCACCATGAATTCTGAAAACTCCGCCAAGAACAATATCTCCATCTTTAGACAAACCGAGCAGATCAAATATTCCCCAGCGTTTGCAGCTTGTTTGTTGTTCGAGCCAAACAGGGACGAGAGTAGACATAAACAGTACACAATACATGGTGTAATGCATCGCTTAATGTGTGCCCGTCAGTGCCTCAAAATATTTCTAATTGCTCATATATATACTGTTTCCTCCCAACGAGAATTATATAAATCTGTTTTAATTAGAACTAGTGATATCTTGAACAAATTAGGGATAATTCCCAGGTGGAAACAAGTTACCAGTTTAATCCATTAAAATCTTCCTCCAGGTGATTAAACCAATTATGAAGCAAAATGTTTTAATTATATCGTCATCTGATCATAAGGTATCCATTTAGTTGTTCCACTAAAATGACAACAGCAAAGATTAACTTGGACTTTGTAGTGTTAAGGTCAAAATGGGATTATTTTTTAATATCTTAACCTAAGCCACAGGAACCATTGTCAGGTTTCAATTTGACTCCGTTGATAGCATTCTAGCCTTTAAATCAGAAATGCTAGATAAATGCAAGTTGTTGTCATTGTTCACCCTCTCTGATTGAACCACATCCAAGTGTTTCTTAACATAAACCATGGTTATGGTTTCTCGCTGTTTGCCGACCAAAGGTTTGAGACAAACTGCACAAACTTGTCTTTCCATTTCCTTAAATTATTGATAGTGTTCATTTATATTAAAATTATTCATTTTTTGTCTTCTCTCTAAAATCTACAAATCTGCTTTTCAGTTTATTTCCCTTGCCTTCTGTATAACTAATCCTGACTTTATCATACACTTATTCAACTTTTCAATGTTATCTTTCATCTAATATCTGTTTCACATCAAATTGTTTCCCATTGGTTTTGACCTCCCGACTCGAGAATGTTTGACTGTGAAGCATTGGGTATGAAATACCAACCTCGTGGCTCTGAGGCTCTCGTCTGCATGGAGGGCACTGTGTTAGGGCACGTTGGGATTCTTGACATTAGAAGGTTGTGGGTGATCCGATTGTGATGTTAAAATTAATATGGGGATTTGATAGGGTAGATACAGACAAGCTATTTCCTTTGTTAGGGGATTCCAGAACAAGGGGTCATAATCTTAACATTAGAGCCAACATATTTAAGAGTGAAATCGGGAGGCATTTTTCACCCAAAGGTTAGTGGAAATCTGAAATTCTCTCCCCAAAAGGCTGCGGATGCTGGATCTATTCACATTTTCAGACTGAGGTGGATAGATATTTGTTAGGTCAGGGGATTAAGGGTTGCAGGGTAAGGACAGGTAACTGGAGTTGAGCTCGGGGGTGGGGGGGAGGGGTGCGTGTGTGAGAGGGAGTGGGGTGAGAGAGATGGGGGGTTGGGGGGTGGGAGAGAGGGGGGAGAGGGGGTGGGAGAGACGGAGGAGATGTGATAATATATAGATAAATAGAGATGGGAGTGGATGTGAGAGAGGAGAGAGACACGGGGAGAAAAACACAGAAGATGGAGAGAGTGAGTGTGATAGACACACAGAGAGAGAGATAGATATATTTACCTCCTGAGGAGATAGGCCCCGAATGCGTGCACACCTCCGAATGTGTGTGCACCTCTGAATGCGCATGTACATGCCCAGTATGGAAATCCCCAAAATATCGATATATCGGTACATCTCGATATAAGCCCGTCGATATATCGAAATTGGAAAATTTCCATATGATATTTCCATATCATAGTTTCTATGATTAAACTAATAATAAATTGGTCTACAGTCCATGATAGTTTGAGATACACTGCTGTGCACAATTGGCTGCCACGTTTCGCCCACAAAAATGCAGTGAAATCACTTTACAGTCTGGCCTGTGGAGCCCATTGAGACACCTAGAAGATGTGAAAAGCGCTCTATGAAATACAAGGATTATTATTATTACTTTCTCAAGAGGGATGCATCCTGCTGACCAAATTCTAGAAAGGGTAAAGTGAATATTTACAATTTATACAAATAATGGTATTATTATTAACATATAGTATTATTAACATATTTATTGTTATTACACAATAATTTAGTACAGTAATAGTTTTTACACAGTCACCAAATGCAGTAATACAAACATTTCACTCTGAAGCAAGAAATTTAAAAAATACACAAATACACTAAATACAATGACAATTTCACAGACGTTTGATGTTACCTTCCCCATTAGGTGCTGATGTGTATTATTTTCTGTTTTTAACAAAATAATGTAACACTATGAAGCACAAATACAGGCAAGAAGCACAAAACTAGATGCCAAATTGCAAGTAGTTCAGCAGCAATTGTACATTGTCCACAAGAGCTGATATAAACTGGAATAAAAGATATCCTAACTTCACAAAATATAATCATGCTAAAGGTTATGAATTTGGCCTCATTAAAATGATCTGGCAATTTTCGAGCTAGAACTGCAACAACAAAGCACACACAAGAGAGGCATCCAATATATCCCAGAACACAATAAAAAGCTGTTTCAGACCCGACATCACATTCCAGAATAATATTGTCGGTGTAAGAAGCACCATTCCTAACAGGGAAAGGTGATGCTGTAGTTAGCCAGATGGTGTACAATATACACCGTACCAGGGTAAGGATACAAGCAGTCAATCATTGCTGTTTTACACCAAAATACTTCATTATATTATTGTGCAGCTGTGTCGCCTTCAATGCCATCACGACAACAATTGTTTTCTCCAAAACACAAGATATGCACAGAATAAAACTAACGCCAAACGTCATGTGGCGTAGTATGATGGATGGAGCTGATGGCTGCCCAATGAATGTGAGGAGCAAAGTAAACACAATGTTAGTGCCAATAGCAGAACAAAACTAAATTCCGAGTTGTTAGCTTTGACAATAGGAGTTGCCTGTAAACAAAGAAAAAGACTGCCACCATCATAGTAATGCCGGCTACAACTATAGCAAATACAACTATTACCATTCCTATTATTTCTGAATGAGACAGCAATTCTGTTTGCTTGGCAATGCATTGGTCGTGTTGTAAACTGGACCAATATTCCCAAAAGCATTTCACGCAGTGTACTGAATTTACGAGAAAACGAAAAAGGAGTCAAGGAAAATGCAATCCATTTCACAAACTACTCTCGTAATTAGAAAATGTTTTACAATAACATAAGAGCCTTTGGATATCTTGTGACCCACCTGTGATGTGGCTTATTTCTCCATCGCTGCACGGAACGCAGTCAAAGCAACACATAGGTTGTCCCTTTCTGGCCGCTTTCCGTGTTACAGTGGGACATGTTAGGGAACAAGCTGCTCGTGGAATCTTAGTTTAAAAACAAGAGAATTTAGTTTGATTGGATTCCAACAGATATTGTGTGAAAAATAGCTGTACCTTTGGTTTCACAATGGATTATCAATCGTTTTGGATGACGTTTCCTTTCTGTGCCCACCACTCCAAACAATAAAGTTTTCATTTAGGATCAACTCTTGGCCCAAAGCTGCAGATCCATCATAGCGTCCCATCACATAATATCACAGCCACCAACACTATTGGGTTGTCTGTCGACAATGTCGTACTTTCGGACTGGATCACCGTTTTCATAAAAATACACATTTTCACCATTCCGAGTTGTGAAATGTGTGGGTTTTATGCAATGTAGAAGCTGCACATTTGGAGATAAAATAAAAGTAAATAATGAACATAACCTTGAATGTACAAATCATTATATTACTTCTTCGTTTTCTTTCACTTGAATTCCAAATGTAACCAGTACAATTCCAAAACCTTTATTTTCAAGTCATCACACTACCACTCGTATGCGCCAGAACTATATAAATCATATATTTGCTTGTCATACAACTGCACAAGTCCCACTAAATGTCCTATTATTTATATGTTTTGTATTACTCATAATTCACATACTTTATGCTGTTTTGTGAAGTCCCTGGAGCTCAGTGGTTAGAGCAATCGCCTGACAAGCGTGAGAACTGTGTTAGAAACCAGAACAAGTCAGGGTGAAACCTAAACACACATACACACACTAAGCACACACACACAACAAACACACACACACACACTAAACGCACACACATATAACCCACAAATAGACACATTATCAATGTGTTATTTCGGTGAAATATTCAAGAACATATGAATATAAGAAATAGGAGCACGAAGAGGCCATTCGTCCCATCGAGTCTACACCGCCATTCAATCAAGGCTGATATTCTTCTTTAACTCCAGCTACCTGCCTTATCCCCATATCCCTTCATCCCTTTATAAATGAGAAATCTATCTAACTCAGTCTTGAATATGTTCAAGGACTGAGCATCAACAGCCCTTTGGGTTGAAGATTCCATACATTCACCACACTTATATAACATTTAAATTATATTATTTTCTGTTTCCTTATTAAAACCTGACTGCGTTGCAAAATTATTTCACTGTGAGCAATGACATTTTACTGTAAAATGATAAACCCTCCAAGTGAACTGTTTAATTATTGAGTTCAAACTTACCACAGGAATTCTGGCATATAGATTTATTAGCATAATAAATATTGGATCATTTCCTAACATTACCTGAAGATGGTAAGATAATATATCCCTGGAAAAGGATTAGAAAACTAGAGCAAACAAGATATTTATAGAACTCCTCAGAGAATGAGAAAATATCAGTTGTCGGAATCATTTCACAACAAGAGCAACAACATTACATTTGTACATTGCCTTTCACGTCAGGAGTACGTCCCAAGGCGCTGTTTAAGAATCAGCATGAGGATTAACAGTTCAGCAATTCACTGCTGGACTATGGAGCTCCTTCATTGAAATCGCCATTGACTTTGGGAGGATGAATAATAGACCTTCACAGAGTATATGTTGAAGTGTAGTTACTGTGTATTTACTCTATTTACTGTATAAGCGAATATTGGTTACAATATGTAATAATAATACACCTCGGGTAATTCGGAGCATGCTCACCTCTCAATCACTTGGTTTTAGATGTAAATCCCACGTCAGGAGTTGAACTCGTATACTGTAGTCCAAGAAAAACTCTCAATGCATAACTGGGGGAGCCGTCCTTCAGATGAGATATTAAACTGAGGTGCCATCTGCCTGTTCAAGTGGAAGTTAAAGATCCCATGGCACTATTCGAAATGATAATTGGGAGATTGTTGGCGATGTGTAAGGCGCTGTACAAATATAATTTTGTTGTTGCTGTTGCCCTGGCCAACAAACCCCCCAAATCAAATTGGCCATTCATTTCATGGCGGTTTGTGTGTAAGCGCTCTGAGACGCCATCCACGGTGGAGGGCACTATATAAATGCATGTTGTTGTTGTTGTTGTTGTGTGTATTGGTTGTGCAATTATGCTGTCATGTTCCCAAATACACAGTCATTCCATTTCACAGTAAACCCTGTGAATACATTGAGATGTCTTTCTGATGTTGATAAGGCATTATGCCAAATGAAAGCATTATTATTAATATTATTAATAAAGAGCAAGTAGATAATTGGGTGAAAAAGACAATATTTTGCAAGAAATTCCACGTTGACGTCCAACTGACAATCTTTTATGACAAATGCTCTATTTGCTTTGACTGGTTTCAATTGCTATGAGTTAAAGGCATGACAATCATTTCTATTAACTTGTGGTTATGACATTTCCTTCCAAAGTTGATCCAGATTCAGCTTCACAATATTCTTTAAACTGCTGTGGTGACCACCAAACACCTTCACACAGGATCACAGAGAGATTCAGATGAAGAAGACCTTCCATCCCAGTTTAATCTCGGTACATTAGTTTGTGACTCAGAAGTGAACTTGGGATGTTACCTCTTCACAAAATGATTGGTTGGTCAAACAGGATCTACCACTTCTTACTCAGTGTTTGTGGAATCCTGCCCCTCAGTGGTCAGAGCACTCTACTTGTAAGCGAGAGATCTGGGCTCTATTGAATCACTGGGCGAGTTTCCTTACTCCACATGCCTAATAATAGTCCCACAAATGTTTTATTAATTGTTCATTTCAATCCACAACTGTTTGTGGGACACTGATGCACGCAATTGGCTGCTATGTTTGGCCTAGATATGAATGTCAACCTGCAACACCAGCCACCTCCACTCCCTTAAGGCAAAGGCACTGATCGCATGTGGCGCAATTCCAACTGAGCAGTCCATCAGCAGATCTGGCAGAACTTAATGCCTCCACTAAACCTTACCATTCCACCCTTGCCTCCACTAATTCATCATCCTACTCCAAGACAATCCTGAAGTCCAACAAAAACACCAGGTTTCTCTTCTCAATCACCAACTGGCTCCTCCACCCCACCTTCGCGTGGCTCATTCTCTCCTACAACGCCAACTGTGAGGCCAATCTACACTGTAACAAAACTAAATTATATTAATATTCCTTGAATTTGACAGAGCACATTTCACGTATGGAATTTTTTTTCGGATGGACTATTATTAGGTCTATTATTTATTTGTGCGTGTTTCTGTGTGTGGTGTGGTGTGTGTGTGTGTGAGTATGTGTGTGTGTATGAGTGTGTGTCTGTGTGTTTGTGTGTGTGTGTGTGTGAGTATTTGTGTGGAGTAAAGAAACTTGCTCAAGGTTTCGTCCTGACTTGCTTGGATTCGAAACACAGGTCACACGCTTGTAAGTTGAATGCTCTGCAACAGCAACAAATTTAGATTGATAGAGCGCATTGCATGTCGGGAGGACGTCCCAAGGCAGTGAAACCCAATCACTGAGATGCAGGACTCCGAAAGTCAAGGGGATCTGATCAGTTGTCTCTGACCTTATGTCTACTATTCCCTCCCCAACTCCCCATCACACTTTGGGCACTACGCATCCCTCCCTCTACACCTCGCCATTCCCTTCCTAATAGCACAATAACCCACATTGGAATTGCATAAATATAATGACAGATTCCTTGACAATTTGGTTGTTTTGGTTGTTTGTCAATTGGTGGTCGCTTTTACAAAGGTACCAATACCTTAAAAAAAACATTATTATCTGGTCATTCAATCTATTACTGGTACAGCACTGTGTGCAATTGGCTACAGTTTTTACACAAAACATGTAATGAATTTACATTACGATATATTCTGTGAAGCGCTTTCATGTTTTTTTGATGTCTTTTTTTGATGCCAGTTGAACTTTTGTAGATATTGGGTGAGAACAACGTTGGGGAGTCAATAATGTACTTCCAAATGAATTGTGTGAAATCACCAATTATTGAAGATCACATTTAAGTTAATGTTCTTCGAGAAAATATGGATGGTCATAATATGAGGATACAATCAACAGCAAATTAGGAAAACTCAAACAACGGCAGACAAATCCGTGAAAACAATATAATTCATATAAACATTGAACCACAGATCACCAGAAGGCACTTTAGGACATCAGATACCATTCTTCCAAAGCACTCACAAAAACAACTTTGATTTATATAGCATCCTCCATGCCGAACGGCATCTCAGAGCGCTTGCTCTGACTATAATGTTTCACCCTACAGACCGCAACAATGGGTCATAGATTTCTACAGTAAAATCTTCGATCACATCGGACACTGAAACACTGGTGAATTATTTAACTTTTAATTGACAAAGGATATGAAGAACATCTTACTTGCCACGGTTGAAAGTTTGAAATATTCGCACAACTTTCATTGGGAAATGAACCTTTGCCACTTTGACATGACAGCATGTCATGAAGAGCATGTGCTATGGCGTAGGTTGCTGTATAGACATTGTAGGTTACACGGTACTGAGACATGTCTGTATATGGATTATTTACAGTCTGTAAATCCTCTCGTCCTGTACATCCCTTCATTCCATCTGCTTTGTGCTCCTCGTTACTCAGTGAACAGTTGAAGACCATTTCCGAAAACTCTTAAGCGGTTTCCTGGGAATGCAGACGGATGAACTTGCAGCAGAAACTCTCTCAACCCTGGAATATGTACTTTGCGAATCGCAATTCCAATTGTCCCGGAGAGGAATTGTCTGCTTTCATCTGGAGGCAGGAGTGTTGTGGTGACCCAGGCCTCACTTCCTATCCATTGAATATCTGTCACATTTTGTCGAACAATTTCTTTCAACAGAATAGTCATATCAGTACCACTAAGAAATGCTACAATAACCTTTGTGGTAGATTTCTTAATCACTTCTATAGTTTTAATCAATTCTTCCCTTGAGTATGTTGTACTGTACTGTGTATATTTTATATAGTTATACTGTATATATTTTGTGCAGTTATGCTGTATATACAGTCGATATTCCTGCTTTCCTAACTCAACCCCTTGCCATCTTTCCCGCTTTTTTCCCCAAATCCCACTTCCGTGACTGTTTGTGCGGCACTGCTATGATCAATTTGGCTGCTGCGTTTCACCCACAAATATACAGTCAATTCTCCTCTCTCCTTTATCCTGCCCCAACGCCCCCGCCCACCCCCACCCCCCCCTTGACGCTACCTGAATTCACAGCGCCATGGGACGTCCGCTCGATGTCTCGATGTCTCAACGTGAAAGGCTCTATATAAATATAAGTTTTGATTGATTGATATATTTCAGCTGTAGATGTAGAAAGCCGAGTTCAATTGTTTGTATTTTGTTGTATTTGATGCTTCTTCCTCCTTCGTCATTTCCAAACACAGCTTCTACATTACATGAAAACAGTAAATTTCAGGACAAAGATTGGTGACAATGTTCATTTCGATGAAAACGGGGACCCAGTAGCAAAGTAATTTATGTAGAGACGGCTGGGGGGAGGGGGAGAGAGACGGCTGGGGGGGGAGGAGAAAGACGGCTCGGGGGGGGGGGGAAGATAGACGGCTGGTGTGTGGTGGGGGAGAGCGACGACGGGGGTGGGTGGTGCGAGAGAAGGACGGCGGGGGCGGGGAGACGGGGTGGATGTGATAATATACAGATAGATAGAGATGGGGGGATGTGAGAGAGGAGAGAAGGAGAGAGGGAGAGAGATACAGAGACACACAGACAGAAGAAAAACAGAGATGGAGGGAGTGAGAGACACAGAGAAAGGAAGATATTTACCTCCTGAGAAGATAGGCCCCGAATGCGCGCACACCCGGAACGCGCGCGCACCCGCATGCGCAGTACGAATAAACCGAAAATATTGATATTTCGGTATATCTCGATATGAACCCATCGATAGATTTAATCGGAAAATTTCCATATCGACGGATCCTATTTTTTAGTCTATTATCAATATGCTATGTTTGAAAATTTAAATTTAATAAAAATAATTTTTTATGTTGCGTTTTCTGCCGAATATCCGCTAGCCCCTTTAACCGGCACTGGCCAGGTCCCGATGGTGCCGGATCAATGAGCTTCTACTGTATATTGTTCAAACTATTGTTCCAATTTTTTTAATATTCTCTCTTAAATCTACACATCTCCCTTTCTGTTTATTTCCCTTGCCTGCTGTATAACTAATCCTGACTTCATCATATGACTTATTCAACTATTCAATGTTATCTTTCATCTTGTATCTGTTTCACATCAAATTCATGTCCATTGGTTTTGACCTCCCGACTCGAGAAGGTTTGACTGTGAAGCATTGGGTATGAAATACGAACCTCGTGGCTCTGAGGCGCTCGTCTGCATGGAGGGCACTGTGTTAGTGCACGTTGGGATTCCTAACTTTAGAAGGTTGTGGGTTGATCCGACAGAGATTTTAAAAATAATATGGTGAGTCGATAGGGTAGATACAGACAAGCTATTTCCTCTGTTATGGGATTCCAGAACAAGGGGGGCATAATCTTAAAATTGGAGCCAGTCTATTTAGGAGTGAAATTGGGCGGCATTTTTCACCCAAAGGTGGTGGAAATCTTAAATTCTCTCCCCCCAAAAGGCTGTGGATGCTGGATCTATTCATACTTTCAGATTGACGTGGATAGATATTTGTTGGGTCAGGGTGTTAAGGATTGCGGGTTAAGGACAAGTAACTGGAATTGAGGTACAGATTAACCATGATCTTCTAGAACCATAGAACAGGTTTGAGGGGCCGAATGGCCTTCCACTGTTTCTATGTTTCTCTGATTCTTTGATTCTCTGATTCTCTGATTCTCTGATTCTCTGATTCTCTGATTCTATGATTCTATGATTCTATGATTCTATGATTCTATGATTCTATGTTTCTATGATTATCATAGAATTATAGAATTTTACGGCACAAAAGGAAGAAGTTCGGCCCATCTAGTCTGTGCCAGCTCTTTGAACAGAGGAACTCAATCCCACTGCCCAGCTCTCTCCCCATAACCTAACAGACCTGCTCTTGCTAAATAAAGATCTCCTTCCTTTTTAAAAGCTGTTATGGAATCTGCCTCCACCACCATACCAGGCAATGCATTCCAGATTCCAACAACCCGCTGAGTGAAAACATTTCTCCTCGTCTCCCCTCTGCTTCGTTTTGAAACTATTTTAAATCTGTGACCACGAGTCACTTATTCGCCCATGAGTTGAAACAGTCTTTCCCTATTCACCCTGTCGAAACCTCTCATAATCTTATAAACCTCTATTTGGTCTTCTCTCAATCTTCTTTGTTCTAGAGATAATAAGCGTAGCCTATCTAGCCTTTCCTCTTAGCTGAAGTCCCTCATTCCTGGTACTTACTTTTCTATTAAAAATAAATAAATTGGTCTCCAGTCCATCACTGTTTGAGGTACACTGCCATGCACAATTGGCTGCCATGGAAAGCAATCAAAGCAACACATAGGTTGTCCCTTTCTGGCCGCATTCGTTGTTCCAGAGTGACATGTTTTGGAACAAGCTGCTCGTGGAATCTTGGTTTAAAAATAAGAGCCTTTAGGTTGATTGGATTCCTATAGATATTGTGTGAAAAATAGCTTTACCTTTGGTTTCACAATGGATTATCAATCGTTTTGGATGACGTTACATTTCTGTTTCCACCACTCCAAACAATAATATTTTCACTAGGATCAACTCTTGGCCCAAAGCTGCAGATCCATCATAGCGGCCCACCAGCACAACATCACAGCCACCAACACTATTGGGTTGTCTGTCGACAATGTCGTACTTTCGGACTGGATCAACGTTTTCATCTAAATACACATTTTCACCATTCGCAGTTGTGAAATGTGTGGTTTTTATGTAATGTAGAAGCTACACATTCGGAGATAAAATAAAAATAAATAAAGAACATGACCTTGAATGTACTAATTTTATTTTACTTCTTTGTCTTCTTTCGCTTGAATTCCAAATGTAACCGGTACATTTCGAAGACCTTTATTTTCAAGTCATCACAACACAACTCATAGACACCTGATCTATATAAATCGTATATTTACTTGTCATACATCTGGACAAGTTCCATTGAATTTCCTATTATGTATAAGTATTGTATTACTCATACTTCACATCCTTTATGTTGTTTTGTTCAGTCCATGATCGCGTAGTGTTCAAATCCTGACAGGTCAGGATGAAACCTAAACGCACACACACATACACATTAACACACACACTCTAAACACACACAAACACACACATACACAAGTCACACACACACTGAATGCACACACAGATACATAATTAATGTATTATTTCGGTGATATATTTAAGAACATATGAACATGAGAAATAAGAGTAGGCCATTCGGTCAATCGAGCCTGCCCCACCATTCAATGGAGGCTGAAGTTCTTATCTAACTCCAGCTACCTGCCTTGTCCCAATACCCCTTATTCCCTTTATAAATGAGAAATCTATCTAACTCAGTCTTGAATCTATTTAAGGACTAAGCATCAAAAGCCCTTTAGGATAATGAAATCCATACATTCACCACCCTTATATAAAATTTCTATCACATTATTTTATCTTTTCTTATTAAAACCTGACTGTGTTGCAAAATTATATTACTGTGTGCAATGACATTTTACTGTACAATAACGAACCCTCCAAGTTAACTGTTTAATTATTGAATTATTACAATAATAAATATTGGATCATTTCCTAACATTCGCTGCAGATAGTAAGATAATATATCCCTGGAGAACGATAGAAAACTAGAGTAACCAAGATTATTGATAATAATAATAATAATCCTTGCATTGCATAGCGCTTTCCACATCTTATCAACATCCCAAAGCGCTTCACAGGATATACTGTAAAGTGAATTGACTGTATATATTTGTGGGCGAATCGCGGCAGCCAATTGCGCAGAGCAGTGTCCCACACACAGTCGTGGATTGAAATGACCAATTTTATTATTGCGTTTTTTTGGAGGGATTATTATTAGGTGTGTGGAGTAAGAAACTTGCCCAAGGTATCGCTCTGACCTGCCTGGATTCGAACAAAGATCTCGCCAGCTTGGTTTCCCCAGCTTGCAAGACAAGTGCTCTAACCACTGAGCTACAAGAGATAGAATTTCTCAGAGAATAAGAACATAACGGTTGTCAGAATCAATTAAGAAAAAAAAAAAATTACATTTGTATAGAGCTTTTCACGTCAGGAGGATGTCCCAAAGCTCTGTTTAAGAATCAGCATAAGGATTAACAGTTCAGCAATTCACTGCTGGGCTATGGAGCTCCTTCATTGTGTATTGAACATCACTCATGTGAAGTTTCACTCCTGTTTATGCAATCCTGTTATATTTAAGAAATGATACAATACCACTTATTATTCCCCTGTAAATCTACAAAGGAAGACTTGATGTAGGATGGAAACTATTTGACCCGTCAGAAGTAAGTTAGATGTTAAGAAATGATTCAGCGGAAAATCAAATAAGGGTTCTGTAAGATGATATATTCTCACGATAAAATTAGCTAAGGGTGTGTTTCTGAGGTATATTCAACCATTAAATAAGTAATATATAGTATAATCCTTGCATTTGAAGTAGGCATTGACTTTGGGAGGATGACAAAAAGACCTTTACAGAGTATATGATAAAGTGTAGTTACTGTGTATTTACTGTGTAAGTGAATGTTGGTTACCATATGTAATAATAACCTTGAGTAACCTTGAGTAATTCCTAGCACATTCACCTTTGAGACACATGGTTGTAGATGTAAATCCCACGTCAGGAGATGAACTCATACATTGTAGTCTAAGACAAACTCTCAATGAATTGTTGGGGGTGCCGTCCTTCTGATGAGAAATTAAACTGAGGTCCCATCTGCCTTTAACATCTGAGGATGTTAAAGATACCATGGCACAATTTGAAAAGATATTTGGGAGATTGTTGGCGATGTGTAAGGTGCTATACAAATATTATGTTGTTGTTGTTGTTGCCCAGACCAACAATCCCCCCAAATAAAATTGGCCATTCATTTCATGGCGGTTTGTGGGTAAGTGCTCTGAGACGCCGTCCGGCGTGGAAGGCGCTACATAAATAAATGTTGTTGTTGTTGTGGGTATTGCTGGGATATTAACTCTTAACAAAATGATTGGTTGGTCAAACAGGATCTACCACTTCTTACTCAGTGCTTGTGGAATCCTGTCGCTCAGTGCTTAGAGCACTCTTCTTATAAGCGAGTGACCTGGGTTCAATTACAGGAAGAGTGAAATATTGGGCAAGTTTCCTTACTCAACATGCCTAATAATAATCCCACCAATTTATGTTTAAATTGCTCATTTCAATCCACAACTGTTTGTGGGACAGTGATGCACGCAATTGGCTGCCATGTTTGGCCTAGTTACGAATGTCAACCTGGAACACCAGCCACCTCCACTCCCTTTGCACAGGCATTGAAGGAATGTTGCACAAATCCAACTTAACAGTCCATCAGCAGATCTGCAGATCTTAGTGCCTCCACTAAACCTTACCACTCCACCCTTTCCTCCAATAAATCCTCATCCTACTCCAAGACAATCCTGAAGGCCAACGAAAACACCAGGTTTCTCTTCTCAATCACCAACTCGCTCCGCACCTCCACCTTCTCATGGCTCATCCATCCTTTCCTACAACGCCAACTGTGAGGCCAATCTACATTGTATCAAAATTTAATGATAACAATAATCCTTGCATTGGCAGAGTACTTTTCATGTCTTCCAGATGTTTGAAAGCGCTTCACAGAATATACTGTAAAGTGAATTGATTGTATATTTCTCGGCGAAATGCAGCAGCCAATTGCATACAGCAGCGTCCCCACAAACAGTCGTGGATTGAAATGACCAATTTGTTGGGGATGGATTATTATTAGGTGAGTGTGTGTGTTTGTGTGTGTGTGTGTGCGTGTGTGTGTATGTGTGCATGCATGTGTGTGTAGTGTGTGTGTGTGTGGAGTAAGGAAACTTGCTCAAGGTTTCGTCCTGAACCTGCCTGGATTCGAACAACAGGTTTCACAGTGTTAAGGTGAGTGCTCCACAACATCAACAATATTACATTTATGGAGCGCATTTCACATCGGTAGGACGTCCCAAGGCGGCGAAAAAAAACAGCTGGAAAGCTGCTTCAGGATTGCTGTGGGTGGAAGA
The DNA here is from genome assembly GCA_035084275.1 of Hydrolagus colliei. Classification (NCBI taxonomy): domain Eukaryota; kingdom Metazoa; phylum Chordata; class Chondrichthyes; order Chimaeriformes; family Chimaeridae; genus Hydrolagus; species Hydrolagus colliei. The sequence goes on along the minus strand of CM068744.1, from coordinate 265,750 downwards.
CCAGAGGGGTAGGAATTCAGAGGATGTGAGGGCATCTGTGAGGGTCTCAGGGGGGAGGATTTTCCATCTGCGGAAAAGTATGGCTGAGGGCTTGTTGGAGGGGAGAGGGATGGAAGAGGAGAAGGAGACAAGAAGGTGGTCCAAGATGGCCATGTCCGAGATGCTGAGGTCGGAAATGTCAAGATCGTGGGTGATAATGAGGTCGAGTGCGTTGCCATGGTTGTGGGTCGGAGAGTCAATGTGAAGGGTGAGGTTTAGGGAGGAGAGGAGGGCAGTGAAGTCAGAAGAGGTGGCATAGGGCGAGTTTAGGTGGAGGTTGAAGTCGCCCATGATGAGTAAGCGTTCGGAGCTGAGGAACAGGGAGCGGAGGAAAGGAGAGTGGAGATGTCGGAGATGAAAGATCCAGGGAGTTTAGGAGGACGATAAAGAAGGAGGATTTTTAAGGTTAGGGAGGGATGGTGGAGCGTGAGATACTCGAAGGAGGGGAAACAGCCAGAGAATAGGGGGAGAGACCAAGGGAGCCATTTGAGATGATGGCCACCCCGCCGCCGCGTTGGTTGTGGCGGCGGGTGTGGTGGAAGGTGTAGCCTGGAGGGAAGGCCTCGACTAGATGCATGGGGTCATTGGGGGAGAGCCAGGTTTCCGTAAGTCCAAGAATATCGATGTTCTCATCCAGGATGAGATCATAGATCGTGAGGGCTTTGTTAGAAAGGGAACAAACGTTCTGGAGGGCAGTGCAGATGGGTTTGCTGGAGGGGGAGGAGAGATTGGTGCGGAGAGGATCTGAAGGTGTGTAGGAGAGGTGGGTGTGGGAAGAGTGGAGGTAGGGGATGTGGTGAGGGTATGTAAAGCAGAGGGGGAAGTAGTGTTTGCCTTGAGGAGGCAGTTTGGGCGGAGAGAGTGGATGATTGGACAGTTGAGGTGGTTGCTCTGGGACACCCAACGCCTGGAGCCATGAGGGGCCTGGCAGAGGAGGCCCAGACTGGAGCAGAGGGAAGCGGTGATAGGGGCCAGGAGGGAGAGTAGGTGGTGGTGTGGGGGGCGGGGGCGTAAAGTGAGTAGCACAGATTTAGAGTGGCAGATAGAGGGGGACGGTGGGAGAGACAAAGAGGAGGATGGAGAGAGCGACATTTAGGGTGGTGGGGGGGCACGGCTCGGGTTGGGGCGGCACGCAGGGAGCCTGGAGCAGGGGATCAGCGGGGCGGCTCCATCCCAGAGGATGTGTTGCCATGGCTAGGGGATGACTAGCCAAGTCAGCCTTGCCATTGACACCTATCCTGAGGGGGGTTGGGGGTGGCTAATGGTCTGTTTATAGAGCAGCTTGTGATCTAATTTTAATGCGCCTGATGAGGTGTTAATGCTGGTGCGCTGATGGTCTATTGTTTGGAGGTGATGCACTGCTAATGGGGGGGGGGGGAGAGGGAGTCGCGCGGGCTTTTTTTGTGTGTGACGCCGCACCAACGTCACTTTTTTAGCTTTTACCCGATTAATTCGTTTTACCCCCAGACCCTCAGTCGTTTTACCCGCTCACTCGCTCGACGCAGCAACTCCCCTCAGTCTATATACCTTCCTGGCAAGGCCTCGGCTGCGCCCCTCAGTCAAATCCATGTTGGCTGTCTCTAATTAACTTGTGTTCCTCCAAGTATAGATTTATTCTGTCAAGTTATTTTGTGTATTCAATTTCTTGCTTCAGAGTGTATTACTGCATTTGGTTACTGTGTAAAAACAATTACTATAATACATTACTGAGCAATAACAATAAATATATCACTATTTGTGTAAATTGTACATATTCACTTTACCCTTTCTAGAATTTGGTCAACAGGATGCCTCCCTCTTGGAAAATTAATAGTAATAATCCATGCATTTCATAGAGCGCTTTTCACGTCTTCTGGACATCTCAATGGGCTTCACTGACTAGACTGTAAAGTGATTTGACTACGTAGTTGTGGGCGAAACGAGGCAGCCAATTGTGCCCGGCAGTGTACCTCAAACAGTCATGGACTGGAGACCAAATTATAATTTTTTTAATCACAGAAACATAGAATCATAGAAACATAGTAACTGGGGTAGACCATTCAGTCCCTCAAACCTGTTCTGTAGTTCTAGAAGATCATGGTTAATCTATACCTCAATTCCAGTTACCTGTCCTTAACCCGTAACCCTTAATAACCCGACCTACTAAATATCTATCCACCTCAGTCTGAAAATGTGAATAGATCCAGTATCCACAGCCTTTTGGGGCGAGAGAATGTCAGATTTCCAGTAACCTTTGGGTGAACAATGCCTCCAGATTTCACTCCTCAATAGCCTGGCTGTAATTTTAAGATTATGTTCTGGAATCCCCTAACAGAGGAAATAGCTTGGCTGTATCTACCCAATTGAATCCCCATATTATTTTTAAAATCTCTATCAGATCACCCCACAACCTTCTAGGGTCCGGCGATATATCGATATATCCCTAAAACCCACTATCATTTTCAGATCGGTACGCCGATATAGGCATTCAGAAAATATCGATATATCGAAAAATCTATATATCGAGGGAAAAAATCGGAATGCGCGCACACTGAACTACAAGACCCAGAATGCTCATCTTTATACACAATGCGCAGACTGAGGTGCAAATCCGCCATATTGTATACAAAGACCTAGAATACAATATACAGGTATGCAAGGGGTGGGGAGGGGAGAGACGGCTTGGGGGGAGGGGTGGAGGGGGGGAGGGGGAGAGAGACGGCTGGGGGGGCGAGGGGTAGAGAGATTGCTGGGGGGGAGAGGGAGTGAGAGACGGCGGGGGGGAGGGGGAAAGAGACGGCTGCGGGGGGTGGGGGGTTGGGGAGAGAGATGACAGGGTGGGGGGCGTGGGAGAGAGGGACGGCGGCGGGGTGGGGAGGAGAGAGGGATGGTGGCGGGGTGTTGGGGGGGTGGGGGGAGATACGGGGTGGATGTTATAATATACAGATAGATAGAGATGGGGGGGATGTGAGAGAGGAGAGAGACACAGAGACACAGATAGAAAAACACAGAGATGGAGAGAGTGAGAGACACACAGAGAGAAAGATATTTACCTCCTGAGGAAATAGGCCCCGAATGTGTGCGTACCCGGAATGCGCGTGCACTCCGAATGTGCGCGCTGCGCACGCATGCGCAGTACGAAAAACCCGAAAATATCGATATTTCGGTATATCTCGATATGAGCCCATCGATATATCAAAATTGGAAATTTTACATATCGACAGACCCCACAACCTTCTAAAGGCAAGAGTCGCAACATGCACTACCACAGTGTCCTCCGTGCAGACTAGCGCCTCAGAGCCACGAGGTTGGTGTTTCATACGCAATTCTTCACAGTCGAACCTTCTCGAGTCTGGAGGTCAAACCAATGGACACAAATTTAATGCGAAACAGATAAAGATGAAAGATAACATTGAAAAGTTGAATAAGTCGTATGATAAAGTGAGAATTAGTTATAAAGCAGGTAAGGGAAATAAACAGAAAGAGATATGTGTAGATTTAACAGAGAAAACAATAAAAATTGGAACAATAGTGTAAACAATATAAATAGTTTAATGCAAGGGAAAGAGACGTTTGTGCAGTTTCTCTCAAGTCCGTGGACGGGAAACAGCGAGAAAACATAACCAGGGTTAATGTTAAGAAACGCGTGGATGTGGTTTAATCAGAGAGCGTTAATAACAGCAACAATTTGCAATTATATAGCATTTCTGATTGAAAGGCTAGAATGCTGTCAGCTGTGTCAATCTGAAAACTGTCAATGGTTCGAGTGACTTAGGTTGAGATATTAAAAATTAAAGCATTTGTGTCCTTAACACAACAAAGTCGAAGTTAATTATTTTTGTTTACATTTTAGTGGAACAATCAAACGGATACCTTATGATCAGATGACAATATAATCAACATTTCGCTTCATAATTGGTTTAATCACCTAGAGGAAGATTTTATTGGATTAAACTGGTAATTTGTTTCCACCTCGGAATTATCCCTAATTTATTGAAGATATCCACTGGTTCTAATTAAAACTGATTTACATCATTCTCATTGGGAGGAAACAGTATATATATGAGCAATTAGGAATACTTTCAGGCACTGACAGGCACATATTCAGCGATGCATTACACCACGTATTGTGTAATGTTTATATCTACTCTCGTCCCTGTTTGGCTCGAACAACAAACAAGCTGCAAACGCTGGGGAATATTTGATCTGCTCGGTTTGTCTAAAGATGGAGATATTGTTCTTGGCGGAGTTTTCAATATTCATTTTGATGTGGAGGATCAGGACCTGCATTTTAAGACCGAACCGAGAGCAGTAAAGTGTACAAAGTTAGTGCAATTTTCCATCTTAGAAGATAACTCAATGTTATTGATTGATGCCGTGAAGCCACCGTATTACACACATACTGTTAGATACTGTATTCAATACTGCCTCAACATAATACATCTAGAGACAACTTCAAACATCGGAATATAATTATAGTTAGTTGACTGACATTTAAGATAGTATGGAAGCCAATTGATTGATTTTGATGCTAAAATCAGAGCAATTAGGGATTAATGTCACATGTATTAGAATGTCTGTCTCCATTCTTTGCACAAGTGATATGAACAAATTAAAATTATCAGTAATCTGCGGTCAAATTCACAATCTAAAATGTGGATGGAGCAATATGCCAGCATCTCGAGCTGTCCATCTGACATGAAAGGCGCTTTACAAGTTTGATTTATTGTTGATGTTGTAATATTCATTTCTCTATTTAATTGGATTTCCAAACTGTCGACTTCATTTACTTGAGATCTCCAGGATGGTTCCGTAAACATTGGCCCACATTTACATGTACATAACGGGATGAATCTGCTGTGGAATATTGTTAGATTGTTGAATTCCACTCAGATTATAGACCAATAAAATTAGGCAACAATATGATATAGTATTGTTTTGTGATTATCGCTTCCCCAGATTCTCCTTTGTTTGTGGTTCTATTCACAGATTTGCATTTCATTAACATTCTGTTGGGAGAAATCTGGCTTGTGCGAGTCACAGTGTGCAAATTGCAAATTATTATACTTTTGTTCAGTTTGGAATGGTCCCCATGTCTGTTGGTAAGAAAGTTAATCCATTTTTTAGCAGAACAGACAAAGCTTGTAATTCCACAGAATAAAGGAAATTCGAAAAAACATTTCTTGCAATGGCTTAGATGTACATTTAGTGATTGTATTTGTGATATAAAGCAGTTTGTAAAGTACAGTAAGAAGTGTCAATCTATGTGTAAAAGTTATCATTCTGTATTTTTTCCCAAACGATGGGAAAAAAACTTGAAATCTTAGTATCTATTGCACTACTGATGAAGCTATGAATGCGAACTATGTGGTTGATAATTAATACTTTGATTCCTCACAGCTTTCAATTCCGACTGTTACGGTTTGCGATGGCGATGATCTTTGCAATAGAGGAAATAAACAAGGACCCCAGACTGCTCCCCGGCATTACTCTGGGCTACTGGGTTTACGAATCCTGTGGGACGCCCGCTGTATCCATAAAAGCAACCTTTGAATTTTTGAACAGACTTGAAAAAACATCTTCAGATTTCACCTGCAAACGAGCCCCTGTGGTCTCAGCTATTGTGGGTGACACCACCTCCTCACAATCATCAGCAATAGCAACTTTGATCAGCCCTTTCAAGATCCCAATGGTGAGATACTTCAGGTCAGAGCTGTGCAATTATATGGAAAATTGGGCACAAAATATGTAATACCTGACATTCCTTAAATTGAAAAATTGTATTAAAAATATTAGTTCTGTAGAATGTGTTTCCAAGGCATTACTGTAAATCAAACGGACAGTCACATATAGATTGCTTTATTGCTGTATTTATGAAATTACCTATTTAATGTGAGAAACATAATCAGGTGGATGTACTTTTCCATTGCAGCTTTGAGATTAAATGATTTTAATTCAATTTTCTCTTTATTCTAAAATCTATAGGTAAGTTATTCTTCTACATGTGAATGTCTGAGCAACAGGAAGGAATATCCATCATTTTTTAGAACTATACCAAGTGACTACTATCAGGTCAGAGCCTTGGCCCAGCTGGTGAAACACTTTGGGTGGATGTGGATTGGGACCATTAGAAGTGACAATGACTATGGTAACTTTGGAATGCAAGCCTTCACACAAGCTGTGCAGCTACTTGGAGTTTGTATTGCGTTCTCTGAGTCTTTCCATATAACATACTCAAAGGAAAAATTGCTTAAAACTATAGAAGTGATTAAGAAATCTACCACAAAAGTTATTGTAGCATTTGTTGGTCAGTCTGATATGACTATTCTATTGAAAGAAATTGTGCGACAAAATGTGACAGGTATTCAATGGATAGGAAGTGAGGCCTGGGTCACCACAACACTTCTGCCCCCAGAGGAAAGCAAACAATTCCTCTCCGGGACAATTGGAATTGCGATTCGCAAAGTACATATTCCAGGGTTGAGAGAGTTTCTGCTGCAAGTTCATCCGTCTGCATTCCCAGGAAACCGCTTAATGGAAGAGTTTTGGGAATTGGCCTTCAACTGTACACTGAGTAACGAGGACCACAAAGCAGATGGAATGAAGGAATGTACAGGACGAGAGGATTTACAGACTGTAAATAATCCATATACAGACGTGTCTCAGTACCGTGTAACCTACAATGTATATACAGCAACCTACGCCATAGCTCATGCTCTTCATGACATGCTGTCATGTCAAAGTGGCAAAGGTCCATTTCCCAATGAAAGTTGTGCGAATATTTCAAACTTTCAACCATGGCAAGTAAGAAGCATTATTTTTATATTGTTGTACTCTACTGTGAATATTTTATATAGTTATACTGTATATATTTTGTGCAGTTATGCTGTATATACAGTCGATATTCCTGCTTTCCTAAATCAACCCCTTGCCATCTTTCCCCCTTTTTTCCCCCAATCCCACTTCCATGACTGTTTGTGCGGCACTGCTGTGCGCCATTTGGCTGCTGCGTTTCACCCACAAATATACAGTCAATTCACCTGCTCTCCTTTATCCTGCCACAACGCCCACGCCCCCCCCCCCCCCCCCCTCCCTTGACCCTACCTGAATGCACAGTGCCATGGGACGTCCGCTCGATGTCTCGATGTCTCAACGTAAAAGGCTCTATATAAATATAAGTTTTGATTTATTGATATATTTCAGCTGTAGATGTAGAAAGCCGAGTTCAATTCATAGAATCATAGAATCATAGAATTTTACGGCACAAAAGGAGGCCATTCGGCCCATCTAGTCTGTGCCGGCTCTTTGAAAAGAGCGATTCAATCCCACTGCCCTGCCCGCTCCCCATAGCCTAACAGACCCGTTCTCCCTAAATAAAGATCTAATTCCCTTTTAAAAGTTGTTATCGAATCAGCCTCCACCACCTTTTCAGGCAATGCATTCCAGATTCGAACAACTCGCTGAGTGAAAACATTTCTCCTCAGCTCCCCTCTACTGCGCCTTGAAACTATTTTAAATCTGTGACCACGAGTCACAGATTCACCCACGAGTGGAAATAGTTTTTCTCTATTTGCCCTGTCGAAACCCCTCATGATCTTATAAACCTCTATTAGGTCTCCCCTCAATCTTCTCTGCTCCAGAGAGAATAACCCTAGCCTATCTAGCCTCTCCTCATAGCTGAAGTCCCTCAATCCTGGCACCATCCTAGTAAATCTTCGTTGTACCCTTTCCAATGCCTTCACATCCTTTCTGTAGTGTGGTGACCAGAATTGAACACAGTATTCCAGCTGAGGCCTCATCAAAGTCCTATAGAGGTTAGTCAGCACTTCCTGACTTTTGTACTCTATACCCCTATTTATAAAGCCTAGTATCCCATATGCCTTCTTAACAGCCTTGTCTACCTGTCCTGCCACCTTCAACGAGTCACTAACACAAATCCCCAGGTCTCTCTGTTCCTTTACACCATTTAAAATTGTACTATCTAGCCTATATTGCCTCCCTTCATTTCTTCTCCCAAAATGCATCACCTCACACTTCTCTGCATTAAACTTCATCTGCCATGTGTCTGCCCACTTTACCAATTTGTCTATATCCTCTTGCAGATGGCTACTATCCTCCTCACTGTTTACTATTCTCCCTAACTTAGTGTCATCTGCAATCTTGGAAACTGTACTCCGTACACCCAAGTCCAGATCATTGATGTAGATTACAAACAGCAATGGTCCCAAAACCGATCCCTGTGGCACACCACTGCTCACTTCCCTCCAATCTGAAAAACAGCCGCTCACTACAACTCTCTGCTTTCTGTCTCGCAGCCAGTTGTGGATCCACGCTGCCACTGTCCCTTTTACGCCATGGGCCTTTAATTTCATAATAAGTCTCTCATGTGGCACTTTGTCAAATGCCTTTTGAAAGTCCATGTAAACTACATCAACTGCGCTACCATTATCCACCCATTCCGTTACCTCATCAAAAAATTCTATCAGATTTGTAAGGCAAGATTTGCCTTTAACAAATCCATGTTGACTGTCCTTTATTAGCCTATATCTTTCTAAGTGAAGATCTACCTTGTCCCTGATTATGGACTCTAGAAGTTTGCCCACTACCGATGTTAGACTGACTGGTCTGTAGTTACCAGGCTTGTCATTCTGCCCCTTTTTATACAAGGGAGTAACATTAGCTATCCTCCAGGCCTCTGGCACGACCCCTGTGTCCAAGGAAGATTGAAAGATCGTGGCCAGGCCTGCTATTTGCTCCCGTGCCTCACTTAGTAACCAAGGGTGCATCCCATCCGGACCAGGTGACTTATCCACCTTGAGCGACGTCAACCTTTTTAGCACGTGCTCTCTGGTTATAATTATTCTATCCATTTCTCCTACCCTCTCCTCTAATACCATGGCATTGGCTGTATCATTTTCTTTTGTGAAGACAGAGGCGAAGTACTCATTCAGTACATCAGCCATGCCCTCTGCCTCCACAATGAGATTTCCTCCTAGGTCCCTAATTGGCCCCACCCTCTCCTTGACCAACCTTTTACTCTTAATATATTGGTAAAAAACCCTTAGGGTTCCCCTTAATCTTACTCGCTAATTGTTTTTCATGCAGTCTCTTTGCCCCTCTAACTTCCTTTTTTAGTTCTATCCTACACTTCCTATATTCTGCTTTGTTCCCTTCTGAATTTTGAGCCTGACACTTATCATAAGCCTCTTTTTTTTGTTTTATTTTGGCCCCGATTTCCTTAGTCATCCAGGGAGGTTTGGATGCCTTGTTTGTATTTTGTTGCATATGATGCTTCTTCCTCCTTTGTCATTTCCAAACACAGCTTCTACGTTACATGAAAACAGTAAATTTCAGGACAAAGATTGGTGACAATGTTCATTTTGATGAAAACGGGGACCCAGTAGCAACGTACGACATTATAAACTGGCAGCCAAGTGACCTGGGCGGCACTGAGACATTCACTGTCGGTCACTATGATGGATCTGCACCAACAGGGGAAGAGTTTAAATTGAGGGAAGAGACAATTGTATGGAGCGGAGGTCGGATTATGGTAGGAACGTTTGCTGTGCACTTGGGCTTCAGATGTGATAAGAGTTGAGCAGCAATCACAATGCAAATGCTCTTGCAACTCAGCATGAATTGTGGGATAAATTAATTACAAGCAACTGAAGAATCACTTAATAATATTAATAATACTGAATTTGATATAGCTCCTTATCATGTGTTCTTTAGATTCATAGATTCATAGAATTTTACGGCACAAAAGGAGGCCATTCGGCCCATCTAGTCTGTGCCGGCTCTTTGAAAAGAGCGATTTAATCCCACTGCCCTGCCCGCTCCCCATAGCCTAATAGACCTGTTCTCCATAAATAAAGATCTAATTCCCTTTTAAAAGTTGTTATCGAATCAGCCTCCACCACCTTTTCAGGCAATGCATTCCAGATTCGAACAACTCGCTGAGTGAAAACATTTCTCCTCAGCTCCCCTCTACTTCGCCTTGAAACTATTTTAAATCTGTGACCACGAGTCACAGATTCGCCCACGAGTGGAAATAGTTTTTCTCTATTTGCCCTGTCGAAACCCCTCATGATTTTATAAACCTCTATTAGGTCTCCCCTCAATCTTCTCTGCTCCAGAGAGAATAACCCTAGCCTATCTAGCCTCTCCTCATAGCTGAAGTCCCTCAATCCTGGCACCATCCTAGTAAATCTTCTTTGTACCCTTTCCAATGTCTTCACAACCTTTCTGTAATGTGGTGACCAGAATTGAACACAGTATTCCAGCTGAGGCCTCACCAAAGTCTTATAGAGGTTAGTCAGCACTTCCTGACTTTTGTACTCTATACCCCCTATTTATAAAGCCTAGTATCCCATATGCCTTCTTAACAGCCTTGTCTACCTGTCCTGCCACCTTCAACGAGTCACTAACACAAAACCCCAGGTCTCTCTGTTCCTTCACACCATTTAAAATTGTACTATCTAGCCTATATTGCCTCCCTTCATTTCTTCTCCCAAAATGCATTACCTCACACTTCTCTGCATTAAACTTCATCTGCCATGTGTCTGCCCACTTTACCAATTTGTCTATATCCTCTTGCAGATGGCTACTATCCTCCTCACTATTTACTATTCTCCCTAACTTGGTGTCATCTGCAAACTTGGAAACTGTACTCCGTACACCCAAGTCCAGATCATTGATGTAGATTTCAAACCGCAATGGTCCCAAACCCGATCCCTGTGGCACACCACTGCTCACTTCCCTCCAGTCTGAAAAACAGCCGCTCACTACAACTCTCTGCTTTCTGTCTCGCAGCCAGTTGTGGATCCACGCTGCCACTGTCCCTTTTTCGCCATGGGCCTTTAATTTCCTAATAAGTCTCTCATGTGGCACTTTGTCAAATGCCTTTTGAAAGTCCATGTAAACTACATCAACTGCGCTACCATTATCCACCCATTCCGTTACCTCATCAAAAAATTCTATCAGATTTGTAAGGCAAGATTTGCCTTTAACAAATCCATGTTGACTGTCCTTTATTAGCCTATATCTTTCTAAGTGAAGATCTACCTTGTCCCTGATTATGGACTCTAGAAGTTTGCCCACTACCGACGTTAGACTGACTGGTCTGTAGTTACCAGGCTTGTCCTTCTGCCCCTTTTTATACAAGGGAGTAACATTAGCTATCCTCCAGTCCTCTGGCACGACCCCTGTTTCCAAGGAAGATTGAAAGATCGTGGCCAGAGTCCCTGCTATTTGCTCCCGTGCCTCCCTTAGTAACCTAGGGTGCATCCCATCCGGACCAGGTGACTTATCCACCTTGAGCGACGTCAACCTTTTTAGAACTTCCTCTCTGGTTATAATTATTCTATCCATTTCTCCTACCCTCTCCTCCAATACCATGGCATTGGCTGTATCCTTTTCTTTTGTGAAGACAGAGGCGAAGTACTCATTCAGTACATCAGCCATGCCCTCTGCCTCCACAATGAGATTTCCTCCTAGGTCCCTAATTGGCCCCACCCTATCCTTGACCAACCTTTTACTCTTAATATGTTGGTAAAAAAACCTTAGGGTTCTCCTTAATCTTACTCGCTAATTGTTTTTCATTCAAGGATTATAATATGAATAATCCTTGAATTTGATACAGTGCTTCTCACATCTTCTAGACTGTGCCTCAAAGCGCTTCACAGAATGTACTGGAAAGGGAATTGGTTGTATATTTGTGGGTGAAACACAACACTCAATTGCTCAAAGCTGTGTTCCACAAAAAAATGATCCATACATTGTATGTTTTATTTTTAAGGGAATATTATTCGGCGTATGGAGTTTGAAAACTTGCCCTAATTTTTTCGACACCCAGATGCCCAAGAAATACAATTAAACTTCAGCAACCATTTTCACTAACATACAAATTTATTCACTAAACAGCTGTTTAAATTGCACAATTGCACTATTTATCTGAAACAATTTCGCCAGTATCATTTCCAAAACTAAAAACTTTCCAAACCATTATTCAGAGTGGGAAATGAGAGTATTAATTTCAGCGCTTTGGGGCGTGGTCCTGAAGTGAAAGGCTCTCTATAAATGTAATTGTGTAGTTGTTGTAATTGCCAAACAAACCAGAACTTTGAAAATAAGAAAGTGCTGACATTTTAATTCCACTATAACTAGGTCCCACGGGCAGTTTGCTCTGACAGTTGTCTCCCTGGGACAAGGAAGGCAGCAAGAAGAGGACAACCAAAGTGTTGCTTTGATTGTATAGAATGTGCTGATGGTGAAATTAGTAACATTACTGGTAAGAATAAACACAGCTATCAAATCTTTCCTAAATTCTCAAACATTTATAGAACAGATTTCAATTCAGGTTCTATCAATCACAATTTACTTTCTTTCCTCAGATTCCGCCGTGTGCCTGACATGTCCTTTGGAATACCGGTCCAATGGTAAACGAGATCACTGCCTACTGAAGGAAATTGAATTCCTCTCCTTCGAGGAGACATTAGGGATTGTTCTAGTCACACTTGCATTGCTTGGAGTCTGCTTGACTATAAGTGTATTCACAGCGTTCTATGTTCACAGAGACACTCCTATTGTTAAAGCTAATAACTCAGAGTTAAGCTTTCTGCTGCTTGTCGCGTTAGCTTTGTGTTTTCTTTGCTCAGTTACATTCATTGGAGAGCCTTCAGTCTGGTCCTGTAGGTTGCGTCACATGGCCTTTGGTATCACTTTTGTTCTGTGTATTTCCTGTGTTTTGGGAAAAACAATAGTTGTGGTGATGGCATTTAATGCAACACTTCCCAGTAACAACATGATGAAGTGGTTTGGTCCTACACAACAACGTCTGAGTGTTTTCATCCTTACCCTGATACAATGCTTGATATGTACTGTTTGGCTTAGTTTGTCACCTCCTTATCCTCTGAAAAATAGTGAATATTTTACTGAGAGAATTGTGTTTGAATGCCATGTGGGATCTGCAATGGCCTTTTACTGTGTGCTTGGTTACATTGGACTGTTGTCTTGTGTTTGCTTTGGCGTTGCTTTTCTAGCTCGCCGACTTCCAGACAACTTCAATGAAGCGAAGCACATCACTTTTAGCATGCTTATCTTCTGTGCTGTTTGGATAACTTTCATTCCAGCTTATGTAAGCTCTCCTGGAAAATACACTGTGGCTGTCGAAATATTTGCCATTTTGGCATCAAGCTTTGGGCTACTGGCCTGTATTTTTGCCCCTAAATGTTATATTATCCTGCTGAAAAAAGAAGAAAATACTAAAAACCATATGATGGGAAAAGTGGCTTCCAAGAAACAGTGACCAGGTTTTCATAATGAAAGCGGAACTTTAGTTGAGATCTATATTATTTGGATGATGTGTCTGTTTTTCCTTTCACTGTATCCCAAATTGTCGCTATTTTTTTTTTCTAACGGTTATATCAATGTTGTGAGTGACTAGTGCCGAGTGTAAGATGATTTCTGACACTGTTAATACACAATAAAGGTGGAAGTTTAGCATTGTATTTCGCTTGATTTCCAATTTAAAACATTCTTGTTTCTCATTTATACCCAGTTGTAGACTTTCAATATATGTGCACCACCTTCAGTGCAGCACCTTAACAGTTATGTCATGAGGCAATTAGTTATAAATCCAATGAATTAATCTTTGATTAGTGTTAATACAAGACATATACGAGTATAATCTAAGTTGTCTTTCACTTCCATACCTGTATCTATTTATCTACACAGTATATTGTTTGATCCACTTCAATTCACTCTCCTGCCAATGTCCCCCAAATTAATGTGTTTAGCAAGTCTGAGACTAATAGTTTCAATTTGCACACAAAGAGACTTGAAGTAGTTTTGTTTGCTGTCAAACTAATGTCACTTTTTCTAGTTTCCATCTGAATTGAACACTTTTTCAAGTGGCATAAAACGCAGCAATTATATGTTTCATGCTGCATGTTTCAACACAAATATATGACATTTTTACTGTTCCTGAATACATATATGTGCTTCCAATTTTGCTGAAAAAAGTTGAAATTTATTTCTATCGGTCATTGAGCTAATAAAATACTTTGTTTTAAAAATTAAAAGTAGAATCTTTGATTAAAAGTACAGGTGTCTTTAATGGAAACAATAGCAGAACACTTATATCAAGGGAATCACATTAATTATTGCTGCTTAGCTTAGGAGAAGATCAACTCAGCTCCAATTTGTTTTTCCATGAGATCATTACACAGCATATTTCCAGTAGAATATATTCGTTTAATTAGACCTACAAGTTAATTTCATAAACAATTAGCAGCTACAGATTTTGACCCACTTGAGATCTAATTGTCCTATTGCCCAAGACAAACAATAGTATTCTCCTGTAAGCATTATATACACAACAGTCAGACTTTAATTTAGTAGAGACATTCCAGAATGATTCGCTCCTACTTGTGCTACAATCAATTTCTCGTATTATTCAGTCAGGAAGTGCTGACTAACCTCTATAGGACTTTGGTGAGGCCTCAGCTGGAATACTGTGTTCAATTCTGGTCACCACACTACAGAAAGGATGTGAAGGCATTGGAAAGGGTACAACGAAGATTTACTAGGATGGTGCCAGGATTGAGGGACTTCAGCTATGAGGAGAGGCTAGATAGGCTAGGGTTATTCTCTCTGGAGCAGAGAAGATTGAGGGGAGACCTAATAGAGGTTTATAAGATCATGAGGGGTTTCGACAGGGCAAATAGAGAAAAACTATTTCCACTCGTGGGTGAATCTGTGACTCGTGGTCACAGATTTAAAATAGTTTCAAGGCGCAGTAGAGGGGAGCTGAGGAGAAATTTTTTCACTCAGCGAGTTGTTCGAATCTGGAATGCATTGCCTGAAAAGGTGGTGGAGGCTGATTCGATAACAACTTTTAAAAGGGAATTAGATCTTTATTTAGGAAGAACGGGTCTATTAGGCTATGGGGAGCGGGCAGGGCAATGGGATTGAATCGCTCTTTTCAAAGAGCCGGCACAGACTAGATGGGCCGAATGGCCTCCTTTTGTGCCGTAAAATTCTATGATTCTATGATTCTATGATTCTATTCAATACTTCCAACATTTAACAGCCCCACTAAGAATCTTAATACATACTGCATTGTTCATGAATAAAGTATTTCATTCCAATTGCAGTATTTTATTTTCAATAATTTTAGCAAGTATTGCTTTATAATTATAATTTGGTTGTTTTGTATTTACTCCTGAATATTAATTGTTTGAATTGTTGATCCTAAATTGTGTTTGCCTCAAATAATAATAGTAATAGTAATAGTAACTGCCTGTGACCAGGGCTCCCTCTGCCTCCTCGTCCTCCTTGACCTGTCTGCTGCGTTCGACACAGTCGATCACACCATCCTCCTTCAACGTCTTTCCTCCCACCTCAACCTTCAAGGCACAGTCCTTGAATGGTTCCACTCTTATTTGACCCATCGTTTACATTTTGTTTCTTCCAATGGCTTTTCTTCAAACCCCCGCATAGTTTCCCACAGCATCCCTCAGGGCTCTGTCCTCGGTCCCCTTCTTTGCACCATTTACACGCTCCCCCTGGGTGACGTCATCCGCAAACATGGGGTAAATTTCCACATGTATGCGGATGACACCCAGTTGTACCTTTCTGCCTCATCCCTCAACCCCCAGACCATCGATGTTCTGACAGCATGTCTGTCCGACATCGAATCGTGGACGAGGGACAACTTTTTGCAATTGAACCTGAATAAGACCGAGGCCCTCCTGATTGGCTCAAGCCAGCGCCTCCGCACATCGGGCGCTGCCAGCCTCAACATCCAAGGCTGCACTCTCCACCTCACAAAGCCAATCAGGAACCTCGGCATCATGTTCGATCAAAAACTTTCCTTCCTCCCCCACATCCGCGCCTTGACCGGCACCGCCTATTTCCATCTGCGCAACATTGCCAGGCTCCGCAACTATCTTACGCCCCGCGCTGCCGAAACACTCGTGCACGCGTACATCACCTCACGGCTGGATTACGGAAATTCTCTCCTAGTCGGCCTCCCCAGTTCCTCCATTCACAGGCCATCCAAAATTCTGCAGCCCATGTACTATCCCGCACCCGCCTCTGTGACCACATAACCCCCACCCTCGCCCGTCTCCACTGGCTCCCCATCCTCCAGAGGATCGAATTTAAGATCCTCGTCCTCACCTACAAGGCCTTAAACGGCCTTGCCCCATCCTACCTAACCGATCTACTCTCCCCCTGCACGCCCACCCGGACCCTCCGTTCAACAGGACTTGGCCTACTCCAAGCCCACCGCCCGAACCGCCCCACCATCGGAGGCCGGGCCTTCAGTTTCTCCGCTCCCACCTTATGGAATGCCATCCCTCAATCCCTCCATTTCGCCTCTTCCCTTTCCTCTTTCAAGGCCGATTTGAAGACTTTCCTCTTCGATCATGCCTTTTGTTCCACCCCGAACTCTTTTACCTCCCCTTCGTGTTTCACCCCTTCCCAAACACTTCCCTCCCAGCTCGGGTCACACGCCTCTTGTTTAGCGCCTTGGGACGTCCTCCCGACGTGAAAAGCGCTATATAAATGTAAATTGTTGTTGTTGTTGTAATCGTTCCATTTTATGTAGTGCCTTACCACATTGTGAGCCATCTAATAGCGCTTCACAGAATATATTGCAATGTAAATTGATTGCAAGTTTTGTGGTCAAAGTGCCACAGCCAATTGCACACAATGCTGTCCCAGTCATAGATTGAGTGACCAGATTTTAATGTTTTTTTAAGGTATTGTTACCTTTGGAAATGCGACTGCCAATTGACAAACAACCAGATTCCTATTTACTGCTGGGTAAACAGAGGCACGTAGAGTAAGGAAACGTATCCAAGGTTTTGCCCCGCTGGGAATTTAACCCAGGTTGTCTCATTACGAGGCGAGAGCTCGAGCCACTATAATAATAATAAACCTTATGTTTCATATATTTATTTTCACATCTTCTAGGCATCTCAAAGCGCTTCACAGAAAACGCTGTAACGTGAATTGACTGTATATTTGTGGGCAAAACGCAGCAGCCAATTGTGCACAGCAGTGTCCCACAAACAGTCATGGTTTGAAATGACCAATTGAAATGACCAATATTGTTGTTAGAGGGATTATTATTAGGCCTGTGGAGTAAGAAAACTTGCCCAAGATTTTGCCCTATCTGGAATTGAACCCAGGTCTCTCGTTTCCAAGGCAAGTGCTCTAACCACAAAGCTACAGGACTCCACACTCAGTATATTTACAAATAAGTTTACATAATGCTTTTGAAATGTTTTGACATGATAAGGCGTTATATTGAATGTAAGGAGTATTTATTTTTGAAACATTGTGAATGGTCAGCAAGACACATTATGTATTTCTGTATGTTAATCCAGACAACTAAAGAATTTTTCGTTTTCAGGATCAACTGAAGACATCACAGATGAAGACATTTATCTTCGACCAAAACTTTGATCACCTTTCTACCCCTCCACTGACTCGATCCTGGGATCCAATATTGTGAAGCGCTCTAAAAGGCCGACTGGCTTGGAGGGCACTATATAAATCAATGATGTTGGTTTTATTGTTGACAAGGAATCCGTCATTAAAATTATGCCATTCCAACGCGAGGTTTAGTGGCATTGGGAAAGGGGTGGTGAGGTGTAGAGATAGGGATGGGTAGGGTCCTAAGTGTGAGGGTGAGATGGGGAGGGAGTGGTAGACACAAGTGCAGAGGCAACTGATCGGATCCCATTAAAATTCTGAGTCCTGTAGCTCAGTGGTTGGCTTTCACCTCCTTCGGACGTCCTCACGACATGAAAGACGCTCTATAAATGTAATATTGTTGTTGTTGTTATAGAGCACTCACCTTGCAAGCGTGCGACCAGTGTTTCGAATCCAGGTAGGTCAGGATGAAACCTTGAGCCAGTTACTTATTCCAAACACACACACACAACACACACACACACATTCAAACTCACGCTCACGTGCCTGATAATACTCCATGCCCCCCAAAATGACAAATTGGTCATTTCTACCCAACGCCTGTTTGTGGGGATGCTGCTGTGTACAATTGGCTGCTGCGCTTCGCCCACAAATATACAGTCATTTCACATTGCAGTATTTTCTTTGAAGCGCTTTGAGACGTCTGGAAGTTGTGAAAAGCGCTATATCAAATGAAACGTTGATCATTTTTATTTCGTTTAGATAAAATGTAGATTGGCCTCACTATTGGCGTTGTAGGAGAGGATGGATGAGACAGGAGAGGGTGGGGTGCAGGAGCCAGTTGGTGATTGAGAAGAGAAACCTGGTGTTTTCGTTGGCCTTCAGGATTGCCTTGGAGTAGGATGACGATTTAGTGGAGGCAAGGGCAGAGTGGTAAGATTCAGTGGAGGCACTAAGATCTGCCAGATCTGCTGATGGACTGTTCAGTTGGATTTGAGCCACATGCATTCAGTGCCTGTGCCTTAAGGGAGTGGAGGTGGCTGGTGTTCCAGGTTGACATTCGTAACTAGGCCAAACATGGCAGCCAATTGCATGCATCAGTGTCCCACAAACAGTTGTCGATTGAATTGAGCAATCCATTAAAAAAAAGGTGGTATTTTTATTCGGCATGTGGAGTAAGGAAACTCGTCCAAAGTTTCACCCTGCCTGAAATTGAACCCAGGTTTCTCGCTTATAATGAGAGTGCTCTAACCACTGAGTGACAGGATTGCACAAGCACTGAGTGAGAAATGGTAGATAATGTTTGACAAACCAATCATTTTGTGAAGAGGTAACATCCGAAATTGACTTTTGAGTCACAACCTAATGTACAGAGATTAAACTGGGATGGAAAGTCTTATTTAGCTGAATCTCTCTGTGATCCTGTGTGAAGGTCTTTGATGGTCACCACAGCAGTTCAAAGAATATTGTGAAGGTGAACCAGCATCAACATTGCAAAGAATGGCATAACCATGTGAAATTGTAAAATTTAGCCATTTATGCCTAGATGTAACTTCTATACTATTAACCCAATTAAACATAAAAAACAAGTCCTGAGAAACGCAGACTTGGCACAATGCCAGTCGCATCCTTATCTGAGTATTTCACAGGGCAGAAAACAGTAACTCCTGCAAACCTTGACATTGTCTAAACTAGACACCATCTGGAGATAAGCTTGTTTTCGCCTGAATCGTTCCAAACCTGGTCTTTCCCCCCCCTTTTATTTTATTTTAATTGCCCTTTATTACAAAGTTTAAAAGTAAAATTTTATAAGGTCGCTTTAGAAATATATCTTGCATGATTTAGACAACGATATTAATCAAGCACATACCATGTAGCAATTATATTTTCTTAATCCTTAGTAAAAACTCAGCATGTGAGGAACTAATCAGTAGCTAACATTTAACCTTGCTAGAGAGACATGGGGTAATTTATGTCAATATTCGAATAGTTGTTGGAACCATGTGATTGACAATGTTTCTGTAACTGCCTTTGTGTGTACTGTAAACCCCTGCCTTTTTCTCGTGTATAAAAAGGCTGCATTAACTGACCACAGGCAGCTCATTCTTTTGACTGTCGGGTACTCTGCTTGGAGACTGTTGACTTCTGAGAATCAGCTCTTGCTAGCAAATAAACTTTACATTTTCTTATCCACGGTCTATGGTCTGTTTGTAAGACCACGGTTCTGGGAACGAACAAAAAATTACAACTTCACAACCACAAGGTAATAGAAATGATTGTCATGACTTTATCTCATAGCAATTGAAACCAGTCAAAGCCAATTCACCATTTGTCATAAAGCGTTGTCACTTGCACGTCCACATGGAATTTCTTGTGAAATATTCACTTTTTCACCCAATTATCAACTTACTCATTTTTAATAATAATAATAACCATCTTTTCATTTTGTATAATGCCTTATCACATCAGAAAGACATCTCAAAGTAATCACAGTATTTATTGTGAAATGGAATGACTGTGTACTTGGTAACACGGCAGCAAAATTGCACCAACAATACCCACAACAACAACATTGATTTATATAGTGCCCTCCACGCCGGACGGCGTCTCAGAGCGCTTACCCACAAGCCGCCATGAAATGAATGGCCAATTTTATTTGGGGGATTGCTGGCCAGGGCAACAACAACAACAAAATTATATTTGTATAGCGTCTTACACATAGCCAACAATCTCCCAAATATCCTTTCGAATAGTGCCATGGGATCTTTAACATCCACTTCAACAGGCAAGTGTGACCTCAGTTTAATGTCTCATCTGAATGACGGCACACCCAACAATGCATCGAGAGTTTGTCTTAGACTACAGTATATGAGTTCAACTCCTGATGTGGTATGTACATCTACATCCATGTGACTCAGAGATGAGCATGCTAGGAATTACCCAAGGTGTATTATTGTTACATATGGTAACCAATATTCACTTACACAGTCACTAAACTTTATCAAATACTCTGTGAAGGTCTTTTAATCATCCTTCCAAAGTCAATGGCTATTTCAAATGCAAGGATTATACTGCATATTGTTTATTTCATGGTAGAGTATATATTAACTTCCATTTCGTTGTACAACATTGGAATCCTTTTATTTTAAAAATAAATAAGAATATGAACCAATTAAATTATTTCTCACAGTGGTGAGAAGTCTGCTTAACATAATATTCAGATTGAGCTGGTATTCTATCCACTGGTTCCAGCTCTCAAGTGTTCTTACGCAACAACAAAAATCACATTGATACGTTACTAATTTCACGTCAGGAAGACGTCCAAAGGCACTGAAAGCAAATTTACGAGCAACAAAATTATTAAGTTGATAATATCACTAAATACAACACTAATTATACTTTCAGATGATAAGTGTACAATATATTTGAGATTGAGCGAAAAAAGGGATATGGGTGAAGGATTAGGAAGAGTTCAAGATCATGTTAGCGTATAAACACTTTCACAACGTTTTCACTGCTAAATGGAAGCAATGAATAAGTCATTGATGGGATAATTAATAAAAGTTAATAGGCTTTGGGCAATACTGATAACACCTTACACTTGAGATGTGAACATTCTAACTACATGTCAATTATAAATTGGTTTCAAATTTATCTGTTATATTTTTCTATTGCATTTTTGCATTGCAGTCTCATTTGAATTTCCGTAGGTAAGTTACATTGCTAGGTGTAAATATCTGAGCAATAGGAAGGAATATCCATAATTTTTTAGAAATATACCAAGTGACTACTTTCAGGTCAGAGCCTTGGCCCAGCTGGTGAAATACTTTGGGTGGACGTGGATTGGGACCATTAGAAGTGACAATGACTATGGTAACTTTGGAATGCAAGCCTTCACACAAGCTGTGCAGCAACTGGGTGTTTGTATTGCATTCTCTGAATCTTTCGATATAACCTACTCAAGGAAAGAATTGCTTAAAACTATAGAAGTGATTAAGAAATCTACCACAAAGGTTATTGTAGCATTTGTTGGTGAGATTCATATTAACTACTCTATCGAAAGAAATTGTGCGACAAAGTGTGTCAGGTATTCAATGGATAGGAAGTGAGGCCTGGGTCACCACAACAATTCTGACCCCAGAGGAAAGCAGAAAATTCCTCTCCGGAACAATTGGAATTGCGATTCGCAAAGTACATATTCCGGGGTTGAGAGAGTTTCTGCTGCAAGTTCATCCGTCTGCATTCCCAGGAAACCGCTTAATGGAAGAGTTTTGGGAATTGGTCTTCAATTGTACACTGAACAATGAGGAGCACAAAGCAGATGGAATGAAGGAATGTACAAGACGAGAGGATTTACAGACTGTAAATAAGTAAAAGCCCATTCTTCTGGCACCTGATCAACTGTAACCATAACCGGCACCTTAAAAATGCTTCCGTATACGATTAACCAGAATCTATCCGGAAAAATGCATTAATTAAAAAAACATTTTTGTGTGTTTTTGGTCGTATATCCGGTACCCACAGGACCTGGCCAATGCCGGCTATAGCACGCGCTGGATATTCGGCCGAAAACACAAAGAAGCTTTTAAAAATAATCAATTTTTCCAGAAAAAATCTGGTTAATCGAATGAGGACCGTGGGTGCTAGAAAAGTGGGCTATTACTGTAAAAAGCTATAATCAATGTTGCAGTCTGTAAGGTGAAACACTACGGTCAGAGCAAATGCTCTGAGACGCAGTCCGTTGTGTAGAGCACAATATAAATAAAATTTGTTGTTGTTGTGAGTGCTTTGGAAGAATGAAATCTGATGTCCTAAAGTGCCTTCTTTATCTGAAATTATCTGGTGATTTGTGTTTCAATGTTTATATGAAATATATTCTCATCACGTATTTGTCTGCAGTTGTTTGAGTTTTTCCATTGTACTGTTGATTGTATCCTCATAACAACAACAACAACAACAACTTTGATTTATATAGCGCCCTCCATGCCAGAAGGTGTCTCAGAGCACTTCACAGTTACGGGTCCCGGGACTGAGCCAGGAGCTGGGGGGCAGGAAGGTGACCAAAGGCACGGTCGATGAGAAAGGTCTTCAACTGTGACCTGAAACTGGGAAGAGAGGTGGCGAGGGGAAGTGAGTGAGGAAGGGAGTTCCAGAGCCTCGGGGCATAGTGGCTAAAGGCACGGCCGCCGAGGGTGGAGCGGAGGACTCGGGGGACATGGAGGAGGCCAGACCCAGAGGAGCGAAGGCAGCGGGTGTTGGGTTGTGCGGAGAGGAGATCAGAGAAATAGGGGGGTGCAGAAGAGTGGAGGGATTTGAAAACAAGGGTGAGGATGTTGAAGTCGATCCTCTCTGGGATAGGGAGCCAGTGAAGTCTGGCAAGGACTGGGGTAATGGGGGAGCGAAGCTTAGAGCGAGTGAGTATGCCGGCAGCAGAGTTCTGGATAAGCTGGATTTTGTGGATTGTGTTGGAGGGGAGACCGGAGAGGAGGGTGTTGTAATAGTCCAGCCGAGAGGTGACAAAGGCCTGGACCAGGGTTTCAGTGGCTTTTGGGGTGAGGTATTGCCGGAGACGGGAGATCCGTCGGAGGTGGTAGAAGGAGGTGCTGGTGAGGGACCGGATGTGGGGGAGGAAGGACAGTTGGGGGTTGAACCTGATGCCAAGGTTGCGCACGGGTTCGGAGAGGTTTAGGGGCCAGGCCGGGAAGGTGGAGGAGGTGAGAGCCGTTTGAATGGAGACGTTGACGAGAGCCAAGGATTATGGCCTCCGTCTTGTCAACATTCAGCTGCAGGAAGTTTGCGCTCATCCAGTCCCCTTTGTGACCCCCAGTCCCCTGATTTTCTGTCAGCTTCCTGTCACCTGATGTGTGACAGGAAGCTGACAGAACATCAGGGGATTGGGGGTCACAAAGTGAAGTGGAGAAATAGAGTTTGGTGTCATCCGCGTACATGTGTGTCTGTGGATCACATCCCCAAGAGGGAGCGTGTAGATGAGGAAGAGGAAGGGACCAAGGATGGATCCTTGCGGTACCCCACAGATAACTGGTTGAGAGTGGGAGGAAAAACCATTTGTGTAGATGTGCTGCTGGTGGTTTGTGAGGTAGGGACTCAAACCAGGTGAGTGCGGTCCCACTGAGGTGGATGGCGGAGGACAGGTGGTGGAGGAGGATCGAGTGTTCGACTGTGTCAAAGGCAGCCAACAGTTCCAGGAGGATAAGGAGGCAGAGGGAACCCTGGTCACAGATAGAGAGGACGTCGTTTGTGACTTTCCCAAGCGCAGTCTCTGTACTGTGGCAGGGAGGAAACCGGACTGGAGGTGTTCAAAGAGGGAATAGGAGGACAGGTGGGTGCGGAGTTTGTTTGCGACAACGCGTTCCAGGGCTTTTGAGAGGAAGGGCAGGTTAGAGATAGGGCTGTAGTGGTGAGGGTTTGAGGGATCTAGGGAGGTTTTTTTAAGGAGGCGCGTGATGACGGCAGTTTTGTGGGGGGCAGGGACTGATCTGGAGGAGAGGGACTAGTTGATGATATCAGCAAACAGTGGGTAGAGGAGGGGGAGCTGGGTGAGCAGTAGGTTAGTGGGGATGGAATCGAGGCAGTAGGTTCATAGAGGTGAGGGTGCATGTGAGGGAGGAAGGAGAGACAGGGGAGAAGGAGTGTAAGAAGGGGGTCGAGGTAGGAGCTGAAGGTGGGGGGAGTGAGTGGGATGGGGTGGGGGTGGTAGTGGGAGACGAGAGGCTGGAGGATGAGGCTGCCTGGCGGATGTTGTGGATCTTGGAAGAAAAGAAGTCCATGACCTCCTCGCAATTTGCGTTTGAAGTGAAGATTGAGGAGGCCTGAGGGGGTGCGCGGAGGAGGTGGTGGGTGGTGGAAAATTTGGGTTGTTGTTTGCCTCCAGGATGATGTTGGAATAGTCGGCCGTTTTTGCTTGACACAAGGAACGGCGGTAGCTGTGGAGATGCTCGAGCCACAGTTGGTGGTGAACTGTGAGGCTGGTTTTCTGCCACCTGCGCTCGAGCAGGCAGGTTTGGCATTTGACGGTGAGGAGATGAGTGTTGTACCAGTGGGAGTGGGTGGAGTTGGAAATGGACATGGATTTCAGGGGGATGATAGAGTTGAAGGTGGAGGAGAGGTGATTATGGAGCAGTTGGGCAGCTGCTTCAGGATCACTGTGGGTGGAAGACCAGAGGGGTAGGAGGTCAGAGGATGTGAGGGCATCTGTGAGCATCTCAGGGGGGGGGCTTTTCCATGGGTGGAAAAGTACAGTTACGGGCTTGGTGGAGGGGAGAGGGATGGAAGAGAAGTAGACAGGAAGGTGGCCCGAGATGGCCTTGTCCAAGATGCTGAGGTCGGAAATGTCAAGGCCATGGGTGATAATGAGGTCGAGAGCGTGGCCACGGTTGTGGGTCGGAGAGTCAATGTGGAGGGTGAGGATTAGGGAGGAGAGGAGGGCAGTGAATTCGGAAGAGGTGGCACAGGGGGAGTTTAGGTGGAGGTTGAAGTCGCCCATGATGAGTAGGCGTTCAGAGCTGAGGGACAGGGAGGGGAGTAGAGGAGACTGGAGATGTCGGAGATGAAAGATCCATGGGTGTTTAGGAGGAAGACAAAGAAGGAGGATTTTTAAGGAAAGGAAGGGATGGTGGAGCGTGAGGTCCTCAAAGGAGGAGAAACAGCCAGACAACTAGGGGGAGAGACCAAGGGAGGCATTTGAGATGATGGCCACCCCAGCGCCACATTGGTTGGGGCAGGGGGTATAGTGGAAGGTGTAGCCTGGAGGGGAGGCCTCGACTAGAGACACGGGGTCATTGGGTGGAGCCAGGTTTCCGTAAGCTCAAGAATATCAATGTGCTCATCCAGGATGAGATCATAGATAGTGAGGGCTTTGTTAGAAAGTGAACAAACGTTCTTGAGGGCAGTGCAGATGGGTTTGCTGCAGGGGGGAGGGGGAGGAGAGATTGGTGCTGAGAGCATCTGAGGGTCTGTAGGAGAGGTGGGTGTGGGGAGAGTGGAGGGAGGGGATGTGGTGAGGGTATGTAAAGCAGATGGGGAAGTAGTTTCGCTGATGAAGTTTAATGCAGAGAAGTGTGAGGTGATGCATTTTGGGAGAAGAAATGAAGGGAGGCAATATAGGCTAGATAGTATAGTTTTAGGTGGTGTGAAGGAACAGAGAGACCTGGGGATTTGTGCTAGTGATTCGTTGAAGGTGGCAGGACAGGTAAACAAGGCTGTTAAGAAGGCATATGGGATACTAGGCTTTATAAATAGGGGTATAGAATACAAAAGTCAGGAAGTGCTGACTAACATCTATAACACTTTGGTGAGGCCTCAGCTGGAATACTGTGTTCAATTCTGGTCACCACACTACAGAAAGGATGTGAAGACATTGAAAAGGGTACAAAGAAGATTTACTAGGATGGTGCCAGGATTGAGGGACTTCAGCTATGAGGAGAGGCTAGATAGGCTAGGGTTATTCTCTCTGGAGCAGAGAAGATTGAGGGGAGACCTAATAGAGGTTTATAAGATCATGAGGGGTTTCGACAGGGCAAATAGAGAAAAACTATTTCCACTCGTGGGCGAATCTGTGACTCGTGGTCACAGATTTAAAATAGTTTCAAGGCGAAGAAGAGGGGAGCTGAGGAGAATTTTTTTCACTCAGCAAGTTGTTCGAATCTGGAATGCATTGCCTGAAAAGGTGGTGGAGGCTGATTCGATAACAACTTTTAAAAGGGAATTAGATCTTTATTTAGGGAGAACAGGTCTATTAGGCTATGGGGAGCGGGCAGGGCAGTGGGATTGAATCGCTCTTTTCAAAGAGCCGGCACAGACTAGATGGGCCGAATGGTCTCCTTTTGTGCCGTAAAATTCTATGAATCTATGAATCTACATAGGAACAGGAATTGCCCATTCAGCCCTTCGAGCCTTTTCCGACATTTAATTAGATAATAATAATTATTTTTCTTCTGATTATTCTTATTATGGAGCCCTGTAGCCCAGGCACTATGCATCAAGAGACCTGGATTTGATTCCAGGCATATCAGGGCAAAAACTTGGGCAACTTTCCTTACTCCACAGACACACACACACACACCTGGTAATAATCCGTCCAGAAAAAAACAATAAGAATTTGGTCATTTCAATCCAAGGCTGTTTGTGGGGAAGGAAGCTTCTGCGTCACTTTTTTAGCTTTACCCGGATAATTCGTTTTACCCACAGACCCTCAGTCATTTTACCCACTCACTCGCTCAACGCAGCAACTCCCCTCAGCCTATATACCTTCCTGGCAAGGCCTCGGCTGCACCCCTCAGTCAAATCCATGTTGGCTGTCTCTAATTAACTTATGTTCCAAGGCCGTACGCAGGGGGGGTGCGACGGGTGCGTACGCACCCCCCCAAATTATAAAAGGTCCACATTTTCCGGGGTAGAGAATTGTATTTTTTATCAAATTTAAATACCAAGTAAAGTAAATTTATTGAGCATTTGTGTAACAATCAGTTCTTCAAAACTATGTATAAATTATAAACACGCATCTTTGAATGATTTAGTATTAATATAAAATTATCGAGTCGCGCACCAGAATCGGCGTCTACCCCAAAACATACCGCGTCGATAGACCAGTCCATGACGCGGCGAGTCTGTGACTCGTGACTGGATAAACATAGGCGCCAAGACTCAAATCCATCCTCGTTTGGAAATCATCCCGTAAACAGCCACAAGGGACAGCACCACTTCTGGAAGTTAAATAATCTTTTCATCTGATCACCGTAAGTAAAAATTACTCAAGTTTTGAGAGGTGTGACTGTAATGCTAGCAAACAATGACGACATATTTACAAGCTTCTGAGAAATTAAAGCTTTTGAGAACCCAACAAAAAAGTTATATGCTGGACGGAAATGCCTACCTTTAAAAAAAATACTCATGGACGTAGGCCTATGCTTTAGTGCCTATTTCACGTGGTATGTCAATCGGAAATCATCCCGTATACAGTCACTACATAAAAAGGTAGCAACACTTTTTGGAAGCTGAAATCGTATTTTAATCTGATAAATGTAAGTAAAAATGACTTAAGTTTTGATAGGCGTGTTTCTGAAATATCATGTTTCTTGTTTTGTCTTGATTATCACATTTGATTTATATTATTAAAAATGTATTCCTGTAATTAAAAATTGCTTTTAGAGACGTCCACTGGCATGCAAAAAAATATTATCGCAAAGATAAACAGTGCTACTTTATTTCACATTCAGTTTTGTACCCAGAGTGAAAAAACATCAATGTCGTACGAATTTGGCATAAAAATAGTTTCACCGTCATCTGATCGAGCGAACTCGGGCATTGACAACCACACTTCTCCACTGATCCCTTCTCTCCATGCAGCCTGACAACTCCCGCCTGCCAATACCCGAATCGCGCTCCAGAGTATCGATGTAGGTTAGGGCCGGTCTACCTCGTGTTCTGTGACCGTGCAATGGTTCCCATAGGATAGTAGGACTATGGACAGTTTCCTCCCGGCTTCTCCAGCTATGTCCGCTAAACCTAAGACCCCTCTGCGGTAATGTCTGTGATACCAGTGTGGTGGTGTACCATATAGCTCACTATTTGTCAGATGCTGTCGCCAGTAAACGTTCAGGGCGTCTCTTAGAAGCCTGGTATATACCTCACGAGTCACCTAATCTCCTGGTGGAGGTTTGCCTAAGTGTCCAGCATTCTGCTCCGTATAGGAGCGACTTCCAGCACTCGCGTTAATGCACATTCATTATAATATGGAAATCGGTATTGGTAGAGCGGTTGACGTATTGGCTTCAAAGCGACCGAGGCGTCTCGAATACGGAACGCTATTAAATAATTAATTTCCCCTCCCTTATTTTTTCAAGTAATTTTTTCGTCAGGTCAGTATTGCTTGATGGGTCACTGCCTTTCATTTTGATTCTAAATAAATAAATAAAAACTAACTACACTATTGCTCACAGTTCAACGATATTTTCAGGATAATGCTGATAACAGGCTTGTAACACGTGTGAATTAACTGTTTGACACTGATTTTCAGTTTCTGTATATTTTCTTGTCTTTTATAAAATTTGCTTTGCTGGAATATCTGAGCACATCATTCATACTTTACTCTTACATTATTGTTCATTACAGTCCGAAAGAAATTTAGTCTTTGGACAACAATGCAGAACAACTTATTAATTACCGTCAATCTGTAGTTTATGATCATTTTCTCTATACGCATACATTTATCAAGCATTGGTCATTGTACTGTGTTAATTGGATTGTAATTTACTTTATCGTTCGCATTCCTTACATCATCGAGTCAACAATCGTGTTTGCTTTTATCGGCGAACACATTCTACCTTCCCAATTAGACACGGACTACCGGGGAAAATAAAAACACTGAATAAATAATGATGCTCTTAAACACCAAGGGCATGAAACATTTACCGTTCATATTAGATCTTCTGAATCGATTAAATAAGACCTCAAACTGTGTAAAACGTCGGAGCCTCGAGGGGGCTTCGGGGGCAGCCCGCAAGCCCCCGGCCATTGTTGGTCCCATCACTAGCAATTCGCACCCCCCCAAAAAAAATCCTGCGTACGGCCCTGTGTTCCTCCAAGTATAGATTTATTCCGTCACGTTATTTCGTGTATTCAATTTCTTGCTTCAGAGTGTATTACTGCATTTTGTTACTGTGTAAAAACAATTACTATAATAAATTACTGAGCAATAAACAATAAATATATCACTATTTGTGTAAATTGTACATATTCACTTTACCCTTTCTAGAATTTGGTCAACAGGATGCGTCCCTCTGGGAAAATTAATGATAATAATCCATGCATTTCATAGAGCGCTTTTCACATCTTCTAGACATCTCAATGGGCTTCACAGACTAGACTGTAAAGTGATTTGACTACATAGTTGTGGGCAAAACGTGGCAGCCAATTGTGCACGGCAGTGTACCTCAAACAGTGATGGACTGGAGACCAATTTATTATTTGTTTAATCACAGAAACATAGAATCATAGAAACATAGTAACTGGGGTAGACCATTCAGCCCCTCAAACCTGTTCTGTAGTTCTAGAAGATCATGGTTAATCTATACCTCAATTCCAGTTACCTGTCCTTAACCCGTAAACCTTAATAACCTGACCTAACAAATATCTATCCACCTCAGTCTGAAAATGTGAATAGATCCAGTCTCCACAGCCTTTTGGGGGAGAGAATGTCAGATTTCCATTACCCTTTGGGTGAACATTGCCTCCCGATTTCACTCCTCAATAGCCTGGCTGTAATTTTAAGATTATGCCCACCTTGTTCTGGAATCCCCTAACAGAGGAAATAGCTTGTCTGTATCTACCCTTTCAAATCCCCATATATGATTGTTAAAATCTCTATCAGATCACCCCACAACCTGAACCTTCTAAAGTCAAGAATCCCAACGTGCACTAACACAGTGCCCTCCATGCAGACTAGCGCCTCAGAGCCACGAGGTTGGTATTTCGTACCCAATTCTTCACAGTCGAACCTTCTCGAGTCTGGAGTTCAAACCAATGGACACAAATTTAATGTGAAACAGATAAAGATGAAAGATAACATTGAAAAGTCGTATGATAAAGTGAGAATGAGTTATACAGCAGGTAAGGGAAATAAACAGAAACAGATATGTGTGGATTTAACAGAGAAAACAATAAAAATTGGAACAATAGTGTGAACAATATAAATAGTTTAAGGTAAAGGAAAGAGATGTTTGTGCAGTTTCTCTCAAGTCTGTGGTCGGGAAACAGCGAGAAAACATAACCAGGGTTAATGGTAAGAAACGCTTGGATGTGGTTTAATCAGAGAGCGTTAATAACAGCAACAATTTGCAATTATATAGCATTTCTGATTGAAAGGCTAAAATGCTGTCAACTGACTCAAACTGAAAACTGTCAATGGTTCGAGTGACTTAGGTTGAGATATTAAAAAAGAATGCATTTGTGTCCTTAACACTACAAAGTTCAAGCTAATTATTGTTGTTTTCATTTTAGTGGAACAATCAAACTGATACCTTATGATCAGATGACAATATAATTAAAACATTTTGCTTCATAATTGGTTTAATCACCTGGAGGAAGATTTTAATGGATTAAACTGGTAATTTGTTTCTACCTGGGAATCATCCCTAATTTATTGAAGATATCCACTGTTACTAATTAAAACATATTTACATCATTCTCGGTGGGAGGAAAAAGAATATATATGAGCAATTAGGAATACTTTGAGTCACTGACGGGCAAACATTAAGCGATGCATTACACCACGTATTGTGTACTGTTTTTATCTACTCTCGTCCCTGTTTGGCTCGAACAACAAACAAACTGCAAACGCTGGGGAATATTTGATCTACTCGGTTTGTCTAAAGATGGAGATATTGTTCTTGGCGGAGTTTTCAGAATTCATGTTGATATGGAGGATCAGGACCAACATTTTAAGACCCAACCGACAGCGGTAAATTGTACAAAGTTAGTGCAATTTTCCATTTTTGAGTCGATAACTCAATGTTATTGATTGATGCCGTGAAGCCACCGTATTACACACATACTGTTAGATACTGTATTCAATACTGCTTCAACATAATATATTTATAGCCAACTTCAAACATCACAATATAATTATAATTAGTTAGTTGACATGTATGATAGTGTGATAGCCAATTGATTGATTTTGATGCAACTTTAGGGATTTCTGCACGTAAATTGGAATTTCTGTCTCTCGCCTTTGCACAAGTGAGATGAACAAGTTAAATTTATAATAATCTGCGGGCAAATTGACAATCTACAATATGGATGGAGCAATAATTCAGCATCTTGGGACATCTTTCTGACAAGAAAGGCGATTTACAAGTGTGATTTTATTGTTCTTGTTGTTGTAATATTCGTTACTGTATGAAACTGGATTTCCAAACTGTCGACTTCATGTGCCTGAGATCTCCAGGATGGTTCGCTAAACATTGGCCCATATTTACATGTGCATAACGGGATCAATGTCCCTGCTGTGGGACATTGTTAGATTATTGAATTCCACTCAGATTGCAGCCCAATAAAATGAGGTAACAATATGTTATGATAATGCTTTGTGATCATCACTTCCACCGATTCTCCTTTGCTTGTGGTTCCTAGATTGGCATTTTATTAAAGTCTGTTGGAAGAAATCTGGCTTGTGCGAATCACAAAATCATTTGCAATTTTACTGGTGTTCAGTTTGGAAGGCTCCCTGTGGCTGTTGATAAAAAAGTGCATCTCAGTTTTAGTGTAACAGACAAGGATTGTAATTCCACAGAGCAAAGGATATTTTGGAAACCTGATTCTTGCAATGGCTCACATGTGCATCTTCTGATTGTATTTGTGGTATAAAACAGTTTGTAAACTACGGTAGGAAGTATCAATCTATGTATACTCATTATCATTCTGTATTTTCCCAAACCAGAAGGAAAAAAATTGAAATGTTAGTATCTATTGCATTACTGGTGATGCTATGACTGTGAACTATGTGATTGATAATTAATGCTATGATTCCTCACAGCTTTCAATTCCGACAGTTCCGGTTTGCGATGGCGATGATCTTTGCAATAGAGGAAATAAACAAGGACCCCAGACTGCTCCCCGGCATTACTCTGGGCTACTGGGTTTATGACTCCTGTGGGATTTCCACCGTATCCATAAAAACAACCTTTGAATTTTTGAACAGACTTGAAGAAGCATCTTCAGATTTTACCTGCAAACGAGCCCCTGTGGTCTCTGCTATTGTGGGTGACTCGAGATCCTCACAATCATTAGCAATAGCCACTTTGATCAGTCCTTTCAGGATCCCAATGGTGAGATACAACAGGTCATAGATGTGCATTTATATGCAAACTTAGGCGCAAAATATGTAATAACCGGCATTCCTTAAATTAAATTGTTGTATTCAAATAATTGTTCTGTAAAATGCGTTTTAAAGGTTTTAATATAAATTAAACGGACAGTCACAAACAAGTTTCTCTTGATTCTAAAATCTGTAGGTAAGTTACTTTGCTACGTGTGAATGTCTGAGCAACAGGAAGGAATATCCATCATTTTTTAGAACTATACCAAGTGACTACTATCAGGTCAGAGCCTTGGCCCAGCTGGTGAAACACTTTGGGTGGACGTGGATTGGGACCATTAGAAGTGACAATGACTACGGTAACTTTGGAATGCAAGCCTTCACACAAGCTGTGCAGCAACTGGGTGTGTGTATTGAGTTTTCTGAGTCTTTCCATATCACATACTCAAGGGAAGAATTGCTTAAAACTATAGAAGTGATTAAAAAATCTACCACAAAGGTTATTGTAGCATTCGTTAGTGATAGTGATATGACTACACTATTGAAAGAAATTGTGCGACAAAATGTGACAGGTATTCAATGGATAGGAAGTGAGGCCTGGGTCACCACAACACTCCTGCCCCCAGAGGAAAGCAGACAATTCCTCTCCGGGACAATTGGAATTGCGATTCGCAAAGTACATATTCCAGGGTTGAGAGAATTTCTGCTGCAAGTTCATCCATCTGCATTCCCAGGAAACCGTTTAATAGAAATGTTTTGGGAATTGGCCTTCAACTGTACACTGAGTTTAGAGAAGCACAAAGCAGATGGAACGAAGGAATGTACAGGACGAGAGGATTTACAGACTGTAAATAATCCATATACAGACGTGTCTCAGTACCGTGTAACCTACAATGTCTATACAGCAACCTACGCCATAGCTCATGCTCTTCATGACTTGCTGTCATGTCAAAATGGCAAAGGCCCATTTCCCAATGAAAGTTGTGCGAATATTTCAAACTTTCAACCATGGCAAGTAAGAAGCTCTTCATATCCTTTGTCAATTAAAAGTGAAATAATTCAACAGTGTTTCAGTGTCAGATGTGGTCGAGGCTTTTACTGTAGAAAGCTATAACCCATTGCTGCAATATGTAGGATAAAACACTATGATCAGAGGAAACTCTCTGAGACGCAGTCCAGCGTGGAGGGCGCTATATAAATCAAAGTTGTTGTTGTTGTGAGTGCTTTGGAAGAATGGATTCTGATGTCATAGCGTGCCTTCTTTATCTGAAATCATCTGGCGATCTGTGGTTCAATGTTTATATGAATTATATTGTTTTCACTGATTTGTCTGCCGTTGTTTGAGTTTTCCTGTTTTGCTGTTGATTCTATCCTCATATCATGGCCGTCCATATTTTCTTGAAGAACATTTACTTAAATGTGATCTTCAATAATGGGTGATTTCACACCATTCTGCTGGAAGTACATTATTGACTCCTCAATCTTGTTCTCGCAAAACATCTACAAAGTTCACTGCATGAAAAAAAAAGTGGGAAATGGAAAAGTACTGGAAGGATGCTGATGATTCCTTTGATGGAACATAATGTTTAATACATTTTTATCTAGGACATTCAGTTTAGTTTTTTTATCAAACAAAATTCTTTTTATTGCGCATGCGCAGTACATATTTTGAATATCGGTGTCGCATTTCTCATGTCCCTTTTGTCCATACGCATTCCTTTGTATATTCACGGGTAAATCATGCTCTGACCTGATATAGTTTATCCAAGCGTTTGAACTGGCCAATAGCATATCACGACGTCATTGTTTAAAAGCAGCTGATTTTGAAGCGATTCCATGCTACGTCAGTATTACAGTAATTTCCGATCATTCCCGAGGAACTTCGGGTGGTCTACAGTCCCTACCACATTTCTACCATGTCAGAAAAGAGCGCAGTAAGCGATACGAGCAGCGGTATTACCACAAGCGGCAAGAGACCCCGCACAGTCATCACTTTAACTAATAAATTGGACATGATAAAGCGCATCGAGTCTGGCAAAAAATGTACAGACGTCAGGAGGGCTTTAAGGCTAGCTAAATCGACGGTGGCTGCTATAAAACAGAACAAGGAACAGACCGGAGAGCAGTAAGTGATATGAGCAGCAGTAATACCGCTAGCGCCAAGAGATCCTGAAAATTAATGTGTTACATCTGCAGATGCAAGCAGATTATCACAAACTAGGATTGTATTAAAATTTGCCAGGATTAAAGTACAATACAGTACAGTTATCCCAAGTGGCCCTTCTTGCCTATGCTTGTTATTTTGTGTGTTATTTTGTGTGTCTTCTTGTTATATAGTGGGTTTAAAGTCCGAAAATTTAGCGTAAAGAACGCATCTCAGGTTATATAATGGGACAGCGTGGGAAAACTGCGTTTCCATTTAGGACGTTTCAATCAGAGAACAATTTTACAGGAACACAACCCCGTCCTAAATAGAGGTTTACCTGTACAGTATTTAGATTGAAATTTGACAGTATACATTGAATGAACTGTTAAGTGTTGAAATGATTGTGTGAAATAAAAAAGATTCTATTCACCTCTCACGCTTTACTCCAAAATAGGTTTTGCATTACATCAAAAAGGTAAATTTCAACACAAAGATTGGTGACAATGTTCATTTCGATGAAAACGGGGACCCAGTGGCAACGTACGACATTATAAACTGGCAGCCAAGTGACCTGGGAGGCACTGAGACACTCACTGTCGGTCACTATGATGGATCTGCTCCAACGGGGGAAGAGTTTAAATTAAGGGAAGAGACGATTGTATGGAGCGGAGGTCGGATTATGGTAGGAACGTTTGCTTTGCACTTGGGCTTCAGATGTGGAAACAGTTGAGCAGCAATCACAATGTAAATGGTCTTGCAACTCAGCATGAATTGTGGGATAAATTAATTACATGGAACTGAAGAATCACTTAATAATATTAATAATTCTTAATTTGATATAGCTCCTTATCATGTGTTCTATATTAATGATCCTAGAATTTGATATCGCGCTTTTCACATATTCCAGACTGTGTCTCAAAGTTCTTCACAGAATGTACTGTAAAGTGAATTGACTGTATATTTGTGGGTGAAACGCGGCAGCCAATTGCTCACAGCAGTGTTGTACAACAAAATTACCGATTTATTGTAGTGTTTTATTTTTGAGGGATTATTATTAGGCGTATGGAGTAAGGAAAGTTGCCCAAGGTTCTGCCATGTCTGGAATTGAACCCAGGTCTCTCATTTTTAAAGCAAGTGCTCCAACCATTGAGCCACGTAACTCCACACCACTGAGCTACAGGACTCAGGTATCTCAAAACGATTCACAAAATAAAATATCAAGTGAACTAATGTATATTTTGAGAGCAAAAAATGGCCGTCCTCTAACAAATATGGTACAGGGCACCTGAATTCAGCAAAAGAATCATTGTATATTATCAATATCTGATATTTGCCTTTCCCGATAACTAGGTCCCACGGGCAGTTTGCTCTGACAGTTGTCTCCCTGGGACAAGGAAGGCAGCAAGAAGAGGACAACCAAAGTGTTGCTTTGATTGTATAGAATGTGCTGATGGTGAAATTAGTATCATCACTGGTAAGAATAAACACAGCTATCAATTCTTTCCTAAATTCTCAAACATTTACTGAACAGATTTCAATTCAGGTTCTATCAATCACAATTTACTTTCTTTCCTCAGATTCCGCCATGTGCCTGACATGTCCTTTGGAATACCGGTCCAATGATAAACGAGATCACTGCCTACTGAAGGAAATTGAATTCCTCTCCTTCGAGGAGACATTGGGAATTTTTCTAGTCACACTTGCATTGCTTGGAGTCTGTTTGACTATAAGTGTATTCACAGCGTTCTATGTTCACAGAGACACTCCTATTGTTAAAGCTAATAACTCAGAGTTAAGCTTTCTGCTGCTTGTCGCGTTAGCTTTGTGTTTTCTTTGCTCAGTTACATTCATTGGAGAGCCTTCAGTCTGGTCCTGTAGGTTGCGTCACATGGCCTTTGGTATCACTTTTGTTCTGTGTATTTCCTGTGTTTTGGGAAAAACAATAGTTGTGGTGATGGCATTTAATGCAACACTTCCCAGTAACAACATGATGAAGTGGTTTGGTCCTACACAACAACGTCTGTGTGTTCTCATCCTTACCATGATACAATGCTTAATATGTACCATTTGGCTTAGTTTATCACCTCCTTATCCTCTGAAAAATAATGAATATTTTACTGAGAGAATTGTGTTTGAATGCCATGTGGGATCTGCAATGGCCTTTTACTGTGTGCTTGGTTACATTGGACTGTTGTCTTGTGTTTGCTTTGGCGTTGCTTTTCTAGCTCGCCGACTTCCAGACAATTTCAATGAAGCAAAGCGCATCACTTTCAGCATGCTTATCTTCTGTGCTGTTTGGATAACTTTCATTCCAGCTTATGTAAGCTCTCCTGGAAAATACACTGTGGCTGTAGAAATATTTGCCATTTTGGCATCAAGCTTTGGGCTACTGGCCTGTATTTTTGCCCCTAAATGTTATATTATCCTGCTGAAAAAAGAAGAAAATACTAAAAACCATATGATGGGAAAAGTGGCTTCCAAGAAACAGTGACCACGTTTTCCTAATCAAAGACGGAATTTCGTTGATTTCTATATTATTTGGATGATGTGTCTGTTTTTCCTTTCACTACATCCTAAATGATTGCTATTTTTTTTTCTAACGGTTATATCAATGATGTGAGTGACTTGTACTGATTGGAAGATGGTTTCTGGCACTGTTAATAAACAATAAAGGTGGAAGCTTATCATTGTATTTTGCATGCTTTGCAATTTAAAACATTCTTGTTTCTCATTTATACCTATTTGCAGACTTTCACTATGTGCACAACCTTCAGTGCAGCACCTTAACAGTTATGTCATGAAACAAATAATTAGAAATTCACTGAATTCATATTTCATTAGTGTTAATAAACACCATTGAGACGCAGTCTAGAAGACGTGAAAAGTGCTATATTAAATGCAAGGATTATCATTATTGATTATAATTCCATATCCCG
The DNA here is from genome assembly GCA_035084275.1 of Hydrolagus colliei. Lineage (NCBI taxonomy): Eukaryota > Metazoa > Chordata > Chondrichthyes > Chimaeriformes > Chimaeridae > Hydrolagus > Hydrolagus colliei. The sequence goes on along the minus strand of CM068744.1, from coordinate 228,372 downwards.
TCCATTTATTGTCTCAATATTAAGGAATATTGTCTTATTTGTCCTTCACTTCCATTTCCAGACCTGTATCTATTTTTCTCTACAGTATATTGTTTTGATCCAATTCAATTCCCTATCCTGCCAATGTCCCGCAAATTAATGTGTTTAGCAAGTCTGAGACTGATAGTTTCCAATTTGCACACAAAGAGAGTTGAAGTAATTTTCTATGCTGTCAAACTAATTTCACTTTTTCTAGTTTCCATCTGAATTGAACACTTTTTCAGGTGACATAAAACGCAAAGCAATTATATGTTTCATGCTGCATGTTTCAAAACAAATATGTTAAATTTTTACTGTTCCTGAACTAATTTATGTTTTTCAAATATTGCTGAAAAAAGTTCAAATTTATTTCTATCGGTCATTGAGCTAATAAAATACTTTGTTTTAAAAATTAAAAGTAGAAACTATGATTAAAAGTACAGGTGTCTTTGATGGAAACAATAGCAGAACACTTATATCAAGGGAATCACATCAATTATTGCTGCTTAGCTCATAGGAGAAGATCAACTCTGCTCCAATTTGTTTTTCCATGGGGTCATTACACTGCATGTTTCCAATAGAATATATTCGTTTAATTAGACATACAAGTTAATTTTATAAACAATTAGCAGCTACAGATTTTGACCCACTTGAGATCTAATTGTCCTTTTGTACAACGCAAACAATAGTATTCTCCTGTAAGCATTATATACACAACAGTCAGACTAATTTAGTAGAGATATTCCAGAATGATTCGCTCCTACTTGTGCTACAATCAATTTCTCGTATTATTCAATACTTCCAACATTTAACAGCCACACTAAGAATCTTAATACATAGTTCATTTTTCATGACAAACAACCAGATTTCCATTTACTGCTGGGTAAACAGAGGCATGTTGAGCAAGGAAACTTATCCAAGGTTTTGCCCTGCCGGGAATTTAACGCAGGTTGTCTCATTACGAGGCGAGTGCTCGAGCCTCCATAATAATAATAATAATAATCCTTGCGTTTGATATATTTCTTTTCACATCTTCTAGACATCTCAAAGCGCTTCACAGAAAACGCTGTAAAGTGAATTGACTGTATATTTGTGGGAAAAACGTAGCAGCCAATTGTGCATAGCAGTGTACCACAAACAGTCATGGTTTGAAATGACTAATTCATTCTTATTTTTTGAGGTGATTATTGTTAGGCCTGTGGAGTAAGAAAACTTGCCCACGATTTTGCCCTGTCTCGAATTGCACCCAGGTCTCTCGTTTCCAAGGCGAGTGTTCTAACCACAAAGCTGCAGGACTCCACACTCAGTATGTTCACAATAAAAATTCATACAATGCTTTTGAAATGTTTTGACATGATAAGGCATGATATTGAATGTAAGGAATATTGATTTTTAAAACATTGTGAATGGTCAGCCTTACATATGTTGTATTTCTGTATGTTAATCCAGACAACTAAAGAACTTTTAGTTTTCAGGATTAAATTCTGAAAACTGAAGACAACACAGATGAAGACGTTACTCTTCGACCGAACCTTTGGTTACCTTTCTACCACTCCACTGGCTCGGTCCTGGGATCCACTATTGTGAAGTGGATCCCAGTCTAAGATGCCGACTGGCATGGAGGGCGCTATATAAATCAATGATATTGGTTTTGTTGTTGACAAGGAATCCGTCATTAAAATTATGCCATTCCAACGCGGGGTTTAGTGGCGTTGGGAAAGGAGTGGGGAGGTGTAGAGATAGGGATGGGTAGGGTCAGATGTGTGAGGGGAAGATGGGGAGGGAGTGGTAGACACAAGGGCAGACGCAACTGATTGGATCCCCTTAATATTCGGAGTCCTGTAGCTCAGTGGTTGGCTTTCACCTCCTTGGGACGTCCTCACGACATGAAAGATGCTCTATAAATGTAATATTGTTGTTGTTGTTATAGAGCACTCACCTTGCAAGCGTGCGACCAGTGTTTCGAATCCAGGCAGGTCAGGATGAAACCTTGAGCCAGTTACTTACCCCAAACACACACACACACACACAACACACACACACACATTCAAACACACGCTCACGAGCCTGATAATACTCCATCCCCCCCAAATGACAAATTGGTCATCTCTACCCAACGCCTGTTTGTGGGGATGCTGCTGTATACAATTGGCTGCCGCGCTTCGCCCACAAATATACAGTCAATTCACTTCACAGTATCTTTGAAGCGCTTTGAGACATCTGGAAGATGTGAAAAGCGCTATATCAAATGAAACGTTGATCGTTATTATTTCTTTTAGATAAAATGTAGATTGGCCTCACAGTTGGCGTTGTAGGAGAGGATGGATGAGACAGGAGAGGGTGGTGTGGAGGAGCCAGTTGGTGATTGAGAAGAGAAACCTCGTGTTTTCGTTGGCCTTCAGGATTGTCTTGGAGTAGGATGACGATTTAGTGGAGGCAAGGGCGGAGTGGTAAGATTCAGTGGAGGTACTATAATCTGCCAGATCTGCTGATGGATTGTTCAGTTGGATTTGAGCACAATTCTGTGCCTGTGCTTTAAGGGAGTGGAGGTGTCTGGTGTTCCAGGTTGACATTCGTAACTAGGCTAAACATGGCAGTCCATTGCATACATCAGTGTCCCACAAACAGTTGTCGATTGAATTGAGCAATCCATTAAAAAAAAATGTGGTATTTTTATTCGGCATGTGGAGTAATGAAACTCGCCCAAATTTTCACCCTGCCTGAAATTGAACCCAGGTCTCTCGCTTATAATGAGAGTGCTCTAACCACTGAGTGACAGGATTGCACAAGCACTGAGTGAGAAATGGTAGATACTGTTTGACCAACCAATCATTTTGTGACGAGATAACATCCGAAATTGACTTTTGAGTCACAACCTAATGTACAGAGATTAAACTGGAATGGAAAGTCTTATTTATCTGAAACTCTCTGTGATCCTGTGTGAAGGTATTTGGTAGTCACCACAGCAGTTCAAAGAACTTTGGAATGCAAGCCATCACACAAGCTGTGCAGCAACTGGGTGTTTGTATTGAATTCTCTGAGTCTTTCCATGTAACAAACTCAAGTGAAGAATTGGTTAAAACTGTAGAAGTGATTAAGAAATCTACCACAAAGGTTATTTTAGCATTTGTTGGTGAGACTCATATTAACTACTCTAACGAAATAAATGGTGCGACAAAATGTGACAGGAATTCAATGGATAGGAAGTGAGGCCTTGGTCACCACAACACTCCTGCCCCCAGAGGAAAGCAGACAATTCCTCTCCGGGACAATTCGAATTGCGATTTGCAAAGGACATATTCCAGGGTTGAGAGAGTTTCTGCTGCAAGTTCATCCATCTGCATTCCCAGGACCACGGACCGGGTTTGCAGTAATACTACCGACTGAGACATTAATGTTTTCCTGTGACACTCACTCAGCACAATCTGCCGAGATCGCTGCCGTGATTACCGGGGTACAGAGGACACAATTGTGGGAATACAACATCTGGTCAGACTAAGCGTAGGTTGTCAACACTGTGCATCTATTGCCGCTTTATGCCTCACAAGACTTTCATTCGGCTGACAATCGGGTGCTGACACATAAACCATTCTTGTCTCACCTCATGGCAAATACTCTGTGACAGAGAGAGACACTTGCACATTGGGTCAACTGTTGTTCAAGGCCAGTAGCAGCCCGTACCAAGATAAGGTAGAATTAGAGAAAACAACAGATGAGTTGTGATGTACATTACTCCATTTTAATTAGGAAAGTCAGGACAAAGGAATCAGAAGATTCCAGAATCCAGGACAAGTCCAGACCAGATCAAAGGTCAAGAGGGAAGATAGTATAACTAGGGCAGCTTCAGATGTTAGAGTCAGAGAGATCTTGGGGACCTACGTGAGTATTGAGAGTTGGAGAGTTGCTGAGCCCAATACAAAGACTGAGACTTGGAAATCAATCTCCTGCAGAACTAAACTGGTAGTAGTTTACCACACTGTATGTGTACCTCAATATTCATACTCTATGTACTTATAATCAATTATATTCTACTTGTAATCTTTCATATTCTGTCTGTTTATACAATCAAATATAATCCACTTGGATGCTACTTTACTTATAATCATTAAATTCACTATACCTTTATTAAGGATTTCTTGGGTCATCATTTGAACTCTCGGGATCAGAAATCCCAACACCCTGGTCCATGCCTTTGTCACCTCTCAGCTGGACTATTGCAATACCATCCTTGCCTGTCTCCCCTCCAGCACAATCCACAAAATCCATCTGATTCAAAACTCTGTCATCCACATACTCACCCGCACCAAACTTCGCTCCCCCATTACCCAGTCCTTGCCAGACTTCACTGGCTCCCTGTCCCTGAGAGGATCCCCTCTCTCCCCAAACCAGCACCCACTGCCTTCGCTCCTCTGGGTCTGGCCTCCTCCATGTCCCGCAAATCCTCCGTTCCACTCTCTGCGACCGTGCCTTCAGCCACTATGCCCCGAGGCTCTGGAACTCCCTTCCTCACTCCTTTTGCCTTGCCTCCTCTTTTCCCTGTTTCAGATCACAGCAAAAGACATTTCTCTTTGACCAGGTCTTTGATCACCTTTCTACCCCTGCCCCTGGCTCAGTCCCGGGATTCTCTACAGTGAAGCACTCTGAGATGCCATCCAGCATGGAGGGCGCTATATAAACCAAAGTTGTTGTTGTTGTTGTTGCTGCAAGAGAAGCGACAGGATGGTGAGATACCTGGGGTGAGGTGGGAATTGGATTGGGATTGAGGTGGAAGGGGAGGGTGGGTGATTGGGAGAATGGGAGCTGAAGGGTAATGGGAGCAAAAGATGCCCCTAGCCCAAACAGCGAGCTGGACATATCCGCTAATCAACATAGACTTTATATAGAACCTTCCAAACAGGGTAAGGCGCGAGGACCCAGGGTCCTCTCATTTGCAAGGCCAGGGCTCTAAACACTGAGCTACAGTGTGTACCAAGCAATCATTGATCAATGAAGTACAATCAACATTTCCTGTCTCTCTCTGTCTCTCAGCGTGAGTCTATTCATGTTGACCAGGCTGGTGTCCAGATGGTTAATGCCTGCTGGGAGCTATATTGCTTGGAGCATGGCATCCAGGAAAACGGGTTGATGCCCAAGAACAAGATCAGCTTTGGAGATGATTCCTTTAATACCTTCTTCATCGAGACTGCGAAAGGCAAATATGTTCCTCTTTGTATCTCACGGTGATTGGTAAGAAGACAATGGTCTCAAGCCCCCGCACCCCTCAGACCATGCCTTCAGTCACTGTCCTCCTACCACTGCCCTCCCTAATTCCAACCCTCCCCTCCCTCATCTCCGCTTGGGTCAACACACTTGACTGATCAGCACCTTGGGATGTCCTCCCGATATATGGCGCTCCTCAAATGTAATGTTGTTGTTCCAGTAAAGACTTTTGATATGTCCTCCCACTGCACCGAACATAACAGCAAAAGCAACAAATGACACTCAAACCATATCTCTCCTGTCTGGAGGACATTCCAAGGCACTGGGATGGACAGTCAGTGATTTGGATCGAAGCTGTGGGTTGCAATCGGGAGGGGTTGGAGGACAGGAGAGACACGGTCCTCTCCTGGGATGGACAGTCAGTCATTGTGATTCCAACAGATATTGTGTGAAACATAGCTGTACCTTTGGTTTCACAATGGATTATCAATAGTTTTGGATGACGTTAGCTTTCTGTGCCCACCACTCCAAACAATAATATTTTCATTTAGGATCAACTCTTGGCCCAAAGCGGCAGATCCATCATAGCGTCCCACCAGCACAACATCACAGCCACCAACACTATTCAATTGTCTGTTGACAATGTCGTACTTTGGGACTGGATCACTGCTTTCATCGAAATACACATTTTCACCATTCCTGGTTGTGAAATGTGTCGTTTTCATGTAATGTAGAAGCTGCACATTTGGAGATAAAATAAAAGTAAATAATGAACATAACCTTGAATGTACTAATCATTATTTTACTTCTTCGTCTTCTTTCGCTTGAATTCCAAATGTAACCAGTACAACCGGTAACCAGTAACCAGAAAGCAGAGAGTTGTGGTGAGCGGATGCTTTTCAGACTGGAGGGAAGTGAGCAGTGGTGCCCCCAGGGATCCGTATTGGGACCATTGCTCTTTTTAATATATATTAATGATTTGGATTTGGGTGTAGGGAGTACAGTTTCCAAATTTGCAGATGATACTGAGTTAGGGAGAATAGTAAATAGTGAGGAGGATAGCAGCCAACTGCAAGAGGATAAAGATAAAATGGTAAAGTGGGCAGACACATGGCAGATGAAGTTTAATACAGAGAAGTGTGAGGGGATATACTTTGGGAGAAGAAATGAGGGGAGGCAATATAGGCTAGATAGTACAATTTTAAAGGATGTGAAGAAACAGAGAGACCTGGGGATTTGTGTTAGTGACTCTTTGAAAGTGGCAGGACAGGTAGACAAAGCCGTTAAGAAGGCATATGGGATACTAGGCTTTATAACTAGGGGTATAGAATACAAAAGTCAGGAAGTGTTGATTAACATCTATAAGACTTTGGTTAGGCCTTAGCTGGAGTACTGTGTACAATTCTGGTCACCACACTTTAGGAAGGATACTCATGCATTGAAAAGGGTGCAGAGGAGATTTAGAACATAAGAACATAAGAATTAGGAGCAGGAGAAGGCCATTCGGCCCTTCGAGCCTGCTCCGTCATTCAATAAGTTCATGGTTGATCTTCTCACCTAACTCTGATTACCTGCCCTGTACACATATCCCCTAATCCCTCTATTTTCCAAAAATATATCATTCTCAGCCTTGAAAATGTTCAAGGACTGAGCATCTACAGCCTTCTGGGTTGGTGAATTGCATAAATTCACTACCGTCTGAGTGAAGAAATGTTTCCTCAACTCTGTTCTAAAAGGCTGACGTTTAATTTTCAGACTGTGACCCCTGGTTATAGATCCTCCAACCAGGGGAAACAGTCCCTCAGTGACTACATTATCTAGCCCTTTAAGAATCTTATATGTTTCAATAAGATCCTCCCTAATTCTTCTGTACTCTAGAGAATACAGCCCTAGTTTATTCAACCTATCCTCATATGCCAGTCCCCTCATCCCAGGAACTAACCTAGTGAATCTACACTGCACCCCCTCTAAGGCAACTATGTCCTTTTTTAAATAAGGAGACCAAAACTGCACACAATACTCTAGGTGCGGTCTCACCAAAGCCCTATACAGTTGCAGCTAGACTTCCCTACTCTTATACTCTAAACCTTTTGCAATGAATGCTAGCATGCCGTTCCCCTTCTTAGTTGCTTGCTGCACCTGCAAACTAACTTTTTGGGACTGGTGTACAAGGACACCCAAATCCCTTTGTGTTTTTGCACTGTCTCAAAGTGCTTGACAGGATACACTATAAAGTGTAGTGTCTGTGTTTTGTTGGCGAAACATTATGTTGTTAAATTTTGAAATGCAGTCAGGTTTTTGATGTTTTTTGTGACTCAAACTGTTTTAACCATGTGTGTGTGTGTGTGTCATCTCTGTTTAGCTGAGGACTGCACTGTACTGTAAAACCAACATAGTGACTGACAAGCAGTTAATCAGATTGGAAACTGCAGCTGGCGCTGAGGTCTCTCAAGAGCCTGTGGTGAGAGGCGTGTCTCTGGCTCCTTCACCTGATTGGGTTCAGCTTTACACTGAGCTGAAACACCATTTTATGCCACTGATTTGATCAACACGCGACTTCTCAACCCGAGTCCTGGCAACCACAAACTTCAGGCAAATGTTTGATAGAAATACGCAGAGATTATTCTATATCTACATAAAGGCACTTTACAAATGTAATGTTGTTTTTGTAGTTACCTGTCTCAGTCAGCCTGGCTCAATCAGCTGCTGTATTCCAGCCTCATGTCAAGATTTGGAACTGACAAGGTCTAAACTGCCATTCCATTGCTTATGCTGAGTGTGTGCTGCATTGCTGGAGGTGCCGTCCCTAGGATGAGATGTTAAGCCAAGGCCTTATCTGCCTGTTAAGCCAAGGCCGTGTCTGTCTGTTCAAGAGGATCCTAAAGGTCTCGCTATTGCGAAACAGGGGAGTTTCCACTGGTGTTCTGACCAACAATCCCAACTAAAATTGGCTACTCCCATCATGGTTATGTGTGGGATGCCGCTGTGCACAATGTTGCTGCTGCTTTCCTCCAATAAAATTGAATCTAATAGTTTAATGGTTAGGGCACTCATCACACAAGCGAGGAGACCCAGGTTTGATTCTGAGTTGGGCAAAACAGTTGACAAGTTTCCTCACCCTACACGCCTATGTATACTTAACAGTACATAGGAACCCATTTGTTAGTAGATTGGCGGATTACATTCTGAGGGTAATAATTCTTTCAATAAATATAACAAAAATAATAATTTAGTCACTCAATACACAACTGCTTGTGAGACATTACTGTGCACAGATGGCTGCCACATTTCACCCATAAAATATACGGTCAATTAACTTTACCAAACATACAGATTATTATTTTTATATTATTATAATGAACAGCAGTTGAGAGGTGATACTGACAGAGATTACAGTAGAGGCCAAACCTACAACAACAACAACAAAATTGTTGTAGTGTAGTGCCTTTCATACCATATTGCTGTGAGATCTCGCTTGCAAATCAAAAACCTCAGTGCTTCACGAACATCTGCTTCATGATACATTTCCATTTAGGGGCAACTATTAGATAGAAGAGGAGATGAAAGAAACAACAAGTAATTTTAGCTATAAATGGTAATGTTACATTTCATTGGCGTATTCCATCTTGCTAAACTCCGGATCTGATACACGTGACAACCCTCTGAGTAACCAGAGTGAAGGGGTTGGTTTCTGAGTGACTTGTTGTGAATTCTGACCTGTGAACGGATCAGGGATGTTAAACATTGCTGGGGCTCCGTTAGCGCTGGGTCAGGGCATCTCATCACCACAGACGAGGCTGGGCGCGACGCTGTGGCTATTAATGGTTGGATTTCTGCTCCAGAATTGGAAATGTAAGTCCATATTTACTAGCCATGTATGTTCTTTACCAATACCCTGGTCTCTGTAGAACACACAGCCGATTATTCATGTCAGATCCTCATGACTGTGATCAATGGACAAGCAAATTCTCTTAATTATTCAGCTGAAATTTATCGCATTTACATTCACATCAAATATGTTGTAGAACTACAGAAGCCAAGACATTAAGAGAACAGAAGAGGCCATTCAGCTAATTGTGCCTGTTGTGACTTTAGTAAAGAACAATGTTTTTAGTCCAATTTACTGGCCTTTCCCCTCAGTTTATTCCTGTCTAGATATCTACATTAGAGCATTAGAACATAATAAATGCCAGACAAACAGAGACTAAGGTCCATCTCGTTTGCCTTCCACCTTCCTGCCGGTCACATTTCCAAATCTACCTATTCGCTATATGCCATTCTGCTAAAGAAAACTAATTTATGTTTGAAGGAATCAACGCTTCCTATTGCAACCATCTCCCTAGGAAGCAGGTTCATGTTCTACAGGTTCACTATTCGCTCACTGAAACAATGTTTGCGTAGTTTCATTCTGAAATTATCCCCTAGAACCGCAGACCTCTGGTTATACTATTCTGGACAAATAGAAACAGCTGTCATGATCTATACTGTTTTATCCCTTTAGAATCTTAAAGACAGCAATAATGTCGCCTCTCAATTTTCCAGCGTGAAGTTGCCCAATTTGCTTAGTCACTCCTCATCGTCCAATCCCTCCATTCCCTCAATCATTCTAGTTGTCCTCCTCTGTATCCTCTCGATTTCTCCCACATCATCTCTGTGCTGCGGTGACCTGACCTGTACACAGTGCGCACCTTGTTGCCTTCCGAAAGTCAATATGGAATCAGTCAAAACTCCCATTTCCAGCAGGACATTTCACACCCTAACCACGCTGTGCATTGCTCCTGATCTAACTGTGGCTTGTTTGCCAATTATCTTAAATCATTGCCGTCTGGTCACTGACCATTTTCCAGTCAGTGGGAGGCCAGTCAGCCCATTGCGTCAGTTTTCTCGAAGCCGGGCGGGCACAAAGTTGGGCACATTCTGTTACTGCGTTTACCTGGCAGTAAATAGAATCCCGTTGATCAGACGATTGGCAAATTGCTTTTCCAGTGGTAATAATCCCTTAAAAAAAAAGTGGATTTGATCAATCAATCCACGACTGTTTGTGAGACACTATTGTATGTAATTCCCTGCCGTTTTTTGCCCACAAAATATACAGTCATTCATTCTACAGAATTAGCTGCCGCATTTTGCCCACACATATACAACAATTCACTTTACAGCATATTCTGTAAAGCTGTTTGCAATGTCTAGAAGACATGGAAAGCGCTACATCAAATGCAAGAATTATTATTATTATATTTTGGAGTTCCGTAGCTCAGTGGTTAGAGCACTCGCCTTGCAAGCAAGAGACCTGGATTCAATACCAGCAAGGGTGAAACCTTGGGCAAATTTCCTTACTTCACATGCCTGATAATAATCCCTCAATAAATAAACAATAATAAATTGGACATATCAATCCACAACTATTTGTGGGACACTGCTGTGCACAATTGGCTGCCGTATTTCGCCAATATATATATAGTCAATTCACTTTACGGTATATTCTGAAGTGCTTTGAGATGTCCAGAAGACACGATAAGGCGCTCTTATCAAATTCAACAATTATTAATATGTGAAATGCTTTGAGACATCTCAAAGATGTGATAAGGCACTATATCGAACAAAATAGTAATTATTATTTGCTTCCACTTCTCCCACAGTCTGTTCTATTGATTCTACATACAGTATTTATTTAATTCCCTTTTGAAAGTTTTTGTGCATTATTTTCCGATCACTGCTTGTGGTGGCGCTCACTGTGCACGGGAACACAACGTGTAAAATGGTCTCTCTCTAGCTTTCTGTTTTGTTGCTGAACCAGGGAAAAAAACTGCTTGTATTTTAGGGGGAAATTTACCACTTTTGTTGACAGATTTCATGTGATAATTGAGAAATTTTCTAACCCCAATAAATTCACTTGTCCCCTTTGTATCTCATGAAAATCCCTCCTGCTGCTGAACACGCTTGTCTGCTCTCTTCACAAACCTCAGTATCTCATGAAAGGGGCTTCAGTTTCTTTAGTTTCTTTATCACAAGTGAAATGTAGAGCAGAGTTCTTTGTGGAGTATTTTCATTCCTTTACATTACAATTTCTTTAAAATAATATTTTTGTTTAATTTTCCATTCATCATTGAAAACAATATTTGAATTAAATAGATACAGTGTATTTATTAAATGCTGAATAGATGTAATTAAATATTATCACAAGCTTTCAAATACATTGAATTTTATTCAAAAAATCAGATGTGTGTAGAAGGAGTGACACATAACCTTGCTCTTATGAATTCCTTGTATATTAGGGATAAATTAGTTATTTTTCTTAACATATTGGACATGATAATTGTGAAGTTGTTTGACCCAAATCATTTTTACACTAAACCAGTAATCCACTTTCACAAATTTGTGGGTTTTTTCTGTTGGAAAATTTGTTGCATGAAATAATTCTGAGAAAATTTTAAAGTTGTTTAGAATATTTGTGGGCAAAAATTGGCAGGCAATTGCCCACAGCAGTGACCCACAAACAGTCATAGATTGAAATGAGAAGCTAATTTTTTTTTGAGGGTCTATTATCAGGTATTTGGAGTAATGAAACTTGCCCAAGGTTTCACCCTGATCTGCCTGGAATCGAACCCAGGTCTGTTGCTTAGTCAGAGGTCACAAATTAAAAATAATTATACAAAGAATTGAAAGCTAGTTTCAAAAACATATTTGCACAGATGATGGTGAATATGTGGAGTTCTCTGCCACAACATAAAAAATATATATTTTTAAAATTGTGTTTGATAAAGCGGCTTATCTTATCATGTCGTTCAGATGTTTTGCTAAGCGCTTCAGAGGAAACACTGTAAAGTACATTGTGGGCAAAATGACAACAACAAATTGCATTTATTCAGCTCCTTTCAAGTTGGGAGAATGTCCCCGGTCCCAGTGAAGCAGTTTTACTTGAACACGGGATGGGATTTGGAGGGGTGGGATATAATAATAATGATAATAATGATAATAATAATAACAATAATCCTTCCAATTGATATAGCGCTTTCCACATTTTATCAATGTCTCAAAGCGCTTCACAGAATATACTGTAAAGTGAATTGACTGTATATTTGTGAGCGAATCATGGCAGCCAATTGCACACGACAGCGTTCCCCCCCCCCCCACAAACAGTCGTGGATTGAAATGACCGATTTTTATTATTGTGTGTTTTTGGAGGGATTATTATTAGGCGCGAGAGTGTGTGTGGATTAAGGAAACTTGCCCAAGGTTTCGCCCTGATCTGCCTGGATTCGAACACAGGTCTCACGCTTGTAAGGCGAGCGCTCTAACCACTGATCTACAGGAGCTACTGTAAGCAGCTGACAGCTGTGTTTCCACCACAACATGTACAGTCACTCCACTTTATAGTATATTCTGTGAAGCACTTTGTGGCATTTCCACAGCATGAGAAGGTGTCATATCAAGGGCAAGGATTATAATTATTATTTAAAAGAGAGGAGGAGGATGTTGAGCTTGATCTGTTGGGGAACAGAGAGCGAGTGTATCAGGTGACAGAGCCTGCTGAAGGAGAGGACACGAGCTGCAGAGACCTGAACAGTCTGTAGCTTGTGGAGGGAAGATCTGGGAAGCCCAGAGAGTTGGTGAAGTGAAGCCGAGATGTGAGCAGCATCAATAAGGATGATGGTGGTCCCAGATATAAAATGTGTAAAGGTTTACAGCACAGCAGGAGGCTGTTGTGTGGAAAGGCTTTCTGATCTTTGTCAGCCTCACTCTCCTAGCTCCCCCAACACGCTCACGGAGTAAACAGGTAAAATAAGTGATGAATGTAATTTAATTTAATCTGTAGCCTTTATTCCAAAATGTTTTATTTTAAAAGATGCTTTATTTAAAAAGGTGTTTTATTTTAAAAGCTGCTTTATTTTAAAAGCATCTTGCAAATTAAGCCTAAAATAACAGCAACAAAGTTACATATCTAGAGCGCCTTTCACATCGGGAGGACCTCCCAAGGTGCTGGGACGAACATTTTTCCTCAATTTGGCAAAATTATTTGCTACAGTCTATTCATATCCCATAAAATAAACAGTCACTAAACTTTGCAGTGTATACTGTAAAGCACTTTGAGACATCTGAACAATGCAATAAGGAGCTATGTTAGGCTCTAGGATTATTACATAAATGGCGATGAATTGGTGACTATTTAATGATTGAAATGTTTTTAGGTATAAATGGTAATTAAATCATGGTTATATTTTACTGATAAATGTAGGTTAGTTCATGATATTTTAGATGTAAATGGTAAGGAGTTGATCATTATATTATTTGTATCAGTGATGATGAGTTCCAGAACCAAACTCCTCACCCGCACCAAACTTCATACCCCCATTGCCCCAGTCCTTGCCCAATGGCTCTGAATCTCCGTCACAGAGCAGATTGACTTCAAGATCCTCCATTCCTCTGCATCTCCCTTCCTCTCTAACCCCCAGTCTCCTCACAGCAGTACCCGCTGCCTCGAATCTGCTGTGTCCGGCCTCCTCCTTGTCCCCGAATCCTCAGCTCCACTATCGGCAGTTATGCTATTAGCCAATACACCCCGAAACTTTGGAAATCTCTCCCTCAACCCATTCGCCTCATCCCCTCCTTCCCGATTTTATATTTTGTGAAGCACTTTGAGACAACTGGAAGTCGTGAGAAGCACTATATTAAATACAATAATTATTATTATTGATAATTTCCCTTTGACCGCTCCTACGGTCACCTTCCCCCTCCCCCTGTCTCAGCCTCAGGCTCCGGCAATATTAAGCGCTTTGCGACGCCACAAGGAGGGCGTGGCCACCTCCATACCGTTGTCACCTCTCGGCTGGACTATTCCAATGCCCTCCTCCCCGGTCTCCCCTCCACCACAATCCATAAAAACCAACTCATTCAAAACTCTGTCGCCCACGTACTCACCCGCACCAACCTTCGCTCCCCCATTACCCCAGTCCTTGCCAGACTTCACTGGCTCCCTATCCCTGAGTGGATCGAATTCAAGATTCTTACTCTTGTTCTCAAATCTCTCCACTCCTCTGCAACCCCCTACCTCTCCAACCTCCTCTCTCCTCAAACTGCCTTCGCTCCTCTGGGTCTGGCCTCCTCCATGTCCCCCCAAATCCTCCGCTCCACCCTCGGCGGCCGTGCCTTCAGCCAATATGCCCCAAGGCTCTGGAACTCCCTTCCTCACTCCCTTCCCCTCGTCCCCTCTCTTCCCAGTTTCAGGTCACAGCTAAAGACCTTTCTCTTCGACTGTACAAACAAACAAACAAACAAACAAACAAAACTTACATTTATATAGCGCCTTTCACGTCGAGAGGACATGCCAAGGCGCTGTACAGTCAGGTAGGACAAGATACGTTTCTCATTTCACCTTTCTGCCCCTGCCCCTGGCTCAGTCCTGGGATCCGCTATTGTGAAGCGCTCTGAGACACCGCCCGGGGTGGAGGGCGCTATGTACAGCAAAGTTGTTGTTCGAGTGCGCTATATAAATGCTGGTTGTTGTTACTGTCGACTAAATTGTTTTATATATTTTGATATCTGTGAGGGACCTGAAATTTTATGTGGCACATTATGTATCTCTGGAGTTCGGTAGCTCAGTGGTTAGAGTACTTGTCTTACAAGCATGAGATCTGTGTTGGAATCCAAGTAAATCAGGGCAAAATATTGGGCAAGTTTCATTATTCCACACGCCTTATAATAATCCCTCCCAAAAAAATAATAAAACTGGTTATTTCAATCCCCGACTGTTTGTGGGACGCTACTGTGCGCAATTGGCTGCTGCATTTTCACCCACAAATATACAGTCAATTCACTTTGCAGTATATTCTGTGAAGGGCTTAGAGACGTCTTGAAGACATGAGAGATGCTATATCAAAATGCAAGGATTATTATTATTATTCTATTTATTAATGTGCAGCTGGCTGCTGTTGATTTTATGGTAATTATTTCACTTGGGAGGTTAGTTGAATTGCTCTATGTAACAAGTGATGAGTGTCAGTTTGTTCCCGGTGTGAGAATCTGTGTTGATGTGAAATGTGATGTATAAACAGTGAGGTTCCTCACTCTGCTCTCAGTGGGGCCATCAATCAGCAATAAAACTGCTGACGGTTTAACGGCTTTTGGGGAGATGTGTCTGTGGTTTCCCCATTTCAGACGTCGCTGGGGCTCAGTCTGACAGAACTGCTACAGCTTCACTGTGTTTGTGTGTGTCTGTGTGTCTATGTAGTTTTGTCCGCATATAAGTGTGTTTCTCTATGTACCTGTATGTATGTATGTCTCACTGTGTCGGTCTTGTATGTGTTGGTCTGTTGGTTTGTGTGTGGAGCTGAGTGTGTGTGCGTGTGTGAATATGTATACTTGCATTTGTATATATGTGTGTGTGTGTGCTTCCATTTGTATATCTGTGTGTGAATGTCCTTATTAAATGTAAGAACATAACAACATAAGAATTGCGAGACAGAAAAAGACCGAAAGTTCAATTAACAACAACAACAAATTACGTTTATAGAGCGCCTTTCACGTCGGGAGGACGACCCAAGGCGCTGCACAGGAGGCATGTGACCCGAGCTGGGAGGGGAGTGTTTGGGAAGGGGTGAAACACGAATGAGAGGTGAAAGAGTTCGGGGTGGAACAAAAGGCACGATCGAAGAGGAAAGTCTTCAAACCGGCCTTGAAAGAGGAAAGGGAAGAGATGAAATGGAGGGATTGAGGGATGGCATTCCATAGGGTGGGAGCGGAGAAACTAAAGGCCCGGCCTCCGATGGTGGGGCGGTTCGGGCGGGGGGCTTGGAGCAGGCCAAGTCCTGTTGAACGGAGGGTCCGGGTGGGCGTGTAGGGGGAGAGTAGATCGGTTAAATAGGGTGGGGCAAGGCCGTGTAAGGTCTTGTAGGTGAGGACAAGGATCTTGAACTCGATCCTCTGGAGGATGGGGAGCCAGTGGAGACGGGCGACGGTGGGGGTTATGTGGTCGCGGAGGCGGGTGCGGGATAGTACATGGGCTGCAGAGTTTTGGATGACCTGCAGCCTGTGAATGGAGGAACTGGGGAGGCCGACGAGGAGAGAGTTTCTGTAGTCCAGCCATGAGGTGATGTACGCGTGCACGAGTGTTTCGGCAGCGCGGGGGGTAAGATAGTTGCGGAGCCTGGCAATGTTGCGCAGGTGGAAATATGCGGTGCCAGTCAAGGCGCGGATGTGGGGGAGGAAGGAAAGTTTTTGATCGAACATGATGCCGAGATTCCTGATTGGCTTTGTGAGGTGGAGAGTGCAGCCTTGGATATTGAGGCTGGCAGTGCCCGATGTGCGGAGGCGCTGGCTTGAGCCAATCAGGAGGGCCTCGGTCTTACTCACGTTCAATTGCAAAAAGTTGTCCCTCGTCCACAACTCGATGTCGGACAGACATGCTGTCAGAACATCGATCGTCTGGGGGTTGAGGGATGAGGCAGAAAGGTACAACTGGGTGTCGTCCGCATACATGTGGAAATTTACCCCATGTCTGCGGATGACGTCGCCCAGAGGGAGCGTTTAAAGCGTGAAAAGGAGGGGACCGAGGACAGAGCCCTGAGGAATGCCATGAGAAACTGTGCGGGGGTTTGAAGAAAAACCATTGGAAGAAACAAAATGTAAACGGTGGGTCAAATAAGAGTGCAACCAGTCAAGGACTGTGCCTTGAAGGTTGAGGTGGGAGGAAAGACGTTGAAGGAGGATGGTGTGATCGACTGTGTCGAACGCAGCAGACAGGTTAAGGAGGACGAGGAGGCAAAGGGAGCCCTTGTCACAGGCGGTTAGGATGTCATTTGTGACCTTAACCAGGGCAGTTTCTGTGCTGTGGATAGGGGGGAAACCTGATTGGAGGGGTTCAAGAAGTGAGCGCGTTGAAAGGAAAGAGCGGAGCTGGGAGGCAACCACTCTTTCAAGGACCTTGGATAGAAACGGGAGGTTGGAGATGGGTCGATAACTTGATGGTTGCGACGCATCAAGGGAGGGTTTCTTCAGGATAGGGGTGATGGTGGCTGTTTTAAGGGAGGTAGGAACGGTGCCTGAGGATAGGGAAAGGTTAGTGGTGTCAGAAATGAACATCGATTTATACAGCGCCCTCCATGCCAGACTAGGAGCACTTTACAATAACGGATCCCAGGAACGAGCCAGGGGCAGAAAGGTGACCAAAGTCGCGGTCGAAGAGAAAGGTCTTTAGCTGTTACCTGAAACTGGGAAGAGAGGGGGCGAGGGGAAGCGAGTGAGGAAGGGAGTTCCAGAGCCTCGGGGCCTAGTGGCTGAAGGCACGACCGCCGAGGGTGGAGCGGAGGATTCGGTGGGGGACATAGAGGAGGCCAGATCCAGCGGAGCGAAGGCAGCGGGTGCTGGGTTGTGGGGAGAGGAGATCAGAGAGATAGGGGGGGGCAGAGGAGTGGAGGGATTTGAAAACAATGGTGAGGATCTTGAAGTCGATCCTCTAAGGTAATGGGGTAATGGGGGAGCAGTGTTTGGTGCGGGTGAGTATGCTGGCGGCAGAGTTCTGGATTAGCTGGACTCTGTGGATTGTGGTGGAGGGGAGACCGGAGAGGAGGGCATTGCAATAGTCCAGCCGATAGGTGACAAAGGCCTGGACCAGGGTTTCAGTGGCTTTTGAGGTGAGGTATTGCTGGAGACGGGGGATCCGTCGGAGGTGGAAGAAAGAGGTGCTGGTGAGGGACCGGATGTGGGGGAGGAAGGACAGTTGGGGGTCGAACCTGATGCCAAGGTTGTGCACAGGTTGGGAGAGTTTTAGGGGTCAGGCCGGGAAGGTGGAGGAGGTGAGAGCCGTGTGAATGGAGACATTGACGAGAGCCAAGGAGTATGGCCTCCGTCTTGTCAACATTCAGCTGCAGGAAGTTTGTGCTCATCCAGCCCCTGATGTGTGACAGGCAGCTGACAGAACATCAGGGGACTGGGGGTCACAAAGTGACGTGGAGAGATAAAGTTGGGTGTCATCCGCGTACATGTGGAAGTGTGCCCCATGTCTGTGGATGACATCCCCAAGAGGGAGCGTGTTGATGAGGAAGTGGAGGGGGCGAAGGATGGATCCCTGGGGTACCCCGCAGGTAACTGGGTGAGAGCGGGAGGACAAGCCATTGTGGAGATGTGCTGCTGGCAGTTTGTGAGGTAGGGACTCGAACCAGGTGAGTGCGGTCCCACTGAGGTGGATGACGGAGGACAGGGGGTGGGGGAGGATGGTCTGGTCGACTGTGTCGAACACAGCCGACAGGTCCAGGAGGATAAGGAGGCAGAGGGAGCCATGGTCGCAGATAGAGAGGACGTTGTTTGTGACTTTCACAAGCGCAGTCTCTGTACTGTGGGCAGGGCGGAAACAGGACTGGAGGGGTTCGAAGAGGGAGTGGGAGGAGAGGTGGGCGCGGAGTTTAGTTTGGAATCCAGTTCACCTTCTTGCCAGTTATATGTGCATGTATATTCTGTGCTACTTAGAATGTTATTTCCTAAAATAAAATTAATCTGTGTTTGAAGGAATCTACTCTTCCTGCTTCAACTGTCTCCCTGGAGAGCCTGTTCCACATGTTCACTATTTGCTCACTGTTATAATGTTTGTCTAGATTAATTCTG
Organism: Hydrolagus colliei; assembly: GCA_035084275.1. Taxonomy (NCBI): domain Eukaryota; kingdom Metazoa; phylum Chordata; class Chondrichthyes; order Chimaeriformes; family Chimaeridae; genus Hydrolagus; species Hydrolagus colliei. Next base: position 209,559 of record CM068744.1, on the reverse strand, counting down.
AATTTACACTGCTTGAATTGCAGCTCATGTCCTCTGATTTTACTACTCTGGACAAGTAGAAGTTTTAAATACAGTCATAATATCACCTCTCAATCTTCCAACAACAGCACAATTACACTTGTATAGCTCCTTTCATGTTACGAGGATGTTACAAGGCGCTGGACAGTCATTGTTCCAGCGTGAAATACTCAATTTACTTAGTGGCTCCTCATAGTTCAATCCTTCCATTACCTCAATTATTTTGCTTGTCCTCCCCTGTATATTTTCGATTTCTCCAATATCGTGCTCACACTGCGGGAGTCAGAACTGTACACAGTTCTCTCAGTAAGTTCTCACCAATCGTTTATACAGTGGTAGGTTTATCCCACTATTTTGGCTTGTTATTGATATCTGAAATCATCCCAATATCTGGTTTGCTTTACTCACTGCCACAGGGCATTGTTGGGAGAAATTCAATTTATGGTCAATCAGGGACCCAGGTCCAGGTATGTCTACATAACAATCTTAATTTGTTAGGCTTTCGTATGGGACCTTCAACCAGGCGGATATTAAAGATTCTGTGATGTTATTGTTGAAGAGAAGAGAGTTGTTCTTTGTTTCCTGGCCAGCAATATCCAGACTATGTCTTTGTGTGGGACACTGCTGTATGCATTTGGTCCAGATTTTGTTCACAAAATATACAGTCACCACACTTTAAAATATACTCTACGAAAGACTTTGAGACATTTCTACAATGTGCTAAGGCCGTCATACAAAAGATTAAAAGGGCTAAACACGTTATTTAAACTGCTCAACGCGTGGCTGAAAGTGTTGTGTGGGAGGCCAGGGGTTTCATTTTATGGCCCATTGGCAGCAGTATTGGGGAGCTGTTCAATTGGGATGGGCTACACCTAAACCAGGCTGGGACCAATATCCTGGTCAAATGAATAACTGGGGGTTAGACCGAGTATTAAACGAATAAGGGCGGGGAGGGAAGGTTGTGGTTAAATGTAAACCGACAAAGCAAAGAAAAGTCAAGGCTGTAAAACACCGTAGTGACTTGCAGGATGAAGAACAGACTGTGTTAAGTAGGGACAAAGAGTTCAACAAAGTAAATAGGGCACTAATGAGCAGGGGAAATAGTAAAAAGTTAGAATTAAAGGCACTACAACTGAATACACAAAGCATTCATAGTTAGACAAATTAATGACACAACTAGACATACATGTAAATGGTTATGATCTACTAGCCATTACTGAGACGTGGTTACAGGGAGACCAAGGTTGGGAGCTAAACATTCCGGGGTATTTGACATATAGGAAAGATAGGTAACATGGAAAACAAGGTGGTAAATTAGCCCTGCTACTAAGGGATGACATAAAAACAGTGGAGAGGAAGGATCTTAAATTAGAAAATCCGGATGGAGAATCAGTATGGGTGGAGCTAAAAAACAATAAGGTAAGAATTTTTAAAAATAAATTTCTAAAGGGTAAAGGGATTAAGGGATATGGGGATGAGGTGAGGAGATGGAGTTAAGACAGGAGATCAGCCATGATCTTATCGAATGGCGGGGCAGGCTCGAGGGGCTGAATGGCCTACTCCTGCTCCTAATTCTTATGTTCTTATGTTCTTAAAATGGCAGAGTCATTAAACAAATATTTTGCTCCTGTATTCACGTTAGAAGATTCTGAAAACATACCTAAAATAGTAGGAATCCAGAGACTAATGTTAGTGAGGAACTTAAAGAAATTAATATCAGTAGAGAATTGGTACTAGAAAAATTGATGGGACTAAAAACTGCTGAATCCCCTGTATCTGATGATCTGCATGGTAGGGATGGTAGGGGCTGCTTCTTTTAAAGTGTATGCATTGTTCTTCATTTTCCAAAATGTGTTAGATTCTGGAAAGGTTCCCATTGATTGGAAGATCGTAAACAATGTCCTCCCCAATGTGAAAGGCACTGTACAACACGTAAGGTTTATTATTATTCTACACTGTTATGTTATATAAGATTAATTGATTTCAAGATCCTCACACTTACCTACAAACCATGTCACACACTGAGAGGTCCCCACTCCTCTAACCTGCTCACACCCCCCTGCTCTACCTGCCCATTGACTTAGCCAGTTCAGGCCAAATGTGTGTCCTTCACTGCCCCCAAATCCACCCTCACTGGCTATACTTTCAGCTACTATGGCTGCCCCTCTGATACTCTCTGTCTCCATGTCTCCATCTTGTCTCCTCTTTCCAGTCTCCTGATCACACCTAAAGACTTTTCCTCTTCAGTTGTGTTACTGTCACCTTACCTTTCTCCCTGTTTCCAAATCAGCTCTACCATTTTTAAGGTCCTAAACAAACTGAAGCTCCCAGGATTATATAAATATGATGTTTCCTGGAGTGATAGGTCCACCCCTGGTCATTGTCACACCTGGAGTACAGCTCTGATCAGCCCACACCTGGAGTACAATAACAAAATTACACTTGTACAGCACCTTTCACATCAGGAGGAGGACTATGTACAGCTCTATCAGGCCACACCTGGACTAACTTTACCATTGCATTGTTTTCACATCCCTTTAACCTGTACATCACATTGAATGTTTCTGAAATTCTGTTTATTTACACACTTGTGTTTCTGATTTCAGGTGGTTATGTGGAGAGTCAGGCTCCCAGTGAAGGTGAGTGACATATTATTGATGTTGGCTGTGAAATCAGTTCACTGATTTGTGTGTAACCATGGCCCAGTCCCTACCACTGCTCCTCGCCACAGAGTGAGAGCTCCATAACATTCCCCATCACAGCCTCCAGTCCAGTGCTCCAGCCTCCACCACCTTTCCTGGCAGCCTCTTTCATTCATGAATTCCCCTCTGGTTAGCAGATATCTTAGCCTGCAGTCTGTCCTGAAATAGCCCTTCACAAACTCTAAATCTGTGTCCTCTGGTTCTCCTGCCATGATACACCCTGAACTATTGATCTGGGTTTATGTTCTCAAAGGTGGTGGAGGCTGATTCGATAACAACTTTTAAAAGGGAATTAGATCTTTATTTAGGGAGAACAGATCTATTAGGCTATGGGGAGCGGGCAGGGCAGTGGGATTAAATCGCTCTTTTCAAAGAGCTGGCACAGACTAGATAGGCTGAATGGCCTCCTTTTGTGCCGTAAAATTCTATGAATCTATGAATCTATGAATTCCATCTGACATTTAATTCAAATCTATAAAGTCACCTTTTCTAGGGCGAAGAGCCCCAGCCTGTGTAATCATGGCTCATCATTTGGGCCAATAGAAAAGTGCGGAATGTGACAAATGTGGGTGGTGATTGGTGATACTGAGGTACATTTTACTGCCAAACTCCATGTTTTAACTTTATGGATATAAACTAAATACTGTAGAAAGAAAGATAGGTCAAGGGTTATGGGGAGAAAGCAGGAAATTGGAATTGAAAGGATCAGTTGAGGTACAAATCAGCCATGATCTAATTAAATGGTGAAACAGGCTCAAAAGGGCTAATTAGATGCCTCCTGTCGCTGTGTTCATAAATATTGGATTGTTGTAAAAAAAACGGTTTGAACCATTTGTGGGGACCGATGGGGGGTGTGGGATGGGTGGGGGGGAGGTTAGGGGGAAACACCAGCCCAGGCCCAAAGGGCTTAGAGATGCACCAAAAAACAGACACTCAGCACCAGTGTCCTGACTGTGAGGTTACAGAACCTCACCACCTCCTGCCTCTCACACACAGACAGCGACCCAGAGATACACACACTAATAGACATATTCAGAGACACAGAGAGAGATATACATTGTCAGAGAGAGAGATACACACACTTCCAAACAGAAATAATCCTAAACATGCACACATTCATAGAAGAAATACACTCACATACAGAGGAGAGAAACACAGACAGACAGACATAAAGAGGAACAAATACAGAGAGAGACATAGTCATAGGCACACACACAAATACATAGGCTACACATGAGAGGGGCAACCAGATAGATAGAGACAATCACAAACACAGAGAGAAACACACACACAGACTCACAAACACTTAACGAGGAGAGAGAGGAAGCAGACAGGCACTGACAAACATACAGAGAGAGACACACACACACACCAATACACACAGAGGACAGACACACAGACAATCTCAACAGCAGAGCTTACGCCGCACAGTGTTTGAGTATCTGGAGCCGCTCTGGCCATGTTAGTGTTGGGTAACCAGCCGGGGGCAGAGATTATTTAACGGGTTTATAGTGGAGAGTGTTGTTTATACCCGATCCCACGGGAAAATTCCAGCCGCACTTTTCTGCTGTCTCAGCTCATGGCTCATTGCCCCGACACAGAGGATTGAGGAGCCCTACAGCTCAATGGTTAGAGTACTTGACTCGCAAGTGAGAGACCTGGCTTCAATTCCCAGCAGAGCGAAAGCTGAGGCAAGTTTTCTTACTTAACACATCTGATTATAATCCTTCAAGAAAAAAGCAATAATAAATTGGTCATTTAAATCTACGACTGTTTGTGCGCAATTAGCTGCTGTGTTTCACCCACAAAAATACAGTCAATTCATTTTACAGTATATTCTGTGAAGAGCTTTGAGACGTCTAGCAGACTTGAAAAGCACTACTGTATGCCAAATGCTAGGATTATTATCAGCCTTATTTGTCTTCTCTCTTGTCTCTCTGCCTCAGCTGCCTTTCCAGGGAGGGGCTGACGAGGGGTTGACTGCGCAGTGGGTGGGAAGGGAGGGGGGGTGGGCATGGGTTGAATGTCCATTGCAGTGGTGGGTGGGAGGGGCTGCATTGTTGAATGTGACCATATTTGGATGATATTACATGGCCTGACTGATTCCCTCTCTGGGCTCCACATTCATCAAATCTAATTGGTTCCAAACTCCACCATTTATATCCTCACACACTGAGTTCTGTATCTCATCACCTCAGTCCATGCAAGGATCAACTGACTCGCTGTCACACTCTTTATACCCACATTATCCCAGACCTTGCCAATCACCACTGGATCCCTATCACACACACTAAACTCTATCGCCTATCACACCAGCCCTCGCCAGGCTCCACTGGCTCCCAGTCCTTGATGAACCTGACTCACATTTACGTAATTACCCACTTCAAGACCTGGCATCTCCATATCTCTGATCTCTAACCAAGCCCTTCCCTTAGGCAGCACTGGTTTCATCAACCCCCCAACCTGAGCCCCCCTCCACACACAGGCACACCACCATATGTGGCCGTTCTTGTAACCGCTATGCAATAAGAATCTAGAACTCTCCCTCAAGTGCGCCCATCTTGCCACTCCTTGGCCGTCTTCAGATCACAGCTAAAGACATTCCTCACTCACAATGTCAGTCCCTCTTCCCAGCTCAGCTTCAGGCTGTGTCACTCCATTACATGCTCGGAGACACCCCTCTCCCCCAGAGATTACAGTCACTGTCTGTCCATACCTGTCTGTAGCCTCTGTGACAGACCATGTGCTGGGAGAGTGGAGGTTTAAAGCGCTGTCACACGTTACTGTTATTTATTATGTTACAGAGAGTGTGGGCCTGAGGCTGGTGAATGGAGGCAGCCGCTGTGCGGGGAGAGTGGAGGTTCACTACAGAGGATATTGGGGCACAATCTACGGTCGGGGAGTTTGGGATCTGCTGGATGCTGGGGTTGTTTGCCGACAGCTGGGCTGTGGGGCCGCAGTGTCAGCTCTAGGAAACTCCTTCTTTGGAAAAGGGTCAGGAAGCGATATCACTTCTAGTGTTCACTGCAACGGCACCGAGTCTGCTCTACAGGACTGTCCCTCAGGAACATGGGGAAACTATAAATCTGATCATTCCCGTGATGTCAGTGTCATCTGCACAGGTAAACGTGTCTCCTCGTTCTCTGGGTGGGGAGGTTCATGGGACTTAATAAAGTCAATGAGAGGATTTTCACTTCACAGCATACTTGCTATTAAAATGTTTGAAAGATTTTCACAGTCATTATAGTCATGGCATTTGTAGACAGTCACTGCAGCCATGTTTGTTACGGCAATATCCCACAAACAGCCAGCAACCCAGACCAACTGTCTTTGTTTTCCTAGCAGTGTCCCCATTTGTTTATGTTTACCTGAGCCATAGAGATTTACATTATATAATAAATGATCTGCTGTTTATCAATCTTTCAAGCTGATTAAGAACTGATTTGCTGTGGCTCAGCCGTTGGGTGTCACTGGCTCAGTTGGTAGCTCTCTCATCTCTCAGTATCAAGTTTGTGGTCTTAAGCTCCATATCAGGATTTACAATCCAAGTTGACAATCTATCCCAGGACTTGGTACTGTTGTTGAGTCCCTGGAGCTCAGTGGTTAGAAACTTGGCTTACAAGCATGAGACCTGTGTTCGAATCCTGGCAGGTCAGGGTGAAATCTTGGGCAAGTTTCCTTACTCCACTCACCTGATAATAATCCCTTCCAAAAAAACAAAATAATAAAATTGGTAATTCCAATCCACAAGTATTTGTGCGGACGCTGCTGTGCGCCATTAGCTGCTGCATTTCACCTACAAATATACAGTCAATTCACTTTACAATATATTCTGTGAAGCGCTTTGAAGTGTCTAGAAGATGTGAAAAGCACTATATCAAATGCAAGGATTATTATTATTATTATTTTTAGAAGTGTGGACCATCAGCTCAGACATTAGACTGATGTCCAGTCTGTGTTTCAAGTAGACATAAAAAGGAGAAGGGAGTTTCTCTCCCAGTGTTCTGGTCAACAATCCCCACAAAAATGGTCATTTACTTTTGGCTGTTTGTGCAAACTGGCTGCCACATTTGTCCACAAGGTACTTTATAACAAAATATTTTGAATCACCTTGAGATGTCCTTGTGATTTGATTAGTGCAATGTTATCCATGCGTTCATCACTTCTAGGCTCGACTACGGGAACTCTCTCCTCGTCGGCCTCCCCAGCTCCTCCCTTCACAGGCTGCAGATCATTCAGAACTCTGCAGCTCATGTTCTCTCCCGTACCAGGCTTCACGACCACATCACTCCCCCCCCTAACCCGTCTCCACTGGCTCCCATCACCCAGGGGATCCATTTCAAGATCCTTGCTCTCACCTTCAACGCCATTCATGGCCTGGCCCACGCCTATCTCTCTGACCTACTGTCTCCCTACCAGCCTCCCCCATCCCCTCCGTTCAGCAGACTCAGGCCTGCTCTGCGTCCACCGTCCTAACCACCCAACCATCAGCGGTCAGGTTTTCAGCCTCTCTGCTCCCACACTGTGGAACTCCATACCACAGCCCCTCCAGCTTGCTTCCTCCCTTTCCTCCTTCAAGGCTGGTCTCAAGACTTTCCTTTTTGACCGTGCCTTCTGCTCCCCTACTAACACTTCCTCCTCTCCTTCCCGCTACCCCGAACCACCCCCCTCCGCTCGGGTCCCGACCTAACTCTTCAGCGCCTTGTGACGTCCTCCCAACATGAAAGACACTCTATAAATGTAATTTTGCTGTTGTTGTTAGGATTATTATTATAATTCTTACTTGGGGAAAATGAATAGTAATTGAGTTGAGAGAGATGGTATGTGGGAAGTAAAATACATAATAATAAATAATAATAATAATAATCCTTGCATTTGATATAGCGCTTTCCGCATCTTATCATCTCAAAGCGCTTCACAGAATATACTATGAAGTGAATTGACTGTATATTTGTGGGCAAAATGGGCAGACTATTGCGCACAGCAGTGTCCCCCACAAACAGTCATGGATTGAAATGACCCATTTTATTATTGTGTTTTTTTTTGGAGGGATTATTATTAGACATGCGGAGTAAGGAAACTTACCCAAGGTTTCACCCTGACCTGCCTGGAATCGATCACAGGTCTCTCGCTTGTAAGGCGAGTGCTCTAACCACTGAGCTATAGGAGCTGTAAAAGGCTAAATTAAGGTGTAACTTCAAACTCTTTGTAGATTTTCCATAATCTAATACTTTGGTTGACTTGTTTGCTGAGGTGAATGACCCTGTATAGTATGGGTGTTGATTATGTTTGTTTTGCAAATGACAGGAGACACGAAACCCAGACTAGTGAACGGAGGCAGTCGGTGTGTGGGTAGAGTGGAGCTGTACACTGATGGCCAGTGGCACACGATGTGTGGAGCTGCCTGGAACATTGACATGGCTGATAAGGTCTGTAAAGTGTTAGGCTGTGGATCTGCAGTGACAGCATCAGGAGATGCTCAGTTTGGAGAAGGATCAGGGCCTGTCATTGGTCAGTCTGGCTGTGGACACGAGACAGATGGTAGCGTTTTTTGTTCAGGTACAGACTCCTGTGTGTGGCTGTGTGCAGGTCACTGTGTGCAAATCGCTGCCATGTTCACCTGCAAAACACACAGTCTCTCCACTTTACAGTAAATCCCTTGGAGTTTCTAAGATATCTTCATAGAATTTTTTAGGGCACAAAGGGAGGCCATTCGGCCCATCTAGTCTATATCTTGTTGATATGAATTTCACTCTGACAAACCTTAGAGTAAAACAACAGATTCAAATTAGTGAGGTGTCAGATCATCCTCTGGTTAATGTGGACAAGAGTTTGGGTTTAGTGTTAAACAAATGAAGGGACACAAACTATCCCACAGCGGGCTCTCTTGATTGCAGACAGAGACCACAGAGCATTGGCCTGAAGGTACAGCTGGTAACATCTCATTTGTGGGGTGCGAGGAGGTGAATATTATTCTGCTCAGAAGATCGTTCCTGGATAAATAATATTAAAATGTAAAACCCTGTCCTAGAGGATAGGCTTCACAATTAAAGTTGGTTTACTGGTTTAACATCCTACAGCTAAATATTGGCCAGATAGCAGCCAAACTCCTTGGCTTCCATTAATCTTCTTTCCTGCAACTCTGACCACTCATCCTCCCCAGCACTCTACCACAGACTGACTGCAACCTAGGTCTCAGGTTCAACCCACAGTTGTCCTTCCTTCACCTCATCCGGTCCCTGATCAGAATTGTCCACCAATAACCATACCTTACCCTGGATGCAGCTGAAATGCTTGTGCATTTTGCTTTAGCATCACCTGTGTCGATTATCCATATATCCTCTGGGAACATCTACCTGCTCTGGGATGCCACCCGGCATGGGGAGCGTATAAATGCAAGTTGTTATTGTTGTCCTCCTTACGCTTCTCCCCAGCTCTACTATCAACAAAATGTAGCTAATCTAAAACTCCACCATCCATTTACCCACTCTCAGTAAACTGTGGAAACCTTTTACACCAGTTCCAGTTCTAGCCAGGCTCAACTGGGTCCCTATCACCAAAGTATGGATATGTCCCACACACAAGTTATTTAATCCTCTGACTCCTCCGTAAGATGCTTAACCCCACCTCTTTACCCACCCCTCTTCCCTCACCCAGCACCAGCTTCCAACTCCACATACCCCACCACAAACACACACAAACTCCACCATAGATGGCTGTTCTTTCAGCCATTACACCCCGTGATTCTGTAACATCTTCCTTCAATTCCCCACCTTGTCCATTCCTTCTCCACCTTCACATCACACCTAAAGACCTTCCTCTTTGTCGGTTCCCCCCTCTCTCCCCAACTCAGCGTCAGGCTCCGTCACTGTTATCTGCTGCAAGACGCCAACCTCTCCTCTGGAGATTACATTGCTTGTCTGTCAATACGTGTCTATAGACTTTGTTACACACAATGTGCTGAGATAGTGGAGGATTATAGCATTGTAACATTTCACTGTTATTTTCATGTTTCAGAGATTTCGGGGCTGAGAGTAGTGAAAGGCAGAAGTCGGTGTTGTGGGAGAGTAGAAATGTACACTGATGGACAATGGCACACATTGTGTGGTGCTGCCTTTACCTACCAAATTGCTTATGCCACCTGCAACATTTTGCGCTGTGGAACTGCAGTGTCAGTATCAAGAAATGCTCATTTTGGAGAAGGATCGGGGCCTATCATTGGTCAGTCTGGCTGTGGACATGAGACAGATGCTGGCATTTTCTGTTCAGGTACAAACTCCTGTGTGTAGATATGTGCAGGTCACTGTGTGCACATCACTGTGCAAATCAGCTGCTGTGCTGCTAGTACATCCCAAGGTAGGAAGGCGAATGAAGGTACGGTGAAGAAGAGGGTCTTAAAACTGGCCTTGAAGGAGGAATGGGTGGGAGCAAGGCAAAGGGGTTGTGGGATGCAGTTCCAAAGTATAAGGGCAGAGAGGTTGCTGATGGTAGGGCAGGACATATAGAGCCTGCTGAATGGCGTGAGTGGAAGGAATACGGGGTCAACAGGTCAGAACGATAGGAAGGAACAAGACTGTGGATACCCTTGAAGGTGAGGACAAATAACTTGAATGTGATCCTCTGAGGAACGGGGAGCCAATGGAGCCAGGCGAGGGTGGAGGTAATGGGGTCCCAGAGCCTGGTGTAGGAGAGGACATGAGCGGCAGAGTTTGGGATGATCTGCAGCTTATGGAGGGAAGAGTTGGAGAGACTAACAAGGAGGTAGTTTCCATAGTCAAGCCTAGATATGCAAACATATGTATAAGAGTTTCAGCGGCCTGAAGGTTGAAGCAGTGATGTAGATGGGTGACGTTGCGGAGGTGCTGGCATGGATATGTGGGAGAAAGTACACATAACACAGCTCAGGGTCAAACAAGATAACCGGGTTCCTGACTGGATTCGTCAGGTGGAGTGTGCATACTTGCATGCTGATGCTTCTGCTGCCTGAGGTGCGGAGGTGTTGGCACGAGACAATCAGGAGGGCCTCGGTTCTGCTGATGATCAGCTGCAGAATGTTGTCTCCCATCCAGGACATGACGTCTGACGGTTAGTCTGTCCTAGAATTGATGGAGGCAGCGAGGTACAATGGGGTGTTATGTGGAAGAAAGAGGGAAGTAAAGAGGGAGGTAGAGAGAGAGTCAAAGAAGGGAGAAAAGGGGGAGCGGAAGGGGGAAGAGGAGTGAGGGCAGTAAAGGGGTGGAAAAAGTGGATCAATCAATAGCAACAAAAGTTACAACGACAACAACAACAACAAAGTCCTCGAGCTCGCCCAGCAGCCACTCCTTCTCCTCACCGTCCGCCTGGGTGATATGCTTGAGGTGGAACTGGACCTGGGAAAAGTGGGAGGTGAGGGCCAGCAGCGAAGCGTCGAGCAGCTCCCGCTGCAAACCGACCGGCTCCTCTGTGGGACTCACCATGGCACCCACCGGGGCCCAGCGCTCCCCCACCAGCCCCTCGCAGTTCAAAGGTCCCCTCAAAAGCACTGGAACGCGTCGCTGCAACCCAACTCCACGCCCACCTCTCCTCCCACTCCCTCTTCAAACCCCTCCAGTCCAGTTTCCCCCCTGCCCACAGTACAGAGACTGCGCTTGTGAAAGTCACAAACGACATCCTCTCTATCTGTGACCAGGGCTCCCTCTGCCTCCTTATCCTCCTGGACCTGTCAGCTGCGTTCGACACAGTCGACCACTCCACCCTCCCCCACAGCCTGTCCTCCGTCAGTACCTCAGTGGGACCGCACTCGCCTGGTTCGAGTCCCTACCTCGCAAACCACCAGCAGCACATCTCCACAAATGGCTTGTCCTCCTGCTCTCACCCAGTTACCTGTGGGGTACCCCAGGGATCCATCCTTGGCCCCCTCCTCTTCCTCATCTACACACTCCCTCTTGGGGATGTGATCCATAGACATGGGGCACACTTCCACATGTACGCGGATGACACCCAACTCTATCTCTCCACTTCACTCTGTGACCCCAGTCCCCTGATGTTCTGTCAGCTGCCTGTCATACATCAGGGGCTGGATGAGCGCAAGCTTCCTGCAGCTAATGTTGACAAGACGTAGGCCATACTCCTTGGCTCTCGTCAACGTCTCCATTCACACGGCTCTCACCTCCTCCACCTTCCCGGCCTGGCCCCTAAAACTCTCTGAACCTGTGCACAACCTTGGCGTCAGGTTCAACCCCTGACTGTCCTTCCTCCCCCACATCCGGTCCGTCACCAGCGCTGCCTTCTACCACCTCCGACGGATCGCCCGTCTCCGGCAATACCTCACCTTAAAAGCCACTGAAACCCTGGTCCAGGGCTTTGTCACCTCTCAGCTGGAGTATTGCAATGCCGTCCTCGACGGTCTCCCTTCCACCACAATCCACCAAATCCAGCTAATCCAGAACCCTGTCGCCTACACACTCACCCACTCCAAGCTTCGCTTCACCATTACCCAAATCCTTGCCAGACTTCACTGGCTCCCTGTCCCAGAAAGGATCGACTTCAAGATCCTCACACTTGTTTTCAAATCCCTCCACTCCTCTGCACCCCACCACCTCTCTGATCTCCTCTCTCCTCAAACCAGCTCCCGCTGCCTTCGCTCCTCTGGGTCTGGCCTCCTCCATGTCCCCCCGAATCCTCCGCTCCACCCTCGGCGGCCACACCTTCAGCCACTACGCCCCGAGGCTCTGGAACTCCCTCCCTCACTCCCTTCACCTCGCCTCCTCTCTTCCCAGTTTCAGGTCACAGCTAAAGACCTTTCTCTTTGACCGCGCCTTTGGTCACCTTTCTCCCCCTGCCCTGGCTTGATCCCGGGATCCGCTATTGTGAAGCGCTCTGAGACGCTGTCCGGCGTGGAGGGCGCTATATAAATCAAAGTAGTTGTTGTTGTTGAAAAATATGTTTCCTCCGTTTGTCTCTCTCTCGGTTCACTCAGTGAAGCATTCGCTGGACAAGAGCCAGACCGGCCGCCATTGTTCTCCCGCTCAGCAGTTGTTATTTTTATGTGACAGGGAGACAGGAGCTGAGGCTTGTGAATGGCAGCAGCCGGTGTGTGGGGAGAGTGGAGCTGTACACTGATGGCCAATGGCACACGGTGTGTGGAGCTGCCTGGAACATCTACACGGCTGATAATGTCTGTAAAGAGTTGGGCTGTGGATCTGCAGTGATGGTATCAGGAGATGCTCAGTTTGGAGAAGGATCAGGGCCTGTCATTGGTCAGTCTGGCTGTGGACACGAGACAGATGCTGGCGTTGTGTGTTCAGGTACAGACTCCTGTGTGTGGCTGTGTGCAGGTCACTGTGTGCAAATCGCTGCCATGTTCACCTGCAAAACACACAGTCTCTCCACTTTACAGTAAATCCTGTGCAGCCTTTGAGACATCTTGTTGATATGAATGTTAAAGTAACAAATATAGGAGTAAAACAATTACTATAAAGAAATAGATTAACATTAGTGATGTGTTGGATCATCTCCCGATTAATGCAGCGCAGGTGAGAGTGTTAACGCATGGTTGGGTTTTGTGTTACACTGATGGACACAAGCTGTCCCACAGCGAACTCTCCTGACTGCAGCCAGAGACCACAGAGCATTGGCCCGAAGGTACAGCTGGTAACATCTCATTTGTGGGGTGGGAGGAGGTGATTATCATTCTGCTCAGAAGATGGTTCCAGAGAAAACAATATTAAAATCAAAAAAGCATAATACTCACAATTACCAATGGTTTATTGGTTTAACTCCTGCAGCTGAATGTTTGCAAGGTGGTAGCCAAATTCCTTCCATTTCACCCATATCTTCTCTCCAGCAGCTCTGGCCTCCTCCACCTCCCCAACCTCTCCCTCAGACTCACCAAACCAGTGCACAAATTAAGCTTCAGGTTGTTCTTCCTTCCCCACATCCTGTCCTTGACCAAGACAACCTTTCTCCACCTCTTCCATCCCCCCCCCCCCCCCCCAACAACTGCACCTTTCTCCAAATGCAGCAGATACACACATCCATGCTTTCATCACCCCATTACCTGGATTATTTAAATCCCCTCTTTGCTGATCTCCCCAGCTCCACTATCCACATAAAGTAGCTAATTGAAAACTTCACCATTCATCTTCCATCCATATTAAGCTATGGATCCTCGTCACACCAGTTCTAGGCAGAATCAACTGGGTCCCTATCACCAACATGACTTACACTCCTACACAAATTATTTAATACCCTGGAACCTCCCTAGTTCTGCGCGCTGATTACTCCCAAACTCTCTAGCCACCCTCTTCCCTCAGCCAACACTGCTTCCAATCACCCACCCCCACCCCCGCCACCCATCCTTCCCACCCACCCCCAAAACATACTCCAACATAGGTGGCTGTTCTTTCAGCCTCTATGATGCCCTGCGATTCTGTAACTCCATCATTTACCCACCTTGCCCCTACCTTGTTCATCTTCAGATCACACCTGAAGACCTTCCACTTTGGCCATTCCTCCCTCATTCCCCAGCTCAGTGTTAGGTTCCATCACAGTTCTGTGCTCCAAGGCACTTCCCCCTCCCCTGGAGATTCCATTGGTTATAATAATAACACTAATTGCATTAGATATAGTGATTTTCACATCTTCGAGATTTCTGAAAGTGCTTTCTGTACTGTAAAGCGAATTGACTAAATTTTTTTGGGCGAAACTCAACAGCCAATTGCGCACAGCAGTGTCCCACAAACAGTTGTGGATTGAAATGACCCATCTATTATTGTTTTTTATTGAGGGATTATTATAGGCATGTACAGACAGGAAACTTGCCCATGGTGTCACCCTATCTGGAATCAAACACAGGTCCTTTTTTTACAAGGCGAGTGCTCTAACCACTGAGCTACTAGACTCAACTTGTTGTCTGTGTTTGTTAAAGACAATGAACTAGGATAGTAGAGGTTAAAAGCAGTGTAACAGTGTCCTGTTATTTTTATGTTATAGAGAGTGTGGAGCTGAGGCTTGTGAATGGCAGCAGCCGGTGTGCAGGGAGAGTGGAGCTGTACACTGATGGCCAATGGCACACGGTGTGTGGAGCTGCCTGGAACATCTACATGGCTCATACCATCTGCATAGAGTTGGGCTGTGGATCTGCAGTGACAGTATCAGGAGAAGCTCAGTTTGGAGAAGGATCAGGGCCTGTCATTGGTCAGTCTCGCTGTGGACACGAGGCAGATGTTGGCATTTTATGTTCAGGTACAGACTCCTGTGTGTGGCTGTGCACATCAGCTGCTGAGTTCACCTACAAAACACACACACTCTCCACTTTATAGCAAATCTTGTGCAGCCTTTGAGACGCCCTGTTGATATAAATGTCACTGTGACTGTTAGAGTAATACAATAGTTATTGGACAATAGATTAAAATTAGTGATGTGTTAGATCATCTCCTGATTAATGCAGTGCAGGCGAGAGTTTTAACGTCATGTTTGAGTTTCATGTTAAACACACTGAGGGACACGAGCTGTCCTGACTGCAGAAAGAGAGACCACAGAGCACTGGCCTGAAGGTACAGCTGGTAACATCTCACTTGTGGTGCAGGAGGAGGTGACTATCATTCTGCTGATAACATCATTCCTTGAAAAAATTCAATCTATAAAATTGTATAACACTTTCCTAGATGTTAGGATTCACAATTACAAGTGGTTTAATGGTTTCACCTTCTGCAGCTAATTGTTCACAATATTGAAGCCACTCTCCTTGGGCTTCCATCAGTACCTTGTCTCCTGTGGTTCTGCTCTCCTCAATCTCCCTGGTCTATCACTGAGATTCACTGAATTGGTGCACAACCTAGGCCTCAGATTAGACCCACAGCTGTTTGTCCTTCAGCATATCCAGTCCCTGAAAAGCATCGACTTCCTCCACCTCCACCATTCCCACATTCATGATTGTACCTTACCAAACGTTGCAGAAACACCCAATCGTCACCTCCCAACTCATTTATTTTATTTATTTATATGCCCTCCTCCACAGTCACCATGGCTCCACTATCCGCAAACTACATCTCATCCAAATCTCCACTGCCCACATACTCACCTGCCATAAACATCCCCATCACACCAGTCCTCTCTCGGCTTCACTGGTTCCCTATCACAAAACCAATGAACATGACTCAGACTTTTCACCTATTTTCAACATCTCAAATCATTACACAGACTATACAGTACAGTGAATTCACTATATTTTGAGGGTGAAAGCTAATTGCAGACAGCAATTTCCCATAAACAGTCGTGGATTGAGTGACTAAATCATTATTTTTTTGAGGGATTGCTATTAGGTATGTGGCTTAATGAATCTTGCTCAAGGTTTCGCCCTGCCAGGTATCAAACCCGGGTCTCTCGCTTGTGAGGATACAAATAATAGTATGACCTGGCACCCAAGAACTCATTGACCCACTTACTCCCACTACTCTGTCCGTCTTCTACCCTCAACTAGCTCCGCTCCCCCACCCTCAACCCCACCCACACACGCCACCGAGGCCGCTGATCATTCATAAGAAATAGGGGCAGGAGTAAGCCATTCGGCCCCTCGAGCCTGCCCTGCCATTCACTAAGATCATAGCTGATTTATTCTAGCTCCACCTACCGACGTTATCACCATATCCCTTAATCCCTTTATCCATAAGAATATGTTCAAGGACTGAGCATCCACAGTCCTTTGGGGTAGAGAATAATTCACTATCCTCTGAGTGAAGAGGAACACACACATCTTGAGAATCTGGAACCGCAATCCCACAAACCAACTATTCCCTCCTTGCCCATCTTCAGATCATAGCTCAAGATCTTCCTCTTTAGCTGTACCTCCTTGACTATTCCTCTAACTAGGCTTCACTACTGCACATGCCCCAAGTCACCCCTCTCCCCTAGAGATTACAGTCACTGTCTGTCCATACCTGTCTGTAGTCTCTGTGACAGACCATGTGCTGGGAGAGTGGAGGTTTAAAGCGCTGTCACACGTTACTGTTATTTATTATTTTACAGAGAGTGTGGGCCTGAGGCTGGTGAATGGAGGCAGCCGCTGTGCGGGGAGAGTGGAGGTTCACTACAGAGGATATTGGGGCACTATCTACGGTCGGGGAGTTTGGGATCTGCTGGATGCTGGGGTTGTTTGCCGACAGCTGGGCTGTGGGGCCGCAGTGTCAGCTCTAGGAAACTCCTTCTTTGGAAAAGGGTCAGGAAGCGATATCACTTCTAGTGTTCACTGCAACGGCACCGAGTCTGCTCTACAGGACTGTCCCTCACAACCTTGGGGAAGTTATTTCACTAATCATTTCAATGATGTCAGTGTCATCTGCACAGGTAAACGTGTCTCCTCGTTCTCTGGGAGGGGAGGTTCATGGGACGTAATAAAGTCAATGAGAGGATTTTCACTTCACAGCACACTTACCATTAAAACATTCCCTGATAGTTTCACTATATCTGTTGTCCGACATTGAGTCCTGGACTAGGGACAACTTCCTCCAATTGAACGTGAGTAAGACCGAGGCCCTCCTGATTGGCTCAAGCCAGCGCCTCCGCACATTGGGCGCTGCCAGCCTCAACATCCAAGGCTGTACTCTCCACCTCACAAAGCCAGTCAGGAACCTCGGCATCACGTTCGACCAAAAACTCTCCTTCCTCCCCCACATCCGTGCCTTGACCGGCACCGCTTACTTCCACCTGCGCAACATTGCCAGGCGCCGCAATTATCTCACCCCCCACGCTGCCGAAACACTCGTGCACGCATACATCACCTCAAGGCTGGACTACGGAAACTCTCTCCTCATCGGCCTCCCCAGTTCCTCCATTCACAGGCTGCAGGCCATCCAAAACTCTGCAGCCCGTGTATTATCCCGCACCCGCCTCCGCGACCACATAACCCCCACCCATGCCCGTCTCCATTGGCTCCCCATCCTCCAGAGGATCGAGTTCAAGATCCTCACCTTCAAGGCCTTACACGGCCTTGCCCCGCCCTATTTAACCAATCTACTTTCCCCCTACACGCCCACCCGGACCCTCCGTTCAGCAGGACTTGGCCTGCTCCAAGCCCCTCGCCCGAACCGCCCCACCATCAGAGGCCGGGCGTTCAGTTTTTCTGCTCCGACCCTATGGAATTCCATCCCCCAATCTCTCCAACTCGTTTCTTCCCTTTCCTCTTTCAAGGCCGGTTTGAAGACTTTCCTCTTCGACCGTGCCTTTTGTTCCCCCTCGAATTTTTCAACCTCCCCTACGTGTTTCACCCCTTCCCGTACACTCCCCTCCCAGCTCGAGTCACACGCCTCCGGTGCAGCGCCTTGGGACATCCTCCCGACGTGAAAGGCGCTTTATAAGTGTAATTTGTTGTTGTTGTTGTATTTACCGGAAACATGGATGTTTTACAGTATTTAATGATAAAAAAATATGTTTGTATCAACCCTTCAAATTGCTTAACAACTGATTTGGTGGCACCCTGTTCACACACATGTAACGGACACAGTGACACTTCTCGGGAAAGTAAGGCAGTTTTTCCCGTGCACTGGCAGTTTGTTGATTGGTGAACATGGCAGCTGATTTGCACACAGTGTATTGCAGTGTTATACCTATCTCAGTCACTGGCTCAGTTAGTGGCTCTCTCAACTCTCAGTCATAAGGTTGTGATTTCAACCCCCAAATTAAGACTTACAATCCAGGCTGATTCTCCAACCCAGTGCTTAGTGCTGTTGCTTATCAGAAGCCATCCTTCAGATGACAAGTTAGATAGACGTCCAATTACCTCATCAGGTGGACGTTTAAAATTCCATAGCACTGGTTTCTCTCTCCCAGTGTCCAAGCCAACAACATGGCTGTGGAGTCCTGTAGCTCAGTGGTTAGAGCACTCACCTTACAAGAGTGAGATCTATGTTTCGAAGCCAGGCAGGTCAGGGTGAAACCTTGGGCAAATTTCCTTACTCCACATGTCTAATAATAATCCATCCAAAAAAAACCTATAATAATTTAGTCATTTCAATCCATGATTGTTTGTGGGACACTGCTGTGTGCAATTGGCTGCTGCATTTCACCCACAGATATACAATCAATTCATTTTACAGTATATTCTGTGAAGCACTTTGAGACATCTAGAAGACGTGAAAAGTGCTATATCAAAAATGCAAGGATTATTATTATATTATTATTGTGGGAAATTGCTCTTTGGGAATTGGCGGCCACATTTGCCCATAAGAGACAGTCCCTGTAATTTACAGTGAAACCCTGTGAAGCATTTTGCAATATTCTACTGATTTGATATGACCTACACCAAATGTGAGGATGTCAGGATGTGGAATCCTATAGCTCAATGTTTAGAACACTCGCCTTGCAAACGAGATACCGGGGATACCTTGGGCAAGTTTCCTTACTCCACACGCCCAACAATAATTCCTCAGAAAACAAATTTGGTCATTTCAATCCACCACTGTTTGAGATGCCGTCTGGTTGATGCGCAATAGAATTTGGTCATTTCAATCCAATACTGTTTGTGAGAAACTGCTGTGCGCAATTGGTTGACCTATTTTGCCTGCAAAACATGCAGTGAATTCACTTTACAGCATATTCTGTGAATTACTTTGGAATGACTAGAAGACATGAAAAGCGCTATATCAAATGCAAATGTCATTACAATTCTAATGACAATTATGTTCAGTATTATTTGGGAAAAAGGATAGTAATTGATGTGAGAGAGGATTTGTGAGAAGTGAAAGGATAAGTTCATGTTATTTGAAGTAAACGGGCAATATATAGTGACATGTGTTTGAAAGATTTTCCATAATCTTGTTTAGCGGTTTGCTGGGGTGAACGATCTTCTGTAATTAAGTGTGGATGTTGATTTTGTGTATTATAGAAATGACAGGAGACAATAAACCCAGACTAGTGAATGGAGGCGGTCGGTGTGTGGGGAGAGTGGAGCTGTACACTGATGGCCAGTGGCACACGGTGTGTGGAGCTGCCTGGAACACCGACATGGCTGATAAGGTCTGTGAAGAGTTGGGCTGTGGATCTGCAGTGATGGTATCGGGAGATGCTCAGTTTGGAGAAGGATCAGGGCCTGTCATTGGTCAGTCTGCTTGTGGACACGAGACAGATGGTGGCGTTTTATGTTCAGGTACAGACTCCTGTGTTGCTGTGTGCAAATCAACTGTTGTGTTCACCTGAAAAACATCCAGTCTCTCCACTTTGCAGTAAATCCTGTGGAGCCATTAAGACATCTTGTTGATATTGATGACACCATGGCAAATGTTAGAGTAAAACTATTTCTATTGCTATTGATAAATAAATTAAAATTCTGGTCGGACCACAGCATGAATCCTGATCCTTGCGTCTTAATGAAGGGGCTGCCCAGGCCTTGGAAGTGGTTCAGAGGAAAGCATTGAAGATGATTTCATTGAGGAATGAGCTATGCACCATCATAACTCTTCAGTCTTGAGGGAAGAAGATTCAGGGAGGACTTAGAGTTGGACAATATTTGATATTAGATTGAAACCACAATCCCAGGGTACCGAGTGACCAATGTAGCAGATCAAGATAACACAGGTTTATAGGACAATGTAAAGGACAATTTCGGGATAGATACAGAGGGAAATCAACAACTTAAACAGGTCAGGGAATAATGTAAATCACAGCTTGATACTGTGCTGGGTTGACAGTAGATCAGGTGATGTGTAGAGATGGCATCAGATGGGCTGAAGGACTTTTCCCAATACAAACCAGGCTGGTGATTGTGCTGTCAGTAAACTGCTGCTTTATTTCCTCTTTATTTCCTAATTACAATAAGACAATTTGATCCTGTTTGATTGGATGAGATGCTGTATAACCGCTGTTTCATGTTACGTTCTTATGTCCACAACAGCACATCGTCAGATAAGACTAACTGGCGGAATCACCAAGTGTTCTGGCAGAGTGGAGGTACAGTTTGGTGATAGATGGGGAACCCTCTGTGGCCATTACTGGAGTTTACAAGAGGCCAATGTTGTTTGTGAGCAGCTACAGTGCGGGGCAGCAGTGACAGCGGAGGGTGGAGCTCCCATTGGGAACGGAAGCCAGATAATCTGGAAAAGCCACTACGAGTGTCGGGGGAATGAGGCCCAGTTGTGGGACTGTCCTGTCTCATCCTGGGATCAGTTTAGCTGCTCACATGAAAACGATGTTAACGTCGCCTGTTCAAGTGAGTAACAATATTTTACAAATCACTTCCAACACAAGCCCTTCCCTACCCCCTGACCTGCTTGTAACTTCCTTTACTTTTTGTGTCAACCTGGCTCAATGGTAATGCTCTAACCTGAGTCAGAATGTTATGGATTCAAGCCCCGCATCACGATTTAGGATTACATCATCTAAATTGATGCACCAATATATAATAAACCCTCCAAAGAAAAACACAACAATAAAATTGGTAATTTCAATCCATGACTGTTTGTGGGGGGAACGCTGCTGTGCGCAATTGGCTGCCGTGTTTCACCCACAAACATACAGTCAATTCACTTTACAGTATATTCTGTGAAGCACTTTGAGACGTCGATAAGATGTGAAAAGCGCTATATCAAATGCAAGGATTATTATTATTATTATATTGCTTGGGGAGTGTTGCATCATGAGACCTGTCATCTACTGTCCACCTGTTCAGGTGGATGTTAAGAATCTCCCTCTTTGCTGTTTGAAAAGAGAACAGAGATTCTCTCTCCTGGTGTCTAACCCAACAATTCCTCCAAATAACATCAGTCAATTGCTCCATGTTTGTGAGGTATTGCTCTGCGCAACTGGAGAGTGGATTTTGCCCACAATATACACATTCACTCCACTTTACAGTAGATCTATAGGTGTAGTTAAGTGGAGCAGATTCCCGTATTAAAGTCTTTGTAAAGAACTGGGTGAATTATCCAGTTGGGAACAGGTTTAAGATTTTTTGGGCTCCTCATGAAATGTTCTGCCCAGAAGCAAGAGAACTTGGCAGGACTTTGAGCGGGTTAAGTCACTAATGTGCCAGACAAGCCAAGAGAGTCCCAATTGTTAACCTGCTGATTGTATTTGTCTCAAATGATTGGCGTATAGTGTTTCAGATGCTCCTGCTAATCCAGATTTTGACAGTGATTTACCAACTTGACAGCAAATTTCAAGTTTTGTGAAACATGTCAATGCAGAAATCAACCTGTGACAGACAGAAATCAAAAAGGAGAAAGCTATTAGTAAAGTATTTGTCACAGAGATCGGTGTTAGCTTTAGAAAAGGTCTGCTTGCTCACCAGACACATCAAATACTCCAGAATAGTCAGATACAGAAAGACCCCACCCACCATCCAACACAACCACAACAATGTGCATTAGCCCCAACAACAACAACATCAAAACAAAACACTAAATACTACAGATGCTGGGAATCTGAAACAAAAACAGAAGTTGCTGGGGAAACTCAGCAGGTCAGGCAGCATCCATGGAGAAAGGAAAAGGAGTCAACATTTCGGGTCTACAACCCTTCATCAGAACTGGGACTTGTTTGGAGGGAGAGTTTTCTTAAGGACGTTAAAGGGGGAGAGGCAGGACATGGAAGACAAAGAAGACAAAGGAAAAGGAAAAAGAGTGTGTTCACTTATGGATTGAATATGTCTTAATGGCTTCAGGGGGCGAAACAGAAGGGGGTGGGTTTAAACAAAACTGGGGAGAAGAGGTGTTTAGGTTGGTAGAATAAACAAAACATCAGAGAGGCAAGGGGTGTCTGGAGTTATGATTGTGATGGGGGGGGAGTGGTGGGGGAATGGGGGGGAAAGCTCCTATGGCCTGAAATGGCTGAACTCAATGTTGAGGACAGACGGCTGTCGTGTCCCCAGTAGATAGATGAGGTGCTGTTTGTTCCTCAAGCTGTCGCTGTGAGTCACTGGAACAGCGCAGGAGACAATGGATCGAAAGATCGGCCTCTGAATGTGACGCAAGTTGAAATGGAGGGAGACTGGAAGATCAGGGTTGACCTTCTGTACAGAGCGAAGATGCTGCAAATCGGTTTCCATCTGCGCTTAGTCTCCCCAATGTAGAGGAGACCACACTGTGATCAGTGGGTGCAGTATACAGTACACTACACTGGTGGTAGTACAGGTGAACCTCTGTCTCACATGGAAGGTGTTTTGGTCCCTGGAGAGTGTTTGGGTGGAGGTGAAAGGGCAGGTATTACATCTCCTGCACTGGCACGGGAAGGAGCCAGAGGAAGGAGAGCAGCTGGTGGTGCTGACAGTGGAATGGACCAGAGAATCCCGGAGGGAACGGTCTCTTTGGAATGCGGGGAGGGAGGGGAGGGAAATATAACAACAGCAACAACTTTGATTAGAGGCAGAGTATAACCTGCTGCACCGGGATACAGACTGATCTAACTCAAAGTCATTGGAACACATTTTGATTGTTTGAGGTTTAAGAGCCCTCCCACCTGAATAAATACTTTGGATTTGTGAGGTGACACTTGTACATTTTAAGAAAAAGGGAAACCTTTTGTGGAGTTCTGTGGCTCGGTGGTTAGAGCACTTGCCTTGCAAGCGAGAGACCTGTATTCGAATCCAATCAGGTCAAGGCAAAACATTGGGCAAGTTTCCTTACTCCACATGCCTGATAGTAATCCCTCCCCCCCAAATTGGTCACTTCAATCCACAATTGTTCGTAGGACACTGCCTTGCGCAATTGGCTGCCTCATTTCATCCACAATATATGCAGTCAATTCATTTTACAATATATTTTGAGAAGCACTTTGAGATGTCTAGATGACGTGAAAAGCGCTATATCAAATGCAAGGATTATTATTATTATTATTTTATCTTGTGAAGCGATTTGATGTTTCTCAATGATGTGATGAGGAACTGTACCAAGTTCTGGGTGTCCCCCGTATGATCCATTCCTCCACTAGCTGTGCCTTTAGTTACTCTGCCCCAAACCTCTGGAACTCCCTGACACAATCCCGCTGCCTCACTCTTCTTTGTTTGTGTTTAAATATCACCTTGTAATCTACCTCTTTTGCTGCCGCCTGTGGTCACCTCCCCTCCCTCTGTTTCTTTGCTTGGCACACAATCCCTCCCCTCTCCCTCTCAGTATTAAATGCAAATTTGTTAAAATTGTAAATAGTTTGAGTTAGAGCTTTTGCAGGAAAGACTTTGTGTAAGTTTGTGTAGTTTTATTCAATGTGAAATGCTCTTTATTGAAGTGAAGGTTGTGTTCTCTGCAGGTGAAGACTGGCTGTTGAGGCTCAGCAATGGTAGCAGTCGCTGTGATGGCCAAGTGGAGGTTTACACCAGTGGCTCTTGGGGCAGAGTCCAAGCTAATGGCTGGGACTTGCACGAGGCCAATGTGGTTTGCAGACAGCTGGACTGTGGCTCTGCCGTCACAGCCTATAACTCTTCTACATACGGGGAAGGTGGAGGGACTGTGAGGCTGGAGAATGTTCAGTGTGAAGGAGACGAGACACATCTGATCAAGTGTAATTCCTCCCGGCCGGCCACGGGTCCCCACGTGGGCAGTGATGTGGGAGTGCGCTGTTCAGGTGATGTACAAACAACAATAACTTGTAATTATATTGTTCCTGTCACACACCATCAAATCTCAGAGAACTTATAATTGAAAAAGCCGGATGCTGCTTTATGTAAATGATTCTAACCTAGAGATAGAGAAAAAATAAATTGAGGGATATGGGACGAGAGATATACTCCATGATTGCCACTCGTGTGAAAGTCGCTGTATCAAAATGTAATTATTATTAATAATTAATACCAACAAACTGTAATTATTATCAGATTAAAACTGATTGACATCAGCAGTGGATTACCAGAACCGTGGCTAGGCCAGGACACTGAAATCATTTCAGAAACATATTGATATTGTGTGGAAATAACCAGCGGTGAGAGTCTAGACGAGATCAGTGGGCTGAAGAGCGTCTCCCCCACACGTGTCTGTCTGTCCTGTAGCTGTCTGGCACTCTCACTGATTGCTGTTTGTACATTTCTCTACCCACAGACCATGTGCAGTTGAGGCTGGTGGGGGGCAGGAGCCGTTGCTCAGGGAGGGTTGAGATCTACTACAATGGGAGTTGGGGGACAGTGTGTGATGACTCCTGGGATGTTCGAGACGCTGCCATTGTCTGTAGACAGCTGGGGTGTGGGACAGTCATTAACACCACAACCCCCGGCTCCTGTGGACAGGGCTCAGGGCCCATCTGGTTGGATGAGCTGAGCTGCGCTGGAAATGAATCTGTTCTGTGGGAGTGTCCCTCAGCTCCATGGGGACAGCACAACTGTTTTCATAAAGAGGACGTCAGCATCGTCTGCTCAGGTAACAGATCGAACGTGTGGCATTAACACACACCGTTAATTATTATTGTGGTTTGAAGTAAGAATGTCCATTTTATAGCATCTACATCATCAAAACCTTTCAGAGATCTTCAAATTAATTATATTCAGTGACTAGTTAACGCATTTCTTCTAGAGTCTCAAAGTGCTTCACTACTGTGAATTGACTGTATATTTATGGGAGAAACATGGCAGCTAATTGCAGAGAGCAGCGTCCTACAAATAATTGAGGATTGAAATGATCTATATTTTTTTGAGGGATTATTATTGCAACAAGGAAACTTGCCCAAGGTTTTGCCTTGCCTTGATTTGAACACAGGTCTCAACAACAACAACAACAACTTCAATATATATAGCGCCCTCCATGCCGGACAGCGTCGGAGCGCTTCACCATAGCTGATCCCAGGACCAAGCCAGGGGTAGATAGGTGATTAAAGGCACGGTCGAAGAGAAAGGTCTTTAGCTGTGACCAGAAACTGGGAAGAGAGGGGGCAAGGGGAAGGGAGTGAGGAAGGGAGTTCCAGAGCCTCGGGGCGTAGTGGCTGAAGGCGCGGCTGCCGAGGGTGGAGCGAAGGATTTGGGGGGACATGGAGGAGGCCAGACCCAGAGGAGCGAAGGCAGCGGGTGCTGGTTTGGGGAGAGAGGAGATCAGAGAAATAGGGGGGTGCATAATAGTGGAGGGATTTGAAAAAAAGGGTGAGGATCTTGAAGTCGATCCTCTCTGGGACAGGGAGCCAGTGAAGTCTGGCAAGGACTGGAGTAATGGGGGAGTGAAGCTTGGAGCGGGTGAGTATGCGGGCAGCAGAGTTCTGGATTAGTTGGATTTTGTGGATTGTGGTGGAGGGGAGACCGGAGAAGAGGGCATTGCAATAGTCCAGCCGAGAGGTGACAAAGGCCTGGACCAGGGTTTCAGTGGCTTTTGGGGTGAGGTATTGCCGGAGACATGAGATCCGTCAGAGGTGGTAGAAGGCAGTGCTGGTGAGGGAAAGGATGTGGGGAAGGAAAGACAGTTGTGGGTCGAACCTGACGCCAAGGTTACGCACAGGTTGGGAGAGTTTTAGGGGCCAGGCCGGGAAGGTGGAGGAGGTGAGAGCCGTGCAAATGGAGACGTTGACGAGAGCCAAGGAGTATGGCCTCCGTCTTGTCTACATTCAGCTGCAGGAAGTTTGCTCTCATCCAGCCCCTGATGTGTGACCGGCAGCTGTCAGAACATCAGGGGACTGGGGGTCACAGAGTGAAGTGGAGAGATAGAGTTGGGTGTCATCCACGTACATGTGGAAGTGTGCCCCATGTCTGTGGATGACATCCGCAAGAGGGAGCGGGTAGATGAGGAAGAGGAGGGGACCAAGGATGGATCCCTGGGGTACCCCACAGGTAACTGGGTGAGAGCGGGAGGACAAGCCTGCGGCGTGGAGCTTCTGTGGCTCAGTGGTTAGAGCACTTGTCTTCCAAGCTGGGGAGACCAAGCTGGGGAGATCTGTTTTCGAATCCAGGCAGGTCAGGGCGAAACCTTGGGCAAGTTTCCTTGCTCCACACGCCTAATAATAATCCCTCCAAAAAAAACACAATAATAAAATTGGTCATTTCAATCCACGACTGTGTGTGTGGGACACCGCTGTGCGCAATTGGCTGCCGCGATTCGCCCACAAATATATACATTCAATTCACTTTACAGTATATTCTGTGAAGCGCTTTGGGACGTTGATAAGATGTGGAAAGTGCTATATCAAATGCAAGGATTATTATTATTATTAAGCCGTTTGTGGAGATGTGCTGCTGGCGGTTTGTGAGGTAGGGACTCGTACCATACCAGGCGAGTGCGGTCCCACTGAGGTACTGACGAAGGACAGGGGGTGGGGGAGGATGGTGTGATCAACTGTGTCGAAAGCAGCCGACAGGTCCAGGAGGATAAGGAGGCAGAGTCCTGGTCACAGTCAGAGAGGACGTCGTTTGTGACATTCACAAGCGCAGTCTCTGTACTGTGGGCAGAACGGAAACCGGACTGGAGGGATTCGAAGAGAAAGTGGGAGGAGCGGTGGGCGTGGAGTTAGTTTGCAACAACGAGTTCCAGTGCTTTTGAGAGGAAGGACAGGTTAGAGATTGGGCAGTAATGGCTAGGGTTTGAGGGATAGAATCATAGAATTTTACGGCACAAAAGGAGGCCATTCGGCCCATCTAGTCTGTGCCGGCTCTTTGAAAAGAGCGATTCAATCCCATTGCCCTGCCCGCTCCCCATAGCCTAATAGACCCGATCTAGGGGGGGGGGTTTAAGGAGGGGGGTGATGATAGCAGTTTTGAGAGGGGCAGGGACTGATCCGGTGCAGAGGGACTGGTTGATGATGTCAGCCAGCAGTGGGTAGAGGAGGGGGAGCTGGGTGAGGAGTAGGTTAGTGGGGATGGAATCGAGGCAGCAGGTTCATAGAGGTGAGAGTGTGTGAGAGGGAGGAAGGAGAGACGGGGGAGAAGGAGTGTAGGAAGGGGGTCGAGGTAGGAGCTGAAGATGGGGAGGGTGAGAGGGATGGTAGTGGGAGACGAGAAGCTGGAGGATGAAGCTGCCTGGTGGTTATTGTGGATTTTTGAGGAATAGAAGTCCATGATCTCCTCGCACTTTGCATTTGAAGTGAAGATTGAGGAGGCCTGAGGGGGTGCGTGGAGGAGGTGATGGGTGGTGGAAAAGAGGACTTTTGGGTTATTGTTTGCCTCCAGGATGATGTTGGAATAGTCGGCCGTTTTTGCTTGACACAAGGAACGGTGGTAGCTGTGGAGATGCTCCAGCCACAGTTGTTGGTGAACTGTAGGGAACGGCGATTAATCGTTTTTTCGATTAAACCCGATGTGATTTTCACATCGGTGTGCCGATATGGTAATTCTAAAAAACCTGTTATATCGAGGGATTCGATTTAAAAAATATACATAGATATATTTTTAATATCGTTCCTGGCAATATATCAATATTGTTGGTATTATCAGTGTAATGCGATCTTTTCCAGCTTACCTTGTCGCCGGCATTGCAATCTCCTAGATCTAGAGCATGGAATGCGCGTACATTCGGTGCGCACGCACAATTAACGGGCGCCCACATCCGATGCGCGCGCACACTTTACTGTGTATACTCGACGTGAGTCGTGGCGTCTTAACAAAGTCGCATCGCTGAAAATTGTAGTTTGAAAATTTACCTTTCTCATCATGGGGAAAAGAAGCCCCGTATGGGACTACTTTGAAAACAATGCAGTCAGTAATGGTGTGTATAGATGTACAGTTTGCAAGGTCTTGGTTAAGACATCTGATTCGAGCACGAGCAACCTGCGACATCACATTAAGCAGCACCACCCCGCCCAGCACGCTGCCCTCAGAGCGAAATCATTGTCGACAACAGCAGGAAGTCGAACCAGCGCTTCGGAGAATGCGACAGGTAGTGGGGCCAGTGCAGCTCAAACAATTCCTGCTTTATTTAAGAGGAGAACATTGTACCAGAGAGGGGACAAAAAGTGGCAAAGTATCACGAACGCTGTCACTTTTTGCATAGCAAAGGAGAGCTTGCCAATGGCGAAGGACATTAATTCAGACTTCAGACTACATAAAAATAAGTGGCATTTTGTGGCTGTAAGTGTTATTTTTGTGTGTGAGAGAGTTAGAAGCCAGATTATCACTGCTGTGTGTGTCTAGTCAGACACACACAGCAGTGATAATCTGGCTTCTAACTCTTAACAGTCAGACTGTCTGTCTCTCTCTTTTCTATTGTAATAGATCTCATTTACACGTGGACATTACATGCTACTTTCAAGCAAGAAATGGAGGAGAATAAATCTCTAGATTTTGTTTTTGGTGTGTGTGTGTTCTATTTTGAGAGAAGGAGAGGGGGAAAGTTGGGAGAGAAGGAGCGAGGGGAAAGGAGGGAGAGAAGGAGAGAGGAAGAGAGGAGAGGGAGGGAGGGAGGGAGAGAAGGAGAGGGGGAAAGGAGGGAGAGAAGGAGAGAGGGGAGGGAGGGAGAGGGGGAAAGTTGGGAGAGAAGGAGAGAGGAAGAGAGGAGAGGGAGGGAGAGAATGAGAGGGGGAAAGGAGGGAGAGAAGGAGCGAGGGGAAAGGAGGGAGAGAAGGAGAGAGGAAGAGAGGAGAGGGAGGGAGGGAGGGAGAGAAGGAGAGGGGGAAAGGAGGGAGAGAAGGAGAGAGGGGAGGGAGGGAGAGGGGGAAAGTTGGGAGAGAAGGAGAGAGGAAGAGAGGAGAGGGAGGGAGAGAAGGAGAGGGGGAAAGGAGAGAGGAGACAGGGAGAGTGGAGGGGGAGGGAGAGAAGGAGAGGGGAAAGGAGGGAGAGAAGGGAGAGAGGGAGGGAGAGAAGGAGAGGGGAAGGTGGGAGGGGGGGAGAGTGGAGGGGGAGGGAGAGAAGGAGAGGGGAAAGGAGGGAGACAAGGAGAGAGGAGAGGAGGGAGAGAAGGAGAGGGGGAGGTAGGGAGCAAACAACATCGTATAATTCAACAGACCTTGACACCAACATTACAAACTTTCTAGGCCTAGAGCACGCATTTCGAAATGTGCGTGCACCGCGACTGCGCGCGCATCGTCAGTGCGGACGCACCGTCAATGCGCGCGCACCGCGACTGAGCGCGCGCGGGCGCGCGCGGGCGCGCCATTAATGCACGCGCACTTCGAATGCACGCGCATGCGCAGTATAAAAACTCGATAGATCGGTTTAAGCAGGTATGAGCCAACCGATATAACCATATCCGGAAAAATCCCATATCGCCGTTCCCTAGTGAACTGTGAGGCTGGTTTTCTGCCGCCAGCACTCGAGCAGCTTCGTTTGGCACCTGAGGGTACGGAGATGAGAGTTGTACCACTGAGCTACAGGACTCACTGACTGCAATGGCTGTCTGTCCTGGAGAGGTTCAATTTCAAGATCCTCACTCTTGTTTTTGAATCCCGCCACTCCTCTGCACCCTCTACCTCTTCAACCTCCTCTCTCCTCAAACCAGCACCCGTTGGCTTCACTCCACCTGGTCTGGCCTCCTCCATATCCCCCAAATCTTCCACTCCACCATTGACAGCCGTGCTTTTAGCCACTGTGACCTAAGGCTCTGGAAGTCCCTTCCTCACTCCCTTCACCTCACCCCCTCTCTTCCTACTTTCAGGTCTCAGCTAAACACCTTTCTTTTCGGCTGCGCCTTCAGTTAACTTTATCCCGCTCCCCCTGGCTTGATCCCGGGATCCGTTATTGGGAAGCGATCTGAGATGCCGTCCGGTGTGGAGGGCGATATATAAATCCAAGTTGTTGTTGTTGGGTCAGAATGGTGTTGGTTGAATCCCCACATGAGGACTTCAAACTCATAGACAAGGCTGACATTCAAATCCAATTCTGGGGTGGAGATGTTTTGTTGAAGGTGCCATCCTTCAGATGAAATGTTAAACCAAAATCGGTGTGTTCACTTGGATGTGAAAGATTCTATGAAAGTGTTTTAACCACAACAATAATTTGCATTGATATAGCACCCTTCTTGTGGATGGCACCTCACAGCTCTCAATTGTAATATGGTTCAAGAATTTTTTAAAGAGAAGAGAGTGTCTCTCACCTGATGCCGTAGTCAGCAATTCCCTCAAATAAATAATAATTTGGTCACCTTAATCAAAGGCTGTTTGTGAACACTGTTGTGCTCCATTTGCTGCTGCGTTTCACCCACAAAATACACTGTCACTACACTTTACATTGTACTTTCCTTTCCTCCCACCTCAACCTTCAAGGCACAGTCCTTGACTGGTTCCACTCTTATTTGACCGATCGTTTACATTTTGTTTCATCCAATGGCTTTTCTTCAAACCCCCGCACAGTTTCCCACGGCGTCCCTCAGGGCTCTGTCCTCGGTCCCCTTCTTTTCACCCTTTACACGCTCCCCCTGGGCGACGTCATCCGCAGACATGGGGTAAATTTCCACATGTATGCGGATAACACCCAGTTGTACCTTTCTGCCTCATCCCTCAACCCCCAGACGATCGATGTTCTGACAGCATGTCTGTCCGACATCGAATCGTGGACGAGGGACAACTTTTTGCAATTGAACGTGAGTAAGACCGAGGCCCTCCTGATTGGCTCAAGCCAGCGCCTCCGCACATCGGGCGCTGCCAGCCTCAACATCCAAGGCTGTACTCTCCACCTCACAAAGCCAATCAGGAACCTCGGCATCATGTTCGATCAAACACTTTCCTTCCTCCCCCACATCCGTGCCTTGACCGGCACCGCCTATTTCCATCTGCGCAACATTGCCAGGCTCAGCAACTATCTCACCCCCCGTGCTGCCGAAACACTCGTGCACGCGTACATCACCTCACGGCTGGACTACGGAAATTCTCTCCTAGTCGGCCTCCCCAGTTCCTCCATTCATAGGCTGCAGACCATCCAAAACTCTGCAGCCCGTGTACTATCCCGCACCTGCCTCCGTGACCACATATCCCCCACCCTCGCCCATCTCCACTGGCTCCCCATCCTCCAGAGGATCGAATTTAAGATCCTGGTCCTCACCTACAAGGCCTTACACGGCCTTGCCCCATCCTACCTAGCCGATCTACTCTCCCCCTACACGCCCACCCGGACCCTCTGTTCAACAGGACTTGGCCTACTCCAAGCCCCCTGCCCGAACCGCCTCACCATCGGAGGCCGGGCCTTCAGTTTCTCCGCTCCCACCTTAAGGAATACCATCCCTCAATCCCTCTGTTTCGCCTCTTCCCTTTCCTCTTTCAAGGCCGATTTGAAGACTTTCCTCTTCGATCGTGCCTTTTGTTCCACCCCGAACTCTTTTACCTCCCCTTCGTGTTTCACCCCTTCCCAAACATTCCCCTCCCAGCTCGGGTCACACGCCTCTTGTTTAGCGCCTTGGGACGTCCTCCCGACGTGAAAGGCGCTATATAAATGTAAATTGTTGTTGTTGTTGTTGTACTCTCTCAAGCACTTTGAGACATCTCAATGACAACAACAACAAAATTATATTTGTAGAGTGCCTTTCTTGTTGGGAGCACGTCCCAAAGATGTGATAAGATTCTATATCAAATACAAGGATTATAGGATTATTATAATTTCTCTTACAAACTTGGTCATTCTACAGTAATTTTACACTAAAGCATGTGAAGAACTTTAGGACTCCCTCCTGGTGTGAAGGGATAACGGAGGTGATTTACAATGGCAAGATGTCTGTAAATTTAGAGGAAGAATAAATGTTTTATGGTTGTATTTCAAACCCATAACGTTGATTCGGCAACTGTCAACTTGTCCACTCCTTCCATTAAGTGAACATCGATCTGCTCCACAGCCCCCACCCCACTCACCCCAAAATTGGCTGTTGAGCCTTCAGCCTTTCTGCCCCAAACCTTCGCATCCTGGAGACCTGCTGCCTTATTCCTCTCTTATCTTCTTCTAGGCCTGTCTCCACAGCTTCGACTATAACCTCTTCATTAGTCACTTTGCCACCTCCTCCCTACCTGCCATTCACCTCTTTTAACCCCAACCCACAGCTCAGATGCAAACCCTACACTGTCCATGCCCTTGGGATTTCCTGATGTGTAAGGTGCTATTTCAGTGCAATTTGCTGTTCTTTATGGATATTTACTGTGGCTTCACAGAGCACAAGGAGCTGAGGCTGGTGAATGGGAAACATGCGTGTGAGGGGAGAGTGGAGGTGCTTTATAATGGGACCTGGGGCACTATTTGCTCAGACTCTTTGAACCCAAAAGATGCTCCGGTGATCTGTAAGCAACTCGACTGTGGACCACTTCAGTCTGTTAAATATTCTCTGGAGTTTGGCCAAGGATCTGGACCTATTTGGCTGCACAACATAGAGTGTGCATCGCATGAGGACTTCCTGTGGCAGTGCTCTTCTGCACTTTGGGGTGAAAACAACTGTAATCACAGGGACGATGCAGGTGTCATCTGTTCAGGTAAAAATAATATATATTTCAATCTTTCATCAATCATAGAATCATAGAATCTTATGGCACAAAAGGAGGCCACTTGGCCCATCAAGTCTGTGCCAACTCTTTGAAAAGAGCAATTTAATCCCACTCCCCAGCTCTCTCCCCATAACCACGCAAACCGGTCCTCACCAAATAAATGTCTACCTCTCTTTTAAAAGTTGTTATCAAATCTTCCTCCATCACCTTTTCAGGCAATGGATTCCAGATTCCAACAACTCACTGAGTGAAAACATTTTTCCTCATCTTCCCTCTGCTTAGTTTTGAAACTATTTTAAATCTGTGACCACAAGTCACTGATTCACCCACCAGTGGCAACAGTTTTTCCCTGTTTACTCTGTCGAATACCCTCATGATCTTAACAATTTCTATTAGGTCTACTCGCAACCTTCTCTGCTCCAATGACAATAAGCCTAGCCTCTCTAGACTTTCCTCATAGCTGAAGTCCCTCATTCCTAGTACCATCCTAGTAAATCTCCTCTGCACCCTTTCCAATGCTTTAACATCCTTTCTATAGTGCGGTGATCAGAATTCTACACAGTAATCCAGCTGAGGCCTAACCAAAGTTTTATAGAGTTTAGTCAGAACTTTCTGACTTTTGTACTCTATGCAAGGCCGTACGCAGCGGGGGTGCGACGGGTGCGTACGCACCCCCCCAAATTATAAAAGGTCCACATTTTCCGGGGTAGAGAATTGTATTTTTTATCAAATTTAAATACCAAGTAAATTTATTGAACATTTGTGCAACAATCAGTTCTTCAAAACTATGTATAAATTATAAACACACATCTTTGAATGATTTAGTATTAATATAAAATTATCGAGTCGCACACCAGAATCGGCGTCTCCCCAAAACATACCGCGTCCATAGACCAGTCCATGACGCGGCGAGTCTGTGACTCGTGATTGGATAAACATAGGCACCAAGACTCAAATCCATCCTCGTTTGGAAATCATCCCGTATACAGCCACAAGGGGCAGCACCACTACTGGAAGCTAAATCATCTTTTCATCTGATCACCGTAAGTAAAAATTACTCAAGGTTTGAGAGGTGTGACTGTAACGCTAGCAAACAATGACAACATATTTACAAGATTCTGAGAAATTAAAGCTTTTGAGAACCCAACAAAAAAGTTATATGCTGGACGGGAATGCCTATCTTTAAAAGAAATACTCATGGACGTAGGCCTATGCTTTAGTGCCTATTCTATGTGGTGTGTCAATCGGAAATCATCCCGTATACAGTCACTACATAAAAAGGTAGCACCACTTTGTGGAAGCTGAAATCGTATTTTAATCTGATAAATGTAAGTAAAAATGACTTAAGTTTTGATAGGCGTGTTTCTGAGATATCATGTTTCTTGTTTGTCTTGATTATCACATTTGATTTATATTATTAAAGATGTATTCCTGTAATTAAAAATTGCTTTTAGAGACGTCCACTGGCATGCAAAAAAAATATGACCGCAAAGATAAACAGTGCGACTTTATTTCACATTCAGTTTTGTACCCAGAGTGAAAAAACATCAATGTCGCACGAATTTGGCATAAAAATAGTTTCACCGTCATCTGATCGAGCGAACTCGGGCATTGACAACCACACTTCTCCACTGATCCCTTCTCTCCACGCAGCCTGAACACTCCCGCCTGCCAATACCCCAATCGCGCTCCAGAGTATCGATGTAGGTTAGGGTCGGTCTACCTCGTGTTCTGTGACCGTGCAATGGTTCCCATAGGATATTAGGACTATGGACAGTTTCCTCCCGGCTTCTCCAGCTATGTCCGCTAAATCTAAGACGCCTCTGCGGTAATGTCTGTGATACCAATGTGGTAGTGTACCATATAGCTCACTATTTGTCAGATGCTGTCGCCAGTAAACGTTCAGGGCGTCTCTTAGAAGCCTGGTATATACCTCACGAGTCACCTAATCTCCTGGTCGAGGTTTGCCTAAGTGCATTCTGCTCCGTATAGGAGCGACTTTCAGCCCTCGCGTTAATGCACATTCATTATAATATGGAAATCGATATTGGTAGAGCGGTTGACGTATTGGCTTCAAAGCGACCGAGGCATCTCGAATACGGAACGCTATTAAATAATTAATTTCCCCTCCCTTATTTTTTCAAGTAGTTTTTTCGTCAGGTCAGTATTGCTTGATGGGTCACTGCTTTTCATTTTGATTCTAAATAAATAAATAAAAACTAACTACACTATTGCTCACAGTTCAACGATATTTTCAGGATAAAATTGTATTAGAGGGCGTTTCGCCCTCTAATATACAGTTACTTTTCCTACTATGCTTTATCCTGCCCTGATCCTTCCCACCCTGCTCTTGTCCTACCTGACTGTACAGCGCCTTGGGATGTCCTCTCGACGTGAAAGGCGCTATATAAATGTAAGTTTTGTTTGTTTGTTTGTTTGTTTGATAATGCTGATAACAGGCTTGTAACACGTGTGAATTAACTGTTTGACACTGATTTTCAGTTTCTGTATATTTTCTTGTCTTTTATAAAATTTGCTTTGCTGGAATATCTGAGCACATAATTCATACTTTACTCTTACATTATTGTTCATTACAGTCCGAAATAAATTTAGTCTTAGGATAACAATGCAGAACAACTTATTAATTACCGTCAATCTGTAGTTTATGATCATTTTCTCTATACGCATACATTTATCAAGCATTCGTCATTGTACTGTGTTAATTGGATTGTAATTTACTTTATCGTTCGCATTCCTTACATCATCGAGTCAACAATCGTGTTTGCTTTTATCGGCGAACACATTCTACCTTCCCAATTAGACACGGACTACCGGGGAAAATAAAAACACTGAATAAATAATGATGCTCTTAAACACCAAGGGCATGAAACATTTACCTTCATATTGGATCTTCTGAACCGATTAAATAAGACCTCAAACTGTGTAAAACGTCGGAGCCTCGAGGGGGCTTAGGGGGCAGCCCGCAAACCCCCGGCCATTGTTGGTCCCATCACTAGCAATTCGCACACCCCCAAAAAAAATCCTGCGTACGGCCCTGCTATGCCCTATTTATAAAGCCTAGTATCCCAGGCTTTTATAACAGCCTTGTCTACCTGTCCTGCCACCTTCAAAGAATCATTTACACAAACCCCCAGGTCTCTCTGTTCCTTCACACCCCTTAAAATTGCACTACCTAGCCTATAATGGCTTCCCTCATTTCTCCTCCCAAAATGCATTACCTCACATTTCTCTACATTAAACTTCATCTGCCATGTGTCTGCCCATTTTACCATTCTCTATATATCTTCTTGCAGATGACTACTATCCTCCTCATTATTTACTATTTTTCCTAACTTTGTGTCATCAATGTGAGGTTTAAATATTTTCAGCTAATATATGTGTTTTATTTTCAGAAGTGAAAGTCAGGGAAAGGATGGAGAAACCACAAGTCTGTGATGGACCTTGTCATAAATACTACAGATTAGCAGGTACCTGATTCATTATATTATGAAGTCAATCTGACAATTAATCATTACATCGCAAGAAACTTGTTGGGCAAGTTTGCTTGCTCCACACACCTCTGTTTACCAATCAGTAAGTTGAACCCACTTGTTAGTCGATTGGTGGATCGCTTTTACGGGGCTAATAAACTTTTTTTTCAATTTGGACACTCAATCCACACTGAGAGAAATTGTCTGCCGTGTTTTGCCTACACTACATACAGTCAATTCACTTCCCCAGATGATTGATATTTGATATTATGCCCCTACCCTCTGATACTCCCTCGCTCCACCTCTCTGTCTGATCCACTTCCTCATCTCTAAATATTACTTTAAAGCTGTCTCTGAAACAATGCCTATGGTCACCCCTTCTCTTCCCTTTCCCCGTGTGCTGTGATGGGCTCAGTGATGTGTGATGTGTGATGGGCTCTGTCACTGTGTCAGTCAGTTACACTGTGTTGTGTGATGGGCTCTGTGTTACTTTATCAGTCAGTCACACTGTGATGTATGATGGGCTCTGTGTCACTGTGTCAGTCAGTCACACTGTGTTGTGTGATGGGCTCTGTGTCACTGTATCAGTCGGTCACACTGTGATGTGTGATGATGTATGATGGGCTCTGTGTCACTGTATCAGTCAGTCACACTGTGTTGTGTGATGGGTTCTGTGTCACTGTATCAGTCAGTCACACTGTGATGTGTGATGGGCTCTGTGTCACTGTATCAGTCAGTCACACTGTGATGTTGGTGTTTTCAGGACAGGGATTGCGGCTGGTCGGTGGGAGCAGTAACTGTTCGGGGAGAGTTGAGATCTTGTACAATGGCACATGGGGGACGGTATGTGATGACTCCTGGGACCTGCGAGATGCCAACGTGATCTGCAGACATCTCCAGTGTGGCTCAGCTCTCCGGGCTGTACCAAGGGCGGGCTCCGGGCAGGGCTCTGGGCCTGTGTGGCTGGATGAGGTGCAGTGTACGGGAGGTGAATCCTTGCTGTGGGACTGTGTCTCATCTGCTCACACCAGTGACTGCACTCACAGAGAAGATGCTGGTGTGATCTGTTCTGGTAGGTTCCGTTTTGCCCTCAATACAGCCAGTTTTACTGTACAGTTACTATAAATTCTGGGACCACTTTACACATATAATAACTACAGTGGTGATTGTGTAAAACGCTTTGAGATGCCGTCCGGCATGAACGCACTATATAAATCAAAGCTGTTGCTGTGTTGTTAAAACAGTCTGTGTATGCTTGCCTACACAAAGCTCCGTACCACCATTCCACCAGTCCACGCCAGGCTCCCTGTGATTCACTGGCTCCCTGTGCATTATACTAAACTCTGTATCACCCAACGCACCAGTGTCTGGCAGGACTGGCTATTACTGGCTATTAAATAACTGAATTTCATGCTCCTTCATTCCGTGGCACCTCTTTATCTCTCTGACCACTTGCTCCCTAACCCACTTCCCAGACTGGCTCTGGCTTGCTGCATGTCCCTCATGGCCTTCATTCCATCATCTGTGGCTTGGCTTTCAATCACTGCCCCTGTGACTTTCTTGCTCAACTTAGTCTCTGGTCACCTCCCTGCTCTCCCTGGCTCAGCAACGATCTCCACCACTGTCAACCACTGTGGGGACACTGCCCTGTGTGAGGGCTCCTATATCAATGCAAGTTGTTTGACTGTATAAAGTGACAATGTATTCAGTGGAAAAAATGCAGCAGCTAATTTGCAGACAGCCGTGGAGATGGTTACTAATTTTATCTTCAGATTGTTTATGTGGAAACTGAGAGAAATAAACTCACTTCTCTTTCTGGATAGTGCAACAGGATCTTGAATATACACCTAGACAGGCAGACAGCCAAGACCTTGGAAGTTTTATCCTTGGAAAGGCATCTACGAGAATGCTGTAACCACTGTGTTGAAGTGTCAGTATAGACTAGATGGGCTCCAAGTCCCAATGTGGAGCTTGAACAACCTTCAGGTGCACAGGGGACAATGTGAATGACTGAGCCAGACGGTCACATTGTTTAGATCCCCTGACATCATTCCCAGTCCTCTGGTCAAGCCATACCTTAATTAGTGTATATTGACCATGAGACA
Source organism: Hydrolagus colliei (assembly GCA_035084275.1). Classification (NCBI taxonomy): domain Eukaryota; kingdom Metazoa; phylum Chordata; class Chondrichthyes; order Chimaeriformes; family Chimaeridae; genus Hydrolagus; species Hydrolagus colliei. The sequence continues at coordinate 170,988 of CM068744.1, read as the reverse complement.
TCGGGGCTGTCCAGGCTTTATAGGAGACACAGAATAGAGCAACGAGTACCAACCGCAGAATTAGAGAATATTCTGTCTGCTCCCTATGCTTAGCCTGCTCTGTGCTGCTCCATGCCTCCCACCCACCCTACCCCACCATCACTGATCAGGCCTTCAGCCTCTCTCCCCCATTCTTTGGAAGCTCATCTCACATTCCCTTCATCTTGCCCCACCCTTGCCTCCTTTAAGATATGTCTCGAAAACATCCACTTTAACTGCATCTTTGGTCACCCTCCTACAATACACTCCCGTCCACAACCTCCTGACCACAACCCCCAGCTGGGATTCTGGTCAGCACTTTGGTACATCCTCCCGACATGACAGGTTCTATGTAAATGTAATTTGTTGTTTAATGAAATAAGAACAACAATAAGACAAGCTCAGGATTTTCAGTCTAGAGGGAAGCCAACTCTGAGGGAAACTCATTGAGGGGTCAACATTTTAAGTGGGATTCAAACTGTACAGTCTGTGGAGATCCTGTAGCTCAGTAGTTGGAGCACTCGCCTTACAAGCGTGAGACCTGTGTTCAAATCCAGGCAGGTCAGGGTGAAACCTTAAGCAAGTTTCCTTACTCCACATGCCTAATAATAATACCTCCCCAAAAACCACCATAATAAAATTGGCCATTTGAATCCATGACTGTTTGTGGGATGCTGCTGTGCGCAATTAGCTGCCACTTTTTGCCCACAAATATACAGTCAATTTACTTTACAGTATATTCTGTAAAGGGCTTTGAGACATTGATAAGAGCGTGATATCAAAAGCAAGGATTATTATTATTATTAAAGTCATATACAGTGTATCCTGTAAATCACATTGGGACACTCTCTCAGTGTGAAGGCTGTGTACCAAATGTAAGGATTATTCTTGTTGTTTTATAGCTATTTTGTGACTGTTATGTTTTGTATCACAAAGGGCACAAAGTGCAGAGAGTCCAGGTGATGTCCACACTCAATGCTGTGTGTCTAACGCTGGGAACCCTACTGGCCTTTGTGCTGATGGCACTCGCTCTACAAACCAAAGGCAGTGTGCCCAGAAGAGGTGAGGCCCCGACTAGTACACCCCACACACTGAGCTGGGGAGTGAACTGTATCAGTCAGGGAGTCAGTGACAAGGGATAGTCACAGCACAACAGCTGAGACTTTGGAGGAGATTTCTTCATTCACAGGGTTGTTAATGTTTCGAATTCATTCCCATGTGTGGCATGGAGGCTGAGTCACAAGATCACACGATAGTTTGGCTCTCCTGATCTCATCTCTCCAAAACACATACCCTAAAGTTACCCCACCCCCCCACGTCTTCCCCTCCACCCTCTCACACCACCCCCTCACACCTTCCCCACCCCCACACTTTCCCCCACCCCCACACTTTCAACCCATGACTGTTTGTGAGACATCACTGTGCACATTGCCTGCCACATTTTTCCCACAAAAATAGAATTAGTTTACTTAACAGTAGGGTCCGTCGATATATCCATATATCGGTTATATCGATATAATTTTAATATCGATATGCCGATATCAGAATTTAAAATATATCGATATATCAAAAAATGTGATATAAAGAAATATATCGGTATATCGTAAATATTGGTAAATCGTTTCCGGCAATATATTGGTATTATCGGTATAATGTGATCTTTTCCAGCTTACCTTGTCGCCGGCATTGCTACCTCCTGGACCTTGACCATGGAATGCACGCACACCCCGAATGCGCGTGTACCCCCGAATGCGCGCGCATTGCGCAGTATTAAAAATCCCGGAAATATGAATATATCGGTATATTTCGATATGAGACCACCGATATACCGATATCGGAAAACTTCCATATCGACGGACCCTACTTTACAGTATATTCTGTCACGCGCTTTGAGATGTCGAGAAGACATGAAAAGCGCGATATGAAAATGCAAGGATTATTATTATTATAATGCTCTCTAAAGTTTGGTGAGTGGGTGCATCCATTACAACACATTCCATTACAATAAATATCTCAGTAATTTCCAAGTGTAGGTGGGAAGGATGGAATTCTCAGCTTGGTTTTGGAGGCTCTTACTGAGACTGTGTTTCTCCAAATGTCAGATTCCCAGCTGACCAAAACACATCGCCCATAAAACACAGACAAATGCTTTGTGAATGTTCTCACATGAGGTGCTGCAAAATACAATCATTATTATACATGATTCCAGGGATGAAAGGCCAAAGGTTTGTGTCTCCTGATTTATATCAAGCACTTTACACAGAAATCGATGACCACCTGCCCAGGAGAGGATCCAGTCAGCCACACTCTTCCTGTAGGTATTTTACAAACTGTTTCTGACATAACAGAGGAGGGAAAATTGTGAACATTTGAAACATTGGGTGAAATGAGTCACACTTAGTGTGTTCTCGTCATGTGGAACTTCAGTGACTGAGGACAGCGACTGTCTGGTGTCACACACTTTGTTTAAAGATGTTTAATCCTAAACCTAACATTAAGGGCAGCACAAAAACAGGCACATTTTCTGTATTGTGTACATTAGCATATCACTGGACTTAACCTCAAAGATTTGAAAGAGTTAACATCAGTTATATGGGTATGTTTGTTACGGTTCAGTATTCAGTGAGAGGGGAACATCTTCCCTAAAGACTGCCAGTGAGTGAAACACTACAGACAACATCACATCTAAAGCTTGATCCATAATCTAATATAATTATTATTATTAGTGAGCTACACGCTGATATATCACTCAATATTTAATATTATCATTCTCATATCTCTGATATCTCATATACTGAATGTTTATTATTGTTCTATACTCTGATATCTCACATACTGAATGTTTAATATTAATATTGTGTGCTCTGATATCTGATGAAATTTCCCTCCAACCTGAAACTGCATGTGTTTCTTTTGGACAATGTCTGGATCCAACAATTCTCTGTGGAAACTGGAATATTACAAAGGTACTGTACAAGGTTAAAACTAAAACACACACTTGTTGTCGGTGGAGAGAGAGAGAAAGCTATTTTTTCCAGAATTTTATTTCAGGGATGACCTCCTGACATTATGTAATTTTGTTGTTGTTGTTTTAAATTGACAGACAGTGATTCCATAAGAACATAAGAAGTAGGAGCAGGAGTAGGCCATTCAGCCCATCAAGCCTGCCCCGCCATTCAATAAGATCATGGCTGATATTCTACTCTAACTCCAGCTACCTGCCTTATCTCCATACCCCTTAATCACTTTATAAATGAGAAATCTATCTAACTCAGTCTTGAATATGTTCAAGGACTGAGCATCAACAGCCCTTTGGGGTAAATAATTCCATATATTCACCACCCTCTGAGTGAAGTAGTTTTTTCTCAACTCTGTGCAAAAGAGCTGACCCCTAACTTTAAGACAGTGACCCCTGGTATCAGATTCTCCAACCAGGGGAAACAATCTCCCACTATCTACTTTGTTGTGCCCCTTAATAATAATTAGGAGCAGGATTAGGCCATTCACCCCTTCGATCATAGCTGATCTTCTGACCTAACTCTAATTACCTGCCCTATGCCCTATCCACAAATCCCTCTATTTTACAAAAATCTATCGGTCTCAGCCTTGAAAATGTTCAGGGACTGAGCATCCACAGCCTTCAGGGGTAGTGAAGTCCATAAATTCACGACTCTGAGTGAAGAAATGTTTCCTCAACTCTGCTCTAAAAGGCTGACCCTTAATTTTAAGACTGTGACCCCTGGTTATAGATTCTCCTACCAGGGGAAACAGTCCCTCAGTGTCTACTTTATCCATCCCTTTAAGAATCTTATATGTTTCAATAAGATCCCCCCTAATTCTTCTGGACTCTAGAGAGTACAGCCCTAGTCTATTCAACCTATCATCATAGGTCAGTCCCCTCATCCCAGTAACTAACCTAGTGAATCTACGCTGCCCTCTAAGGCAAGTATGCCCTTTTTTAAATGAGACCAAAACTGCACACAATACTCTAGGTGCGGTCTTACCAAAGCCCTATACAATAATAATAATCTTATAGGTTTCTACAAGATCCCTTCTAATTCTTCTATATTCCAGAGAATATTGGCCCAAATTAATCAACCTATCGTCATAACTCATCCACCTCATTCCAAGTACTAACCTAGTATACCTACGCTGCACTCCCTCCAAGACGAGTACATCCTTCCTTAAATAAGGAACTGCACACAGTATTCCAGGTGTGATCTCACCAGGGCCCTATACAGCTGCAGCAAGACTTCGCTACTCTTATACTTTAACTCTTTCATAATCAAAGCTAATGTACCGTTAGCCTTCCTAATTGCCTGCTGCACCTGCAAACTAACTTTCTGTGTTTGGTGTAAGAGGACACCCAAGTCCCTCTGGACACTAACACTTTCCAATCTCTCTCCCCCTAAAACATAACCTGCTGTATTGTTTTTGCCACCTAGGTGGATGACTTTGCACTTCCCTACATTATACTTCATCTGCCACCTACCTGCCCACTCACCTAACCTGTCTATATCACGCTGCATTTTAAAAATGTTATCCTTGGTGTCATCCTTCCCTCATCAAACCAAAGACTATAGCTCTTTGGGCCTGAACAGCTTAGGCCTCAACCCTGTCAGTATAGACAGCGAATGGCTGGTTACAATATAGTATCCTGTAGCTTGGGTTAGAGAACTTGGTAAACTAGAAAGACAATCTGGGTTCAATTCCCGGGAGGGATGAAACCTTAAGCAACTTTCCTTCATCGACATTACTCTGCTTACCCAGAAATGATAATAATGATAATAATCTTTGTATTTGTTTTGCGCCTTATCACATTGTTAAGATGTTTCAAGGCGTTTCACAGAATATACTGTGAAGTGAAACGACTTTGTATTTTGTGGGAATTGCGCATGGCAGCGTCCCACAAACAGTAGTGGGATGAATGGGCTCATTATTCATTTTAAGTTTAGAGGGAAAGTGATGCCTCAATTGACTGACATCCAGGATCCCACTCACGGCTGTGTAAACAGAGGTGTGTGGATTAAGGAACCTTGCCTAATATATATGATTATAGCAAATATGGCACTATCTCATAACAGAACACAAAACAGAACACAGTGGAGTCCTGTAGCTCAATAGTTAGAGCATTTGCCTTAAATGCGAGAGACCTGGGTACGATTCCCAAAGAGCGAAAACCTTACTCTTACCTTTCCTTACTCCAGCCGCCTAATAATAATCCCTCAAGACAACCAATAATAAATCGGTCCTTTCTATCCACGACAGTTTTGGGGACACCACTGTGCACAATTGGCTGCCGCATTTCACTACATATACACAGACAATTCAATTTATAGTATATTCTATGAAGCTGTGTTTGAGAAGTCTAGAAGACATGAAAAGCGCTGTATCAAATGCAAGGATTATTATCATTATTATATAATAATAATCCTTATAATATATAATATATAATAATCCAGGCATTTGATATAGCGCTTTTCACATCTTATCGATGTCCCAAAGCGCTTCACAGAATATACTGTAAAGTGAATTGACTGTTGTGGGCGAATCGCGGCAGCCAATTGCGCACAGCAGTGTCCCACACACAGTCGTGATTTGAAATGACCAATTTTATTATTGTGTTTTTTTTTGGAGAGATTATTATTAGGCGTGTGGAGTAAGGAAACTTGCCCAAGGTTTCACCCTGGCCAGGCTGGATTCGAACACAGGTCTCCCCAGCCTGGTCTCCCCATCTTGCAATACAAAGTGTCTAACCACTGAGCCACAGAAGCTTATTAAAATCAGGTTGTTACCAAACAGCAAGCAGGAACCTGTTAGTGGTTTGGGGGATCGCTTTTTAGGAGTAAAAATCCCTTCAAGAAATGAATGAATAAATCAATAACAACAACAAAATTAGATGTGTATAGCGCCTTTCAGGTTGGGAGGATGTCCCAAGGCACTGGGCAGTCAGTGTTTCAGACCTGAGCTGGGCTCGGGGAGGGTGAAGGGAAAGGAGGGGAGTGAGGGCTGACAGATGGGATCGTCAAACAGGAGTAAATAAGTATGAGTAAATAAGTAAGAAAGTAGATAAATAGATTAATAATGAACGAATTATTGGTTCATTCAATCTTTGGCTGTTTGTGGGAACTGTTGTATGCAGTTGGCTGACACGTTTCACCTACAAACCACATGGTAAGTACAATTTACAGCATATTGTGTGAAGCACTTTAAGCTGTGTTAATGATTTAATACAATAAGGTGGTGTATAAAATACAAGGATTATTATTATCATCATTCAAAACATTTCCGTCCAGATGTTGAAGGAACATTTGATGAACGGAGCAGGTTAAGAAATCCCAGTTGAGTTGCTGGTGTCTTGTTTAGTGGCCACTTTGCTGTTGCTGCTTGAGTTCAATGTCTGTCTTTTCTTGTCTGACAGGGGACGGCTCCTCATCTGCTCAAAACTCCCAGGACCAGGTCTCTGTGTGTGACCCTGTGATCAGTGACCCTGTGTGTGACCCTGTGACCTGTGACCCTGTGGGTGACCCTGTGACCTGTGACCTGTGACCCTGTGACCAGTGACCCTGTGTGTGACCCTGTGACCTGTGACTCTGTGTGTGACCTTGTGACCAGTGACCCTGTGTGTGACCCTGCGACCTGTGACCCTGTGACCAGTGACTCTGTGTTTGACTCTGTGACCAGCGACACCCGTACTGAAGTGAGGGTATCCGCCATTGGGATGAAGATGTTCTGTCTGTGTCATCACGATGAGAATGTAGACGTTAATTTCCCACAGTGTGATGACAGCTGCTGTCACACTGAGCTTTACTCGGCACCAAATATCCACAGCAAAATTGTGCTTTCTCTAAACATGGCCCATTCCTTTCTTCTTGGTCAGCTGCATGTCTGACACGTGGAAAAACCTATCACTTTACTGACAAAGGAGAGTTCCCATTGCACCCCATCATCTACATGGAAATCCCGGACTGATTAATTTTAATGGAAATCTCCCCCATGGAGGGACATTCCTGCTTTCCTGGTTCCTCAATTGCGAGAGGATGAGGGACACATTGGCAGGAACCAAGGCTTGGGAATCCCGCAGTTTATATATTAGAGTATTGCTGGAGTCTTCCATGGCTTGTGCATCCTCCCGGTTAGGGCTTTGGTGGCAGGGTTAATGGGAGTTGAGGTTAAGGCTTTGGTGACAGGGTTAATGGGAGCTGAGGTTAGGGCTTTGGTGGCAGGGTTAATGGGAGCTGTCAAACAGCTAATGTGCTTTTTGTTTGTGTAAAAAGGGCTTTGATTTTGTGGTTTTGATTCAAATTAGTGCTTTGGAACATCCTTCTGATGGGGCAGGCTCTATACAAATGTAATTTCTTCTTCTTGTTGTTAAGTTGCAAATATAACTGTCAGCAGATTTTAAATGATGAAAAATAAAACTTTCTCATTAACCTCCTGACTGAGTTTTATATATATTTTACATATATAGCAACATATTTCACTCACAAATTACACTTTGCACTATATTCTGTGATGTGCTTTAATATGACCCAAGGATGTGTAAAGGCACTATATCAATAATAATATAAATTATTAATAGTAGTATTGTAGAGTCCTGGAGTTCAGTGATTAAGGGCCCACTCCGCAAATGAGAGATCTGTGTTCAATTACCGGCAGGATGAAACCATGGGCAAGTTTGCTTGCTTGATAATAATCCATCAAGAAAAAATAAATAAATAATAATTTAGTCACTCAGTCCACGGCTATTTATGGGACAGTGCTGTGTGCAATTGACTGCAATGTTTTTCCCATAAATATACAGTCACTACACTATACAGGATATTCTGTGAAGCACTTTGAGAAGACGTGAATAGCTCTATGTCAAAAGCAAGGATTATTATCATTATAATCCTCACATTTGAACCTGATTTAGGAACATTACTGCTAAGGCCACACAGAGGGCTGTCTGGATTCAGACATGTTTTTGCCACATATGTCAATTTAGGGACAGTTCAGCTCCATGGAAACCCCACTTAACACCCACTGCCCAATGAGAATAGTCACCAGTTGGTGGTTTGGGTTTGAGCTGTCACTAGGTATACAGTAAGTACCAGGAACTCCCTGTCAGTTGACTGGAGAGCAACACAGCTCAGTGTGAAATTGGAAACCATAAAGAATGGTTCACTGTACACAGTGTCACGCGTCTTGCAAAGATGAGCTTCCGACCACGGAACAGGAACAACTTGCATTGATTGCATTGATCCATTAATGGGAGAGTTTGAAAGACGATCCTGAAGTGAAGGACTGGAGGAGAAGCCATTCGTGGAGTCAAAGTGGAGATGGTGCAAAAGGTAAGATTTAAACCAGACAAGGACAGGACTGAAGATTGAGCTGAGAGGAGAGGCGATGTGGAAACACTGCATCGATGAGCGAGCAGTAAATGGATGGAACAGACTCTCTATGCAGATGGAAGCAGTGAGTTTCAATTCTCTCAAGAACAAATCAGACAGTTTTATGTTAGGAACTAATATCTGAGGATCAAGTATATAGTTTTGGATACAACATATCAAACGACTGCCTCGTTGGTGGATGGTGAACTGGATGAATCTCGGATTTCTTTTCCCAAGCAAATTCTTATATTCTTAAGTTCTTAGCTGGAACAAGAATATGGGTTACCACGACTGCACAAGAATGTCAGGAGTATTTAATGGGGATCCATGCGTGAATATGATCATAGATGATGGGACTAATAACAGCAGCAACTTGTACCAATAAACCGGCCTATATATACGCCACGTAGTTTCCTGGGGCACTTACACATTAGTCCTTTATCTGCAAAGGTCAGATTGTTGGGACCTAGCCAAGGTGGATTGGAAAGAAAAATTGGCAGGTAAGACAACTAACGAGCAGTGGGCAGCGTTCAAAGAGGAGATAGTTCAGGCACAGGTCAAAAGCATCCCCACAAAGGTGAAATGTAAGGCATCCAAACCTCCCTGGATGACTAAGGAAATCGGGGCCAAAATAAAACAAAAAAAAGAGGCTTATGATAAGTGTCAGGCTCAAAATTCAGAAGGGAACAAAGCAGAATATAGGAAGTGTAGGATAGAACTAAAAAAGGAAGTTAGAGGGGCAAAGAGACTGCATGAAAAACAATTAGCGAGTAAGATTAAGGGGAACCCTAAGGTTTTTTACCAACATATTAAGAGTAAAAGGTTGGTCAAGGAGAGGGTGGGGCCAATTAGGGACCTAGGAGGAAATCTCATTGTGGAGGCAGAGGGCATGGCTGATGTACTGAATGAGTACTTCGCCTCTGTCTTCACAAAAGAAAAGGATACAGCCAATGCCATGGTATTAGAGGAGAGGGTAGGAGAAATGGATAGAATAATTATAACCAGAGAGGAAGTGCTAAAAAGGTTGACGTCGCTCAAGGTGGATAAGTCACCTGGTCCGGATGGGATGCACCCTAGGTTACTAAGTGAGGCACGGGAGCAAATAGCAGGGACTCTGGCCACGATCTTTCAATCTTCCTTGGACACAGGGGTCGTGCCAGAGGACTGGAGGATAGCTAATGTTACTCCCTTGTATAAAAAGGGGCAGAAGGACAAGCCTGGTAACTACAGACCAGTCAGTCTAACGTCGGTAGTGGGCAAACTTCTAGAGTCCATAATCAGGGACAAGGTAGATCTTCACTTAGAAAGATATAGGCTAATAAAGGACAGTCAACATGGATTTGTTAAAGGCAAATCTTGCCTTACAAATCTGATAGAATTTTTTGATGAGGTAACGGAATGGGTGGATAATGGTAGCTCAGTTGATGTAGTTTACATGGACTTTCAAAAGGCATTTGACAAAGTGCCACATGAGAGACTTATTATGAAATTAAAGGCCCATGGCGTAAAAGGGACAGTGGCAGCGTGGATCCACAACTGGCTGCGAGACAGAAAGCAGAGAGTTGTAGTGAGCGGCTGTTTTTCAGAATGGAGGGAAGTGAGCAGTGGTGTACCACAGGGATCAGTTTTGGGACCATTGCTGTTTGTAATCTACATCTCTCTCTCTCTCAAGTGTTTCTCTCTGTCTGTGTCTCTCAGTCTCTGTGTGTGTATATGTGTGTCTCTCCCTCTCTCTCAGTCTCTCTCTGTCTTTGTGTGTGTGTGTGTCTCTCAGTCTTTATGTGTGTGTGTGTGTGTCTCTCTCCCAATCTCTCTCTATTTCTCCCTCCCTCTCTCTCCCCCTCGCAGTGTGTCTCTCCGTCTCCCTCTCTCTCTCTCTCAGTCTATGTGTGTGTGTGTGTGTGTGTGTGAAGTGACTGTGTGTCTCTCAGTCACTCTCTCCGTATCTGTGTGTGTGTCTCAGTCTTGTGTGTGTGTGTCTCTCACTGTCTTTGTGTGCGTGTGTCTCTCTCTCTCAGTCTGTGTGTAGTGACTGTGTGTGTCTCTCTCTCAGTCTCTGTGTGTAGTGACTGTGTGTATGTGTCTCTCTCTCAGTCTCTATCTCTCACTCTGTTTGTGTGTCTTTCTATCTCACACACACTCCCGCCCTGTCTCTCTCTATCTCTCAGTCTGTGTGTATGTGTCTCTCTTTCGCTCTTTCCCTCCCAGTCTCTCAGTGATGGATGGACCCAAAATGACCTGATTTTAGCCCAAAAACTGCAGAAGGAAGAGGACGAGAGATCGTCAATAAATCTTCATCAGAGACAGCAACAACAGAGACAACAACAACAACAACAACATCAAGCAACCAGAACTGTGAGTGATCTGGACTTGGGTGTAGGGAGTACAGTTTCCAAGTTTGCAGATGACACTAAGTTAGGGAGAATAGTAAACAGTGAGGAGGATAGTAGCCATCTGCAAGAGGATATAGACAAATTGGTAAAGTGGGCAGACACATGGCAGATGAAGTTTAATGCAGAGAAGTGTGAGGTGATGCATTTTGGGAGAAGAAATGAAGGGAGGCAATATAGGCTAGATAGTACAATTTTAAATGGTGTAAAGGAACAGAGAGACCTGGGGATTTGTGTTAGTGACTCGTTGAAGGTGGCAGGACAGGTAGACAAGGCTGTTAAGAAGGCATATGGGATACTAGGCTTTATAAATAGGGGTATAGAGTACAAAAGTCAGGAAGTGCTGACTAACCTCTATAGGACTTTGGTGAGGCCTCAGCTGGAATACTGTGTTCAATTCTGGTCACCACACTACAGAAAGGATGTGAAGGCATTGGAAAGGGTACAACGAAGATTTACTAGGATGGTGCCAGGATTGAGGGACTTCAGCTATGAGGAGAGGCTAGATAGGCTAGGGTTATTCTCTCTGGAGCAGAGAAGATTGAGGGGAGACCTAATAGAGGTTTATAAGATCATGAGGGGTTTCGACAGGGCAAATAGAGAAAAACTATTTCCACTCGTGGGTGAATCTGTGACTCGTGGTCACAGATTTAAAATAGTTTCAAGGCGCAGTAGAGGGGAGCTGAGGAGAAATTTTTTCACTCAGCGAGTTGTTCGAATCTGGAATGCATTGCCTGAAAAGGTGGTGGAGGCTGATTCGATAACAACTTTTAAAAGGGAATTAGATCTTTATTTAGGGAGAACGGGTCTATTAGGCTATGGGGAGCGGGCAGGGCAGTGGGATTGAATCGCTCTTTTCAAAGAGCCGGCACAGACTGACTTTTGTGGATGGGGTTGTGTCGGGTTCTAGTTTTGCAGCTGTCCTATTTAATTATGTTATTGTTTGGTTGTTTTAATATGAGTTCAATGCATAAAGTGTTATTGTGTTTAATCTTGTAATCCATTCCCTCTCTCTCTCTTTCCTTTTTGGTGTTGACCAATGTCTATTATGTTCAATGCCTATTAATTGCATCGATTGTTCCCCATGTTCTATAAAGTGTTTGTTTATAAGTTTATCCCTATTTTTATTCTTAATGGCACTCCTGTGGGCTGTGAACCTAGTCCTCAGAGTGTTCCCCGTTTCCCCGATGTATAAGAGTTGGCATTTTCTACATCTAATTGCGTATACTATATTATCCTGGTCACATTGTGTTTTATGGTTAATCCCTACTGCTGTGCCCGTTCTGGTACTTTCTATCTTTTTAAGGGTTACTAGGTAGTTACAAAGACCACATTGTGTGTTTCCACAGTCTGTGGTGTTTGCTTTTCTAAGTTTACTACTGACTAGCCAGTCTTTGATATTCCTATGTTTTCTGTACGCTGAAACGATTTTGTACTCTCCCAATGTGGTGACTTGTCGTTTCAGTCCCTCAATTTTTTTTTACTAGTCTATTGATCTGTCTTGTGTATTCTGTATAGGTTGTTATAAGTGGTATTATTTTATCTATCTCCGTGTGGGCCCGAGGGGTTCTTAGGTTCTCTAGGAATTTAGATTTGATTCCTGAGGAATCTTTTGGTGTATCCCCTCTGTCTGACGGCTCTAAACAATGTTGTGGTTGCATTCTCGAAATCCTCCCGGGTCGAGCAAATGCGGTGAAATCTAGTTAATTGGGATTTAATTAGGCCCTGAAAGGTGTGCTTTGGGTGATTACTTTTGATGTGCAGTAGCGCGTGTGTATCCATACTTTTAAAATATACCCTTGTCCCCAGTCTGTGTTCTCCCTGCTTGTATACTGTAGTATCTAGGAAATTAATGCTGTGTTTGTTTATCTCTGCTTTTACTTTGATGGAGGGGTGGTGTTTATTTAGCCTGTTTACCAATTCCTGGAATTCTGTGTCTGTGTGAGTCCATATTCCGAATATGTCATCTAAGTATCTATAATAACAAGTTGGGAGTTTGGGGCAGGTTTGGAGAACTTCATTCTCCCATTTTGCCATGTAAATGTTTGCATAGGCCGGGGCAAATTTTTTGCCCATGGCTGTCCCCTTTATTTGAAGATAGGAGTCACCATTGAATTCAAAATCATTTCTGGTGAGGCCTAGTTTTAGTAGTTTGATCAGAATTTCATCTGGTCTCGTGGGATCTGGGTATTGTGCTAGGGTCTCCCTAATTGCCTTAATGCCTCTCTCTGTTTCTATGTTAGTGTACAGACTCTCCACATCCATTGTGAAAAGTATGGCATGGGGAGGGACTGTCATGGCTCCAATAAGTTCCACAAAGTGGTATGTGTCCTTAATGTAACTGGAGTGTTTACGGGACAGGGGGTTTACGAAATGGTCTATATATTCGGCTAGAGTTGGGAGGGGAGGGAGGGAGAGTTGAGAGGAGAGGGAGGGAGAGTTGGGAGGGGAGGGAGAGTTGGGAGGGGAGAGAGAGTTGGGAGGGGTGGGAGAGAGAGTTGGGAGGGGTGGGAGAGAGAGTTGGGAGGGGAGGGGAGTCCCTGTAGCTCAGTGGTTAGAGCTCTGGCCTCGCTCACAAGCCACAGTCCCTGTAGCTCAGTGGTTAGAGCCCTGGCCTCTCTCACTCGCAAGCCAAAGGACCTGGGTTTGGTTCCCGGTTAAGACAGGTCAGGGCGAAACCTTAAGGCAAGTTTCTTTAAACACACAAACAGACAGACACACACAGAGTCAGACACACACGCATAGACAGACAGACAGACAGACAGACAGACGCAGACGAAAATGTTGTGAAACATCATTTAATTTGACAATGATATTATAAAAACAGCTCAATTAATTCATATAATTATTCTATTCCCTCCATTAATGTTATGATGTGTTTCTGTGTGTATGTCTGTGCTTGTCTGTGTCTATGTATGTGTATATCTGTCTGTGTGTTTGTGTACATCTGTGTGTTTATGGCTGAGTGTGTGTGGGGGTGGGGTAGGAAGGAGTGTGTGTGTATGTGTGTGTCTGTCTGTATGTCCGTCTGTCTGTGTGTCTATTTAGTGTGTGCGCAATTTGGCTGCCGCGTTTCGCCCACAAGTATACAGTCGACTTTCCTGCTTTTCTTCCCCCTGCCTCGACCCCTCCCCTTTTGCTTCTTTACCCCCTTTTGCCCCTAGTCCCACTTCCATGACTGATTGTGGGACACTGCTGTGCGCAATTTGGCTGCCACGTTTCGCCCACTAATATACAGTTACTTTTCCTACTATTCTTCATCCTGCCCTGATCCTTCCCACCCTGCTCTTGTCCTACCTAACTGTACAGCACCTTGGGACGTCCTCTCGACGTGAAAGGCGCTATATAAATGTAAGTTTTGTTTGTTGTTTGTTTGTGTCTGTTTAGGGTGTATCTGTGTGTGTGTGTGTGTCTGTTTAGTGTCTGTCTGTGTGTCTGTGTGTCCGTCTGTCTGTGTGTCTATTTAGTGTGTGTGTCTGTTTAGTGTGTTTGTCTGTCTGTCTGTTTAGTGTGTGTGTGAGGCTAGTCTATATGTGTGAGGTTAATTGGTTGGTTAGTTAATTGCCTGGGCAAAAACACACACACAGACAGACACACACACAGGTTGGGGTCACAGAAGAACACAGTCTCTCTCCCTCACTTCCTCTCTCTGTGTCTGTCTGACGCTCTGTGGGTGAAATAAAATTATTTACTCACAACAAAAACAGTCTCTGTGTGTGTGTGTCTGTGTGTCTGTCTGTGTGTTTCTCTCTCTGTCTCAGTCTTATACTCGCCTCTTTCCTCTCTCAGTCTCTCTCTCAGTTTCTGTGTGCGTGTGTGTAGTGACTGTGTGTCTTTCCCTCACTCTCAGTCCCTCTCTCCCTCTCAGTCTCTCTCAGTCTCTTTCTCTCCCTCTCTCTATCTGTGTGTGTGTCTCTCTCTCTCTCTCTTTTGTGTTTGTCTGTGTGTGTCTCTGTGTGTGTGTGTGTCTCGCTGTCTGTGTGTGTGCGTGAATGTGTGTCTCTCAGCTGTGTGTGAGTGTGTGTCTCTCAATCTTTTTGTGTCTCCATCTGTCTCTGTGTGTGAGGGTGTGGTCTCTCTCTGTCTGTGTGTGTGTGTGTCTCTCTGTGTGTGTGTATCAGTGTGTGTGTGTCTCTCTCAGGCTGTGTGTGTATCTCTCTCTCAATCATAGATTCATAGATTCATAGATTCATAGAATTTTACGGCATAAAGGAGGCCATTCGGCCCATCTAGTCTGTGCCGGCTCTTTGAAAAGAGCGATTCAATCCCACTGCCCTGCCCGCTCCCCATAGCCTACTAGACCTGTTCTCCCTAAATAAAGATCTAATTTCCTTTTAAAAGTTGTTATCGAATCAGCCTCCACCACCTTTTCAGGCAATGCATTCCAGATTCGAACAACTCGCTGAGTGAAAAAATTTCTCCTCAGCTCCCCTCTACTTAGAATCATAGAATCATAGAATTTTACGGCACAAAAGGAGGCCATTCGGCCCATCTAGTCTGTGCCGGCTCTTTGAAAAGAGCGATTCAATCCCACTGCCCTGCCCGCTCCCCATAGCCTAATAGACCCGTTCTCCCTAAATAAAGATCTAATTCCCTTTTAAAAGTTGTTATCGAATCAGCCTCCACCACCTTTTCAGGCAATGCATTCCAGATTCGAACAACTCGCTGAGTGAAAAAATTTCTCCTCAGCTCCCCTCTACTGCGCCTTGAAACTATTTTAAATCTGTGACCACGAGTCACAGATTCACCCACGAGTGGAAATAGTTTTTCTCTATTTGCCCTGTCGAAACCCCTCATGATCTTATAAACCTCTATTAGGTCTCCCCTCAATCTTCTCTGCTCCAGAGAGAATAACCCTAGCCTATCTAGCCTCTCCTCATAGCTGAAGTCCCTCAATCCTGGCACCATCCTAGTAAATCTTCGTTGTACCCTTTCCAATGCCTTCACATCCTTTCTGTAGTGTGGTGACCAGAATTGAACACAGTATTCCAGCTGAGGCCTCACCAAAGTCCTATAGAGGTTAGTCAGCACTTCCTGACTTTTGTACTCTATACCCCTATTTATAAAGCCTAGTATCCCATATGCCTTCTTAACAGCCTTGTCTACCTGTCCTGCCACCTTCAACGAGTCACTAACACAAATCCCCAGGTCTCTCTGTTCCTTTACACCATTTAAAATTGTACTATCTAGCCTATATTGCCTCCCTTCATTTCTTCTCCCAAAATGCATCACCTCACACTTCTCTGCATTAAACTTCATCTGCCATGTGTCTGCCCACTTTACCAATTTGTCTATATCCTCTTGCAGATGGCTACTATCCTCCTCACTGTTTACTATTCTCCCTAACTTAGTGTCATCTGCAAACTTGGAAACTGTACTCCCTACACCCAAGTCCAGATCACTCACAGTTCTGGTTGCTTGATGTTGTTGTTGTTGTTGTTGTCTCTGTTGTTGTTGCTGTCTCTGATGAAGATTTATTGACGATCTCTCGTCCTCTTCCTTCTGCAGTTTTTGGGCTAAAATCAGGTCATTTTGGGTCCATCCATCACTGAGAGACTGGGAGGGAAAGAGCGAAAGAGAGACACATACACACAGACTGAGAGATAGAGAGAGACAGGGCGGGAGTGTGTGTGAGATAGAAAGACACACAAACAGAGTGAGAGATAGAGACTGAGAGAGAGACACATACACACAGTCACTACACACAGAGACTGAGAGAGAGACACACACAGTCACTACACACAGACTGAGAGAGAGAGACACACGCACACAAAGACAGTGAGAGACACACACACACAAGACTGAGACACACACACAGATACGGAGAGAGTGACTGAGAGACACACAGTCACTTCACACACACACACACACACATAGACTGAGAGAGAGAGAGAGGGAGACGGAGAGACACACTGCGAGGGGGAGAGAGAGGGAGGGAGAAATAGAGAGAGATTGGGAGAGAGACACACACACACACATAAAGACTGAGAGAGACACACACACACAAAGACAGAGAGAGACTGAGAGAGAGGGAGAGACACACATATACACACACAGAGACTGAGAGACACAGACAGAGAGAAACACTTGAGAGAGAGAGAGACTGAGACACACACACACACAGACTCAGAGAGAGACACAAAGAGAGACTGAGAGACACACACACAGACGGACAGAGTGACTGGGAGACACACTTTCACTACACACACAGACTGAGAGAGGGAGAGACTGAAAGAGAGAGAGAGACACACACACACATAAAGACACACACACGAAGACTAAGAGAGACTGGGGGAGAGAAAGACACATACACACACACACAGAATGAGAGACACAGAGAGAGAGAGAGAGAGAGACTGAGACACACACACACAGACTGAGAGAGAGACATACACAGTCACTACACACACACACACACACAGGCTGAAAGACAGATACCTGGCGAGTGTGTCGGGCTTTGAACTCAGGGTCACAGAATTCCCCATCTCCCTCCACACTCTCTAACCTTTCCCAGACAATCCCGGGCTCTCCCAAAAACCCTTCATCCGTCACCAGCAAATACAGGAGCGACTGGGGGGAGGAGAGAGAGAGAGAGTGTGTGTGTCTGAGAGAGTGTGTGTGTCTCTGTGTCTGAGAGAGTGTGTGAGTGTGTGTCTGTCTGAGAGAGAGTGTCTGTGTGTCTGAGAGAGAGTGTGTGAGTGTGTCTGTCTGAGAGAGAGTGTGTGTGTCTGTCTGAGAGAGAGTGTGTGTGTCTGTGTCTGAGAGAGAGTGTCTGTGTGTCTGAGAGAGAGAGAGAGTGTGTGTGGGGGGTGGGGGAAAGAGAGTGTGTCTGTGTGTGTCTGAGTGTGTGTGTGAGTGTGTCTGTGTCTGAGAGAGAGAGTGTGTGTGTCTGTCTGAGAGTGTGAGTGTGTGTCCGTGTCTGAGAGTGTGTGAGTGTGTCTATGTCTGAGAGAGAGAGTGTGTGTGTCTGTGTCTGAGAGAGAGAGTGTGTGTGTGGGGGGCAGAGAGAGTGTGTCTGTGTCTGAGAGAGTGTGTCTAAGAGAGAGTGTGCGTGTGTCTGTGTCTCTTTCTCTCTGTGTGTATGTGTGTGTCTGTGTGTGTAAGGGAGAGAGACAGAGAGTGTGTAGGGGGGGAAGAGTGTGAGGGAGGGAGGGAGACAGACAGACAGACAGACATATAGAGAGTGTGCGGGAGGGAGAGACGGAGAGAGTGTGTATGTGTTTCTCTGTCTCTCTCTCTCTGTCTGTGTGTGTGAGAGGGGAGGGGGAGAGTGTGAGAGAGAGGGAGGGAGGAGGAGGGAGAGAGGGGGAGTTTTACCTGGTGTTTAGTGAGAACGCTGAAATGATTATTGCGGAATAGAGCGCACAGCTCTCTGTCTCTAACCTTCGCCGAGATCTCACACAGCCCGTGAAATGTCAGCTGGGAGCAAGAGGATTCGAGCCACAACTCTGCCACAAGCCCTGAGGGGGAGAGAGACACATACACACACAGAGTGTGAGAGAGATACACACACACACGCACACAGACAGAGAGAGACACACACAATGTAAGAGAGAGATAGAGAGATAGAGAGTATGAGAGAGAGACATACACACACATACACAGAGTATGCAAGAGAGAGACAGACAGAGTGTGAGAGACACACAGATAATGTGTGTGTGAGAGAGTGTGTGAGAGACTGAGAGTGTGTGAGCGAGAGAGACAAAGAGGGAGAGAGTGTGTCTGTGTGTGAGTGAGAGGAAGTGAGTGTGTGTGAGTGAGTGTGAGAGAGACACACAGAGAGTGTTTGAGAGAGAGAGAGAGACACACACACAGAGAGAGATAGAGAGAAACACAGAGAGGGAGATAGAGAGTGTGTGTGTGCGTGTGTGAGAGAAAGTGTTTGAGAGACAGTGTGAGAGTGAGAGTGTGAGAGAGACACACACACAGAGAGTGAGAGAGACACACACACATAGGGAGGTAGAGAGAGAGAAACACAGATAGGGATATAGAGAGTGTGCGTGAGAGAGAGAAAGTATTTGAGAGACAGTGTGTGTGAGAGAGACACACACACACACACAGAGGGCGTGTGCGTGTGAGAGAGGGAGACACACACAGAGTGTGAGAGAAAGATACACACAGCGTGTGAAACAGAGAGAGATACACGCGCAGAGAGAAAGTGTGTGAGAGTGAGTGAGGGAGGGGGAGAGACTGAGAGAGGGAGAGAGTGTGTGTGAGTGAGGGAGAGGGAGAGAGAGGAAGGGAGAGGGAGTGAGAGAGGGTGTGTGTGAGAGAGAGAGACACACACAGTGTGAGAGAGAGTATGTGAGTGTGTGAGAGACAGAGTGTGTGAGTGAGAGAGGGGGGAGAGGGAGAGAGTGTGTGTGTGTGAGTGAGGGAGGGGGAGACAGTGTGTGAGAGAGTGTGTGTGGGAGTGAGAGAGAGAGGGGGAGACAGTGTATGAGAGACAGAGTGTGAGAGAGTGTGAGAGGGGGAGAGAGTGTGTGAGAGACTGAGAGAGGGAGAGAGAGAGTGCATGTGTATGTATGTGAGAGAGACTAAGTGTCTCTCTCTGTCTCTTGTGTGTGCGCGTGTGTGTGTCTCTATCTCTGTGTGTGTGTGTGTGTGTGTCTCTCTCTCTGTCTCAGTCTGTGTGTGTGTGTCTCTCTGTGTGTGTGTCTCTCTGTGTGTCTCTCTCTCCCAGTCTCTCTCTCTCAGTCTCTGTGTGTCTGTGTGTGTGTGTATGTTTCTTTTTCTCTCTCTCCCTCTCTCTCTCTCTGTCTGTGTGTGTATGTCTCTCACCCTCACTGACTAGCTGACTGTCTGTCGAGTGTTTGGAGTGAACTATTCTCTCCACCAGTTGATTGTAAGATGATTTTCCCACAGCCCTGATCACCTCCTCATTCTGTAAGAATAAATAAAATATTATAATAAGTGTCTGTGTCTGTGGGTCTCTCTAATAATATAATAATAAGTGTGTGTGTGTCTGTGTCTCTCTAATAATATAATAAGAGTGTGTGTGTATCTGTATCTGTGTCTCTCTAATAATATAATAAGTGTGTGTGTGTATCTGTGTGTCTGTGTTTCTCTGATAATATAATGAGTGTGTGTGTATCTGTGTGTGTCTGTGTCTCTAATAATATAATAATAATGTAATATAATATAAGTGTCTGTGTGTCTGTCTGTGTGAGAGAGTGAGTTAGGGAGGGATGGAGGGAGTGAGTGTGTGTGTGTCTGTGTGAGAGAGTGATAATAATATAATATAATAATGTGCGTGTGTGATAGAGAGTGAGAGAGAGAGACAGCGAGTGTGAGTTCACACTAACCTGTGGATCGATTAACCAGCCATGGTATAAGGGGATATTGAGGAGATCGAAG
Source organism: Hydrolagus colliei (assembly GCA_035084275.1). Classification (NCBI taxonomy): domain Eukaryota; kingdom Metazoa; phylum Chordata; class Chondrichthyes; order Chimaeriformes; family Chimaeridae; genus Hydrolagus; species Hydrolagus colliei. Next base: position 150,851 of record CM068744.1, on the reverse strand, counting down.
ACTGAGCTTTCGGACGTGAATTCAAATCCAGTCACGTCCGTGAAATGCACATTCACATCCAGACCAGTGGACAACAACGGAAGGGTTTCCATCACAGCGTTTATATTCTACATTAAAAATATTATTATATTATTATATCACACATCATATCATACACATATTATTGTATATCATACAAGTGTGTTATTTTGTGGGTTATTTATATATATCATATAATATAGGAATTGGGGAGGGAGGGAGAGGATTTCCATCACTGCATTTATATTCTACAGCAATCATAAATTAATAATTATTATTTTATGATACTACTGTATATTATATAGATTCATAGATTCATAGAATTTTACGGCACAAAAGGAGGCCATTCGGCCCATCTAGTCTGTGCCGGCTCTTTGAAAAGAGCGATTTAATCCCACTGCCCTGCCCGCTCCCCATAGCCTAATAGACCTGTTCTCCCTAAATAAAGATCTAATTCCCTTTTAAAAGTTGTTATCGAATCAGCCTCCACCACCTTTTCAGGCAATGCATTCCAGATTCGAACAACTCGCTGAGTGAAAAAAATTCTCCTCAGCTCCCCTCTACTTCGCCTTGAAACTATTTTAAATCTGTGACCACGAGTCACAGATTCGCCTACGAGTGGAAATAGTTTTTCTCTATTTGCCCTGTCGAAACCCCTCATGATTTTATAAACCTCTATTAGGTCTCCCCTCAATCTTCTCTGCTCCAGAGAGAATAACCCTAGCCTATCTAGCCTCTCCTCATAGCTGAAGTCCCTCAATCCTGGCACCATCCTAGTAAATCTTCTTTGTACCCTTTCCAATGTCTTCACATCCTTTCTGTAGTGTGGTGACCAGAATTGAACACAGTATTCCAGCTGAGGCCTCACCAAAGTCTTATAGAGGTTAGTCAGCACTTCCTGACTTTTGTACTCTATACCCCTATTTATAAAGCCTAGTATCCCATATGCCTTCTTAACAGCCTTGTGTACCTGTCCTGCCACCTTCAACGAGTCACTAACACAAATCCCCAGGTCTCTCTGTTCCTTCACACCATTTAAAATTGTACTATCTAGCCTATATTGCCTCCCTTCATTTCTTCTCCCAAAATGCATCACCTCACACTTCTCTGCATTAAACTTCATCTGCCATGTGTCTGCCCACTTTACCAATTTGTCTATATCCTCTTGCAGATGGCTACTATCCTCCTCACTATTTACTATATATATATTATATTATTATATTGTGCATTTATATTCTACATTAATAATAAATAATAATTCATTAATACTTCATTATTGTATCAAACAACAATTTATTGTTGTAATAACAATGTTATTTTATGTATTATTGTGTGTGTTTGTGTGTTATTTTGTGTGTGAGAGAAAGACTGAGATTTGTGTCTATGAGAGAGAGTGTGTGTCTGTGTGTTATTTATTTTGTGTTATTTTAACAAATAATAATATAATTTACTATAGTATAATAATATAGTATAATATAATACAATAACATAAAAATACAATATAGTATATTATAATATAATATACTATTATAATATAATATACTATAATAATATAATATAGTATAATAATATAATACAGTATAATATAATATAATTTAGCAAGAGAAGGGTTTCCATCACATCATTTATATTCTACAATAATAATATAGCATTATATTATTGTATTATTATCATATTATATCACACAATATATTGTATCATATCACACACTCAGATATCATACAAGTGTGTTATTTTGTGTGTTATCTTAACATATATAGTATAATAATAGTATAATATAGTACTGTACAATATAGTATACTATAATATAATTTAATATGGTATGTATAATAATATAATATCGTATAGTATAATAATATACTATACTATAATATAGTATAATATAATATAGTATAATAATATAATATTATTGTATTATATTTTATTATTATACTAGATTCTTATACTAGATTATATTATAATACTATATTACATTATACTGTATTATACTATATTATATTATTATTATGCATTTATATTCTACAATAATAATAAAGAAATAATAATTAATTAATATATCATATATCACACAATACATCATATCATTATCACACAATAATATATCATACAAGCGTGTTGTTTTGTGTGTTATTTTAATTGCTATTTTGTCTTTTTTGAGTTGTTTTGCATTTTTTTTAGTGTGTTTGTGTGTTATTTTGTGTGTGTGAGAGTGTGTGTATGTGTCTGTGTGAGAGAGTGTGTGTATATATGTCTGTGTGTTTTTTGTGTGTTATTTTAACATTTAATAATAATACAATAATATAATAATATAGTATAGAGAGCTGGGAGGGGAGGGGGAGAGGATTTCCATCACTGCGTTTATATTCTATTTTAATGTATCATTGTATCATTAATTATATCACACAATATATCATACAAGTGTATTATTTTGTCTGTTATTTTGTGTGTTACTTTGTGTATTATTTGTGTGCTATTGTGTGTGTCTGTGAGAGAGAGTGTGTGTGAGAGAGACTGAGATTTGTGACTGTGTATATATTATATTATAGTTGGCTATATTATACTATCCTATGTATTATACTATATTATATTGTTATACAATACTATTCTATTACATTATACCATTATATTAATTATATTATATTATTACATTAAAATTATATAAAATTATATTATATATTATTTTATATTACATTATTATCTAGTCTGTGCCTTGTAACAAAGCAACTCAATCCCACTCCCCAGCTCTCTCCCCATAACCTAACAGACCTGTTCTCCCTAAATAAAGACTTAATTCTCTTTTAAAAGCTGTTATCGAATCGGCCTCCACCACCTTTTCAGGCAATGCATTCCAGATTCGAACAACCCGCTGAGTGAAAACATTTCTCCTCAGCTCCCCTCTACTTCGGTTTTGAAACTATTTTAAATATGTGACCACGAATCACTGATTCGCCCATCAGTGGAAACAGTTTATTAAATAGGTAAGCTTCTATTTAGGATGTTTAGATTGAAGGACCATAATGTTTTAACACCTTTTGATCGATATAGGACACTTGCGATTTGTTTTAACGAACAAACATTTTCTGAGCATGCGCAGTACATATTTTGAATATCCCGGTCGCATTTCGTGCGTCCTTTTTGTCCATACGCACGGCCCATAGTATTACAGTCATTTCTGAACATTCCCAAGCCATTTACAGTCTCTTTAAATACCAAATTTGGAGGTGATAAAGCGCATCAAGTCTGGCAAAAAAAGGTACAGACGTCGGGAGGGCTTTAGGGCTAGCTGGATCAATGGTGGCAACTATAAAACAGAATAAGGACAATATACTGGCAAGTTCAAGGTGTTACAGCTACAGGTGCAAGCAGATTAGCAAAACATAGGACTGTGTTAAAGTTTGCCAGTATTAAAGTACAATACTGTACAGTTACCTCAAGTATTCCTTCTTGCCTGTGTGTGTTAATTTGTGTGTTATTTTGTGTGGTTTTGTGTGTTATTTAGCGGGTTTAAGATCCCAAAATTTTGTGAAAATAACGCATCTCGGGTTATACAATGGGACAGCTTGGAAAATCATGTTTCGATTTAGGACGTTTCGATCTGAGAACAGTTTTTGTGGAATGCATAAATAAATAGAGATTTACCTGTATTATATTATATTATATATTATATTATATTCACCTGTTCAAAGTTCAGTTGAAATCTGAGGTCAGTTTCCTTGGGTTTGATACGAAGAATAAAGTCACCTGAACAACAGTAAAGTCATCATTAACTCACTCACTCAGACTCCCAGACACACACTCACAGTGAGTGAGTGAGTGAGTCTGTGTGAGTGTGTGTGTGTGAGTGTGTGTGTGTGAGTGTGTGTGAATGTGTCTGTGTGAGGGTGTGTGTGTGAGTGAGTGAGTGTGAAACTGACCTAAGTAAGTTACCAGTTGTTCTGTCGTTATCACCTCGGTTTTCGACGGTAAAATAATCTGAAAAAATAAAATTATTATTCTTTCTGTCGGTCTCTCTCTCTCTCTCACACACACACTCACACACAGACACACACTCTCACTCACACAGACACACACGATCTCTCTCACACACACAAACACCACACACAGACACAAACTTTCTCTCTCCTCCCTCACACACTCTCTCAGACACAAATCTCAGTCTATCTCTCTCACACACACACACGCACACACTCTCTCTCACACACTGAAGGGGATGTGTGTGTAATAATAATATAATAAAAATAATGTCTGTGTGACTGTGTGTGTGTGTGTGTGAAACTGTGTGTGAGAGAGAGAAACTGTGTGTGTGTCTGCATGTGTGAGATTGTGTGTCTGTCTGTGTGTGTGTGTCTCTCTCCGTCTGTCAGTGTGTGTCTGTGTGTGTGTCTCTCTGTGTGTGTATCCGTGTCTCTCTCTCTGTCTGTGTGTGTGTGTGTGTCTCTGACTGTGTGTGTCTCTCTGTCTCTGTGTGTGTGTCTTTCTCTTTGTCTGTCTGTATGTGTGTGTCTGTGTGTCTCTCTCTCTGTCTGTTTGTGTGTCTGTTTGTGTGTCTGTTTGTGTGTGTGTGTCTCTGTTTGTGTGTGTGTCTGTGTGTGTGTCTGTATGTGTGTCTCTCTCTCTGTCTGTGTGTCTATGTGTGTGTGTGTGTGTCTCTGTCTGTGTATGTCTGTCACTTTGTCTCTCTCTGTCAGTGTGTGTGTCTGTGTGTCTCTCTGCTGTGTGTGTGTGTGCGTGGCTATCTCTTACCTGTCTCTGTAACAGGAGAATGTTCATTATAGCCACTAGGGGGCAGCACCCACTGACTCCCTGTGTCACTAACCCTGTCTCTCTCTCTCTCCACCGAATCCACTTCACATAATATATAATCCCTCCATCTCTCTCTCTCTCCCTCCCTCCCTTTCTCCTTCCCTCTCTCCCTCCCTCTCCTACCCCCCTCTCTCTCTCTCCACCTCTCTCGCTCCCTGTCTGTCTCACTCCTTCTCTCCCCCCCTCTCCCCCCGCACTCTCTCTCTCACTCACTCTCACTCTCTCCCTCCCTCCCTGACTCACTCTCTCTTTATCTCTCCCGCCATCTCTCTCTCTCTCTCTCCCTCCATCTCTCACTCCGTCTCCCCCTTCCTTACTCGCTCCCTCCATCTTTGACTCTCTCCCTCTCTCTCTCTCTCACTAGGTTTCACTTTCTCTTTCACACTCTCTTCCTCTCTCTCCCTTACAAACACTCCCTCTCTTTCCCTTTCTCAGTCTCTCCTCTCTCTCCCTCTCTCTTTCAATCTCTCCCTCTCAGTCCATGTCTCCCTCTCTCTCAGTCCCTTTCGGTCTCTCTCTGTCTCTCCCCCTTTCTCTCTGTCTCTCTCTCCCAGTCTCTCTCTCAGTCTCTCCCTCTGAGACGCCGCATTTTGTTCCGCCTTCGATTAAAGTCCATCTCTCTCACACACTCACTCTCACACACTCTCACGTTCCCTCGCTCCCTCTCACTCCCTCTCTCACACACACTCAACCTCTCTCATTCTCTCACACACACTCTCACACACACACTTTCTCACACTCATACACACTCTTTGACACACTCTTTCTCACATTGTCTCACACTCACTCACTGTCTCACTCACTCACTGTCCCATTCACTCACTCACTGTGTCTTATTTACTCAAAGTCTCACTCACTTACTCACTCAAAGTCTCACTCACTCCCTCAAAGTCTCACTCACTCAAAGTCTCTCACTCACTCAAAGTCTCTCACTCACTCAATTCCCTCACTCACTCAACTCCCTCACTCATTGTCTCTCATTGTCTGTTTCACTCACTCACATTCACTCACTCAGTGTCTCACTCAACTCACTCAGTGTCTCACTCAACTCACTCACTGTCTCACTCACTCAGTCACTCATTGTCTCACTCCCTCATTCACTCACTCATCCCCTCATTCACTCTCTCACTCACTCCCTCACACCCTCGCACTCACCCCCTCATTCTCTTTCACACCCTCACTCACTGTCTGTCTCACTCAAAGTCTCACTCAGTGACTCAAAGTCTCACTCAGTGACTCACTCAACTCCCTCCCTCAACTGCCACCCTCAATCATTGTCTCAATCATTGTCTGTCTCACTCACACTGTCTCACACTCACTCAGTCACACACTCACTCAGTGTCTCACTCAACTCACTCATTGCCACCTTTCCTCACAGTCTCACTCACTCACTGAGAGAGGGGGGGAGTGAGTGAAAGAGAGGGAGACAGAGAGAGTGTGAGAGGGAAAGACAGAGAAAGAGACAAAAAGAGACAGAGAGAGACAGACCGAGAGAGAGAGAGTGAGGGACAGAGAGACATAGGGAGAGATAAAGCGAGAGACAGAGTAATAGAGACCTCCCTCTCTATCTCTGTGTGTGTCTCTCTCTCCCTCTTGTATTACAAAAACAAGAGAAAAAAACAAGACAAGATCATTTTATTTTAATTTGATCTCAGATTTTTATTACTGAAAACATCACTCACTCGCAAGCCACAGTCCCTGTAGCTCAGTGGTTAGAGACCTGGCCTCACGAGAGAGAGAGAGAGAACCACAGTCCCTGTAGCTCAGTGCGTTAGAGAGAGAGTCACAGTCCCTGTAGCTCAGTGGGTTAGGGCAAGAGAGACAGTCACAGTCCCTATAGCTCAGCGGGTTAGAGAGAGAGAGAGTCACAGTCCCTGTAGTTCAGTGGGTTAGAGCGAGACAGAGAGAATCACAGTCCCTGTAGCTCAGTGGGTTAGAGACCTGGCCTCGCGAGAGAGAGAACCACAGTCCCTGTAGCTCAGTGCGTTAGAGAGAGAGTCACAGTCCCTGTAGCTCAGTGGGTTAGGGCACGAGAGAGAGAGTCACAGACCCTGTAGCTCAGTGGGTTAGAGCGAGAGAGAGAGTCACCGTCCCTGTAGCTCAATGGGCTAGAGCAAGAGAGAGAGTCACAGTCCCTGTAGCTCAGTGGGTTAGAGCCCTGGCCTCACGAGAGAGAGAGTCACAGTCCCTGTAGCTCTGTGCGTTAGAGAGAGAGAGAGAGAGTCACAGTCCCTGTAGCTCAATGGGCTAGAGCGAGAGAGAGAGTCACAGTCCCTGTAGCTCAGTGGGTTAGAAAGTGAGAGTCGCAGTCCCTGTAGCTCAGTGGGTTAGAGAGAGAGAGAGAGTCACAGTCCCTGTAGCTCAGTGGGTTAGAGCGAGAGAGAGTCACAGTCCCTGTAGCTCAGTGGGTTAGAGAGAGAGAGAGAGAGAGTCACAGTCCCTGTAGCTCAGTGGGTTAGAGAGAGAGAGAGTCACAGTCCCTGTAGCTCAGGAGGAGAGAGAGAGAGTCACAGTCCCTGTAGCTCAGGGGGAGAGAGAGAGAGAGAGTCACAGTCCCTGTAGCTCAGTGGGTTAGAGAGACACAGTCCCTGTAGCTCAGGGGGAGAGAGAGAGAGAGAGTCACAGTCCCTGTAGCTCAGTGGGTTAGAGCGAGAGAGAGTCACAATCCCTGTAGCTCAGTGGGTTAGAGAGAGAGAGAGTCACAGTCCCTGTAGCTCAGGGGGAGAGAGAGAGAGAGTCACAGTCCCTGTAGCTCAGTGGGTTAGAGCGAGAGAGAGAGGGGGGGGGGAGTTATACACATTTTCGTGTCCTACGGTTTCAGGTTTGATGAGAAAAGGAGTTTTTTGAACAAAAATCCAAGTGCATCACGTGTTATTGCCAGAAACGTGTTAATATTGACCCCGCCCACTGTCTCCCTGGTAACCAGTGATTGACAGGAGAAACACCCGCCCACTGGCGCCCTGTAAACCAGTGATTGACAGCAGAGAGAGACCCGCCCACTGTCGCCCTGTGAACCAGTGATTGACAGCAGAGAGAGACCTGTCGCCCTGTGAACCAGTGATTGACAGGAGAGAGACTCGCCTACTGTCTCTCTGGTAACCAGTGATTGACAGGAGAAAGAGACCCGCCCACTGTCTCCATGGTAACCGGTGATTGACAGGAGAAAGAGACCCGCCCACTGTCTCCATGGTAACCGGTGATTGACAGGAGAGAGAGACTAGCCCACTGTCTCTCTGGTAACCAGTGATTGACAGGAGAATGAGACCCGCCCGCTGTCTCCCTGGTAACCAGCAGCTTGTGGTTCCCAGTGACTTCATGACTGTATTCGTGCATCTCTGGTTTGCTGTGATTTAAGAGGGAGAACGTGAGAAAGAGAGAGTCTGAGAGAGAGAGGGACTGAGAGAGAGAGACTGAGAGTGAGAGAGAGTGACTGAGAGTGAGAGAGACTGAGAGAGAGCGGGAGAGAGACTGAGAGAGAGAGAGAGAGAGAGGGACTGAGAGAGAGAGACTGAGAGTGAGAAAGAGAGAGAGAGTGACTGAGAGAGAGAGAGACTGAGAGAGAGAGAGAGAGAGAGGGACTGAGAGAGGGGGAGAGAGGGGGGGGGGAACTGAGAGAGAGGGGGAGAGAGGGGGGGGGGAACTGAGAGAGAGAGAGAGAGGGGGGGGACTGAGAGAGAGAGACTGAGAGTGAGTGAGAGAGAGAGACTGAGAGAGAGAGAGGGACTGAGAGAGAGAGAGAGAGAGATGGACTGGTATTAGAGGAGAGGGTAGGAGAAATGGATAGAATAATTATAACCAGAGAGGAAGTTCTAAAAAGGTTGACGTTGCTCAAGGTGGATAAGTCACCTGGTCCGGATGGGATGCACCCTAGGTTACTAAGTGAGGCACGGGAGCAAATAGCAGGGACTCTGGCCACGATCTTTCAATCTTCCTTGGACACAGGGGTCGTGCCAGAGGACTGGAGGATAGCTAATGTTACTCCCTTGTATAAAAAGGGGCAGAAGGACAAGCCTGGTAACTACAGACCAGTCAGTCTAACGTCGGTAGTGGGCAAACTTCTAGAGTCCATAATCAGGGACAAGGTAGATCTTCACTTAGAAAGATATAGGCTAATAAAGGACAGTCAACATGGATTTGTTAAAGGCAAATCTTGCCTTACAAATCTGATAGAATTTTTTGATGAGGTAACGGAATGGGTGGATAATGGTAGCGCAGTTGATGTAGTTTACATGGACTTTCAAAAGGCATTTGACAAAGTGCCACATGATAGACTTATTATGAAACTAAAGGCCCATGGCGTAAAAGGGACAGTGGCAGCGTGGATCCACAACTGGCTGCAAGACAGAAAGCAGAGAGTTGTAGTGAGCGGCTGTTTTTCAGATTGGAGGGAAGTGAGCAGTGGTGTGCCACAGGGATCAGTTTTGGGACCATTGCTGTTTGTAATCTACATCAATGATCTGGACTTGGGTGTACGGAGTACAGTTTCCAAGTTTGCAGATGACACTAAGTTAGGGAGAATAGTAAATAGTGAGGAGGATAGTAGCCATCTGCAAGAGGATATAGACAAATTGGTAAAGTGGGCAGACACATGGCAGATGAAGTTTAATGCAGAGAAGTGTGAGGTGATGCATTTTGGAAGAAGAAATGAAGGGAGGCAATATAGGCTAGATAGTACAATTTTAAATGGTGTGAAGGAACAGAGAGACCTGGGGATTTGTGTTAGTGACTCGTTGAAGGTGGCAGGACAGGTAGACAAGGCTGTTAAGAAGGCATATGGGATACTAGGCTTTACAAATAGGGATATAGAGTACAAAAGTCAGGAAGTGCTGACTAACTTCTATAGGTCTTTGGTGAGGCCTCAGCTGGAATACTGTGTTCAATTCTGGTCACCACACTACAGAAAGGATGTGAAGGCATTGGAAAGGGTGCAGCGAAGATTTACTAGGATGGTGCCAGGATTGAGGGACTTCAGCTATGAGGAGAGGCTAGATAGGCTAGGGTTATTCTCTCTGGAGCAGAGAAGATTGAGGGGAGACCTAATAGAGGTTTATAAGATCATGAGGGGTTTCGACAGGGCAAATAGAGAAAAACTATTTCCACTCGTGGGTGAATCTGTGACTCGTGGTCACAGATTTAAAATAGTTTCAAGGCGAAGTAGAGGGGAGCTGAGGAGAATTTTTTTCACTCAGCGAGTTGTTCGAATCTGGAATGCATTGCCTGAAAAGCTGGTGGAGGCTGATTCGATAACAACTTTTAAAAAGGGAATTAGATCTTTATTTAGGGAGAACAGGTCTATTAGGCTATGGGGAGCGGGCTGGCAGTGGGATTGAATCGCTCTTTTCAAAGAGCCGGCACAAACTAGATGGGCCGAATGGCCTCCTTTTGTGCCGTAAAATTCTATGAATCTATGAATCTATGAGAGAGAGAGAGAGACTGTGAGTGAGAAAGAGACAGAGAGACTGAGATAGAGAGAGAAATAGACAGAGAGAGAAATAGACAGAGAGAGAGAGAGACTGAGAGTGAGGGAGGGAGAGACCGAGAGACGTAAATCGAGAGAGACAGAGAGAGAGAGACTGAGAAAATATATTGATTGATTTGACACAGCGCCTTATAGCACATCAGGAGAGAGAGAGGGAGATTGAGAGAAGAGTGGAGTGAGAGAGAGACTTGGGTGGACTGAGTGTGAGCAGGAGGGGGATAGAGTGACTGTGAGAGAGACTTGGGGGAGTCAGGGGATGGAGCGAGTGTGAGAGAGACTTGGGGTATAGTCGGGATGGAGTGAGTTTGAGAGGGAGTGGGATAGAGACTTAGGGGATGGAGTGAGCGTGAGATGGAAGTGGATAGAGACTTGGGGGAGTCAGGGGGATGGAGTGAGTGAGAGAGTGAATGAGACAGAGGTTGGGGGGAGAGAGTTGGGTGGGGAGAGAGAGTTGGGAGGGGGGAGAGAGTTGGGAGGGGGGAGAGAGTAACAGACACACAACGAGAGACACACACAGTTCTAGAGCGATAGAAACAGAGAGACAGACAGAGACACAGAAACACAGACAGAAATCAGACGCGAACTGATAATGAGGAAGGAGGTGTGGGAGAGGGCGAGACGGCGGGAGGGACTGAGTGTAAGCGATTGAGTGAACGAGTTAGAGCTAGTTAGTGAGTGTGTATGAGTAAGTGAGTGTGTATGAGAGAGAATGGGAGGGAGGGGTGAGTGATCGAGCGAGCAAGTGTCGTGAGAGCTAGTTAGTAAGTGAGTGAACTACTGAGTGAATGAGTGAGCGAGTGTGTGAGCAAGTGAGTAAGCAAGCGAGGGAGGAAGTAAATGAGGTAGAGAACTAGTTAGTTAGCGAGCAAGTGAGTGTGTGAATCCTCACTACACTCCCAACTGTCTCCCCTCCCAATTCTCTCTCCCTTCCCTCCCAATTCTCTCCCTGCTCCAAGGCTGTCCTCTTTGCCTTCCTCCCTCTCTGCCTCATCACAACCGGGGCCGTGCAGACGCACAAACAACCAAAGCTGTTACACACTCTCTCTCTGGCACCTTTCCAAACTCCCGAGGTTTGGGAATGCTCATCGCGGATGGGATAAGACACTGTGAAACGCAAGGATTATTATGTAAAGTCTCTTCAATATAAAACCATGTGAATTCTGCAAACTATTCAATCTAAATATATTGTAGAGTCCAGTAGCTCAGTGGGTAAGACACACACTCCCCCCACCCAACCATACACACACACTCACCCCCCCAACCACACACACACACTCCCCCGCCGACCACACACACACTCCCCCCCCCCCCCCCACCACACACACACACTTTCCCCCCCCAACCACATACACTCCCCCACCCAACCATACACACACACTACCCCCCCCCCCAACCAACCACACACACAAACTCACACACCTCCCACCCCTCACACCACCCCAACCCCACCCACACACGCCAACCCCCTCATTCCATTTGCATTTTATGACCAAGCTTTTCTAATATAACAAAATAACTCGCAACACACACACAGGGATGAGAGAGACACACACAACCAGGGGAATAACAATTAAATATACAATTTGGAAAGACTTTAAACACTAATTAAGAGAGAGGAGTAAGTGAGTGAGAGAGAGAGAGTGACAGCCAAATATATCAATGTACCCCCACCTTTTCCCCCTGGGGCACATGTCCCCTCTGGTTGAGAACCGTTAGTGTAGAGGACGTGATAACGACAATGTCAAATGCAAGGATTATTGTGGGATTGGGCAGAGTCAACACGGCTTCACGAAAGGAAAATCGTGTCTAACGAATCTCTTATTTTTAAGATGTAACTAGCAGGTTACGTAGGGGGGAAATCCGTGGATATAGCGTATCTGGATTTTCAGAAGGGATTGGACAAGGTGCCACATAAAAGGCTGTTGCATAAGATAAGGGCTCATGGAATTAAAGGTAATATATATTATTATTATATATTAGCATGGATAGAGGACAACAACAACAACTACTTTAGACAAGTTCCCTTACACCACACATCTATGAGGAAATAGGATAGAAGGTCAGCCAAGGAATTATTAAATACCGTATATCTCCGTGTATAAGGCGCACTTTTTTTCACGAGGGAAGATCTCGAAAGTTGGGGCTGCGCCCTATACGCAGGTACAAGAAATTTTGAGCCTCGGAAATACAGTAAACAGGAGGGGCGGCCGGCACACTGTCAGCCGGGGTTTGGTCAGTGTCCGGCGGGGGTTGGGGGGAGCGGGTGATGGGGCTTCGGCCTCGGCCGCCCGGGCAGCAGCAGCGGACTTCAGTGCTGTGCCTGCTGCCTGCCTTCTGCCTAACCCAGTCTGCCTCCCTCCCTCCCTGCTGCTCTCTCTCTCTGGCTGCCGGCCTGCCTCTCTCCCTCCCTGGCTGCCGGTCTGCCTCTCTCCCTCTCTCTCTCCCTGGCTGCCTGCCTGCCTCTCTCCCTCTCTCTCTCCCTCCCTCCCTGTCTGCCTCCCTCCCTGCTTGAGGGGTGCGCCTTATACGCGGGTGCGCCTTATACGCGGAGATATATGGTAGCTACAGTCCCTGTAGCTCAGTGGGTTAGAGCCCTGGCCTCGCTCTCTCTCAGATCCCTCTCGATCCTAGTTTTGCTATTTTGCCTTGATGTGTGTGTGAGATGGTATAATTTCCTGTATTTACGGATGAATTTCTCTCACTCTTGTTTCATCATTTCGAGGATTGAGGAGGCTGCTACTTTGCTTGGCTGGGACCAGAAGTTGACCTGGAGCCGGTCCTTTTCTCTGCCATGTCCATCTCTAGGCTTCACCTCAGGCATCAACCAACCTAAGGTACATCTGAAACTTATTATTTCTCTCTCTTTCTCTAATAGTGGGAACCTCACGGTGCCAACTCAAGCTAAATTGTAGCCCAATCTAGAGAACACAGCGAATGATTGAGATTGTGCCCTCACTGGTGGAGGGTTAGAGTCTGTCGGGCTCGGGTCAGTCGCCGCCAGGACCGGCTCGGAGCAGCTTGCACGACTGGTTTGCTAGCGACCGGCAATGTGTAGCTGCGGAGACTCGGTTCCAGTGCAGGCTGGGTGGGTGTAGTTAGTTAGACGCAGGCAGATGGGATCACGGTTGGGGTTGCTGACTTGGTTGAGTCAGTTCAAGTCTCTGCACTTGTCTTTCGGGTGGACTGTAAATCACAATGGTGTTTCTCTTCTCTGTGCTGGTGGTGAAGGGATAGTCCCAGATCCCTCTCGATCCTAGCCTTGCTAGTTTGACTTGATGTTTGTGTGCGTGAGATGGTATAATTTGATGTATTTACGGATTAATTGTTCTCGCTCTTGCTTCAGGGATCATCCAGGCGGGCGGCGAGGACAAGGAGTGGTTGCTGGACGATTGATGGTTGTTGTTTGTTGCTGTTTTTGTTGTTAATATTGTTGCTTTTGTTGTTTATTGTTGTTGTTTGATTCCCCCCACCCCTGCCCCCATCTTCTTCTTCCCTCACTCCCTTTCCTCACTTTCTCTCCTCCATTTTCCCCTTCCCTCCCTCTTCCCTCTTCCTGATCTTGCCCCCACCCGTCTTTCCCTCCCTCTCTTCCTTACCCCCCTTTCTCCCCCCTCTTCCTCCCTAACCTAACCCATCCCACCTTTCCCTCCCTCTCCCCCCTTACCCTTACCCTCTTTTCCCCCTTTCTCCCCTGGCCCCATTTTCGCGATTGTTTGTGGGGACACTGCTGTGCGCAATTTGGCTGCCGCGTTTCGCCCACAAGTATACAGTCGACTTTCCTGCTTTTCTTCCCCCTGCCTCGACCCCTCCCCTTTTGCTTCTTTACCCCCTTTTGCCCCTAGTCCCACTTCCATGACTGATTGTGGGACACTGCTGTGCGCAATTTGGCTGCCACGTTTCGCCCACAAATATTCAGTTACTTTTCCTACTATTCTTCATCCTGCCCTGATCCTTCCCACCCTGCCCTTGTCCTACATAACTGTACAGCGCCTTGGGATGTCCTCTCGACGTGAAAGGCGCTATATAAATGTCAATTTTGTTTGTTTGTTCTTTATTTTGAGGTTTGTTGGAGTTTCCTGTTGGTTGTTCCTTGGCTGGGATCTCCTGTTATTCCAAAGTTGACGTGGAGCCCGTCCCTGCTTTGTCCACCTCTGGGCTTCACCTCTGGGCTTCACCTCAGCCATCAACCAACCCAAGGTATATCTGAAACTAAAAGGGCAAAGTTTTCTCCAGGATAGAATTTGGGAAATAGGCCAAGTTTTCTTCAGTGTTAGTTGAGGGTTGAGTTGTTGCTTTGGTTCAGGGCTGAGAGAGTTGGTTTCTGTCGTGGCTGGTGTGAAGCAGATCACAAAGTCAGTTTGCTATCGACCAGCAATATGTAGCTACTGAGAGTCTGTCACTGTTCGAGGCTGGGTCAGTATAGCTGCCACGAGTTGGTTCCTGTACAGGCTGGGTGGGTGTAGTTCGTTAGACGCAGGCAGATGGGATCACGGTTGGGGTTGCTGACTTGGTTGAGTCAGTTCAAGTCTCTGCACTTGTTTTTCTGGTGGACTGTAAATCATGATGGTGTTTCTCTTTCTTCTCTGTGGGGGTGGTGAAGGGATAGTCCCAGATCCCTCTCGATCCTAGTGTTGCTACTTTGACTTGATGTTTGTGTGTGAGATGGTATCATTGGCTGCATTTACAATGTCTCTCACTCTTGTTCCTTTATTTCGAGGTTTGTTGGAGGCTCCTCTTTGTTGCTTGGCTGGGATCTCCTGTTATTGGAAAGTTGTCTTTGAGCCGTCCCTGCCTTGTGCAACTCTTGGTCTCATCCTTCAACCAACCTAAGGTACGTCTGAAACTCTGGGAGTTATCCTTTTGCTGTGAATCTGTAATTGGCTTGATAGTTGTTGGGTTGGGTTGACTGATGTTTGTGAGATGACACAACTTATTGTGTTTATGGATTAATTTCTCTCTCTCAGTTTCCATCGTTTCCAGGTTTATTCCCAAGTTGACCTGGAGCCCATTCCTGGCTACCATTGACCCTTGTTCCCCTCTGGGTTTCACCTCAGCTGTCAACCAACCCAAGGTACATCTGAACCTTATTCTCTCTCTGTGTCCATCTGAGGAATCTTTTGGTGTAACCCCTCTGTCTGACGGCTCTAAATAGTGTTGTGGTTGCACTCTCAAAATTCTCCCGTGTCGAGCAAATGCGGTGGAATCTATTTAATTGGAATTTAATTAGGCCCTGAAAAGTGTGCTTTGGGTGATTGCTTTTGATGTGCAGTAGCGCATATGTATCCGTACTTTTAAAATATACCCTTGTCCCCAGTCTGTGTTCTCCCTGTTTGTATACTGTAGTATCTAGGAAATTAATGCTGTGCTTGTTTGTCTCTGCTTTTACTTTGATGGAGGGGTGGTGTTTGTTTAGCCTGTTTACGAATTCCTGGAATTCTGTGTCTGTGTGGGTCCATATTCCGAATATGTCATCTAAGTATCTATAATAACAAGTTGGGAGTTTGGGGCAGCTCTGGAGAACCTCATTCTCCCATTTTGCCATGTAAATGTTTGCATAGGCCGGGGCAAATTTTTTGCCCATGGCCGTCCCCTTTATTTGAAGATAGGAGTCACCATTAAATTCAAAATCATTTTTGGTGAGGCCTAGTTTTAGTAGTTTGATCAGAATTTCATTTGGTCTCGTGGGGTCTGGGTATTGTGCTAGGGTCTCCCTGATTGCCTTAATGCCTCTCTCTGTTTCTATGTTAGTGTACAGACTCTCCACATCCATTGTGAAAAGTATGGCATGGGGAGGAACTGTCATGGCTCCAATAAGTTCCACAAAGTGGTATGTGTCCTTAATGTAACTGGAGTGTTTAAGGGACAGGGAGTTTAGGAAATGGTCTATATATTCGGCTACCCTACACAACTCACTGCCACACTCAGACACGATGGGTCTGCCTAGTGGTATTTCACCCGGTATTGTCCATGAATTTGGATTTTTATGTATTTAAGGGAGAATGTAAAATTTGCGGGCCCGTGCACTCTCCCCACCTAAGTATTGTAACTGTCTCTCATTAATGTGGTTGTTTTCCCTGAGGCCTGTCAATATACTCCTGATTTCCTGCTGCGTGTCTTTATATATGGGTCCCTTTAGTTTCTTATAATATTCCTGATTGTTTAGTTGTCTGTGTGCCTCCAACAGGTATTCTTGCCTGTCCATAATTACAATGCTGCTGCCTTTGTCTGCTGGTTTTATGACAATGTCTGTGCACTTTCTAAGTTCGGCTGGTGCCTCCCTCTCTTTTCTTGTCGGATTACATTTCTGTCTTATTGGCATTATGTTCCCGACCGCGGTTATTGTTTCCTCTCTCGCTAGAATTATTTGTGGGTTTATTTGTTCATTCCTAGGTGTCCACCCTGATGGTGTTATGAATTTTGTTTGCCTGGTTGTTCTACCCTCCGCTATTCCCGGTTTGTTGAAATGGTCACATAATTTAACTTGTCTAAAGAAATCCTCTATGTCTTGTCCTATTTTAATTGGGCAGGGGTTTTCTGTGGGGACAAAGGTCAAACCCTTATTGAGTATACTAATCTGTGCCTCTGTGGGCTTGAATGACTGGGAGACGTTTGCGATATTCGTCCCCAGGCCTAGGTCCCTCAATGCTGGGGCTCCTGTTCCACTTAGTTTAAATAATTTGACCAGTGTTTTAGTAATATTTGGGCTGTTTTTTCGGTCCACTGGATTTCGTTTGAATTTTGTTCCACCCTGAACTGGGTGGCTGGGATTGTGGGGATTCCATTTTTTTTTGATTAATTGATTAATTTCCTCTAGGGTATCTCTTTCTTTTTTACGTAACTCGGGGCTATAATTACTTTCTACTGCCAGGATTTCCATGTTAGGGAAAGCCTGCTTGGCCCTTTTTAACATGGCCTGTAACTGTTTAGTTGCCGTTTTTGGTTGCTGCGTCCGGTTATGGATACCGAGAGAAAAAATGACCATCCTGGTCCCTTCGCAAGGTGTGATTTTATTTAATAATTTGTCCACATGGTGGAAGTTTGCC
Organism: Hydrolagus colliei; assembly: GCA_035084275.1. Classification (NCBI taxonomy): domain Eukaryota; kingdom Metazoa; phylum Chordata; class Chondrichthyes; order Chimaeriformes; family Chimaeridae; genus Hydrolagus; species Hydrolagus colliei. The sequence continues at coordinate 133,508 of CM068744.1, read as the reverse complement.
TCTGGAAAGGCCTCCACCTGTGTGTGCGCGTTTGGGCAACCTGCTATTTTTGCGAGGTTTTCGTCCCCAATTATTATGACTGGTTTTGTTGGTGTTAGTGTAGTCCGCACTTTTATGGTCTGTCCTTTTGTGGACAGTTACTATCTCTAGGTTTTTATCGCTTCCCTGTTGGGCCCGATGGGGGGACAGTCCTATCTCTGTTCCTGACCCTATGTCATTCTCTCCCTGTGGGGAAGGGGCTATTGCTGCCTGGTTTAACCTGGGGACAGCGATGGTAACGGGTCTTGTGGGAGGGCACGGGGTACGTAATCTTGGTTGGCATTGTTCTAGGGGAGGGGGGTGGATCTGTAACAGGGAGGGTGTGGTGCGGTTAATCTGTATTGTTTTGGGGGGCCTAGCTACACCCCAAGAATCAGCCATCACCGTCGGTGACTGTGGTCGCTCTTGGGATGCCAGGAGAATATCCAGGTCCAAGTGTACAGACACATTGGAACGAACTCTGGATGTGGCTGGCTGGGACGGGAGGGGTGGGGTGGGTGCGTTTAATGTTGTTATTTTCGGTGCTATTGAAATTAACCTAACAGACCTGTTCTCCCTAAATAAGGATCTAATCTAGATCTAAAGATCTGAATGTCAGGCAAGTTTCCTTACTCCACTTGCCTCTGTTTACCTAGCAGTAAGTAGGAACTCAGTTTTAGTCGATCGGTGGATTGCATTTCTTGGAGTAATGATTCCATCAAAATATTTTTTAAAATTGACCAGGACTGTTTGTGGGACACCGCTTTGCACAATTGGCTGCCATGTTTTGCCCATAAAATATGCAATCAATTAACTACAGAATATTTAGTGAATATTTGAGACGCCTCAAAGACGTGATAAGCTGCTATATCAAATAATAATAATCCTTGATTTGATTAGTGTTGTTCACATCTTCTAGATATATATTACATATGTAGGCGTATTATTACAAGTTCACGATTGTGTTGACTTTCAATCATTGCTTCTCTTTCTCTAAGAGTCAGATAAAGAGAATGAAGTTTCAGTCAACAACAACAACTTGGATTTCTATAGCGCCCTCCATACCAGATGGCGTCTCATAGCGCTTCACAATAACAGATCCCAGGGGGAGGGGGATAAAGGTGACCAAAAGCGCGGTTGAAAAGAAAAGTATTTACGTGAGATCTGAAAATAGGAAACGGGGCGCGAGGTGAAAGGAACTTACAGAGCCTTCGGTCATAGTGGCCGAAGGCACGGTGGAATGGAGGATTTGGGGGACAAGGAGGAGGCCAGACCCGATAGAGCGAAGGCAACGGGTGCTGTTGTGAGGATAAAGCAGGTCAGAGATGAAGGGGGTGGGGGTACAGAGGAGTGGAGGGATTTGAAAACAAGATTGAGGATCTTGAAATCGATCTGCTCTGAGACAGTGAGCCAGTAAAGTCTGGCAAGGACTGGGGTAATAGGGGAGCGAAGTTTGGTTCAGGTGAGAATGCGGGCGGCGGAATTTTGAATAACTTGGATTTTATGAATGGTGGAGGAGGAGAGACTGGTGAGGAGGACATTGGAATAGTCTAACCGAGAGGTGACAAAAGCAGCTTTTGGGGTGAGATATTGGTGGAGACGAGCGATGTGTTAGCGATGGAAGAAAGTGGTGCTGGTGAGGGGGAGGAAGGATAATTCGAACCAGGCGAGTGCGATCCCACTGAGGTAGATGACAGAGGACAGGCACTGTATCGAAGGTGGCAGAGAGGTCTAGGAGGATAAGGAGGCAGAGGGAGGTCTGGTCACAGATAGAGAGGATATTGTTTGCGACTTTCACAAGCACAGTCTCTGTAGTGTGGCAGGACGGAAACCGGACTGGATGGTTTTGAAAAGGGAGTGGAATAAGAGGTGTGTGGGGAGTTGGTTGGCAACAATGCATTCTAAAACTGTAGCATTGAAGGGCAAGTTTAAGTTACTGTATTCATACGTAAAAGAAAAAATCTTGGAAGTCCAAAGACGAGCAGAATTTATAAATACTTTTTTTTCTAACTGACGTGAAATACAGTACGTTCTTCCAGCTATCTGGCAGTAAATGCGTAAACAGTAACCTTGGTGGTAATCTTCATGTTTTTCAGGCATGCGTTTTTCAGGAATTTGTAATTGAAGAAGACTCTGTGATGTTTCTAATAAATCTGACTGTTCTTCTCGACTGTCTGACCCTATTTAGTGCAAGTGCCTTGCCAGGTAATTGGTTACAGATAGTGCACAAATTTATCAAGCTGCTGTTCATTAGTAATTGTGTTTGTTTGATTCACATTAGCTGACATATTTTGTTTTCCTTCTCTGTAGGTGTAACAACAGCCTTGAGGATGTGTTACCGGGGATATGGCTACCCTCTCACTCTTTTCCTGGAGGAGAGTGGTGTAGTGACTGTTTGTAAAATTCAAACTCAGGAACCAGAAGAAATTCTCGATTTTGATTTTTGCAGCACAAACGTTATTAATAAAATTATAGTGCAGTCAGAGAGCCTGCGGGAGGCGTTTGCAGAACTTGACATGAGCAGTGAGGTATTACAAATCACCATGTCTCCAGACAAACCCTATTTCAGGTACTAATAACTAGAAATTCAAGCAGCTTTCAACACAGTTGACCAGTTTCTAAGTCCCTCCATTCCTCTGCACCCCCCTACCTCTCTGAGCTCTTCTCCTTAACCCAGCACCCGCTGCCTTCGCTCCACTGGGTCTGGCCTGCTCCATGTTCCCCCGAATCCTCCGCTCCACCCTCGGCGGCCGTGCCTTCAGCCACCAACGCCCCGAGGCTCTGGAACTCCCTTCCTCACTCCCTTCGACTCGCCCCCTCTCTTCTCAGCTTCAGGTCCCAGCTAAACGCCTTTCCCTTTGACCTTGCCTTTGGTCACCTTTTTACCTCTGCTCCTGGCTCGGTCCCGGGACCCATTACTGTGAAGCGCTCTGAGACGCCGTCTGGCCTGGAGGGCGCCATATAAATCAAAGTTGTTAAGTGGTCACCTGGTAGAGCATTGAGCTACACAGGAGCTACGCAGGAGCCGAGTCTATCAGCAACAGTGGCTGCCTGCCTTGCACACAAACAGACTTGCAATATACCGCAGAGCCATGTAAGGGAGAATGACTGCTGACTGTTTAGGTGATCTGTTTTAATTGTGTAAAAGGGATTATTTTTCATGATGATTTATATTGATAATTGTGTCCCACAGAAGATGCTTTTCTTAGATCATTCTACAAAAGGCAGCCATTATGTGAGATGTCTGTCAGATAGACTGAATAATTTTATGGTGATTCACATGTTTTAGTGTTCTATCTCAGGTTTTTGTGGGACACTGCTGTGCGTAATTGGCTCTCGTGTTTTGCCCACAGATACACAGTCAGTATATTCACTTCACAGTATATTCTGTGAAGCGCTTTGAGACGTCTAGAAGACATGAAAAGCACTGTATCAAATGCAAGGATTATTATTGTTTTGTACTGTTATTGGCTTAAAAAATGAACACAATATATTTTCTGGGAATCAAAGGAATTTTACTTCACTGAAGAAGGAAAATATGCTTTTGACTCTTCGAAAGCCTTTTCCATTTAGTCAGTCTCCCCCATATTTTCTCCAAACGCTTATATTTTTATTTTTTAAATATGGATCGGCAATAACCAAGCAACAACTGTATTTGCCTAGAAAAGGTCATTACAGTTAACAGAAATTACTGTAAAGTACTTTTAGATATTTGTATGTGATAACTTTTGAGAGTTATGCTTTTTGTCCCTTTTCTCTTCCCTCTCTCATTTCTTCTCTTCTACTATTATTTTGAGATTCGTAATGCTGCACCACAGATGCTTATTTTCTGTCTTTTTTCCTCTGAAATTCATTCTGTGCTTGCTATTTCAGGTTATCTACATTTGGGAATGCTGGGAGCACACACTGTGATTATCCAAAGAACTCTGATATGATGGAGGCATTTCACTGCAACCAGACTCAGTCCAGCCGGTCAGTAATTGTGCTGAGCACTTGTGCCTATAGTGTGGAACCTCATTGTTGTCAGTTATGAAAATTTACCTGATTTAATTGATCAATTACATTGTACAAGTGTAATTTTGTTATTGATTGGTTTTTCAGAATTTTTTTCTTGTTTCTTTTGAACAGGTATAAAATCTCATTACTGAAACCATCAGCAAAAGCTCTGGCTCTGTCTTCTAAAGTTTCCATCCGCACAGATAACCGAGGATTCCTATCCTTGCAGTACATGATACGAAATGAGGATGGACAGGTCTGCTTTGTGGAATATTATTGTAGCCCTGATGAAGAGATAGCAGAGTCAGAAACATAATTATTAAATGTAATGCAGCAATTTGATTATCTGACCGCTGTGGGCTCCACTGTGCTCTGATCAGAAAGTTTAATGATGAGAGAGTTTCCTGACTCCATACTCCTCTGTACCTATCAGTAAGTAGGAACCTGGTTGTTAGTTGTTTAGCGGATCGCTTTCTGCTGATAAGAATCCGCATTAGAAAAAAACATCGTGATAATCATTATTTGGTCACTAAATCTATAACTGTCTGTGAGACACTGTTACGCATAATTGGCTGCCATGTTTCACCCACAAAGATACGCAGTCAATCCAGTCGTGGATTGAAGTGACCCATTTTTATTATTTGTTTGCTTGAGGGATTATTATCAGCCATGTGGAGAGAAGGGGAGACTCGCCCGCTCTCTCCCTGGTACAACAACAACACCAACAACTTGGATTTATATAGCGTCCTCCATGCAGGACGGTGTCCCAGGACCGAGCCAGGGGCAGGGGTAGAAAGGTGACCAAAGGCACGGTTGAAGAGAAAGCTGTGACCTGAAACTGGGAAAAGAGGAGGGGAGAAGCAAAGGGAGTGAGGAAGGGAGTTCGAGAGCCTTGGTAACCAGTGATTGACAGGAGAGAGAAAGAGAGACCCGCCCACTGTCTCCCTGGTAACCAGTGATTGACAGTAGAGAGAAAGAGAGACCCGCCCACTGTCTCCCTGGTAACCAGTGATTGACAGGAGAGAGAAAGAGAGACCCGCCCACTGTCTCCCTGGTAATCAGTGATGGACAGGAGGGAAATGAGAAAGACAGCTCCACCCACTGTCTCCCTGGTAACCAGTAATTGACAGGAGAAAACTAGACCCGCCTACTGTCTCCATGGTAACCAGTGATTGACAGGAGAGTGGGAGAAACACAGACCCACCCACTGACTCCCCAGTAACCAGGGATGGACAGGAGAGAGAGAAAGAAACTCAGAGACGCCGTCCGGCGTGGAGGGCACTATACAACTCGAAGTTGTTATTGTTGTTGTTGAGGGTTAAGGTTAGGATTAGGATTCAGGGTTAGGGGCAGGTGTTAAGGTTAGGGTGAGGGTCAGAGGTCAGGAAACTGAGGCTATGCAGCGAAAACGCGGCCTGAGCGTCTCCATAGCGACCGACACTTCCGGCCCGCCATCTTAGGAAAGGAACTTCAGGTTACACCAGGGATGGACGCATGCGCATTACTGACACCCCACATCGCCGCCTGGTGTAGCGACCATACATTACACCCTGATACACAGAGCGCCGCCTGCTGTTATGGTCACACATTACACCCTGATACACAGAGCGCCGCCTGCTGTCACAGTTTGAAGACCCGAGGAAAAGGGTCTTCAGCTGGGACCTGAAGCTGAGAAAAGAGGGAGGGAGTGAGGAAAAGAGTTCCAGAGCCTCGGGGCATCGTGACTGAAGGAACGGCCGCCGAGGGTGGAGCGGAGGATTTGAGGGACATGGAGGAGGCCAGACCCAGAGGAGCGAAGGCAATGGGAGCTGGTTTGAAGAGAGAGGAGATCAGAAAGGTAGAGGGGTGCAGAGGAATGGAGCGATTTGAAAACAAGGGTGAGGATCTTGAAGTCGATCTGCTCTGGGACAGGGAGCCAGTGAAGTCTGGCAAGGACTGGGGTAATGGGGGAGCGAAGTTTGGAGCAGGTAAGGACACGGGCTCTGTGGATTGTGGAGGAGGGGAGACCGGCGAGGAGGGCATTGGAATAGTCCAGCCGAGAGGTGAGGAAGGCGCGGATCAGGGTTTTAGTGGCTTTTGGGGTGAGGTATTGCCGGAAACGGACGATCTGTCTGAGGTGGAAGAAGACGATGCTGGTGAGGGACTGGATGTGGGGGAGGAAGAACAGTTGGGGGTCGAACTTGATGCCTCGGTTGCGCACAGATTCGGAGAGTTTTAGGGGGAGACCAGGAAGGTGGAGGAGGTGAGAGCTTGTGCGAATGGAGACGTTGACGAGAGCCAAAGAGTATGGCCTCAGTCTTGTGATACGTGGTGGTCATCATTTTAAATTATTATTTAACAAGTTAATTATTATTAATAGATCAATATATATTTCATGATTTACATAGACAGATTCCCTGACAATCTTGCCTTTTTTTTTCATGAACTTTTGAGGAAGAAATAAAGCAACTGGAACCTTGAGCTCATAAGGCAAGTTTGTCGGCATTCGTGGAAATCTTGTGGTGTTAACTAAAGGAATCGCACATTGGCTCTCTCTCTCCCGCACCTTTCCACACTGTGTATTGTGATAACACAAAGCAGTGGTAGCTGAAGTTAGTTCCTATTAATTCCTTTCTGTAGCGTCCCACACTGAGTTACTGTGAGAACATGATGGAGGTTGTTTGAAGGAAAACTCCAGGTTGTTTGAAGGAAAACTCTAATTTGTTGATGATTTCTTTCAAGAGGATTTCTCAAGAGGTCGGTGAACAGATGGGTGGATTACCATTGTCTGTAAGGCGAGCGCTCAAACCCTGAGCTACAGGAACTGTGGTTTGCGAGGCCAGGGCTGCAACCACTGAGCTGCAGAGACTGTGGCTTGCAAGGCTAGGGCTCGAACTACTGAGCTACAGGAATTGTGGCTTGCGAGGCGAGGCCAGGGCTCTAACCATTGAGCGACAGTGCTGTGGCTTGTGAGACCAGGGCTCAAACCACTGAGCAAGAGGGACTGTGGCTTGCAAGCCCAGGACTCCAACCACCAAGCTGCAGAGACTGTCGCTTGCAAGGCCAGGGCTCCAACCACTGAGCTACAGGGACTGTGGCTTGTGAGGCGAGAGCTCTAACCACTGAGGAGGAGTTGAGATGCTGTGAATTCACTCACATGTAATGTTAATTCTCTGAATTCATGGTGCCAACTAAAGCTATTACTCTATCTCTCTCTTTGTGGCAACAGGACTCAAAACAAGCCAACATTACTCCATATTTTCAACATACAACCAGCCAAATTCTCTGAACTGGTTAATGGGGTGTGAGGGATCATGATTGATGGCAGCTGCACTGAGACAGGACCTTGACCTGCACGTGATGGGAATGTAATTGACTTGTTGGCCATGTGATTGAACTGAAAGCTGTGAGTATTTAACCCAGAGGCTGAGCTCATTCCCTATCCAGCCATCGTAAAGAGAGCAGGAGACTTTGCAGGTTCTGACCAGTAAATTGGTTTGTTTGTAGGCTGTGGCTCTGGCCAGGCTTCCCTGAGGACAATATGGGGTAAGTTTTTACTAGTGCAACTCTGGCATGGTGACAAAGAACGCACCTCTCTCTCTCTGGCGCCCTCCCACACTCTGGAGGTTTGGCAACTCTGTGGACTTATTGCAGGTTGCCTGACTTGTGAACACACAGCAGTCAAACTCTGATTCACATTGTTGGTCAAGGGGAGAAGTTGTTAGAAGCTGAGGATTGAGGGGGAACAGGACGGGGAAGATGTTGGTGGATTAATGTTGAATTGGTTCAAGACTGAGGGTTGGTTTTGCTGAATTTATTCAGAACTGAGTTGGTTAATTTGTTGACTTGGTTGAGTTGTTGAAGGGCCAAGGATTGGTTTAGTTGTTGCTTTTGTTCAGGGCTGAGAGAGTTGGTTCTTGTCAGGGCTGGTTTGAAGCAGGTCACAAAGTCAGTTTGCTAGCGACTGGCATTGTGTAGCTGCTGAGAGTTAGTTTCTATCAGCGTTGGTTGAAGGTTGAGTTGGTTTAGCTGTTGACTTGGTTCAAGGCTGAGAGTTGGTTCAGTTGATTGGATTCAGGGCTGAGTTGGTTTAGATGACTTGGTGGAGTTGAGTTGGTTCAGGGCTGAAAGTCTGTACTTGCCTTTAGGTGGACTGCAAGTCACATGTAATGTGAATTCTTTGTAAATTGGTGAAGGGAAAGCCTGACCCTTGGCTGTCTATAACACTGTGGTGTGAGGTTAAGTAATCTTTGTGCAATGATCCTATTTGTGGTTTTTACGGATGAATTTCTCACTTTGTTTTGTCATTTCCAGGTTTGAGAGTCGGTCGGTGTGAGGGCCATGTAAGCAGAGGCCTGTGGAGCTGGGATCAAGAATCGTTGTGTTACTTTGGACTGTACGGTAAGAGCAGGTTTGGGATATTTGTGTCTTTCTTTCTAGCATCTCGGGGCTTGTGGACGATCCTGCAAATGTGACAGTGGATCCTACCAGAAACAGTTAGTGTCAGGGCTTCAGTGCAGCTTCAGAGACTTTTCTTTACAGCGGAGCCCGAAACGGCTCATTATTCGACATTGGACTGTATGGGAATGTTGGTTTATGGAAACCTTGGGATATTTGTGTCTTTCTTTCTAGCATCTCGAGGCTGGTAGACGATCCTGCAAATGTCACAGTGGAAACCTCACGGAAGTAGTTAGTGTCAGGGCCGCTTCTGTGTAGCCAGAGAGACTTTTTTTTACAGCGGGGATCGGATCATCATTGGACCATATGGGAATGTTGGTTTTTGGAAACCTTGGGATATTTTTCTTTCTAGCATCTCGGGGCTGCTGGAGGATCCTGTAAATGTGACTGCGAAAACCTCACAGAAATAGTTAGTGTCAGGGACAATTTCTTTACAGCGGAGCTCGGACCGTCTCATCATTGAAAATATGGGAAATATTGGGATATTTGTGTATTTGTTTCTAGCATCTCGGGGCTCGTGGAGGATTCAGGTAACCGTAATAGCGGAAACCTAACGGTGCCAACTAAAGTTATTACACCCTTTACCTCTCTGGCACCTTTCTACACCCCAGAGGTTTGGCAACATTATGTGGACTCCATGCTGGATGTTTGACACCCTAACACATCTGAGCCTTAACTCTGGTTACATTTGTAGGTCAGGGAACTGTTACTAACTCTCACACTAACCCGGTAAAAATTTTTGCTGAGAGGAAACGTTTGCTAAAGGATGGATGTTTGTCAAGTTTGAAGTTGAGTTGGTTCAATGCTGAAAGTCTGCATTTGCACTTTGGGTGGACTGTAAACCAGGTTGAGGGGAGAAGTTGTTGGAAGTTGAGGCTGAGATTTGAAGCTGGAAGGGTTGGTAGCAGATGTTGTTGGATTCAGGTTGACGTGGTTCAAGGCTGAGAGTTGCTTTCGCTGAAATTTTTCAGAAATGAGTTGGTCAATTTGTTGACTTGGTTGAGTTGTTGAAGCACTGAAAGTTGGTTTAGTTGTTGATGTAGTTGGGTTCGCTCCAGCCACCGAGCCGCAGGGATTCTGGCTTGCAAGGCTGAGGCGCTTAACCACTGAGCTACATTTTTGGAAGTCCAGGGCTCCCACCACTTCAGCCACAGGGACCGTGGCTTGCCAGAGCGCCCACAACTCGGCCACAGCGACTGTGGCTTGCCAGGGCTCTCACCACTCGGCCACAGGGACTGTGGCTTGCCAGGGCTCTCACCACTCGGCCACAGGGACTGTGGCTTGCCAGGGCTCCCACCACTCGGCCACAGGGACTGTGGCTTGCCAGGCCAGGTCTCCCACTACTTCAGCCGCAGGGAATGTGGCTTGCCAGGGTTCCCACCACTTGGCCACAGGGACTGTGGCTTGCCAGGGATCCCACCACTTGGTCACAGGGACTGTGGCTTGCCAGGGCTAGGCACCACTTGGTCACGGGGACTGTGGCTTGCCAGGGATCCCACCACATGGTCACGGGGACTGTGGCTTGCCAGGGCTCCCACCACTTGGCCACAGGGACTGTGGCTTGCGAGGACTAGGCACCACTTGACCACAGGGACTGTGGCTTGCCGGGGATCCCACCACTTCAGCTGCATGGACTTTGGCTTGCCAGGCTACTGCTCTCACCACTCGATCACAGGGACTGTGGCTTGCCAGTGCTTCCACCACATGGTCACAGGGACTGTGGTTTGCCTGGGATCCCATCACTTCAGCTGCAGGGACTGTGGTTTGCCACGGCTCCCACCACTCGGCCACAGGGACTGTGGCTTGCCAGGGCTGGGCACCGCTCGGTCACAGGGACTGTGGCTTGCCAGACCAGAGCTCCCACCACTCGGCCACAGGGACTGTGGCTTGCCAGAGTTCCCACCACTCGGCCACACGGACTGTGGCTTGCGAGGACTAGGCACCACTTGACCACAGGGACTGTGGCTTGCCGGGGATCCCACCACTTCAGCTGCATGGACTGTGGCTTGCCAGGCTACGGCTCTCACCACTCGGTCACAGGGACTGTGGCTTGCCAGTGCTTCCACCACATGGTCACAGGGACTGTGGTTTGCCTGGGATCCCATCACTTCAGCTGCAGGGACTGTGGTTTGCCACGGCTCCCACCACTCGGCCACAGGGACTGTGGCTTGCCAGGGCTGGGCACCGCTCGGTCACAGGGACTGTGGCTTGCCAGGCCAGGGCTCCCACCACTTGGCCACTGGGATTGTGTTTTTCCAGACCAGAGCTCCCACCACTCGGCCACAGGGACTGTGGCTTGCCAGGGCTCCCACCACTTGGCCACAGGGACTGTGGCTTGCTGGGGATCCCACCACTCCAGCTGCAGGGACTATGGCTTTCCAGGCTAGGGCTCCCACCACTCGGCCACAGGGACTGTGGCTTGCCAGGGCTAGGCACCATTTGGCCGCAGGGACTGTGGCTTGCCAGGCCAGGGCTCCCACCACTCGGCCACAGGGACTGTGGCTTGCCAGGGCTAGGCACCACTCGTTCACAGGGACTGTGGCCGCGTGGCTTGCCAGGGCTAGGCAACACCCGGTCACAGGGACTGTGGCTTGCCAGCGATTCCACCACTCGGCCACAGGGACTGTGGATTACCAGGGCTCCCACCACTCAGCCACAGGGACTGTGGCTTGCCATGCCAGGGCTCTCACCACTCGGTCACAGGGACTGTGGCTTGCCAGTGCTTCCACCACATGGTCACAGGGACTGTAGTTTGCCAGGGATCCCATCACTTCAGCTGCAGGGACTGTGGTTTGCCAGGGATCCCACCACTCGGCCACAGGGACTGTGGCTTGCCAGGGCTAGGCACCGCTCAGTCACAGGGACTGTGGCTTGCCAGGCCAGGGATCCCACCACTCAGCCACAGGGACTGCCGATTGCCAGGACAAGGCACCATTTGGCCACAGGGACTGTGGCTTGCCAGGGCTCCTACCACTCGTCACAGGGACTGTGGCTTGCCAGGGCTCTCACCACTCGGCCACAGGGACTGTGGCTTGGCAGGGTGCCCACAACTCGGCTACTGGGACTGTGGCTTGCCAGCACTTCCACCACTCGGCCACAAGGAATTGTGGCTTTCCAGGGCTCCCACCGCTAGGCCACAGGGACTGTGGCTTGCCAGGTATCCTACCACTCGGCCACAGAGACTTTGGCTTGCCAAGGCTAAGCACCACTGGGCCACAGGGACTGTGGCTTGCCAGGGCTCTCACCACTCGGCCACAGGGACTGTGGCTTGCCACGCCAGGGATCCCACCACTCAGCCACAGGGACTGCCGATTGCCAGGACAAGGCACAATTTGGCCACAGGGACTGTGGCTTGCCAGGGCTCCTACCACTCGTCACAGGGACTGTGGCTTGCCAGGGCTCCTACCACTCGGCCACAGGGACTGTGGCTTGCCAGGGCTCTCACCACTCGGCCACAGGGACTGTGGCTTGCCAGGGATCCCATCACTTCAGCTGCAGGGACTGTGGTATGTCAGGGCTCCCACCACTCGGCCACAGGGACTGTGGCTTGCCAGGCCAGGGCTCCCACCATTCGGCCACAGGGACTGCGGCTTGCCAGGTCAGGGCTCCCACCACTCGGCCACAGGGACTGCGGCTTGCCAGGCCAGGTCTCCCACTACTTCAGCCGCAGGGAATGTGGCTTGCAAGGGCTCCCACCACTTGGCCACAGGGACTGTGGCTTGAGAGGACTAGGCACCACTTGACCACAGGGACTGTGGCTTGCCGGGGATCCCACCACTTCAGCTGCATGGACTGTGGCTTGCCAGGCTAGGGCTCTCACCACTCGGTCACAGGGACTGTGGCTTGCCAGTGGTCCCACAACATGGTCACAGGGACTGTGGTTTGCCAGGGATCCCACCACCTCAGCTGCATGGACTGTGGCTTGCCAGGCTAGGGCTCCCACCACTCGGCCACAGGGACTGTGGCTTGCCAGTGCGCCCACCACTCGGCCACAGGGAATGCCGCTTACCAGGACCATTTGGCCACAGGGACTGTGGCTTGCCAGGGCTCCTACCACTCGGCACAGGGACTGTGGCTTGCCAGGGCTCTCACCACTCGGCACAGGGACTGTGGCTTGCCAGGGCTCTCACCACTCGGCCACAGGGACTGTGGCTTGCCAGGGCTCCCACCACTCGGCCACAGGGTCTGTGGCTTGCTAGGGTGCCCACAACTCGGCCACAGTGACTGTGGCTTGCAAGGATGAGCCACCACTTGACCACAGGGACTGTGGCTTGCTTGGGATCCCACCACTCAGTCACATGGATTGTAGCTTGCCAGGGCTAGGCACTACTCGGTCACAGGGACTGTTGCTTGCCAGGCCAGGGCTCCCACCTCTTGGCCACTGGGACTGTGTTTTTCCAGACCAGAGCTCCCACCACTCGGCCACAGGGACTGTGGCTTGCCAGAGTTCCCACCACTCAACCACAGTGACTGTGGCTTGCGAGGACTAGGCACCACTTGACCACAGGAACTGTGTCTTGCCGGGGATCCCACCACTTCAGCTGCAGGGACTTTGGCTTGCCAGGCTAGGGCTCTCACCACTCGGTCACAGGGACTGTGGCTTGCCAGGCTAGGGCTCTCACCACTCGGTCACAGGGACTGTGGCTTGCCAGTGCTTCCACCACTTGGTCACAGGGACTGCGGTTTGCCAGGGATCCCATCACTTCAGCTGCAGGGACTGTGGTATGTCAGGGTTCCAGCACTTGGCCACAGGGACTGTGGCTTGCCAGGCCAGGGCTCCCACCAGTCGGCCACAGGGACTGTGGCTTGCCAGGCCAGGTCTCCCACTACTTCAGCCGCAGGGAATGTGGCTTGCCAGAGTTCCCACCACTTGGCCACAGGGACTGTGGCTTGCCAGGGATCCCACCACTTGGTCACAGGGACTGTGGCTTGCCAGGGCTAGGCACCACTTGGTCACGGGGACTGTGGCTTGCCAGGGATCCCACCACTTGGTCACAGGGACTGTGGCTTGCCAGGGCTCCCACCACTTGGCCACAGGGACTGTGGCTTGCGAGGACTAGGCACCACTTGACCACAGGGACTGTGGCTTGCCGGGGATCCCACCACTTCAGCTGCATGGACTGTGGCTTGCCAGGCTACGGCTCTCACCACTCGATCACAGGGACTGTGGCTTGCCAGTGCTTCCACTACATGGTCACAGGGACTGTGGTTTGCCTGGGATCCCATCACTTCAGCTGCAGGGACTGTGGTTTGCCACGGCTCCCACCACTCGGCCACAGGGACTGTGGCTTGCCAGGGCTGGGCACCGCTCGGTCACAGGGACTGTGGCTTGCCAGGCCAGGGCTCCCACCACTTGGCCACTGGGACTGTGGTTTTCCAGACCAGAGCTCCCAACACTCGGCCACAGGGACTGTGGCTTGCCAGAGCTCCCACCACTTGAACACACGGACTGTGGCTTCCGAGGACTAGGCACCACTTCACCACAGGGACTGAGGCTTGCCGGGGATACCACCACTTCAGCTGCAGGCACTGTGGCTTGCCAGGTCAGGGCTCCCACCACTCGGCCACAGGGACTGTGGCTTGCCAGGCCAGGTCTCCCACTACTTCAGCCGCAGGGAATGTGGCTTGCCAGGGCTAGGCACCACTTGGCCACAGGGACTGTGGCTTGCTGGGGATCCCACCACTTCAGCTGCAGGGACTATGGCTTTCCAGGCTAGGGCTCCCACCACTCGGCCACAGGGACTGTGGCTTTGCAGGCCAGGGCTACCACTACTTCAGCCGCAGTGACTGTGGCTTGCCAGGCCAGGGCTCCCACCACTTGGCCACAGGGACTGTGGCTTGCCAGGGCTAGGCACCACTCGGTCACAGGGACTGTGGCTTGCCAGCGCTCCCACCACTCGGCCACAGGGACTGTGGATTGCCAGGGCTCCCACCATTCAGCCACAGGGACTGTGGTTTGCCAGGGCTCCCACCGCTTGGCCACAGGGACTTTGGCTTGCCATGCCATGGCTCTCACCAATCGGTCACAGGGACTGTGGCTTGCCAGGGCTAAGCACCACTTGGTCACGGGGACTGTGGCTTGCCAGGGATCCCACCACTTGGTCACAGGGACTGTGGCTTGCCAGGGCTCCCACCACTTGGCCACAGGGACTGTGGCTTGCCAGGGATCCCACCACTTGGCCACAGGGACTGTGGCTTGCTGGGGATCCCACCACTTCAGCTGCAGGGACTATGGCTTTCCAGGCTAGGGCTCCCACCACTTCAGCTGCACGGACTATGGCTTTCCAGGCTAGGGCTCCCACCACTCGGCCACAGGGACTGTGGCTTTGCAGGCCAGGGCTACCACTACTTCAGCCGCAGTGACTGTGGCTTGCCAGGCCAGGGCTCCCACCACTTGGCCACAGGGACTGTGGCTTGCCAGGGCTAGGCACCACTCGGTCACAGGGACTGTGGCTTGCCAGCGCTCCCACCACTCGGCCACAGGGACTGTGGATTGCCAGGGATCCCACCACTCAGCCACAGGGTCTGTGGTTTGCCAGGGCTCCCACCGCTTGGCCACAGGGACTGTGGCTTGCCATGCCATGGCTCTCACCACTCGGTCACAGGGACTGTGGCTTGCCAGGGCTAAGCACCACTTGGTCACGGGGACTGTGGCTTGCCAGGGATCCCACCACTTGGTCACAGGGACTGTGGCTTGCCAGGGCTCCCACCACTTGGCCACAGGGACTGTGGCTTGCCAGGGATCCCACCACTCGGCCACAGGGACTGTGGCTTGCCAGGCCAGGACACCCACCACTCGGCCACAGGGCCTGTGGCTTTCCAGGGCTCCCACCACTAGACCACAGGCACTGTGGCTTTCCAGGCTAGGGCTCCCACCACTCGGCCACAGGGACTGTGGCTTGCCAGGGCGAGGCACCATTTGGCCACAGGGACTGTGGCTTTGCAGGCCAGGGCTACCACTACTTGGCCCCAGGGACTGTGGCTTGCCAGGGCTAGGCACCACTCGGTCACAGGGAATGTGGCTTGCCAGCGCTTCCACCCCTCGGCCACAGGGACTGTGGATTGCCAGGGCTCCCACCACTCAGCCACAGGTACTGTGGTTTGCCAGGGCTTCCACCATTTGGCCACAGGGACTGTGGCTTGCCATGGCTCTCACCACTCGGTCACAGGGACTGTGGCTTGCCAGGGCTAAGCACCACTTGGTCACGGGGACTGTGGCTTGCCAGGGATCCCACCACTTGGTCACAGGGACTGTGGCTTGCCAGGGCTCCCACCACTTGGCCACAGGGACTGTGGCTTGCCAGGGATCCCACCACTCGGCCACAGGGACTGTGGCTTGCCAGGCCAGGACACCCACCACTCGGCCACAGGGCCTGTGGCTTTCCAGGGCTCCCACCACTAGACCACAGGCACTGTGGCTTTCCAGGCTAGGGCTCCCACCACTCGGCCACAGGGACTGTGGCTTGCCAGGGCGAGGCACCATTTGGCCACAGGGACTGTGGCTTTGCAGGCCAGGGCTACCACTACTTGGCCCCAGGGACTGTGGCTTGCCAGGGCTAGGCACCACTCGGTCACAGGGAATGTGGCTTGCCAGCGCTTCCACCCCTCGGCCACAGGGACTGTGGATTGCCAGGGCTCCCACCACTCAGCCACAGGTACTGTGGTTTGCCAGGGCTTCCACCATTTGGCCACAGGGACTGTGGCTTGCCAGGGATCTCACCGCTCGGTCACAGGGACTGTGGCTCGCCAGGGCTAAGCAACACTAGGCCACAGGGACTGTGGCTTGCCAGGGCTCCTACCACTCGGCCACAGGGACTTTGGCTTGCCAGGGCTAAGCACCACTAGGCCACAGAGACTGTGGCTTGCCAGGGCTCTCACCACTCAGCTACAGGGACTGTGGCTTGCCAGGCCAGGACACCCACCACTCGGCCACAGGGCCTGTGGCTTTACAGGGCTCCCACCATGAGGCCACAGGCACTGTGGCTTTCCAGGCCAGGGCTCCCACCATTCGGCCACAGCGACTGTGGCTTGCCAGGGCTCCTACCACTCGGCACAGGGACTGTGGCTTGCCAGGGCTCCTACCACTCGGCCACAGGGACTGTGGCTTGCCAGGCCAGGGCTCCCACCACTCGGCCCCAGGGACTGCCACTTGCCAGGACAAGGCACCATTTGGCCACAGGGACTGTGGCTTGCCAGGGCTCCTACCACTCGGCACACGGACTGTGGCTTGCCAGGGCTCCCACCACTAGGCCACAGGGACTGTGGCTTGCCAGGCCAGGACTCCCACCACTCGGTCACAGGGACTGCCACTTGCCAGGACAAGGCACCATTTGGCCACAGGGACTGTGGCTTGCCAGGGCTCCTACCACTTGGCACAGGGACTGTGGCTTGCCAGTGCTCCTACCACTCGGCCACAGGGACTGTGGCTTGACAGGCCAGGGCTCCCACCACTAGGCCACAGGGAATGTGGCTTTCCAGGGCTCCCACCACTAGGCCACAGGGACTGTGGCTTGCCAGCCCAGGGCTCCCACCACTCGGCCACAGGGACTGCCGCTTGCCAGGACAATGCACCATTTGGCCACAGGGAATGTGGCTTGCCAGGGCTCCTACCACTCGGCACAGGGACTGTGGCTTGCCAGGGCTCCTACCACTCGGCCACAGGGACTGTGGCTTGCCAGGGCTCTCACCACTCGGCCACAGGGACTGTGGCTTGCCAGGGATCCCATCACTTCAGCTGCAGGGACTGTGGTATGTCAGGGTTCCCACCACTCGGCCACAGGGACTGTGGCTTGCCAGGTCAGGGCTCCCACCACTCGGCCACAGGGACTGCGGCTTGCCAGGCCAGGTCTCCCAATACTTCAGCTGCAGGGAATGTGGCTTGCAAGGGCTCCCACCACTTGGCCACAGGGACTGTGGCTTGCCAGGGCCAGGCACCACTTGGTCACGTGGACTGTGGCTTGCCAGGGATCCCACCACTTGGTCACAGGGACTGTGGCTTGCCAGGGCTCCCACCACTTGGCCACAGGGACTGTGGCTTGCGAGGACTAGGCACCACTTGACCACAGGGACTGTGGCTTGCCGGGGATCCCACCACTTCAGCTGCATGGACTGTGGCTTGCCAGGCTAGGGCTCTCACCACTCGGTCACAGGGACTGTGGCTTGCCAGTGCTTCCACCACATGGTCACAGGGACTGTGGTTTGCCAGGGATCCCATCACTTCAGCTGCAGGGTCTGTGGTTTGCCAGGGCTCCCACCACTCGGCCACAGGGACTGTGGCTTGCCGGTGCGCCCACCACTCGGCCACAGGGAATGCCGGTTGCCAGGACAAGGCACCATTTGGCCACAGGGACTGTGGCTTGCCAGGGCTCCTACCACTTGGCAGAGGGACTGTGGCTTGCCAGGGCTCTCAACACTCGGGCACAGGGACTGTGGCTTGCCAGTGCTCCCACCACTCGGCCACAGGGTCTGTGGCTTGCTAGGGTTCCCACAACTCGGCTACTGGGACTGTGGCTTGCCAGCGCTTCCATCACTCGGCCACAGGGACTGCGGCTTGCAAGGACGAGCCACCACTTGACCACAGGGACTGTGGCTTGCTTGGGATCCCACCACTCGGTCACATGGACTGTAGCTTGCCAGGGTTAGGCACCACTCGGTCACTGGGACTGTGGCTTGCCAGGCCAGGGCTCCCACCACTTGGCCACTGGGACTGTGGCTTGCCAGAGTTCCCACCACTCGGCCACAGTGACTGTGGCTTGCGAGGGCTAGGCACCACTTGACCACAGGAACTGTGTCTTGCCGGGGATCCCACCATTTCAGCTGCAGGGACTTTGGCTTGCCAGGCTAGGGCTCTCACCACTCGGTCACAGGGACTGTGGCTTGCCAGGCTAGGGCTCTCACCACTCGGTCACAGGGACTGTGGCTTGCCAGTGCTTCCACCACTTGGTCACATGGACTGTGGTTTGCCAGGGATCCCATCACTTCAGCTGCAGGGACTGTGGTTTGCCAGGGCTCCTACCACTAGGCCACAGGGACTGTGGCTTTCCAGGGCTCCCACCACTAGGCCACAGGGACTGTGGCTTGCCAGTGCTTCCACCACTTGGTCACATGGACTGTGGTTTGCCGGGGATCCCACCACTTCAGCTGCAAGGACTGTGGCTTGCCAGGCTAGGGCTCTCACCACTCGGTCACAGGGACTTTGGCTTGCCAGGCTAGGGCTCTCACCACTCGGTGACAGGGACTGTGGCGTGCCAGGCCAGGTCTCCCACCACTTGGTCACAGGGACTGTGGCTTGCCAGGGCTCCCACCACTTGGCCACAGGGACTGTGGCTTGAGAGGACTAGGCACCACTTGACCACAGCGACTGTGGCTTGCTGGGGATCCCACCACTTCAGCTGCAGGGACTATGGCTTTCCAGGCTAGGGCTCCCACCACTCGGCCACAGGGACTGTGGCTTGCCAGGGCTAGGCACCATTTGGCCACAGGGACTGTGGCTTTGCAGGCCAGGGCTACCACTACTTCAGCCGCAGGGACTGTGGCTTGCCAGGCCAGGGCTCCCACCACTCAGTCACAGGGACTGTGGCTTCCCATGGCTGGGCACCATTTGGCCACAGAGACTGTGGCTTGCCAGGCTAGGGCTCCCACCACTCGGCCACAAGGACTGTGGGTTGCCAGGGCTCCCACCATTTCAGCTGCAGGGACTCTGGCTTGCTAGTGCTAGACACCACTCGGTCACGGGGACTGTCGCTTGCCAGGGCTCTCACCACTCGGTCACAGCGACTGTGGCTTGCCAGGGCTAGGCACCATTTGGCCACAGAGACTGTGGCTTGCCAGGCTAGGGCTCTCACCACTCGGTCACAGGGACTGTGGCTTGCCAGGCCAGGGCTCCCACGACTTGAGCCACAGTGACTGTGGCTTGCCAGGACTAGGCACCGTTTGGCCACAGGGACTGTGGCTTGCCAAGGCTCCCACCACTCGGCCACAGGGACTGTGGCTTGCCAGGGCACCCAACACTCGGCCACAGGGACTGTGGCTTGCCAGGGCTAGGCAACACTCGGCCACAGGGAATGTGGCTTGCCAGGGCAAATTGTCCATTTGTGGTGTGTACGGATGAATGTCTCACTCTCTGTTTTGTCATTTCCACGTTTGAGAGTCATTCGGTGTGAGGGCCCGTTGAGCCAAGGCCTTTGCAGCTGGGATCGAGAATCGTTGTGTTACTTTGCACTGTACGGTAAGAGCAAGTTTGGGATATTTGCGTCTTTCTTTCTAGCAACTCGGGGCTTCTGGAAGATCCTGCAAATGTGACAGTGGATCCTCACAGAAACAGTTAGTTTCAGGGCTTCAGAGACTTTTCTTTACAGCGGAGCCCAAATCCGTTCATTATTCGACATTGCACTGTATGGGAATGTTGATTTATGGAAACCTTGGGATATTTATGTATTTCTTTCTAGCATCTCGTGGCTGGTGGAAGATCCTGCAAATGTCACAGTGGAAACCTCACGGAAGTAGTTAGTGGCAGGGCCGCTTCTGTGTAGCCAGAGATACTTTTTTTTACAGCGGGGATCGGATCATCATTGGACCATATGGGAATGTTGGTTTTTGGAAACCTTGGGATATTTTTCTTTCTAGCATCTCGGGGCTGCTGGAGGATCCTGTAAATGTGACTGCGAAAACCTCACAGAAATAGTTAGTGTCAGGGACAATTTCTTTACAGCGGAGCTTGGACCGTCTCATCATTGAAAATATGGGAAATGTTGGGATATTTGTGTATTTGTTTCTAGCATCTCGGGGCTCGTGGAGGATTCAGGTAACCGTAATAGCGGAAAACTAACGGTGCCAACTAAAGTTATTACACCCTTTACCTCTCTGGCACCTTTCTACACCCCAGAGGTTTGGCAACATTATGTGGACTCCATGCTGGATGTTTGACACCCTAACACATCTGAGCCTTAACTCTGGTTACATCTGTAGGTCAGGGAACTGTTACTAACTCTCACACTAACCCGGTAAAACTTTTTGCTGAGAGGAAACATTTGCTAAAGGATACATGTTTGTCAAGTTTGAAGTTGAGTTGGTTCAAGGCTGAAAGTCTGCATTTGCCTTTTGGGTGAACTGTAAACCGGGTTGAGTGGAGCAGTTGTTAGAAATTGAGGCTGAGATTTGAAGCTGGAAGGGATGGTAGGAGATGTTGTTGGATTCATGTTGACGTGGTTCAGTGCTGAGAGTTGATTTTCCTGAATTTGTTCAAAACTGAGTTGGTTAATTTGTTGACTTGGTTGAGTTGTTGAAGGGCTGAACATTGGTTTAGTTGTTGATGTAGTTGAATTTGCTCTAGCCACTGAGCTACAGGGACTGTGGCTTGTAAGGCGAGAGCTCCAACCACTGAAATACAAGCTTGCGAGGCCAGAGATCCCAGCACTTCAGCCGCAGGGACTGTGGCATGCCAGGGCTCCCACCTCTCATCCACAGAATCTGTGGCTTGTCAGACCAGGACGCTCACTGTTGTAATAGATGCTTTGCAATACAATTAGGAAATATATTGGCTTTATAAGTAAGGAATATGATTATTAAACAATTATGTGGGTGGTTACACATGTCCACCTATGCACAGACTCCCAAATTAGTAGCTGATGCAAGAATTTCAGTTATCGCGTTGTAACTTTTAGTCTAGTTTAAACTGACCCAGAAACAATGTGGTTTTACAGTGTAATACATAAGCAGGAGAGCATATTGAGACTTGTGCAAGCCGGGGTGGGTAAGAAAGGTGAATAACTCTTTGTGATCCTGATCTTTAGACTGTCTTGTGCCTTTTGGTCAAGTAATGTCCAAATAACGAGGTGCATAAGGGTATAAGACGTGGGTCTTATGTAGTGAATTTTACAGGTCTCCAGAACACCTGCCAAGGCTAGACAGCAGTCACCTGGTAGTATTGTTCTGTTCATGTTTGCAATGTTTTGCAGTGTGTGTTTGCGTAACTAAAATTAAACCAACTTCAACCAATACGGTATCAGTTATTTCAGAAATTAAAGAGTTAAGATCAGTGCACAGGTCTTTTGTCCAACATTTGGCGTGGTCGGCATGATCTGATGGGAAACTTTTTTTTACTTGTGGTCAGTAAATATGAATGGTGTTTGAAGTATTGGCCTTCATTTTGTACTGTTTTTAAAAAAAAAATGCGGCTCTGGGAGTCACTTAAAGATGAACTCGGGGAGTTTCACCAAAGAAACGATTCCGGGAATCGTTACTTTGACTCGGAGTCAATAGTTATATAAAAACCGTCTCTGGGAGTCGGCTCAGTGTTGACTCGGAAATATGAGAAGGAGCAAAGCATGTTGGGAAAAAGAACAGGGACGAACAGTGGGACTGGAAGCTACTGTAGCTCTACACATAGGGGCTATAACTTTGGCTTTTGCTGAGAGAGTGGAATTGAAATCAATGCGGAATATTACCAAGGGGAGAAATAGAGCAATTAAAATGTGAATTATAGGATTATAAGTATCCCCTTCGCTGTAAGGTAAGGGCGGACCTGGATAGGGATCACCCTCAGAACCATGATACGTGTAATGTCACTGTTGAAAGGCAGCAGCGTAGAGAAGCCAGGAGGCCCTGGTGCTGGAAATTGAATAATAGGCGTCTATGTTTGTAACGAGAATAGAATTGTGATTCCACAAAACCGGTGGAAATTTTTGTTGTGACTGAGATTGGTTTTTTTGCGAGAGAATAAAGACAGTTGCGCATTTGTCATGGTGGGGATTGTTTTGTTGTTTGGCGTGTGTTGTCACGGGGATGAAAATATTTTAAAATAAATATTTTATATAAAAAAAGTGTAATGTCATTATTGGGTGATTGAAAGGGGAATTAGGACAGAAGCAGCTTTCATAGCGGCTGCTACATCTGGTTTTACTCCCTCCAATTATGAGGATGAGGCAGCGCAGTGTGGGCCTGACGAAGGGTATGGCAATGCTGACAACAATGAGAGAGTATGATGAGAGAGAGAGAGACATTAGGATCTTCATTAATGAAAGTTCTGGAAGCAGAATGGAGAAACAATAAATTATTCCAGGAGAAGTAAGGAAGAAGTCAGACAATTTAGAAGTAGAGCAGAGGAAGCTCGAGCAGCGCTGTGAGCGCTTGACAAGGGAGGTTTAAAATCTGCTATAAAAATACAGGCAGCCCTGGCTCAAGAACATCGACAGGGGATATATCCAGCATCACATATCCGTTGCAGAGGAAAAGATAGCACAGTTGGAAGACACCAGCATATCTAGTAGCTAATGTGAATAATGCAGTCACAAAGAAAGGTCAGGTACATTTGGTTGAGCCATGCAACAGGCAGGAGGTTGTGTGGCTTAATGAGGAACGAGGATCCGCATCAAACAGTGATTTTGCAGCCTCCAGGAGGAGGTGGGTAATCACTACCATTGTAATAAACAGGGCATCATAAGTGGAAATGTAGATCATGGAGACCAGAGGGTCCACCCTCTAGACAAGCTCCAAATACCAACTTGGGAACCAAAGAAGAAATTCACTGGTTAAGGCAGCGAATGGAGAAATTGAAAACTGTTAAATGTTCAAAAGATGGGGGAGGGGGTGGAATGTGATAATATACATTAAGATAGAGAGGAGAGAGATACAGAGACAGACAGAAAAAGAGAGACACAGAGAGAGATATTTACCTCCTGAGGAGATAGGCCCCGAAAGCACGTGCAGTATGAAAACCCTGAAAATATTGATATATCGGTATCTCGATATGAGCCCATCGATAATACTAAATCAGAAAATTTCCATATCAACAGACCCTAAAACTAGTAATAATTAAAATAAGCAAGCAAATTTAAGTGAAATGTTTATGTAATTTATGCATTTAAAGAGGATCATGGTGGGTCTGACATTGCTCTGGACACGGAGTATGGCCAGATGCCATCCATGTTCCATAAGTTTGGGATTATTTTTAAGTACCGGACCGTGATAGGCCTGACTTTGCTTTGGACGCAGAGTATAAGCCAGATCCTACCCACGTTCCATATGTACTGAGACAGCAAAGTAAAGGATAAACAAAGTGAGAAAATTAAAGAATATTGGTCTGCATAGATAAGACCAAATAATTTGGAATATGATAAAAGTAGGAAGTGAGAAAGCAGAGTAACATTGATGGAAATAAGATAAACTTTTTTAAAATAGTCTGATTTCTTTTCTGTATTGCAGCATTTAATTAAAATGATTATAGAAATTAAATATGAATAAATTTAACTTGTGGCAATAACATTTATATTGGTTTTTACTTATGATTATTGATAATGATATACTATGAATGTTGAAGTGTGTCTGATAAGTAAAGCTATTGTAAAATGTTTCTTATGCAAAATAAGTTGGTGATTGAATGTGGTGGACAAGATGGAGGAGGACCTGTGTTGCATTTGTTTTTAAAGAACCCAAACTAATATTATTCATAATTTTTGTGGCTATACTCTGTTAGTGATGTGCTATATTTACAGATGCTAAAATGAGTTGAAAGGATTGATGTGGTGGCTGAAGTAAAAGGGAATCGTGAAGATTCCGATGATGATGGCGTGCTGTCGGTTTGACCCACTCGAGGTGGCGACTGGACATTCCACAATCCCATAATTCTGGTCTTATCTTACGGTGGACAAAAAGTCATGGACTTGTTTGCTGAAAGAAAGCTGACTCTGTGGACTTTCGAGGACACTTTACCAGTGAATGGTAAAAACAAGCTGTTGAATTTCTGACTGTAGATTTGGATGCGTGACCAAAAAGGTCTGAATTTGGGAATAAAGAAGACAAGTCTAACCAATCTTGAGAAAAGATATTCTGCAATCAACATGAATTGTACCAAGTTTAATTCCTAATCACAGCCACTGTAGCAATGTGATTAATTTATTGTATTGAAGTGTATTACTCATGTCTTATGTTTTTGTGATTTTACAAGGTCTTGTGGTTTTACATATTTTGATGCTATTTATGCCAAAGTAAAGTTATGAAGTAAAGAATTTACAGCTAAAATAATACAAGAATAGTTTACTTGATCAAATTGTATTTTCTCATTCTCAAGGTGGGGACTGTTGTGATGGATGCTTTGCAATATAATTGCAGAACATTAGTTTTATAAGTAAGGAATATGATTACTAAAACAATCATGTGGGTAGTTACACATGTGAACCTATCCCCATACATTCAAATAGTAGCTAACGCAAGAATTTCAGTTATTGCTTTGTAACTTTGTCTTGTTTAAACTGACTCAGAAAGACTGTGGTTTTATGGTGTAAAACATAAGCAGGAGAGCATATTGAGACTAGTACAAGCCGGAGTGGGGAAGATAAAGATGAATAACAACTCTGTGCGACCCTGATCTTTAGACTGTCTGGTTTTGATGTTCATTTTGGACAATGTAATGTCAAAATAAGGAGGTGATTAAGTCTATAAGACATGCAGTGAATTTTAGAGTTCTCCAGAACGCCTGCCAAGGCAAGCAATAGTCACCTGGGATTGTTCTGTTCATGTTTGTAGTGTGTGTTTGCATAAGTAAAACTAAACCAACTTCAACAAATATGGTCTCAGCAGTTATTTTGGAAGTTAAGATCAGTGCACAGGTCTTTTCTCCAACACCACCACTCAGCCATAGGGACTGTGGCTTGCACCACTTCATATATGTAACAAAAGGATTAAGTAACTTTATATGTAACATAAGGATTAAGTAACTTTATCAACACAACAACTTCGATTTGTATAGCGCCCTCCACGCTGGGCAGCATCTCAGAGCGCTTCACAATAGCCAAGCCAGGGGCAGTAAGGTGGCCAAAGGCGCGGTCGAAGAGGTCTTCAGCTGGGACCTGAAACTGAGAAAAGAGGGGGCAAAATGAAGGTAGTGAGTTCCAGAACCCCCGACATAGTGGCTGAAGGCATGGCTGCCAAGGCTGGAGCGGAGGTCATGGAGGAGGCCAGAACCAGTGGGTTGTAGGGGGTTGGGTGGGGTGGGAGTAGAGTTAGGAAGCGAGCAGAAGGCACAGTGGAAGAGGAGGAAAGGAGGTAAGGGGACTGCGGGCTGGAGTTTGAGGTGGGGGGGTAACACTGTGGACGGGGAGCCAGTGGAGATGGGCGAGGGTGGGAGTGAGGCATGGAGAGATAGATGCGCACGCGCACAGTTCCAGAGAGAAAGAGACAGAGACATGTGAGAGACACAGAGAGAAAGACAACAACAACTTGCACATATAGGGCCCTCCCTCCACACGGTGTCTCAATGGCCGAGGCTGAGCCAGGGGTAGGGCGACTAAGCCAAGGTCAGGTGGAGAGAAAGGTCTTCAGGTGCGAACTGATAATGGGGACAGAGGTGGGCGAGAGGGCCTGAGTGTGGGTGAGTGAATGAGGTAGAGAGCTGGTTAGTGAGTGTGTGTATGAGTAAGTCAGTCAGTCTCTGAGAGTGTGAATGGGAGGGAGGGGTGAGTGAGCAAGTGGGAGTGAGGGAGTGTGGGAGTTCCAAAGCTGAGGATTCGGGGACAAGGAGGAGGCTGGACCCAGGAGACCGAAGGCAGGGGGTACTGCTGTGTGGAGAAAGGTCAGAGAAGTGCGGGTGGGGTAGAGGAGTTGGAACCATGTTCTCTCCCACACCAAGCTCCATGTTCCCATCCTTCCCCACCTTCGGCTGGCTCCATTGGCTCCCCATCCCCCCAGAGGATCCAATTAAAGATCCTCATCCTTACTTTCATGGCCTTGCCCCCCCATGAACCTCCCCGTCCCCCCTCCATTCAGTTGGCTCTGGTCTGCTCCTTATCCCCCACTCAACCATTGGTGGACAGGCTTTCATCCTCTCTCTCTTTCCCTACACTCTGGAACTCCATCTCAGGCCCTTCACCCTTGTTTTCAAGTCCCTCCTCCTCTGCACTCCACTACGTCTCTGATCTCCTCTCTCCCCAAACCAGCACCCGCTGCGTTCACTCCACAGGGTCTGGCCTCCTCCATGTCACCCCTGAATCCTCCACTCCACCCTCAGCGGCCGTGCCTTCAGCCACTATGCCCCAAGGCTCTGGAACTCCCTTCCTCACTCCCTTTGCCTCGACCACACGTTTGGTCACCTTTCTGCCCCTGGCTCGGTCCTGGGATCTGTTATTGTGAAGCGTTCTGAGACACCATCCGACGTGGAGTTAGGGAGGGCACTATATAAGTCAAAGTTGTGGTTGTTTGCCTCACTCCCTCATTTGCCTTCTTCAAGGCCCTCTTCTTCAATCATGCCCTCTGCTGCCCTCCCAACTCTGTCTCCCTTCCCTCCCTGCTTCAAGGCTGTCCTCCCTCCCTACCCCTCTTTCAAGTCCTGATCCCTGACTGTGCAGCATCTTGGGACGTCGTCTTAACATGAAAGGCACTGTACAAGTGTCATTTTGTGGTTGTAATTGGCTGGTGTGAGGGCCAGGCAGTGTAGACGCACAAACAACTTGTTTACAGCGGAGCGGGGATTAAGTTCATTGTTCGGAAATTAAAGGCCCGTGGCGTAAAAGGGACAGTGGCAGAGTGGATCCACAACTGGCTGCGAGACAGAAATCAGAGAGTTGTAGTGAGCGGCTGTTTTTCAGACTGGAGGGACGTGAGCACTGGTGTGCCACATGGATCGGTTTTGGGACCATTGCGAGTCAAAATCTGTGACTCGTGGTCACAGATTTAAAATAGTTTCAAGGCGAAGTAGAGGGGAGCTGAGGAGAAATTTTTTCACTCAGCGAGTTGTTCGAATCTGGAATGCATTGCCTGAAAAGGTGGTGGAGGCTGATTCGATAACAACTTTTAAAAGGGAATTAGATCTTTATTTAGGGAGAACAGGTCTATTAGGCTATGGGGAGCGGGCAGGGCAGTGGGATTGAATCGCTCTTTTCAAAGAGCCGGCACAGACTAGATGGGCCGAATGGCCTCCTTTTGTGCTGTACAATTCTATGAATCTATGTTATTTTGGGCTCGACAGCAAGTGTGGGGTCACAGAAACCTTAAGGCCCTTGTGTTGTCTTTCTCTCTTTCTTGCACCCCAGGACTTGTGGAACATCAGGGCACTGTAATAGTGGAAACCTCACGATGCCAACTAAAGCTATTACACTCTCTCTCTCTGGCACCTTTCTACAGTACAGAGGTTTGGTAACACCATGTGGAGTCCATGCAGGATGTCCGACATCCGAACACATAGGAGCCTTAACTCAGGTTCATATTGTAGATCGAGGTGAGAAGTTGTCACAAACAGAGGCTGAGATTTGAGGGGGGATAGGACGGGGCAACAGAATGGGAGAGATGTCGCTGGATTAATGTTGACTTGGTTCAGGGCTGAGAGTTGGATTGAGTGGATTCAATGCAAGTGCAGAGATACAGACTGTTGAAGCCGGTTGAGTGTATTTGTTGAGGGCTGGATTCTCGTCAGCCCTGGACTCAGTATAGTTGCCTCTAATCACTCACTCAAGGCTCGGTCAGAGCAGTCGGCACGGCTGGAAGGAAAAAGCAAAAATCAAACCAATAATTGGGACAATAAACCATGACTGTTTGTGGGGATGTTGCTGGGCATAATTGGCTGCAGCATTTCGCCCACAAAATACACTCAATTCACTTCGTAATATGTCCTGTGAACTGCTTTGAGACGTCTCACTGGGATAATGCACTGTATGAAATACAAGGATTATTATGTGAAGTCTCTTCAATGTTAAACCATGTGAATTCTCCAAACTATTCAATATAAATATTGTGGAGTCCTGTAGCTCATCCATGGCCTAACTCACAAGTCTTGTAGCTCAGTGGTTAGAGGTCCGGCCTTGCTCGCTCGCAAGCCACTGTCCTGTAGTTCAGTGAATTAGTTTAGGAGGAGCTCAGAAACAACAAGGGACAGAAAACACGAATGGGAATAGATTATAGACCCACACCCCCAAACAGTAGTTACTGTATTAGGCAGCGTATTAATGAGGCAATTAGAAGAGCTGTAACAAGAGAAATACAATAATAGCAGGTGATTTCAACTTTATATAGACTGGGAAAACAAAATTGCTTAGACATCTTGGAGTGCTTCACAGAATATACTGTAAACTGAATTGACTGTATATTTGTGGGCGAAATACGGCAGCCAATTGCGCACAGCAGCTTCCCCATGAACAATCGTGGTTTGAAATGTCCAAATTATAATTTTTTTCGAGGGTTTATTATTGTGTGCGTGAGTGGCGCCCACCATTCGATCCATGTCTCTCACATGCCAGGAGAGAGTTCTCACCCCTCAGCTACAGGGCTTGAAAATCACTTGAGGGATGATTTGGCTACAATAGACAGGGTCGCAAAGTTAGTTTGCTACCGACTGGCATTGTGTAGCTGCCAAAAGTCTGTTTCTGTCAGCGTTGGTTGAGTTGGTTCAGGGCTGAGGGGCTGTACTTGAACTTTGGGTGGACTGTAAATCATATGTAATGTTGATTCTCTGCAAGCAAAGAATCCAAACCTTGGGTGTCAGGAGCCCTTTGGTTAGTTTGACTAATCTTTGTGAGATTATACAATTTGTGGTGTTTATGGCTCAATTTCCCACCCACCCCAAATCTAGAAGATGTGAATATTGCAATATCAAATGCAAGGATTATTATTGTATTGTAATGCACACATTGGCTGCCGTGTTTATCCTTGGTACAGTAATAAATACATAAAAATTTGCTACAGAAAGAAGGTCAAAGTCGATCCAGTTTACCTTCCACCCTCCTGCCAGTAGCTTGACAATTCTCAAACTATATATTGTATCCTGGGATGTTATTTCTAACAGAAATGTATCTGATTTGTTCTTAAACAATACTTTCTGCTACAATAATCTCTTAGGTAGCTCATTCCAAAGGTTACTACTCCATCACTGAAGTAGTGTTTCCGCAGATTTGTTTTGAATTAACAACAACAAGAAAATTACATTTGTGGAGTGCTTTTCACGTCAGGAGGATGTGAATCGCAGGCTGTGTCCTCTGATTCCACCGATCCGTGTAAGATACAACAGTATCAACTCTGTATATCCACTGTTCTGAATATTGTATGAATATTTAAAATTTGCTGCCATCCATCATGAATTTATTTATTTACCGAAAGCATCGGATTAAAACACTAATGAAGTCCCACGGACTCCTGAACTCAGTGTTTAAAGGACTCACTTGCCTTACAAGTGAGAGACCTGTGTTCAACTCCAGGCAGGTCAGGTGGAAACCTTGCGCAAGTTTTCTTACTACACGCACACATACACACACACCTAATAAGAATTGCTCCAAAAACAACCACACTAATAAAATTTGTCATGTCAATCCACAACCGTTTGTGGGGACACTGCTGTGCGCAATTGACTGCTGCATTTTGCCCACAAATATACAACAACATAGATTTATTTAGCGCGCACCAGGCCAAACGGTGTCTCAGAGCACTTCCCAATAATGGATCCCGGGGCCGAGCCAGGGAGAGGGACTACAGTCAATTTACTTTACAGTATATTCTGTGAAGCGCTTTGAGACACAGTTTAGAAGGCGTGAAAAGCACTATATCAAATGTAAGCATTACTATTATGTGTATGAATACATTGTCATGAGAAGTCAGCTCGTCTGCCATGTACGAATAGTGGTTATTTGCTCGTCTGCTACGCAACGCATAATAGTTACTTGCAAACGTGTACGTACGTTACGCATAATAGTTACTTGCAAACCTGTACGTACGCTTTGATTTTACCTCTAGCCGACACCTGTGAGCCTGTTACAGAAAGATGCGAATAACAGGGGCCATAAGGGTGTCTGGCAGGCATACCAAGGCTATGATATAATTGTAAAGCTCTAGGCTTCGTTATCATCTTGCTTTTAGGCTATCTTATACTTGTAAGCTGTAGCCGGCCTATAGCCTATAACTCATTCACTCCCAGGCCATGATGTCTGTATGCTTATCTTGTTGTAAGATGTAGCCGGCCTATAACTCATTCACTCCCAGACCATGATGTCTGTATGCTTATCTTGTTGTAAGATGAAGTTGGCCTATATCTCATTAACTCCTAGGCCATGATGTTTCTGTAAGACAACTGCAAGGCCATATATTGCTGACCAAATAAGGTAATTAATGTATAACCATGCCCATATATGGTAGACAAAGAATTGAAACTGTATAAAGATGTGTGTATACTAGTAGTTGGTGTGCACTAGTAGTAGACGGACGAGAGTCTGTAGCAACATAGTGCACCGCTTCATGAATGCTAAATAAACTTGTTTGAATCACACACCCGAGTCACATATTTGTGAACAGAAACCCCAACCAAGGTACTGAGACGATTTTTTAGTTTCACATTTGGCGACGAGGATGGGATCTCGTGACGAATAAGACAGTGCGTAGACGGCGGGACAATCCCTGGGTTTGTTTTGCCTAAGTGAAATTGCGCAGCCCAGTGAGTATATCATCTATTTTTGAATACTCTCAGTGTTTTTCACCTACGGAATAGGCTTCCAGGGATGCACCAACCGTATGCGTAACTGATAGTCGTTAATGAGATCGGGATAAGAAAAGGTTGGTGGGTGTGTATTCAGTTAAAAACTTACTGAGGTAAGGACCGTTAACGGGATAAAAAAGGCGTACAAGCTGAGTGCAGCAGGTTCAAATCTTACTGGGTAAGGACCGTTAACGGGATAAAAAAGGCGTACAAGCTGGGTGCAGCAGGTTCAAAAGTGCACGAGGTTTAGTTTAGAATTTAAGGTTAATTTAGTTTAAAGTTTAAGGTTGTAAGGAATAAGATTTAAAGTATAAGAATTAAAGTTTAAGGTTGTAAGGAATAAGATTTAAAGTATAAGAATTTAGTTTAAAGTATAAGGTTGTAAGTTAAAGTTTAAGGTTGTAAGGAATAAGATTTAAAGTATAAGAATTTTTAGTTTAAAGCATAAGGTTGTAATTTTGTTATTATTAAAGTATAAGAATTTCAAAAGTATGGGTAATATTGTGGATAAAACTGAGGGGCCGTGTCCCCTAACGTCTATGTGTAAAGTGTTGCCAGAAAATCAGAAAGAGTTGCGATTAGCTTCGGGTCAGTTAAAAAAAAATGGGGTGGACAGTATACACCACCAAACAGAGGAGAGTATTGGGGTGGACAGTATACACCACCAAACAGAGGAGAGTATTAGGTTGCAGAGGATAAAGAATCAATCTCTTGCTGGACAGTATACACCATTAAGGGATCCCTGTGTTTGGTATCAAGCCCTGACGGGTTAGCCTGAATAAACAACCTGTTTTGATGAGATACGACTCTAGTGCATTTCACTCATGGTCGAATCTCTAACAATGGCGTAGTCGACAGGATATTCAGTGGCACTAAACACAGGAGAGTATTTGGTAGTTAAGAGAAAGACGGTAACGGCTAGAATTAATAAGTGTTGATGTTAGTGTGTGAGGAGAGTATGTATTGATAAAACAATATATATTTACTGTGTTTTATATGTTTAACTATGTTATGCTACAACACATAAATGAAAGTCAAAGACCAGACAGTCGAAAACCAAATGAATATTGATTAAAACAAAATTGATTACAAAATTAAATGTAGAGACTTACATTCGAAAAGTCAAACAAGTCAGGCATATTTTTTAAATTAACCTGACTGAGAATACGTTTTTTTAATACGTAAAA
The DNA here is from genome assembly GCA_035084275.1 of Hydrolagus colliei. Taxonomy (NCBI): domain Eukaryota; kingdom Metazoa; phylum Chordata; class Chondrichthyes; order Chimaeriformes; family Chimaeridae; genus Hydrolagus; species Hydrolagus colliei. The sequence continues at coordinate 101,426 of CM068744.1, read as the reverse complement.
ACACATAAAATTGAAATGAAAACAATTTGGATTTGATGTTCCAACAACACCACTTGTTCTGATTAAAAAGAAAGTGTGATGACAAAATGTCAGGTGAAAAAAACAAACAAATTTTAAGCAATTGCTACCTGAATTTACGGTCTCTATGGGGTATGTTGCGACCCTTTGAATGAGTATTTGGGGAAGGCCAAAAGTCACAACATGAGTTTGAGGCCACTCTGCATATTATTGATAGACTTGTGCCTCCCTAACTATTCTTTAAAAAGAGCAATCCGAACAGTCACAATACTCCTAATTGAAAGTTTTTCCCCGAAGGAAGTTGTGACTGTACGGTCCTTAAGAAGCCTTGAGCTCAATGTGTTACCTTTTTTTTGTGTAAAAGATGTGTGTAAAAAAAAAATGTTTGTACCTGTATATGGTTTAGCTTGAATGAGCGGTAATTAAAAAAAAGAAAGCAAATTGAAGTATGGTTTATGTAATGTATGCTTTTAAAGAGGACAATGGTGGGTCTGACTTTGCTCTGGACGCAGAGTATGGCCAGATTTCATCCATGTTCCATAGGTTTGGATTATTTAAAAAGTACCGGACCGTGATAGGTCTGACTTTTCTCTGGACGCAGAGTATAAGCCAGACACTACCCACGTTCCATATGTACTGAGTAATAGCAAAGTAAAAATACAACCAATAATTTGGAATATTTGACGCAAGAACGAAGCGATAGAGTAAACTTTGAAGATATAAGATCTTTTTTTAAAAATGAAGCCTGATATATTTTATGTATCATATATTTTGTATATTCCAGCATTTACTCAAAATGTTTGTAGAAATTAAATATGGATAAATTAGCTTGTGACAGTTAACTTGCAGCAGTTAGAATTTACTGCAGCCATTGACTGTGGGCAGTTTAAATTCACTGACTGCAGGCACTCTGGTTTATGTGGACAAAATGACTTTACGTAACCCTTTGGTTTCCACATCAACTGAAAGTGTTTCTGTAGGTAATGATAATGTCATGTTAACAACTGAAAATGTTTAAAGAAACGTGAGATTTCACCTTGTAATTTAGTTCTTACAGATACTGACAAGAATGGCATTTCATGCAGCCACTTCTTCTGGGATAACTTATACGTTTCGCTCCAGCTCCTTACAGGATGGAACTCCAGTCTGTATGAAGAAACTGGTTCCTCCTAAATCTGCCCAAGCCTGTGAACTAATTGCCCTTGCGGAGGCTTGTAAACACGCTGTGGGAAAACCGGTTACCATATATACTGACTTTCGCTACGCCTTTGGCGTGGTTCATGATTTTGGGAGGTTGTGGGAAAACCGTGGATTTTTAACTTCATCATGTCATCCCATTTCTAACGGTACTGAAGTTGTCAACCTCCTACAATCTGCTCTGCAACCTGCTCAGTTAGCGGTTGTGAAATGTTCTGCCCACACGTTGGCCCAGGATCCGGTCTCACTTGGAAATGGACATGCGGATAGATGTGCCAAACTAGTGGCTGAGGCCCCACTTGGTACCTATCCAGTTAAAACTGTGGTTCCCATTATTCCCAAACAACGTACTAACATGCCCTCTGTTTATGATATTGTGTTACTCCAGGAGGACGCTCCGGTGGCAACTCGTCAGTCATGGGTTGAAGAAGGCTGTGCCCTATCCGAGGAAGGGGTCTGGATGACCCCTGTCGGTCAGACCTGCATGACTGATGAGCTGGCAGGATGGGTAGTCGCCTGCGGTCACCAACAGACTCATTCGGGGGGTAAACAGCTCTCTGAGTGGCTCCTTCAGACCTGGTGACACCCATGCATGATGCAGCTGTCTGAGAAAGCTGTCCTCCGGTGCCTATTGTGCTCTGAGCACAATCCTGGGAAAGGGTTCCCAGTGGTCACCGGTGATACCACTGTACCTCAACTTCCATTTGAGGTGCTTCAGAGGGACTTTATTCAGTTACCTAAATGTCAGAATTTCAACTATGTATTATTGGTTATCATTGATGTATTTTCCCGTTGGGTTGAAGCATTTCCAACGGTAAACAATACTGCTGAGACGGTTGTGCGATTGTTGTTACGGGTAATAATTCCTCGTTTTGGGGTGCCTGGTCGTTTAGTTTCCGACAACGCCCCTCACTTTATTGCCTCTGTTAACCGCTCTCTCTGTTCCCATTTAGACAGTAAACAGTCGTTTCATTGTGTTTATCATCCCAAAGCGGCGGGCATAGTGGAACGAGTCCATCAGACGATTAAGACAAAACTGGCTAAACTTACAAGGGGGCATGGCTCTTCATGGGTCCGCTTTTTGCCTCTTGTATTGTTTCAGATTCGCTCGGCCACCACTGGAACTACCCGGTTATCTCCAGCAGAAATTATTTATGGGCGCTCTTTAATAGGCCCTTGGTCGGCTTCGGCTTCCTCTTCGCTTACTCATATGTCTGCTGACATGGTGGAGTATATCAAAACTCTTTCTACCATTCTCCGTATTAATCAAACAACAGGTTCCAGTTCCTCTAACAATATTAGTTTACCTGATCCTCCTTTACACCCCGGTGATTATGTTATGATTCGCAATTGGGTCAGGAAATGCCTGGACCCCCGGTGGATAGGTCCTTTCCAAGTTCTCCTCTCAACTCCAACTGCGGTTAAATTAGAGGGGAGAGATCATTGGGTTCACATACATGATTGTAAACGACTTGAGTGTAAACAATCATGAAGTGTAAACAACATGATGCTACTGCCTTCACCATTGTCCCGTCCTAGGGTACAATTTTGTTCCTACAGGCTCGAAGACGTCGTGGAAAGAAGCTCGAAGAAGTTGTGGACGTCGGCGATGAAGAACTACCTGTCACTCTGGTGGAAGACGTTCGATGCCTTCGGGAGATGAAGTGGGCCGACATGATCAGAAAAACAGAGACTGCTTGGGCAGGGCCTACGATATCCACATTTCAGCCTTGCCAAATGGACAGGGATTCTGATGATATTGGGGATGATGCTGGACACAGAAGTAGAATGCTCCATAGTAGCAAATACTTTTCTCCTCACTGCGTACAAAACAACGGTGACGCTGGGAGTATCAAGCTGTTGGGTGTGTGCGGCTCTCCCACACAGTGCGGGAGGGGGTTTTCCCATGTTGATAGTCCCTTTCAGCAAAATGCAGACAATACGGGCTCTGCAACAATCGGGTATTAATATGACTGGTTTGCTAACTAATGAGACAGTTTCCTGTTCTCCCCTCAATAATACTATGTAACGTCAAGATTATAACTGCACACAAAAACCACCATGTATCAAGGTAGAGAAAACAGATGGAAGTGTTTGTATAATACGAACAGGCCCAGGGACAAAAGTGGGAGAGAGTTAGTGTTCATATTCTCTGTAATTAGGAAATGCCACCAGTCGGCAGGATTCGGCGACCATCTCACTCAATGATACTTCTTGTAAGGTGACGGGCAGCCAATACGAGGCAATCATCCACATTACTCCCCCAGACCACCCAGTACCCTCATTTAATGGGACATACTGGGTGTGCGGGACTTGGGCATACCCATGGCTGCCAACCAACTGGAGTGGTTCCTGTTACCTTGGACATGTTGTCCCACACCTGCATATTACAAAACTTTCGGAACACCCGCATAAAAAAAAAAACCATATCACACGTAGAGCAGTAGCAAGGTACGAACAGATTTTTGGGGTATTTGTGCCCCCATACGGTCTGCTCCGTACTAATCAAGCATTGGGGACTTTACAAACGGTTTTGGAGGCTGTTGCGAATGCAACCGCGGATGCCTTACAAGACATATCCGCTGAAATGGTGGCTATTCGCACTGTAACCCTCCAAAACCGGATGGCTCTGGATATATTGCTTGCTGAAAAGGGAGGCACTTGTGCCTTGATTGGCTCTGAATGTTGCACCTATATTCCGGATGCTTCTGAGAATATTACTAATATTGTACAACACATCCAACAACAAGTCAGAGAATTGCATCAGACTGACGTAAGCCCTGGTATATGGGGTTGGTTGACCGATTGGTCGATTAGCGGTTGGATGACTAAAATTTTGACATTTATTATCATAATTGTTATAATCCTGGTAGTTGTATTATGTTGTTGTTTACCCTTATTTAAAAAACCTATACTATCTATGATGACAGGCTGGGATGCCCCGGCAGCAATGCTGTACATGGCTCCTGACGATGATTTCTCAGCATTCGAGTAGCAGGTTGTCATGGAATGACAAAAAGGAAGGAATGAGAAGTCAGCTCGTCTGCCATGTACGAATAGTGGTTATTTGCTCGTCTGCTACGCAACGCATAATAGTTACTTGCAAACCTGTACGTACGTTACGCATAATAGTTACTTGCAAACCTGTACGTATGCTTTGATTTTACCTCTAGCCGACACCTGTGAGCCTGTTACAGAAAGATGCGAATAACAGGGGCCATAAGGGTGTCTGGCAGGCATACCAAGGCTATGATATAATTGTAAAGCTCTAGGCTTCGTTATCATCTTGCTTTTAGGCTATCTTATACTTGTAAGCTGTAGCCGGCCTATAGCCTATAACTCATTCACTCCCAGGCCATGATGTCTGTATGCTTATCTTGTTGTAAGATGTAGCCGGCCTATAACTCATTCACTCCCAGACCATGATGTCTGTATGCTTATCTTGTTGTAAGATGAAGTTGGCCTATATCTCATTAACTCCTAGGCCATGATGTTTCTGTAAGACAACTGCAAGGCCATATATTGCTGACCAAATAAGGTAATTAATGTATAACCATGCCCATATATGGTAGACAAAGAATTGAAACTGTATAAAGATGTGTGTATACTAGTAGTTGGTGTGCACTAGTAGTAGACGGACGAGAGTCTGTAGCAACATAGTGCACCGCTTCATGAATGCTAAATAAACTTGTTTGAATCACACACCCGAGTCACATATTTGTGAACAGAAACCCCAACCAAGGTACTGAGACGATTTTTTAGTTTCACAGTCACTACACTTAATGGAGGCTGCTTTGAAGACATCTTCCTGACATAAAAGGCGCTATATATCTAACATAAGAATTATTAAGTGACTTTATCAAACGCAATGTTGATTGTTAAAAGACTTTCTGAAATATAATGTCCGTCTTAGTTCAAGTTCCTTGGTTAATGTGTGGTTTACATTACTGTGTGCAAGTTAAGAAAATTTTAGCGTGAGATATAAAAACTGAAGCACTTGTAAAATCTTTGTAATATATTTGAATGTAATTGTCTTATTTCCACATGAGTTGTGTATATTTTACAATAATTAAATAATTAAAGAATATATTGGTCTGCATAGATAAGTCCAAATAATTTGGAATATATAATGAAAGCACGAAAGCAGAGTAACTTTTAAAAAAAAGTGATTTCTTTTCTGTATTCCAGCATTTACTTAAAATGATTATAGAAATTAAATATGGATAAACTTAACTTGTGGCAATAAAATTTATATTAGTTTTTACTTATGAATGTTGAAGTGTGTCTGATATGTAAAGTTACTGTAAAATGTTTCTTATTCAAAATAAGTTGGTGATTGAATGTGGTGGGCGAGATAGAGGAGAGGGACCTGTGTTGCATTTGTTTTTAAAGAATCTAAACTAATACTTCATAATTTGTGGCTATACTCTGTTAATGATGTGCTATATTTACAGATGCTAAAATGATTTGAAAGGATTGATGTGGTGGCTGAGGTAAAAGGGAATTGAAGATTCCGATGATGGCGTGTTGTCGGTTTGACTCACTTGAGGTGGCGACTGGACATCTCACAATCCCATAATTCTGGTCTTATTTTACGGTGGACAAAAAGTGAAGGACTTGTTTGCTGAAACAAAGCTGACTCTATGGACTTTCGAGGACATTTTACCAGTGAATGGTAAAAACAAACCGTTGAATTTGTGACCGTGAGCAAAAAGGTCTGAAGTTGGGAACAGACAAGTATAACCAATCTTGCGAAAAGATATTCTACAATCAACAGTAATTGTACCAAGTTTAATTCCTCATCACAGCCACTGTACCAATGTGATTAATTTATTGTATTATTCGTGTCATGTTTTTGTGATTTTAATGCTATTCACGCTGAATGCTACCAAAGTAAATAATTTACAGCTAAAATAATACAGGAATAGTTTACTTGTGAGATTGAAAATTGTATTTTCTCATTCTCAAGGTGGGGACTGTTGTGATGGATGCTTTGCAATATAATTAGAAAACATTAGTTTTATAAGTAAGGAATATGATTACTAAAACAATCATGTGAACCTATCCCCATACATTCAAATAGTAGCTAACGCAAGAATTTCAGTTATTGCTTTTTAACTTTTAGTCTAGTTTAAACTGACTCAGAAAAACATAAGCAGGAGAGCATGTTGAGACTAGTACAAAGCGGAGTGGGGAAGATAAAGATGAATAACAACTCTGTGCGACCCTGATCTTTAGACTGTCTGGTTTTGATGTTCCTTTTGGACAATGTAATGTCAAAATAAGGAGGTGATTAAGTGTATAAGACATGCAGTGAATTTTAGAGTTCTCCAGAACGCCTGCCAAGGGAAGCAATAGTCACCTGGGATTGTTCATGTTTGTAGTGCGTGTTTGCATAAGTAAAACTAAACCAATTTCAACCAATATGGTCTCAGCAGTTATTTCGGAACTTAAGATCAGTGCACAGTAGGGAACGGCGATATATCGAAAAACAATATATCTAGGTAAAAAATCGGGATGCGAGCACAATCAACTACAAGACCCAGAATGCTCATCTCTATACACAATGCACAGACCGAGGTGCAAAGCCGCCATCTTGTATTCATAGTCCTCGAATACACAGAGAGAGAAAGATATTTACCTCCTGAGAAGATAGGCCCCGAATGCGCAGTACGAAAAAACTGAAAATATCGGTATATCTCGATATGAGCCAACCGATATTCCCATATCACTAAAACCCGATATAATTTTCATATCAATATGCCGGTATAGGCATTTAAAAAATATCGATATATCAAAAAAATCAGTATGCGTGTGCACTGAACTACAAGACCCAGAATGCTAATCTCTATGAGGTATTGCCAGAGACGGTCGATCCATCTGAGGTGGAAGAAGACGATGCTGGTGAGGGACCGGATGTGGGGGAGGAAGACAGTTTTAGGGGCCAGGCCGGGAAGGTGGAGGAGGTGAGAGCCTTGTGAATGGAGAAGTTGACAAGAGCCAAAGAGTGTGGCCTCTGTCGACATACACTCTCATCCTGGGGACTGGGGATCGCAAAGTGGAGAAATAGAGCTGGGTGTCATCCGTGTACATGGAAGTGTACCCCATGTCTGCGGATGACATCCCCAAGAGGGAGCATATAGATGAGGAAGAGGCCAAGGATGGATCCCTGGGGTACCCCACAGGTTACTGGGTAAGAGCAGGAGGAAAAGCCGTTTGTTAAAAGATGTTCTTAAATATAATGCCCGTCTTAGTTAAAGTTCTTTGTTAATGTGTTACTCTTGTTTACAAGCTAACTAAATTTTAGTAATGCAGTTGTTGATGGGATGTGGTGGAGTTCCGGGGTTAGAGCACTCACTTGCTTTACAAGTGTGAGACCTGTGTTTGAATCCAGGCAGGTCAGGGAGAAACCTTGGACAAGTTTCCTTACTCCACACAGACACACACATCTAATAAATAATCCCTAAAAAGAACACAATCAAATGGGTAATTTCAACCCACTGTTGGCTGTTTGTGGGGATGCTGCTGTGCGCAATTGGCTGCCGCGTTTCATTCTCTCATATATATATACACACACACACTAGGGTCCGTCGATATGGAAATTTTCCGATTTAGATATATCGATGGGTTCATATTGATACCAACATTTTCAGGTTTTTCGTACTGTGCATGTGGTGCGCATGCATTTGGGGCCTATCTCCTCAGGAGGTAAATATCTTTCTCTCTGTGTCTCTCACAAATCCCCGCCATCTCTATCTGGATATTATCACATCCATCCCCCACCCCTTACATACCTGTATGTTGTATTCGAGGACTAGGAATAAAATATGGCGGCTGTGCATCGTGTATAGAGATGAGCATTCTGGGTCTTGTAGTTCAGTGTGCGCGCATTCCGATTTTTCCCTTCGATATCGACATTTTTAAATGCCTGTAATCAGTGTATCGATATGAAAAGTATATCGGGTTTTAGCGATATATTGAGCGCTCAAACCCGCGCTCACTTGCCTTACAAGTGTGAGGCCTGTGTTTGAATCCAGGCGGGTCAGGGAGAAACCTTGGGCAAGTTTCCTTACTCCACACAGACACACACATCTAATAAATAATCCCTAAAAAAAACACAATCAAATGGGTAATTTCAACCCACTGTTGGCTGTTTGTGCGGATGCTGCTGTGCGCATTTGGCTGCCGCATTTCGTTCTCTCATTCATCATATATATATACACACACAGTCAAATCACTTTAGTCTTTGAGGCATTGATAAAACAATCAAATGCAAATTTCTATTTAAATTTACTTTATTTCAATTGTTGCTGTTCATAATCGATTTAAAGCAAAAGGAAATTTAATTATTTAGTTGATAAACTTTTTCGTATCAGATGGTTTCAGGTTTCATGAGACTTGGGAGGCAGGGGTCAACAGCTGGAGTGAGTGTAAGAGGGATAGAGACTTGGTGGGAGTTGGGATGGACTGAGCTCTCTCTGTTGATCAGATGGATTTTGAATTTAAACTACTGTTTCTGTGGTCATGATTTTCCGGTATAAATTCATAGCAAAATTCTGATTATTTGCTGTTATTATTTGCTATTTCCACGTATATAGGGCCCTCCCTCCACATGGTGTCTCAATGGCAGAGCCTGAGGCCGAGCCAGGGGAGGGTGACTGTAAGCAAAGGTCAGGCTGAGAGGAAGGTCTTCAGGTGCGAACTGATAATGGGGACGGAGGTGGGGGAGAGGGCCTGAGTGTAAGCGAGTGAGTGAATGAGGTAGAGAGCTGGTTAGTGAGTGTGTGTATGAGTCAGTCAGGAGCTGAGTGTGTGAATGGGAGGGAGGGGTGAGTGAGCAAGTGGGAGTGTAGGAGTTCCAAAGCTGAGGATTCGGTGACAAGGAGGAGGCCGGACCCAGGAGACCGAAGGCAGGGGGTACTGCTGTGAGGAGAAAGGTCACAGAAGTGCAGGTGGGGTAGAGGATTTGGAACCATGTTCTCTCCCACACCAAGCTCCATGTTCCCATCCTTTCCCACCTTCGGCCGGCTCCATTGGCTCCCCATCCCCCCAGAGGATCCAATTAAAGATCCTCATCCATTACTTTCATGGCCTTGCCCCCCCATGAACCTCCCCGTTCCCTCCATTCAGTTGGCTCTGGTCTGCTCCTTATCACCCATCGGTGGATGGGCTTTCAGCCTCTCTGTCTGTCCCCACAATCTGGAACTCCATCTCAGTCCCTTCACCCTTGTTTTCAAGTCCCTCCTCTCCTCTGCATCCCTCTACATCTCTGATCTCTCTCCACAAACCAGTACCCGCTGCCTTCGCTCCACAGGGTCTGGCCTCCTCCATGTCCCCCAGAAACCTCCGCTCCGCCCTCGGTGGCTATGCTTTCAGCCACTAGGCCCCAAGGCTCCGGAACTCCCTTCCTCACTCCCTTCGCCTCGCCCCCTCTCTTCCCAGTTTCAGGTCACAGTTAAAGACCTTTCTGCCCCTACCCCTGCCTCGGTCCCACCTGCATATTAAATGGAAGAGATTAACAAAATTAAATGTGAGTCCATTGCAGGCAGAGACAGGAGAAATTATAATGGGGAATAAAGAAATGGCAGATCCATTAAACTAATAATTGGCTTTTGTCGTCACTTTAGGAAACACTGAAAAGTTAACTAAAATAGTAGGGAATCAAGAGGCTAATTTTAGAGAAATTAATATCAGGAGAGCATTTGAACTGGAGAAATTGATGGGACTCAAATCTGATCATGGAGTCCCGTAGCTCAGCAATTAGAGCATTTGCCTTCCAAGCCAGAGACCTGGGTTCAATTTCATGTCAGGTCAAAACCTCGCACAAGTTTCCTTACATCACACGTCTGGTAATCGTTCAAAAAAATAAATTGGTAATTTTAAACCCCAGTGTTTGTGGGGACGCTGCTGTGCACAAGCGGCTGCCGCGTTTCACCCACAAATATTCAGTCAATTCACTTTAGAGAGGATATTCCTTGAGGTGACCCACTCTACAGTGTATTCGGTGAAGCACTTTGAGGTACAGTCTAGAACAATGATTCTCAACCTTTTTCAGTAATGTACCCCTTGTTAATTTTCAACATTATCATGTACCTCCACCCAACCACACACACACTTCCTCACCACCCAACCACATACGCAAACTCACACACCTCCCACCCCCTTCCCCAACCACGCACACCCTCCACCCAACCACATACATACACACCACCCCTCCCATTCAACTTGCATTTTATCACCAAGCTTTTCTAATATAACAAAGTAACCAGCGACACAAACAACCACGGGAATAACAATTAAATATACAATTTGGAAAGGCTATAAAACACTAATTGAGAGGAGGGAGTGAGAGAGAGAGAGCTAAATAAATCAATGTATCCCCTCCTGTCCCCCCTGGTTGAGAACCTCTGGTCTAGAGGATGTGATAACGACAATGTCAAATGCAAGGATTATTGTGGGATTGGGCAGAGTCAACACGAAAGGAAAATCATGTCTAACAAATCTCTTATTTTTAAGATTAACTAGCAGGTTAGGTAGGGGGGAAAACCGTGGACAGTGTATCTGGATTTTCAGAAAGCGTTGGACAAGGTGCCACATAAAAGGCTGTTACATAAGATAAGGGCTCATGGAATTAAAGGTAATATATTAGGATAGATAGAGGACAACAATAACTACTTTAGACAAGTTTCCTTACTTCACACATCTAACAATACTGTATATAAAAAAACAACAACTTGGTCACTCATTCCACGATGGATGCATTGTCTCCTTAGTTAAGAAAAGATATACTCGCCTTAGAGAGGGAGTGAAGCATAGATTACTGGGTTGGTTCCTGGGATGAGGGATTGACCTTCGAGGAGAGGTTGAGTTATCTAGGCCTTCACTCTCCAGAATATACAAGAGTTAGAGCTGACCTGATAGAAATCTGTGAGGATACAGGGCAGAAATAGGATAGAAGGTCAGTGGGTTAGAGTCCTGGCCTTGCTCTCTCTGAAGCCACAGTCCCTGTAGCTCAGTGGGTTACAGCACGTACCTTGCAAGCAAGAGACATGGGTTCAGTTTGAGCCATGGTGAAACCTTAGGAAAGTTTCCTTACTCTACACACCTAACAATACTCTGTTAAAAACAAAACAAACAATAATTTGGTCACTCAAATGACATTTTATCCACATAAATAGTCACTATACTTAACGTTTTTTTAAACAAAAATATATACTAATAAAATTAATTAAAAACATAATACAGCAACTCTATCGATAAGATAAGAACGTAAGAAAGACTAGACCATTCAATCTGCTGCACAAATTCAACTGACACGCCCTAGCCCTAGATCCTTTAATACCTTTAGCTTTTCACTAAAAAAAAACCCTAACTGATGCAACTGCACAGAGACAGGACCTTCCATTGGACCTCATGGGAATGTGATTGCCTTGTTGGCCACAGGGCTGAACTGAAAGCTGTGAGTATTTAAACCAGAGGCTGAGCTCAGTTGCTATCCAGCTCTCAGAGAAAGGAAGAGACATTTTGCTTTTGGTTGAGAGAGCAAGGTTGTGTTTGGCTTGCTGTCTGGCAAGTGAAGGGATCTACCAGTTTGTTACTGTTCCCTGTAGAGGAAGGCAGCAGTGTGGAGGAGCTCCGGATAACAGTTGAGAAATGCTGTATCTCCAGGTGGAAACTGGAATCTCCAGTCACTGCCACTCTTGATATTTAATCTTGCTTCAGGTAATATTCTCTTTCTGTCTCTCTCTCTCTTGGTAATAGTGGAAACCTCACGGTGTCAATTAAAGTTAAATTGTAGCCCAATCTAGAGAACACATAGATTGATTGAGGTTCTGCACTCACTGGTGGAGGGTTAGATTCTGTCGGGCCTGGCTCAGTGCAGTTGCCTTGGGTCAGTCGCCGCCAGGGCTGGGTTGGAGCAGTTTGCACGGCTGGTTTGCTAGTGACAAGCAATGTGTAGCTACCGAGAATTGGTCACTGTTCGAGGCTGGGTCAATGTAGCTGCCACGAGTTGGTTCCTGTACAGACTGGGTGGGTGTCGTTAGTTAGACGCAGGCAGATGGGATCATGGTTGGGAGTCAGTTGGGGGGGGGGAAACGCTTTGCTAGTGGGAGACAAGTTTTCTGCAAGATATATTTTTTGGGGAAAAAGGACAAGATATCTCTGGTTTACAAGTTTGGAGAGTGGAGACGTTTTCTGTAGTTCAGAACCTCAGAGAGTGGATACATTTTCTGTAGTTCAGAAGTTTCTCTCAAGTACAAGATTTCCCTGGGTTAGATGTTTGGAGAAAGCACAAGATTTTTCTGGGTTAGAAGTTTGGAGAACTGACACGATTTCTCTGGGTTAGCAGTTTGGAGAAAGGACAAGAATTGCGTGGGTTAGAAGTTTGGAGAAAGGACAAGATTTTTCTGGGTTAGAAGTTTGGAGAAATGACAAGATTTCTCTGGGTTAGAAGTTTGGAGAAAGGACAAGATTTCTCTGGGTTAGAAGTTTGGAGAAAGGACAAGATTTTTCTGGGTTAGATGTTCGGAGAAAGGACAAGATTTCTCTGGGTTGGATGGTTGGAGAAAGGGCAAGATTTCTCTGGGTTAGCAGTTTGGAGAAAGGGCAAGATTTCTCTGGGTTAGCAGTTTGGAGAAAGGACAAGATTTGCGTGGGTTAGAAGTTTGGAGAAAGGACAAGGTTTCTCTGGGTTCGATGTTTGGAGAAAGGACAACATTTCTCTGGGTTCAATGTTTGGAAAAAGGACACGATTTTCGTGGTTTGGAGAAAGGACAAGATTTTCGTGGGTTGGAAGTTTGGAGAAAGGACACGATTTTTCTGGGTTAGATGTTTGGAGAAAGGACACGATTTTTCTGGATTAGAAGTTAGGGTTAGCGTAAACGGGTTAGGGTTAGTGCTTAGGTGTTGGGGTTTAGGGTCAGAGTGTCTAGGCTTGTCAGGGTTAGAGGGTTAGGAGGTTAGGGTTAGGTTTTATAAATTTCGGGGATCATTGGTACACATAGGCTTGTGTTTTCTCACCCATGCCCTGTGCTGGGGTTTGTCAAATTTCGTTAGGGCTCATGAATGTGTTTAGGTTTTTTTTTAAAAGAACACAATATTTTTTTGCGTGAGGGAGAAACATTTTTTTGGGGGGGGGTTGTGTTAGGCATAGTTAGGGTTATTGTTAGGATTAGGGTAAGTGTTAGGGTTAGCGGTTAGCGTTAGAGGTTAGGGTGAGGTTTAGGTTTTATAAATTTTGGGGCATGAATGACTAGGGGTTTGGTTTGGGGGTTTGGGGTTACAGGAGGGGGCTAACTTTAGTGGATGGGGTTGCGTTTGGATTCTAATTTTGCGGCTGTCCTATTTAATTATTTTGTTGCATAGTTATTTTAATATGAGTTCAATCCATTCAGGGGTTCTCTGTGGGGACGAAGGTCAAACCCTTATTGAGTATACTAATCTGTGCCTCTGTGGGCTTAAATGACTGGGAGACGTTTACGATATTCGTCCCCAGGCCTAGGTTCCCCCATGCTGGGGCTCCTGTTCCATTGAGTTAAAATAATTTGACCAGTGTTTTAGTAATACTTAGGCTGTTTTTGCTGTCCACTGGATTTCGTTCGAATTTTGTTCCACCCTGAACTGGGTGGTTGGGATTGTGGGGATTCCATTTTTTTTGTTTTTGTTTTTGGTGAACCGATTAATTTCCTCTAGCGTGTCCCTTTCTTTTTTACTTAACTGGGGGCGATAGTTATTTTCTACTGTCAGGATTTCCGCGTTAGGGAAAGCCTGCTTGGCCCTTTTTAACATGGCCTGCAACTGTTTAGTTGCCGTTTTGGGTTGCTGCTTCCGGTTATGGATACCGAGAGAGAAGATGACCTTCCTGGTCCCTTCGCAAGGTGTGATTTTACTTAATAATCTGTCGACATGGTTGAAGTTTGCCTCTGGAAAGGCCTCCATCTGTGTGTGCGCGTTTGGGCAACCTGCTATTTTTGCGAGGTTTTCGTCCCCAATTATTATGACTGGTTTTGTTGGGGTTATTGTCCAGTCTGTAATTTTACAGTCTGTCCTTTTGTGGACAGTTACTATCCCTAGGTTTTTATCGTTTCCCTGTGGGGCCCGATGGGGAGCCTGTCTTATCTCTGTTCCTGACCCTGTTTCATTCTCTCCCTGTAGGGAAGGGGCTATTGCTGTCTGGTTTAACGTGTGGACAGCGACGGAAACGGGTCTTGTGGGTGGGCGTGGGAGATGTAATTTTGGTTGGCGTTGTTCTAGGGGAGGGGGGTGGATCTGTAACAGGGAGGGTGTGGTGGGGTTAATCTGTATTGTTTTGGGGGGGCCAGCCACACACCAAGAGTCAGCCATCACCGTCGGTGATTGTGGTCGCTCTTGGGATACCGGGAGAATATCCAGGTCCAAGTGTACAGACACATTAGAGCGGACTCTGGATGTGGCTGGCTGGGACCGGGGGGGTGGGGTGGGTGCGTTTAATGTTGTTATTTTCGGTGATATTGAAATTGTGGTTACTTGGGGTGTTATTGTATCGTGGGGGTCGGTTAGTTGGGGTGTGGTGGGGGGGTGGGTGAGGGTGGGGTGGGGTGTGTGTGGAGGGGGTGGGTTTCTACCCATTCTGATAATATGTTGTCTAGCCCTATCTGCTGTTGAGATTCTAATTTTATGTTTAAGGACCTTCCTTGCCCAGGAGGTTGCCACTGTGAGGGCTTCCTCCATTCGATCAATCTGTCCTATTGATATAATCTCATTGTTTAATTGAATTACACTATCCTCATAATGTTCGATTAGGGTATTGCGGGTCTCTTTTGCCCACTTCTCTGCATTCCTGTTTAATTTGCAGAGGGTCTCTTTTGACGGCATAGCCGGTTTAATAAATTCTGTTAATTTCTCTACGTGGTTCCGAATTGCCTTCGGGGGGGTGTCTTTACTCTTTAGAATAATTAAATGATGGTATGTCTGCATCAATCTAAAAAAGGCCCTTACTGCCTTTGCGAATGTGTCCTGGTGTGTGTTATTTTGAGACCCACCTAAGTCACTCAGGTACATTCGGTTACATTTCTGCAACCTGCATGGAGTCCGTACCATGTTGTGAAAAATGAGTGGGGTGTGGAAAGATGTATAAAGGAGAGAGAGGTAAGCTTACTCCGGGGGGTTCGGGTCTTTGCTAGGAAACTTGATTGGGTTATCCGAGGATCCCAGTTCTGCGGCCTACTCTCGTGGCTTTCGATTTTCCCTGCCCGGGCAGCTGAAAAAGAGGCTAAACAAAGGGGGTGGGTTTAGGGGGAAAAAAAAGGTAACAGAGTGAAAAAAAGAGGGAAAGGGAGAACAGAAAATACACTACACAGAATATACCGAGGGTCGAGGTCTAACGATCCCAACTCAGCAACACCGGCTCTCTGTGGTTTAAAGCGCCCCACTCAGCAACACCGGCTCTCTGTGGTTTAAAACGCTTTCTGTGCTGGAATGAAAGAAAATTGATTAATCGCTTCTCCGCTGTTTCGCCCAAGTCCTTAGACTAGCTATCTGCGGTTTGAGGCGCTTTCCAAACTGGAAAGGATGAAAAATAATTATTAAGGAGGAAAAAGAATTATTAATTGATAACCATATAGGAGGAAAAAGAATTATTAATTGATAACTTCTCCGACGTTTCGCCAATGCCTGTGGCTTTTTCAAGGAGGTTTTTCAAAAATGATTCTTAATTTACTATCAAAATATCTAAACTTTTATACCTGGGTGACAGAGTGGTGACAGAGTGAAACAAGAGACAAAGTGTTTTCAGAGTGAGAGCACAGGGTGTGCTTAGGTGTTAAAGTGTTAATGGCTACCCTCCATGTATTTCTTTTGTTGATGAATCTTATAAGAATTAAAGAGACTCGGTTTGTTTGTCTCCAGTAATGTTCTGCTCGTTTAAAGTGATGGCTACTATTCCTGCGTTCCTTTAATGGCTGTCCTGTTGAATGCAAGTGTGTTAGCCGCTTGGTTCTTTTGTCAGCAGAAATGCCCTGCCTGTTTAAACCCGTGTTATTCCCACTGTCTGGGGAACAAGTCATTCAGCCCGTCTAAGGCATTTACTACGCATTGTTTACATGGAGATTTAAATTAAATTAAATTATACTCTCTCCGGTTCCCCCTACTGGTATTAAAAGTTTCAGCTTTAAGTTTGTTTCAAAAAAGGAATCCTATGGCCTATTCCAGCTATTGTGAGAAAATTAGATAGGTTATGCTGCTTAAAAATAGGTGGCTTTGTTAAAAAAATCTAACCTGCGTTTTTTTGGGGGGAAAAGGTAAGGGATTCTGTTGTTGCCTCTGACTTCCCTGTGCTGGGAATGTCGGCCTGGGTGCACATTCAATCCTAGCCCGCTCGTAATTTGCGATCCCACTTGTCTGGCAGCACGAATGTTTCTCTCAAACTTTTTTTTAAAAAAGGTTTTCACAGTAGCAGCCACGTTCTTGGCTTATTTTCTGTGTTACACCGGTTTTGGTTTTATCATCGGGAAACATTCGTGGCACTTGCAGGGGTTAAGTTTTATAAATTTCGGGGATCATTGGTACACATAGGCTTGTGTTTACTCGCCCGTGCCCTGTGCTGGGCTTTGTCAAATTTCGTTAGGGCTCATGAATGTGTTAAGGTTTTTTTTTAAGAAAACAATATTTTTTTAAAAAATGAGGGAGAAACATTTTTTTGGGGGGGGGGTGGGGGGGGTGGGAAAAGTTAGGCATAGTTAGTGTTCTTGTTTTAGGGTTAGAGTAAGTTTTTAGGGGTTAGCGGTTAGTAATTAGGAGTTAGTAATTAGGATTAGGGGCTAGGGTTAGTTTTAAGTTTCGTAAATTTTGGGGTCTAAATGACTAGGGGTTTGGTTTGGGGGTTAGGGATTACAGGAGGGGGCTAACTTTAGTGGAGTGAGGGAGAAACATTTTTTTTGGGGGGGGGGAATGTTAGGCATAGTTAGGGTTATTGTTTCGGGTTAGGGTACCTCCATGTCCTGTCCTATTTTAATTTGGCAGGGGTTCTCTGTAGGGACGAAGGTCAGACCCTTATTGAATATACTAATCTGTGCCTCTGTGGGCTTAAATTACATCGTTAGGGTTAGGGTCAGGGTCAGGGTCAGAAAAACAACGCCATGGTTAGGGTTAGGGTTAGGTTTTATAAATTTCGGGGATCATTGCTACACATAGGCTTGTGTTTTCTCGCCCGTGCCCTGTGCTGGGCCTTGTCAAATTACATTAGGGCTGATGAAAGTGTTAAGGTTTTTTTTAAGAAAACAATATTTTTTTTAAAAAATGAGGGAAAAAAATTGTTTTGGGGGGGGGGGTTTGGGGGGGGGGAAAATTAGGCATAGTTAGGGTTCTGGTTTTTAGGGATAGGGTAAGTTTTTTAGGGGTTAGCGGTTAGTAATTAGGAGTTAGTAATTAGGATTAGGGGCTAGGGTTAGTTTTAAGTTTTGTAAATTTTGGAGTCTAAATGACTAGGGGTTTGGTTTGGGGGTTAGGGGTTACAGGAGGGGGCTAACTTTAGTGGAGTGAGGGAGAAACATTTTTGCGGGGGGGGGGGGGGGGGGTTGTTAGGCATAGTTAGGGTTATTGTTTCGGGTTAGGTTACCTCCATGTCCTGTCCTATTTTAATTTGGCAGAGGTTCTCTGTAGGGACGAAGGTCAGACCCTTATTCAGTATACTAATCTGTGTCTCTGTGGGCTTAAATGACTGGGAGACGTTTACGATATTCGTCCCCAGGCCTAGGTTCCCCCATACTGGGGCTCCTGTTTCATTTAGTTTAAATAATTTGACCAATGTTTTAGTAATATTTGGGCTGTTTTTGTTGTCCACTGGATTTCGTTCGAATTTTGTTCCACCCTGAACCGGGTGGCTGGGATTGTGGGGATTCCATTTAGGTTTTAATTGGTGAACCGATTAATTTCCTCTAGCGTGTCCCTTTCCATTTTACTCAACTGGCGGCTATAGTTACTTTCCACTGTCAGGATTTCCGTGTTGGGGAAAGCCTGCTTGGCCCTTTTTAACATGGCCTGCAACTGTTTAGTTGCCGTCTGGGGTTGCTGCTTCCGGTTATGGATACCGAGAGAGAAGATGACCTTCCCGGTCCCTTCGCAAGGTGTGATTTTACTTAATAATCTGTCCACATGGTTGAAGTTTGCCTCTGGAAAGGCCTCCACCTGTGTGTGCGCGTTCGGGAAACCTGCTATTTTTGCGAGGTTTTCGTCCCCAATTATTATGACTGGTTTTATTGGGGTTATTGTCCAGTCTGTAATTTTAAGGTCTGTCCTTTTGTGGACAGTTACTATCCCTAGGTTTTTATCGTTTCCCTGTCGGGCGCGAAGGATTAGGGTTAGGGTTAGAAACAATGCCATCCTTGCGGTTAGGGGTTAGGGTGAGGGTTAGAGTGAGGGTGAGGGTTAGGTTTTATAAATTTCGGGGATCATTGGTACACATAGGCTTGTCATCCTTAGGATTAGGGTGAGGGTGAGGGTTAGGGTTAGGGTTAGAACAAAGCCATCCTTAGGGTTAGGGTTAGAGTTTGGGTTAGGGTTAGGGTTAGGGTTAGGGTTAGAACAATGCCATCCTTAGGGTTAGGGTTACGGTTAGAACAATGCCATCCTTAGGGTTAGGGTTAGGGTTATGCCATCCTTAGGGTTAGGGTTAGGGTTAGGTTTTATAAATTTCGGGGATCATTGGTACACATAGGCTTGTCATCCTTATGGTTAGGGTTAGGGTGAGGGTGAGGGTTAGGGTTGGGGTTAGAACAAAGCCATCCTTAGGGTTAGGGTTAGGGTTAGGGTTAGAGTTAGGGTTAGGGTTAGGGTTAGGGTTAGAACAATGCCATCCTTAGGGTTAGGGTTAGGGTTATGCCATCCTTAGGGTTAGGGTTAGGGTTAGGGTGAGCATCCTTAGGGTTAGGTTTATGGTTAGGGTTAGGGTGAGGGTGAGGGTTAGGGTGAGGGTGAGAGTGAGGGTTAGGGTTAGGGAAGAACAATGCCATCCTTAGGGTTAGGGTTAGGGCTAGGGTTAGGAAACAATGCCATCCTTAGGGTTAGGGTTAGGGTTAGGTTTAGGGTTAGGGTTAGGGTTAGCATCCTTAGGGTTAGGGTGAGGGTGAGGGTTAGAGTTAGGGTTAGGGAAGAACAATGCCATCCTTAGGGTTAGGTTTTATAAATTTCGGGGATCATTGGTACACATAAGCTTGTGTTTTCTCGCCCGTGCCCTGTGCTGGGCCTTGTCAAATTACGTTAGGGCTCATGAATGTGTTAAGGTTTTTTTTAAGAAAACCATATTGTTTTTTTTACAAAATGAGGGAGAAACATTTTTTTGGGGGGGGTTTAGGGGGGGAAAAATCATTTCGAGGTTTGACGAGGAGTGAGGAGGTTATTGCTTGGCTGGGATCAAAAGTTGACCTGGAGCCCGTTCCTCCCTTATTCACTCAGGGCTTCACGTCAGCTGTCAAGCAAACCCAAGGTTTGGCTGAAACTTACACCGTTTTTCTTTCTTTCCTTGTAGCTTCAGCTCGTCGGGATTTGATTCATGGAATAGGTTGGTTGAGTGTAATAGCGGAAACCTAACGGTGCCAACTAAAGCTATTACGCCCTTTCCCTCTCTGGCACCTTTCCACACCCCAGAGGTTTGGCAACACTATGTGGACTCCATGCTGGATGTTTGACACCCTAACACATATGAGCCTCAACTCTGGTTAACTTGCAGTTCACGGAAATTTACTAACTCTCTCACAGATGGCGAGGAGGGGGGGCGGGGTGGAAAGCTTTGCTAGTGGGAGACAAGTTTTCTGCAAGATAGATTTTTGGGAAAAAGGACAAGATTTCTCTGGGTTAGAAGTTTGGAGAATGGACAAGCTTTAGGGTTAGGGTTAGGGTTAGAATAACAATGCCATCCTTAGGGTTAGAAATGCCATCGTTAGGGTTAGGGTTAGGGTTAGAAAAAACAATGCCATCGTTAGGGTTAGGGTTAGGGTGAGGGTTATGGTTGGGCGGGGGGTTAGGGTTAGGGTTAGGGTTAGAACAATGCCATGGTTAGGGTTAGGGTTAGAACAATGCCATCGTTAGGGTTAGGGTTAGGGTTAGGGTGGCGGCATCCTTAGGGTTAGGGTTAGGGTTAGAGTTACGCAGTGCCATGGTTAGGGTGAGGGTTAGGGTTAGGGGGTTAGGGGGTTAGGGGTTAGGGTGAGGGTGAGGGTTAGGGTTAGGGTGAGGGTTATGCCATCCTTAGGGTTAGGATTAGGGTTATGCCATCCTTAGGATTAGGGTTAGGGTTAGGGTTAGAACAATGACATCGTTAGGGTTAGGGTTAGGGTGTTAGGGTGTTAAGGTGTTAAGGTGTTAGGGTGTTAGGGTGTTAGGGTGTTATGGTGTTAGGGTGTTAGGGTGTTAGGGTTAGGGTTAGGGTTAGGTTTTATAAATTTCGGGGATCATTGGTACACATAGGCTTGTGTTTTCTCGCCCGTGCCCTGTGCTGGGCTGTGTCAAATTTCGTTAGGGCTCATGAATGTGTTAAGTGTTTTTTTTTAAGAAAACCATATTGTTTTTTTAACAAAGTGAGGGAGAAACATTTTTTTGGGGGGGGGCTTTAGGGGGGGAAAAAAAGGCATAGTTAGGGTTCTTGTTTTAGGGTTAGGGTAAGTTTTTGGGGGTTAGCGGTTAGTAATTAGGAGTTAGTAATTAGGATTAGGGGCTCTGGTTAGTTTTAAGTTTTGTCTAAAGGGGTCTAAATGACTGGGGGTTTGGTTTGGGGGTTTAGGGGTTACAGGGGGCGGGGGGGGGGCTAACTTCAGTGGATGGGGTTGCGTTCGGGTTCTAGTTCTGCGGTTGTCCTATTCAATTATTTTATTATTTTGTTGCATAGTTATTTTAAAATGAGTTCAATCCATTGGGCGTTATTGTGTTTAATCTCGTGATCCATTCTCTCTCTCTCTCCTTCCTTTTTGCTACTGACCACTGCCTATTGTGTTCAATGCCTATTAATCGCATCGATTGTTCCCCATGTTCAATAAAGTGTTTGTTAATAAGTTTATCCCTCTTTTTATTTTTAATGGCACTCCTGTGGGCTGTGAATCTAGTTCTGAGGGTGTTCCCCGTTTCCCCGATGTATAAGAGTTGGCATTTACTACATCTAATTGCGTGTACTATATTATCCTGGTCACATTGTGTTTTGTGGTTAATCCTTACTGTTGCGCCCGTTCTGGTATTTATAATTTTTCTAGGGGTTACTAGGTAGTTACAAAGACCACATTTTGTGTTTCCACAACCTGTTGTGTTTGTTTTCCTAAGTTTACTACTGACCAGCCAGTCTTTGATGTTCCTATGTTTTCTGTACGCTGAAACGATTTTGTGCTCTCCCAATGTGGTAACTTGTCGTTTCAGACACTCAAATTTATTCTTTACTAATCGATTAATCTGTCTGCTGTATTCCGTATAAGTTGTTATAAGTGGTATTATTTTATCTATTTTCGTGTGGGCCCGAGGGGTTCCTAGGTGCTCTAGGAATTTAGATTTGATCCCTCTGAGGAATCTTTTGGTGTATCCCCTCTGTCTGATGGCTCTAAACAATGTTGTGGTTGCACTCTCGAAGCCCTCCTGGGTCGAGCAAATGCGGTGGAATCTAGTTAATTGTGATTTAATTAGACCCTGAAAAGTGTGCTTTGGGTGATTACTTTTGGTGTGGAGTAACGAATGTGGATCCGTACTTTTAAAGTATACCCTTGTCCCCAGTCTATGTTCTCCCTGCTTGTATACTGTAGTGTCTAGGAAATTAATGCTGTGTTTGTTTGTCTCTGCTTTAACTTTGATGGAGGGGTGGTGTTTATTTAGCCTGTTTACGAATTCCTGGAATTCTGTGTCTGTGTGGGTCCATATTCCGAATATGTCATCTAAGTATCTATAATAACAAGTTGGGAGTTTGGAGCAGCTATCGAGAACTTCATCCTCCCATTTTGCCATGTAAATGTTTGCATAGGCCGGGGCAAATTTTTTGCCCATGGCCGTCCCCTTTATTTGAAGATAGGAGTCACCATTAAATTCAAAATCATTTCTGGTGAGGCCTAGTTTTAGTAGTTTGATCAGAATTTCATCTGGTCTCGTGGGATCTGGGTATTGTGCTAGGGTCTCCCTAATTGCCTTAATGCCTCTCTCTGTTTCTATGTTAGTGTACAGACTCTCCACATCCATTGTGAAAAGTATGGCATGGGGAGGGACTGTCATGGCTCCAATAAGTTCCACAAAGTGGTATGTGTCCTTAATGTAACTGGAGTGTTTACGGGACAGGGGGTTTAGGAAGTGGTCTATATATTCAGCTACCCTACACGACTCACTGCCACAGTCAGACACGATGGGTCTGCCTGGGGGTATTTTACCCGGTATTGTCCATGAATCTGGATTCTTATGTATTTTTGGGAGAATGTAAAATCTGCGGGCCCGTGCATTCTCCCCACCTAAGTATTGTAACTGTCTCTCGTTAATGTGGTTGTTTTCCCTGAGGTCTGTCAATATACGCTTGATTTCCTGCTGTGTGTCTTTATATATGGGTCCCTTTAGTTTCCTATAATATTCCTGATTGTTTAGTTGTCTGTGTGCCTCCAACAGATATTGTTGGCTGTCCATAATTACAATGCTGCTGCCTTTGTCTGCTGGTTTTATGACAATGTCTGTGCGCTTTTTCAGTTCTGCCAAAGCCTCCCTCTCTTTGCTGGTCAGATTACATTTCTGTCTTGTTGGTATTATGTTCCCGACCGCGGTTATTGTTTCCTCTCTCGCTAGAATTATTTGTGGGTTTATTTGTTCATTCCTAGGTGTCCACCCTGATGGTGCTACGAATTTTGTTTGCCTGGTTGATCTACGCTCCGCTATTTCTGGTTTGTTGAAATGGTCGCATAATTTCACTCGTCTAAAGAAATCCTCCATGTCCTGTCCTATTTTAATTTGGCAGGGGTTCTCTGTAGGGACGAAGGTCCCTTATTAAGTAGGCTAATCTGTGCCTCTGTGGGCTTAAATGACTGGGAGACGTTTACGATATTAGTCCCCAGGCCTAAGTTCCCCCATACTGGGGCTCCTGTTTCATTTAGTTTAAATGATTTGACCAGTGTTTTAGTAATATTTGGGCTGTTTTTGTTGTCCACTGGATTTTGTTCGAATTTTGTTCCACCCTGAACTGGGTGGCTGGGATTGTGGGGATTCCATTTAGGTTTTTTTTGGTGAACCGATTAATTTCCTCTAGTGTGTCCCTTTCCATTTTACTCAACCGGGGGCTATAGTTACTTTCCACTGTCAGGATTTCCGCGTTGGGGAAAGCCTGCTTGGCCCTTTTTAACATGGCCTGTAATTGTTTAGTTGCCGTTTGGGGTTGCTGCTTCCGGTTATGGATACCGAGAGAGAAGATGACCTTCCCGGTCCCTTCACAAGGTGTGATTTTACTTAATAATCGGTCCATATGGTTGAAATTTGCCTCTGGAAATGCCTCCACCTGTGTGTGCGCGTTCGGGAAAACTGCCATTTTTGCGAGGTTTTCGTCCCCAATTATTATGACTGGTTTTATTTGGGTTATTGTCCAGTCTGTAATTTTACGGTCTGTCCTTTTGTGGACAGTTATTATCCCTAGGTTTATATCGTTTCCCTGTTGGGCGCGAAGGGGAGTTTGTCCTATCTGTGTACCTAACCTTGTTTCATTCTCTCCCTGTAGGGAAGGGGCTAGAGCTGCCTGGTTTAACCTGTGGACAGCGATGGGAACGAGTCTTGTGTGTGGGTGTGGGAGACTTAATTTTGGTTGGCGTTGTTCTAAGGGAGGGGGGTGGATGCGTGGGAGACTTAATTTTGGTTGGCGTTGTTCTAAGGGAGGGGGGTGGATCTGTAACAGGGAGGGTGTGGTGGGGTTAATCTGTATTGTTTTGGGGGACCCAGCTACCCTCCAAAAGTCAGCCATCACCGTCGGTGATTGTGGTTGCTCCTGGGATGCCGGGAGAATATCCAGGTCCAAGTGCACAGACACATTAGAGCGGAATCTGGATGTAGATAGCTGGGGCGGGAGGAATGGGGTGGGTGCGTTTAATGTTGTTATTTTCGGTGCTATTGAAATTGTGGTTACTTGGGGTGTTATTGTAAGGTGGGGTTCGGTTAGTTGGGGTGTGGTGGGGGGATGGGTGGGGGTGGGGTGGGGTGTGTGTGGAGGGGGTGGGTTTCTACCCATTCTGATAATATGTTGCCTAGACCTATCTGCTGTTGAGATTCTAAATTTATGTTTAAGGGCCTTCCTTGCCCAGGAGGTTGCCACTGTGAGGGCTTCCTTCTTTCGATCAATCTGTCCTATTGATAAAATCTCATTGTTTAATTGAATTACACTGTCTTCATAATGTTTGATTAGGGTATTGCGGGTCTTAGGGTTAGGGTTAGGGTTAGCGTTAAGTTTTTTAAATTTCGGGGATCATTGGTACACATAGGCTTGTGTTTACTTGCCCGTGCCTTGTGCTGGGCCTTGTCAAATTACGTTAGGGCTCATGAATGTGTTAAGGTTTTTTTTAAGAAAACAATATTGTTTCTTTTAAAAAATAAGGGAGAATTTTTTTTTTTTTTTTTTTTTTTTTGGGGGGGTTTTAGGGGGGGAAATATTAGGCATACTTAGGGTTCTTGTTTTAGGGTTAGGGTAAGTTTTTAGGGGTTAGCGGTTAGTAATTAGGAGTTATTTTCGGTGCTATTGAAATTGTGGTTACTTGGGGTGTTATTGTAAGGTGGGGTTCGGTTAGTTGGGGTGTGGTAGGGGGATGGGTGGGGGTGGGGTGGGGTGTGTGTAGAGGGGGTGGGTTTCTACCCATTCTGATAATATGTTGTCTAGCCCTATCTGCTGTTGAGATTCTAAATTTATGTTTAAGGGCCTTCCTTGCCCAGGAGGTTGCCACTGTGAGGGCTTCCTCCACTCGATCCATCTGTCCTATTGATATAATCTCATTGTTTAATTGAATTACACTATCTTCATAATGTTTGATTAGGGTATTGCGGGTCTCTTTTGCCCACCTCTCTGCATTCCTGTTTAATTTGCAGAGGGTCTCTTTTGAAGGCATAGCCGGTTTAATAAATTCTGTTAATTTCTCTACTTGGTTCCGAATTCCCTTCGGGGGAGTGTCTTTATTCTTTAGAATAATTAAATGATGGTATGTCTGCATCAATCTAAAAAAGGCCCTCACTGCCTTTGTGAATGTGTCCTGGTGTGTGTTATTTTGAGACCCACCCAAGTCACTCAGATACGTTCGGTTACATTTCTGTAACTTGCATTGAGTCCGTATCATGTTGTGAGAAATGAGTGGGGTGTGGAAAGATGTATAAAGGAGAGAGAGGTAAGCTTACTCCGGGGGGTTCGGGTCTTTGCTAGGAACCTTGATTGGGTTATCCGAGGATCCCGGTTCCGCGGCCTACTCCCGTGGCTTTCGATTTTTCCCTGCCCGGGCAGCTGAGAAAGAGGTTAAACAAAGGAGGTGGGTTTAGGGGGAAAAAAAGTAAAGAGTGAAAACAAGAGGGAAAAGGAAAACAAAAAATCCACTACACAGAATATACCGAGGGTCGAGGTCTAACGATCCCAACTCGGCAATACCGGCTCTCTGCGGTTTAAAACGCCCACCTCAGCCACACCGGCTCTCTGTGGTTTAAAGCGCTTTCTGTGCTGGAAACTGGAAAGGAGGAGAAGAGGAGAAATAATTATTAAATAAGAAAAAAAAAATCTTAATTGATAACTATTAAGGTAGTTAAAACTGGAAAGGAGGAAAAATAATTATTAAAGAGGAAAAATAATTATTAATTGATAAGAGTGGAAAAAAAAGGGGGAAAAGGAGAACAGAAAATCCACTACACAAAATATACCGAGGGTCGAGGTCTAACGATCCCAACTCGGTAACACCGGCTCTCTGCGGTTTAAAACGCCCACCTCAGCCACACCGGCTCTCTGTGGTTTAAAGCGCTTTCTGTGCTGGAAACTGGAAAGGAGGAGAAATAATTATTAAAGACGAAAAATAATTCTTAATTGATAACTATTAAGGAAGGAAAAGAATTAGTAATTGAAAACTCCCCCGACGTTTCGCCAATACCTGTGGCTTTTTCAAGGAGGTTTTTCAGAAATGATTCTTAATTTACTAAACATTTATACCTGGGTGAGAGAGGTGACAGAGAGACAGAAGACAAAGTGTTTTCAGAGTGAGAGCACAGGGTGTGCTTAGGTGTTAAAGTGTTAATGGCTACCCTCCATGTATTTCTGTTCCTGCGTTCCTTTAATGGCTATCCTGTGAAATCCAAGTGTGTTAACCCCTTGGTTCTTTTGTCAGCAGAAATGCCCTGTCTGTTTAAACCGGTGTTATTTCTGTTTAAAACCGGTGTTACTTCCACTATCTAGGGAACAAGTCATTTAGCTCGTCTAAGGTATTTACTACGCATTGTTTGCATGGAGATTTAAATTAAATTAAATTATACTCTCTCCGGTTCCCCCTAGTGGTATTAAAAGTTTCAGCTTTAAGTTTGTTTCAAAAAAGGAATCCTATGGCCTATTCCAGCTATTGTGAAAAAATTAGATAGGTTATGCTGCTTAAAAATAGGTGGCTTTGTTAAAAAAATCTAACCTGCGTTTTTTTTGGGGGGAAGAAGGTAAGGGATTCTGTTGTTGCCTCTGACTTCCCTGTGCTGGGAATGTCTGCCTGGGTACACATTCAATCCTAGCCCGCTCGTAATTTGTGATCCCACTTGTCTGGCAGCACGAGTGTTTCTCTCAAACGTTCTATTAAAAAAGTTGTACACAGTAGCAGCCACGTTCTTGGCTTATTTCCTGTGTTACACCCGTCTTGGTTTTATCATCGGGAAACACTCGTGGCACTTGCAGGGGTTAGGTTTTTTAAATTTCGGGGATCATTGGTATACATAGGCTTGTGTTTTCTTGCCCGTGCCCTGTGCTGGGCCTTGTCAAATTACGTTAGGGCTCATGAATGTGTTAAGGTTTTTTTTAAGAAAACAATATTGTTTTTTTTAAAAATGAGGGAGAAATATTTTTTTGGGGGGGGTTTTAGGGTGGGGAAAAAATTAGGCATACTTAGGGTTCTTGTTTTAGGGTTAGGGTAAGTTTTTTAGGGGTTAGCGGTCAGTAATTAGGAGTTATTTTCGGTGCTATTGAAATTGTGGTTACTTGGGGTGTTATTGTAAGGTGGGGTTCGGTTAGTTGGGGTGTGGTAGGGGGATGGGTGGGGGTGGGGTGGGGTGTGTGTAGAGGGGGTGGGTTTCTACCCATTCTGATAATATGTTGTCTAGCCCTATCTGCTGTTGAGATTCTAAATTTATGTTTAAGGGCCTTCCTTGCCCAGGAGGTTGCCACTGTGAGGGCTTCCTCCACTCGATCAATCTGTCCTATTGATATAATCTCATTGTTTAATTGAATTACACTATCTTCATAATGTTTGATTAGGGTATTGCGGGTCTCTTTTGCCCACCTCTCTGCATTCCTGTTTAATTTGCAGAGGGTCTCTTTTGAAGTCATAGCCGGTTTAATAAATTCTGTTAATTTCTCTACTTGGTTCCGAATTCCCTTCGGGGGGGTGTCTTTATTCTTTAGAATAATTAAATGATGGTATGTCTGCATCAATCTAAAAAAGGCCCTCACTGCCTTTGTGAATGTGTCCTGGTGTGTGTTATTTTGAGACCCACCCAAGTCACTCAGATACGTTCGGTTACATTTCTGTAACTTGCATTGAGTCCGTATCATGTTGTGAGAAATGAGTGGGGTGTGGAAAGATGTATAAAGGAGAGAGAGGTAAGCTTACTACGGGGGGTTCGGGTTTTGCTAGGAACCTTAATTGGGTTATCCGAGGATCCCGGTTCCGCGGCCTACTCCCGTGGCATTCGATTTTTCCCTGCCCGGGCAGCTGAGAAAGAGGTTAAACAAAGGAGGTGGGTTTAGGGGGAAAAAAAGTAAAGAGTGAAAACAAGAGGGAAAAGGAAAACAAAAAATCCACTACACAGAATATACCGAGGGTCGAGGTCTAACGATCCCAACTCGGCAATACCGGCTCTCTGCGGTTTAAAACGCCCACCACAGCCACACCGGCTCTCTGTGGTTTAAAGCGCTTTCTGTGCTGGAAACTGGAAAGGAGGAGAAGAGGAGAAATAATTATTAAATAAGAAAAAAAAATTCTTAATTGATAACTATTAAGGTAGTTAAAACTGGAAAGGAGGAAAATAATTATTAAAGAGGAAAAAGAATTATTAATTGATAAGAGTGGAAAAAAAAGGGGGAAAAGGAGAACAGAAAATCCACTACACAAAATATACCGAGGGTCGAGGTCTAACGATCCCAACTCGGTAACACCGGCTCTCTGCGGTTTAAAACGCCCACCTCAGCCACACCGGCTCTCTGTGGTTTAAAGCGCTTTCTGTGCTGGAAACTGGAAAGGAGGAGAAATAATTATTAAAGAGGAAAAAGAATTCTTAATTGATAACTATTAAGGAAGGAAAAGAATTAGTAATTGAAAACTCCCCCGACGTTTCGCCAATACCTGTGGCTTTTTCAAGGAGGTTTTTCAGAAATGATTCATAATTTACTAAACATTTATACCTGGGTGAGAGAGGTGACAGAGAGACAGAAGACAAAGTGTTTTCAGAGTGAGAGCACAGGGTGTGCTTAGGTGTTAAAGTGTTAATGGCTACCCTCCATGTATTTCTGTTCCTGCGTTCCTTTAATGGCTATCCTGTGAAATCCAAGTGTGTTAACCCCTTGGTTCTTTTGTCAGCAGAAATGCCCTGTCTGTTTAAACCGGTGTTATTTCTGTTTAAAACCGGTGTTACTTCCACTATCTAGGGAACAAGTCATTTAGCTCGTCTAAGGTATTTACTACGCATTGTTTGCATGGAGATTTAAATTAAATTAAATTATACTCTCTCCGGTTCCCCCTAGTGGTATTAAAAGTTTCAGCTTTAAGTTTGTTTCAAAAAAGGAATCCTATGGCCTATTCCAGCTATTGTGAAAAAATTAGATAGGTTATGCTGCTTAAAAATAGGTGGCTTTGTTAAAAAAATCTAACCTGCGTTTTTTTGGGGGGGAAGAAGGTAAGGGATTCTGTTGTTGCCTCTGACTTCCCTGTGCTGGGAATGTCTGCCTGGGTACACATTCAATCCTAGCCCGCTCGTAATTTGTGATCCCACTTGTCTGGCAGCACGAGTGTTTCTCTCAAACGTTCTATTAAAAAAGTTGTACACAGTAGCAGCCACGTTCTTGGCTTATTTCCTGTGTTACACCCGTCTTGGTTTTATCATCGGGAAACACTCGTGGCACTTGCAGGGGTTAGGTTTTTTAAATTTCGGGGATCATTGGTATACATAGGCTTGTGTTTTCTTGCCCGTGCCCTGTGCTGGGCCTTGTCAAATTACGTTAGGGCTCATGAATGTGTTAAGGTTTTTTTTAAGAAAACAATATTGTTTTTTTTAAAAATGAGGGAGAAATATTTTTTTTGGGGGGGTTTTAGGGGGGGGAAAAAATTAGGCATACTTAGGGTTCTTGTTTTAGGGTTAGGGTAAGTTTTTTAGGGGTTAGCGGTCAGTAATTAGGAGTTATTTTCGGTGCTATTGAAATTGTGGTTACTTGGGGTGTTATTGTAAGGTGGGGTTCGGTTAGTTGGGGTGTGGTAGGGGGATGGGTGGGGGTGGGGTGGGGTGTGTGTAGAGGGGGTGGGTTTCTACCCATTCTGATAATATGTTGTCTAGCCCTATCTGCTGTTGAGATTCTAAATTTATGTTTAAGGGCCTTCCTTGCCCAGGAGGTTGCCACTGTGAGGGCTTCCTCCACTCGATCAATCTGTCCTATTGATATAATCTCATTGTTTAATTGAATTACACTATCTTCATAATGTTTGATTAGGGTATTGCGGGTCTCTTTTGCCCACCTCTCTGCATTCCTGTTTAATTTGCAGAGGGTCTCTTTTGAAGGCATAGCCGGTTTAATAAATTCTGTTAATTTCTCTACTTGGTTCCGAATTCCCTTCGGGGGGGTGTCTTTATTCTTTAGAATAATTAAATGATGGTATGTCTGCATCAATCTAAAAAAGGCCCTCACTGTCTTTGTGAATGTGTCCTGGTGTGTGTTATTTTGAGACCCACCCAAGTCACTCAGATACGTTCGATTACATTTCTGTAACTTGCATTGAGTCCGTATCATGTTGTGAGAAATGAGTGGGGTGTGGAAAGATGTATAAAGGAGAGAGAGGTAAGTTTACTCCGGGGGGTTCGGGGCTTTGCTAGGAACCTTGATTGGGTTATCCGAGGATCCCGGTTCCGCGGCCTACTCTCGTGGCTTTCGACTTTCCCCTGCCCGGTTAGCTGGAAAAGAGGCTAAACAAAAGGGGTGGGTTTAAGGGGAAAAAAAGCTAAACAAAGGGGGTGGGTTTAAGGGGAAAAAAAGTAAAGAGTGAAAAAAGAGTAATTATTAGGGAGGAAAAAGAATTATTAATTGATGACAGAGTGGAAAAAAACAGGAAAAGGAAAACCAGAAATCCACTACACAAAATATACCGAGGGTCGAGGTCTAACGATCCCAACTCAGCAATACGGGCTCTCTGCGTTTTAGGGTTAGGGTTAGGGTTAGGGTTAGGGTTAGGGTTAGGGTTAGGGTTAGGTTTTTTAAATTTCGGGGATCATTGGTACACATAGGCTTGTGTTTTCTTGCCCGTGCCCTGAGCTGGGCCTTGTCAAATTACGTTAGGGCTCATGAATGTGTTAAGGTTTTTTTTAAGAAAACAATATTGTTTTTTTTAAAAATGAGGGAGAAATATTTTTTTGGGGGGGGTTTTAGGTGGGGGAAAAAATTAGGCATACTTAGGGTTCTTGTTTTAGGGTTAGGGTAAGTTTTTTAGGGGTTAGCGGTTAGTAATTAGGAGTTATTTTCGGTGCTATTGAAATTGTTGTTACTTGGGGTGTTATTGTAAGGTGGGGTTCGGTTAGTTGGGGTGTGGTAGGGGGATGGGTGGGGGTGGGGTGTGTGTAGAGGGCGTGGGTTTCTACCCATTCTGATAATATGTTGTCTAGCCCTATCTGCTGTTGAGATTCTAAATTTATGTTTAAGGGCCTTCCTTGCCCAGGAGGTTGCCACTGTGAGGGCTTCCTCCACTCGATCAATCTGTCCTATTGATATCATCTCATTGTTTAATTGAATTACACTATCTTCATAATGTTTGATTAGGGTATTGCGGGTCTCTTTTGCCCACCTCTCTGCATTCCTGTTTAATTTGCAGAGGGTCTCTTTTGAAGGCATAGCCGGTTTAATAAATTCTGTTAATTTCTCTACTTGGTTCCGAATTCCCTTCGGGGGGGTGTCTTTATTCTTTAGAATAATTAAATGATGGTATGTCTGCATCAATCTAAAAAAGGCCCTCACTGTCTTTGTGAATGTGTCCTGGTGTGTGTTATTTTGAGACCCACCCAAGTCACTCAGATACGTTCGGTTACATTTCTGTAACTTGCATTGAGTCCGTATCATGTTGTGAGAAATGAGTGGGGTGTGGAAAGATGTATAAAGGAGAGAGAGGTAAGCTTACTCCGGGGGGTTCGGGTCTTTGCTAGGAACCTTGATTGGGTTATCCGAGGATCCCGGTTCCGCGGCCTACTCTCGTGGCTTTCGACTTTCCCCTGCCCGGGTAGCTGGAAAAGAGGCTAAACAAAAGGGGTGGGTTTAAGGGGAAAAAAAGCTAAACAAAGGGGGTGGGTTTAAGGGGAAAAAAAGTAAAGAGTGAAAAAAGAGTAATTATTATGGAGGAAAAAGTATTATTAATTGATGACAGAGTGGAAAAAAACAGGAAAAGGAAAACCAGAAATCCACTACACAAAATATACCGAGGGTCGAGGTCTAACGATCCCAACTCAGCAATACCGGCTCTCTGCGGTTTAGGGTTAGGGTTAGGGTTAGGGTTAGGGTTAGGGTTAGGGTTAGGGTTAGGGTTAGGGTTAGGTTTTTTAAATTTCGGGGATCATTGGTACACATAGGCTTTTGTTTTCTTGCCCGTGCCCTGAGCTGGGCCTTGTCAAATTACGTTAGGGCTCATGAATGTGTTAAGGTTTTTTTTAAGAAAACAATATTGTTTTTTTTAAAAATGAGGGAGAAATATTTTTTTTGGGGGGGTTTTAGGGTTAGGGTTAGGGTTAGGGTTAGGGTTAGGGTTAGGGTTAGGTTTTTTAAATTTCGGGGATCATTGGTACACATAGGCTTGTGTTTTCTTGCCCGTGCCCTGTGCTGGGCCTTGTCAAATTACGTTAGGGCTCATGAATGTGTTAAGGTTTTTTTTAAGAAAACAATATTGTTTTTTTTTAAAATGAGGGAGAAATATTTTTTGGGGGGGGGTTTTAGGGGGGGGGGGAAATTAGGCATACTTAGGGTTCTTGTTTTAGGGTTAGGGTAAGTTTTTTAGGGGTTAGCGGTTAGTAATTAGGAGTTATTTTCGGTGCTATTGAAATTGTGGTTACTTGGGGTGTTATTGTAAGGTGGGGTTCGGTTTGTTGGGGTGTGGTAGGGGGATGGGTGGGGGTGGGGTGGGGTGTGTGTGGAGGGGGTGGGTTTCTACCCATTCTGATAATATGTTGTCTAGCCCTATCTGCTGTTGAGATTCTAAATTTATGTTTAAGGGCCTTCCTTGCCCAGGAGGTTGCCACTGTGAGGGCTTCCTCCACTCGATCAATCTGTCCTATTGATATAATCTCATTGTTTAATTGAATTACACTATCTTCATAATGTTTGATTAGGGTATTGCGGGTCTCTTTTGCCCACCTCTCTGCATTCCTGTTTAATTTGCAGAGGGTCTCTTTTGAAGGCATAGCCGGTTTAATAAATTCTGTTAATTTCTCTACTTGGTTCCGAATTCCCTTCGGGGGGGTGTCTTTATTCTTTAGAATAATTAAATGATGGTATGTCTGCATCAATCTAAAAAAGGCCCTCACTGTCTTTGTGAATGTGTCCTGGTGTGTGTTATTTTGAGACCCACCCAAGTCACTCAGATACGTTCGGTTACATTTCTGAAACTTGCATTGAGTCCGTATCATGTTGTGAGAAATGAGTGGGGTGTGGAAAGATGTATAAAGGAGAGAGAGGTAAGCTTACTCCGGGGGGTTCGGGTCTTTGCTAGGAACCTTTATTGGGTTATCCGAGGATCCCGGTTCCGCGGCCTACTCCCGTGGCTTTCGATTTTTCCCTGCCCGGGCAGCTGAGAAAGAGGTTAAACAAAGGAGGTGGGTTTAGGGGGGAAAAAAAGTAAAGAGTGAAAACAAGAGGGAAAAGGAAAACAAGAAATCCACTACACAGAATATACCGAGGGTCGAGGTCTAACGATCCCAACTCGGCAATACCGGCTCTCTGCGGTTTAAAACGCCCACCTCAGCCACACCGGCTCTCTGTGGTTTAAAGCGCTTTCTGTGCTGGAAACTGGAAAGGAGGAGAAGAGGAGAAATAATTATTAAATAAGAAAAAAAATTCTTAATTGATAACTATTAAGGAAGTTAAAACTGGAAAGGAGGAAAAATAATTATTAAAGAGGAAAAAGAATTATTAATTGATAAGAGTGGAAAAAAAAGGGGGAAAAGGAGAACAGAAAATCCACTACACAAAATATACCGAGGGTCGAGGTCTAACGATCCCAACTCGGTAACACCGGCTCTCTGCGGTTTAAAACGCCCACCTCAGCCACACCGGCTCTCTGTGGTTTAAAGCGCTTTCTGTGCTGGAAACTGGAAAGGAGGAGAAATAATTATTAAAGAGGAAAAATAATTCTTAATTGATAACTATTAAGGAAGGAAAAGAATTATTAATTGAAAACTCCCCCGACGTTTCGCCAATACCTGTGGCTTTTTCAAGGAGGTTTTTCAGAAATGATTCTTAATTTACTAAACATTTATACCTGGGTGAGAGAGGTGACAGAGAGAGAGAGAAGACAAAGTGTTTTCAGAGTGAGAGCACAGGGTGTGCTTAGGTGTTAAAGTGTTAATGGCTACCCTCCATGTATTTCTGTTCCTGCGTTCCTTTAATGGCTATCCTGTGAAATCCAAGTGTGTTAACCCCTTGGTTCTTTTGTCAGCAGAAATGCCCTGTCTGTTTAAACCGGTGTTATTTCTGTTTAAAACCGGTGTTACTTCCACTATCTAGGGAACAAGTCATTTAGCTCGTCTAAGGTATTTACTACGCATTGTTTGCATGGAGATTTAAATTAAATTAAATTATACTCTCTCCGGTTCCCCCTAGTGGTATTAAAAGTTTCAGCTTTAAGTTTGTTTCAAAAAAGGAATCCTATGGCCTATTCCAGCTATTGTGAAAAAATTAGATAGGTTATGCTGCTTAAAAATAGGTGGCTTTGTTAAAAAAATCTAACCTGCGTTTTTTTGGGGGGGAAGAAGGTAAGGGATTCTGTTGTTGCTTCTGACTTCCCTGTGCAGGGAATGTCTGCCTGGGTACACATTCAATCCTATCCCGCTCGTAATTTGTGATCCCACTTGTCTGGCAGCACGAGTGTTTCTCTCAAACTTTCTATTAAAAAAGTTGTACACAGTAGCAGCCACGTTCTTGGCTTATTTCCTGTGTTACACCGGTCTTGGTTTTATCATCGGGAAACACTCGTGGCACTTGCAGGGGTTAGGTTTTTTAAATTTCGGGGATCATTGGTACACATAGGCTTGTGTTTTCTTGCCCGTGCCCTGTGCTGGGCCTTGTCAAATTACGTTAGGGCTCATGAATGTGTTAAGGTTTTTTTTAAGAAAACAATATTGTTTTTTTTAAAAATGAGGGAGAAATATTTTTTTGGGGGGGGTTTTAGGGGGGGGGGGGAAATTAGGCATACTTAGGGTTCTTGTTTTAGGGTTAGGGTAAATTTTTTAGGGGTTAGCGGTTAGTAATTAGGAGTTATTTTCGGTGCTATTGAAATTGTGGTTACTTGGGGTGTTATTGTAAGGTGGGGTTCGGTTAGTTGGGGTGTGGTAGGGGGATGGGTGGGGGTGGGATGTGTGTAGAGGGGGTGGGTTTCTACCCATTCTGATAATATGTTGTCTAGCCCTATCTGCTGTTGAGATTCTAAATTTATGTTTAAGGGCCTTCCTTGCCCAGGAGGTTGCCACTGTGAGGGCTTCCTCTACTCGATCAATCTGTCCTATTGATATAATCTCATTGTTTAATTGAATTACACTATCTTCATAATGTTTGATTAGGGTATTGCGGGTCTCTTTTGCCCACCTCTCTGCATTCCTGTTTAATTGGCAGAGGGTCTCTTTTGAAGGCATAGCCGGTTTAATAAATTCTGTTAATTTCTCTACTTGGTTCCGAATTCCCTTCGGGGGGGTGTCTTGATTCTTTAGAATAATTAAATGATGGTATGTCTGCATCAATCTAAAAAAGGCCCTCACTGTCCTTGTGAATGTGTCCTGGTGTGTGTTATTTTGAGACCCACCCAAGTCATTCAGATACGTTCGGTTACATTTCTGTAACTTGCATTGAGTCCGTATCATGTTGTGAGAAATGAGTGGGGTGTGGAAAGATGTATAAAGGAGAGAGAGGTAAGCTTACTCCGGGGGGTTCGGGTCTTTGCTAGGAACCTTGATTGGGTTATCCGAGGATCCCGGTTCCGCGGCCTACTCTCGTGGCTTTCGACTTTCCCCTGCCCGGTTAGCTGGAAAAGAGGCTAAACAAAAGGGGTGGGTTTAAGGGGAAAAAAAGCTAAACAAAGGGGGTGGGTTTAAGGGGAAAAAAAAGTAAAGAGTGAAAAAAGAGTAATTATTAGGGAGGAAAAATAATTATTAATTGATGACAGAGTGGAAAAAAACAGGAAAAGGAAAACCAGAAATCCACTACACAAAATATACCGAGGGTCGAGGTCTAACGATCCCAACTCAGCAATATGGGCTCTCTGCGGTTTAGGGTTAGGGTTAGGGTTAGGGTTAGGGTTAGGGTTAGGGTTAGGGTTAGGGTTAGGGTTAGGGTTAGGTTTTTTAAATTTCGGGGATCATTGGTACACATAGGCTTGTGTTTTCATGCCCGTGCCCTGAGCTGGGCCTTGTCAAATTACGTTAGGGCTCATGAATGTGTTAAGGTTTTTTTTAAGAAAACAATATTGTTTTTTTTAAAAATGAGGGAGAAATATTTTTTTGGGGGGGGTTTTAGGTGGGTGGAAAAAATTAGGCATACTTAGGGTTCTTGTTTTAGGGTTAGGGTAAGTTTTTTAGGGGTTAGCGGTTAGTAATTAGGAGTTATTTTCGGTGCTATTGAAATTGTTGTTACTTGGGGTGTTATTGTAAGGTGGGGTTCGGTTAGTTGGGGTGTGGTAGGGGGATGGGTGGGGGTGGGGTGTGTGTAGAGGGCGTGGGTTTCTACCCATTCTGATAATATGTTGTCTAGCCCTATCTGCTGTTGAGATTCTAAATTTATGTTTAAGGGCCTTCCTTGCCCAGGAGGTTGCCACTGTGAGGGCTTCCTCCACTCGATCAATCTGTCCTATTGATATCATCTCATTGTTTAATTGAATTACACTATCTTCATAATGTTTGATTAGGGTATTGCGGGTCTCTTTTGCCCACCTCTCTGCATTCCTGTTTAATTTGCAGAGGGTCTCTTTTGAAGGCATAGCCGGTTTAATAAATTCTGTTAATTTCTCTACTTGGTTCCGAATTCCCTTCGGGGGGGTGTCTTTATTCTTTAGAATAATTAAATGATGGTATGTCTGCATCAATCTAAAAAAGGCCCTCACTGTCTTTGTGAATGTGTCCTGGTGTGTGTTATTTTGAGACCCACCCAAGTCACTCAGATACGTTCGGTTACATTTCTGTAACTTGCATTGAGTCCGTATCATGTTGTGAGAAATGAGTGGGGTGTGGAAAGATGTATAAAGGAGAGAGAGGTAAGCTTACTCCGGGGGGTTCGGGTCTTTGCTAGGAACCTTGATTGGGTTATCCGAGGATCCCGGTTCCGCGGCCTACTCTCGTGGCTTTCGACTTTCCCCTGCCCGGGTAGCTGGAAAAGAGGCTAAACAAAAGGGGTGGGTTTAAGGGGAAAAAAAGCTAAACAAAGGGGGTGGGTTTAAGGGGAAAAAAAGTAAAGAGTGAAAAAAGAGTAATTATTATGGAGGAAAAAGAATTATTAATTGATGACAGAGTGGAAAAAAACAGGAAAAGGAAAACCAGAAATCCACTACACAAAATATACCGAGGGTCGAGGTCTAACGATCCCAACTCAGCAATACCGGCTCTCTGCGGTTTAGGGTTAGGGTTAGGGTTAGGGTTAGGGTTAGGGTTAGGGTTAGGGTTAGGGTTAGGGTTAGGGTTAGGTTTTTTAAATTTCGGGGATCATTGGTACACATAGGCTTTTGTTTTCTTGCCCGTGCCCTGAGCTGGGCCTTGTCAAATTACGTTAGGGCTCATGAATGTGTTAAGGTTTTTTTTAAGAAAACAATATTGTTTTTTTTAAAAATGAGGGAGAAATATTTTTTTTGGGGGGGTTTTAGGGTTAGGGTTAGGGTTAGGGTTAGGGTTAGGGTTAGGGTTAGGGTTAGGGTTAGGTTTTTTAAATTTCGGGGATCATTGGTACACATAGGCTTGTGTTTTCTTGCCCGTGCCCTGTGCTGGGCCTTGTCAAATTACGTTAGGGCTCATGAATGTGTTAAGGTTTTTTTTAAGAAAACAATATTTTTTTTTAAAAAAATGAGGGAGAAATATTTTTTTTGGGGGGGTTTTAGGGGGGGGGGGAAATTAGGCATACTTAGGGTTCTTGTTTTAGGGTTAGGGTAAGTTTTTTAGGGGTTAGCGGTTAGTAATTAGGAGTTATTTTCGGTGCTATTGAAACTGTGGTTACTTGGGGTGTTATTGTAAGGTGGGGTTCGGTTAGTTGGGGTGTGGTAGGGGGATGGGTGGGGGTGGGGTGGGGTGTGTGTGGAGGGGGTGGGTTTCTACCCATTCTGATAATATGTTGTCTAGCCCTATCTGCTGTTGAGATTCTAAATTTATGTTTAAGGGCCTTCCTTGCCCAGGAGGTTGCCACTGTGAGGGCTTCCTCCACTCGATCAATCTGTCCTATTGATATAATCTCATTGTTTAATTGAATTACACTATCTTCATAATGTTTGATTAGGGTATTGCGGGTCTCTTTTGCCCACCTCTCTGCATTCCTGTTTAATTTGCAGAGGGTCTCTTTTGAAGGCATAGCCGGTTTAATAAATTCTGTTAATTTCTCTACTTGGTTCCGAATTCCCTTCGGGGGGGTGTCTTTATTCTTTAGAATAATTAAATGATGGTATGTCTGCATCAATCTAAAAAAGGCCCTCACTGTCTTTGTGAATGTGTCCTGGTGTGTGTTATTTTGAGACCCACCCAAGTCACTCAGATACGTTCGGTTACATTTCTGAAACTTGCATTGAGTCCGTATCATGTTGTGAGAAATGAGTGGGGTGTGGAAAGATGTATAAAGGAGAGAGAGGTAAGCTTACTCCGGGGGGTTCGGGTCTTTGCTAGGAACCTTTATTGGGTTATCCGAGGATCCCGGTTCCGCGGCCTACTCTCGTGGCTTTCGACTTTCCCCTGCCCGGTTAGCTGGAAAAGAGGCTAAACAAAAGGGGTGGGTTTAAGGGGAAAAAAAGCTAAACAAAGGGGGTGGGTTTAAGGGGAAAAAAAGTAAAGAGTGAAAAAAGAGTAATTATTAGGGAGGAAAAAGAATTATTAATTGATGACAGAGTGGAAAAAAACAGGAAAAGGAAAACCAGAAATCCACTACACAAAATATACCGAGGGTCGAGGTCTAACGATCCCAACTCAGCAATACCGGCTCTCTGCGGTTTAGGGTTAGGGTTAGGGTTAGGGTTAGGGTTAGGGTTAGGGTTAGGTTTTTTAAATTTCGGGGATCATTGGTACACATAGGCTTTTGTTTTCTTGCCCGTGCCCTGAGCTGGGCCTTGTCAAATTACGTTAGGGCTCATGAATGTGTTAAGGTTTTTTTTAAGAAAACAATATTGTTTTTTTTAAAAATGAGGGAGAAATATTTTTTTGGGGGGGGTTTTAGGGTTAGGGTTAGGGTTAGGGTTAGGGTTAGGGTTAGGGTTAGGGTTAGGGTTAGGGTTAGGGTTAGGGTTAGGGTTAGGTTTTTTAAATTTCGGGGATCATTGGTACACATAGGCTTTTGTTTTCTTGCCCGTGCCCTGTGCTGGGCCTTGTCAAATTACGTTAGGGCTCATGAATGTGTTAAGGTTTTTTTTAAGAAAACAATATTTTTTTTTTTAAAAATGAGGGAGAAATATTTTTTTTGGGGGGGTTTTAGAGGGGGGGGAAATTAGGCATACTTAGGGTTCTTGTTTTAGGGTTAGGGTAAGTTTTTTAGGGGTTAGCGGTTAGTAATTAGGAGTTATTTTCGGTGCTATTGAAACTGTGGTTACTTGGGGTGTTATTGTAAGGTGGGGTTCGGTTAGTTGGGGTGTGGTAGGGGGATGGGTGGGGGCGGGGTGGGGTGTGTGTGGAGGGGGTGGGTTTCTACCCATTCTGATAATATGTTGTCTAGCCCTATCTGCTGTTGAGATTCTAAATTTATGTTTAAGGGCCTTCCTTGCCCAGGAGGTTGCCACTGTGAGGGCTTCCTCCACTCGATCAATCTGTCCTATTGATATAATCTCATTGTTTAATTGAATTACACTATCTTCATAATGTTTGATTAGGGTATTGCGGGTCTCTTTTGCCCACCTCTCTGCATTCCTGTTTAATTTGCAGAGGGTCTCTTTTGAAGGCATAGCCGGTTTAATAAATTCTGTTAATTTCTCTACTTGGTTCCGAATTCCCTTCGGGGGGGTGTCTTTATTCTTTAGAATAATTAAATGATGGTATGTCTGCATCAATCTAAAAAAGGCCCTCACTGTCTTTGTGAATGTGTCCTGGTGTGTGTTATTTTGAGACCCACCCAAGTCACTCAGATACGTTCGGTTACATTTCTGAAACTTGCATTGAGTCCGTATCATGTTGTGAGAAATGAGTGGGGTGTGGAAAGATGTATAAAGGAGAGAGAGGTAAGCTTACTCCGGGGGGTTCGGGTCTTTGCTAGGAACCTTTATTGGGTTATCCGAGGATCCCGGTTCCGCGGCCTACTCTCGTGGCTTTCGACTTTCCCCTGCCCGGTTAGCTGGAAAAGAGGCTAAACAAAAGGGGTGGGTTTAAGGGGAAAAAAAGCTAAACAAAGGGGGTGGGTTTAAGGGGAAAAAAAGTAAAGAGTGAAAAAAGAGTAATTATTAGGGAGGAAAAAGAATTATTAATTGATGACAGAGTGGAAAAAAACAGGAAAAGGAAAACCAGAAATCCACTACACAAAATATACCGAGGGTCGAGGTCTAACGATCCCAACTCAGCAATACCGGCTCTCTGCGGTTTAGGGTTAGGGTTAGGGTTAGGGTTAGGGTTAGGGTTAGGTTTTTTAAATTTCGGGGATCATTGGTACACATAGGCTTTTGTTTTCTTGCCCGTGCCCTGAGCTGGGCCTTGTCAAATTACGTTAGGGCTCATGAATGTGTTAAGGTTTTTTTTAAGAAAACAATATTGTTTTTTTTAAAAATGAGGGAGAAATATTTTTTTGGGGGGGGTTTTAGGGTTAGGGTTAGGGTTAGGGTTAGGGTTAGGGTTAGGGTTAGGGTTAGGGTTAGGGTTAGGTTTTTTAAATTTCGGGGATCATTGGTACACATAGGCTTTTGTTTTCTTGCCCGTGCCCTGTGCTGGGCCTTGTCAAATTACGTTAGGGCTCATGAATGTGTTAAGGTTTTTTTTAAGAAAACAATATTGTTTTTTTAAAAAATGAGGGAGAAATATTTTTTTTGGGGGGGTTTTAGGGGGGGGGGAAATTAGGCATACTTAGGGTTCTTGTTTTAGGGTTAGGGTAAGTTTT
This sequence comes from Hydrolagus colliei, assembly GCA_035084275.1. Classification (NCBI taxonomy): domain Eukaryota; kingdom Metazoa; phylum Chordata; class Chondrichthyes; order Chimaeriformes; family Chimaeridae; genus Hydrolagus; species Hydrolagus colliei. The sequence continues at coordinate 60,328 of CM068744.1, read as the reverse complement.
TTAGGGGTTAGCGGTTTGTAATTAGGAGTTATTTTCGGTGCTATTGAAACTGTGGTTACTTGGGGTGTTATTGTAAGGTGGGGTTCGGTTAGTTGGGGTGTGGTAGGGGGATGGGTGGGGGTGGGGTGGGGTGTGTGTGGAGGGGGTGGGTTTCTACCCATTCTGATAATATGTTGTCTAGCCCTATCTGCTGTTGAGATTCTAAATTTATGTTTAAGGGCCTTCCTTGCCCAGGAGGTTGCCACTGTGAGGGCTTCCTCCACTCGATCAATCTGTCCTATTGATATAATCTCATTGTTTAATTGAATTACACTATCTTCATAATGTTTGATTAGGGTATTGCGGGTCTCTTTTGCCCACCTCTCTGCATTCCTGTTTAATTTGCAGAGGGTCTCTTTTGAAGGCATAGCCGGTTTAATAAATTCTGTTAATTTCTCTACTTGGTTCCGAATTCCCTTCGGGGGGGTGTCTTTATTCTTTAGAATAATTAAATGATGGTATGTCTGCATCAATCTAAAAAAGGCCCTCACTGTCTTTGTGAATGTGTCCTGGTGTGTGTTATTTTGAGACCCACCCAAGTCACTCAGATACGTTCGGTTACATTTCTGAAACTTGCATTGAGTCCGTATCATGTTGTGAGAAATGAGTGGGGTGTGGAAAGATGTATAAAGGAGAGAGAGGTAAGCTTACTCCGGGGGGTTCGGGTCTTTGCTAGGAACCTTTATTGGGTTATCCGAGGATCCCGGTTCCGCGGCCTACTCCCGTGGCTTTCGATTTTTCCCTGCCCGGGCAGCTGAGAAAGAGGTTAAACAAAGGAGGTGGGTTTAGGGGGAAAAAAAAGTAAAGAGTGAAAACAAGAGGGAAAAGGAAAACAAGAAATCCACTACACAGAATATACCGAGGGTCGAGGTCTAACGATCCCAACTCGGCAATACCGGCTCTCTGCGGTTTAAAACGCCCACCTCAGCCACACCGGCTCTCTGTGGTTTAAAGCGCTTTCTGTGCTGGAAACTGGAAAGGAGGAGAAGAGGAGAAATAATTATTAAATAAGAAAAAAAATTCTTAATTGATAACTATTAAGGAAGTTAAAACTGGAAAGGAGGAAAAATAATTATTAAAGAGGAAAAAGAATTATTAATTGATAAGAGTGGAAAAAAAAGGGGGAAAAGGAGAACAGAAAATCCACTACACAAAATATACCGAGGGTCGAGGTCTAACGATCCCAACTCGGTAACACCGGCTCTCTGCGGTTTAAAACGCCCACCTCAGCCACACCGGCTCTCTGTGGTTTAAAGCGCTTTCTGTGCTGGAAACTGGAAAGGAGGAGAAATAATTATTAAAGAGGAAAAATAATTCTTAATTGATAACTATTAAGGAAGGAAAAGAATTATTAATTGAAAACTCCCCCGACGTTTCGCCAATACCTGTGGCTTTTTCAAGGAGGTTTTTCAGAAATGATTCTTAATTTACTAAACATTTATACCTGGGTGAGAGAGGTGACAGAGAGAGAGAGAAGACAAAGTGTTTTCAGAGTGAGAGCACAGGGTGTGCTTAGGTGTTAAAGTGTTAATGGCTACCCTCCATGTATTTCTGTTCCTGCGTTCCTTTAATGGCTATCCTGTGAAATCCAAGTGTGTTAACCCCTTGGTTCTTTTGTCAGCAGAAATGCCCTGTCTGTTTAAACCGGTGTTATTTCTGTTTAAAACCGGTGTTACTTCCACTATCTAGGGAACAAGTCATTTAGCTCGTCTAAGGTATTTACTACGCATTGTTTGCATGGAGATTTAAATTAAATTAAATTATACTCTCTCCGGTTCCCCCTAGTGGTATTAAAAGTTTCAGCTTTAAGTTTGTTTCAAAAAAGGAATCCTATGGCCTATTCCAGCTATTGTGAAAAAATTAGATAGGTTATGCTGCTTAAAAATAGGTGGCTTTGTTAAAAAAATCTAACCTGCGTTTTTTTGGGGGGGAAGAAGGTAAGGGATTCTGTTGTTGCTTCTGACTTCCCTGTGCTGGGAATGTCTGCCTGGGTACACATTCAATCCTATCCCGCTCGTAATTTGTGATCCCACTTGTCTGGCAGCACGAGTGTTTCTCTCAAACTTTCTATTAAAAAAGTTGTACACAGTAGCAGCCACGTTCTTGGCTTATTTCCTGTGTTACACCGGTCTTGGTTTTATCATCGGGAAACACTCGTGGCACTTGCAGGGGTTAGGTTTTTTAAATTTCGGGGATCATTGGTACACATAGGCTTGTGTTTTCTTGCCCGTGCCCTGTGCTGGGCCTTGTCAAATTACGTTAGGGCTCATGAATTTGTTAAGGTTTTTTTTAAGAAAACAATATTGTTTTTTTTAAAAATGAGGGAGAAATATTTTTTTTGGGGGGGTTTTAGGGGGGGGGGAAATTAGGCATACTTAGGGTTCTTGTTTTAGGGTTAGGGTAAGTTTTTTCGGGGTTAGCGGTTAGTAATTAGGAGTTATTTTCGGTGCTATTGAAATTGTGGTTACTTGGGGTGTTATTGTAAGGTGGGGTTCGGTTAGTTGGGGTGTGGTAGGGGGATGGGTGGGGGTGGGGTGGGGTGTGTGTGGAGGGGGTGGGTTTCTACCCATTCTGATAATATGTTGTCTAGCCCTATCTGCTGTTGAGATTCTAAATTTATGTTTAAGGGCCTTCCTTGCCCAGGAGGTTGCCACTGTGAGGGCTTCCTCCACTCGATCAATCTGTCCTATTGATATAATCTCATTGTTTAATTGAATTACACTATCTTCATAATGTTTGATTAGGGTATTGCGGGTCTCTTTTGCCCACCTCTCTGCATTCCTGTTTAATTTGCAGAGGGTCTCTTTTGAAGGCATAGCCGGTTTAATAAATTCTGTTAATTTCTCTACTTGGTTCCGAATTCCCTTCGGGGGGGTGTCTTTATTCTTTAGAATAATTAAATGATGGTATGTCTGCATCAATCTAAAAAAGGCCCTCACTGTCTTTGTGAATGTGTCCTGGTGTGTGTTATTTTGAGACCCACCCAAGTCACTCAGATACGTTCGGTTACATTTCTGAAACTTGCATTGAGTCCGTATCATGTTGTGAGAAATGAGTGGGGTGTGGAAAGATGTATAAAGGAGAGAGAGGTAAGCTTACTCCGGGGGGTTCGGGTCTTTGCTAGGAACCTTTATTGGGTTATCCGAGGATCCCGGTTCCGCGGCCTACTCCCGTGGCTTTCGATTTTTCCCTGCCCGGGCAGCTGAATAAGAGGTTAAACAAAGGAGGTGGGTTTAGGGGGAAAAAAAAGTAAAGAGTGAAAACAAGAGGGAAAAGGAAAACAAGAAATCCACTACACAGAATATACCGAGGGTCGAGGTCTAACGATCCCAACTCGGCAATACCGGCTCTCTGCGGTTTAAAACGCCCACCTCAGCCACACCGGCTCTCTGTGGTTTAAAGCGCTTTCTGTGCTGGAAACTGGAAAGGAGAAGAGGAGAAATAATTATTAAATAAGAAAAAAAATTCTTAATTGATAACTATTAAGCAAGTTAAAACTGGAAAGGAGGAAAAATAATTATTAAAGAGGAAAAAGAATTATTAATTGATAAGAGTGGAAAAAAAAGGGGGAAAAGGAGAACAGAAAATCCACTACACAAAATATACCGAGGGTCGAGGTCTAACGATCCCAACTCGGTAACACCGGCTCTCTGCGGTTTAAAACGCCCACCTCAGCCACACCGGCTCTCTGTGGTTTAAAGCGCTTTCTGTGCTGGAAACTGGAAAGGAGGAGAAATAATTATTAAAGAGGAAAAATAATTCTTAATTGATAACTATTAAGGAAGGAAAAGAATTATTAATTGAAAACTCCCCCGACGTTTCGCCAATACCTGTGGCTTTTTCAAGGAGGTTTTTCAGAAATGATTCTTAATTTACTAAACATTTATACCTGGGTGAGGGAGGTGACAGAGAGAGAGAGAAGACAAAGTGTTTTCAGAGTGAGAGCACAGGGTGTGCTTAGGTGTTAAAGTGTTAATGGCTACCCTCCATGTATTTCTGTTCCTGCGTTCCTTTAATGGCTATCCTGTGAAATCCAAGTGTGTTAACCCCTTGGTTCTTTTGTCAGCAGAAATGCCCTGTCTGTTTAAACCGGTGTTATTTCTGTTTAAAACCGGTGTTACTTCCACTATCTAGGGAACAAGTCATTTAGCTCGTCTAAGGTATTTACTACGCATTGTTTGCATGGAGATTTAAATTAAATTAAATTAAATTATACTCTCTCCGGTTCCCCCTAGTGGTATTAAAAGTTTCAGCTTTAAGTTTGTTTCAAAAAAGGAATCCTATGGCCTATTCCAGCTATTGTGAAAAAATTAGATAGGTTATGCTGCTTAAAAATAGGTGGCTTTGTTAAAAAAAATCTAACCTGCGTTTTTTTGGGGGGGAAGAAGGTAAGGGATTCTGTTGTTGCTTCTGACTTCCCTGTGCTGGGAATGTCTGCCTGGGTACACATTCAATCCTAGCCCGCTCGTAATTTGTGATCCCACTTGTCTGGCAGCACGAGTGTTTCTCTCAAACTTTCTATTAAAAAAGTTGTACACAGTAGCAGCCACGTTCTTGGCTTATTTCCTGTGTTACACCGGTCTTGGTTTTATCATCGGGAAACACTCGTGGCACTTGCAGGGGTTAGGTTTTTTAAATTTCGGGGATCATTGGTACACATAGGCTTGTGTTTTCTTGCCCGTGCCCTGTGCTGGGCCTTGTCAAATTACGTTAGGGCTCATGAATGTGTTAAGGTTTTTTTTAAGAAAACAATATTGTTTTTTTTAAAAATGAGGGAGAAATATTTTTTTGGGGGGGGTTTTAGGGGGGGGGGGAAATTAGGCATACTTAGGGTTCTTGTTTTAGGGTTAGGGTAAGTTTTTTAGGGGTTAGCGGTTAGTAATTAGGAGTTATTTTCGGTGCTATTGAAATTGTGGTTACTTGGGGTGTTATTGTAAGGTGGGGTTCGGTTAGTTGGGGTGTGGTAGGGGGATGGGTGGGGGTGGGGTGGGGTGTGTGTGGAGGGGGTGGGTTTCTACCCATTCTGATAATATGTTGTCTAGCCCTATCTGCTGTTGAGATTCTAAATTTATGTTTAAGGGCCTTCCTTGCCCAGGAGGTTGCCACTGTGAGGGCTTCCTCCACTCGATCAATCTGTCCTATTGATATAATCTCATTGTTTAATTGAATTACACTATCTTCATAATGTTTGATTAGGGTATTGCGGGTCTCTTTTGCCCACCTCTCTGCATTCCTGTTTAATTTGCAGAGGGTCTCTTTTGAAGGCATAACCGGTTTAATAAATTCTGTTAATTTCTCTACTTGGTTCCGAATTCCCTTCGGGGGGGTGTCTTTATTCTTTAGAATAATTAAATGATGGTATGTCTGCATCAATCTAAAAAAGGCCCTCACTGTCTTTGTGAATGTGTCCTGGTGTGTGTTATTTTGAGACCCACCCAAGTCACTCAGATACGTTCGGTTACATTTCTGAAACTTGCATTGAGTCCGTATCATGTTGTGAGAAATGAGTGGGGTGTGGAAAGATGTATAAAGGAGAGAGAGGTAAGCTTACTCCGGGGGGTTCGGGTCTTTGCTAGGAACCTTTATTGGGTTATCCGAGGATCCCGGTTCCGCGGCCTACTCCCGTGGCTTTCGATTTTTCCCTGCCCGGGCAGCTGAGAAAGAGGTTAAACAAAGGAGGTGGGTTTAGGGGGAAAAAAAAGTAAAGAGTGAAAACAAGAGGGAAAAGGAAAACAAGAAATCCACTACACAGAATATACCGAGGGTCGAGGTCTAACGATCCCAACTCGGCAATACCGGCTCTCTGCGGTTTAAAACGCCCACCTCAGCCACACCGGCTCTCTGTGGTTTAAAGCGCTTTCTGTGCTGGAAACTGGAAAGGAGGAGAAGAGGAGAAATAATTATTAAATAAGAAAAAAAATTCTTAATTGATAACTATTAAGCAAGTTAAAACTGGAAAGGAGGAAAAATAATTATTAAAGAGGAAAAAGAATTATTAATTGATAAGAGTGGAAAAAAAAGGGGGAAAAGGAGAACAGAAAATCCACTACACAAAATATACCGAGGGTCGAGGTCTAACGATCCCAACTCGGTAACACCGGCTCTCTGCGGTTTAAAACGCCCACCTCAGCCACACCGGCTCTCTGTGGTTTAAAGCGCTTTCTGTGCTGGAAACTGGAAAGGAGGAGAAATAATTATTAAAGAGGAAAAATAATTCTTAATTGATAACTATTAAGGAAGGAAAAGAATTATTAATTGAAAACTCCCCCGACGTTTCGCCAATACCTGTGGCTTTTTCAAGGAGGTTTTTCAGAAATGATTCTTAATTTACTAAACATTTATACCTGGGTGAGAGAGGTGACAGAGAGAGAGAGAAGACAAAGTGTTTTCAGAGTGAGAGCACAGGGTGTGCTTAGGTGTTAAAGTGTTAATGGCTACCCTCCATGTATTTCTGTTCCTGCGTTCCTTTAATGGCTATCCTGTGAAATCCAAGTGTGTTAACCCCTTGGTTCTTTTGTCAGCAGAAATGCCCTGTCTGTTTAAACCGGTGTTATTTCTGTTTAAAACCGGTGTTACTTCCACTATCTAGGGAACAAGTCATTTAGCTCGTCTAAGGTATTTACTACGCATTGTTTGCATGGAGATTTAAATTAAATTAAATTATACTCTCTCCGGTTCCCCCTAGTGGTATTAAAAGTTTCAGCTTTAAGTTTGTTTCAAAAAAGGAATCCTATGGCCTATTCCAGCTATTGTGAAAAAATTAGATAGGTTATGCTGCTTAAAAATAGGTGGCTTTGTTAAAAAAATCTAACCTGCGTTTTTTTGGGGGGGAAGAAGGTAAGGGATTCTGTTGTTGCTTCTGACTTCCCTGTGCTGGGAATGTCTGCCTGGGTACACATTCAATCCTATCCCGCTCGTAATTTGTGATCCCACTTGTCTGGCAGCACGAGTGTTTCTCTCAAACTTTCTATTAAAAAAGTTGTACACAGTAGCAGCCACGTTCTTGGCTTATTTCCTGTGTTACACCGGTCTTGGTTTTATCATCGGGAAACACTCGTGGCACTTGCAGGGGTTAGGTTTTTTAAATTTCGGGGATCATTGGTACACATAGGCTTGTGTTTTCTTGCCCGTGCCCTGTGCTGGGCCTTGTCAAATTACGTTAGGGCTCATGAATTTGTTAAGGTTTTTTTTAAGAAAACAATATTGTTTTTTTTAAAAATGAGGGAGAAATATTTTTTTTGGGGGGGTTTTAGGGGGGGGGGAAATTAGGCATACTTAGGGTTCTTGTTTTAGGGTTAGGGTAAGTTTTTTCGGGGTTAGCGGTTAGTAATTAGGAGTTATTTTCGGTGCTATTGAAATTGTGGTTACTTGGGGTGTTATTGTAAGGTGGGGTTCGGTTAGTTGGGGTGTGGTAGGGGGATGGGTGGGGGTGGGGTGGGGTGTGTGTGGAGGGGGTGGGTTTCTACCCATTCTGATAATATGTTGTCTAGCCCTATCTGCTGTTGAGATTCTAAATTTATGTTTAAGGGCCTTCCTTGCCCAGGAGGTTGCCACTGTGAGGGCTTCCTCCACTCGATCAATCTGTCCTATTGATATAATCTCATTGTTTAATTGAATTACACTATCTTCATAATGTTTGATTAGGGTATTGCGGGTCTCTTTTGCCCACCTCTCTGCATTCCTGTTTAATTTGCAGAGGGTCTCTTTTGAAGGCATAGCCGGTTTAATAAATTCTGTTAATTTCTCTACTTGGTTCCGAATTCCCTTCGGGGGGGTGTCTTTATTCTTTAGAATAATTAAATGATGGTATGTCTGCATCAATCTAAAAAAGGCCCTCACTGTCTTTGTGAATGTGTCCTGGTGTGTGTTATTTTGAGACCCACCCAAGTCACTCAGATACGTTCGGTTACATTTCTGAAACTTGCATTGAGTCCGTATCATGTTGTGAGAAATGAGTGGGGTGTGGAAAGATGTATAAAGGAGAGAGAGGTAAGCTTACTCCGGGGGGTTCGGGTCTTTGCTAGGAACCTTTATTGGGTTATCCGAGGATCCCGGTTCCGCGGCCTACTCCCGTGGCTTTCGATTTTTCCCTGCCCGGGCAGCTGAATAAGAGGTTAAACAAAGGAGGTGGGTTTAGGGGGAAAAAAAAGTAAAGAGTGAAAACAAGAGGGAAAAGGAAAACAAGAAATCCACTACACAGAATATACCGAGGGTCGAGGTCTAACGATCCCAACTCGGCAATACCGGCTCTCTGCGGTTTAAAACGCCCACCTCAGCCACACCGGCTCTCTGTGGTTTAAAGCGCTTTCTGTGCTGGAAACTGGAAAGGAGAAGAGGAGAAATAATTATTAAATAAGAAAAAAAATTCTTAATTGATAACTATTAAGCAAGTTAAAACTGGAAAGGAGGAAAAATAATTATTAAAGAGGAAAAAGAATTATTAATTGATAAGAGTGGAAAAAAAAGGGGGAAAAGGAGAACAGAAAATCCACTACACAAAATATACCGAGGGTCGAGGTCTAACGATCCCAACTCGGTAACACCGGCTCTCTGCGGTTTAAAACGCCCACCTCAGCCACACCGGCTCTCTGTGGTTTAAAGCGCTTTCTGTGCTGGAAACTGGAAAGGAGGAGAAATAATTATTAAAGAGGAAAAATAATTCTTAATTGATAACTATTAAGGAAGGAAAAGAATTATTAATTGAAAACTCCCCCGACGTTTCGCCAATACCTGTGGCTTTTTCAAGGAGGTTTTTCAGAAATGATTCTTAATTTACTAAACATTTATACCTGGGTGAGGGAGGTGACAGAGAGAGAGAGAAGACAAAGTGTTTTCAGAGTGAGAGCACAGGGTGTGCTTAGGTGTTAAAGTGTTAATGGCTACCCTCCATGTATTTCTGTTCCTGCGTTCCTTTAATGGCTATCCTGTGAAATCCAAGTGTGTTAACCCCTTGGTTCTTTTGTCAGCAGAAATGCCCTGTCTGTTTAAACCGGTGTTATTTCTGTTTAAAACCGGTGTTACTTCCACTATCTAGGGAACAAGTCATTTAGCTCGTCTAAGGTATTTACTACGCATTGTTTGCATGGAGATTTAAATTAAATTAAATTAAATTATACTCTCTCCGGTTCCCCCTAGTGGTATTAAAAGTTTCAGCTTTAAGTTTGTTTCAAAAAAGGAATCCTATGGCCTATTCCAGCTATTGTGAAAAAATTAGATAGGTTATGCTGCTTAAAAATAGGTGGCTTTGTTAAAAAAAATCTAACCTGCGTTTTTTTGGGGGGGAAGAAGGTAAGGGATTCTGTTGTTGCTTCTGACTTCCCTGTGCTGGGAATGTCTGCCTGGGTACACATTCAATCCTAGCCCGCTCGTAATTTGTGATCCCACTTGTCTGGCAGCACGAGTGTTTCTCTCAAACTTTCTATTAAAAAAGTTGTACACAGTAGCAGCCACGTTCTTGGCTTATTTCCTGTGTTACACCGGTCTTGGTTTTATCATCGGGAAACACTCGTGGCACTTGCAGGGGTTAGGTTTTTTAAATTTCGGGGATCATTGGTACACATAGGCTTGTGTTTTCTTGCCCGTGCCCTGTGCTGGGCCTTGTCAAATTACGTTAGGGCTCATGAATGTGTTAAGGTTTTTTTTAAGAAAACAATATTGTTTTTTTTAAAAATGAGGGAGAAATATTTTTTTGGGGGGGGTTTTAGGGGGGGGGGGAAATTAGGCATACTTAGGGTTCTTGTTTTAGGGTTAGGGTAAGTTTTTTAGGGGTTAGCGGTTAGTAATTAGGAGTTATTTTCGGTGCTATTGAAATTGTGGTTACTTGGGGTGTTATTGTAAGGTGGGGTTCGGTTAGTTGGGGTGTGGTAGGGGGATGGGTGGGGGTGGGGTGGGGTGTGTGTGGAGGGGGTGGGTTTCTACCCATTCTGATAATATGTTGTCTAGCCCTATCTGCTGTTGAGATTCTAAATTTATGTTTAAGGGCCTTCCTTGCCCAGGAGGTTGCCACTGTGAGGGCTTCCTCCACTCGATCAATCTGTCCTATTGATATAATCTCATTGTTTAATTGAATTACACTATCTTCATAATGTTTGATTAGGGTATTGCGGGTCTCTTTTGCCCACCTCTCTGCATTCCTGTTTAATTTGCAGAGGGTCTCTTTTGAAGGCATAACCGGTTTAATAAATTCTGTTAATTTCTCTACTTGGTTCCGAATTCCCTTCGGGGGGGTGTCTTTATTCTTTAGAATAATTAAATGATGGTATGTCTGCATCAATCTAAAAAAGGCCCTCACTGTCTTTGTGAATGTGTCCTGGTGTGTGTTATTTTGAGACCCACCCAAGTCACTCAGATACGTTCGGTTACATTTCTGAAACTTGCATTGAGTCCGTATCATGTTGTGAGAAATGAGTGGGGTGTGGAAAGATGTATAAAGGAGAGAGAGGTAAGCTTACTCCGGGGGGTTCGGGTCTTTGCTAGGAACCTTTATTGGGTTATCCGAGGATCCCGGTTCCGCGGCCTACTCCCGTGGCTTTCGATTTTTCCCTGCCCGGGCAGCTGAGAAAGAGGTTAAACAAAGGAGGTGGGTTTAGGGGGAAAAAAAAGTAAAGAGTGAAAACAAGAGGGAAAAGGAAAACAAGAAATCCACTACACAGAATATACCGAGGGTCGAGGTCTAACGATCCCAACTCGGCAATACCGGCTCTCTGCGGTTTAAAACGCCCACCTCAGCCACACCGGCTCTCTGTGGTTTAAAGCGCTTTCTGTGCTGGAAACTGGAAAGGAGGAGAAGAGGAGAAATAATTATTAAATAAGAAAAAAAATTCTTAATTGATAACTATTAAGCAAGTTAAAACTGGAAAGGAGGAAAAATAATTATTAAAGAGGAAAAAGAATTATTAATTGATAAGAGTGGAAAAAAAAGGGGGAAAAGGAGAACAGAAAATCCACTACACAAAATATACCGAGGGTCGAGGTCTAACGATCCCAACTCGGTAACACCGGCTCTCTGCGGTTTAAAACGCCCACCTCAGCCACACCGGCTCTCTGTGGTTTAAAGCGCTTTCTGTGCTGGAAACTGGAAAGGAGGAGAAATAATTATTAAAGAGGAAAAAGAATTCTTAATTGATAACTATTAAGGAAGGAAAAGAATTATTAATTGAAAACTCCCCCGACGTTTCGCCAATACCTGTGGCTTTTTCAAGGAGGTTTTTCAGAAATGATTCTTAATTTACTAAACATTTATACCTGGGTGAGAGAGGTGACAGAGAGAGAGAGAAGACAAAGAGTTTTCAGAGTGAGAGCACAGGGTGTGCTTAGGTGTTAAAGTGTTAATGGCTACCCTCCATGTATTTCTGTTCCTGCGTTCCTTTAATGGCTATCCTGTGAAATCCAAGTGTGTTAACCCCTTGGTTCTTTTGTCAGCAGAAATGCCCTGTCTGTTTAAACCGGTGTTATTTCTGTTTAAAACCGGTGTTACTTCCACTATCTAGGGAACAAGTCATTTAGCTCGTCTAAGGTATTTACTACGCATTGTTTGCATGGAGATTTAAATTAAATTAAATTATACTCTCTCCGGTTCCCCCTAGTGGTATTAAAAGTTTCAGCTTTAAGTTTGTTTCAAAAAAGGAATCCTATGGCCTATTCCAGCTATTGTGAACAAATTAGATAGGTTATGCTGCTTAAAAATAGGTGGCTTTGTTAAAAAAATCTAACCTGCGTTTTTTTTGGGGGGAAGAAGGTAAGGGATTCTGTTGTTGCTTCTGACTTCCCTGTGCTGGGAATGTCTGCCTGGGTACACATTCAATCCTATCCCGCTCGTAATTTGTGATCCCACTTGTCTGGCAGCACGAGTGTTTCTCTCAAACTTTCTATTAAAAAAGTTGTACACAGTAGCAGCCAAGTTCTTGGCTTATTTCCTGTGTTACACCGGTCTTGGTTTTATCATCGGGAAACACTCGTGGCACTTGCAGGGGTTAGGTTTTTTAAATTTCGGGGATCATTGGTACACATAGGCTTGTGTTTTCTTGCCCGTGCCCTGTGCTGGGCCTTGTCAAATTACGTTAGGGCTCATGAATGTGTTAAGGTTTTTTTTAAGAAAACAATATTGTTTTTTTTAAAAATGAGGGAGAAATATTTTTTTGGGGGGGGTTTTAGGGGGGGGGGAAATTAGGCATACTTAGGGTTCTTGTTTTAGGGTTAGGGTAAGTTTTTTAGGGGTTAGCGGTTAGTAATTAGGAGTTATTTTCGGTGCTATTGAAATTGTGGTTACTTGGGGTGTTATTGTAAGGTGGGGTTCGGTTAGTTGGGGTGTGGTAGGGGGATGGGTGGGGGTGGGGTGGGGTGTGTGTGGAGGGGGTGGGTTTCTACCCATTCTGATAATATGTTGTCTAGCCCTATCTGCTGTTGAGATTCTAAATTTATGTTTAAGGGCCTTCCTTGCCCAGGAGGTTGCCACTGTGAGGGCTTCCTCCACTCGATCAATCTGTCCTATTGATATAATCTCATTGTTTAATTGAATTACACTATCTTCATAATGTTTGATTAGGGTATTGCGGGTCTCTTTTGCCCACCTCTCTGCATTCCTGTTTAATTTGCAGAGGGTCTCTTTTGAAGGCATAGCCGGTTTAATAAATTCTGTTAATTTCTCTACTTGGTTCCGAATTCCCTTCGGGGGGGTGTCTTTATTCTTTAGAATAATTAAATGATGGTATGTCTGCATCAATCTAAAAAAGGCCCTCACTGTCTTTGTGAATGTGTCCTGGTGTGTGTTATTTTGAGACCCACCCAAGTCACTCAGATACGTTCGGTTACATTTCTGAAACTTGCATTGAGTCCGTATCATGTTGTGAGAAATGAGTGGGGTGTGGAAAGATGTATAAAGGAGAGAGAGGTAAGCTTACTCCGGGGGGTTCGGGTCTTTGCTAGGAACCTTTATTGGGTTATCCGAGGATCCCGGTTCCGCGGCCTACTCCCGTGGCTTTCGATTTTTCCCTGCCCGGGCAGCTGAGAAAGAGGTTAAACAAAGGAGGTGGGTTTAGGGGGAAAAAAAAGTAAAGAGTGAAAACAAGAGGGAAAAGGAAAACAAGAAATCCACTACACAGAATATACCGAGGGTCGAGGTCTAACGATCCCAACTCGGCAATACCGGCTCTCTGCGGTTTAAAACGCCCACCTCAGCCACACCGGCTCTCTGTGGTTTAAAGCGCTTTCTGTGCTGGAAACTGGAAAGGAGGAGAAGAGGAGAAATAATTATTAAATAAGAAAAAAAATTCTTAATTGATAACTATTAAGGAAGTTAAAACTGGAAAGGAGGAAAAATAATTATTAAAGAGGAAAAAGAATTATTAATTGATAAGAGTGGAAAAAAAAGGGGGAAAAGGAGAACAGAAAATCCACTACACAAAATATACCGAGGGTCGAGGTCTAACGATCCCAACTCGGTAACACCGGCTCTCTGCGGTTTAAAACGCCCACCTCAGCCACACCGGCTCTCTGTGGTTTAAAGCGCTTTCTGTGCTGGAAACTGGAAAGGAGGAGAAATAATTATTAAAGAGGAAAAATAATTCTTAATTGATAACTATTAAGGAAGGAAAAGAATTATTAATTGAAAACTCCCCCGACGTTTCGCCAATACCTGTGGCTTTTTCAAGGAGGTTTTTCAGAAATGATTCTTAATTTACTAAACATTTATACCTGGGTGAGAGAGGTGACAGAGAGAGAGAGAAGACAAAGAGTTTTCAGAGTGAGAGCACAGGGTGTGCTTTGGTGTTAAAGTGTTAATGGCTACCCTCCATGTATTTCTGTTCCTGCGTTCCTTTAATGGCTATCCTGTGAAATCCAAGTGTGTTAACCCCTTGGTTCTTTTGTCAGCAGAAATGCCCTGTCTGTTTAAACCGGTGTTATTTCTGTTTAAAACCGGTGTTACTTCCACTATCTAGGGAACAAGTCATTTAGCTCGTCTAAGGTATTTACTACGCATTGTTTGCATGGAGATTTAAATTAAATTAAATTATACTCTCTCCGGTTCCCCCTAGTGGTATTAAAAGTTTCAGCTTTAAGTTTGTTTCAAAAAAGGAATCCTATGGCCTATTCCAGCTATTGTGAAAAAATTAGATAGGTTATGCTGCTTAAAAATAGGTGGCTTTGTTAAAAAAATCTAACCTGCGTTTTTTTGGGGGGGAAGAAGGTAAGGGATTCTGTTGTTGCTTCTGACTTCCCTGTGCTGGGAATGTCTGCCTGGGTACACATTCAATCCTATCCCGCTCGTAATTTGTGATCCCACTTGTCTGGCAGCACGAGTGTTTCTCTCAAACTTTCTATTAAAAAAGTTGTACACAGTAGCAGCCACGTTCTTGGCTTATTTCCTGTGTTACATCGGTCTTGGTTTTATCATCGGGAAACACTCGTGGCACTTGCAGGGGTTAGGTTTTTTAAATTTCGGGGATCATTGGTACACATAGGCTTGTGTTTTCTTGCCCGTGCCCTGTGCTGGGCCTTGTCAAATTACGTTAGGGCTCATGAATGTGTTAAGGTTTTTTTTAAGAAAACAATATTGTTTTTTTTAAAAATGAGGGAGAAATATTTTTTTGGGGGGGGTTTTAGGGGGGGGGGGAAATTAGGCATACTTAGGGTTCTTGTTTTAGGGTTAGGGTAAGTTTTTTCGGGGTTAGCGGTTAGTAATTAGGAGTTATTTTCGGTGCTATTGAAATTGTGGTTACTTGGGGTGTTATTGTAAGGTGGGGTTCGGTTAGTTGGGGTGTGGTAGGGGGATGGGTGGGGGTGGGGTGGGGTGTGTGTGGAGGGGGTGGGTTTCTACCCATTCTGATAATATGTTGTCTAGCCCTATCTGCTGTTGAGATTCTAAATTTATGTTTAAGGGCCTTCCTTGCCCAGGAGGTTGCCACTGTGAGGGCTTCCTCCACTCGATCAATCTGTCCTATTGATATAATCTCATTGTTTAATTGAATTACACTATCTTCATAATGTTTGATTAGGGTATTGCGGGTCTCTTTTGCCCACCTCTCTGCATTCCTGTTTAATTTGCAGAGGGTCTCTTTTGAAGGCATAGCCGGTTTAATAAATTCTGTTAATTTCTCTACTTGGTTCCGAATTCCCTTCGGGGGGGTGTCTTTATTCTTTAGAATAATTAAATGATGGTATGTCTGCATCAATCTAAAAAAGGCCCTCACTGTCTTTGTGAATGTGTCCTGGTGTGTGTTATTTTGAGACCCACCCAAGTCACTCAGATACGTTCGGTTACATTTCTGAAACTTGCATTGAGTCCGTATCATGTTGTGAGAAATGAGTGGGGTGTGGAAAGATGTATAAAGGAGAGAGAGGTAAGCTTACTCCGGGGGGTTCGGGTCTTTGCTAGGAACCTTTATTGGGTTATCCGAGGATCCCGGTTCCGCGGCCTACTCCCGTGGCTTTCGATTTTTCCCTGCCCGGGCAGCTGAGAAAGAGGTTAAACAAAGGAGGTGGGTTTAGGGGGAAAAAAAGCTAAACAAAGGGGGTGGGTTTAAGGGGAAAAAAAGTAAAGAGTGAAAAAAAAGTAATTATTAGGGAGGAAAAAGAATTATTAATTGATGACAGAGTGGAAAAAAAAGGAAAAGGAAAACCAGAAATCCACTACACAAAATATACCGAGGGTCGAGGTCTAACGATCCCAACTCGGCAATACCGGCTCTCTGCGGTTTAAAACGCCCACCTCAGCCACACCGGCTCTCTGTGGTTTAAAGCGTTTTCTGTGCTGGAAACTGGAAAGGAGGAGAAATAATTATTGAATAAAAGAATTCTTAATCAATAACCATTAAAGAAATTAAAACTGGAAAAGAGGAGAAATAATTATTAAATAAGAAAAAAAATTCTTAATTAATAACTATTAAGGAAGTTAAAACTGGAAAGGAGGAAAAGTAATTATTAAAAAGAATTATTAACTAATAAGAGTGGAAAAAAAAGGGGGGAAAAAAGAGAACAAAAAATCCACTACACAAAATATACCGAGGGTCGAGGTCTAACGATCCCAACTCGGTAACACCGGCTCTCTGCGGTTTAAAACGCCCACCTCAGCCACACCGGCTCTCTGTGGTTTAAAGCGCTTTCTGTGCTGGAAACTGGAAAGGAGGAGAAATAATTATTAAAGAGGAAAAAGAATTCTTAATTGATAACTATTAAAGAAGGAAAATAATTATTAATTGAAAACTCCCCCGACGTTTCGCCAATGCCTGTGGCTTTTTCAAGGAGGTTTTTCAAAATGATTCTTAATTTACTAAACATTTATATCTGGGTGAGAGAGGTGACAGAGGAACAACAGACAGAGTGTTTTCAAAGTGAGAGCACAGGGTGTGCTTAGGTGTTAAAATGTTAATGGCTACCCTCCATGTATTTCTTTTGTTGATGAATCTCATAAGAATTAAAGAGACTCGGTCTGTTTGTCTCCAGTAATTTTCTGCTCGTTTAAAGTGATGGCTACTGTTCCTGTGTTTCTTTAATGGCTATCCTGTGAACACCAAGTGTGTTAACCACTTGGTTCTTTTGTCAGCAGAAATGCTCTGTCTGTTTAAACCGGTGTTATTTCTGTTTAAACTGGTGTTATTTCCACTGTCTAGAGAACAAGTCCTTAAGCTCGTCTAAGAAATTTACTACGCATTGTTTGTATGGAGATTTAAATTAAATTAAATTAAATTATACTCTCTCCGGTTCCCCCTACTGGTATTAAAAGTTTCAGCTTTAAGTTTGTTTCAAAAGAGGAATCCTATGGCCTATTCTAGCTATTGTGAGAAAATTAGATAGGTTATGCTGCTTAAAAATAGGTGACTTTGTTAAAAAAATCTAACCTGCGTTTTTTTTGGGGGGGGAAAAAGGAAGGTAAGGGATTCTGTTGTTGCCTCGGACTTCCCTGTGCTGGGAATGTCGGCCTGGGTACACATTCAATCCTGGCCCGCTCGTAATTTGTGATCCCACTTTTCTGGCAGCACGAATGATTCTCTCAAACTTTCTTTTAGAAAAGTTGTACACAGTAGCAGCCACGTTCTTGGCTTATTTCCTGTGTTACACCTGTCTTGGTTTTATCATCGGGAAACACTCGTGGCACTTGCAGGGGTTAGGTTTTTTAAATTTCGGGGATCATTGGTACACATAGGCTTGTGTTTTCTTGCCCGTGCCCTGTGCTGGGCCTTGTCAAATTACGTTAGGGCTCATGAATGTGTTGAGGTTTTTTTTAAGAAAACAATATTGTTTTTTTTAAAAATGAGGGAGAAATATTTTTTTGGGGGGGGTTTTAGGGGGGGGAAAAAATTAGGCATACTTAGGGTTCTTGTTTTAGGGTTAGGGTAAGTTTTTTAGGGGTTAGCGGTTAGTAATTAGGAGTTATTTTCGGTGCTATTGAAATTGTGGTTACTTGGGGTGTTATTGTAAGGTGGGGTTCGGTTAGTTGGGGTGTGGTAGGGGGATGGGTGGGGGTGGGGTGTGTGTAGAGGGGGTGGGTTTCTACCCATTCTGATAATATGTTGTCTAGCCCTATCTGCTGTTGAGAGTCTAAATTTATGTTTAAGGGCCTTCCTTGCCCAGGAGGTTGCCACTGTGAGGGCTTCCTCCACTCGATCAATCTGTCCTATTGATATAATCTCATTGTTTAATTGAATTACACTATCTTCATAATGTTTGATTAGGGTATTGCGGGTCTCTTTTGCCCACCTCTCTGCATTCCTGTTTAATTTGCAGAGGGTCTCTTTTGAAGGCATAGCCGGTTTAATAAATTCTGTTAATTTCTCTACTTGGTTCCGAATTCCCTTCGGGGGGGTGTCTTTATTCTTTAGAATAATTAAATGATGGTATGTCTGCATCAATCTAAAAAAGGCCCTCACTGTCCTTGTGAATGTGTCCTGGTGTGTGTTATTTTGAGACCCACCCAAGTCACTCAGATACGTTCGGTTACATTTCTGTAACTTGCATTAAGTCCGTATCATGTTGTGAGAAATGAGTGGGGTGTGGAAAGATGTATAAAGGAGAGAGAGGTAAGCTTACTCCGGGGGGTTCGGGTCTTTGCTAGGAACCTTGATTGGGTTATCCGAGGATCCCGGTTCCGCGGCCTACTCTCGTGGCTTTCGACTTTCCCCTGCCCGGGTAGCTGGAAAAGAGGCTAAACAAAAGGGGTGGGTTTAAGAGGAAAAAAAGCTAAACAAAGGGGGTGGGTTTAAGGGGAAAAAAAGTAAAGAGTGAAAAAAAAGTAATTATTAGGGAGGAAAAAGAATTATTAATTGATGACAGAGTGGAAAAAAAAGGAAAAGGAAAACCAGAAATCCACTACACAAAATATACCGAGGGTCGAGGTCTAACGATCCCAACTCGGCAATACCGGCTCTCTGCGGTTTAAAACGCCGACCTCAGCCACACCGGCTCTCTGTGGTTTAAAGCGTTTTCTGTGCTGGAAACTGGAAAGGAGGAGAAATAATTATTGAATAAAAGAATTCTTAATCAATAACCATTAAAGAAATTAAAACTGGAAAAGAGGAGAAATAATTATTAAATAAGAAAAAAAATTCTTAATTAATAACTATTAAGGAAGTTAAAACTGGAAAGGAGGAAAAGTAATTATTAAAAAGAATTATTAACTAATAAGAGTTAGGGTTAGGGTTAGGGTTAGGGTTAGGGTTAGGGTTAGGGTTAGGGTTAGGGTTAGGGTTAGGGTTAGGGTTAGGGTTAGGGTTAGGTTTTTTAAATTTCGGGGATCATTGGTACACATAGGCTTGTGTTTTCTTGCCCGTGCCCTGTGCTGGGCCTTGTCAAATTACGTTAGGGCTCATGAATGTGTTAAGGTTTTTTTTAAGAAAACAATATTGTTTTTTTAAAAAATGAGGGAGAAATATTTTTTTTGAGGGGGTTTTAGGGGGGGGGGAAATTAGGCATACTTAGGGTTCTTGTTTTAGGGTTAGGGTAAGTTTTTTAGGGGTTAGCGGTTAGTAATTAGGAGTTATTTTCGGTGCTATTGAAATTGTGGTTACTTGGGGTGTTATTGTAAGGTGGGGTTCGGTTAGTTGGGGTGTGGTAGGGGGATGGGTGGGGGTGGGGTGTGTGTAGAGGGGGTGGGTTTCTACCCATTCTGATAATATGTTGTCTAGCCCTATCTGCTGTTGAGATTCTAAATTTATGTTTAAGGGCCTTCCTTGCCCAGGAGGTTGCCACTGTGAGGGCTTCCTCCACTCGATCAATCTGTCCTATTGATATAATCTCATTGTTTAATTGAATTACACTATCTTCATAATGTTTGATTAGGGTATTGCGGGTCTCTTTTGCCCACCTCTCTGCATTCCTGTTTAATTTGCAGAGGGTCTCTTTTGAAGGCATAGCCGGTTTAATAAATTCTGTTAATTTCTCTACTTGGTTCCGAATTCCCTTCGGGGGGGTGTCTTTATTCTTTAGAATAATTAAATGATGGTATGTCTGCATCAATCTAAAAAAGGCCCTCACTGTCCTTGTGAATGTGTCCTGGTGTGTGTTATTTTGAGACCCACCCAAGTCACTCAGATACGTTCGGTTACATTTCTGTAACTTGCATTAAGTCCGTATCATGTTGTGAGAAATGAGTGGGGTGTGGAAAGATGTATAAAGGAGAGAGAGGTAAGCTTACTCCGGGGGGTTCGGGTCTTTGCTAGGAACCTTGATTGGGTTATCCGAGGATCCCGGTTCCGCGGCCTACTCTCGTGGCTTACGACTTTCCCCTGCCCGGGTAGCTGGAAAAGAGGCTAAACAAAAGGGGTGGGTTTAAGGGGAAAAAAAGCTAAACAAAGGGGGTGGGTTTAAGGGGAAAAAAAGTAAAGAGTGAAAAAAAAGTAATTATTAGGGAGGAAAAAGAATTATTAATTGATGACAGAGTGGGAAAAAAAAGGAAAAGGAAAACCAGAAATCCACTACACAAAATATACCGAGGGTCGAGGTCTAACGATCCCAACTCGGCAATACCGGCTCTCTGCGGTTTAAAACGCCCACCTCAGCCACACCGGCTCTCTGTGGTTTAAAGCGTTTTCTGTGCTAGAAACTGGAAAGGAGGAGAAATAATTATTGAATAAAAGAATTCTTAATCAATAACCATTAAAGAAATTAAAACTGGAAAAGAGGAGAAATAATTATTAAATAAGAAAAAAAATTCTTAATTAATAACTATTAAGGAAGTTAAAACTGGAAAGGAGGAAAAGTAATTATTAAAAAGAATTATTAACTAATAAGAGTGGAAAAAAAAGGGGGGAAAAAAGAGAACAAAAAATCCACTACACAAAATACACCGAGGGTCGAGGTCTAACGATCCCAACTCGGTAACACCGGCTCTCTGCGGTTTAAAACGCCCACCTCAGCCACACCGGCTCTCTGTGGTTTAAAGCGCTTTCTGTGCTGGAAACTGGAAAGGAGGAGAAATAATTATTAAAGAGGAAAAAGAATTCTTAATTGATAACTATTAAAGAAGGAAAATAATTATTAATTGAAAACTCCCCCGACGTTTCGCCAATGCCTGTGGCTTTTTCAAGGAGGTTTTTCAAAATGATTCTTAATTTACTAAACATTTATATCTGGGTGAGAGAGGTGACAGAGGAACAACAGACAGAGTGTTTTCAAAGTGAGAGCACAGGGTGTGCTTAGGTGTTAAAATGTTAATGGCTACCCTCCATGTATTTCTTTTGTTGATGAATCTCATAAGAATTAAAGAGACTCGGTCTGTTTGTCTCCAGTAATTTTCTGCTCGTTTAAAGTGATGGCTACTGTTCCTGTGTTTCTTTAATGGCTATCCTGTGAACACCAAGTGTGTTAACCACTTGGTTCTTTTGTCAGCAGAAATGCTCTGTCTGTTTAAACCGGTGTTATTTCTGTTTAAACTGGTGTTATTTCCACTGTCTAGGGAACAAGTCCTTAAGCTCGTCTGAGAAATTTACTACGCATTGTTTGTATGGAGATTTAAATTAAATTAAATTAAATTATACTCTCTCCGGTTCCCCCTACTGGTATTAAAAGTTTCAGCTTTAAGTTTGTTTCAAAAGAGGAATCCTATGGCCTATTCTAGCTATTGTGAGAAAATTAGATAGGTTATGCTGCTTAAAAATAGGTGACTTTGTTAAAAAAACCTAACCTGCGTTTTTTTTTGGGGGGGAAAAAGGAAGGTAAGGGATTCTGTTGTTGCCTCGGACTTCCCTGTGCTGGGAATGTCGGCCTGGGTACACATTCAATCCTGGCCCGCTCGTAATTTGTGATCCCACTTTTCTGGCATCCTTAGGGTTAGGGTTAGGGTTAGGGTTAGGGTTAGGGTTAGGGTTAGGGTTAGGGTTAGGGTTAGGGTTAGGGTTAGGTTTTTTAAATTTCGGGGATCATTGGTACACATAGGCTTGTGTTTTCTTGCCCGTGCCCTGTGCTGGGCCTTGTCAAATTACGTTAGGGCTCATGAATGTGTTGAGGTTTTTTTTAAGAAAACAATATTGTTTTTTTTAAAAAATGAGGGAGAAATATTTTTTTTGGGGGGGTTTTAGGGGGGGGAAAAAATTATGCATACTTAGGGTTCTTGTTTTAGGGTTAGGGTAAGTTTTTTAGGGGTTAGCGGTTAGTAATTAGGAGTTATTTTCGGTGCTATTGAAATTGTGGTTACTTGGGGTGTTATTGTAAGGTGGGGTTCGGTTAGTTGGGGTGTGGTAGGGGGATGGGTGGGGGTGGGGTGTGTGTGGAGGGGGTGGGTTTCTACCCATTCTGATAATATGTTGTCTAGCCCTATCTGCTGTTGAGATTCTAAATTTATGTTTAAGGGCCTTCCTTGCCCATGAGGTTGCCACTGTGAGGGCTTCCTCCACTCGATCAATCTGTCCTATTGATATAATCTCATTGTTTAATTGAATTACACTATCTTCATAATGTTTGATTAGGGTATTGCGGGTCTCTTTTGCCCACCTCTCTGCATTCCTGTTTAATTTGCAGAGGGTCTCTTTTGAAGGCATAGCCGGTTTAATAAATTCTGTTAATTTCTCTACTTGGTTCCGAATTCCCTTCGGGGGGGTGTCTTTATTCTTTAGAATAATTAAATGATGGTATGTCTGCATCAATCTAAAAAAGGCCCTCACTGTCCTTGTGAATGTGTCCTGGTGTGTGTTATTTTGAGACCCACCCAAGTCACTCAGATACGTTCGGTTACATTTCTGTAACTTGCATTAAGTCCGTATCATGTTGTGAGAAATGAGTGGGGTGTGGAAAGATGTATAAAGGACAGAGAGGTAAGCTTACTCCGGGGGGTTCGGGTCTTTGCTAGGAACCTTGATTGGGTTATCCGAGGATCCCGGTTCCGCGGCCTACTCTCGTGGCTTTCGACTTTCCCCTGCCCGGGTAGCTGGAAAAGAGGCTAAACAAAAGGGGTGGGTTTAAGGGGAAAAAAAGCTAAACAAAGGGGGTGGGTTTAATGGGAAAAAAAGTAAAGAGTGAAAAAAAAGTAATTATTAGGGAGGAAAAAGAATTATTAATTGATGACAGAGTGGAAAAAAAAGGAAAAGGAAAACCAGAAATCCACTACACAAAATATACCGAGGGTCGAGGTCTAACGATCCCAACTCGGCAATACCGGCTCTCTGCGGTTTAAAACGCCCACCTCAGCCACACCGGCTCTCTGTGGTTTAAAGCGTTTTCTGTGCTGGAAACTGGAAAGGAGGAGAAATAATTATTGAATAAAAGAATTCTTAATCAATATCCATTAAAGAAATTAAAACTGGAAAAGAGGAGAAATAATTATTAAATAAGAAAAAAATTCTTAATTAATAACTATTAAGGAAGTTAAAACTGGAAAGGAGGAAAAGTAATTATTAAAAAGAATGATTAACTAATAAGAGTGGAAAAAAAAGGGGGGAAAAAGAGAACAGAAAATCCACTACACAAAATATACCGAGGGTCGAGGTCTAACGATCCCAACTCGGTAACACCGGCTCTCTGCGGTTTAAAACGCCCACCTCAGCCACACCGGCTCTCTGTGGTTTAAAGCGCTTTCTGTGCTGGAAACTGGAAAGGAGGAGAAATAATTATTAAAAAAGAAAAATAATTCTTAATTGATAACTATTAAAGAAGGAAAAGAATTATTAATTGAAAATGCCCCCGACGTTTCGCCAATACCTGTGGCTTTTTCAAGGAGGTTTTTCAGAAATGATTCTTAATTTACTAAACATTTATACCTGGGTGAGAGAGGTGACAGAGAGAGAGAGAAGACAAAGTGTTTTCAGAGTGAGAGCACAGGGTGTGCTTAGGTGTTAAAGTGTTAATGGCTACCCTCCAAGTATTTCTGTTCCTGCGTTCCTTTAATGGCTATCCTGTGAAACCCTTGGTTCTTTTGTCAGCAGAAATGCCCTGTCTGTTTAAACCGGTGTTATTTCTGTTTAAAACCGGTGTTACTTCCACTATCTAGGGAACAAGTCATTTAGCTCGTCTCAGGTATTTACTACGCATTGTTTGCATGGAGATTTAAATTAAATTAAATTATACTCTCTCCGGTTCCCCCTAGTGGTATTAAAAGTTTCAGCTTTAAGTTTGTTTCAAAAAAGGAATCCTATGGCCTATTCCAGCTATTGTGAAAAAATTAGATAGGTTATGCTGCTTAAAAATAGGTGGCTTTGTTAAAAAAATCTAACCTGCGTTTTTTTGGGGGGAAGAAGGTAAGGGATTCTGTTGTTGCCTCTGACTCCCCTGTGCTGGGAATGTCTGCCTGGGTACACATTCAATCCTAGCCCGCTCGTAATTTGTGATCCCACTTGTCTGGCAGCACGAGTGTTTCTCTCAAACTTTCTATTAAAAAAGTTGTACACAGTGCCATCCTTAGGGTTAGGGTTAGGGTTAGGGTTAGGGTTAGGGTTAGGGTTAGGGTTAGGGTTAGGGTTAGGGTTAGGGTTAGGGTTATGGTTAGGGTTAGGGTTAGGGTTAGGGTTAGGGTTAGGTTAGGGTTAGGGTTAGGGTTAGGGTTAGGGTTAGGGTTAGGGTTAGGGTTAGGGTTAGGGTTAGGGTTAGGGTTAGGGTTAGGGTTAGGGTTAGGGTTAGGGTTAGAAAATGACGGCCATCCTTAGGGTTAGGGTTAGGGTTAGGGTTAGGGTTAGGGTTAGGGTTAGGGTTAGAGTTAGGGTTAGGTTTTTTAAATTTCGGGGATCATTGGTACACATATGCTTGTGTTTTCTTGCCCGTGCCCTGTGCTGGGCCTTGTCAAATTACGTTAGGGCTCATGAATGTGTTGAGGGTTTTTTTTAAGAAAACAATATTGTTTTTTTTAAAAATGAGGGAGAAATATTTTTTTGGGGGGGGTTTTAGGGGGGGGAAAAAATTAGGCATACTTAGGGTTCTTGTTTTAGGGTTAGGGTAAGTTTTTTAGGGGTTAGCGGTTAGTAATTAGGAGTTATTTTCGGTGCTATTGAAATTGTGGTTACTTGGGGTGTTATTGTAAGGTGGGGTTCGGTTAGTTGGGGTGTGGTAGGGGGATGGGTGGGGGTGGGGTGGGGTGTGTGTAGAGGGGGTGGGTTTCTACCCATTCTGATAATATGTTGTCTAGCCCTATCTGCTGTTGAGATTCTAAATTTATGTTTAAGGGCCTTCCTTGCCCAGGAGGTTGCCACTGTGAGGGCTTCCTCCACTCGATCAATCTGTCCTATTGATATAATCTCATTGTTTAATTGAATTACACTATCTTCATAATGTTTGATTAGGGTATTGCGGGTCTCTTTTGCCCACCTCTCTGCATTCCTGTTTAATTTGCAGAGGGTCTCTTTTGAAGGCATAGCCGGTTTAATAAATTCTGTTAATTTCTCTACTTGGTTCCGAATTCCCTTCGGGGGGGTGTCTTTATTCTTTAGAATAATTAAATGATGGTATGTCTGCATCAATCTAAAAAAGGCCCTCACTGTCCTTGTGAATGTGTCCTGGTGTGTGTTATTTTGAGACCCACCCAAGTCACTCAGATACGTTCGGTTACATTTCTGTAACTTGCATTAAGTCCGTATCATGTTGTGAGAAATGAGTGGGGTGTGGAAAGATGTATAAAGGAGAGAGAGGTAAGCTTACTCCGGGGGGTTCGGGTCTTTGCTAGGAACCTTGATTGGGTTATCCGAGGATCCCGGTTCCGCGGCCTACTCTCGTGGCTTTCGACTTTCCCCTGCCCGGGTAGCTGGAAAAGAGGCTAAACAAAAGGGGTGGGTTTAAGGGGAAAAAAAGCTAAACAAAGGGGGTGGGTTTAAGGGGAAAAAAAGTAAAGAGTGAAAAAAAAGTAATTATTAGGGAGGAAAAAGAATTATTAATTAATG